>OZ008369.1:4294143-5554601 GCA_963931995.1 Phaonia tiefii
TACCACGTCCAAGTGCTTACACAATTTGTTGGTTTGGCTGAGGCACGAAACCCACTGTTGCACAGTATAATATTTAAAAATCACTTGAAGACTTTTATTTCTTCTAGACTAAGATAAGTCGTTTGCATTTGTCGGCATTGCCATTGTTGTAAATATAACAAAAGTATATACACTTTTCATCAGCTCATCGAGATGAATTGATATGACTATGTACCTAGTCCATCCGTACGCTTATGTACGAATTAAACAATTATGAGTTGGAGCCGTAATTTCGTACCACACTTTTCTGGTATTATTAAGAAGAGTCGATTCTCAAAACTCCCTGTTGTAACTGGTGTTTAATTTCAGTTGTTAAAACTGGTATCTAATTCCGATTATTGTAACCAGTCGCCTAGTAAAATTTCTCATAATCTGTTTATGCAATTAAATTAAGGTGTTAATATTTATTTGACCATGATGTACCACTCATGGTACTCCATTTTAATCATATGAAATTGAGGGGTAAATCTCATACAAATAGAAAGAGTTACACAGAAACAGAGATACACAGAAAATGTACACAACAATTAACTTAAAGGCTGGCTCCCAAGATTTGCACATAACCAACTGAAGAATATTTGTAAATAAAAGATGCAGTTGCAGGTATTTCCTACGTATTTCGAATGCCCCATGAGAAATTATCAACAAATATCAGGTTTTCCGAACAAAATCCCAGCAAAATAAAGAAAACCCTTCTTAACAGGCAACAGTGTTAAGACGATGGATGAATTATTGTGTGCGTAGAGTAATTGACATCTTTTGTAATTCCACCTGGTGTAAGTCAATTTAGGTCAAATAACTCTCTATCGCACCGACCGCACTACGAAGACTTTACTATATGGTAAAACACATCATGACATTTGAAATTAGGCAATAGTTTATTCATTTATTTTATTGAAATTATAAAGGGTCCCCCATCTAACGTTTTTTTTCAACTAGTGCTTATTTCGTGAATGGTAACACTTAGCTCATATCTGGCTTGACAGATAATTAGTTTTATCCTTCCGCTAAACGAATGTGGTTGTGTATACGCTTGAACAACGCTGGGATATATTGCGACAAAAATAGTGCGTAGACCCGAGAATATTGCTGCTGTGGCAGAAAGTGTGCGTGAAGCGGCATCAACATCAATTCACCGTCGTTCTCAACAAGTGAACATTTCGGAGACATCATTGAGACGAATTTTGCATAAAGACCTTGGTATGACGCCATACAAAGTCCAATTGGTTCAGGAGTTGAAGCCAACTGACCATCCAATGCGTTTTCGCTTCGCTAAGTGGGCCTGCGATCGACTTACAGAAGATGCCGATTTTGCCAAAAAAATCATCTTTTCAGATGAAGCTCACTAAAAGCTACTCGAAATACCGTCTAGAACCAGTGTAAAACTTTAGGTCCCAATCAGTGAGTGTAAAACTAGAATGCGCACAGCTCACTGATTGTGACAAGCTCTCCCCAATCCCTTCATGGGATGTAATGGGAAATCTCGAACAAATTCGGTGTTGGGCTATATTTTAAAAATTGAAAATGGACCAGGTTGTCACGCCCATTTTGATACATCCCAATTAAATGTTGAGAGACTAATAAGCTGGTAGACAAAAAAAAGAGATCTCAATTATTGAATTCGGAAGATGGGAGAAGTGGGGAAAAGTTCAACACAAAATTGTAGGAGAATGTAACAAATACTTTTACGATTAGGATTTCATAAAGTTATTGAAGGATTTCGTAATATTAATAACAATAATTTGGTTCAGAGCTTAAGCTGATGAATAGCCTTAGAAAAGCAGATTAATCAGAAAATCAACCCGATACACTACTTTAAGTGCATTGAGACAAAAACGAGCTTGGTTGCAGATATTTTGCACATTATGTTTGTTTACTAGTGTACTAATACATTTTTATTATTCTAATACAACTTCCAGTTATGTCTACATATAAAGATCCCTTTCCCGGCTGGACAGACAATCTGTATGGACCCTCTGGACTTTGTACATGGACGGCCAGAGGTCTGGTACGTTGCATATACGGAAATGCCAAGTGTAAAGCAAATATGGTGCCGGCCGATTATTGTGTGAATGCTATGATATCCAGTGCATGGGATGTGGCAAGGAGGTGAGTCCCTGCAATAGTTTATGAAGAAATTGTTACATGTATTTTGATTTAGATTTGAATTATCGAAATGTGATTTGGAAACAAGGAGGGAAATTCCCGTTTACAATTATATCTTCGAAAACAATAATCTGACATGGGGTCAATATATGCATTTGTCGCGTAAAGGATTTCATGAGCCGTTCGATAAGGCACTGTGGTAAGTGGAGTAAAGTGGTGAATGTGTGAAGAGTTGAAGTTGCGAGTTGCAGCAGATATGAATTGTGTCGTGTTCAATTTAAAATCTCAGTTTTTCACTGAAAAAGTTTGGGATGACTTACACAAATGAAAAGTTGTCGGCTCAATTTACCGCTTAGCCCTTATGGAAGCATTTCACTCTGTTTCACGACCTTTGAACAAAATTGGTCAAAAATCAGTAGATTTGATTGGCAAAAGTAGATTAAAATTGATTTAGTCCCTGGTGTAGATACAATATTGGGCTCCTTACAAAAAAATATAAAAATACTGTGATTTTTGAGGAGAGTTATTGGATTTGAACAATTTCATTTTAAATTCAAAACTTTTCGGTTCAAATTTCATTGAATTGCTTACGATTTTGAAATTTAAGGAAACATAAAATTTTAGTTTTAAAACATTAAATAAAGTTAAAAAAATCGATTGAATTTCAAAACTATAATATTACAGTTTCAACCGTCTTCTTTATATTTACTATACTCCAATGACAATCAAGGGCACGAAACTGGTATCTGGATATTTCTTTTTAATTTAGATTCATGCCCTTTAGCCGTTAAGTAATGTATTTTTATTTGTTATTATTACCTTTCCTATCCGAGTTAATATTGTTTGGGTTTCTATTGATATTTGTTAAGTTTCAATCAATGATTTTGATTTTTACTTAATGTGTTTTGAATTTCAACTGATCCATCATATATTTCCTCCAGGAGTTTTAAGTTTTAATTGAAGTCTTTGAAGTTTCAAATTGAATTTAAATAATTGGAATAACAATTTTTGAATTCAAAATAAATTTCTTAATTTTTTGTTTAATTTTATTTCCATTGTTTTTTTCGACTTTATTGTATTTTATTTAAATTGAAAATATTGCATTTTAAACTCAACTGGAATGTCTGAATTTGAATTGCTCTTTTACTATGGCTTATAAATTTCTACAAATTTGACGCGGCCAATGTACGGCAATATCTTTTTTACATATTTTTCGAGGAACGTAACTCGAAAAAATTATTATGGATTAATATTAATTCTAATTTTTTTATATTAACTCGTAACTCGAAAAAATTATTATGGATTAATATTAATTCTAATTTTTTTATATTAATTTCTTTACGTGTGATTTTTGTTGTTTGGATTTTTGTAAAATGTTGCGGAACATTCAACTTAGTCAAACCCTTAAGCTTGTAAAGAGTCTGATATACATACATATGTATAATAAATAAAATTCCCCTTCTTTGGCATAATAGAAAACAAAATTATCTATGATTTTATGTATTTTGATTTTTTGCACGATACGAAATATTTCAAATAATTTATTTACGGATAAAATACTTTCAGGTTGAGTTGGTACGAAGGGATTGTGCAAGGGATCGATTCCAATTCGCATATGTATATTGCGTATATAATTGGTATATCAACTATTGATGATCTTACCAATGGTAACAAATCTGGCACAGTGTGTTGACTTCTAATGAGGAACTTGTCACGGACTTCGAAACTAGTCATGCCAGGGAGTGTGCTTTCCTGAATTGTCTATTATTGCAACCAACCATTTTTCACTTAGAAGAATGAATCAGACCTTGAAGGCTTGTAGTATGAATGTCTCATACATTAACATCCTAAACTAACAGAAATGAGGTCAATACGGAAAATATAAAAATATTTTTTTTAGCTGCAACTGAGTGCACCCCGGTAAATCCGTTTCCGATTACTGGTCTTGTTTATATTGGCTGACTGCCGATGGTGTTATGGCTAGTGTGTGCTGCTCTTGTGCGTGAGAATGTGGACTCGAGCCCTGTTCTGACCCCTTACATTTCTTTGACGACGGCCACCTTCTGTAATGATGGCGACACTATCAAGTACTTAACACGAAAAACTTTTCAAACTGCCATTCGGAACCGGAGTAAAACTGTAGGTCCTAATCAGTGAGTGTAAAACTAGAGCGCACAGCTCACTGATTACGAGAAGCGCTCCCCAATACCTTCATGGGTTGTAATGGGATCTACATTTTGTAGGAAAAATGTTTGACATCCCTTTAACATATGGGTTTTACGAAGTATTCGAAGCAGTTAAGAGTTTGACTGAAACCTCAGAATTTTGTTATATTTTAATTTGCAGAAATCATATCGAGCATTAAAATTTAAACTTAAATTCAAAACATTAAAAACGGTAAAACTTATATTTAGTCTAGTTCATCTTACCGTCCACATATTAATATATTAGTTTGCTTAAGGAAAATGTGAGGGAATCCTATGATAATTTGATCATACGTAGGTCAGCCTTGCTTTAGATTTCACAGAAGACTATACCCTGCATTTAGCATGCAGGGTTCAGCTGCATAACTTCCATATCTTGCTTAACTGCCAACAACAATTATGTTTTGTAATATATGCCATTTATCCCACGAAAGCCATGCCCGTCTATTCCAAATCGTGTACTTTAATGCATCACTTGGAATTGAAAATGGTTTAGAGGAAGTTTTATCATTATTTTGAAATTTCTTGATGTGTTCATGGTGGTTATTTTAACGATTTGCACTCGATTAAGTTTGACAAACGACCAGAATTTGCTACGAATTCATATTATGTAAGTTAAGGCAAATTCACATACATACATGTGTATGTATATGTTGCATATACATATATACTTCATATGACAAAATTAGGGTGTCACTCATCAGCGAGCCAACATATTTTGAAATGTGTTCAAATAAATTTAGATTAGATTTTTTTCGGTTTTGTGGAAATTGAGCTCGTACCCCTTGTTTGGAATACGATAGACATTTATTTTACTTTTTAAGATCAATTTCTGTTAAGCTGAACAGGCTCCGGATCAGTAAAAGCATTTTATTCTGAATCACGACACGACAGTTCATTGTTTCCCAGGAGCCAACCAACACCAGAATTCCTGAAACAAAATAAATTTGCAATAAACCTTCTTGCCTCATAATTCAATAATGTTTTGACTGATGCGGTGTATTTTTGGTGTATGAACTAGGATACATGTCAAACTTAAATACTAGCAGATTACGCATTTTCTACTTCCGGCTCTTGTAAATGAGAATGTGGATTCGATCCCTGCTCTGATCACCTTACACTTCTCTCGACTACGGTTAACTCGCTTAGTGGCAAAGGCTTCTCAAAATACCAGTCGGAACTGGAGTAAAACTGTTGGTCCAAAACAGTGAGTATAAAACTTGAATATCTCACTGGGTGAGAGAAGCTCTCCGCAATCCATCCAGGGATTTAATGGGAAACCACCAGTATACTTCCTTGGACGTTGCATTTGTCATGTAAGGAAGAAACAGGTAGTACAGAGAGTAAAATCTAATCCTAAAGAAAGGATGAGAATTGCCAGACAGCAAGAAATTTAAATTGAATTGAAATAATATATTAGACCTACTCACAAAAAAAAAGTTCATTGTGTCCACCCCTCAAAATGTACTTTAGTTTGTTTTATGATGATTCCCAAAATATTTCGTGTCTACCCGCTGAAAAATAATGGCTCCAGCAACACATTGCAGGAAAGCATTGTTACATGTTTGCAAGCATTGTTTTCACAAATTCAAGATCTGATCCCTTGTTGTGTCTTTGTTATCTGGCTCGTATTTGTTTTTAGTGGGTTTGAAACAACAGTAGTGGACAATTTTTAAAGAAGAATTTTGTACTTTAACTATGGACAATATTTACAGTATTGGTATCATATGAGAGGCTTTTTTAAGGCGCGTTCATATATAAAACATGGCAATATGTGTCCTGGCACATCATTTTTTTGAGGGATATTCTGGGAATCATCTGAAAAAATACTATTTTTCAGTTTTAGTACGGAGTTTTTTTTTGATTTGAATGTCAGATTGGAGTAATTCGAAAAATTCCAAATTTGGTCCAGATAACCTCGGAAAATGCACTACAAAATAAAAGCAGTATATCTATACAACAATGTTGTCCTTGTCAAAAGACAAGATTTGATACCCATTTTTCCCTGTTTAGAACGTAATTGTTTAAATTTTTGGTAAAACGCGAACTAGTGCGAATTTCAAAAAAAAAATGCTGAAGCACGTATTTACTTAAATCTTCTCAAGATTAAAATATGTCAATCTGTCCTTTAAATTAAAAAAATTTCCGTACTAAAAACATAAAAATGCTGTTTTTGCACAATATCCCTGAAAAAAGAATGTGTCGTGACATTTTATGTCATATTTTATATACTTTTATATTTTATATATGTTTTTATATATATATTTTATATACTTTGTCTAATATAATACTAATATAGAATACAAAATTCTTTGAAAAACTAAAAAAACGCATGTTAAAAATGGTCCAGCTCACGGGATCTTAATGCTAGGACATGGAATATTTTTGGGATCATCGTAAAACAAACCAAGGTACATTTTGGGGGTGAAGAAAATAAACTTTTTTGCGTGTCGGTCTAATGTATTATATCTGTGATGAAAAGGAAAAACGACTTATGTGCATTTCCAGTTTTTTTAGGTGATGATATTTAAGAGGTATTTCCCATATAAAGTTCTAACATTTGATGAGTGAACTCAAAAATCTCAGTGGTACATACGTTCCTGAAATATCATACGAGATATATAAAAACTGCATCTGGCGGTAATTGTGACCACAGTGATCTTCGTAGTGTCTTCATTTTTTTCCTTAAAGCTCGGTAGTCGTATTTCCTTTTCAGCACGGATATATCGGGAGGAATACACAGGGGTGGCATACAAAACGTATCCTCAAATCTGACCAACCAAACCCTGGTTGCAAGCTGGTTGGTTGGCGGCCCCACATAACATACCTAGCAGTAATAAGTTCATGGTGTCATGATTCCGTTCGAAAATATTGCAAGACGACGAACTTTATATTAGTCTTTATTATCGTTATGATCTCTGGTTTGATAGGGAATGTATTATTTATGTGTTTGGTAGCCTACGTTTTCAGCATGTATTCTGAAATACCTTTACCAGCAGTGATCCTCATTTTCACCATGTTATGCCTTTTTTAAGGATGACCAACTGCGCCGCATGTAAACGTATTCCATACATTTGTTTTATCTGATTGACCTGTACTAGTGTATATGAGGTGTTAAACCATATTATCAGCTGGGGCTGATAATTACTGTTGCCCCGTGTACGTCGTTTAACAAGCGCGAACAAAATTTGGCAAATCGACAAAGAGAGGGACACTCTAATGTACACATTTACCGCACACACCTGAACCTATAGATATAGTTAGCATACATGTTGGTTCACATCTAAATACTTGTCCATTGTATGTTATGTAAAATCGGCCATAATGTTGACAACAACAACTTTATATAGGCCATAACTAACTGAAAATACTTGGCAAACCATTGTGTCCAATAACTTTATCTGCAATGCAATATCTAAAACTGATACAACGACATTGAGATGACACAAACTCCCCTAGTAAATAAACCGCCAATCGGGCGGATGCTGACGCAGCTCCTGATTCCATAGTACTGTGTGTATGTGTCTGTACATATTTTTATGTGTCTGTATGTTGCTTTGTTTTTATGATGCTGCTGCTGCTGCTGTCGTGGCTGCTGACGATGACCAGGTGTTTCTCGTACATTATAATACCGTGGAAGCCATTACACTATGCTGCCTCTATTGTGCTGCATCACATTCCAGCTTACATTTTAGATTTGATTGCCCTGGTTACTGGGCAGAAACGCATGTGAGTAGTTGCGAGAGGTGGCTGAATGCAGTCCTCTTACAATAAATATCGATCGTTTCATATGGATGCTTTGCTTCTATTTTGCAGTTACATTAAGGCCTATGCAAAGATTACCAAAATCATTTATATGATGTCCTGGTTTGGTTTGAAGGAATGGAAGTTTGCCAATCGCAATACCGCAGAGTTAGATGAACTGATGACAGCCGAGGAGAAGAAATACTTGCCATTCAATACAAGTACCATCGACTGGAATGAATATTTCCGTTCATATTTAAGTGGCATACGCAAGTATTTCTTTAAGGACACCGAAAGACATTTGAAAAAACGCAAGACTCTATATAAAAGGTAAGGAAGGCTATTTATTATTTAAGTTGTAATCTTCATATGACCTACTATTGGAGAAATGTAATCCAGGAAACTAACCAATATTAGTCACACAGATTCAAATAAATCATAATCGGTTTTTTTTCTTTCATTACAACTTTAAATTTGGTTGACAACATTTTTTTATTTCGATCAACTTTGACACCGCAATAACCCGAGTTGAATATCGGTTATGCTTTATCTTATCTGTGTCGATTTTACTTTTTCCGAATCTGTGTTTTTATTGTTATAGTAATAACAGTAACAAAGAAAGCTAATAGCGATTTCAGAATTCATATGACACAAGAATCATGTCATAAAAAAAAATATATAAAATGCAAACGCAGTTTTGTCGAGGTGAGTGCAGTTATGCACAGGGTCTTTCGATAGGATCCAATGTACATTTTAGAACAAGCCAGATTAATTTAGTCTAGGGTCTGAATTCAGATTCTTTATTGGTTGTCTTAAGATGCAAAAATAATTTTAACTGCAGAAAAAATATCAAATAGTCATTTATTTCTTGCCTTGGAAAATACCGGCTTTAAGAATTGTCTTTGTTTTTTCAAAACTAAAGCCCCAGATCGTGAGCCACGAACGCTGACGAACATAAGTCACACTCGTCGTTATGTATTCTGGCTGTTTTAGTATAAATGAGAATTGCAGAGAAGCACTCATTCTTACATGGTCGTTGTCGCCACCACTTGCCGTCATTTATAATACACCCTCAATAGACTGTGAGTGTTTGTGTACGAGTGTGATTGTCGTGAGTGAGATTGACTGTTTGAAATGTATAGAATGGGTGATGGATAATGTGGCCATTTAGGGCATGGACGGATCAGATAAGTATGGGGGTTCCGTGGGAGACTAAGTAAGGAAGCGCAGGAGACATTATTGTAACTGAAGGCAATAACAACAGACATTTTATTTTTGTTTGCACGGCCGGTCTAGACAAATTCAACACAATCCAACCAACAATAAAACCGAACAAAAAAGTACAAACACAAAATTTATTGGAATTGGATAAAGTCGGACCGCAACGACAAGGAGAAATGAAATCAGCTGTTCTAACGCTTCCACCTGTACAAGATCAAAATTGAGGGGTTTGTGGTGAGTGCATTCACAATGGAAGGTTTTCCGTTAGCGCGGTTGAGTGTTCACTGTTTACTGTCGCCAAAAAAAAACCAAAAAACCGAAAAAGGGGCTCCCATACAGCCCATAAAAGGACTCCCACAATTAGTGTGTTGTGCGCTTTCTACTTTTCACACTCACCAGTTCCGAATGGTATTATGAGAGCTTTTTCGTGGCTATGTACTCAATAGTCACGCCATCGCTAAGCGAGGTGACCGTCGTCAAAATAAATTTAAGGTGGTGATATCAGGGATCGAACCCGCGTTCTCATGTACAAGAGTCTCGCACATTAGCCATTGCACCACCGGCGTCCACCGCTTATAATAACCAATATTAGTAGTTGCAAAGAAAACGGCTTTTCGGCGAAAAGAACGGTAAAGATGTCAAAACAAATTTTTCCTAAACTTAGCGAAAGTGTTTCACACAAAACTAGGGATTATACAAAGTGGCGCAAAAGTAAACTTCCGATGTTTTTTGGCTGTAATTTAAAAAAAAAATTAAAAACTTTGATTCTTCTTGTGGATTATTTTTATGTGGTCTTTTAATTTTTTTTACATCAAGTCGAGAATATTGATGTCATGTAAATGGCCGCCGCCACAGTTGATTGTCATTTGAGCCCTTTTTATGGCATTTCCATCACTTTGGCCAAAACTTCCGGCGATAGGTCCTCACGTTCTTGACGGATATTGTCTTTAAGACCTGCAAGAGTCTGAGGCTTGTTGACATAAACCCGCGACTTCAAAGAGCCCCACAAAAAGAAGTCTGGAGCGGTCAACTCAGGCGATCTTGCTGGCCAGTGAAAATCGCCAAAACGGGAGATTAGGCGCCCGGGAAATGCATCCTTCAGCATATCGGTTGTGGCACGTGCAGTGTGTGCCGTTGCACCGTCCTGTTGGAACCACATATTTTCCAATCCCAATTCATCAAATTGCGGCAAAAAGAACTCGTTGATCATTGCTCTGTAGCGTGGCACGTCGTCTGGTCGATGTCGACGGCGCTTCCATGACATCCTCGGCTACAGCAGCAATATTCTCTGCAGAACGGCTACTCCGGGGTCTGCCACGCCTGGCAGCATCTCGTGTTGTGCCAGTCTCTTCGAGGCGAGCGGCTAAACGTCGCAGTGTTTCACCAGTAGGCGTTGGACGGCCAGGAAATCTGCGACGAAATTCACGTTGTGACAAAGTCACCGACCGGATATTGGTCAAAAAAATAGTCAGCAATATTCCGCGTTCTGGAGCAGTGTAGCGTAACATTGTTTATTAACGTGTATTTCGCATGTGTTTACTACACAAATGTCAAAACAGAATTGACATTAGGGGCCAATCGCAAAATTTATAGCATTTTCTGATAGGAGGATTACTTTTGCGCCACCTTGTATAAGCAAGCGGTATAACCAAATCACTTTATATCGTTACATTTAACATTTAGTGACTGTCATTCATGTGAGAATGTCGAGAAGCGATTGCATACACAGCTCACCACTTCCGATTTTATCTCCAGTATTGACTGGTAGTCACAGAAGCTCAAGGAACAATCAGAGTTTTCATTCGCCTTTAGAAGGCGGTCAAACAAACATTAATGGTTAATAAATCCAGGTTGGATAGACTCACGAACAGATGTACGTACCCTGGTTAGTGTCTGGTTTATAATGGGTTAATTCTAGCAGTAGTTTAAATGCAAATACCTGAAGAGCTGAACGCGTCCTTCGCTACCGTTATTAATGCAAAAATAAACAGAAAAAACTCTAATTTTTTGACGACGTAATAAGTATCACTAGATAGGGTCTGGCCTCATACAAAAAATAAAGTTGGGTCTGTCACCCCCTAGATTTAAAGATTGGGCGATTCCAAAACCAAAAAAAAAAATTTGTGCACCCTAAATACCGCCTTCTATATTTTGCGCTGTTGTTTTTGGTTTTACAAAAGCACCAGATCCTTCATATATTATTTTTCGCTTTGACGTCAAATTCGTCAAAACGCCAAAATATAAGCCTGGCGTTGTCACCATTCGGGAATGGTGATGGGCACCTTTTGACTTGGGTAGCGGAAACGCAGATGGTAAAATACTGCTACTTCGAGTCTGTACACGCAAGGAAGAAAAAAGCCCTTGGAGATCGTCTGTCGCAAAATGATTTCCATATTAGTTGTATTGTGAAACATTTCCTCCAAAATATAAACATTTATCCTAAAAGTAGATTCTATTGTTGTAAACGAAGTTAATTTACTCTAAAGTTGTTATAATTAAATTTCACGGAAAACATTGAATACTTTTGAGATCATGTGCAAAACGAATAAATGTATATCGCACTAGTGGCTCCTCAAACACGTTTGTTTTGGAATTTTAAATGTTGGGGGGTATGAAACATGTTTATTGACGAGCCGATTACGGGAATATCAAACTTATTTTTTATGCGAGGGCACTTTAAGTTCCCTGAAGTTCAGATTCCCATTGTATTTTGCCAAAACAAAATCTATTATTTTTTTATTAATTTTTTGCTAAAGATGTATTAACAAAAAGGTATTTTCATAACTTCGACGGAGTATTTTTTCCACGCCTACATTTTTAACTCTTTATAAAGCATAATCTTTCTTCCAAATTTTTGAAAACAGTTTCCAATTTATTTAGTTTTGCATTTTACATGACAATACTATCAAATGTGTAAAATTAAAAGCGAATTCGCAAGATACATTGATCAAAACTTAAAACTGCAGATCTGAGAAAAATGCTCTGTGGAAATTTTTAAAAATATTGTTCTATATTTGTTCATCGTGGGACGTCATTTGAGATTCATATTGCCCCATTTTTGTTTGTTTGTTAAAATACACTAGGAGTTGAAAATTCATGGGTCGGTTGGAGGCTAAAATTACTCTCGCATAAACTAAAGTGTACGTTAAAGTAATCAGTTCTTCAACACGCATCTTTTGAAATCATGGGACATCAACACCGGTTGGCTATAGGTAGAGCTGACGGCAAAGATAAGGTTCTTGGCAAATGCATGATCGACCATATAAGCCTCAGCATTCGACATAAAGTGTGCAAAAAAAGTGTGTGGTAACTATTGGAGAAGAAGTCTTTTGTACAAGCGTGTTATGCGAAATACCTTATCAGTCTGGCTTTATACCTGAAAATCTACAACCTACCAGATATTTACATTATGCCAAATCCTGAAATAAGCCCACGAGGAACAAATCGTAGCGACAGTTGTAGATTATAAAGCTGCATTCGATATTCCGATACTCGACAAAACTTTACGCTGCTATGACATTGACACCTTTGCGGGATGACAAGTTAGATCTCAACAAGCCAAGACAGCCGATCGTGCGATAGTTTCACCATTTTAACGGATGTGATAATGAATGTAGCAAATTAAACTGTCAACAGCAAAAGCCATATTTTGCTCGTGTATACTGATGAAATAAATGCACTTGCCATAGACAGAAATCTCATAGAGAGAATACGTTGACGCCCTATGTTCTTCCTGAACCTTTTATTTAAACTTTATGCTTTAATATTATTTTATATTTTTATATTTTATTTATATAAATAAAGAACATATATTCAATAACTTGAAACTTCGCTTGTAAAAGAGCGCATTACTTAAAATATATGTAACTTTGAAATCTTAACATTTGTTGGCGATGGTTAACCCAGACGATATAATCAGAATGACATATGAAGGTGTTTGACATTGACCAAAGTGTTCAGATAAGGAATTGGTTACAAGGACACTGACAGATAAATTTCGTACAATTACATCTAACGTACATGGTTTAATTAGTTTTTAATTACACTTTCCCCCCCACCAATGTCCTTGCAATTTGCAATAACACTGAACGACATAAAATGCATTGAACATGGAAAATATTGAAGATTTATTTTTAAAATTATTTTCGTTTAAATCATAGTTTCAATGCATTTGGTAAAATAGGCTTTTGTCTCTTTGATAACACTGTTGTAGTTGAAAAATGTATCAATGTTCTAGTAAATTGACTCGTCCGGTAACCATGAAATATCTTTAGAACAGACCCGGAAATAAAATTACACTGTCGCAGTTGTTGACATGAAATTTTTGCATCAACGATCTAGTAAATTGTATCGGTTAGAGGCAAGACTACTGAGTTGATCGGTACCCATGAGATGTCTGTATCAAGTAAAATTATTGAATAAATAAATTTTTACCAATTCTCAGATTTTCCTGCAATTATTTTTGAAAAATATATTTTTCACAATTTAGTGAAGGTATTTCCCTTTGTCACGAATTGTATTATTCATCAAATGACCTTTAGTGTACTAAATCTGCAGGTAGATGCCAAGTTCCTCAAAGTGAATTTCATACTCAATGCTTCGGCCAAAACCAGAAAGCATTACGGGTTACGGTATTGATCACCGTGCCCAAACTCTTGATCTCAACATACGACCGTCTGTAATGAAATTGATAGTGTGCGTGAATCTCGTACATCTGCACGAGGGTACAATTCCGGTTTTTACGAGAAATTTGTAATAAAGCAGGTTCTTAAAAGCCATTCAGAAGTGGTGCCAAGAAGTTGGGCAAACAGCACTGAATGTAAGAAGCTCTTCCCAATGCCTTGATTGGATGTAATGTGAAAGTTGGTTTTTTTAATAAGTACACGGAACTAGGTCCAAGATTTGTGCAAATCAGTTCCCTAAAATCATTATGTTATGCTTTGACAAAATGAACTTGAATTTAAAGTTCACTAAGGAAATATAGTAAAGAAATATCATAAAGTGTTAATTTGTTGCACTGAATTTTAGTTTTAATTCTTCTCTACCTGTTCGCCTGTGTACTTGAGTATGCTTTTTATGTTTTCTTCTCTTATTCTTCTTCTTTTCATTTCAGAATTTTGTTCGTTCACAACCTGTTAAAGACCTCATTTGGCGTAACACTCATTGTGTACCTACTCAGGATTTATTTCAAACTTTTCAAAATCATACCAAAAATTACATTCTAAGATTACTTGCCACTACTTCAATTAATATCCAGACCACAAGTAGAACAACAAAAACAACAACGCCAACTACTTACTCGTACCTCTGGTTGCATGGACAACAGACCAACGAGGACGATTGAGCAGGCAGCAAGGGTTCGTCGTGAGCTGGAAGACAGACGTTACTAGCATCAACTACCGTGTTCGAAAGATGACTCCTGGAGATGATAACACTACTACAGGCTGCATGGTTGGCTGGCGATGATGGAGAGGAGGAGACGAAGGACGATGACGTCGCCAGTTGTAGTTGGTATTGGTTGAAGTACTTCAGCTATGAATCATTTGAGTTTGTTTCGTAATTATGAGAAAACAGAAATTAATGTATTTTTAATCTTTCGAAATTTTATGTGCTTTATTAACTTGTGTCTTTTGCCGTAATTAATGGACTTTACTTTGTACTCGAACACCAAGAAAACTAAAGAAACTCGAAACCCCGACATCACAAATATTCGTAGATATTAAGCTTTATTTATGGGGAGCAAATAATCCTAGTAATAAACAAAATCAAATATAAATATATCGAATTGAATATTGTGGTTTATTTGATGTGAATGTGAGAATAATCACGGATTTCAATTGGACTAGTCTGAATACTCCGAATACCTTATGTTCTCAGAGAAATTATACAATTCGATGTTATTAACTTCATGTCTATGTATGACTCTTTGGACATAAAAATCAATTGTATCTACCATTTTATTGATGCCGGATCGGCACCAACGTGTCGAAAACAACGGTGACTGAGTAAATTGATAATATATGAAAATTCTCGTACTGATTTAGTACACGAATTGGGCCACATTCATGCTTAATGGTTTGCAACTTTAGTCAATTTATACATTAAAAACATTTATTCTCTATAATTTATAGTCTCTATATTAAGGTACTTTAGTGACTTGTTACTCCCCTAAAATGAGAAAATCTGCATTTAAAAGAAATCCTTTTAAAAGCCATGGTCTAACTTAAATGATATATAAGTAAAATATCTGGCTACACTCGCCCGCCTCCAATGTCCTTGTATGAGTGTCCACTATTGAAGTCTTCTCGGAATTTTTGTGGTCCTGGTGGTGATGGCGATATTGGTGTTGGTAATTATAGTACATACATGGTACATGTGTGCAAAACGTTGACAATATATTACAAAAGTTTTTTAATATGTGTTTTGCAATGGAAACATCCTGGTGCCTGTCTCCGTTGCCCTCAGCTCACTTGATGCCTGAGGTTTTGTAGTAGCGGCGATGTTTGTAAAAGAAGAAAGCTTTTGTTATGAACTCGAGCTCTCCTCAGTGGATTCGTATTCGGGTATTCATTTCTTTCATGTTTCAATTGTTGTTGCAACTACTAAAAAAACTATGAATTCGAACATAGGAAAGGCGGATGTATGGCCGTGCTTTACATACATTGTATCCGGCCCTCAAATGAGGAAGAACAAAAACAGAATAATACAAGTCCAGGGATGATAAACAACAGTCAGGTACGAAAATGTTTGTAAAATAGATTCGTTCCGATCCAGCAAGATCTGAAGAGTAAGCGGCAAACAACTGAGCCATAGGAACGATAAAGAGGATAGCCGGCGCTGTCAGCTGTTGCTGAATAACTCACACGGCTTACCATCATAAGACATAGGACGAGGCCATTAAAGATTGAGATGCTTTGAATAGATGTAAGATTTTCCGTTCACATATCAAAGATGTAATCCCCAGAGAACATGAATACTATTGAATTTTGGCACGGGGGCGACAAGTAAAATTTTCAGACCCGGTATTCTCGTGCCATTGTGCCGACCTGTGAACGTGCTGGCAACAATCGACTGGACGAAGTAGTTTTTTTGGGCTCTTGTACAAAGGGCCAGATTATAGAAACCAGCTGATTTCTTTCCACAGACTAACGGCATCTATTAGACCAACTTAAACTAATCTAAAACCTGTTCCAAAAATGATCGTTAATAAATTTTGTCTATTTACATTTTCCAGCAATTTTCTTTCTCAGTAGTACTAAAAATAGTACCGATGTACTCACCATCTCAGGCACATATTGGTTGCTTTGTACATATACTTATGCAGTAGGGCCAAACATGTGTATATACGTATTGGCCCAGTAGGCAAAACAACAATGACCAATTTCTCTGTATTCTCAGAGGAACAACACAAGATCGCCATTGTTCAATATAGAGTTATTAATGAATGGATGTTTTAAAGCAGTTTACAATGGGCGAGGACCTGCTAAATTTGTATGTTAGTGTGTGTATACAATTCTTTCATTTGAAGGTTTATCCATGTTCATTGGTAGGTTAGTGTTGTTGCTGACGTTTAAAACATGTTCCCAGTGAAGTGAATCTGTGGTACTCAAGGTAAGCATAGCACAAAGGACAAGCAGTGGTTGCAGAATCACTTTTGGGAATTGTGTTGGGAACAGGACAAAATGTTAATGGTGCAACTGGATAGTGTGAAATGATTTCTAAGGGTGTACTCAATATCAAAATGCTGGGTTCATAGTCATATGTCTAGAATACTCATACGTATACTTATTATTGTTACGTATACGTACGTATACGTAACATTGATTCTTTGCAATACTAGAGGGGATCATAGACAGACTCGCATTAATTTAAATCAAATTGTTCATTTTACGTTAATGTGCCATAAACTCTGTAATCAGATTTCGCACGCATGTTTGGGTGCATGTGCGTGAGTCCAAAGTGTCATGCGAGTGGGTGTCAGTTATTGATACTCATCAAGAGATTTTCTCCATTCTGAGTCACTTTGTTATCATCATAGGAATAAAAGTCGATTCTGTCGTTTAATGCGTAAAGTGAAACGTGTTAGCAGAATGTTGTACAGTGTGTGACGTGTGTATGACAATCACATACGCCAGTTAACTCGATTTTATAGTATTATATTGACTGTCTGTTTGACTGGCTTAAAGACAAAATGTGTACTGTGGCACAGTGGAGGAAATATAGTCATGTATTGTGGAAGAAATTTATATTTGAGCTTTTAAGAAGAGTTATTGTTTAGTTTGATGTTGTTAATTCCATGTCCACCAGAAAGATTTTGGAGAAATATTTACTCCGAGGAGTCGGATTTTATTTTTAAACTTTTGTGAAAAAATGTAAATTAATGTGTTAAAATGTTATTCGTAATTATTAATTCTTGATAACATGAAAAAGTGCTGGAGTGGGAATATTCAAACTGGCGTATTATGATAATGCTTGGATGTAATTCGGAGGTTGAAATCTCGGTTTGAAAGCCTTCACTTTTTAGTAATAAATTTAAATTGGATCAACTTTGGATTTAACGTTTGTTTCCTTTTATATTTATAATTTTTATTTCTGGTGTTTACCACGAAGACAACAACCTTAAAATTTTTAAAAACCTTGAAGTGTTACTTCATGTCTTTTGAATAGTAAATGCCGTAAATTTGAGGTTGGAGAAGAACTGGGATGTATTCTATGAATGGCATAATAAGTACCCGTAGACAAATTACGGCTAATTTCGTGAACAGAAAATGACATTCACTTTTCATTTCGTTGATACTCAATACTATTTTAACTTTGTTACAAACTGCTATTAAACCCCCACCGATGCTTACACAGTGTGTAATTTTTTAAGTCATGGCAAAATAACAATATACGGACACCACTACGTGATAAAAGACCAAAAAAAAGACCCCTGTCTCACACTTGTGCCCAAAGTCCTCCAGGTTTTTTTTTATGGGCCCCCAAAGAAGTGTGGCCTCGGTGTCATTTTTGCAAAAAAGTGATCATTTTCTCAAGCTAATATCTTGCAAGCCGTTCGGAATTTTGATTTACTCTCTGAGGTAAAGATGTAGCTCATGTCATAAAGAACAAAATTTTTACCTTTTTTCCCCTGTTCAGGTCCATAGGTAGCAAACCGTTCAAAATTCAAGGAAACAATTAACTACAAGAATAATCCTAAGACCTCAATAAACAACTTTCTAGAACATATGAACTTCCTAGGAATGATTCTTAACACCGTTTATTTAGCCCTTAGATAACCTCAAAAGTGAAAAATTTCCGGAAAATTTTTTAATTTCATTTATTTTTTCTTTACTTCAACATTGAGATTTTATAAAGCCTTCTCCCGTAAGTCAAAAGGCATGTTGCAGGTTTCATTATTATAGTATTGCTGATTTTATTAATCTTAGTCCTTAGGTGGTATGGGTGACATTTAGAGTTAGGGTTGTAATAAAGAGTAGTAGCATGGATATTTAGTAATAATGATTCAGTGTTGTAGGGATCAGCAGGGATGGCACTACAATACTATGCTATCTATCTATTACAAAAATTATAAAAAAAAATATTCGTATTATGTTTATAATGTTGATGGCCCTGGTTGACCTGGTTGATGTTGATGACTTGCAAAACGCACTCTCTTAAGTTGTGGATCCAAATCGTCGTCCGAATCTGACTCAGATTCAGAACTTATGGTGTCCACAGGCACGTTACTTCCAGACTGCTCTCCATCATCAGCTTTTTCTTTTTCAGATACTTCATTAACATCATACAGGGTGATCTTGTGACTCCACTAATATACCTGAAACGAATTAGAAAAGAAATCAAAAAAGGAATGCAAAACAATGCATCAATAAAATTGATATTACCTCTGCAAGCAGTGCGTCGAGTTTTTTGTCTTTGTACCGTTTTTCCATGGGCATTGTGGTTTGGTGAAACCGTTCTCCTTGCTCATCGGATTCGGTAGGGAGTTGTTTGATAAAATCGTCAAAATGAAAATGAAGAAAATGCAGCTTTAATGTCATCGATGTGCCGATTTTCTCAAAATAATACAGCATTTCTTTCACCCATTCTCTTGCTTCTGGTTCCGAGTCTCGATCCCCTCCCAAGACTCTGGTGCATACACGCTGAAGGTAAATCCATGCCATTGAATGATTATAATCATGAAGCGATGATTCAAAGTTGCTCTTGAATAGCTTTCTAATGTCAGTGCCATTAGGTACGCCTGTTAAATGAAGACAAAAAATAAAGGCAGAAAAGAAAACATTAGCAAAGTGAAAATGGTACAATGAGGTGAACAAAAATTCGTTTCAAATTTACTACAATACCTTTTTTAATTTTGTTTGAGCTGGTAACCCTAAATATCGTTTGTCACTCATTTGCGCTACCTACATACATATGTACATACCATCAAACCGTGTTGCTGTAACAAGCGTAGAACCAGCAGTCATGTAAACTCAAACATCAAGCTTTGTTTGATTTGGATACTCTCTGCTTATTGCTGTTGTTGTGGAACCTTTGAAATAGTTCGAAAACAAAGACACAGCAGCATGCAAAATAAGTTGGTACAAATGGGAAAGCAGACAGACAACGGGGAGGAGAGACGTGGTTGAACAGTTAAGCAAAAGACTGGCCGTTTATGAGTTTGTTGTTTCACTTAAATTTTAATAAAAATCAGATTGTTGAAATGAACGCAACAGATCCAAGAGTTTTGTCTTTTTTTTAATCTAATTGGAAGTAGGAAGTATTGAACTAAACATTTGGTGCCTCCTGTGAGGATCTGATTGCGTTTATTGGAATATTTCGAGAATTAAATCAACAAGGTGTGTCGTGGGTCCTAATCTCTGGCGGGGAGTCACATCAGCAACATCTTTGGCAACTTATCATTGTGGTTTTCATCGAGACTGGGCGTGAATTTTCATCTTTATCTGAATCGTGCTGTTCATCTCTATCTGGAAAAAGAGGACTGGTAATTGTGTCTGAAAGGGTAAGTGCTAAGGTTTATTTGGTATCATGGTAAATGCAGATAAAGAAACAAAGTCTCAAGAAATGGAAGCAAACTTGGAAGAGAAATGTGTCGAGACAATAGGGGAGCAGCAAAACCTTTTATCTTCGGTGCAAAAAACATTAAGGAATTTTAAAAAGGATGCAGTTGCAAGGAAAACAGAGTCTTATCACCAGTCTCGCTTAGAGAATCTTGGTTCGTATCGAGTAGAATTTCGTGAAAATCATCGAGCTCTAATACGTCAAGGGAATAATCCTAAGGTAAAGGAGATGTATATAGACATACAACTAGAAGACAAATTTGAAGACTCCTACTTAGAGGCAGTAGACTGCCTTCGTGAGTCGCTGAACAAAATTAAAGTCGCGTCAAATAGAGATGAGTCAGTGAACAAAAATCAAGTCAGTGTTAATAGAGATGACTCTGTCAACATTTCTACGGCTGCTGCTAGCGTGGCTTCGTCTGCTGGTATACCTTTGCCTGTGGTTTCGTTGCCCACGTTTTCGGGTAATTTTGTCGAATGGCCAAGTTTTAAAGAAATTTTCTGTGACCGTGTTCATGACAATAAATCTTTGAACGATCTGCAGCGGTTTCATTATCTTAAATCGTCATTGGCTGGCGATGCGGCGAGAGATATTCAGCATATAAGCTTGGTGGGTCAGAATTACGCACAGGCATGGAAAATGTTATGTGACGTATTTGATAACGATCGAATTTTATTTTCGCATTACATGGATGTATTGTATCAGCAACCTGAAGTGCCTAAACATGATACAGCTGCTTTAAGGCATTTTACACAGACGTGTCGTTCGTGTGTGAGTTCTATAGAAAAGCTAGGAGTACAAATGGGCGAACAAAACCAAATTCTTGTATATTTTCTTGTTAAAAAACTGCCGGATCATATACGAGCGGAGTGGGAGCGGTCATTACGGAAACACACTTCGATACCAAAGTTTTCTGAGCTGTGCGATCTCCTGGATGAGCAGTACGCTATGATGCTATCTTCGCAAAAATTTTCAGTGCGACAGAATACAAATCAAATGAGAGGACATGAATATCCAAATCGCGGTAGAAGAGATTTCCACACTATGTATACTTCGAGGCTTTCTGCTTTATGTCAATGTTGCTTGCAGTCCGATCATCCTGTAAGAGAGTGTCCAAAATTTACTAGTATGAGTTTGAACGAAAAGAAGGAAGAAATCGGAAAATTAAAACTATGTTACAATTGTCTTGGGTATAACCATATCGCGTCCAATTGCAGCAGCCAACGAAGATGTGCAAAATGTAACAGAAAACACCACACTCTGATACATCCGGACGAGATTGATGGAGCTAACACAACAGCTACAGATGCTATCACAATGCATACTACATCTCAATCGTCAACTGAAAATAGCTATGACGTGCTTCTACCAACCGCAATAGTGACTGTTAAGGCTTCAACGGGCCAGAAGTTTCATTTTAGAGCTTTAATGGATCAATGCTCTCAAATAACCGTAATCTCGGAAAGGGCGGCACAAATTTTGGGACTACCAAGGGAAAAAACATCTTCAGTTTATATATCTGGGCTATCCGAGGGTGCTACTACGTGCGGTCGTTCACGAGTAAGATTGGTAGTCGGTTCGCTATATGACGAGGACGTGAAGTTGGAGGTGGTGGCCTATGTGCTTCCAAAGATTTGTGGTGTTGTTCCATCCCGAAAATTTAATACATCGGAGCAGCAACACTTGCATAGTTTGCCCTTAGCAGATTCGAAGTATTTCGAGCCACAGGCGATCGATATCCTGTTGGGTAATGATGTTTATGACGATTGTATCTTGGATGACATTTGCAGAGGGACGGGTGGACCGATAGCCCAGAAAACTAAGTTTGGCTACATCGTATCAGGGAAAAGCTGTGTAGAAATCCCAGAACTCAATCGCAGATCGTACTTCACTGTAACCGATAATTCTGAAATTGAGAATATTGTGAAACGCTTTTGGGAGATGGAGACCATTCCAGAACCTCTAGTTGTGTCCGAGGAAGACCGGTGGTGCGAAGAGTTTTACGCCAAAACCCACCAAAGACAAGTTACTGGTAAATATATGGTTCGTCTGCCACTAAAGTCAGAAATCCAAGCTAATGTTTTTCTTTCAAAATCTAAACCTATGGCACTCAAGCGTTTTTTCAATCTAGAGAATCGGTTGCAGAGGGATAATAATCTGAAAAGGATATACTGTGATACGATTAATGATTATCTACGATTGGGTCAGATGCATCCAGTAAAAAATATTGAAGAACAGCATTGTTCAGATTTAGGAAATGGAGGTCGTGTAACCTGTTGCTATTTGCCACATCACCCGGTCGTTAAAGAAGAAGCAATTAGCACAAAAGTTCGCATCGTATTTGATGCTTCGGCAAAAAGTTCCAACGGTAAATCGTTAAATGATATTCTCGCAGCCGGCCCAGCATTGCAGTGTGATCTATCGTCGGTTCTAACTAATTGGAGAACGTTTAAATATGTTTTCATGACCGATATAGAGAAAATGTTCCGTTGTATTGATGTTCAAGAAGACGATGCCCAATATCAGCGAATTGTTTGGCGAGAGGAGCCCGGACAACTAATTCAAGAGCTATATTGCTCGACGGTAATGTTTGGGACCGCTTCAGCGCCCTTCACAGCAATTAGAACCATTCACCAACTTGCTCTTGATGATGGTCACTTATATCCACGCGCAGCAAAAATACTTAGAGAGCAGATGTACGTGGACGATATCCTTTCGGGGGCAGACACCGTTGAAGAAGCGTTAATAATTCAACAAGAACTGATAAATATACTTAAAGGTGCATCTTTTGAGCTACGGAAATGGGCGAGTAACAATACGGACTTGTTGCAAAACATATTGCTGGAGCATAGATATGATAAAGAGGGTTTTCAGCTTAAATCTTCCAACACGATTAAGGCTTTGGGTATGTATTGGATACCAAACACAGACGAGTTTACGTTTTCCATAAATTTTGAAATAACGCTGTACGGTGTAACGAAGCGCATAATTCTATCAACTATTGCTCGCTTGTTTGACCCGCTCGGTTGGTTAAATCCAGTAATCGTACCGGCAAAGATTATTCTACAAAAACTATGGGCTTTGAAGAGGGGTTGGGACGTTGTAGTGCCAATAAATCTGCAAGCAGAATGGGAGAAATATGCAAAGGACTTGTCAAATATATCTCTTATCAAGGTTGGTAGACACCTTAATATAGATTTTAATAGCAATTGTGAATTGCATATTTTTTGCGATGCCTCCAAGGACGCCCATGCAGCTGTAGCGTATATTCGTGGATTAGACGAGCACGAACAGTACACAGTAAAGTTGTTACATGCCAAATCTAAAGTAAACCCCATCAAACCTTCATTAACCATACCGAGAGCTGAATTGTGTGGCGCTGTCTTGGCGACTAAGCTTCTCAATTTTATATCTGTCAAGTTTAGCATCCGGTTTAACAGCGTATACATGTGGACTGATTCATCAATAGTTTTGCATTGGATCCGTGGAGAACCTGGCAGGTGGAAGCCTTTTGTATCTAATCGGATCAACAGAATCTTAAGCTCTTCGAAAGTTTCGGAATGGCGTCATATAAATTCAGAAAATAATCCGGCAGACTTATCTAGTCGTGGTGTCACTGCATCTCGTCTAGCTGGCTGTAGTATTTGGTGGGAGGGTCCTGCCTTTCTGAAATTGCACTGTGAAAAATGGCCGAAATCAAATCTCAACACTTGCATGGACGCGGCGATTGAAATGGAAAAGCGTAAACTAAAGATGCTGGTAAATACTACAATCATATCTGAAGATAGCTTTGTCAGCAGGTTTTCATCATTTTTCAAATTGACAAGAGTCACGGCATATTGTATTCGATTTTTCAATAATTGCAGAAACAAAGAACGAAATTCTGAGTGTCTGACATCTGAAGAACTTCAATGGAGCCAAATTTGCTTAGTACGGTTGGCACAAAGGGAAATGTTTGGAGATGAATGGCGCACCCTTTCTCGAGGAGACGATGTGACTGCCGGTAGTAAGCTATGTGCATTACATCCATTCTTAGACAAAACAACTCAAACTATAAGGCTTGGAGGTAGACTAAAAAATTCACTTTTATCGGAGACCCAAAAGCATCCACATATCTTACCAAGTAAACATCACATAACTGATTTAGTGATTAACAGCAGTCATTTGGCAACTCTTCACGGCGGCGTATCCCTAACTTTGAATCATACCCGGAGGCAGTATTGGATTTTAAATGGTCGTAAAAGTGTTCGGACCATTTTATTTCGTTGTCTAACCTGTTTTAAAAACAAACCTAAGTCGTCTGTACAGCAAATGGGAAATTTACCATCGGCACGAGTCCGTCCTGCTCGAGCATTTACATCAACTGGGATTGACTACGCTGGGCCATTCAATGTTTTGCCGTCAAAGGGAAGGGGACGCACCTCAGTCAAGGGTTATGTTGCTGTTTTTATTTGTTTGGTGACAAAAGCTATACACCTGGAGCTTGTAGGAGATCTCACTGCTGATTCCTATCTGGGGGCTTTAAACCGCTTCATTTCGCGTCGTGGGCTATGCTATGAAATATATAGCGATTGCGGAACAAATTTCGTGGGAGCCAACAGGAAGCTACTAGCCTGCCGTGATGTATATAAAAGATTTATTAATGAAAATATCTTCCCCTCCCTAGCACAAAGAGGCATAAAGTGGCACTTCAGCCCTCCGGCATCTCCACACTTCGGCGGACTATGGGAAGCGGGAGTAAAATCTGTCAAATACCACTTAAAGCGAACTATCGGGGAGCGAAGGCTTACGTTCGAAGAATTTACGACAGTGCTATCACAAATCGAATCCTGCTTAAACTCGAGGCCACTATGCCCTTTAACGACTGACCCAGATGACTTGATGGTATTAACCCCAGGTCATTTCTTAATTGGAGACGTCCCGTTCGCATTACCAGAGATGGATTCGCCAAGTATGAATCTAGTGGATAGGTGGCGTCACTGCCAATGGTTGGTGCAACAATTTTGGAAGCAATGGCAAAAGGAATATTTATCCCGTTTACAGCAGCGACCAAAATGGTTGGTTAAAGAACAAAATTTGCGGGCGAATGACATGGTTTTAATTAAGGATGAAAGATATCCTAGTAACCGATGGCCTCTTGCACGAATTGAAGAATTGCACCCTGGAGATGATGGCCTGGTCCGTGTCGTAACTTTAAGAACTCCAAATGGTTTACTAAAGAGACCTATTGCAAAGATATGCCCATTACCTATACAGGACAATTTCCAATGATTTTGAATTTACCAGTTACCATAATATCATTAGCATTTATTTCCTTTCAGATTCATTCCGGTATCTAAACAGTCTTAAGATGTTCATGGGAACATCATCGTGGTGGAGCAATGTTTGAGCTGGTAACCCTAAATATCGTTTGTCACTCATTTGCGCTACCTACATACATATGTACATACCATCAAACCGTGTTGCTGTAACAAGCGTAGAACCAGCAGTCATGTAAACTCAAACATCAAGCTTTGTTTGATTTGGATACTCTCTGCTTATTGCTGTTGTTGTGGAACCTTTGAAATAGTTCGAAAACAAAGACACAGCAGCATGCAAAATAAGTTGGTACAAATGGGAAAGCAGACAGACAACGGGGAGGAGAGACGTGGTTGAACAGTTAAGCAAAAGACTGGCCGTTTATGAGTTTGTTGTTTCACTTAAATTTTAATAAAAATCAGATTGTTGAAATGAACGCAACAGATCCAAGAGTTTTGTCTTTTTTTTAATCTAATTGGAAGTAGGAAGTATTGAACTAAACAAATTTTGTCATCGCTACGCTTTGGGAAAACGCTTTTCAAATAATCGAATGCGTTTGGGCAATTTACAACGGCCACTTCGATGAATTTTTTAACAATTCCCAATTTTATGTGGAGCGGTGGCAGCAAGATGTCTTGAGTATTGTCTATTAAAGGTGCATTCCTCAGTTTATGTTGTTTCATTTGTTCCTCCACACTTCCTCTTGGTCTCCATGAATTACATTGGTATTGATTCAGAGGTGAGCGCGAATTCCAATTACAAAGAAAACAAAACAATTTTGGAAAGCCGCTCTTATCGATGATCCCTTGCAAAATGTTGATGACCTTCAACTCACACCAAATCTTTAATTTATTTTCGTAGTATTTGATTTTTGACGTAGAATATGTCTTACCTTACGGTATGAGAAGTCATGTCAGGTTTTTATTGTTGTAATCTTTATTTCATTGAATTTGAGGAAACGGCTAGATGAATTTTTTTAAAATTTTTTTTGTAGGTAAATGAAGATGTTATCTTTCGTTTGATATACATTTCATATTGGTTGATATATTTCTATTATTTTAATTTCTCAAATGAAAATTGTTTAAACACATACACTCAAACATATGTGTGGTGTTTGGTTGAGTGTTTTTGGTTGCTCAACATTGCTTAGGAACATGAATCTAGTAAAAAGTGAAACGAACAGCAAGCTAATGTTGCTTGGCAACATGTATCTAGTAAAAAGTGAAACAAACAGTAAGCTAACGTAATAAAGCTTTTTTGCGAAAGCTTCAATAAAGCTGTTGTAACATTAATTTTGAATTGTAAAGCGTAAAGCTTTCACACAACGCTCGAATGCTAATGCGAAGACTCGATAAGGTAAACCTTTTTTAATATTAGGGCGGCCCTCTCAACATTCGCAGAACTTATTTCAATAAAAATATTAATTAAAATACATAAATTAAATTAAGTTTAAAAAAATTGAACATAATATTTTTTTTTAAACGGACTTGAATCAAATGCCGTTGGTAAATATAAAAATTACAGCAGACAGTTGTCCGAGGCCTTCGGCCACGGACTGTCCCTGCAGGCTGTGTCAGAGATACGGCCATTAAGTTTAACGTAGAATACGCCATCCGATAAGACAGAAAACATATATAACAATAAATGATAAATAATATAAGCAAATGAATTTATTGTTATATATGTTTTCTGTCTTATCGGATGGCGTATTCTACGTTAAACTTAATGGCCGTGTCTCTGAAACAGCCTGCAGGGAAAGTCCGTGGCCGAAGGCCTCGGACAACTGTCTGCTATAATTTTTTCCATTATATCTTTCAATGTTTCATAGCTTTCTTTCATGTTAATACCCATTGCTAGCGGAACGGAAGGTTTTCGGTTCGACACATGCAACAGCACTGCTTTCAAGCTTGAAACAGAACCATCAATAAATTATCTCCACTCACTAGTGATGTAGTTCATTCCCATTTTTACCACCAAAGCTTTTACATCGTTGCAGGTAGCGAACGAATTGTCATCATTTAGAGTGTAGAGGCTCTGAAATTCAGCTTGCCGTTTGCGGTACGCCGTAGAGTTCACATTACCATGTGTGAGTTTTCTTTGCTTTAAAAACGCTGTCAAAAATATGGCAAGTCGCTGCGATATTTCCAATATGGCCACAATGAAATCCATTTCCATTTGTGTTATTAGTTGTGGTCCATCTCTTCCCTGTTGGGGCTCATATTCGGTATCAAATGGATCTTCATAAGTAACACCACTTGCTCTAGTCATTCCTGTACATTCTGTACTACGATCTGGAGTTGGCGGCCTTGGTGATACAAAATTTTCAGGTGCAAGCACTGGTAGTGTGGCTGTTACAGTTGCTTTATAACTTTTGTTCCTTCAGCATATTGATTTAGACCACATGTGTAATTTACGTATGCATAGCAACTGGTTTCGTCATGATCACCTGGGAGAGTCATACTATGTTTGCCTCCACTCAACCATGCCATGAGATTGTTATAACATTGGCTACACACTGTATTAGGTGTGTAATTTTCACCGGTCAAGTCTTCTTCGTCGAAAAACATGTATATGCTTTCTTGAATGCACTTCTTAAGAGATTCTTTTCCTTTGCAATGTTCTAGAACTATTTTTTCTGATTTGATGACCGCAAACGTAGCAAAATAAATCAATATTTTCACACTGCATATTGAAATTGTCAGTTGCCAACATTTCAACAGTTTTTTTTAACATTTTCAACATTTGTTTTAAGAAATCGCTTATTTTCTTACACTAAAAAATAAATAAATAAATGGTTTCCCATTACACCCCATGAAGGGACTGGGGAGAACTTCTCACAATCACTGAGCTGTGCGATTTCAAGTTTTCACTCACTGATTGTGACCTACAGTTTTACACCGATTCCGAACAGTAATTTGAGAAGCTTTTTCATGGCTAGATACTCGATAGTGTCGCCGTCACTATGCGAGGTGACCGCCGCCGAAAGAAATTTTAAGGTGGTCAGAGCCGGGTACGAACCCAGGATCTCATGTACAAGAGCCGCGCACACTGACCATTGCACCACCGACGGCCACTTCAAATGTTTTTAAGCGAAATTTTGGCTCACAGAAAGTACTTTCGTTGGAAAAACCTCACTATCTCCGGTCTGAGAAGGGTTAATGCGGAGTATTATAGTGAAGTGTTGTCTTTTACTGAGTCTAGGAAGAAATAAGTTTACTAGGGCTGTTTTTCGAGAAAACCAGATTTTTATTAAAAAAGTGAGGTTAAAAAATTTTTTTTTTTTAATTTTCCCCAATGAGTTAATAAAAATTAACATATTTATATACAGATTTATAGCGTTTTCAATGGTCTTCTCAATGATACCCATAGCAACCATATCGGATAAGAAATGGGTGAGATATAAGCGATTATATACTCAAGCTATAAAGGCCTATATCTCAAGAAGTTGGCTCGGCCTCCTTAAAAAAACTTTCGGGTTTTAATCGGGGTTGTAAGCCCTACCAGGCCAAAGAAAATTGTCGCATTTTCATAAAGTAAATTGGTTCGAAAGAGCAATAAAAAAAACGCTTTTTGGGCGATTTTTCGCTCATTTTTTAAAGTTTTTCGCGATTTTGACCTTGAAGATGAATTTTTTTTGACAACTTTGCCTTAGAGAGTAAATCAAAAGTCCGAACGGTTTGCAAGATATGAGGTTGAGAAAATGACCACTTTTTTGCAAAAACGACACCGAAGCCCCACTTCTTTGGGGGCCCATAAAAAAAACCTGGAGGATTTTGGGCAAAACTGGGAGCCAGGGGTCTTTTTTATTGGTCTTTTATCACGTAGTGGTGTCCGTATATGGTTATATTTTTTCGTGTTGCACTGTGTTATCCTAGGTAAGGTTCAAGTCCCATATCGGTGGGAAGCTCTCTATTCACCAACTGATGGCACTCCCCACGGCGGGGGGAAATATAGCCCTTATTAAATAATTCCCCAAAGTGAGAATACAATAAGGCCAAAAAATTGGGATTTATTTGATTTGGAATACAACCCTAATCCCTTCACGGGATGTAACGGGAAACTATTTCATTAATTTGTTATTTTTTATTGGACTGTAAGGACCACGGCTCTGATGAGAGGCCATTACTCTTTCCATGAAATTTTGCATGACTTTTTCTCATGAAGCGTTCGATGAAGCGTTCGAAGCGTAAGGATAATAAGGAAGCGTAAGGGATTATTTCTGGATTAGTCGCATAAGCCCAAGACTTCACAAAAATCCAAAGAAAGAAATCGCACAACGTTAAATCGCGTGATCTTGATGGTCAGTTGACACCAGAATATCTTGAGATAATTTGTTACGGAAATCGTTGCTGCAATAAATCGATAGTCTCATGCGCGGTGTGACAGGTGGCGCCGTCTTGCTAAAACCACATGTCGTCCAGATCCATGCAGTCCAGTGGAGGCTACAAGAACTCTGTTATCATGTTCCTGCCGTTCACAGTCACTGCATTTTCGGCCTCATCTTCGAAACAGTAATGTTGCTCCAGACAGTTGCTCTTTGTGGGTGCATTTGTCTCTCATGGATTGCATGAGGATTTTCTGAGCCCCTAGTTCAACAATTTTGTGTATCCACAAAGGAATTCAGAGTGAAATTCGCTTCATCGGAGAAGATGACTTTTTTTTGAAAATTTTCCGGCGCTTTCCATGGTCTGCTGGGTTTAGCTCCTGAGTAAGCTGAATTTTTAATGCATGAATATGGAGATCTTTTGTCAAAATCCGCTGCGCAGTGCTTCGAGGAAATTTGAAGTTATTGAGAAAGAGGCCGAATTGATGTTTTCGGGGTTTCGGCGCTACTCTCATTTACAGACCGGTATATTGACCCACTGGAGTCTTACTGTCCATACCCTACCCAGATTCTTCAAATTTTGTTGACCACTCTTTGAATGGTGGACACATTAGATGCACTTTCCCAACTGAACTATCTTCGAAGTTTCGGAGCGGTCTCAGCTTAACTTTCAAAATGTCTGTAGTAAGTTTTCATAATAATGAAGCGTTTTTCTTTTGTAAAGCGCTCCAGTTTTAGTAATCGGAATAAACATATGTGACAGCCACATTTCATAGTTCCCACTCACACACAAAAACAATTATACTACGTTTAATAAATTACATGAGGTGCCAGTAGACACCCGGTTGGAACGAAGTTCCTTTCACTATATATTACGATAAAATACGATAATATAAATGGATCTTTAAGAAATAATACGTTTTGTAAAATGATAAACTTTGTTTAACCAAATTTGTTTAAAAAAATTATATTTTTAGGTCCTTTTTGTCTGAATACGTATTAAATTTTCCCGAAAAGGTAATTTTTAAAGAGAGGTACTTCATTTATTAAAAGCTAATGTTTTTTTTAAAGAAAATTTACTATTTTTAAGAAGAAGTACTTTCTGTAAGAAAACGCCGTAAGAGTATAACTATTTATTTACAAAGAAATACTTTTTCAAGAACAGGTACTTTTTAAAGAAATTGCACTCTTTTTAGGAAAACGTTAGTTTGTAAGAAAATTTACTTATTTTCAGAAAGGCTACTTATCTCGAGGGAAGAAACGAAAGGTACTATTTTATTTTTAAGAAAGTATACTTTTAAGAAAAGGAATTTTTGTGAGGAAGGTATTTTTTTAAGAAAAGGTATTTTGTGAAGAAAATGTTTTTTTAAGAAATGGGATTTTTTTTTAGAATTGGTCCTATTTTCCAGAATAAGTAAATGTTTAAGAGTAGGTATGTTTTTATCTCAAGAAAGGTTATTTTATTTCAGAAAAAGGTACTCTTTAAAGAAATTACAGTTTTTTAATAAAAGGCAATTTGTTGTAAGAAAATTTACTTTCTTAAGAAAGGGTATTATTACCTTTTTTAAGAAATTAACTGTTTGTAAGAAAATTTAAATTTTTTAAGCAAAGGTACTTCTTTAAGATATGGTATGTTTTTAAAGAAAAGGTACTTTGTTTAAGAATATACATAATGTTTTTTTGACAAAATTTTCTTTTTTTACACTTATTTAAGAAAATGTTTTTCTTAAACTTCTTTCACTTTGGCTTTTCTAAATTTACTTTTTATTGGGTTCAAAATTACAATATATACTAAATATTGGTTACAGGCTCCACCTAGAAAACTTCCCATGAAACAAGAAATTAGTCTAGAGACAAACCAAAGCAAAATTCCCCAATATAGTTGATAATACTGGATTGTAGCATAATAGTGTTAACAAATTTTGTTTAATTTTTTTTTGATTTAGCTCCCATCCCGCAACGTGCGAAAAGGAACTTCGTTCCAAAAAATACAATCTTACTAAGACACCCTTATTTTCTTTAATGTATTGCAGTCATCCATTGTATGCTTCTTTAGTTTTTAAATTTATGATGACGAAAGATATTGGGAAAATCTAATAAAATAAAATTAGATGCTATAGATAATTGGCTGTAATGATTTTACCTCTTCAAAATATTCTGTACATATAACTAATAGCTGCCTAAAACAGCCATGATGGACGATTTTAAATGATGCATCTATTAGGCATTGTCTTTCTGCTGGTGGAATATTTTCTTTTATTAAATGTATAATTTTCAGTGAAAAAAATGGACAAACAGGATATATTTCATCTTCAATGCCCGCTGTACTGAAATGAGCCGGATTTCACTATATATTGGATCAAAATATATTGTAGTCTTCTTTTTATTTTTGCAAAGACAAATTTTTAATACATAATATGTAGTTAGATTACATAAAATGTAATCTATTTCAGAACAATTAAGAAGATTGCACCATTGCATAAATCTTACCATTCACAAGTCTTTCAAAAAGAAGCTCTAATAGAACTTATTGGAGCTACGTCACCTCCAATCGCTCTCCGAATATTCTCACAATTACCCTTCATTTCTTTTTTGTTTTCATGATGGTGTTCGATGTTTTTTTGCAAGAACACATTTTCCATCGGCAATACGTTATTTTAGCTTTACATGACCCATATATTGATGTATTTTCATTCAAAATACCGTTCGGAACCGGTGTAAAACTGTAGGTTCCAATCAGTGAGTTTAAAACTAGATTGTGCACAGCTCATTGGTTGTGAAAATCTCTCCGCAATACCTTTTATTTTATTTTATTTTTTTTAAATATAATTTTTTGTTAAATTATGTACAATAACTGAGAACTTCATCTATTTCCTGGAGTAATTTCGAAATTTATTATAATAAGATGTTCACTACGTGACGTAATCCCACAAACTGAGTAGTAAACAAATAATTTCATTGATGTTTTTCTGAGGCATTCGGTTGTTCTAACGGGTTTAAAATTAAATAAAGCCCCAAAAAATATATTTGCTGTTTTCTTTCATTATGAAATTTTGGGAAGTTATTTCGTATGAGATAACGCCCAAAGTTATAAAATGAAATAAAGCCCCGAAAATTTAAAAACTACTCCTATTGTCGTTGTTATTTTTCCCTGTACTGGCGTTTGGGGTATTATTTCATTTTCAATATGGGGCATTACTTTGTTGGAGCTTTATTATCGTTCTTTATCCCCACATGTAATGATTTGATGGAACCATTTTAAAAATTTAAATTTTTACCCCATTGTACATCGACTGTCGGATATTCTCAGCACAACAATTGCCGCTACTCCCAGAGTATTTGCGGCACATCCACTCCAAACAATACGCTTAGTATACCTCAGGGAGCGTCAGCAGTTACTCCAACAATGCGATTGACAATTTCGAGGGGAATATCTTGCCGCGTAGTACGTCTCACCCCTCCATTAGCTATCACAATAAACAACAGCACGGGCAACGGAATAAAAAAGAAAAACGAGTCTTTGCTACTTATGGTTTTATGATCATTGTTCGCTGCGCGAAACGAAAGGATATACGTTAAGGTATTATGCCATAAATTATATCATGCAAACACAATTACGAGTGTTTTAAAGAAAAACAGAAACACGAACAAAAAGAAGACGAGTCAAAAGGATTTATAGAAAATAACTTCGAACCAGGGAGGCAGTGGATAGGACCATCTCAGTGTCGTTGATAAAACTGGAGCAGCAATGAATATGGAGAGTGTGGCGAACATGGTTAGCAAACAATATAGAAACGGAATAAAATTCTTTAATTTGTGCAGGTTGTCAAAAATAAATGTAGCATGATATTGTACATAACCATGTACACATGTATGCATGTACGTGTGCAATGATTCTAAACATTGCGTATGTGTGGGAATGACTCCTGTTCATTTGGATGTGTCGTTAGCTGTACTCGCATCTCGCATCCACCTAAGTTGTAAATTATCAAAACACATCACGTGCAACATAATTTTTCCATGTGAGTTGCGTTGAATACGCATTTGTCTGAACTCATGAGCGCACTTGGCACACAACTTTAACTACAAATACACACTTGTCCACTCTTACCATAACTGAGCATCAGCTCCTGGAGACGTATCTTGAAACGGGTGTCATACTAGTTCCAAAGACAAAAAAAAGAATTGTTTCGGTCTGTATGTCTCTCGATTTGCTAGAAGGACGAAGAAAAGTTGCAATTCGCGTGTTTGGAAAGGCAAAATGTACGTGACAATAACTAAAGGTGTCGTCGTGACGCTTAGAAGGTGTAACTTAGTAGTATCGTCTCCCTGTCTCACAATTGTCAACCAAAGATTGGATTTGTTTTTATCTGTTGTTGAATGGTGATGTTGTAACCAAATGCGCGAGTAATACTTGTTTACGTGAGATAATAAAAGCAGTATGACAGTAGTCTGCCACTAAATTGTGACGGGCATAATTATTATGGAGTAATAATTTTGCTTACCCATTCAATACTCCTACAGCAAGAGTTTCCAGAGAATGAATGTGAAACTTCGGGATAACCATCACTAAAATGTGGAATTTCTGTGGACAAGTAAAATTCACATAATATATGGGGTTTATCATTAATACTAAGAAATTCGAGATAAAATAAATTTGGGTTAAAACGTGGCAATAATAAATTGCATTTGATTGGTTATTTGTGTTATTATTGGGAACGATATCAGCTGTGTGCACAAAGTCGTAATATTTGGGTCTTTTTTTTTATTGTAAACACTATTTTTTGGACAGAGCAGAATGCCAGGTCTTTGCCTATGCCGATGATATTGCTATCATCTGTACGGGTAGAAACCTCAATTTACTTAGCATTCGTACAACCAGCCTACTTAATCTGATTTCGAACTGGACCACTAACAACGGACTATCACTTAACCCACTTAAAACCGAGCTTATCTTGTTCTCTCGGAAATATAAAATTCCCGCATTTGAACTGCCGTCAGTTAATGGGGAGCAATTACAGTTGATGGAAAAGGTACAATCTGTCTTGGAAAACTGTCGTGGAAACCGAATGCGGAGGAGAGGGTGAAAAAGGCGTCAGTTGCTCTTTACTGCTGTAAAAGGGCAACAGGAAAGCGCTGGTGACTGTCTCCTAAGATCACCATGTGGATAGTCAGACCTATACTTCTCTATTGTACCGTAGTTTGGTGGAGGTCACTCAAAAAGAAATATATTCTGAATTCCTTGATGAAAATTCAAAGATCAGCACGGATTAGCGTTAGTGGGGCAATGGGCACGACGTCAGGCACTGCACTGAGTGCCCTCCTAAACATCCGTACTCCTGATATCATGGTCGCTACATCCCTTGTGAGAATCAGCGATTGTGGCATTTTGATATTGGCGCATTCCGGACACGCTGAATTAATAAACCGGATAAACTCTAGTCCCGTAAACACGGACTACTGTATCCCCTACCTTCTACCAGCGTCAAATCTAAGGACTTCTATTCCGAACAGGAATATCTGGGAAAAGTCACTGGAAGGGGATACGAGTAGTATCAGATTTTTCAAGGATGGATCAAAGTTGGACGAGCAAGTAGGCTATGGGGTCCATTTACCGGACTTAAATGTAAATATCTTCTTCAAGCTGGCTGATCACTGTAGTGTATTTCAGGCGGAAATTACCGCCATACTGGAGGTTGCTGAACTACTGAAAAGTAGTGTCACAACCCTCCGGAGAATATGTATCTACACAGACAGCCAGCTGCCATAAAATCCCTGGAAGCCATGTTTGCTACGTCCCTGACGATGAAAGAATGCCACTCATCACTTAGGATGATGGCAGAGTATTTTGACATCAGGCTCACCTGGGTACCGCGATACAGCGACATTCAAGGCAATTGCGTAGCGGATGTGTTAGCTAGACAGGGCACTACATCAGAGGTTCTTCCGGCAAAAGAAAGTGTTAGTATGCCAATCTCTACCTGCCGTTTGCAGATCAGGCAGTGGGTCGATAATATGTTGAAGGACTTACTTCAACTTGCAAACAAGCCAGTGTCCTCTAGCCACAGGTGGGGAGGAAGAGGACTAGACAAGTACTTAACCTGCCGAGAGGCAGTTTATCTACAATTATAGGAACACTTACGGGACATTGTCTTGTAGGAAAACACGCCCTAAGTTCGGGACATAGAAACTCCAATCTCTGCAGATGCTGCATGGACGAGGACGAGGAAACGACGAAACACCTTCTCTTGGATTGCCCTGTGACTGAAAGTGGATACCAGCAGTATCAGATTACCGTTACCGCATACTGGTGGTTGCTGAACTACTGAAAAGTAGTGTCACAACCCTCTGGAGGATATGTATCTACACAGACAGCCAGCTGCCATAAAATTCCTGGAAGCCATGTTTGCTAGGTCCCTGACGATGAAAGAATGCCACTCATCACTTATGGTGATGGCAGAGTATTTTGACATCAGGCTCACCTGGGTACCGCGATACAGCGACATTCCAGGTAATTGCGTAGCGGATGTGTTAGCTAGACAGGGCACTACATCAGAGGTTCTTCCGGCAAAAGAAAGTGTTGGTATGCGAATCTATACCTGACGTTTGCAGATCAGGCAGTGGGCCGATAATATGTTCAAGGACTTACTTCAACTTTCAAACAAGCCAGGGTCCTCTAGCCACAGGTGGGGAGGAAGAGGACTAGGCAACTACTTAACTTGCCGAGAGGCAGGTTATCCATAATGGTAGGAACACTTACGGGACATTGTCTTGTAGGAAAACACGCCTTAAGATTGGGACATAGAAACTCCAATCTCTGTAGATGCTGCATGGAAGAGGACGAGGAAACGACGAAACACCTTCTCTTGGATTGCCCTGCTCTGGCAGGACTGAAAAGTAGGATATTCGGTACACATTTAGTTAGCACCATAGCCCTACAGAATATTCGTGTAGGGCTTATAGATAAATTCATACAAAGGGAAAATTGGCTAGACGATTAGTCAATAGTTGTTATAGAGGAAACTGCAGGTATCACAATGGGCTTCTTTAGCCTAAGTGTGCTAGACAGCGTGCTGTCTTGCAGCTTTTTCAACCAACCAACACTATTTTTTGTTGCTTGAATTACAGAGTGTTTTTATGTTCCAAGCCGATGTTTTTGTTAATAATTCTTAAGCGATACAGTATTTTTTTAATAATATTTCATTCCATGGAAATTTGGTTTATAATAATCATATATGAAATATGAAGTCGGCTAAATGGTGCCTCTCTCTGGCCGCTGCGCAAATGTGAGTTTTTTGATCATATTTCGCATAACATTTTCGCATATTACGGGTGTTATTGCTCAAGTTTCTTCGATAATATTGTCCTTAAGTGTCTCTAGCATCGAGTTCGGCGAAACTTCACTTCAGGCATCCCAGTGTATACAAAGCTTCAAAATTCTTTACAATACACTGAATGACTGACTTGCTCGCCACATTATTTTAACCAAAAAAAATCTCGAAAAATTCTTCGGGTTTTTACAACTGAACAATTATTCGGGCAAAATGTAAAATAAATTTTCTGCGAATATATCTCAGGCCGTCTATTTATAAGAGTTGGTCATTTTAGTTCCTTTAAGGGACCTTTTTCTGTCGATTCCGTTGCGATAAGTGATCAAGATCCCTGTTACATCACACTTCCTTTTAGTTCCATCACTGGTTTTGGAAACAGAAACGAACAAAAACAAATTGATTTCAATAAGGAAACGGAAGTAAAAAATGTAAATTGTCAGAGCAAGGGAAGATATAAATGAATTGATAAATAAAAACAACTATATAAAGAGCATAATGAAGGCAAAAAAATCCCTTTATACGCTAAAGGGCTTAACGACAAATTTGTAAAAAAGCATAAATAAGTTGTAAAGCTTAAGAAATTATAAACATTAAAAAAAGAAAGAGATAATAGTATAAAATAACAAGAGGAAATTAGGAGCCATTAAACGGGGTTTGTAGGAACTGGTTCCTCTAGTTGCTTTTAGGGATTACCTATATCCGCCTCGAAGCCACCATCCTTGGAAATCTTGCATCCGATATAGTCGACTTAATCCACGTCTTCAATTAACGAAACATCAACTGTTAGTGGAGTATTCCTTTCTGTTCGAATAAGCATTAGTCGTGTCTTCTTTACATTCATCCTCATTCCCACTTTTACCGCACCCTCAGAGAGTCTTCAGAGAGTTGACCTCGACTTCATCAAATTTGTGGGCCATAAGCCATATGCCATCTGCCTAGTTGATATCATGTTCATGTTCATACGTACTCCACTGAATGCCGAACTGTGCTTCTGCATTAATGACATCCATTATCTCGTCCATACGTAGAAGAAATAATGTGTGGGACAAGACACTATCTTGTCCGTTATCCGGTATAAATCTAGGAATGTATTATAAATTGTAAATGTGGGAAAAGGAGCACAAATGGTAAAATTTCAAATATCGAGAAAAAAAATCGGTTAGAATGGTAAGGAAGGCGTTAAAAAGAGAGTAGATGGGGGAAAATTGAGAAGAAAAGGCTTAAAATACAAAACACTAGAAATTGTTCTTTTGAAACGAATGGGACTGTATTAAAAATAGTATGTAGGTAAAGACGGCAAAAAAGGGTAATTAATTTTAAGGGAGAGAGATATATTTTGGAATGAGTGGGAATGGGTTAAAAATAGTGAATATAACTAAAAAGACATAAAAAGTTTAAAAAACAGAACATGTCAGCAAAATCAATTTTTACCCCATTTTTAAACCTCCCAAACTAATTTTCATGTTATTTGAGGTATTGCTATTTTATCCACATTTTTAGCAAATCCCAACTTTTCAAACAGTTTTCGTGAAATTTGTAATTTTTCGCCCATTTTGACTTTATTCTCTACATATGCTATTTCTACAACATTTTAAGTCTTACCCATTTTTGATCCATTTTACCCACATATAAATTTAAAAACAAGTTTTTTTTCTCTAATTTTTTTAATTTATCCTTTTTACGCACAAAACAGCTTTTAACAAATTCAAATCATTTTATGTAATATTTCTTGCATTTTTAGGTTTAATCCTTAATCTACCTTTTTTAAAGTTCTGCCTTTATTACACACTACATTATTTTTAATGATGTCCCAATCATTACAAACTAATTTTTTTCTTATCTGAAGTTTTACGATTTCCTGTAACATTTTCAATATATTCCCAAGGATGCTCTGTTTGCAATTTCATGTTTTATGTTTTTTTTTGCAATTTTTACCTCTGGTTACGTTTTTTACCCACTGACACTATTTTTAACACTCCTCAAACAATTATTCTCGCATTTTGAAGATTTTCCCTTTTATGATCCTTTTAGTGCTTTTTACCTACACATACTATTTTTAATAAATTTCTAACTATTTTTATCGTTATTTGAAGTTTTACCCTTTTTGTTAATTTTTTCACCAATTTTTTCCCGTTTTGCCGACAGACACTACTCTCAAAATATTCGCAATCACCGATTGCCGATTTCTCGCACATTTTAAAGTCTAATGCCGATTTCGTTTCTAAAAAATAATGTTACCCTTGTATGAGTCGACATTTATACCAGTACAAAAATTTCAGTCGGGTTAACCGACTTAGGCATACCCTCACCCCAAGTCATCCATTGCGGAAGAGTTCTGGCAAACGACGTGGCAAAATCGCCCTTGTCTTAATTGGTGACTTGCGTTTGATGACATGAAGTCCGTAACCTACTTTCAATAAGATCGGCAGTGTTTCACGCGACTTATCGCATTGACAACCCGGGCGACCACCAAGTTTTGTATGGGAGGTACCAGAATGGTCTGGCAATCTCTCCAATGTTCTTTACGTAAGTAGACATTTGCAGATTATTAACCAATGTTTGCGTTAAAACTAATCACATCCACCAGAAAAATATTTTAGAAGAAACATGTACTAAATGTGTCGATTTGAATGGGAAGTACCAGAAGGGGCGTGACCAAAACGCCCATTTTTAATCCCAAACTAACCTGGGAAATAAAATTTCGATTTTTCGAATAAAATTTCGATTTTTCGAAATTTCAGTTATCGTGTTGACCAGTCAGCCTGCCAGAAGACATACAGACATGGCTCAATCGGCTTAAAAAGTCCCAAAATGAATTTCGTTCAAAGATACTGAGGGTCTAATATGTGTCCTTCTATGCGGTAATTTTTTTTCCGTATTTAATGATATATACCCCCATCCCTATGGGTGAGGGTTTAAAAATGTTGTCATCGCCCCTTCAAAGATATGCCGTTTTTGGGGTGAGAAAAGAGCCTGAAAATGTTGCATTTACTCACTACTGTGTTTTTCCGTTTGATTTCTTACCAAGTTTTTTACCTCGGTTATCAAAAATATTCGACCAGTTTATATGGAGACCTAAGAGAGTCTTCATTCAAAATGGTCGATAAGGTACCAATGCAATTGATATTTTTTGTTATTCCCGTTACCCTAAAACTTCGACCACTTTGCTTGAGAACTTAAGCGATTTTAACTGAAGCCGCTTAAATTAGCTTAGCACCCCAAAGGTAGACAAATTATCTTAGCAGGAACAAAAAACATATACGAAAATACAGAATATTGAGGTGGACTTTAATTCTTAGGCTTGTGAACGGAATTTTTAGCTACTCTGTATTTTTACACAATATATTTATTTTGTGTTTTTCTGAACTTCCATTCCATTATAATCCCCTTTGTAGTGATGAAATTCATAAACATTTTGACAATAACTAATGCGTTGCAATACAACATTGTCACTTGGCCGTATACTGTATCTGTATCTCGTTGAGCTATAAAGGTGGTGTGGATTAAAACGAATTTGAAGAGTTACTCAGATGCAAAACTACTGCAAAACCTAGAGACACGGTATAGAAGGAAATTTCAGTGCAAACTCGTTTGGCCATTAGCATGACTAGAATTTTCAATATATTTGTCAAGCATTGTGGACTACATTGAATCTTCTCACACTCCCGCACAATAACATTAAGGAGTTTGGGGGTCCACTGACAATCTTTATACGACAAGTTTAGTTGTGGCCATTTGTTTTGATACAAGTCACAGATTTATTTCTATTCTATAAAATGAGAACAAAAGGAAAAGTTTCGAATGTATTTTTAATAGATTATCCACTCACATTAAAATATTCATTCATTCGCTCATGTTGTATGCAGTTCGAATACAGTAGGAAGTGGTAGTGGAACTAGTTTTGTGATCCTTTGCAGTTTCTGTTGGTAGACATAATGTCAAACATTATTTTAACTTTTTGACACGAGTTGCATGAACATATTCAAAAAATTGGACACGTATGATGCCATCGCATATGATGATCACATGAAATGTAACGTCTGTTCTTTCTTCTTCACTGGGGCATTCTAAATGCTGCTGCTGTGAATGTTTTTGTCGTTTATAATCTTTGATTCTCAACGTGGGGTGCATGTCATATCTGAGAGGAACTTAGATATCTCTGCTAGGTTAATACGTGCAAAGGAGGCGACAACCTAACGCGTTAAAGTCTTTGAAGAAAAATGAATATGAATTAAGGTCGTCAAAATCAAGTGATGTGCGCTGGTTTCGTTTATAAGTAACGCCTTATCACTGAGGACTGTTCCCAAATATCAAAAAGTAACTCGTGAATATATGAGATTCACAGATGTCAATTTATCTATCTCCGCATATTATCAGTCTTAAGTCTTAAGAATCATCGAAACCAAGGGCAACGAATGAAGTATTTTTGTACCTCACACTGGCTCTATATAAGTATGTATATGCAGAAGTCTCAAACTTCTTTTCCTATTTCATCTACTTTTTGTTTTGTGAAATTAGATCAATTGGTCTCAGATTAGCTTATATAAAGATTCCGTTTAATGCAAACATTTTCTAATAAAATATAAATCACTACAGAAATATCTTTCTGATATAGATGAAAATGAATGCCTTTTTATGGAGAAGTAACGATTTACTACAAACGTTAAAGTCTATCCTCCATATCCTATACGAAATTCACCCATGGAATGATGCACAAATATGTATACATGCACGGTGAAAAAAACCGGCCTCTATAACATATTCTGCAGGAACCATGTTTATATTTGGAACACATTTCAAATATTAATATGTTTGCAAGTCCCAAACTCACTTGTGTTAAAATGTAAACAGCATCATTCTTCCCTTTCTTTGATGTCTCTCACATTTTTGTTTTCGGAAGGTTTCAGCTATGCGTTGGTTATCACTATGCGTTGGTACACAAAGAATATATTTATATTCTAATCTGGTTCATGCAAGCCAAGCGTTTATTGCACAAATGGTCCGCCGTTCCGATTTTCTCAGTAAAGACTCAGTCAGACAAAGGGCTTCACGTTGGTGCTCCTTCCAGTTTCTTTCCTCAAAGTCGTTTCTCACTTTGGTAGCACACAAACATATATACGAAACACGTACAGAAAAACCAATGTAACATTGCAACCCATTTAAGCGTCCGAGCCTTCGTTTATTCTTTTTTCACTGATCAAGCGCTATTGATATCCTATGTCCGATGAAGTATTGACAGCCAAAACAAGGAACACTTACTTCATCTGCAATTTACACGCACATTCAGGAACATTTATGACTCACTGACTGAGAATGCAAAAATACAGAAACACACTTACAAGATAGACTCTCTCGTTGTCCCTCTTTTATTCTCTTGCTCCCGAGAGAGCATAGAGAGTGCAACAAACACAGCTGTATTTGTATCAAAAACATAAATATATGTGGGTCGCAAGCACATATATTCAAACACATTGTGTGCTTCAAACATGTAATATTGAATAGCAAACACAATATGTTTGAACACAAGCATATTATATTTGCGACAAGCTCCAAACATACTTTATACTTGTATCCATACAACAAAAAAACACTGATTTTTCAGAGTGTAGGAATTGCCTGATGGTCAAACCTTCACTCAAAATGGCCGTATCAGCAAGATGTTTCTGGGTTTCTTTCTGTACGTCTAAACCATAAAGTAATGTCATATAGAGCTGCCATCTTTCTCAACTGTCGTTTCGTTTTTCACTCTTCGTGGTGCGGTCGGTGCGATAGAGAGTTATTTGATGTAAATTGACGTGCACCAGGTTCAATTATAAAAAATGTCGAGTTAAATTTTGCGTGAACGTATTTTGAACTTTTTGTTATCCTTTATTGTTAGTAAATGGTTGTGGTGTATTTACTATTTTTATGTTGGTTGGTTTGAGCCATTGTCTCTATCTGGTAATAGTATTAAAGCTATACTTTCCAACATGCAACGTCCATATGCAACACACCAAACTTCGTAAATTTACTGAATCAAATCGATTCTCTATATATCATTTCTCCTTGGTCTATACTAGATGTGATGCTGATATTGATAGCGACCGCCTACTCTTAGTGGGCACCTCCGTCTCCGTTCAGCAGCTGTCACCGGTATTAGAAGCAAAATTGTAAAGTATAATACTGTCTGTCTGCAGAACCCATCCATATCAATGATGTACGATCAAACTCACCGCATCAATGTGGCACAACATAGCCAAAATACGTGGCCATGGACCTTGGACTAGTGCAGAATCCTGGACCGAAATTCGGAATCGTGAACTCCTGAACGAAGTGTGTATACGATTGTAGACACGAACCTTGAAGAAGCAGTTAAAAACAGATTACATGGTCCGTTCAGATTATGACAACTATCTGCACAATATAGCGGAAGAAACCGAAAAAGCAGCAAATTTAGGTAACCTCCGTATTCTGAACTATTCAATAAAAAACTGGGCGGCGACAACATCAGGAGTACGTGATCGTTAAAAGCTAATGATGGCACGGATATATGATCACCAGATCAACAAGTGAAGCTATGACGTAAATACTGTACGACACATTCTAGATTTCCGGATGATGAAGATCAGTATGCCCCTTCGACAGCATTCTCACGTCGCAACCCGAGAGGGGATATTTCAACGGGAACTCCGACGCAAGCCGAGATCGAAGCGGAACTGGGTAAAATAAAGATTCACAAATCTTTTAAAAACTAAATAAAACGAATGATTTCTCGTTACATCCCATGAAGGGGTTAGGGATAACTTCTTTTGAACCGGTGAGCCGTGCGCGTTCTAGCTTTGCACTCACTGATTGGGACCTACAGTTTAACACTGGTTCCGAACGGTATGTTGAGAACCTTTTTTATGGCTCAATACCGTCACTAAGTGAGGTGACCGCCGTCGAAAGAAATTTAAGATGGTGTGAGCTTGGATCCAACCCACGTTCTCATGCGCAAGAGCCGCGCACACTACCATTGCGCCACACAAATTTTTTGGTCCTGATAATGTTCAAGGGGAACTGTTGGAATATGGTGCATCAGCGTTAGCAGATATCGTTACGCCGGTCATCAAAAATGCATGGATGGTCGGCAAAAGCCCTACCGAGTGGGAAGATGAAGTGGTTTCCATATCCCCGGGAAAAGGCAATCTAACTCTGTGAGGGGCGTGGAGGGTTACTAAATTGCTCTATGCAATAGGCGAGGTAGTTGTGACCCATATACTTCAGGGGATGTCGCTGGTGGTGGAGCAAATTGAGCGGAAGGAGCTGGCGGGTTTCGTGTGCCGACGACGTGAACCCCATTCCTATGATCTTGGGACGATCAGTTGAACTATACTCGCCTCTGTATCTACTTTTCGTAGAAGACGAACAATCATTTGATTGTGTGGTGTGGTGGTGGTTGCATAGTGGTGGGCGGAGGCGCGAATTTTAAGAGACGGTTCTGTCGAGTCCGGTTCCAAGAAGAACCGCGTATTTGGACTGCTGCCTGTTCTCATCAAATTGATGTACCAAAGATGCTTATGTGAAATATCTTATTAGGAGAATATAAAATTTGATAAAAATACACATTATCGTACTCTCACCCAAAAGGTTAACACTTATGGTTCTTTGGAAACGAGTCCTTTTATAAGAGGACCACGAACCATTGTACGGTTCTTTTCAACCCGTTTTTCAATTCCTGTCGAATCGTTTTTCGGTCTTTTTGAAACCATTATCGGTTCTTTTGAACCCGTTTTTCGGTCCTTAAAGAATTGTTTTCGGTTCAGTCGGGCTCGCCTTTCGGTTCTTTTAAGCCCCGGTCCGGTCGGTTCCTGTAAAGAACAAGTTCTTGCGAACCAGTTCCTCGATTCTGTGCATCACAATGTGTACACCGTGACTCAATGTGGACCGCCTGTACCGAAACGACGATGCCGGCCAAGACTGCGTCCATGATCCGTGACTTGTACAGGGATGCACGTAGTTGGTTAATTTTAATGGAAAAGAAAGCCAGCCTTTCAGCACATCAACGGGGCTTAGACAAGGATGTGCCTGGTGCCCCACAATATTTCTTCTAATTGAGATCTAATAGAGAGCTAATAGAGGTAACTAATGCAGAAGCACCATTCGACATTCAGTGTTGTATGTATAAACATCTACATGATATCGACTACACAGACGACCTATATCGTATGGCCCTCATATTTTATGACATCGCAGCCAAGTTGAAGAGTGAAGCGCACAGGGCTAATGCATATACGAACATAACGGAATACTCCAATAACAGTTGATGGTTCGTTACTTGAAAATGTGGATTCACACATCCATTTTGGATGCAAGATTGCCTAGGATGGTGGCTCCGCGGCGGATATAGGTGATCGTATATATACGGCCCGTGTTGTGTTCCTAAATCTGCACAAAATCTGGGGCAATAGCGGATTATCGGGAAATGTGGAACTGTGAATATTCATCTGCAGTGTGAGGTCTGTACTAATGTGCGGTTGTACTACTTGGAGCTTGACGAAACTAACAATGAAGAAGTCCAAACATTTCTCAATCGTTGTATGAGACAAATAATCCGTATCTACGGGCCCAATTTAGAATGAAGTTCTCTAACAACGTATATGTAACAGTTCTATTGAATTGGATATACGTAGAGGAAATGGACTGGGATCGGCTATAAATGTAGGCGTCCAAAATCGGATATTGTTAGAGCTGCACTTTAATGGAACCCGCGGGTGTATCAAATGCCGTGGTGGTACCTGGAAGGGGAATACAGACAAACTCGACAATCAGGGCACCAAATTAAATCACTGGCAAGGGATAGAAATCAATGGAGAGAATTCGTTGACACCCTATGTTCTGCATGAGCCTTTAATGTAAACGTTGTCTTGTAATGTTGGTTTATATTGTTATATTCTGTTTAAATAAATATATAAATAAGGTGTGATGGCAAAAATGCACTCGGCCGTCGACCGCCTCAAAATTTTGGAACAAAATACGAAATTAAAGAAAAATGTAAGAACAGGGAAAACAGGAAAACAAATTTTTTCATTCGAACCCATGGGGCCAATAAGGTCGAATTTTATTAAGTTTTTTCGCAGAACGAGTCAAAAGAGTTTTTTTTTGTTTAATAAAGTTTCCTGTGAGAACGGCCTTCGGCCGCGATTAGAGGTTTTATCCTTTGGAGAAGGTCCAACATCGGCTTCCAGGCTTCGGCAGTTTTTTAGTACAAAGCTTTGTGGTTAGCTTGACCCACGCATGTCGCACCACAAAAGTAAAGGAACTAATAAACCCGTGTGAAGAATGTCTTTAACTGGAATATCCACACTTGCACGCCCGACTTAAACATTTATTGGGAAGGCGCCGGCCAAGCGCATTTCAGTCGGTGAGATTATATACGCAACTACTTGTGACGAAGGGAAGTGCTTATGAGATGCCTTGCTGGGTAGCTTTGTTCGCAGCCATCCACCGAAATAATCATTTTAATTCTCCATGATTTAATACAAAATAAAGATCTCGAACCGGATTCTGATTGAATAAAATAAAATATTGATGCCAAACATCACACGTTTGGGGAACAGTGCATATTTTGCGGACGTTAGAAACGGTCGCTTCGGTCTCTTCTCCGTATGCAAATATGCAAGCATGTGTCATAGATGCTTGTATAGTATTTATTTGGAAAATTTTTGGTGAGCTTCATCGTGTATTGTAGTTGGATGCCAGGATGGCTTTCCGTGTTATTCATATTTTACGAATAACGCACAGATGTATAAGTATTTGTTGAGAAATCTATGCGATTTTTATTCGAGCATTTACGTGATTTTATCAAAATGTACTAAAGCCCAAGAAAGAAACTTCATTGTTTCGTTTGGTAATAAAAAATGTCTGCGACCCTCGCTCTTCTGTTCTCAAGGCAGCAAGCCACTCAACTAATGCATGTATTTTGTTCCAGCTCCTGTGACCGTCGGGCTGCCGGTTGGAATTTAAATCGGTAGCATTTATTGCAAACATTTTGAATACTTGTCGTTTTAAACATATGTAACCAATTTCAGGAATGTTTCTGGTATGGATTACATGCGAGCCATGCCAAATGATTTATCTAGTGATTGTGGTCTTTATGTGCTTTTACATTGTGTGTCTTTCGCTCGTTCGCTACTATCAATAGTGCTTCCTTCGTATCCATGTTGTTGTTTAGTTTAGGTGTAGTAGCGTCTATCTCTGTGTTTGGTCATTAGGACATAGGATGCCATCCCATGATATCTATGGGTCGGTGGGTTGATGGCATGAAGATGAGAGTACAACCGAAACAGATGAAACACAAAATTGCTGAGGTCGTTTATGATTCCACCTGATTGTAAAGGTGCACCTCACAATCGCTCTTGAATTGCCATTTACCTTTTTGTTTTGCTTCTTGCCTCTCAACGTTGTTTACTGATGATGCAGCAAAATTGGAAAGGAAAATGCCACAACATAACCAAAAAACAAAATCTTTGAAAAGCTGAAAACGAAAGCGAAGCTATTGCCTGCGTCCTCCTGTTGTAAGGGTCACTCCGTTACGATTTCATGAGAGAGAGGCATAGAAGCTATCTTTTTTTTCGAAAGGCTGCAGAGCACATCTGTATCTTATGTGGACGTAACAGAATTGTCCATTTTCTACAACGTTATAGGATATAACTCAGGTATGGTATGGTGTGTATGCGTTCTGTAGATTGCATCGATTTTCATATTTTCTCTCAGATCAAATCTGTAAAATATTATCGTGTTTGGATGAGGTCTATGAGTGTAATCAATTGTATCTAATATATTGTTAACAAGTTTTTAACGCTTGAGCTTGACAGTCTGTATTATAAACAATCACTCAGTTCCATAAGTGGGTCCACTGAAGGAATAATATAGCTCTTTTATATATCAAATAAGATTTTATCCTTGATGTTATCCAGATTCTAAACTACAGACTCTTAGAATGTTTTGCTTTCAAAAACTTCACATAAAATGTTGTCTGTGATCAATGAAGGCGTCAACCCAATGTGTCACCCAATCAACTTCCTAATTAAGATATTACTGAAAAGTGTTCTAGTAATCATGGCAAAAACTATTAGCAGCAAAGGCCACATGTTGCTTAACGTAGTCGGTATGAATAATACGAGGGCGGTCCCAAAACTAGCCGACGTGGTGTGTAGATGGTGCCAGTAGTTTCAAAATATATATTTTGGTGAAAAGTGGCAACCTTATAAAACGTATGGTTTAAGTTTCAAGGCGCCACGTTGTTTAGTATTTTAATTTGAGCCATCAAAAGTAAACGATCGCAGTGAATTTGTAAACACGGACAAAATTGGTTACCGCTATGTAATTCAATATTTCGATTTGAAATGCCTGAGTTCAGGCACTATTAAACGCGAGTTATTTTGTAGTACTCTGGGGGAGTCTGCTCCTTTGTTTACGACTGTAAAATGTTGCGTTGCAGTGCTTAAACGAGGCCGTAAGAGCTGTCAAGAAGAACATAGTGGTTGACCAATTGAGGTGTCCGTGCCAGATACGGTTAAGAAAATCCACAAAATGGTATTGGATGATCGTCGGATGAAGGTGCTAGAGCTAACTGAAACGGTAGGCATTTCCAAAAGTACTAAAGTAAGTACTAAAAAGTAAGATTTGAAGATGAGAAAGCTGCGTGCAAGGTGGGTCCTGAAGATGTTTCACCGCAGTAAAGCCGAATTTTTGCATCGATTTATAACCATGGATGAGGCATGGGTCAACCACTTCACACCTGAGACGAAGGAAGAGTCAAAGTAGTGAACTGGAGTGGGAGAATCGTGTCCAAAGAAGGCGAAGATGTTTCCATTTTCTGACAAAATCTTGGGGTCTGTTTTTTGGGATGCGCCTGGGATAATTTTTTTTGATTATGCTCAAAAAGATAAAGTCATCAACGGCGAATATTATGCTAATTTATTGCAGCGTTCAAGTGATGAAATTGTAAAATGGCCGCATTTGCCGAAAAAGAAACTGTAGTTTCCTCATGACAATGCTCCAGTTCACACATACACTATTCTTATGGCCAAAATTAATAAATTAAAGTTCAAATTGCTTCATCTCGCACCCTATTCGCCAGATTTAGTTCCCTTGAACTATTTGCTATTTCATAACTTGAAAAAATGGCTCGTTGGTGCAGAATTTGCCAACAATGAAGAGGTGGAGTCTGCGGTTGATGGTTATTTTAAGGAGTTTGGCAGTTCTGACTATGAACAGGGCATCGATGCTATTGAATTTCGCTGGAGAAAGTGTCTAGAGCTAAAAAGAGATCATGTTGAAAATTAAGAAATTTTTTCCCAACTTTCTTGTGTCTTCTTTGTTAGGTCGGCTAGTTTTACGATGAATCAACAGCCGCACACACTGCCAATTGCACGACAGCCACATTAAGTGTTTAGAGAGTGAAATGATGTGAATTTAAATAATGAATGTGAAAATTCTATTGGAAATTTTAAATTTTAATTTAAGACACCACTTGTTGTAACCACATGTAACAACCCCTTGATTTAAAACTACTTCTTCAACAAGTTTTAGGGCTCTGAGATACTAAGTCGGGTCAGACAAACCATTTCCTACCACCGCACTGTTGTCGCATCAACCTCTGCAAATCACATTTGTACACATTTGCTCTAACTTCAATCTGCACAATTAGAGGTGACAAAATCACAAGGTTTTGTTCACCAAAGGCTTAAGCTCATTTCACTCATTAAAACCTGAAAAAAATCAACAACCCAGAATATTTAATGGTAGAAGTTTAAATTGTTTGATAGACATCAAAGTAATATAATGTAATATTTAACAAGTATAAACACGAGCCACACTAATACAGTAACGTCCTTTCTTGAACAGCAATGTCCTTTCTTCAAAACTAAACTCCAACACATGATGCATTTGTTCATATACCCACCTATTTAAAGTATAAACGTTTAAATTTATTGGTCTGTATAAGTTTTGTCCTCTTGCAAACAAAAAGAGCACAAATTGGTACAGGGCCTAATATTTGGACTAACATATGTTGCTAATGATTATGCTAAACTCTTTTTGTCAAGGTTTCAAAAATTAGATTTGACACAAAATTGGAGCACATGCCACTTCTTAGGGTCACTAACAACAAACAGTAAGGGGTTAACTTTATTGCTTGTAATCAAAATCTAACCTCAAAAGTGGACATTGTTTAAAAGACGATTTACGAAGAAAACTTGCAATTTTGCCAAATGGGCATTAACTTTGTATGAAGTTTGTTATTTAGCCGACATTTGTTAAACGCATTTAAATAAAAGGATTTCCACAAATGTTAAGGTTAATGGCGTCATTGTCCTTCTTAATAGTTTTTCCTACAAATCATGTATTTGAGAAATTAAAAAAAAAATACTTGGTACGTTAGAAGTTCAGCTTATTATGCCACAATAAAGTAACAAATTCTTCAAGAAACAATTGAAGGCCCTAGTGGAAGAAGGTGTTAACTTACTTTTTTTTTAAAACAATATTTTCCTTCTTTTAATGTTCCCATGGTATCTGATTTAAAAAAATTTAAATTTAATTCGAATACCAATAATAATTTAAATTTTAATAATTTTCTTTTATAAAACAAAACCAGATGCCATGGAAAGATTAAAAGAAGGGAAATATTGTTTTAAAAAAAAATTATGTTAGTTAACACCTTCTTACACCAATTATTTTATTATTTTAGAGTCACTACTAATACAGGATGGGTGAGGGAATATAAATTTGTAATCCGTACTGGCTATTTAATAGCACCTTTACTTGTTTCCCTCAACTCAGGAGGTTTCGACGAAACAGCTGTTCGAGCTTCCACACGTTGCTAAATAATAACGTCCCCAGCTACCATGTACATTAGGGTGGCAATGAAATGTTTGGAGGAAAATATATTTTCGTAATTTAATAAACCTTACTTGGTGAAAATTTGTGCCAAATCGGACAACTCTAAGCCGTGCCCCATTTTAGTCAAAGTTTTCGGATTTTGACATTTTGGGTGAAAATTCGTATACACTAGAAAATATTCACTCCTCGGTGCATTTGTAAAAAAAATTTGCACATTGATTTAGTTTAACCTGAGTATAAATTGGATAAAGTTTGAGTAATATCCGACCACTGAAAGGGTTCCAATTTTTAATTTGAAAAAATTTAAAATTTTTAACGAAAATTAAAATTTGGGGTTTTCGGTTTTTTTTTCCAAAAATTGTATCTAAGTGAAAAAAATATTTAACTTGGAATTATACCCTGAAATAAATACATCTTGACAATTTCGATCACCTCAATTTGACAAGGTCGGCCTCTGAAATAGAAACAAAACGCCTACAATTCCTACTGCTTCTATCTTACTTATTTTGCCATGATTCTTTGGTTCGAGGGCAGTTTGACAGCTCTGTGACTTTTTGAATGAAGGATACTTTTACGGCAAAACAACGTAGCCTCTTTGTAGCTCGGTAATAATAGTGTTCTTTCTCAAGGTACCCAAAACAGGCGATTGTTTAACTGATGATCAATTCCTTCGACCCAAATCTCAAACTAAATTTGAAGAGTATGGTGGACGAGATAGCAATTCATGGCCCAATTTTGGGAATTTTGCCAGGCGACTACATACCTGAGTGTTGTCATGACGGTAGATCACTGTTCTTTGCCAACTGGGGCCGCTTTACCAAGTCTGTTCATCAGCTGTGAATCCTTTTACCCTTTACAAGGCAATCGATGTGAATGACACCGCATACATCAAAAAACAAAAATGGTGTCATGAACTTGTTGGCCGCCAGACCCAACTTAGTCTTCTTTGGTGCATGTTCAACCCGAGAAATCCTCTTGTTTGACTGTTCCTTGGTCTCTGGTGTATTGTGTTGGAACCATTTTTCGCTCATGGTAAGAAAACTGCTCCAAACTACTTTGGATTGCGGCTGAACATCGCCAAAGTCTCATTTAAAGTGGTCGAATGATTGCCGCTTATAGTCGAGTGTGAGTAATCCCATCCCATCGTGCGGATAGCTTTTTAATGTTCAAATAATCATGTAAAATGTAATGTATCCGCTCAATTGACATGCCAATAGCCTCAGTCACCTCATCATTATCATTCCATGGATTTTATAGACGACTTTTCGCGTGACGACCTCTTTCGGGCGACCTGATCTTTCAGCGTCAGCTGTGCTGATACGACCATAACGGAATTCAGGAATTGATGGGACAGATTTCCATAGTATTTGTCGTGAATTTTCTTACCTTCGGTCACGGCTTTCTGCGAAATTCACGAATTTACGTTTTTTCCATTTTCGTAGAAATTCTTTCAAAGGCTGCCAATGGCGCAGATTGTTTAAGTTTTATAGTAGTCTACTAACAGGTGGTAGCTGATAGGAGTAGTACTGATTTCCAATTAAAAACGATGTAAATTGAAAAAGTCACGAAGCTTTCAAACCGCCATCGTAGTACGAATTATATTTTACAAATAATAGGAATATTACAATTTAGAGCTGCCATCTTTCTTGTCTGACGCTTCGTTTCCCACTCTTCGTGGTGCGATCGGTGTGATAGTGAGTTATTTGACGTGAATTGACTTACACCAGTTGGAATTAAACAAATTTTTGACTTACATTTTTCATGTCGTTTTGATTAAAAACTGTGAAATTTAAACATATTTTGGACTATTTTGTTGTCCTTTATTGGTAGAATCCATTTGTGGTGTATTTACAGAAAAATGTGACCGCACAAAACGAAATGCCGTTGCTGTTTTCTTGTTGGTTGGTTTGAGCCAATGCCTCTATCTGGTATTATTAAAGCAATACTTTCCAACATATTACGTCCATGTGCAGCACACCAAACTTTGTAAATTTACTTAGTCAAATCACTGCTCTACTCGTATATGTCGTTTCTCTATGATTCGGGTTCGATCCCTGCTCTGACCACCTTAGATTTCTTTCGGAGGCAGCCACCTCACATAGAGACGGCGACACTATTGAGAATTTAGCCATGAAAAAGATTCTCAAAATACTCTTCGGCATCAGTGTAAAAACTGTAGGTCACAATCAGTGAGTATAAAGCAAGAAAGCGCACAGCTCACTGATTGTGAGAAACTCCCCCCAATGCCTTCTTGGGATGTAATGGGAAACCATTTATTTATGTATTTACAATTTTCACAACTTTCGTAATTCATGCCACACTAATTGATTTTGTTAATATGGTTGATAGTGATGCAACGATTATTGTGCGCAGGTCGTGTATCGGAGAACGTGGGATCGATCCGTGCCCTGAACTCTTTACATTTCGGTCGACGATTGTCCCTCGCTTAGTGCTGGTGACACTATCGATTAATTATCCATGAGAACGCTTTTCAAAACACCATTCGGCATCTGTGTAAAACTCCAGGTCCCAATCAGTGAGAGTAAAACTACAAATTGTCAGAAGCAGTCCCAAGTCCCTTTACATCCTATAATGGGAAACTGCGTTTTGTTTTTAAAAATAAATCGAAACTGATATTAAGGAAATACCAATTAATGTTGAGAAATCAAAAACAATGGTTAGAAAATATAAACTGATATTGAGAAACCCGAACAGATTTTGAGAAAATTCAAAATGATGTTGAAAAAAAAATTCACTCTACACTCAGAAGAAAATTCGGTTAAGACAGCGGAATTAGCCGTAACTGAATTTAAAGGTTGTCGAAATCCCACTAGGGGTCATTACAGCCGAACACAGGTTATCTCAACCGAATTAGAGGTTGCCACATACGAGATAGAAAATTTGACGCAGCCGAATTAAAGGTTGTCACAACCGAAGTAGAGGTTGTAGCAAGCAGCACGGTTAGAGGTTGTCACATCTAAATTTATTATTAGTTTGTCGAACTTTTAGTATAATTTCAGAAAATTACACTTTAATTCTAGTATAACTAGCCTACATACTGATTGATTTTAATTGATTTTTTAGAAATTTTGTTTGTGCCAATAGAACGATTATCTAGCTGTCCAAATCCCGTAGCTTCAACTTTTATTTTATTCTGTCCGACATAATTTACTAAGACGTAATAGCAATAGAGTACTTTCGTGATCAAGCATACTTATGTACGTAATTTTAGTCACATCAAGCTGCAAATAAAAAAAAGTTAGATTTCCCATTAGATCGCCTAAACGGGTTGAAGGGAGATTTTGAAAATCAATAAACAGTGGGGTTTATCATTTACACCGAGTTCGAAAAGTATAATTGCTCGTGAGGTGACCGTCGTTGACAGATATTTAGCATTTAGCACCACCGACAGTGCAATGCTTTAGATGTAGGCTATAAGTAGCAATATGTTTCTGTGCGATTGAGACAGTGTCTTCAGCTTTATTATTGCAACGTAGAATAATTTGGTACAGGATTGAACGCAGAACTTTATGGACACAGCCCTTGGTATTTAAGTTAATATTTTAAAATATCAAGTTCCGACTTAACACTATAATTTAAATATAGGTCATTCAATTCAGACTTCCACAAATGCAAAATATAACCCAATCGTACCCGGACACGTGGTATCATAAACCAGGGACCGAGCTATCATGTAAATGTTAAATTATGCTCAACAGTATACAAATGACTATGTTCCTAAACTATAGGGGTAATGGACATAAATTGTTGCTGTGGTAAAGTAAAGAAGAACACAAAAACCCTCGACATTCTGGTGAGAAATTTTAATGGAAAATTCAATTAAGTTCGAAGCCATATATTACAAGTGCATTAAACTCCTTTATACCCGTTCTATCGCACTCCCAAGGACACGAAAGAACGAGTCATATACACGGAAAGTGAAAGCAGCAAAGCACATTGGCGAACCACTGGCATTAGGCTACTACATTAGCATGGAAGGTCATACAAGGCATGAGCAGGAATAATATGCCCGCACAAAACCACCTACAAATATACGAACCCGAAAACAACACGGTTGCCCAAGGCAGTCAATATTAGAGTACCTCAAAATATTAAGTTCAGGGATATGGGTCTGATGTGCAAGTAAGGTAAACGGACGGACATGTTTAACTAAAATTTACTTAGGGGAAATATTTTATTTCAGTTTATTGAATACCCTCCAAATGTTTAAGAAAATGTACACAAAATGAATCGTAATGCTAAAATTTTATAAAGGTTTGATACAAAAGATAAACTGATTTATTTTGTATTGTTTTTGTGTGGTTCTTTTCCGGTGGAATAATTAAATAGTTGTTCATATAACCGACGAATCATATTTACAATCAATAATTTATTAACAATTATAGTTATCAACTTACTAATAAAATTATCACTAAATAGTTTCCCTTACCATGCCATTAAATGACTGCGGCAAGATTCTCACAATCAAAGAGCTTTACGCTTTCTAGTTTTGCACTTATTGATTGGAGCGTACAGTTTTACCCCTATTCCGGTCAGTTGTTTGATGAGCTTTGCCATGGGAGTCAACCACGTTCTCATGTACAAAATTCACGCACACTGACCATAGTACCACCGACGATCTACATCAATTTACTTATCAATTAATCCAATGGTCAAATAATCAATTAAAAAGTTAAATAATTTATTAATTAATCAAATAATCAACAATTAATCAATTAATCGATGAATATATTAATCAAATAATAAGTTACTCAACTAATCATTTAATTAATTAATCAATTAGTCAATTGTTCAATTAATAAGCTAACAAGTTATTCAATTAACCAATTAATCAATTAGTCAATTAATCAACTAATGAGTTACTTAATTAAGCAACTACCTAATCAATCAAGTAATCAATTAATAAGTTAATGAATTAGTTAATTAATCAATTAGTCAATTATTCAATTATTTATTATTATTTATTCAATTATTAAGGTAACTAATGAGTTACTCAATTAAGCAACTAGCCAATCAATCAAGTAATCAATTAATAAGTTAATCAATTAGTCAATTATTAAATTAATAAGTTAACAGGTTAATCCACTAATCATTTAACCAATTAATCAATTAGCCGATAAATCAATTACAAATTCAATCAAATAATCAATCCTACAATTATGCAAATAATAAGTCAATTAGTCAATGAATCAATTAATCAATTAAACAATTAATCAGTTAATGAATTAACCAATTAATAAATTAATCAATTAACCAACTAATAACTTAATCAATTAGTCAATCCATCAATTAAAAAATCAATCAACTAATCAATAAAAATCCTACACAAACTCGACCAAAAAAAAATACACTTAAAATAATATTTTTGAAAACAATAGAAACATTACTCACCAAATACAAACTCGCAAAACAATTTAAATAATGCCCTTAAATAGTTAATTTGAAAAACATCTTTAAAATTACGACAATAACGAAGTATTATAATAACTCCACATTGCTACAACGAATTAGCTACAGAGATAGCACCAGAAGAATAGAACAAGGTCGTTTCAAAATTCCACACTTCCGAGCTGGCTATGGAAACAGCTCGCTAGCCAGAAAACTGCTATTAATCATGAAAGAAATGTCAATATACATTTTAAATATTCTAAATAAAACAAGAAGAAATAAAATTATCTAGTATCAACAATATAACAATAAACAATATATCAAAACAAGTAAACAAAACAATATAATATAGCTTAAGAATTATATTAGGAATTATTAAAATTGGAAAAACTAATATTTATAAATAAATAAATTTAATAAATTTATCAATTATGCAATAAATCAAATAATAAATTAGTCAGTGACTCACTTAATCAATTACTGAGTTAATCAATTAATCATTTAAACAATTAAGCAATTAACCAATTAATATGTTAATCAGCTATTCAATTAATGAATTTATTCATTTAATCAATAAATCAATTAACCAAATAGTCAATAGGTCAATTAATCAATTAAATCAATCAATCAGTTAATCGTTTAATCAATTTATTAATAAATTAATTAATTAGACCATTATTCTTTTAATCTATTAATCAATTAATCTGTTAGTCAATAAATCAATTAACCAGCTAATCCATTAATCGTTTAAACTATTAATCAGTTAAGAAATTAAGCCATTAAGCAAATATTATATAAATCAGTTAATGAATTAATCAATTTATTCATTTAATCAATTGTCAATTTATTCATTTAATCAGTTAATCATTTAATCAATCAAGTAATCAATTATTCAAATATACAATTAATCAATAAATTTTTTAGTCCATTAATCGATTACTCAATTTACGAATTAATCAATTAATCAGTTAGTCACTTAGGCAATTAATTAATTAATCTTTTAATCCATTCATGCATTTATCAATTGCCCAATTAATCAATTAATTATTAGAAGTAATTCATACAATATCACAAAAAAATACTTCAACAGTCATAAAACATAAAGTTGCCAAACGCTGAATTAAATAAAATATCCTAGTAGATGTTTGGGGCTTTGGACAGTTTTCAAGCAATTTCTCTTCTGTTGCATTTGTCCAAAGTAGTGCATTTTCGATGCCTCCTCTCTAGGAAATGCTTTCTCTACTCGCATATTGTTTATTTGCACCTAATCTCGTTTCAAATGGATTGAATTTCAGATGGTTTTGGTGTGTTTGACTTGTGAGTTGCCACAATTGCTGATATATTCCTGCCTCACAGCCCTTCCACGAGTGGCGGCACTTCATTGCGCCAACACACACATTGTAACAGGTCCCACAACTTATTAGTGAATGAGATGCTAGTGCCAACATTATAGTCGTAAACACAAAAGAGATGTTTACCCGCTACCAACCTAACTATAATGTATTTAATATCCTTGAGGTAGGTCATCGCTTTTGATACATGTCAATTATCCAATGTTTACAATGATTTTGCTCTCTCTCTCTCTCGTGTAATTCTTGATGTCCTTATCCGGTGTTTGTAATAATGGGAAAAAGAGAGCGGTAAGTTAGGAGGAATAAATTGCTAAACATATTGTGTTGCATTCCTTGGGTGACAACTTAACGAAACTCTCTCTGAAACGACTGTTAACAGAGACACGATGTGTAAACGGTGTGATACGAAGTAAAGTCCTGGAAAATCTGCTGGTTGTACGGCATGTTATAACAATTCAGTTTGAATTAAGCTTGCGCCGGAAGAAGACGTGTTTTTCGACAAATCGTTGGTTTTGCTCCCAAGCACTTTGGATATTGTGGCACAGTGTTGAAATATTGATAATCACTTCAAATTACAAAGTGTATACAAATTTTAGATCCCATTATATGGAAGAAATTTAAAGAAAATTTACAAGTGGATGTAACATATCATGTATGGCAATTTATATATGTGTATTTCAAATAGAATTCCGCTAATCGTGTGAAAAAACTTTAAATCGCTCGCGTTTAATCCGCTCTTTGTCGAACAAAAAGCAGACAGCGCGCGCGTATCCTTCTCTTGCCATCGGTTCGTTTGTAAGCGTCATTCCGCCTCCTTTACCAACGCAATTACTTGCCATTGGGAGAATTTTTAAAGGCGTTATAATCCCCCGAACAGCGTCATTAAGGATACACAGTGAAGAAGGTATGCTCATTAAATGTTTTACCCCCTAACAACAAAATGATGATGCATTAACAATTTACCTCCAATTACACTTGGCAACGAGCATCGTTGGTAGCCACTGACCCAGGACTGGTATGTCTGTCTGTTAGTCAGTCTTCTCCTCATGCAATAAAGGCTTGTTGGGTTTTGCGACAACAGCAAATATGTTTTAACAGGCGATTAAGTGCAACAACAGCGACAAATTCATTTATCCTCACGCCCGCTCGCCAACCCATTGATTGTGGCCCATTGCCCACACATACCCGCGTACATGTCGAACAAATGACCACGGAACCTTGACAACAATTTACGTGTTTGTGGCCACAATACTCGTTTAAACTCGCAGGTTTCTTCATATGAAGCGCATGGTCGTTTGGGTCGCTTGTCAATATTGTGATATTTTCTTGGTCCTGTTTTTATTACTTTTGTGGCAAGCAGTATCGAACGTGCAACATTGGTGCAACATTCGACCGCATCGCTAGTAGTCCTGTGCGACTATGTAGTGTGGCCCGGAGCACGTATTTGTGTCTTTATAGTGGTAGATTTACTCATATATCTTCATTTTCACTTAAACGAGCACTGTGGGTGGAGTTGCTAAATATTTGCAAGTAATTTTGGTTTTGCATACTTTACCATATCGAGACTTTGAAATTGAATTTAGGGTTTGAAATTAAAAATGTAAATAAAAATTGGTTATTAATTCATTTCATTTTCAATTAATAATTGTGTTTATCTTCCTGACTATGCAGCGATATATATTATGTATTATATATATTCCCAAAGGGAATGGATATATTGGATAATACAATTATTTTAAAACGACTGAATGCTCGACCATTTTAATTTTGAATTATTGTTGGTATAACTGTTACAGTTACAATTATAAATCATTCACAATATGACAAAGTATGTTGGTATATGATCTGAGGAAAAGTTTTGGAAAACAGATATTTTGTGATGAGTTCGAACATTAAACAAGAATGAAGACTGGGTGAAAGACAAGGTGCAGCTTCCTATTTTCAGGCAGTGTTCTTGACTGGTTTTGTTACTATTATCTCTACTGAGATCTGAATTAGGTTTCGCTGTAATATGTCGCCTCTTAAAAGCCTTGTTTGGCATCAAATAGCTCAATGCGGTTTTGACAACTTTGACTGAGGAATTGATTTTACTGCGTGTCGAATATCGTGCCTAGACATAACTTCTAGGAGTGACACCTATTTTTGACTTTAAAAGGAAGTTTTGTAATTAACTTATAGTTTTTGGGTATAATATTATCTAGTAACTCATGTCGATTATATATGTGTCCCTTGATCGGTCAAATCAGGTTGTCAAAAGGAAACTTTAGTCTTTCGAATATTGTGCTATGGAACAACTTGTCTGCAATAACTGGAAACCCGCATGATCCGTTGCAAAACATATCCGTCGGATTGGCAACGATCTGTTTCTGTTTGTTGTTTTAAGCCGGAATTTTGCTGGTCTGCTCTCGTCCAACATCGCCTCAATAAGATGCCATTCATCTAAACATCAGAGTACTATGTGGCAAACAACTTGTAACAGAGCAATCACGATACTTTTCGTTTATTTGTAACAGGATCCTAAAACTATTCCAAGAGAAGCAATTCGGCAGATTTCGGCTGTAACAAAGCTGATGCAGATACCTTTACAGTAGTAACAGCAAAGAGATTGCAACTCTTAAGTCCGGATATTAAATTTTCTAAACCAATATTATAGTATATTAAAAAGTCCTTGGCTTAAACAAAAACATCCCTTATGCACACAGGTGAAAGTTTACACAAGTATTGCTGCAAAGGAACCCGTAATGGTCGTCAAATTTGTCTATTTAATAATCTATATAAATGTGTTTGCTCGTTTAACTACATAGGTAACTCTGTTTATGAAAACCCACTTAGTGTGTCTAATTTCCTGAATTAATTTTTTGGATTTGTATGTAAAAAGCCTTCAATTTTCATATGAAACCGCTCACAAGTCTCCAAAGCATCAGAAAGTAATGTAAAAATGCAATTATATAAAACAGTAAACTATAAAAATCCGACACAGAGGGGGAACTTTAATTGCGTTTTATTCAAAAACTTGTTTTGCACACTAGGTAGGTTTGAAATTATGGGTCACAAATTAGTTTGTTTTTAAATAATTAGCGAAAAAAGTTTAACATTGACTCAATCTAATTTTTTAAAAATAACTATTAATTAATGATGGATTTGTGTTAGGATTAGGTTGGGTATACAATGTGTCAGAGTCAATTGTGACGTGAATGTAATTGATTCTGAGTGTATGTTACAACAGTAAATAATATTCAAAGCAGCTATTCAATTAATTGTTGACCTCCGTTTTTGACGGGATTGTTATATCTTAAGTCATAATTAAAGAAGATAAGACAGTTTTGGATCATAGCTGTCAATTGTATTGTATTAAATGAAACAATAATAAAAACGAAACAAGTACTTAGTTTCCGTACCTCTTCTACTTTTCCAATATGTGTCAGGTTTTGGTTTATCCATCAAATTACCTTTCACACCTTTCTGCGTCACATTACACTTGACAGATTTCTAACAGGACAATTGACATGAAAAAGGAATCAATTTTATCCGAAACAATATGTACATAAGTTCTTAAATACGAGGGTTGATAATTAAGTTTTGATATCAGTCAGTCATTTTTAATGGTACATGAACATTTTGTCATGCGAGTGATATGTTAGTTATTTACCACAAAAATGTATATCGGCCCAAATATCTAATTGAAGTTGGAGCAATATCGAGCGATGATTTTTATGAATTTCGACGTGGATGAACTCCACAAGAGTGTGCCGTTCAAGTCGCTGCGACTTTTGGTGATGAAGCACAATACCTGGTCACTATGTTTCGTCTGTTTTCCGAATCCAATCGTGGTCTTCGTTCTCTCTAGAACGAATACAGTTAAGGTCGTCCAAAATCGATGGTTGTACCAGCAAATATCGATACTATGCGGGTATTGCCAGATCGTCATTTGACTTGTCATGACATTGAGGCATGCGTGGGCATATGTTTCACTCCCATACAATTGATATGAACATGTGATCACGAATAAGATTTCCCCATTTCGAATATCGCATAATAATCCCTGTTCTGACCACCTTACATTTCTTTCGATGACGGCCACAAAGCATAGTGGTGAGACAATACTTGGCCATGAGGTCTCTGTAGGTCCCAATCAGTGAGTGTAAATGTTTTGGTATGTTTTTATGTCCCGCTTTTTGGTCACAACCAGTTGGTCAGGTTACTACAATTTGCTTCTATTATTCGTTTAAACGCAATGTGTTCCATAGCGCAACGCATTCACGAGTGGTCCAAAATCATTGTTCCTGGGTTCGAATCCAGATCGGAATAAATTTGGTAATCGTGAAATCAAGAATTTATAAAAAAATTGTTTTCCGTTACATCCCATGAAGGATTTTTGAGAGCTCCTCACAACCAGTGAGCTGTGCGCTTTCTAATTTTTCACTCCCTGATTGGGACCTACAGTTTTACACCGATTCCGAGCGGTATTTTGAAAAGATTTTTCATAATTAAATACTTAATAACCGTCACTATGCGAGGTGACTGCCGCCGAAAGAAACTTAAGCTGGTCAATGCAGGAATCGAACCCGGGATCTCATGCACAAGAGGCGCGCATACTACCCATTGCACCACCGATTGCCACAATACAATGTGCATACAATGCAATAGGATTCGTGTTTTGTTTACACAGTTTGCGTGTCCAATCGCTTGTTTTGTATGGAACAATGAGGGAAGAATTAGCGACACAAATCATTTTCGCTAAGTTTCTAATTCTTGTTTTTACGTCTTTGGCCTATTCAACTGAAATATTAAAAACAATAAAAATATTAAACAAATTTTGCAATTCCGCTAGATTCGAACCCACGACCCACATCATCAGCTGATTTGTAGTCGGACATGATACCATCGGGCAACCTGAACTATGTACACTCACAGAAAAATTCGGTTGAGACAGCCCTATTAGCCGTAACCGAATTTAGAGGTTGTCACAACCAAACTAGAGGTCATCGCAGCCGAATCAGAGGTTGTCTCAACCGAATTAGAGTTTGTGCCAACCGAATTAGACATTGTCAGAACTTCGTTAGAGGTTGACGCAACCACATTGGAGGTTGTCACAACTTCATTCGAGGTTGTCACATACTCATTCGAGGATATCACAACCTCATTGAAGGTTGTCTCAACCTCATTGGAGGTTATTACAGCCGAATTTGAGGTTGTCCCAGCCGAATTAGAGGTTGTCACAGCCGTATTAGAGGTTGTCACAGCCGAATTAGAGGTTGTCACAGCCGAATTAGAGATTGTTTCAATCGAATTTAGATAGTGCCACAATTGAATTATGAAAGTTTTCTTTTATTATTAACAGTCTGATTTTCTATCTCCAATGAAAACCTAAGCGGACGAAAATCAGTCACTCACATTCGACTCAAATTGGGATCCTCTAAGTCAAAATTTTCCTTCACCTGACTCTACTTTTGTTCCCAACTGACAGCACATTCGAAATAGAGAACCCACTCACGACAATATGTTATAGTCATTATGTATAAACTACAATCAATCTTATTTATTTGTCATAATAACCAAATTATTTTTGTACACACATTGCAAACATTTGTTGTAATGAAAATAAATAAAGAACTACTACTACTACTACTATTTACTACTACTAGAGAACCCAAAATTTGTACTGAAAAGTTTTGAAAAATTTTAGGTTTTCATTCCACTTGAAACGACAAGATTGTGGAACCCAAACCAATTTTTTTCGTCTAGAACACCAACTAAAACTTTCGTTCGAGATAGAGAAACAGGCTGTACGTTATGATTTATTTTCCCTGAGGGCTAATTATGTAAGTAACGATATCGAATTCATTATCGATTTGTCGGTAGTGAAGTTTTATGAACGCGAGTGTTTTGAATGGTTCGTGTACCATTCAAAACACGTTATTGTTATCGACATATTAATATCGTTTGAACGATTATCGTCTAACACAACTAGGCCCCTGTATTCTTATTAAAAATTACAAGGCGACAACAAAAGTCATTTATATACGGTAATCTTTAGCGTTATGTTTTACCTTTTTTGTTTTACCTTTTTTCAAGTTCCGGCTAACATGAGTCACAGCTCCAATTGCAATTCCAATTCCAATTATGTATCTGTTGATTTAGGTCTGAAACCATTTAATATACAGAAGAGAGATATATACAGCATATCTCAATCGACTGACCTTGAAGACTTCATAAATGTGAATATCTGCTTGAACATTTTCTGCACGTTTTAATACAAAATCCATAATCACAATATTTTTGCTTACCTTTCTTCATAACCTCAAAAAAAACTTGATATCGCCGCGATAGAAATAATTATATATTCATTAAATTTATTTAAGATAATATTTATTTTTAGAATTGTAAACGTCTGTTTTGAAATGCTGAGAATTATATATTGTGGTAGCCGAATTGAAATTAAATTCGGTTGTTCCTTCAGAATTCATGAGAAATTCGGTTACATCAACCGAAGTGACGCCAAGTTCGGTCGTTGGAACTGACTTAAGTTATTAGTTCGATTGTTGAGACCGAATAGATAGTTACGAATTCGATAGATACAACTGAGTTGATGCCAAATTATGTTGTTGCACCTGAGTTGATGTCACATTCGGTTACTCCAAACGAATTTGGTACATATTTCGGTTGTTGCAACCGAATTAATTCCAAATTCGATTGTTGCAACCGAAATTTTAGAAAATATAGTTGACAGAACGCATATAATTGAAGATTCAGTTGCCATAATCGAATCAATTATGAATTGAGGTTGCATCAACCGAATTTCAGTTATGGTGACTAAACTCGGTAGTAACAACCTTAATTCGGATGCGGCAGCCGTAATTCGGTGGTGACGCAATACGGTTGTTACAACGCCTTCTCAAACAGTTAATTGTCTTGCTGATGTTCTACTTTTGCTTAGAGTAACCTGTTGGGTTTGGGACAAATTTGAACAAATATAATCAATGCTAAAACATGCAGTAGAACAGGTTGATTTCAAATTTAGGATGTTGCACAATTGGTTCTTTGAAGTACAATACTTTGCTGGGTATTTGCCTACGAAGAACTTCAAATGAAATGGTCGCCAACTTCGTTGGAAACCCTGGAGATCTACACCATCATTTGTTTTCTAGAAGCATACATGGGTAGAATTAATTATATGACAATTATAATTTGTAGTTTAATTTGAATTACCTCTACCAATGCAAATTCAAAAAAATTTCAATAGCATTGGCAGTTGTACTCATTTTCAAATCCTTCATATGTGGCAGTTTTGGATTTCAAATATTTTGTACAGTACATGTTTATGAATTTGAAAGTACTACAAGGAAACACCAATCGAAGACACAAACCTCTCCATATGATGTTAAAACCAGCAGCAGGCAATCAAATTCAAAATAGTTAAAAGCGTTCCCATATTTCCACAAAATGCATTTGCATTGGCTGAGAAAATTGCGAATGGTAACAATGGTACTTTTTTTGCATTTGCATTAGATAATGTAATGCAAATTTAAAAAATTACAACACTGGTCAGAAGTTATTGGATAAATTAGGAACATCAATCACCGAATGGGGTACATTCTTCACCATTGCATAGCCAGCTCCATCTAATGACATTTTGAATTCTCAAAACCGGATTAATGGGAATCTGCCGTACACCACTAATTTTTCTGAAGCCCAATCACTTTTTTAGTCACCAGCATAAAAAATAAATTCCAATGTCAACGTTTTTCAACACCTGAAGAAGCGGTTGATGTTGTCAAAACGCATGTTTTGGAGTTTTTTCGATCGGAGTGGAAAAATGTGTCGACAATTGGTCCACTGGAACATAAAAGTTTATTAATCCCCATGGCGAGTATTTTGGAAACAGTAGTAATATTTTGAATTCTAAATATTTGTTTGCTATTGTTTAATTGGAAACATAAAGTGCGACCCTCATATACATATTTGACATCATTTGAAGTAAAAAAAAAACTATTGTAGTGTTACAATGACTACGATTATTATAGCCATCAATGGGATCAAACAAAGTTCAGCATACTTTAGTCTAGGTCCATTCTCTTTCTTTAAATGTGACATGATAGCAGCGCATCGGGTGATCTGTTCCACATCTCAATGACGATAGTACTAACACATAATAACAACAGATGCATTAATTGAGATCAAAACTATCAGCAGCATAATTCATATGCTGCCCGCCTTTACAGATCATAATGGAATTACGGGGCGAACATAGCGGAAATTACTTCCATAATTTCAAGAGGAGAATAAAACCCAGTGTTTAGCTCTTGCAAATTTTTTGTAACCAGTTTATCTTCCCACGGAAATTTTTGGTACAGAGAAACTATTTTATAACCAATTCGTATTCGTCCTCAATCCCTATTTGGGATGAGGTGGGAAAATACTTATAGCTTCGACATGTGCAAGTGGTTACTGGTTTCAGACAACTCTAATACAAGGATTAATTTGCAGGACTTGAACATAAAATGTAACAACAATATTCTTCGATTTTTTGCCGTTTCCCCCCACTGTCAGTATTAAATGATCTTATATACAATGTTTGGTAGATAATTTGTTGCTTCTGGTGTTGCAGTGGAAGTTGTTGCTGCTGCTGTTGTTCTTAGTTTTTTTTTTATTGTTGTTCTTGTTCGCGTTTGTGTTTGTATTACTGGGAATATTGAAGGCATTTTCGCCGCTTAAGGATATTGCGAAAATGCACCATACTGCCATTCATAAACACATAGATACATATATGAGTCTATACAACCATGCACAACTACATTTAAGCAAAAAACAATGTTTGTTTGTTTTTAGGAGATTCACGTTCTGCATCCCTTCCCACTGCATCCCAGCGCTTCTTGCGTTTGGATTCAGTTTCGTTTTGCAGCCAAACGAGGCCCCCAGAGAAACCTTTAGTTTTAATTGAAATTGTAAAGTTGGACGCAAAAAGGGGAAAAAAATCACGAGTATGAATGATGAGAAAAGAAGAATAACAATAACAATGTTTCCCTTGAACCTACTGGATTGGATCCTCGTCTCAAAGCGATTCTCCTATAGGGCATTGATTCCAATGAAGCAGAATTATTAAAAAGATGAAGCCGGTTGCAATGAGAGCTATTTTGGTAGTAGCAGTAATGGGCTTTGTATCAATAGGGCTGCCTGGCTGACTCCTCTAGTCGAAACGATGGATAAATAAAATGAATTGCTTACTGACTTTAGGTTGTATGGAGGAATTAAGTTGTAACTGTAACTGCAATGATGATATGCAAACCTAAAATGGAAAAATATTCTTTAAAGGTCAATTTAATAAAATTGTCGAAATTAAGAAATACATATTGTTGCCTATTACAACAGCCCATAGCGGAACAGTGAGCTATGCACTCACTGATTGGAACTTACGGCTTTTCACTAGCTCATTGTTAGAAGCTTCCTCATGGTTAATTACTCCATAGAATCGCCGTCATTAAGCGAGGTGACTGTCGTCTAGTGAAATTTCAAGTGGCCAGAACAGAAATCGAAACAACGTTGTCATCTACACGAGTAGCGCACACTAACCATTGTACCACCGACCGCTGACAAATTGTCTAAAATAAAATAAAATTAATATTCAAACAAATTTGAAAATAATTCGAAATTAAATTAAAAATGAAATCATAAATAATGTTGGCGACTTGATAGTAATTTGAATGCGGATATTGGATTACACAGCGATGTACAGTGGGGTAAGAGTTGACAAAACTAGTAAATGCAACTGTGTTTACATGACGTCTTTTTTACTATTTCTGATCAGCTGTTTCGGCAAAATTACTATATTTAAATATCATGGAATATAAAGAAGCCAAATGTGTGATAGTTTTGTTAAATTTGTGTTATTGTTATTGTATAAAACTTAGATGGAAAGATCAAACGTATTTCATTATTTTATTTTAAATTGGTGCGGAATTGACCACTAGAAAAGTAAACAGATTCATCATCACTAATGGGTTGTACGGATGTTCACAACATGCAAGTGTGGTGTTGAAATCTCCTCACCAAGGCCTGAACCCTACAGCATTAAATTTTGAATGCATAAAAGAAGTCTAACACCACATATCTGGATAAATTCGCAACATCGATTGTCACCAAAAAACGATTCTCTCTTATTAGGAAAAGTGATACAACTTTGACAGTTGCCAATTGAATTAATCAATTATTTAGAAAATAACGCCCTCTGATCCCGAAATAAGATTAATAGAAGTTATACATACAACAGCGAGTGGAAATAAATTTAAAACGACTAAATTTTAGTCATTAACATTGTTTCTCCTCATCCTTTTTTAATCTTAGATTATATTCAAAACTTCTCAAGATTTTTTTATTTTAATTATTGCAAATTATAAAAATTACTTTGTGGTCCCCTCATATAGATCTACAACGATCATTAGGTCATTTCAAAAGATTAACACTGCGGTTTTGTTTTCATGACCATAACGAAATTTGTCGTCATCATTTCGTAAATATTTAGTTCAGTTAACATCTTGTGGTTTTAGCCACAAACTTTGTTTACAAGTTCTAATTTGGAATTTTCGTCGTACCCATTCGCAAAATATACCTCGCAGCCGGATTATTTGCCACATACGCTCTCTGTCACAACCGAATTGGGGGTAGCCACAACCAATTAGAACTTGTTTCAATCGCATTAGAGGTTGTCACAACCAAATTAGAGGTGGTCACAACCCAATTAGGGGTTGTCACAGCCGATTAGAGGTTGTCGCAGCCGAATTAGAAGTTGTTATTGTGGAATTGGAGGTTGTTACAGACGAATTAGAGATTTTCACAACCGAATTATGGGCTGTCAAAGCCAAATTAGAGGTTGCCACAACCGAATTAGAAGTTGTCACCACCGAATTTACATGGTGTCACAACCGGATTTTGAAATATTTTTTATTAATTAAGTGATTTATTTTCCTGTATTTTCATACATAATTACAACACGAGTAAGTAGTCTTTAAGGAAACAAGTTCATTCTCCACTCCCGACCGGGTTTGAAGTCCCGACCACCATAGATCATCACACTAGCGCTAACATGGCGTTTACACGGGGCAGTTTTGCTCCGACAGTAGCAATACATTCACACTATTTTACTACCACACTTACACTTCTGTCACTTGCCTCGCCACTGTCTCTGATTTTTTCACGACAGTAACTACGGCAAGCGATTTGACGTAATTGGCCAGATCGGTGACATTTCGTGGTAATTTGTGAAATGTTTACATTTGAAATTTGCAGAGTACATTGAGTACATCAGCTTCATTGTAATCTGGAGAAATAGGGCAAAACATTTGGTAATTTGAAGTTTTATTGAAATATTATTTAGCAACACATACTACATATAAACATGTATAAATAATATATGTAGCAATCTTGTTTTAATAAATTAAGACTTCAAGCAAATGTGAACAAAAGCAAATCAAAATCAGAGCACGAAATTTACAAGAAACGACACTATCGACGGTTGCTTAAAAGTGTTCTGTCTTCATAACTGGCTGGACACATACGTCACACAACTAATTTTTCTCTTTTTGACAACTATAACATATTCACAACTGTACCGTCTTTAACTGTCCCGTGTAAACGCACAGTAACGAGTTGTGTCGGTCGATTTAGCCCCTAAACCGTTCTATGTATATGACACAGGTACATAACTACGGAACTGCGGATATTTGTTTTACTATACGCTGATAAATGTGGAAAATTTCTGCAAAATAAGACGATTTAACGGAAACTCCATAAAAACAATATTTTTACTGAGCTTTCTTAATAACCACAAACAAAATATTGATATCACCGTTCTCTACTAGTATTTCGGCGGGACAGCAACAATTGTACATTCTTTAATCTTTTTAATATAATATTTGATTTTAGAATTTTAAACGTCAGGGTAACCGATTTGAAAATGAATTTGATTGTACCAACCAAATGATCGCCAAATTCGGTTGTTGCAACCCACTTAATGCCCACTTCAGGTATTGCGGTCGAACTGACACCAAATTTGATAGTTGCAACCGGATTGATACCAAATTCTGTTGTTGCACCTGAATTGATGCCACATTCGGTTGCTGCCGCCCAACCTGGTACCAATTTCGGTTGTTGCATCCGCATTTATTCCAAATTGTATTGTTTCAACCGAAATTATAGAATATTTAGTTGACCGAAAGAATATAATTGAGGATTTAGTTGTCACAATCGAAGCAATTATGAAACGAGTTTGCCTAAGCCGACTTTCTGCTATGGGCACTAAGTTCCGTCGTGACAACCTAATTCGTCATGGGGACGTGGCCATATCGGTCGGTTGTTTAGTTTAGTTTATTTATTTTATTTGTTTTTTTTTTACTGCGATAACAAAAAATTCGTCTTAAACAGTAGAAATCTTATGTTGTTATGATATAAATTAACACAGGTAAGATAACGATTACATAAATAGGGGCGGGAAAGAGTGGCTAGCTCGTTAAAGAAGACGCAGTTTGGGAACAGCTGAATTTACGGTTGCTACAACCTCTTCTCATACAATTAGTTATCTGAGATTACATTACGGGAGCAGAAAACTATGGGCGTTGGTTCAGCTTTTAACTTTGTGGTATAATTCCCGGGCTTGGTTTTCTTTCTGTACATTTACATTTTGTAGCGCTCTTTGAAGTTTTTTGCTTAAATATTCATATGACCCGTCCTCTGTGCTCTTTATACCGAAGCATCGTTTCATCACTTGTCATTACAACGTTGTATCGTTTTTCTTGGACGTTTTTTTTTCATTGTAAAGAACAAGTTTTCTCACCGTTTTCTCACCGTATTTTGAAAAGATTTTTCATGGATACCAGAGCAGGGATTTTTCATGGTAGGTGGCCAGAGCAGGGATCAAACCCACGTTCTCATGTACATACATAGGCGCGCCCACTAACCATTGCACCACCGACTGTCATTGTTCCGTGCGTATATTTCAGTGGGTTAGATTTAGATCCTCGTAGATCAAGTCTTAGTATTATATAGATTAGCGAAATGTTAAAGTAAATCGGTTAATAGTGGATAGTGGCACCCACAAAAAATCCGAATTAGCCGTAACCGTATTTAGAGGTTGTCCGAACCACATTAGATTGCCATCACGTCTGAACTGATCGTCTGAACTTGTCACAATCGCAGTGGAGGTTGCCACAACATATTGGAGGTTGCTTCATCCGAGTCTCGGTTGAGGGGACTAAATTCAGTTATGGCAACATCAATTCAGCCGTCTTTGCGGTTGCTGCAACTTCTTTTCAAACTCACCAGTGTGAACTTAGAGACCAGCTGCTGCAGTTTTTTTTAAATATTTCCCCATTACATTTCATGAAGGGACAAAGGAGATCTTCTCACATTCAGTGACCTGTATGCTTTCGGTTTTTAAACTTATGGATTGGGATTTATAGTTTTACACCGGTTGTGAACGATCTTTTAAAACGTTTTTTTTTATTGCTAAATACTGTCACTAAGGGAGGTGACCGTCTTGGAAAATAATGTAAGGTGGTCAGAGCAGGAATCGAATCCACGTTACCATGTTCAAGAGCTATGCACACTAACCATTGCACCATCGAAGGACACTGTATACCGACTTTTTGGTTCCTTTGAACCACTTCTTCCGGGCTCGTGTTGCAACTGACTAAAGCATTGCCATACGTCCAGCTTTCGTTTTGTCAGTTGTTATGAGAAAATGCGTTCCGCACCAGCAATTGAGTGAGTTTGTTGTAATTGCCAGTGCCTACCTCTAGCAAATGCAACTTTGCCATACCCGTTTTCTTGGTGTTTGGAATCTTACGATTCTCGATTTTCTTATTTGTTCGAACCTGTGATGCATCCAGGTTATGATCCGAACCGATATTAGGGCCTGGAATAACAAGGGCATATATTACACTGGTTCTTTATTTTTTAATTAGAAGAAATCCCTGATTAAACCGCAGACTCAGGTTGAAAACAATGTGTTTGAATACTTTTTCCGGAAATCCTCTAACGTTATATTTCGGCAACTAGGAAAGTTATCTGTTCGCAAATTGGAAACAAAGTTGTATACCACAACAAAGTAAAGCCACACGCCGTATTATACACAGAATTGTTGAGACGTTTTTGTAAAAGTTGTACAACTTTTAAAACTCGCTTTGTTATTTGAAGGACCTTTTACAGTTTCAGAAAAAGGAGACAAAATGGTTGTAATTAAAAGACAATTAAATAAAACTGTGAAACACTCGATCTTTTGCACTTAACATCTTAAATCAGCAACATTTTTGCAACAATAAAACCCGGAAAATGTTAAGTGTAAACACATCGCTTCAATTTGGTATTGATTTGGTCAAACCACCATGTCTGAAAGGGCAACTTTATTGAATCAATGTCTACATGAATGCCAACAGGATATCAGTCCTGTTTGCCGTTAGCATGTACTTTATATGTTTGTATTTTATGAATTCTCGTGTTGTGGAAGTTCTTATACATACGAACATTTCCAACTCTACATGGACTCGTGTATGTGAAACAGTTTTTAATTGCTTTCGTTTGTACATTTACTTGTCATTGTAAAGATAATTACATAAATATATTATAACAAATGATTTAAATTTTTTTTATTTTTGCTGCATAATGAGTCGTAAACTACCATTGAAGGTCGAATGAATTTTGCAACGACTGAATTAATCCCCAGAAGTTATTGCTATGCAGGTGTCAATATGGCACGTACATTCAAGTGACTCAGTTAACTCTTTGTTTCATGAGGCGGAACCAACGTACTTCTAGGAAAAAGATTGTAGTTTGTGTTTCTCCTACAAAATCTAAATAAAGAGCCTTTTACAGCCATTAAGGGTGATCAGTTTGAAGTGGTGGTTAGGTTTAACTCATGCACTTGATTCAAGTCCATCGTCATCAAAATATACACAGATTTAAGATTTTGGATTTTTCTGGCATTTATATTTGTTTAGTGGCCTGAAAGAATTATCTCAGAAAAGCGTGGGGAGAAACTTGAGTTTCTTGGAGTAAACTAAATGGTTAAACGGGGAGATATGAATCGACTGGCAGCAACAGCTATTCCAAGGAATTAAATTTACGTAGGTATTACTTTTTAAATATTTATATATTGAAAGAGCTGAATCCGCAGACTTCGTTCTGCATATACAAGTATTGATTTAAACATTTCTGTTAAAGTTAATAGTACCTGTTTAATGCAGATTAGATTAGGCTAGAGTGACTCTGAGTTCCTCCCACGGAAGCTCACCCAAATACTAGTGATGCTATTTTGAATAGCCACGTTATCCTGAAGAGAAAATGAAATAAAGAGTATGCCTGTAATATATTTCGGTATACCCAACTAGTACTGTTAATGTATTTTAAAAACACATTGAGTTCAATACTTCCAAGTTTTGACATTCCATCATAAAATGTATTTCTTAATGCTGTCCTCCGTATGCCTGTCAAGGCTAGGCAGTGTAGGTGATAGTGTTCTGCAGTTTCCAGCATTACATCGTCGTCGCTGCTGTGACAGTAACGCCTCTATTTGATTCCAATACTAGCAGCATGTGTACCAATCGTCCAGTAACCGGTTATGACAGCTGTCTTTTTGGGTATTTTATTCATGTTCAGAGTGAACAGGAACTCGGTCCTTTTACCGCCATATCTAGGCCACATACCGCATGATATGCGGCAAGTAGTGAGTTCTCTCCAGTTTTTATCTCCCTCTTGGCGGAAGTGGTGATGAGTACTCTGAGAGGTACACTTCAAGTACAATTTATCTACCCGCAGTTCCATTTTCCTAGCTAGTTCAACAGTTCCCAGTAGGCTGAGGAAAGCCTTGTCGTGGCGACTATCTCGTCTGGATCTATTCTCTACTGAGGATAAAGAGAGATGAATTGCACACTCTTCCCTTCTATTGCCTGATTGCATTACTGATGATACACCTAAGATGTTGGCACTACTTTCGCTTGGAAGATAACAAAATCAGAGAAACCGATTGATAGTGTTATACCAAGTGACGTTGAAAAGATCCCACCTCTCACTCCGTCTCAGATCCATCCTTAAAAATATATATGTCAACATCCTTCAACTGTGAGTGGTTCCTTCACTCTTCTATAAGCAATATGATTGTTCTGTAGTTTTTCCCTATGTTCTCCACGTTGGACTAGTATAATTCGTTGTTTAAGGTATAACTCCACTAGGGAAAATTAGTTTCGTTAGGTCAAAGATTTCAACTCTCTAAGCCACATATCACATTTCCCCCTACACCCATTGTAAATTGCTCAATCGAAAGTATGCTCAGCATAATTGAGCATCGTAAATCAGCAGAGGGGAACGTTCGTAATGCCCCTGTCATGCCAACACATACTGTTCTCTGTATTATTGACAGGTTTCTATATTTCCCTATAGCCGTCCACCATCGACACGTCATAGGCCAGAACAGGTCTAACCACAGCCGTGTACATCCATAACACCATCTTTGGGTTTAGACTCCAAGTTCTGCCAAATGTGTAGAAGGGATCTTGCGCCTTCTTAACTCTGTGTTCAATTCTAGGTTTCCAGCTGAGTTTCTGATCCAGAATTACACCCTGACACTTCACACTATCCGACAACTCCAGTTGATTACCATTGAGTGAGGGTAGCCGATGTTGTGGAATAGGTTGCCAGACCAATACTAGCGGATCAGATTTATTCGGGTTACCGCCTAGACCACAGCATGTGGTTCAAGTCTTGATCTCTCTCAAGAGATTCTACATGACTTCACTTGCCACGGAGATCATCCGCATACACGACTACCCTTCTATTAACCATGTTTGCCAGTAGAATGTTTATAACCACTAGCCATAGTGTATTGTCAAATTGATCAACTTGATCGTCAACGATCAACATACTATGTCATCCATTGTAGACGCATTGCATGCATGCATGCATTGACGTGATCAGCAGAACTCAATCACGGAGCATCTTTAACTTGTTTGAACGTATTTACCAACTGGTTTTTGGCAAGAAGTACAGTTTGCAAATATGCTACAATTCGTTGTACTGTTCCAATATTGTCTCTGCAGAATGAATAAAAAAAATCAGTATAAATTATGACGTGACATGCCTGCGTTAGTTTTTTCTTTGGAGTTGACTCAATGCTTCTTGCCTCCATTGTTGCGCTGGACAAAGATTCAATGAAGTATATCTTTCGATTCCATTGTCACACATATTCGCACAATCATCCACACCTTCTTTCCAAATTAAGGAATGCAAGTAAATGATATTAGTAAATTAAGCCATATTAAGCCACATATAAATAGCGACGTATCTCGCACACAGTTTCAAGACCATCGCTGATATATTTCTGGTTCCAAAACTCAAAGTTACAACAAAGGAACTTCAAGACTTTCGCTGGTCTAATCCCGGTATTCAGCTTTTATAAAATTTTCATTGCCATAAGAAGTACGTGTATGAAAAATAACGAAAATTTCGTGAACCGAAAATTTCATTTTCTTGGTACGGAGCCCTGGGAAAATTTCGTAGACAAAATTAATTAGAGGGTTGTTCCGCCAAAGTTATTTCGTAATTGTTTGGGACCGGAATTTTGACATATCGCTAATTTTAATAACCAAAAGTAAAACCATATGCGGTAAAAGTAAAATGGAGTGCGTAGAGGAAATATACATGAAATATTTACAAGGTAGGTGAAAGATAACTGGTAACTCTTTGCAGTTAAATGGAAAAAATTTCTTTCGAAAATTTCGCAAGAACTGAACACCAAGCTTTAGGGCTGTATAAATCTGATGATCAACATATCCAGTGCATGGGAGGTGCAACGTCCACCGTTCCGATCAAGGCAATTTTTCACTTGACCACATACATTAATTACAACGGACATACGACAAAGTTTCAAGACTTTCCCTATCATAGTACTCAAGCTATGTCGTTATTAGAACTCACTTGGTACGGGAGGTGCCAGTCGTACCGTTCACATCCATTTAGGTGTCACAGTACTGAAGATAGTGATTTAAAAAAAAAAAAACGTTGTAAACGCTGATAAATCTGTCGTTTTGTTGTTTGGATGCAAATATAATGTGTTTGTAGCTTGTCGCAAATATAGTATACTTGTGTGCAAACAAATTACTTTTGCTATTCAATATTAAATGTTTGAAACACAATGATTTATAGGTTACAATACGTCTTTATGTGGCCCAAATGTGGCTCTGTTTATTGAAAACTGTTGAAAACAAAAACCCGACAGACAACACTGAAACAAACAAGCACCGGATCTTCAATTGATGAAAACAATGTTTGCAAACATATACATGTTGCTTTGGCCACTTTTTTCAGTGTGTATGAGCATGGCATGTTACAGATAGATTGATGGATGCTGCCAAAATAGTAAGAAGCGCAAATAAAGTCAAATATGGCTTGACGTAGCACTGAAAATCAGGTGAATTTCACTGAGATATATATGCCGAGTACTACTATAGCCCCTCAACCCACCAACTTAAAACCTAAAATCTGTCATCACATTGCGTACACTTGGCATTGCCAACTGGAGAAATATCTTCGTTTTGTAAGGTGCCTGAACCCCCGGGGTTGTCCGACACTGGATAAGTATGTTTCGTGGAAGATTGTCGCAACTCAAAATTTATCGGTTTTGCACTGAATACTACAAATAATTCACCGGGAACAGTTCTTTTGGATAAACTAATCCAAATATATAAAATGTTCATACTTTTGGTGTGAGAGCATTTTGAAAATAGCATTTTGCGTACAATCCTATGCAACTTAAAACTTTACTCGAAATGATGATTTTTGAGTTGTGACGGTCTGGCACGAAATAGGCAACATTTTAAATTACGTTTTTTAATGTCTTTTAAATTATGTTTGATGTTTGTTTTGCCGTTTAAAAATCGAACTTTATGAGAACTCCAACTATTCTAGTCACTTGTAAAGGTTTCCGGTCAAAGGAAGCAGCTGTTGCTCACACATCCGACCTTATTCATACAAACTTCTGAGAGGTTTGAGGGACGATTTGTCATACAAAAATCGTCCCTCAAATTCTCACGACTTTTTTTATGATTTATGCGCTTAGTATATTACTCCATGCACCAAACTACCATTATATGCTTTAACATTCATCTGTTAAGTCCATAACGAGGTCTGTTAATTAATGAGGGTTGTATCTTTGCTAGTTAAAGTCCAAACCTACATTCACTCTCATGTAAAATTGTTGTTCCCAATGGCTTCGCCTCGTCCCATGCAACATTTTCCACTAAATAAAATTCTTTTCCCAATGTTCCTATATATATTTAAATGAGCACAATCTATTTCCCACCATGATGTTTTAAATAAAAATCAAATTTTCTTCTGGGGAATTGAAAATATTATGGGAAATATATGTCAATACTCGGTGTGAGTAGCATTGCAATCAAATAATGTTTATTTGTATTTTTTTTTTCAGAGAAATATTGAACATATGAACAAGCACAATCTCCTAGATATTTCACAGATTCACTAACCCTTACACAGGTAATAATGAATAGTTTCCAAAAGTAGTAAATATTTCCAAGCCAACCGGCATTGAAAAGGATACTAATAGCAGTTTATAGTTTTGATACTAGACGGAGAACTCCTTTTACATAAGAGTAAACCCTCAACGGCAACGAGAGCCACTCACATTGATTCCCTTGACTTCGTATGAATGCATCAGTCTAGTAAATGCTGATATGAATCTGGATTTGAAATATCTTTGTTGTTGTGTACAAATCACTGAAAAGAGAAACTTTGCCAGGTATCTACGAACGAACCCATTGTATTTGGGAATTCATACGAGTAACTGAGAGAATGACAAACTGCAACGAGAAGATTAAATTCCAAATTCGAAGTTAATACAACAAGAAGTACCGGCAAATGGATGCACCTTTTCATTTCGTTAGTTATGAATGGTGAAGAAGGCAACACCCGGTTGGAGATACTAAATTGCACCTGTATTGCATTGACTTGCGGAACTATTAAATGAGACAAGTTGGAAATGAAAACCTGTGCGAATCGAGGAGTTGAAATTCTCTTCCTCTCTTCCTATTCGACCTAATGCTTGATAGAGCCATCATGAGGGTGCATCAGCAACAGGAGAGGGCATGAAGTACGTGATGTGTCTAATTCAACAAGCGTAATATTAATATATCAACGTGTCACACTGCAGATGCAATTTTCAGGCAAATGCTCGAATAGGGACAGTGGTGTCGAGTGCAAAATGTCAAAATTAACTCCTACAATATATGACATGGAATTATACATCGTTTTGACCGTCGTATGGTGGCCAAAAATATTAAATTATTTAATTGAGTCAAGAAGTCCTGTCTACAATTATAAAGTTACGGAACAGAAAATAAACTTACTATTGTTTAGCTGTGGATAGAAATAGCAACTGAAATTAATTGTTTTATTTCAACGCCCACCAAACGAAACCAGTTGCATTCTGTTTCGCTTGGAGTGTGTTCAAGCAAAAAAACGATTTTTGACTATCGAATCAAAAATGTTTTGTTTGATCCGGTGTGTTGTCAGCCTTACTCGGCAATATCGGCAAATAATTTGTTTATTGTAAGCAAGTAATGGAATAATATCGCTGTGGTGAATTATAGCTGTACTGGGGATTTCCTATTGAACGTTTCGGACGAGGCTCATGTTGTAGGCATATTACTGACATATGTTTTACCACATTTACTACACGCTGAAAAATCTGTCTTTTCTTGTTGTTTGGATGCAAATATAAAGTGTTTGTAGCGTGTCGCAAATATAGTATACTTTTGTCCAAACACATTGTGTTTGCTATTCAATATAACATGTTTGAGACACAACGATTAATAGGCTATAATTTATGTCTTTGAGACCCAAATGTGGATTTTTTTGGAAACCGTTAAAAACCAAAACGAGGCAGATGACAAAGATACAACAAGGAACCAGTTATTAAATTCATGAAAACAATGCTTGCAAACATGAACATGTTTCCTGCAATATGTTGCTGGGGCCAATATTTTTCAGCGTGTATGATTGCGTTCCCGTAATTTTTTTATATTTGGTCTCCCAGATAGAACTTTACGTTATTTTTGACAAAACTCTCTTTTATTAGTTTTAGCACTAAAAAGTACGGGAACAAACCTTATATCTCTATTAATAGAGGTATAGTTTACAACAAGATGTTTTGCAAAATGCATCCTCATGATTCCTGACAAACCGTTGCTGCTGATGAATATTTGTAGCTTGATTTAAATTGCTAACAGATTGCCAGGAATCACGGCGATGGGTTTTGAAAAACTTTCTCTTGAAAGCTATACCACTATTAATAGTGATATAGAATAGTGTTGATCTTGAGTAAATAATACGATGAAATTTAATAATAATAATAAAATGTAGACAATATTTTTTTATTTTAAATCTGAAAAGCATCTAATAACAACTGGTTTTATGTCATTTGTTTGATTTCATTTCCTGTCACATAACAATTAATTTTGAATGAACAACTTCAATCTAAAACTCCCACTTTAAGGAAATTGCTGATTTTTTATGTTAGCTGAGATTCTTGACACTCTATAACCATAGTCTTAGCTTGAAGTTGATTTTATTGATATTGTTACGAATTTCCTTATTCGTCCTTTTTGCGTTGTTTTATTCCCAATAATAAAACAAGGTTCGTTTTAAATTACGATAATTACAACGGTTTAACTTCCTTTTATTTTACTTATACAGTACAACAGTTTACTTTATTTATGTATGACACTTTAACAAGTCTTTTATTTTACTATCGGGGTTTAATCACAAACTGAACTCTCCACTCCAAAGACCTCCGCTATTTATACCAACTCACCATACTCAAATGAAGGTATATCTAGCGAATTCAAGAACCTTCTAGAATCTGGATGTTGATGTTGTTGCTTATCTTTGTAGAACAATCTCGAAGGGCGGAGAGTTATCTTTACTGAGGTGAATTCATGCTACTGGTTTAGCGAGCTGGTCGTTGTTACAATGCATACTTTCAGGCGCAGCACTAACCGCCTGTTATTTACATACTGTTAGTAGAGTCATTAACAGCAAGCAAAAGCTTTTACTTATTCGTAACAATATTGAGAAGTTTTCAAACATAAATGAGAAAAAGGAAATAGGAATAAATTCTCTGCCTGCAATAATGTTATGAAATTAATCATCTTTATTAACATTCCGAGTCATCTGAAGGTAATGTAGTTTTGCTAACATAAACTAGGCCCTTATATTGTAAACAAATATCGTATATAACCTAACAAGTTAAGATAATGCTGCGCCCTAGTAATAGTTATTAATAATAAAATCAAATGAAGCATGAACTGTCTGGGATAAATGATTTGATTAATGTTCACGGCTATTTGACTTTTGCCCTCCTGCGCGTTCTTAGTATTTTCTTCACCCCTTCCCCCCTATGTGCTTAACTATTTCCTGGAATACTCACACTTAATCCCACAATCAACGAGAAAGTGGTCTTTATCGGCACGCGCCCATAAGTCGAATTCTCCGAAACTTTGTGAGAAGTGTTTTCCTGTTAACCGTCGCTTCCACACCACTGTGTTGTACTTTGCACTGTGATAGACAAGTTTGTCGCTTCACAGAAATCGCACTTGGATACGCAGATGCATTCATACGCATCACAAAACACGAGTGAACGGCCTGGAAATGACGTGATGCTATGCCCGGTAAAGGAGTAAATGTATGCCAGTATTGAAATTGAGTAGTTGACGAGTGATAGACGCAACAATACGCCGTAGCGTGGTGTCATCCAACGGTGTTCATGCCACTGGGTTACCCCGGCAAAAGACTCACTAACAAACTCAGAATGGTCAAATTAACGAGTGCATAAACGTGTGTCGTCGCCTCCTTTTTTTTGGAGGATACAGTAAGAAGATGAAATGAAAACAGCCAAATATGATGACGAAGACAATCTGCAGCTCATACGTACATACATTCACCCAAGCGAGTACGTAGCAAATTATCTCTGACGTTATCCTCTACTCCATATCTGACTGCAAATGAATGGTTTCGAGTGCAAATGTTTGGATTAAAAACTATTTCAAACACACAACTGAAGAGACCCAAACGAATCCAGTAAGAGGAGATGCGGTATTATCTGCAGAAGGTAGAGATATGGGAAAACAGGAAGACACTGAAAAAATCAGACCAATACCAGGAACGGGAGCAATTTGCTGAATGGTGTAACATGTGAGGCGAGAAGGGAATACAAAGTTGCACACATAAAAGGAAAACGACGACGACGTTGAGGACAACGATTGCTACATTCTGTTTAGCAACAGCTGTACAATGAAATCTTTTAAAAATTTAAATTTTCATTTCCTCACAAAATTGAGGGGGCGTTGAGAGGACGAAAGACAGTTACCTTCAACCGAACATAAATACATGTTAACTGTGTAGATGCAACCAGCATATGATGCATCCCCAAACAGTTGGAGTCAAAAGAAGATTTCCAAAATAAATTATATATCTTGAATTTTCCTTAATTTGTATTCTAGTATTATTAAATCGATCGCCATATGCTTGTACAAGAGGTTTTCCTATTTATAATCATCAGATCTAAACGAAGTTTTAACGAATCTGATGTGGTTTTATTAAAGTTTTTACAACACGTCTTATAGAATTCTGAACGACTTCTGAACTCTATGTTAAAGTAATTTTGACGATCCACATTTTATAAATTCTTACAGACATTGAATTCGAAGTGTTTGTTCCGACACATCGAAAAGATTTTAGAAAAGAATTCTGTACAATTCTAAAATTATTGTGTATTGTTTCGATGTGTCTCACCGAATACAAAACGGTTTCTGAACTGTATACCAATTTTTGTTTACTGGAATTAGATCTTGTTGAATCCCCCCCCCCCCCCACCCTATTGTTAGCTGTATTAAACCATTTGTGGGTCTAATAATATTTCGGATAAGAAATAATATTGATTAATTGTATAAATATTTTGGATTTTATCAACGAAACGAAAGTGCTGGTGAAAGGTATGAGTTATAAATTTCCATACAATTACGTAGCTTAGAATCCAAATTTATATACCGAATGTTTTATAGGTAAAAGTTTTATAATTTATTTATACTTTAACTCAGAATTCGGTTTGAACTCAAAATAAGAACAATGCAAACAACAACCGATATGCCGATAAGTTTATAAAAAGTGTTAAATGCTATTCAGAACAAAATAACACTAAAGGAACAATTAAAAAATCAATGAGTGTTGTTACACGGTATCTGTTCGATTTCTATGAACACATTAGTAAATGCTACATTGGAAAATAAACAGAAGAATAGTTTTTGTGCTGAAGGCTCTTTTGCTATTGCACTTTTTTTTCCTTACATTAGATGAAATTTTGTTCAAATAAATAAAGCGATATTACTGCCACTGAAATAATTGCTTTAGTTTTGTCATAAACAGAGCGACGACAAAAAGTATTGAATAGTATAGGGAACTTATTGCACTCCATTTCCGCTCTCACGTTGAGAGTCTGAGTAAAATAGCATAATCGAGTCTTGTTCTCTTTATGGAATATTTCAATATAAAAGCACCATTTCGACAACGTTATTATATAAAACAATATAAAAAGCTTAAATGCTTCAAAAGACATCAATGATTCACATCAAAAGTTTGAATGGACCAAGTTATGACAAAAAGAGAGTAATACGTTTTGAATCATTCGGCAGATGTCACCGGTGCGTTTGAGTCATGCAATTCGTTCCATGAGTTCCCTATACTATTCAATACTCTTTGGCGACTGCAACCTGCTTGTTTGTGCGCTGCCGCTACATCAATACCATCATACTTATTTTCAGGCAGAGACCTGTGCCTATAGATGTTAACACATCAAATTTTTTTTAAATTTAGAAAAATTGAGAAAAAAATAAATTTTTGGACTTTTGGGTTGTCCACTAAAGAAGAAAACAAAAAATGGTTTCCCATTACATCTCATGAAGAATTTGGGGAGGGTTTTGCACCGGTTCCGAACGGTATTTTGAGAAGCTTTTTCATGGCTATATACTCGATAGTGTTGCCGTCACTATGCGAGGTGACCGCCGCCGAAAGAAATTTTAGGTGGTCAGAACAGGGATCGAACCCAGGATCTCAAGATGGCCGCGCACACTAGCCATTGCACCACCGACAGCCACGAGTTGTCCAATAGAAAACCGAATACTGAGTCAGTTCGTCAATGTTTTGATTTTATTTTTATCCCTATGAAAACAAAAAATAATTTTTTTTAAATTGTACCAATCGGTACGAGGGCGGAAAACTCGGATTTGCTATCTTTTTTTGAACTCTTTCCCAACCCTCAGTGCATGTTGTGACCCCTTAAATGCCGTGCATTGCATTGAACCTAGGAAGTATGTATAGGAGTAGAAGGATCGAGGGGATAATGTTTGTTGATGTTTGACTTGAACTCGTTGATATCAGAAATAAGAGGGAATACTATATAATAATGACGTATAGAGGTGCTATTATGCTCATCTGATATTTTCTTTCACACAATTCGTGATGCGGTCGGTGCGATAGAGAGTTATTTGTAGTAGTTTGACTTACACCGGGTGGAATTACAAAAATTTTTGATTTAAAATTTTCATGTCGTTTTGATGAAAAACTGTGAATATTAAACGTATTTTGGACTTTTTTGTTAGATTTTATTGTTTGTACATATTTGTGGTATACAAATTTTAACGCACAAAACGAAATGCCGTTGCTATTTTCTTGTTGATTGGTTTGAGCCATTGCCTCTGTCTGGTATTATTAAAGCCATATGAGTCAAATCGCTTCTCTATACATAATTTCTATATGATAGAGAAAATAGTTAGTGGGCTCCGATTTTGTGAACAGACAACCACAAAATAACACTTAAAGCCAGCCAATCGGTAAGGCGAAGAACGAAAGTGAGTGACTGGATTTCGTTCGCTTAGATTTTCGTTCCAGATTGTGGGACGGACTGTGAGTCTTATGTGCATAAAACTCGTCTTGATCTTCCGACTCGACTCAGAAACCAAACTCATATCATGATTAAGTGAATCGTTCATCACTTGTCGCTTTCCATGTAACTCGGAAAGAATAGGCCTACATTCAACGAATACGAATGTCATATATTGCCGTTATCTTTAAATGAGTAAATAGGGTTGATCACAATAAGAAAAGGAGCCTTTGGGACCACTGCATTCATTTTATACTCATCGGATGAGATGCCATCCATGGTGAAATTATCTATCTTGCAAACGCGTCAGCCCAGCTGATTTGTGGTTTTTTCATGTTTCCGTGGGCAAGCTGTGAAATTCATTTTGTTTCTTCTGTTTGTTAATAAAATTCAAAGATTTTCAATCCAAATGCAATTTAATAGCACAGACAAGTAAGACAAGCTTATAAAATTGTTCACATTTTGTGTACATAGTGTTTTTCATTATTCAGCTAATGTTGACAGCATAACCACGGAATTGCTAATGCGACTACCTAATAGATAATTCTACCATGATGCCATATATAACAACACGATCCCTGAGAAAGCTCGTAATAAATCTAGAGAACTTACTATCCAAGCCAAAAGCTTTAATCATTGATATGCGACGTGCCAGCCTCTGTCAATATCGGAAAGATCGAGAGCCACTACCACACTAACACCCAGTCTATATACGAACCGATTCCAATATTCCGAGAGGAATGCCATTATATCACCTGTGGAACGGTTTTACAGCAAGCCATACCCTCGATCAATGAGCAGACTGTTGAATTCGAGATAATGCACGAGATGGTAGTTAATAATGCCCTCCATTACCTTCGAGAGCATGGACAAATTTTCAGTATTCGGGAGTATTACATTCACTTGTTTTACGGATCGACTGGACATTGGCGAACTTTCAGCGCGAAGGGATGATACCCGCCAGGTTAAATAGGGTGAAAGGCTTGCATAATGGGAGGGGAAGCATCGAAGAGCAGTTAAAGTGATGAAATTTCATCCTGGAATTTATGTACGTCGAACTCCGCAAGATCCTTTTGACACCACGTCCTCGAAATAATATGTATATCAGGCATTAAAGTAGGTAGCTATCACGAGGAATGGTTGATAGCTTACCGGTAAAGAAGAGATATTGGCAAATATATTAGGCAACGGGTTCGAATAATCGGGTCAGTAAATATACGGTAGTGTAAGCGGCGCTTGTCCATGAGAGCATGTGTTCCGTCCCTGCTCTGAACACCTTACATTTCTTTCGGCTGACAGCATGACGGCGACACTATCGAGTAATGAGTTATCAAAAGCTTCACTAAATACCGTTCGGATTAGGTGTAAAACTGTGGGTTTCTATCAATGGCTGCAAAACTATAACGCGTACAACTCACTGGTTGTGAGAAGCTCTGCTCAAAACCATTCTTTTTAAATATATTGTCATTCATAATAATGTGGTTATCAAGGAAGACGAATTATCCTTTACTTTTTTAAAACATAGCTAAAAGCTCTTGATCTCCCTAGCAGAAGAAGGAACTTAAATTGCAAAGGCAAATAATTTTTATTTTAAAATTCATTTTAAAAATATCTACTGATGTGAGCATTGTGGTTTTTTAAATTTATTTTTAGACTATTGGTACTAAGGCACTCATTATACTGGTCTTGCACTAAATTGAACCTTGTTTAATACTTACGAGTGGTTCATTCCATGAAACACCCATATGAGAGCAGTTGTTACCATTAAAACTATAAATATTTCAAAGTCTCACAAAGCTCATCTAACATTCTCATTTTTCCTTTCTGCATTCGATCAGTTACGCTATGAAACAACCGTTAGTAGCTACACGCTGAAAAATCTGTATTTTTTTGTTGTTTGACTGCTAATGTAACGTGAAAATATAACTTGTCTCAAATATAGTATACTTGTGTCCAAATACATTCTGTTTGCTCTTCAATATTACATGTTTGAGACCCAATAGTTATTTAGTTCTAATATATTATTTTGTGACCACAATGTGTCGTTGGTTGTTGAAAACAGATGAAATTATGAACGTGACAGACAACAATGAAACAAAAATGCAGCAAACATTCATTTTATGAAAACAACACTTGTAAACATGTACATGATTCCTGTATTATGTTGCTGGGCCCGTTATTTTGCAGGGTGTATAAGTTCGGAGTGAACAAATTAAAACAGTCGGAAATAAGACTCGAACTCATATTGGCGGACGATTGTTTCGAAGTGTGTGACCCTCCCCATCAACGGCTCTAAAAGTTTTTGAACAGTGACCGCCTGTCCAAATCTGTTAATAATTTGAAGATTTTATTTCCTCATCTCTTGTCTTCTCTCTATGACTTATTTTCATTACAACTTGTAATAACTGATACCAACGATTTTAAAAGGAACTCCATTAGAACATATAACTCTTTATTTGCGATAGTGGTCTATATTTTTGGTCATTTATAATTTGGTAATTTATGATTTTTATGTATCATTCGGTCTTAAGTGTTACATTTATTTGAGCGACCCTAACACACCCAGCGAGAACAGACTTTTGAATACATAATTTCAACATTTTAACACGTTTCAGTATGCGGATGGTTCCTGTACCGGTGCATTGCAATTTAGTTAGTTTATAGTTAGTTTCTTGTACATTTTCTTTCGCCTCTGACTGTTAACACATGCTCAAACTAAATATTTAGTTTAAAGTTCTTAGTAGACTGGATTTAAAAGCTCCTAACTGACGGCAGATGGCAAATAAGTACATAAACGAGTATAACCAAAGAAATACTTTGGCTGATATGCCAGAAACCAAGTGCATATATTTACCCCCTCAGTAGAAGAGGGCAACCATGGTTAACCAAATTTAAGAAACACTTTTCGTTTTTCGGAGATAAATTCAACCGCTTCTTTTTCAGTTTATCACATTCTATGTTCAATGCTGAACATTTTGGAGGGTTTCTTCTTCTAGAATATTCATGTCCTAAGTAGTTGTCATCGTCAATGTGCCTGTTCCTTTACGTATGCGGTTTGTCCTGTCCTGATATTCCAACTTCTTAAAGTCACATTTTACGCCACAGTCGAGTCTTGGAGGCTTTAACGGCAGGGATGAATGGAAAACGTTCTTCTTATTCTCGGTTGCAAATTGAGTGCAACAATAAGTTATCTTCTACATCAAGGAGGTGGTACAAGACATTTGCATAAGACAACAATTGTGTTAAATAGACACAAATTAATTTAACGCAGCGTTGGTTGACCGAACGAAAATGTCCTCTTAGTGCTCTATGCCACATAATGGTAGTATAAGACTTGGAGCACTAGTGTTGTGAATATTCCGAATGAATACAGAAAATACAGTTTATTCGAACCGTGACTAATCTATGTACATAACCGGTAATTCTTCTAGGAAATACCGTGACTAATCTATGTACATAACCGGTAATTCTTCAAGGAAATATGAAATAAAAGAAACTGGCGAAATATAAACTATTCAAGTGATAACAGTCGACACTTATCAGCAGCTTGTCGACCGATAGGCACTGTAAGATCAAGTTGGATTTCACAATGATCGAAACGGGTTTAATTAAACTGCTTAAGAAAAAGGTGAAAGAGAAAGAGGTCTTGAGTATAAAATTGTCTACAAATTCATCGTGCAATGACTTTCATTCCAAGATTGGTGTTGATGCAGTGATTCGACTCGACGCTAGGAGAAGGAACAGTCCATATATCCTTTGAAACCAAGTGTGCTTTCCGATTTTTAACATTTACTAGTAGAGTACAGTCAGAGATTAAATTGTGCCTGAGAACTCACAGACATATCTTTGCTAGTACCGAATAGTACATGGTACCAAATTGTCGGTATCTATCATCATTAAAACCGCCACAGATTTTTTATGCCTGAACCCATGACCAGGAGGATAATTGAAATAACTCACCCAACTTGTAAGAAAGTGAGTCCGAGTGACTTTTTTGTTGCACCACTTTTCCAACTTTATTCAAATGAGCGTTTACACGTTTAAATCTCCTTGACTTCCTTAAATTTACTCCTCGGCTACACTAAGTACGTACCTTTGTATAAGGAACAGGATTGCAAACTCCAGTGCATGATTTAAACTTGATACAGCAAACTCTCTCCCACAATGGACCAAAATGTTTTTTCCCTTTTTTATGGAAACATAAAGAATTTAACCAAATATATATATTAGAGAGATGCCCGGGATAGGAGGGTGTGGCGAAGATAGGAACGAAGGTTGGGAAATTATGTGAAAGGATGTGGGGTACTTAAAAATTGAATTGTAACACTGTGGTTGAACATTTTTCGTGTATAATGTCGGACAAAGTGTGGAAGGCAGCTGCTAGGCAGGATGGCGGGAACGGATGGATGAATGGCCAGAAGGGCATACACTGTAAGACAGACATACATATGACCGTGTGAAAAGAAGTCTGGCAGTGAAGAAAAACAAACACTCAAATGTCACGACCATAAACAAAACAAAAAGCGGCAAAAGTGCCCTCCACACTTGATGGGCTGACACAGACTTAGATGGCTGGTGATTTTGGTTGTGGCGAAAATAGAATGACTATCAACAATTTTAAAAGGTTTATTATGTTGAAATTGGGTAAAAATGTGTTATTCTTAGGCAACAAAGGGATTGTTTTCGTTAAAATGATTTAAAATGGTTTGAACACTTGTTATAAAAATCAAATTTACACTGATACATTCAATTTTTCCAGCAAGATTGGTGGCAAAGTCATAACTGGTTAAGTAGGTTATAGTTTATATCAGTAAAATGAGATTTAGAAAACATTTGATTTCCTCATTGCTCTCCTGCAAGCCCAATAAATTTTTGTTCAGAGAATAATTTCGTGGTTCATGCAGTGTGTAGGACGTGGAACTAGGTCCTTTAAAATTCAGTAATATATCTGTGTTGTAAAAGGAAAAATGACTTATGTGTATTTCCAATTTTTTTACGTGATCATCAGATAATCAGATAAGTCAAAAATCTGTGGTACATACATTCTGGACATATCGGCCGAGATATATAAAAACTGCATCTGGCGTTTGTGAGTTGTGACAGCATGGTCTTCGTAGTTTCATTAGTGGATTTTTTTCAGCATAGAAATGTCATTTAGTTCACGGTTCCAACGTATGCTATACTCGCTCTAATGGCTGTATGGTCTAAATCACTTATAGAATGTATTTTTTCAAGCCTGGTATTAAAAAAAAAATAAATAAATGGTTTCCCATTACATCCCATGAAGGGACCGGGGAGAACTTCTCACAATCACTGAGCTGTGCGCTTTCCAGTTTTCACTCACTGATTGGGACCAACAGTTTTACACCGATTCCGAACGGTATTTTGAGAAGCTTTTTCATGGCTATGTACTCGATAGTGTCGCCGTTACTATGCGAGGTAACCGCCGCCGAAAGAAAATTTTTTTCGAAGGTGGTCAGAGCAGGGTTCGAACACGGGATCTCATGTACAAGAGCCGCGCACACTAACCATTGCACCACCGGAGCCTGGTATTAGTCACTTAAACAGTTATACTACTCGTATGTTACTATGTTATACTACTCTTCCTAGATTCAACCAAAAGACAAGAATTCGAAGTTACTTTTCAGCATCACATCCGACGCTGAATGTTTGTTTTCTTTCTCAGATCATTCGTTTTTGATTGATTACTATTCCTATAACATCGTTTAAAGGAAGCAGGGGAGTTACGTGGCAATGTTAGTGTCCGCGGCTCTTGTACATGACAACGTGGGTTCGATCCCTACTCTGCCCACTTTACATTCCCATTGACCTCGCTTCGCCTCGCTTAGTGACGGCGACACTATTGGGTATTTGGCCAATACTAAGCTTCTCAACAGCCACATATAAACAAAATCAAGCATACATTTAATGAGTAGTTTGATTGAGATATTGCAAAAACAAAGTTTGACCAGAATTCTCAATTTCATTTTCAAGAAATATAACAAAAACCAACTAATCGAATTTCCAAAATTGTACACTTCATTTTGTTCTTGATTTTCGTTCTTAAGAAAACAAACCGTACGTACATGAGTTAACTAATGCGCTGTGTACCTACATTTCCCCCAATGGAACCACATTAGAGATAGCAACGACATAGATTCTGTGACCACAAAGTATTCTCAGTACAATTTTATTAACTTCTCCGATCAATTTTAGAAATTTTTGCCTCCATGATTTTATAATTTTGAATTCATTTTTTAAATTGGCGACCCGGAAGATCGTAGGTTATTTTTTATGCGTTCACGTTCAGATTGTATTAATATTAGAGTTTCTCTTTTTCCCGGACTTTTCATTTGCCGGGAAACCGGGAAAAATTTTTGCCTTTCCCGGGATTCCCGGGAATTTTCGCGCAGTAGAAAAACAAGACAAACTATGTTAATTTTATACAATTTTGCAGTATGTACATATATATTTATTTATAAATTCATGAGATCATATTGTACAAGCTGCAAGTAAAACAAAAACATAACAAACAAAAAACATTCATTTTAAAGTACATATATATAAAAATATTAGTTAAACAATAAAAGTTAATTTAAGTCATTTTGAAAATACGTTTTTAAAACGGAAAGAGCGTTAATGGTTTCATCAGACAGTCTGTTTCTAATTCTATTTACAAATTGCCCTGTTGTTGAAAATATTCTTTCGCTTTCAACTGATGTTGGCCTTATTGTCAGAAGAGCATTCAATAAAATGGTGACATTTTCCGTTGCTTTTCCACTTGCTTCGTAAAATTTTAAATCCTTTTTTATCGAGATCAGTTAAAATATCCTCAAATGGTATTTCGGTACTAATGTCACAAATAGAAATTTCGTCCGATTCCGGAACTTCGATAACGTCTTCATTAAAAAGTCGAGTATAAATTTGTTCAGCGTACGCGATCACATTTTGTTTTGAAGCAGTTTGAAATAAGTTATTAGCATTCTTATCAAATACTGTTGGATCTTTAAGATACTTCACTAAAGTATAAAGTCGCTTGTCCCTTCTTTCTTCAATTCGCTTCGTTAAAGCTTCTAAAATTTGCTCTGCCAAAGGTGTTTTAATTTGCGAAATTTGGTGGCATAAAGTGGATAATATTGCATCCGCGGCTATTAAATTCATATTTCGCTGGCACAGCGCTTCCACGGCTAATTTAATTGGATTTAAAATATTTAATAGATCTATAAGTATGTTTATATGTTCTTCAATCCAAAGGTCAATTTGTTCCAACTCTATTAGAGCTTATTTTATAGAATTTTTTAAGCGCAAGAACTTTTCTATCATCGGCACCATCGAATTCCACCTGGTTACAATATCCAGTTCTAGAGAGATTTCTTGTTTGTATTCAGAAACAACATCTTTTTGAAGAATACAATTTTAGGGCTATTTTTAAACATTTTAATTATTCGGCGGGTGTTGGCCAACGCAATTTTATAATTATCATGGATCTCTACGGTTTCATGGTTATCGTCATCGAACACAGCCATATCTTCGTAGTCGTCTGCATCTGAGTATTCTTTTTCTTCCTCAACTGGTTCTTTTGCCTTTTTTTTATAAAAAATTTCGAACACTGCCAAATGTATGGCATGACTGAGACAAAATATTCCATTAACACAGCTTTCTCGGACTTTTTCATAACATTTGGACCATCTGTAATGGTGCCAACGATGTGTTTTTCAAAATTTATGTTAAAGTCATTTAAACGTTACTCCATTAATGCTCTAATTTCTGCAGCACCGCATTTTCCAGGAATATACACCATACCCAGGTTATAAAAAATTGTTTCATCTCAGAGCAAGCATATATTTAGGTATCTCCTATTTTTTATACTAGTCCACTCGTCCATCACCAGGGAAAATCTACAATTGGCATCTAATTTTTTTTTATGACACTGGTTAATTCCAATTTCACTGTTTGATTAATTTTTCGGCAAACTGTAGCCTCGCAGTTTCATAGATTCCTGTATAAAAATGCTTCTGGTAATTCCTCTAATTGTGAATCCGTCGATAGCAGCCAGTTTCGAGACTAAACCACCCAAATTTTCTTTTTTTGCATACTGATCCATTGTAGACTGAATTATTCGTACCTTATTCGCTGTGGGCTGCTCGGCAACAGTAGATGACTCCTTTTCATTTCTTTTTTTATGTACGTTTTGTAAATGCCTCAGTAGACCACTGGTTGACTGTCCTTTGCAGCTAAGTGTTTTGGACCAGAGTGAACAAATAGCAGATTCCACACCACTCTTTTTAAAAATTTTCCATACGGATGAATTTTCCATCTGATAACAAAACATAGAATCTTTATACATATACTCTTTTGAAGGATTTTTTCATATATTTACCTTAAAAGCCGAAAACGTTTAAAAAGCGTCTAGCGATAACAACAAATTGCCTAAGAATATCTTGTTATTACAAAATAAATAAATGAAATATCAACACAAGATCAGCTGTTTAATAAAGAACATTAAAAGAATTCCTCCAAATCGCTCAATGGTGAATGTTATCAAATGAAGATGTCGCTACAATCTTTAAAATAATCAAGTCTCAGTTTAGGTTTAGGTTTAGTGAAAGAAGTGTTTTATGTACCGAATCAACTAATAGGTTTTAATGATAAATAAAATATATGTTAAATAAGGAATTTCCCGGGAATCCCGGACGAATTTCCCGGGAAACCGGGAATTAAACATGACCGGGAATCCCGGGAATTCTAATTAATATGTTCCCAAAAATTGTTTAGCTGTACCGTGGCTACATTTCTGCGTGAAAAAATTCGAGTACCTTCAAGTTATGATGAACTTAGAGATAAAAATGTTTTTGAGAATTGGTAAAAATGGATTGTTTCATAAATTTGACGTGATACAGACATTTCACGGTAACCGACCAACTCAGTTGGCCTCCAACCGATACAATTTACTACTGATAAAAAAATTTCAACACTGTTATCAAGTAACTAGTTTTCAGAGAGTAAGAAAGATTTTGGTCTCTCAGTAAAAATGTTTGACGTAGTAGTAGTACGCGAACGACATGCTGTAAAAACTTACAAGAAATACGAAGTTTGTACGTAAACAGCTGATTTTCAATGTAAATACTCGAAGAACCAATAAACGGAGTTCGAATTAAATATTAAAAATATTTTGGAGTAATCAATCGAACAGTATTAAGTAAGAAGTAGTAATAATTTGTACAAATTATCGTGATATCCGACACAGCTTCTGTATACGAAATTTGCGTAAAGACCTGTGTGCTAACCAAATGAATAGTGAGCGAAATTTTCGCTTCACGAAATTTTCATTTTTTTTTTACACCCGTACTTCTTATGGCAACGAAAATTTCGGAAGAACTGAATTGAGGGGCTTCGGATGCTAGTTATACGAACTGCAGCAACGAAATGAAGAAGTGTCGAAAAAATTATATGATGTATGCAATTTTTCATTCACACAACGACAAAATCGGTTTTCAGTGTACTAAGGATATGGTTATTAAATGGTCCTTAATTAAGTACACATTTTTAATTTGAATGTTATTAAGATGTTTGGAAGTATTTGTGTTTAAAACCAATCTATTTTTATATATATATGTATATATACATATGTACTTACGAACTCAATAGTAAAACTTAGAATATTTCTTAGCAAAATACGAACTTTTAAATCATTTTTCGTATACTATTTGTTCCACTAAGTCATTGCTTGAACGTATGTGTAACTTCGCTCAATTTCATTACAATTGAAGGGAATTTATTCGCCAAAAATTAAGGAAATTTGATTAGGTAAACTTCTTATGATTTAGTCAAAAGTCTTTAAATTAAGCACAAATTGACTTAAATTGAGTAAATTTGTATACCCTCACCCACATGGATGGGGGTATATATCATTTAATACGTAAAACAAAGTAACACATAGAAGGAGCCATATTAGACCCTTAGTATCTTTGGACGAAATTCGTTTTAGGGCTTTTTAAGACGTTTGAGCCATGTCCGTCTGTCTGTCTGGCTGGCTGGTCTACACTATAACTGCCGGAAATCTTCACAGATCACAATGAAATTTTGCCAGTGACTATTATTTGCCAATATTGAGTTTGGAATTGAAAATGGGCGTTTTGACCACTCCCCTTTTGGTATCTTCCATACAAATCAACACATTTAGCACAAAATCATATTTCTTTCAAATCTTTTTTCTAATAATAATCTGTAATAATATGTAAGTGCCTACTTAACGAGATTGTCACGCCCATTCTGGTACCTCCCATACAAAACAGGGTGTTCGTACGGGTTGTCAATCCTATAAATCGCGTGAAACACTTCCGACCTTAATGAAATAAGGTATAGGGCTTCAAGTTATCAAACGCCAATCACCGATTAAAACAAGGGTGATTTTGCCACGCCCATTGTGGTACCTCCCATACAAAAGTTGTTTGGCCGTCTGGTTGTTCGGTACGAGAAGTCCCGCAAAACCGAACCAATCTTTAAGAAAGTTTGCACTAGTCAATATTTAGTTAAATAAAACTCTCCTATAGAAAATGAGATGTTCTGCCACACCCACTCTGGTACGTCCCATAGATAAATTGGATGGATGACCGGTTCATCGACATGATAACTTTCGTAAACTACAACCAATCTTAATAAAATTCGGTACTGGGCAATATTTTGCTAAAAGCAACTATATAATTAATGACTGACTATTGTTCCACGCCCAGTTTCATACTTCCCATACAAAATTTTGGCAACAACTTGCCATACCCATTTTTGTACCTCGCATATAAATATTGGGAGGGAAACTAACCAATTTCGGTATTCAATAATATTTAGCGCAATGTCGTCAGTCTGCTATTGAATGTGGTAACTTTTGAGTATGGTGGTTTTTTAATATAACTCCCACGCAATGGATTACTTAGGGTGAGGGTAGGATTAAGTCGGTTCACCCGACTGAAACTTATGTACTGGTTGGAACTAAGTTTGAGAAAGGAAATGTGTATTATTTATGAGTGTAATTTAGAAAATTTCCAAACAAAGAGAACTATTAAAAAATGGTTCCCCCTTGTTGAATGAAAGAAAGATAATCAGGCAACTGGATTTTACAGACTAACGTAATCCAGGGTCCGTAAAATGTTTAAGCGCACTTGTCACACCAAACATAAATTCAAATTTTTTCAAATCTGCCTTAAATATTTCACTACACAACTTCCATTTTATACAATTTCCGTGAATATTTTAATGAAACATCTAAGCAAAAGCAATATAACAAGCGTTGAAATTGAGTGAGAACACGATTCCGTACAATTTTCAAATGTCAAATCCAACACTTTTAAATGTTAAAGACATTCCCAGAGTTGGTCTATTAACATGCATTTCCCTCTTCTTTTTCTCTTCTCTACATACAGGATCCATGTACGATGCGATGCGACCAGTCCACAATGGGTCTGTGAGGATGGGGTGTGAAATATTAAGTTAACTCGAGCGCAGCAACACAACAGCACATGAGTCATGTGGCACGAACTGATGAGGACGAGTATGTCGAGTGCAGTGCACAATATGTCATAAATGAAAAATCATAGAGAAAACTCCAGTTAAAGTTTTACTATGTGGAAACAGTCAATGCAGGTGAAAGGATACGCAACACATTCGCTTCACCCCACAAGTTTCATGTGGAACATGTAAATAATGGAAAAAAGGTCAGCAAAGTGCAGCAGGAAGTTGTGTCGCATTCACATTCATAAATCATTTGGAAAATTGATGCAGCACCAACATCAACCATAAAACAGAAGGTATACGAGTGAGAGGGAGAAGATTTTGAGTCACCACTCAAGCGATATGAGGGGCAATAATGCCAAAAGACAACAGAATGAAATTTGAATGAAACATTTGCCATCAACGGAAACTTTATGAGAAGCCCGACTCTTACTCTCTGCCATTATTAGGAGGAACGATCCTAATACTCTAGTGAATTTTAAAACAAATACGTGTCAACCTCACTGACAAGCAGAGCAAAGAAAAGGAGTAGAAGGGCTAAATAGAGAGGTTCCATGATATGAACTTATGCCAGAGTACAAACACTTTTCCGATGTTAGCCTTTATTGGCAACAACGCAAATAATCAAATTGCAACAACTACAACAAGAACAACGAATACTGCACCACAACCTGGGCCCGCAATAACAACAGCAATTTCAACAATAATTCCTTTAACCAAGCGACAAACAATGTACATATCAGCATCAGACTTTAGCTAAGATACAAACCATTTCACCTTCCTTCATCTAAAAAGGTAAACATCTTAAAAATTGTCTCAGCAAATGTCTTAAAACTTCTTCTAAGCCAGATAAATACTACAAGAAATTTGTAATCCCACCACCATCTAACGAGAAACCAGCAGACGCAGTAGAAGTGACTGTGACAAACAGCATCACCATGATATTCCTAATGACAGTTATTAAGGTGCTCCTAATAGCACTCAACATATTTCCTAGTCGCTTTACAAATCGCAAGGTGATGTTTCTCATCTACCTGACGAATTTAGTTACACATGGTGAGTGATTTTCTACTTTCATTATTTATATTGATGATGTTGTTACGTTTAGCCATTGGAACACCGAGAAGAGGATACAGGGTTCCGGGGAGAGAATTTCATGTTCAATGGGCCATTATGATAAATACCAGCCTGATTCTCTATCTCGAGCGAAAGCTTTCGTTTGCGTTCTAGACGAAAGAAAGTTGATTTGGGTTTCTCAATCTTGTCGTTTCAAGTCGAATGAAAACATACAATTTCTCAAAATTGTTCAGTGCAAATGTTGATTTCCCTATTTCGACTGTGATGTCAGTTAGGAACAAACATGGATTCCGGCGAACGAAAATTTGGATTTAGGGGAACCCAATTTGAGTCAAATATGAGTGATTGATTTTCGTTCGCTTAACTTTTCATTCTAGATAGAGAAACAGGCTGTTAGAATGTATTTAATACAAAAAGTGTTATTTTCACAAAAATTTTTTGAAAAATTTTCACAGAATCCTGAGAATGAAGTACAATCTGTCTAAAATTATACACAAGTCCTTTTAGTATATACTTCAACCAATCCCGCATAGCGTCCATTCCGATTCCATGATTTGTGCAAATTCGCTCTTCACTAATGACCTGTTGTTCTGAAAAACTTATTTTCCCATTTGATTCCCTGAAAGGATTGGGCAGAGCCTCTCGTAGTCTGTGAGTTATTCCCTGTTTACTACACAGTGCATCAAAATGGAGGTAATTGTCTGGGGGCGAATGTTTCCTTTTCGGTATTAAAGTCTTGGGTGAGTATATTAAAACTCCGGAAGGAGAGACCCCACTTAGGACCTACTATTTGTTTTATGGCCTGATAAGTCTTTTATTTTGCGTCAAAATAGTATTTGAAGGATGTCAATAGCCTAGCACATTTTCGAGATATGATGCCTTCAGTGATATTGAATGAGACCTTTTTTCGTTAAACGTTTCCTTTCATCCTTATTTCGAGAAACGTCAAAAAAGTACCTTCAGACGAGGCATTTTGGCGTTCAAATGCTCCACAAAAATTTTGGTCAGAAAATTTCAGTAGGCGTTGTCAAAGATAAGAAATCGAAATCTTCAACTTTTGCCGCTCCTGTTGATCCTTTTTCAAAGAAGTATTTAGAAGGGTTTCAATGGTTACCGGTTGAGTTTAGTATAGGCCGTGGAAAATAAAAGTGTAATATTTATATGGATTACGAACCCTTTCCGTTCTCTTTTAAATAGATAAAAAAAAATTTGAATTTTAACGTTAATTTCAAAATGGGTCCTACATCTGAATATTTTTAAACAAAAATTAGATATTTCTAGTTAGTGATCCTTCTGAAACTCATATTAGCGAAATTCATGTATTTAATTGCGTTCCAGATAATAAACCAAACAGAAATTATTCTTTAATAAATTATTTGGTAAGGAATGACTTTTATTTATTCGGCCCTTTTATTGGAATTTTTTATTTTATTACTCAAACTCAAAACCATACTCTGTAAATAGAAACCATACTCTATAAATAGAAAATTATACAAATTATAAAAAATAAAAAAAATATTTAGTAAACTTCGTAAAAAAATTACAGCCGACAGTTGTCCGAGGCCTTCGGCCAAGGACTGTCCCTGCAGGCTGTGTCAGAGACACGGCCATTAAGTTTAACGTAGAATACGCCATCCAATAAGACAGAAAACATATATAACAATAAATTCATTTGCTTATATTATTTATCATTTATTGTTATATATGTTTTCTATCTTATCGGATGGCGTATTCTACGTTAAACTTAATGGCCGTGTCTCTGACACAGCCTGCAGGGACAACTGTCTGCTGTAATTTTTATATTTACCAACGGCATTTGATTCAAGTCCGTTTAAAAAAAAATATTATGTTAAATTTTTTTAAACTTAATTTAATTTATGTATTTTAATTAATATTTTTATTGAAATAAGTTCTGCGAATGTTGAGAGGGCCGCCCTAATATTAAAAGAGGTTTACCTTATCTTGTCTTCGCATTAGCATTCGAGCGTTGTGTGAAAGCTTTACGCTTTACAATTCAAAATTAATGTTACAACAGCTTTATTGAAGCTTTCGCAAAAAAGCTTTATTACGTTAGCTTACTGTTTGTTTCACTTTTTACTAGATACATGTTGCCAATCAACATTAGCTTGCTGTTCGTTTCACTTTTTACTAGATACATGTTCCTAAGCAATGTTGAGCAACCAAAAACACTCAACCAAACACCACACATATGTTTGAGTGTATGTGTTTAAACAATTTTCATTTGAGAAATTAAAATACTAGAAATATATCAACCAATATGAGATGTATATCAAACGAAAGATAACATCTTCATTTACCTACAAAAAAAATTTTAAAAAAATTCATCTAGCCGTTTCCTCAAATTCAATGAAATAAAGATTACAACAATAAAAACCTGACATGACTCCTCATACCGTAAGGTAAGACGTATTCTACGTCAAAAACTAGTCTCTTCATATTTTCCTCAGCTTGGAATATCTGTTTACTTCAACAACATATTTCAGTAGGTTTTGCCGCGGGAAGTCGCTTTCCTCTATGCCTACGTGCATTTGCGTAGGAAACCCATGAGAAAACCAAGACACATATATTGCATCTAAAGTTAAAATTCAAAACTATTTAAAAAAGGACGAAAAGGACTCCTAATCTGTATAAATATCCCAGTTTTACCTTTTTACTTTAGTTGTTAAGCTCGAGGCCATTCTATATCTCTATTAATAGAAATGTAGTTTTCCAAAAGGGGTTATGGAAATGTATTTCTATGATTCCTGGCAAACCGTATAGCTATTTCAGATCTTTATTTTCCCCACCTATTCTAAAATCCTAATACTTCTGAAATTTTCGTGGAACAGCTGAATGGCCAAGAGTCCCGGGTTAAGTTTTTTTTGGCATTTCTCGAAATAAAGGCAAAATGGTCACGCAAGAAATCGAGATAGACGATTGAAATCATCTGCGAAAAAAAGTCTTATTCAATTTCACTGCCGACAGTGCATCTCAAAAATGTGCGGCGGCATTGACATAGTTTTTTGGATCTTCTTCAAATACTATTTTCCTTCTAAATAAATATTTCATCATTTCATAAGTAAATTCTGAGACCTTAGGAGGTCTCCCCAATTCCTTCATGGGGTTTAATGGGAAACGGTTTTAAGGAGGGTCTTCCTTCCGGGATTTTGATATGGTCACCTAAGGCTTTCATTCTGCAAGGGAATCATTCACCCTCCAAAAAGTTGTTGCACTGTGTTACTAGAGTCAGTTACTAGAGGAGTTGCGACAATTCTCGCTTGGTAGAGATTTGTTTATCCCTATAATGTGTGATGATATACCTAAATACTTGTGGAGAAGGGAGCTGATGATATGCCATGATAGCCATTGAAATGGCTATATTCCCAACCATCAACAATAATAAACAATTTCACGTAATTTCTTTAACAACATCAACTACAAGGTGGCCCAAACGTAATCACCCTATTGGAAAACCCTATAACTTTTGTAAATGAAGTAAACAAACGCAGAATACAAATCGATAAGCCATGAATCGGTTTACTCTGCAAGAACCCGGAATAATTGTTTCCAGTTTTTGCTCAAAAATTCGTCGGTTGTGTCGGCGGAGCGTGAATTTCGTCTCATATTTCCTGGCCGTCCGACACGAACTGGGCAAACACTGCGACGTTTGGCCACTCGCTTTGAAGAGACGGGGTCAACACGGGATTATCCTAAGACTTGCGGGTCACGGAGCAGCCGTTCTGCTGCTCTCCTTCTCTTTTTCTTATTTTCATTGACGATCTCCTGGGTCGGTCTGTGAACCAAATCTACTCTTTTGCGGATGACAGTAATCTCTGTCATTCATATTCATTCGACCACAGGCCAAATCTTCAAGAAATTAGTGATAAACGTCAATTAATGAATGAAACACTCAACCGCGATCTCGGGGCCATTGTTGAGTGGGGTCGATTGAATAGAGTAAGTTTTAATGCGGGGAAGATCCAGTGCTGTCTGCTTTCGTACAAGCGGACAGCTGACCTAGTCGTATCGTGATTATCTATGGATGGTGTGGATATTGAGGAATCAGACGCTCTTGATGTTCTGGGCATGAAAATACAATGTGATGCTCGCTGGGAAAAACATGTATTTGAAGTGTCGAAAGATGAATCGAAGTGCCTAGGCTTTTTAAAGCGGTGCAAGAAGTACTTCACTCCATCTGATCTCCTTAATATCTACACCACCTACATCAGGCCGCGAATGGAATATAACTCCCATATATGGGCAGGTGCTCCAAAGTCATCTTTGGAGTTGCTGGACCGTGTACAAAGGAGAGCAAAGGTGTTGATAGGGGACAGTAGGGTGTCCAGCTCTATTGCCTCCATTGAGCATCGGCGTAATGTGGGTTGCGTGACACTGTTCTATCGGTATTTTCACGGTGCGTGTTCCTCAGACATCCGTCAACTTATACCAGATGTGAGGACATTTGGCAGAAGTACGCGGCTTTCAAGGAACTCCCATCCGTTTACTATCTATTGGCCTATCGCACAACACACTACAGAGAAAATTCGTTCTTCAGTCGTACGGTCCGTATGTGGAATAAACTTCCCGCAAGTGTATTTCCCGCCAATTGTGACATACAGCGATTCAAGGCAAATGCAAATAAGCACTACTCCCTCTTTCCACCCTCCTCTACCTAAATTTCCGTCGCCAGCACAATGCATTGCATTTATAGGGGGCATCCCCTGAGTGCTGGTCTTAAAAAAAAAAAAAAAAAAAAAAAAAAAAAAAAATGTCGATGAGGAGCCCGGAACATTAATCAGACGACGTGACACGCAATTGGGCATTAGCTGGCGGTCCCTACAGCGAATTTTGGTGAAAGATTTGGAGAGATCCCATACAAAGTGCAGACAGTGCATCAGCTGTTTAATGTTGAGCGCCAACTGCGTGTAACCAACGCTCAAGTCATCCTGAATCTCAACGAAGAGGTGGACGATTTTTATCGAAAATTATCATAAGGGATGAGGCCCATTTCCATCTTAGCGGTTACGTGAATAAACAAAATATTCGTTTCTGGGGCACCAAAAGTCCAAGTATACCTGCTCAAAGTTACTGCTTGTAATGCTGTTTACACTGGAGGAGTCATCGGGCCATTTTTTTTGTTGATAACGCCGCGGGCATTTACACGATGGCTGTGGACGGCGCGCTACACAGCCATGATTACCAATTGTTTTCTTCCTCAATTGGGTGAATTGGGACTGGAGAACATGTGGTTCCAAGTGGGAGGAAGCATTTCCCGGTTGCTAACCTCATGTTTTGGTGATTTGCACTGGCCTACCAGTTAACCCGATTTAACCGTTCCAGACATTTTTTCATGGGGTTTTTTGAAGTCGCGGCTTTACGTCAACAAGCCACAAACTCTTGAAGCCCTTAAGGAAAATATTCGCCAAGAAGGCGTGAACCTGTTACCCGAAGTTATGGCAAGAGTGATAGAAAATGCCATATAACGAGCCCGTATGGTCATCAACTCTGGTGGCGCCCAATTGACCGATATCATTTTCTCAACTTGATGGAACAAATTCTAATGGTTTAAATAAACAAATTTCGCAAGCAGAAGCAAAGTTTTTCATTAAGAAAAAATTTACAGTAAAAGGACATTGGATAACTACTTTTGCACCACCTTGTATTAATTTGTACTTTTTAATTTAATTACTGTTTAAGAGAAACTGATCTTGAACCGACAATTATTAAAGAACATAACGGTTTTTGATACCTTTTACATGACTAATTACTCAATAGTGTGGCCATCACTGAGCGAGGCGATCGTTGACGAAAGATATCAAATCTGGCTGGCTAGTGTGGGAATTGAACCCTCGTTCTTATGTTCCCAAAAGTACCATACGCTAATTGATGTATTGCCTTTTATACTTACTGACCGGATTCCTTAGTTTTATGAATTGTTCTCTTGATTGGTTGGTTGAAAAGGCTGCAAGACAGCACGCTGTCTAGCACACTTAGGCTAAATGAGCCCATTGTGATACCTGCAGTTTCCTCCATAGCAACTATTGACTAGTCGTCCAGCCAATTTGCCCTTTCAATAAATTTGTCTATAAGACCTACAGAAATATCCTGTAGGGCTACGGTGCTAAATAGGCAATCCAAGAGAAGGCGCTTCGTCGTTTCCTCGTCCTCTTCCATGCAGCATCTACCGAGAGTGGAGTTACTATGTCCTCTCGGCAAGTTAAGTAGTTGCCTAGTCCTCTTCCTGTCCACCTGTGGCCAGAGAACCCTGGCTTGTTCGCAAGTTGAATTAAGTCTCCACTTGTCCTTGAACATATTATCGGCCATCTTTTGCCGGAAGAACCTGTGCCGTAGAGCTCTGTCTAGCTAACGCATCTGCTACGCAATTGCCTTGAATGTCGCTGTGTCCCGGTACCCAGATGAGCGTGATGTCAAAATACTCTTCCATCACCCTAAGTGATGAGTGGCATTCTTACATATTACATATTATTCTATTACATATTACATACATATTCTCCGGAGGGTTGTGACACTACTTTTCAGTAGTTGAGCAACCTCCAGTATGGCGGTAACGGTAATCTGATACTGCTGGTATCCCCTTTCAGTCACTTTTCCCAGGTATTCCTGTTCGGAATAGAAGTCCTTAGATTTGTCGCTGGTAGAAGGTAGGGGATACAGTAGTCCGTTTTTACGGGAATAGGGTTGATCCGGTGTAGTAATTCAGCGTGTCCGGAATGCCCCGATATCAAAACGCCACAACCTCTGATTCTCACCAGGGATGTAGCGGCTGCCGATTCGGTCATGATATCAGGAATACAGATGTTCAGGGTAGCACTAATTGCAGTACCTGACGTCGTGACCATTGCCCCACTAACGCTAATCAGTGCTGGTCTTTGAATTTTCATCAACGAATTCAGAATATATTTCTTTTGGAGGGACCTCCACCAAACTGCGATGCCATAGAGAAGTATTGGTCTGACACATTCGGTTTCCAAGACAGTTTTTTCTCTTTCTCTCAATTGTTCTCTTAGAATATATTGATTTTACCCGATTTAGACTAATTGTTTCGTATCAAAAATGCTTACCAATCCAACTTAGACTCTAACTTACATGTTACTCTCTGATTAACGTAAGAAAGATCCAATGTACTTGCATGATTTCCCTTTCGTCACAGGCGGTCTAAAACCTTGTTTCAGCCGAGACTTAAAACTACCGTGTTGGCGGACATTAGAATGCACTGAAAAACCTTTTTTACGAATTCGAAACGTACTCGTTTCTTTGTACATTTTGTTCGAAACCGACATCCTTTACGGACACATAATGAAACTATGTGCGTATGAAATTCATCTCGAAAAAACGGATCTTTATTGTACTTTTCGAATACATCTCGAACTCACAACGGATTTCATATTCGACTCCGTTTTGTTTTGTATCGAGACCGATACACTTTTATAAATTTTTGCGGTTAATTCTGATACATTAGAGATATCTAAATTTCAAATAGTTAATGAACTATATTTTCTACCACTAATCTACTGAAGTTTTTCATTTTTATGTTTATATTATTTTGTTTTATGTAGAATTTTTTTGTTTAAGTTTTTGTGTTTTATCACCTCAGATATGAATCTGCGACATTAAATATTTCTTTGATTCTCTTATTGTGGTTTTACAGACTCGAAACGGTTAAATCGTAATTTCACTGATTCGCTTTTTATATTCCTACGGACTCATAAAGGATTCGAAACGGAACCGCTAAATTGCAATTTCACTGATATACTTTTTTATGATTTTACGAACTCGAAACGAGCTCTAAACGGCTTCGAGGACTGACAAATATCTTCGAAAGGGATCCGCATTCGTTTTTGTGCACATTGGGTACCTATTGTCGCCATGACTAAGTGAGATGATCGTCGCCGAAAAAGTAAATGGCTTGAACACGTGTTCTCATTTAAAAGTGTCGTGTTCTTGTGACCACAGTTGTCATATGCAGCCTTGAAACGACATCAATTGTCTCAGCTGATATTTTTGGGACAAATGAGCAATCTGTTGCATCTAGCTGTTGGTGTGGCACTACATCTCGAAAACGGGTGATAGTGAGAAGCAAAAGTTATTCACTTCGACAACAAATCATATTTAATTGAGCACTCTGGGCTCATTTCCCGTTTTCTTTGGTCGTGAATATAACGAATGATGTTACGCACTCATCGAAATCTCTGTCCCATTGTGTTGTAGAATGAAATGTGGTCCTTTTTTTTGAAAAGGTTGCCAAAGAGGATGGGGTGCATGTTCAGCGGATTTGTTACTTAAATATGCTACAAATTTATGCACAAGTATTTTTCACTAGCTAGAGACTTAAGACTTAATCCCCATAGAAAACAAGCGGCAACTCAACCAGATGAATGAAGTCGATTTGTATCCTCTCAGTATTTATTGTCAGTATGAGCGGGTGTATCATACACTGAAAGAAATAAAGTGTTTTTATAAATGTGAACTGCCATCTTCAGGTTGCATGCTTAGTGCTTTATTCCACAAGGCTGTACGAATGAACATATTTCTCTTGGCATCCAGACATTCAGTGGCATTGATGGTGTTGCAGTTTGGAACATAAAAACAAGGATATATGTGAATCACTTGATTCAAGGAGGCACAAATAATTCCATTCCCAAAATAAAACAGAACAGTCTCGTACATTTCTCTTGTTTAAATTTTAATTCGCATTCTTACACGTACGAGCGACAGTATATGGAATTGGACCCCTTACTAGACATCATGTTCCGGTATACACGGGAGATTTCATGCGAGGCAGATGTTTTTATCCGGCTCGTAAGTTGTGATGAGTTCACATCCCTGTTTTTGCCCAAAAAAAATACAAACGGTTACGTGTATGTGTGTGCTCGCATGGGTGTGTGTGTGAATTTTATTATAAATCCCTTTACATTCTTCCATATTCGTTGAGTAGATTGAAGTATAAATATTTAATAGGTGATTTGTGGTTTTGCCACAGACACATTTATCCATGCACACATTCTGAGGGATCTTCATGTTGATGCCGCAACATCCACACATGAATTGGTGTAGGCGTCGGTCTGGGTGTTGTTGTTGTTCGACTTTATGCCTACAACACGAGTCGGGGGCTATTTTTTCCAACTAGTAGGTACCAGTCTTTAAAGTAGTTGGCAAAAGGGGAGGGGGGTTTAATGTTTTTTTTTTTTTGGTTGTTTTGAAGGATATTGGTTGGGTTGCGAATTGATAAACACCCTAGACGGACAATTTCTCTGTCCGTTTGCATTTTAATGTTTTACAACGCTAAGGGTGATTTAACCGAAAATGGATTACATCCAAACGATTTGAAGTTTAAACTGACACTTCACGTAAGGTCATGGTTCTTTATTCTACTGCGGCAAACTTGCCGATATTCATCACATTCATCGTTCGAAGTAATGACATTAAGACCAACAGTGGGGTATTTAAAGGTGAACTTCGACACATTAAGCGTGTTCGCGACTATCGCTTGCTTGATCGTAATAAAACCCCCAATTTGTAGGATAATTTGGAGCTGCATCTAATCGCATGGCCGTCGGTGGTGCAATGGTTAATGTGCGCGGCTTATGTACATGAGACGTGAGTTCGATCCTTGCTCTGACCAGCTTACACTTCTTTCGACGACGGTCACCTCGCTTAGTGGTGGCGACACTATCGAGTACTAAGCCATGAAAAAGCTTCTTAATATACCGTTCGGTACCAGTGTCAAATGCTAGGTCCTAATCAGCGAGTGTAAAACTATAAAGGGTTCAGATCACTGGTTGTGAGATGCTCTCCCCAATCCCTTCATGGGATGCAATGGGAAACCATTGTTGTTGTTCGTATATAATCGCATGATATGTAGTCATTCTTGCAAGTGTTGATGGTATTCCTGTTAATTTTTAATTCACTATAGCCATATCTAACATCGGTTTCCTGAATTTTTTACACTGGCTGCTTAATGCAGAAATATAAGTGGCATTTTCAGATGCCTGTTAATATCACGTAGCTCTACATATAAAATAAGTGGCAATCTAAATTTAGCAAGCATTGAAAAATAAAATAAATGAATATGTTCCCAGTTATAGGGAATCCCTCAGTGATCTGGGGGCTTGTTTATTTTACCCTCACAGATTGAGACCCACAGTTTTACACCGAGTCCGAACGGGTTTTGGGAAGCTTTTTAATGACTAATTCTCGATCGTGTCGCCGTCACTAAGACCTTCGTCGAAAGGCATGCAAGGTGGTCAGAGCAGTTATCAAACCCACGTTCTCATATACAAAAGTCGAGCACACTAGCCTCTACAGCACCAAAGGCATAACTAATTTTAGCCAATTTAAAGTATTATAATGTCTTTAGTTACACTGTGTGTAATTTTTTAAGTCATGGCAAAATAACCATATACGGACACCACTACGTGATAAAAGACTAAAAAAAAAGACCCGTGTTTCCCAATTTTTCCCAAAGTCATGCACTTTTTTTTTATGGGCCGCCAAAGATTTGGGGCCTCGGTATCATTTTCGTAAAAATGTGATCATTTTCTCAGGCTCATATCTTGCAAACCGTTCAGAATTTCGATTTACTCTCTGAGGCAAAGTTGTAGCTCTTGTCATAAAGAACAAAAACTTCACCTTCCAGATCAAAATCGCAAAAAACTTAAAAAAATTCGATTTTTTTTACCTTTTTTCCCGTGTTCAGGTCCATAGGTAGCAAACCGTTCAAACTTCAAGGAAACAATCAACTACAAAAATGTACCTAAGATCTCAATAAACAAATTTCTAGAACATATAAACTTACTTAGAGATGATTCTTAACACTGTTTAGGTAGCACGCAAAAGTGAAAAATTTGCCGAACATTTTTTAATTTCATTTTTTTTACCTTTTTCTCCTGTTCAGGTCTTGTCTTTATGACAAGAGCTACAACTTTGCCTCAGAGAGTAAATCGAAATTCTGAACGGTTTGCAAGATATGCGCCTGAGAAAATGATCACATTTTTACGAAAATGATACCGAGGCCCCAAATCTTTGGCGGCCCATAAAAAAAAAAGTGCATGACTTTGGGAAAAATTGGGAGACACGGGTCTTTTTTTTTTTAGTCTTTTATCACGTAGTGGTGTCCGTATATGGTTATTTTTTTTCGTGTTGCACTGTGTTATACTATTCGATAATTTGAGTCACCATGACTTTTGATCGATGCGGAGTTTTAACCCATTCTATCAAACATAATGGCTCTCTTACCATTGCATTGCCCACCAGTACATTAATAATGTCAAGATCTGATTCTAAAGTCTAAAACTGCGACGCGAATTGGATCTATTGCGACAATTTAAATTTGTTGATGATTTTGGGATGCGATGTCTTTCGAAAGAGACTTTTGGATACTCCCATGCGAACTGCAAGGACCTTTATTTACTTATATATACAGACAGGATAACTCACTAACTTTGTTTGTTGGTTTTTGCGGAGGAGATTAAATAGAGCATTTTAATTATAACCTACCAGAAAAACAAAAATAGCTAAACATCGGCGCAAAATCTCTTACTGTATGTCTGTAATTACTATGCTGCAGAATGTAGTCATCGTCGTCATCATCATTATGGCAATCACGTCCATGTTACAGATGTTGTTGTTTCTTCCGAGCTGTACATAGTGATTAAATTGTTTTCCATTCACATACACACAAAGACAAATGAAAATGATTTTATTTGTTTCAATTTTGTGGGTCAGAATTATTGTATTTTTGATTAGATTATTGCGCTACTACTACGTTACAATTAACTTTAATTCCACTGAATTTGTCTTCTGCATGTACTTGTACAGCCCCAATTGAATTGTGGGGCCCGTGGAGTTTTTCGAAGAACTTAACATTAGAAGCTTTTCTTGCTTTCCTCATGTGTCCAAGCACTTTCAGTTTCAATCAATCTCATATAATGTCTGTTTTTGGTTTCCTGTTTTCAATTTCAGTCATGATGAATGAACCTCGTTTTGCTCAACCAATACCAAATGTTACTGTAGCTGTGGGACGTGACGCTAATTTACCATGTGTTGTGGAACACTTGGGCGGTTATAAGGTAAGTTGGTCAACATATGCACCACAAGGACCATTCATGGTCAGTTTCCTTGTGGTTGTAATAAGTTTTAATAATTGGATGTAATGAGGTTCAAAATATAATGCAGAGTCATAGAATGTTTAAGAAGGACATCCACAAAACTCGCATCCTTTTTTGTTATTATTTATTATCTTTGTCAATTTTTAATGAGAGTATCTCTTAGGTGAAAGCAGAGCTTCGTTGTGATGTTCAACTGTGTTGTGAAAACTACGAATATATTATCTGGATAAATATAGCGCACCCTAACAAAAAAAGGGACATAACTAAAAACGTAAAAATTTCCAATAGGAGCAAAAAACAGGGTTGATTAAGTTAGGAAGTTTATGAAACAACAGTCTTCCTTTTTTTGTTTGAGTGCAAATATAACGTGTTTGTAGCTTGTCGAGAATATAGTATACTTCTGTCCAAACACATTGTGTTCGCTACTCAATATTAATTTTTGGAGACACAAATACCCAAATATGGATTTGCTTGTTGAAACAAGCTGAAAACAAAAACGTGGCAGACGACAATGAAACAAACAAGCAGCAGATCTTAAATGCATGAAAACAATGACTGCACGTAAGTCTATACTTTACATGTTCCAAAAATATACATAGTTCCTGCATAATGTTACTAGGATCGGTAACATTTTTAGTTATGACTATTTGTAGGATATTTAAAAAAAAACATCTAATAATATACTAAAGGATTCAATATTGTGGTTTAAAAAATTCAAATCTTTTTAATAGTAGCCGATGTCAGAAAATTAAGTTAATTAAGTTTTCGTGCCGAATTTCTGAGACCCATTTACCCATATAAAGGGTCCGCCAAATAACTTTTTTTTTTTTTGAAAATGCTATAGAAAAAACTACTGAATATTTTCTCAAATTTCTTTTTTTACTTGAAAGTACAATCCTTCCGGTTAATAATGGAAAATAATTTCATTCAAATGGCTGCCGCGGCTGGCCATGCAGGAGCCTACACGATCGGTCCAATTTTTAAGCACATTATCGATTGTGTGCAGCTGTATTTCACTAATGGCTTCACGAATAGTGTCCTTTAAAGCGTCAATTGTCTCTGGCTTGTCAGCGTAACACTTGTCTTTGAGGGCACCCCACAAATAATAGTCCAACGGTGTCAAATCGCAGCTCCGAGGTGGCCAAACGACATCAGCTCTACAGCTGATAATGCGATCTTCAAAAACAGGGCGCAAAACATCGAGTGTAGCTTCGGCTGTGTGGCACGTAGCGCCGTCCTGTTGAAACCAAATGTTGCCAATATCCTCCTCTTCAATTTTTGTGAACAAAAATTCGTTCAACATGACGCGATAACGATCGTTATTCACTGTAACGGCCACTCCTTGCTCATTTTCGAAGAAAAATGGCCCAATTATGGCTCTGGGACAAAATCCGCACCAAACAGTGACTCGTTTTGGGTGCATCGGCTTTTCAATGTATGCGTGCGGGTTTTCTGCGACAATTTTGCCCACCAAGATCAAAATGCGCTTCATCTGAAAAGATGATTTTTTTTGGCAAAATCGGTAGCTGCAACATTACCATGATTTTCAAAGTAATGTCGCAATATTTCCCAGCGTTGTTCCAGCGTATACACAACCATATTCATTCAGCGGAGGGATAAAACCAATTATCTGTCAAATCAGACATGAGCTAAGTGTTACCATTCACGAAATAAGCACTAGTTTTTAAAAAACACGTTAGATGGCGGACCCTTTAGGTACATAAGAAGTCTTTGCTTGTCTTTCTATGACCAACAAATGCAAACATTTCCATTTTGTGTAAAACGTCAAGTCAGTTCAATTGTGATCCGCAATACACAATTATTATTACGGGTGCTTGCAGAAGAACAAAAACGCCATGCCAACAAGCTTTCTTCTAACGAACCATTGCTCTCCGCCCATCTTCACTGATTTAACCCTTTCTGGTACACGTAGCATTAGGCTGATTGTCTCATTAACATCCTAATTGGAATTATATTCTCTTAATTTGACTTACATGTTCATCTAGATGTGAACGCATATACTAGGATGAACTCATGGAGCAATTACTAAGCTTTGTTAACGAGTTGCATGTTGCATATGTCAACTACAACGCATGTTACGAAAACTCCTGCTGTTGCCGACGCCTCCAAACAACAGTTGAATGTGCCAGTGGCAGGAAAGACAAGCATCCTATCATGTCAATCATAACTCTGTGTGTCTATCTGCTCGTATGTCCTTTCATTTGTTTTGTGTTAAATCGGAGATGTTAAAGTAGGTACAATCCTTAGTACAAATCAACTTTCCAACAATTAGTAATCGAGTTATCAAGGACAGTTCTTAGGTTGTCATAATATTTGTTTGTCATAATATTTAGCGTCCGTGACTCTTTTAACTTTGTTGCAACAATTATAAATAATACTAGTGGTTTCATTCCAACTCTTCAATACTTCACATACAATCAAATTCAAACTTTTAATTTGTGGGATAAAAGTTTGAGATTTCGCAGATGTACCAATTTTGCGAGGTACACAAGGAATTTGTGAGTTTGAATGAAATACCCTAATATTTAATACATATTTTTTGTATATATTAACTATTTAATAGTTAAGGCAAATTTCATATTGGTCACATTGTTGCAGGGGCAGGTGTATTAGTCAAATGTGAAAATAGTGTTGGGGAAAAGTGTAGATGCTAGAAACCACATCAGTAATAATTAGTAAACGTATGAAAAAGTTCACCAGTTTTGTAGGAAGAGTTAGTATGGAATAGATTTAGAGAATCGGGTTTGTATGGGGCTCATGTTAGAAAGTAGGTCAATGGTACTAGAAATTATGTATGACATTGTATTAAAAACAATCCTTGCTAGCCCAAACACTTTCTAGTTCCAATCAGGGTTGTATAAAATCAAAGGAACAACAAATATTACACAAATTTACTACTAAAACTCTGGTATCAACCCTGGTTGAAATTCACAGACAGAAAAATGTCCCAAATGAACTAAAAACAGTTTCATGTTGTCAAGTTCTACAAGAAATTGAAATAGATCGATGTATGCTAAAGGTATGACTATGAGATCTAGCGACACCACAGCCAAGGGAACGGGCTTGGAATAATTAGTGAGGAAAGAAGACCCTGTTGAGCTCTGGATGATGTAGGAATACTAGTGATACGCGGTTCCGCGTATTTAAAGAAGCGGTTCTGTCGAGTCCGGTTCGGAGAAGAACTTGGTATTTAGACGGTTTCCGATTCTCAGCAAATTGCTGTTTCAAAAAGTCTTAAGTGTAATTATCTTATTATAAGAATATAAAATCTATTTCTATGAAAAAGTTCTCTTATAACAAAAAGTACATTTGGAGAGAATAGTATATTATTAAAACCAATCACATGAGGTGCCAGGAGATACCCGGTTGGAACGAAGTTCCTTTCGCTATATATTATGTACTAGTTAGTTCCTACACGCCTAAGGCGCCCTTTGAAAAATACGATAATTTAAATCGATCGTTAAGAAAATATACATTTTGTAAAATGATTAACTTTTTTTAAGATTTTTTTTATAGAATATATATATTTTTTTTACCAGTATATATTTAAATCCTTTTTGTAAGAATATGTATTATATTTTCCAGAAAAGGCCCTCTTTTAAACAGAGGTAATTCTTTTCTTACTTCTTTTATTAAGAAGGAAAAGCCATAAGAGTATGCATTTTTTTACATAAAAAAAAATGGTGACCCTTAACATCCCATGAAGGGATTGGGGAGAGCTTCTCACAATCAGTGAGATGAGCGCTTTCTAGTTTTACACTCACTGATATTTTTTTACTGATATTTGTAAGAAAATATACTTTTAGGAAAAGGAATTTTTATAAGAAAAGTATTTTTCTAAGAGAAGGTATTTTTTGAATTTTTCTACAATTCTTCCCTTCTTTCAAGAATAGGTACATTTATGAGAGTAGGTACTTATCTCAAGAATATCTATTTTGTTTCACAAAAAAGGTACCTACTCTTTAACTAAAAGATAGTTTTTTTAAGATATGCAATTTGTTGTAAGAAAATGTTCTTTTTTAAGAAAAGGCACTTATTTAAAAGAAAATACTTTTTTTAAGAAAAGGTACTTTTTGTTAAAAATTTAATTTTTTTAAGCAAAGGTACTTCTCTATGATAAGTTTTTTTTTTTTATAGAAAAGGTAAATTTACTTTTAATTAGGTTCAAAACTACAATATATATTAAATATTGGTTACAGGCTTCACCTAGGAAACTTCCCATTAAACAAGAAATTTTCTATATGTGAGACATCTAGTTAGTCTAGACACAAACCAAAGCAAAAGTAAACAATGTAGGTGATAATATCGGGATGTAGCATAATAGTGTTAAAACCAATGTTGTTTAATTTTTTCGTTTAGCCCGCAACGGGCGATAAGCGACTTCGGCCCAAAAAAATAATATGACATGTATTATTAATTTGATTATTAAATTTAATTTTGTTTTAAACCAGAAAAAACCGGAACCGGAAAAAATTATTAAAGAGCATAAAATCTTAAAGATCGAAAAATAATAAACTAAAACAAAAGAATATAAAATTTGATAAAAATGTACATTTTCATACCCTCAGCCAAAGGTAAACCGAGTACTGTTATTCTGGAAAAGTTTTGCGTTGTTGTCAAACCGTTCTTTTATATTATAATTCAGTTCTTTTATAATCAGTTTTCGGCCTTTTTGGAACCGTTTCCGGTTATTTTGTACCCGTTTTTCTGTCCTTAAAAACCGTGTTTGATCCATTAAGAACCGTTTTCGGCTCTTATAGAATCGCTTTCGGTTCTTATAGAACCGCTTTCAATTCATTTGGACCCGTCTTACGGTTCGTTTAAATCTGTTTTCTATTCTTTTGGAACCGTTATAAGATTCCTGTAAGAACCGGTCCGGTCGGTTCTTGTAAAGAATCAGTTCCTCGATTCTGTGCATCACTATTGAGTACTGTGTTTAATACACGCATACATTCATATATTTTGCACTGCAGATTTCATTTCATTACATGCATACACAGTTTAACAGTGTTGCCAGATGCTGTCAAATCAATTGTGCTGAATGACCAAAAAAAATTATGCGAAATGTAAAGATATGATGTCAAACCAATACAAAATACATGTGCAAAATGCAAATGCACAATTAAACCGACTTACACATACCCTCACCCTAAGTCATCCATTTCGTCCGAGTCAGTTAAGAAAAACCCCTCTTTTGTGACCATATGCTATAATAGGTTGACAGTGCGCTAAATATTCTTTAATCCCCAACTCAGTTACAATCCTAAGTTTGGGGAAGTTTTCTGACTACCAATCCAATAATATTGATCAGGACCTAATTTTATCAGGATCGGTTGTGGTTTACTGGAGATATCGAGTCGGCCAACCAACTTTTGTATGGGGCTGCGTAGTAAATTATTAGCAGCACAGTAGCTGTTAGCAAAATATTTCCTAGTACCGAAATTCATTACGATCGGTTGCTATTTACAAGAGTTATCTTGTTGATCAACAGGTCACCTGCCCAGCTTTTGTATGGGCGGTGCCAGAATGAGTGTGGCAAAGCCGCTCATTCCCATAGGATTAAATATTGTCTTCTACAAAATTTCATACAGATTGGTTCGGTTTGGACGGCCAACCAACTTTTGTATCGGATGTACCAAAATGGGCGTGCCAAACTCAACCGGTGATTGGCGTGAAGCGTGGAAGCGTTTCAAGCGATTTAACGGATTGATAGCCGGACCTCAATCAAGCTTTCATATTGTAGGTACGAGAATGGGCATGGCAATATTGCCCATTTTCTCCAATTTGGTAGAAATTTACAGATTACTAGTATTAACCAATGCGTGATTTGAAGTTAATCACAATTACCAGAAAAATGGTTAGAAGAAATATGATTTTGTACTAAATGTGTTGATTTGTATGGGAGGGACCAGAAAGGGTGTGATCACGACGCCCATTTTGGACAAATAATAGTCACTGGCAAAATGTCATTGTGATCGGTAAAAATTTGCGTTCGTTATCGTGTTGACCAGCGAGCCAGCCAGCCAGCCAGCCAGGCAGACTGACGGAAATGGCTCAATCGTCTTAAAATGTTCTAAAACAAATTTCGTCCAAAGATACTACAAGCCTAGTATGGTGACTTCTATGAGTTACATTTTTTCCGTATTAAATGATATATACCCCCATCCCTACGGGTAAGGGTATACAAGCATTTAAATTAAAGTAGCCTTTTTTGTTCGGTAAAATTGGATGTTTTTAAAGCTCAATGTCTCCCACACCAGAGGCGTTAAATACTTTAATATTATGCTGTTTTAGTTCCGAACACAATGCTGCAAGACGGATTATCTGTTACTGATGACGTTCAATAATTTGGGGGAAACTTAAAAAACTATGAACTATGACTATGAATTTTGGGCCACTTTAATGGAGTCACGGCTTGTTCGTATTTACTAGTGATTGCATTATGTTGTGTCAAAATAATACTAAAGAAGCCGCAATATCAGTGTACCTTAGTAATGCATTATTTATTCGGAACCACCTCTGTGCAATTAAACACAGAACATATTTTCATAAATTTTGTGTAGCAAAAACGACAATCGAAAATTTGGCAATTTTTCATAACTGGTTTTGGGGTCATTTTTCATTATCAAAAATCGACCACAAATTTTGGGCTGTTTTTCAATTGCCTTTCTTTTTTTTTTGGCAATATTTTCTGTATGAAAAACGACAAAAAAAGAAAAACTGCCCAAAGTAAGGGGGAATTTGATAGGCTGTAGAAATATCGCCCAAAGATTAATGACCCAAAATTAAAATGAAAAATAGCTCAAACGAGAAATCGTCCGAAAAAAATGCAAATTGGCCCAAAAATTTAAATTTGAATTTACGCCCAAAAAATAGGAAAAAGCTCCCAAAACCCAAAAACTTAAAAACTAACTTCTGCCAGAAAAAAAGAAAAGTTGCCCGATTTGAAAACGAAATCAGATTTTTATTAGCTTTAAAGGGAAAGTTGCACTCTATCTTTAACTATTGCTCGTCAGCCAAATTGTATGTCTGTATTTTCAGAACACATTCGTTGCAGCATTTCAAATGCCTGCTAGGCTACAACGCAGTGTTGGGCGCACTGTCCAAATATACAATGCATTTCTTCGGGGTGTTGTCCTTCTAGGTTAAAAATATTTTTCCTGATGTATTCAAATAAATGGTCGTAACATCTTTTAGTTCTTCTATCCGTAAAACAAATATGACTGGGAAAATCTGCAAGTGGGAACAAATCGTTTCTGTTGCTTGATTTAATTAGCAATGGAAGTATAAAGTGTAGTATTTACTTAAAATAATCGTAAAACTTTACTCTATAAAAAGTATATGGTTGATTGATAGAAAGGATGTAATTTGGAAAACATATATGAGGAAGGGAGCGCCGCAGGCAAATTTTTGTTTTTGTAAAAAAAATCGCAAAAATTTTCAATTCCCCATATACGTTCTCCAAATTACATCCTTTCCATCAACCACATATTATTTTTTATCTCATAACACTTACATTTACCTGAAAATAATCCACATAAATTATTATCAGCTGCTTAAAATACCCACCGGGACAATTTTGAATATAGCATCTATCAAGTATTTCCTTCGATGGGGAAGCATATTTTCATTTATCGTATTACTAGTTGATTCCGAGAAAACATGCAGTAACTGTAGAAGCAAAATTGAATGGCTCGTCTTCATGATTTGTTATGCCGTATGCATTCCAAATATTTTCCATGTTAAAGGCCTCGTAGTCAATACCTTGCATTCTCACTTTTAACTATTCTGCGTACTTGCATTCTGCATTAGGATTTTTTTTAATTGAACCAAATCCACAAAACTAAACGATTCGGGCACAACGAGGGACACAACTCCGCAATTTTTACAAATTATGATAAAATTTGTGCAAAAATTTGTAAAATATTTTTGGGTGATTTTTCGTTATAAAAATAGTGTCAACGAAATTTTGCCCATAAATAGTGAATTTTAATTTTTACTTTTAATTTTTGGGTCATTTTTCTTTGGGAGATATTTCATGCAGCCAATTTGATGCTATTGTTTGGGCCATATTTCATTTGAAATTTCTCCTCAATTTATATGGGAAATTATTTTGTCATTTTTCATTTATGTTTTTGGGCGATTTTGGTGCATTCTCAATGCTGCTGAGACTGCTTAAATAGAGTGCCGCAACGAGGAGTAATTAAATTGCACCCATCGTTACCGGACGTTTAGAATCTCGAGAAAGTATGGTCTAAAAGTCTATTGATTTCAACATCAATATTCAACACTACCTGAACTTCCACACCATTTATCTTAATTATGTAGCCCAATTGAATGAATCAATCCCACTCAGGATCTGTGAAGGGCATGTTATCAAGGTGTTTCCAACCCACTACTAAAAATCATTCGATTTAAATTAAAATGTTCCAATTACACTGCGGAACACAAAAACAACAAGGTTCTGACAACGGATTCCGGTAAAAGGGGAAAAAAGATATACATGAATCGGCATTTTGAGAGTTTACGTCTGACTTTTTGTAAAGTGGGGTTGAAATTTTCCTCCTTTTACACATTCTTATGATGAATCGGCATAGGAAATCATGTTATTCTCACATTTTAGGTATATGAGGTGTTCAGAAATTTTATATAAAATTTAATGAGAAAAATCTTTATGGAATTTTGTGGAATAAATTACGAATACTTGTTGCCTCCATTGCCTCCATCCCCCTTTTTGGTATAGGTGTACCTCATTGAGTGACTGTCTACACAATCAAATGCTTTTTCGAATTGTAGATACAGAGGCGAGTGTAGTTCAACTGACTGTTCTAAGATTATACAGAGAGTGTTTACGTGATCGGTACACGAACGACTTGGTCTGAAACCCGCCTGGTCCTTCTGCACGGTTTGCCCCAGAGATCCGCTAAAGTATACGTATAAATAAGTGAGATCCGCTGAAGAATGAGGGCCACCATTACTCTGCCTATTGCATTGAGCAATGTAATGGCTCCCCAGTTCCCGCACAGCGTTATAATCACCCCCCTTTCCATTCCGTAACGATTTTGTTGTCTACCCATGCACTTCTGATGGCTGTTTTAATGATGTCTGTTAACACATATGCTCTGCATTTAATCAGCTGCGCTGGAATATTATCAGGACCACAAGGTCTGTAAAACTTAATTTTTCCCAGTTCCGCCTCGATCTCTGCTTGCGACGGTGGTTCTGTTGGAATGCCCCTTCGCGAGTTACGACGTGTGTATGCTGTCAAAGCGGTACCGATAGTCTAGATTTTGTCGTAAAGATTTCACGCCATCTCTCCATTTTGTGATTGGGTGATGTTGTATCCATGCTATCAATGGCTTTTAAGAATGCAGTACGCCTGATATTGTTGCCGCTCAGCATTTATATTTAAGGGTGCACAATATGGAGATTACCAGAATCGGTTTCCTCGGCTACGTAATCTGAGCGGACCATGTACCTCACTCTACGTGCTGATGCCGATAGTTTGATTTTAACACCCTGTTTCTCTACCTCGAACTAAAGCTATCGTTCGTATTTTAATCGAAAGAAAGTTGATTTGGGTTCCACAATCTTGTCGCTGCAAGTCGAAAGAAAACATAAAATTTGGTTTCTCTATTAGGAATTTGCTATCAGTTAGGAAAAATTTCAACATAGTGGATCCCAATTTGTGTCGTATGTGAGTGATAGATTGTCGTTCATATAGCTTTTGTTCAAGATAGAGAAACAAGCGTTCACGATTTCGAAATTCGGTCCAGGACTTTTCACTAATCCAAAGATTATTCACACATCTAATGTCATCCGGGAGCTTCGAGCCAGTTTCCTTCAGCGTCCGAATAATGGCTGACCAAGTATTTTGACTATCGTGTGCCAAGTTAGACCATAGAGTTTGATCGAACATCATAACTTCCTGTTTGTTGATGTTGTCGTAGCCCCCTTTATCATTGAAACCTCCCAAAAATAGTTTAATGCCACAAATCGACAAGAAGTTTACAGTAAAATCGAGTTGGCTATATAATAGTTGAAATAGCCTTTGAAGCATCGTCCAACATCTAACATCTTGTCCATTTCATGTTCTTCATAGGATCTTGTTTGAAAATTGTTATTATATTTGGAAATTATTAAAGAACATAACATCACAAAGATCGAATAATAAAACTAAAATAGATGTTTGCAAATTTATATTTTGTTTTACTACATTGGAGAATTAATCATTCATACTTTTACTCGATAATGTTGCTCGATATTACACTCCAAGATATGGCCACAAATTAATTCCCTTAAAAAATTAAAATTTGTTCTCTTTTTAAAATGTTGTACATATTTTTTTTTTAAACTTTGACTAATTCATTGCAAATTAGGAATCATCAGACAGAATAACCTTTTTATCTTCATTCGATCAAAATATACATTTGAAAATCAATTGTTTATTAATATTTCCAATTATTCAAAACTGGTTCCGGATTTAGAATAGCATACCCAGGAGATCAGAGATGCCAACAAGAGATCATAGATATCACTAATTTATATTATATTTAAATGTTGTGACATTCAACGATGTGCTTGCTCTTTGGTTACATGTATGTGTTTTGAGAAAAGTTCCTTAAATAATCCGCAATCATGCCGCGGATAAAATAGATTCGACCGAATTCGAATCTCAAAGAAATATACTTAGAAATTTTTCCGCACCGGAAATAACTATCCATTTTGGTTGTAGCGTAACAAAATACTTTTTTTGAACTGATATTTCCTTTGAAACCAAAATATGGCAGGATCTAGCAAATATGAGTAAAATAAAAACAATTTTGAAAAAAGTGATGATTATAAATATTGCGATGTCTAAATGAACATCTAATAACTCTTGAAATAAACAGAAATGAAAACTGCTGTATTTTCATTTTCAAACCAAATCAATACAGCGAACAAGTGATACTAATAATTTGCAGAAAAATTTCATATTTTCTCAAAATATCGAGAAAATTGTACTAAAAAATATTCTGCAAATTACTATGATAAAAAAAATAAATTATGCCAGACTGGCAACACTGTTGGTATGCACATTTAAGTCTGCTTGTATATTTATTGTGCTCTCGCCCATTCCATGTCTATAGGTTGCCTGGATACACATTGACAGACAAATGATTTTGACAATACATCGACATGTTATCTCAAGGATACCACGTTATAGCATAACTTATGACAACGCCAACACATGGCTGCTGCATGTGAATCAGGCGCATCAGGACGATCGTGGCTATTACATGTGCCAAGTAAACACGAATCCCATGATAAGCCAAGTTGGGTATCTCCAGGTAGTGGGTAAGTATGAGCAAACATTGAATCAGCTAAGACCTACCTCACCTCATCTCCGAGTGAAATAGAGACCTGTGTACGTTTATTCATCCTCATTGCTTTCACGTGTATTTTATTGTGTGTGTTGCAGTACCACCCAATATCTTGGACATTGAGAGCACCCCTTCCTCGGTGGCAGTCAGGGAAAATCAAAATATCAATATGACCTGTAGGGCAGACGGGTTTCCAACACCGAAAATCATTTGGCGCCGAGAGGATGGCGAAGAAATTGCTGTCGAAAAGAAAAAGAAAGGTAAGTTCTGCCGCTCTCATCTCTTAATCCCTAACAACGGAAAATAAAACAAAACAAATCCGAAAAGGACCTATTTTTATACATTGTTTTTTGTGTACCCTTTTTGTTTTTTCTGTTTGCTCTTGTCTTTTTGTCTATCTCTTAAACTGTCCCTTTAATCTCTACTGGAATTGATGACCTCACATCGAAATCCTTTCGACCCTAAACTACAAAACTCTGGTACCGGAACACAATCCGACAACAACCAACAACGATGGTCAACTACAAAATCACTGCAATCTTTGAAAATACATTGCGTCTCCGTTTTTTTTTGTCCATTTTTGTTGTTACTGATGTTTTGCAATGTATTCATAATACCTGAACGGAACTATTACACAACAATGCATATTCATTTCTTAACCACTTTGAACCTCATCCTTGCTGTCCCTGCTCACCTCGTATTGATGCTGTTGGGGCTGCTCCTGCTGTACCACAATATGCTGACAATTTATATGTTTTTGGTGCTGCCGTTGTGTTGTTGAACAACACAAAAACCTGGACTACGAAATGAAACGAACGAACTCTATCCTGGCAAACTATCATCAATGAATGTCCGGAATATTGTCATCGTTGTTCCCGTTGTTGCATGCAAATGTTTTATTATATATTTTTTACGGCTGGTTGGGGTCGATGGGGTCGGTCTTTAGTTTTGGTCTACGATGGTGAGGTTCTACCACTGACCAAAGTAAGTCGCAACGAAATGGGTGCCTATCTATGCATTGCCACCAATGGAGTGCCACCTTCGGTATCAAAGCGTATAATACTGGATGTCGAGTGTAAGTAATAGATGGTTTGCATGATTTTTAGCTTGTGGTTGGTAATACAATACACTGAAAGAAATGCTGCACTTATGTGCATCAAGGTTATTTGTATATTCACAAAAAATTTAACTAAAAAACCGAGTCTCAAAAACTAAGCTGATTATGATTGACCATTTTTGGCGAATTTTTTATTTATCGCTTATAAATTGAAGGTCTCTAAAAACTACGATAATGACCTAGCAAGTCCTAGCAGTTCACAACTATACGATGTTCAATAACAACGTACAACAATCAGTTTTGACTATTCCTCGACTATTGTGGCTGCTTCAAAACAAACTGTCTCGCGTCGAAAGTTTTAGTTGCCTTCATACAGATCTCGCGCTTTCCTGAATGCTCTATAGTTGGCGAGGCAATCACCGTCTTTATGGAGGGTTTTGCAACGCCCTCTAAAACAAGCCCGTAACTTCCACAATGGCCAATAATTAGTGAATTCATCAACCTCTTTGAGAGGGTACAGAAACAAACCTCCATCTCGTATATGAGTACATTAGCATTGTCTTCCACTAACTTGACAAATCTCTTAGAACAATTGAAGCCCCTGGTGGAAGAAGGTGTGAACTCACTTAGAAGCAAAAGAAGTAAAATATTGTTTTTCAAAAAAAGTGAGTTAATACTTTCGTCCACCAGGAGCTTCAACTGCTGGCATTAAAATGTTAGTTTTAACTCGGGCTGAAAACACACACGATCACCCAAACGTATTGTTTTGGTTCGTGAAACAATAATACAACATTTTATAAGAGCAATTTTATAACACCAATCGAAATGAACCAAATCACATACAAAAACAATGATTTCGCATTACATCCCATGAAGGGATTGCGGGGAGCTTAAATCACTGATTGGGAGCTATGGTTGTACACCCGTTCCGCAGGTTATTTTGGGAACCTTTTCATGGCAGGGATTGAAGTTATGATCTCATGATCATGATCACACTGCCATTGCACCACCGAGGGCTACAAATCAAAACACATACTCAAATCAATTTCGTGCCTCACGTATCAGCAACGTTTTGACTGGTTCGGTGTGCATAAGACTCAGGGAATTGCCTTCAGTTAACAAAATGTAGGGGTCAAATTTTAAAATGATTACCCATGCTACCCACGGAAAAATTTAACTACTTGTCAACTACTACTTCGAAGAGCTCGATGATAACACTGTTTTCGAACATCAAACATATTGTGTTTGCCCCACTAGCCGCTTCTAGTGAGGTCGCCAAATACATGATTGTACTGGAGGAGTAGACGACTCCAACTATAGAGTTATGTACCTAATTCTTGTCTCGGTATCTTTGTGCAAACTGTCTCCATGGACACATACTCTAATGCCCTTAATATATTCATGGCTAATATAATACTAGCGGGAGTCTCAAGTGATAAAGCTAGACCAGTTAATCTATACCCTACCGATGTGGTTCTTACTTCGATAAAAGGCCTCAAGGGTCTCCTTGGGAACGAAAGGGCAGACGAACTAGCCAGGGCAGGATCCTTTTCCACCGAACTCCTTAGTGTCGGTCGCAACGCCTATTGGTTCGGTCAAAATATGTATTTTCTTGCATTACCCTGAACGAGCAAAGGCCAGATAGGATAGAACTGAAACATGCCGCATATCCAGAAATACATGGCCAGAATATAATGGAATATAGCCAAAATCCTGCGAACATATCAAGGCTAATGGACGTGCTGACCGGGCAGTGGCCAATCGGTAATCCCACAAGATGGCTGAGTCTTCCATATAATGGTCATTGTCGTGCCTGCGAAGACGCAGAAGAGAAGGAAACGGTGGAACATCTCCTCTACTGTTGTCCTGCTCTAGTGAATAGATGCCTAGAGACTATAGGACGCCCTTTCTACACAACATCACTGAGATACACGAGATAGATCTAAGGGATCTAACAGGTATCTCCGAATAACACGTTGGATATAGACACTGTACATTAGATGGTCCGGAGAGTGGTGGTATGCAAATTGGTGTCTCAAGACACTAATTGATGCTAAACAGTATTTTTAGCAACCACGTGAACCAACCGACCAACCTGATCTATACCCTAAGGTTTGGTATAATTGGCCGTCCCACAATCAAAAGGAAGGACAGACGCGATATACTTCCTAATTGACAGAGGGTAATGTAGAGGGGGTTACAAATAGACTTCCAAAGAAAGGAGTTCGGAATTTGCGATTCCTAAGTATATTGAACTTTTCCAACAAAATCATAAACTTAGTTGTGAATTAAATTTCACCGAGTCACTGCATTTTTGACGGGTTGTATTTTAAACTTTCCCTTTTATGTCATTTTTTGTCAGTGTAAATACACATGTACATGAAATGTGACCCCTTCCGCATGGATTGCACCAAAAATATTCACCGAGAGATAAATGTACTGTGATGCTAATAAATTGCTCCGGACGCCCAGAGAATGAACGAGAACGACTGAGCTTAGATGCCAACAATATTTCATGTGTCATCCAAAATGGGCTCCCTGAGATCATGTTTAAGTTATTACCTATTATTTAATTCCAAAAGTGTTGGCATTTTTTGCTCAGGCGGATGAATTTATTCATGGCTACTGGCCGACTGGCAGACTGACGGAAAGCACCTCCTGCAAAGTGCATACTCAATTACTGGGTTCAACAGGAAATGTGTTGGAATATGTCCATCTTCCCATCTATCCTTCCTTGTGTCCGTCTTTCTGTCTTTACCTATTGCTGCTATCAAAAGACGTGTATTAGAACAAGAGTCACGTAGCAAGTGTCATTTGAGAAATTGCACTTTACTCACTCGCTAGCAAAAGTAAAGAATCAAACCAATAAAAAAATATAATATTGATGTTTACTTTCATTTTGGAAGGTATTAAAGTCTTTGCTGATTATCAGAAGGACGACAAAGCAGCCGAGTTAATTTTTTAAATTTATGAAAAAATTTCATTCAAAATTCCAGGCACGTTATTTTTACTCTTTCTCTCTCTCTCTCTCTCTCTGATATCTCCTAAGGCCAAAGCTGCACTGAGCTAAGCACGTAAATATTAGCGGCTTCCTTTGTTTGTTATACAACTTTTTGTTTGTATCCTTAAAAAAATTTTGTTTTGATGTTGGGATTTAGAGCAAAGCAACTGTAGGTGGAGTCAATAGTTTAAAAACATGTGACAGATTTAAAAATTCCATTGACGAATTGCAGTGGCTTAAATCGCAACTTTATTCGATGTGAAAGTTTTTAATCGTAAACGCGTATGTCTCCGTATATACATTTAGGCATAGAGCTCCATCAATACAGTATGATATTGTAAGTCTAAACTAGTGTGGGTAGGTCTCTTTACACAAAGAAGAGTTGTGGCACTTCAGCCGTATTATTAGAGGTTGGGTAAAGACACAAGAAGATGTGATTGTGATTTGATTTTTGTTTGTAGTGTATTGGCTTTTGAAAGTCACTCTTAGCGTGCGATCTGCTGTTGCTTATGGTTTATTAATTTTACTTATACATTTTTACCCATTGAACAAATCCGTATCATCTAACCCAGTTTTAGAAAAAATATTTGCATATTTCAACGTTTGTATTATGAATCAAATAGTGTAAACATGAGGATAATTAGCAAATATAATGTTGACTGATGTGTTATATTTCATCGATTTATTGACTTTTATTCAAAAATTTATCCGATCAGGGTTGCGTTTAGAGTGACACAAACGAAACACAAAGAAAACTCGACAACAAATTCAAATTTTGTCGATATTTTTAAACACTCCAATATGCATATGCATATTGAAGAGCTGGAGTCTAATTATCGCATACGTTTCGTATCATAATCGGTATTTTGGAAGTTCACTCAAATTGAAACTTGAATTAAAGCTTCAGAAATAGTTGTATGCATCAAGTTAATAGAGAAATAGGATTACATCAATATTCTATTTGGTTTTTGGCATGTAGTCAAAAACATTTCAATCTACAATTAAAACAAAAAAAAAACATAAAAATAATACCGGGCGAAATTTTTGCCAAACATAGGAATTGAAAAATTGGATCAAAAATGCCAACTTTCCAGAGAATGCTGAATGTAGGGTGCATTTCCAAATGATCACAGTTTTACTTATATATTTGCCAAGGCCTTGTCTTTCAGACAAATATATATACACTTGAATAGGTTTCTTGGAAAAACCTAAAGAAAATGCTGAATGACTCATGGTACCTTTTCGGGAAAAGATTGTGTTTTTTACAGTTTGAAAAAATTCCAAATTTGAGAAGTCGGCATCTCCACACGGCTTGAGACAGCTTAATATTTTTACAGTGTATTCTTTACGAAAGTGTTTGTAATCTAGTGGTATTTCAGAAATATTCTTTTCCCTCAAATAACCGAGATATTAACAAAAAACTGAGTAGTCAAAACTGAAAAATTTTAAATTTTAAATTTTGACAGAGAATATCTTAATAATGATAATATATGTATTCCTGAATACGTAGTGCATTTTTTGTTCGACTTGCACAGTAGATTCTCAAAAATAAAAAGTCTTTGTAATCGGCTAATAAGTGTAGAAGTACAAGGATTTCGAAGTTGAAACAGCATCAAAGCACCATCACCAATTCTTCATACAGGGTGCCTCTGAGTACAATATTCTAAAAGACCGGCTCCTCCTCTACAAATGTCAGGTAACTTTTAAAATGATCAGAATAATACCTTAAAAGTTGTAATATTATTAGCATGATTTTTCCTATCAGCCGCACTGTGCGGATGCGTTAATTGGGCCCCTGATTACGGGCACGTCAAACTTGTTTTATACGAGGGTACTTACTATAGCCCAATACCGGCCGTTGTAGTTTCGATTCCTAGTCTATTTGGGGAAATATTTTTTTTTTATTTTTTGGTCAATATAGGGCTCTAACGACGTGTCATGATTAACATAAACTGAAATATATATTTCCAAAATTTTGATAGAGCATTTTTTTTAAGGCAACATTTGGAAATTTCGATCATGATAGTTTTTCTCTCCAATTTTTCAATTAAATTTTGAATTTTCTTCATTTTGTATTTTACACAGAAAAAAATTAATACTCAAATCAAAAACGGAATTTGCCAACTGAATTACTTTTTTATTTGAATTTCAGTTAATGAAGATAATTGTCTACTTAAGTCCACAAATTGTAGGTCGGTATTTAAATATAGTTCAATTAAAATTATAATCAGCTTGAGTAACCAATATTTTGTTATATTTTCAGTTAAATGTGTAATTTCGTTGAGCTCAAACTTAATCAAGAATTTGCTGATTATTTCAATTACATGAGCAATCGAAACTAGTACGAAATTAATCAACATTTTATATGCATTTTCAACTACATGCATAACCAAGACGATTGCGATGTTGATTAAAATTTAGTAATTTTAAGTAAAACAACCAGTACAGAAATTTCAGTCGGGTGAACCGACTTAAACATACCCTCACCCGAAGTCATCCATTGCGACCGAGTTCTATTAAATATTGGCAAATGTACCAATATTCAATACCAGAATGGCATTGGGCTAAATATTATTGAACACCCAACTTAATTAAGATTCTAAGTGATTCTAAGTTATCGTGACTACCAGGCAATTGTCCGCCCAATATTTATATGGGAGGTACAAAAATGGGCATGGCGAAGCTGTTCATCTGTTTTTATACAGTATTACACCAAATATTGGTCAGTACCAAATTTTGTTAAGATCGGTTGTAGTATACGGGAGATATCGAGTCGGCCAGCCGGAAATCCGCCTAACTTTTGAATGAGAGCTACGAAACTGGGCGTGGATAATAGTTAATCTTTAATTTTTAGGAAAACATTGCCAAGTTCCGAATTTCATTAAGATCGATTGTAGTCTACGAGATTTATCGTGCCGATTAACCGGTCATCCGCCCACCTTTTGTATACATTTGAGAGCATTTTGTCTAGTACCAAACTGCATTGAGATTGGTGTACCAGAATGGGCGTAGCAAATCACTCATTTTCCGTAGAAGAGTGGTATTTGACTAAAGTTTGTCTAGTGCCAGATATCATAAACATTGGTTTGGTTTTGCGGGAACTATCTTGCCGAACAACTAGCCGGCCGAACAACTTATGTATGAGAGGTACCAACATGGGCGTGGCAAAATCACCCTTGTCATACTTGGTGACTCGCGTTTGATGGAATAAAGCCTATAACCTAATTTCATTCAGATCGGACGTGTTTCACGTGATTTGTCGCATTGACAACACGGACGACCACCAAGCTTTTGCATGGGAGGTACCAAAATGGGCGTGGCGACTTCGCCCATTTTCTGCAATTAAGTAGATATTTACAGATTATTAATCACTGTTTGAGTTGAAGCTAATCACATGTACCAGAAACAGGATGTAGAAGAAACATAATTTCGTACTAAATTTGTCGATTTGTATGGGGGATACGAGAAGGGCCCGTTTTTTTAAATGCCAAACTAAGCATGGACAAACAATAGTCACTGACAATATTTCGCTGTGATCGATAAATATTTACGGCAGTTATCGTGTTGACCAACCAGCCAGACAGACGGACCTGACTCAATCGTCTTAAAGAGTCAAGAAAAAAGAATTTCGTCCTAAGATACTGAGAATCTAATATGGCTCCTTCTATGTGTTACATTTTTTCCGTATTAAATGATATACCCCCATCTCTATGGGTGAGGGTATAAAAAAACTTGGATCATTTAAAATATTGGTGCCCACAAAGACTTCCCATCAGCTCCCATCTTTGGGTGTATCATTACACCTTATAGGCTTAAACAAAACATATCTCTGAAGATGTTGGAAATGACTCAACGAAACGTCGGAGGAAAATAATGAAGTAATTTTATACTTGCATTTTTAATATAACAGACCAAAAAAGCCTAAGAGAACAAATGAGAGAAGATAAAACTTAATTTAATTAGCACTAGTATTAGTACGGGAACATACAAGACTATACGTTCCTTTTAAATGAAATTCTATTGAATCTAGAATTTTGTAATTTCAACTACACACACAGTTGACTCGAGCAAAATAGTAAGTGGTGTCATTTTTATTAATAAATTTCCGATTTTTGGCCACATTCTTTCAGTCAAATACTCGAGTAATTCACTCAATAAAAAATTAATTGGATGGTATTTTTGTGTTCAAACAAAATCTTAATTAATATTATCTCTCAATACTTTTTCTGTGTACACGAATATAAAGGGCGTCTCAGTAAGAATGCACTTTTCCATTTTAAAAGAAACACACGAACTTTTGAGATAGTTGCAAGTTTTTATTGGATTGTAAAGAAGACATATTCCGATTAAGTATGGAATTAAATATCAGTCAAATGGCTTCCACGGGCCTGATGACAGGCCATTATTCTTTTTCAGATAATTTCTGAGTTGCCGGAATAAACTACATACACTGGTTGTGAGAATCTCTCCCCAATCCATATATGGGTGAAGTGGGAAACCATTTTTCTTAATATAATCAATGACCGTTTCAAGGTTTTGAGTACTTTCCTGAGAATTTTGCGCACAATGTGTCATTTACCGCGCTATCAGCGATCCACGGTTGAAAATGTTACCCGTTGAAATGTTTGAAGTTCTCTAATTTGGTTTGTGGAATTTGTCCTTGCTAAGCTAATTTGTCTACCTTCTGTGTGGAACGTTAAGCGATTTTAAGCATCTACAGTTAAAATGACTTAACTCTTAAACGAGTGGTCGAAAATATTATGAAGAGTCGCGTAAAATCGCTTAATAGCGGTTAGGTCCCCATATAGATTGGTCGAAAATATTAGCATACCGGACTTAATATAGCATGCTCAAAAACCAAAAGGAGAATACAGCAGTGAGAAAATGTTCTTTTCTCACCCTAAAAACGGTCCATATTTGAAGAGTCCATATAGTGTTTTCGAAGCGAAAACGCCATTAGCCTTGACCAAATTTATTTTCTTTCACTTGAATGTCATATTCTCTATATCAGTAAAGACATCCTTATTGTAGGCACATTGTTGGAACAAATTTCAAAATATTGAATAAAATTTTTGTTTAATTAATGAAAAATATATAATTGTTTGCCCTACTGAATGAAATAGTTAAAACTTCCAAAATCGTTAGGGTCAGTATGTATGCCAAGAAATGTCGTAATATCAAAACAACGGAATAACGCCCTAAATGTAAGACGACAAATGCCATTTGGGAGGTTATAACAAGCATTTGGGCTTTATGCATTATGGTGTATTTTTGTTTTGGGCGTAATATTATGTAATATTACCGAATTAAAAACATAGAGGGTATACGATTTCTCTTAATATCCATAGAGTTTCAATTAATTTTTCGCTCTACAAGTTCATCTATTTTACCTGATTGTGTAATATTGGCTCAAGTGGGCATCCTTATGATAGTTATTTCCGAATAGCTGTGCGATATTTTAAATGATCTTACTAGAGTAATGATTTTGGTAGGTCGGACAAATTTGCGTTTTTTTGTTGTTTATGTGCAAATATAACGTGTTTGTAGATTGTGACAAATATATTATACTTGTGCCCAAACACATTGTGTTTGCTATTCAATATAACATAATTGGGACACAATCAGCCTTATTACTAGTATCGTTGTCGTATTTCGACTACGTCAGTTTTGTAAAAGATTAAAGATAACACGCCAACTTTGTCTTTAATCTTTTACAAAACTGTCGTAGTCGAAATACGAGAACGACATTCGTAATAAGGCTGAATGATTAATAGGTTAAGATATATGTATTTGTGACCCAAATGTGTTTTTTTTTTGTTGAAAACTGATGAAAACAAAAACGTAGCAGACAGTAAAGAAAACACAGAAGCACATCTTCAGTTCACGAAAACAATGCTTGCAAACAAGTACATGGTTCCTGCAATATGTTGCTGGGCGAATATTTTTCAGCGAGTTTAGAACAGAACACAATACGCTACAGCGAAAACGTTTGATATGGTTTCGTCTAAGCAAAAATTGGGCAATAACTGAATGAGTTATATTAAGTGCACAATACGACTTATCCTCGAAAAAATCTTAGTTTTCATTTACTTGTACAGACAATGTTAATTTAAACTTGTCCCAAATTGTCGATTCGGATGATTATTGCATTTCCAACCACATACCAAGAGGAACAAAATGTCTATTATGTTCTGGCGTTATACTTTTGTTTTGCTCTCGTTCTCGTTCTTTCCCATCTCACTTTAGTTTCACCAATGATTTGGGTACCAAATCAACTTGTTGGAGCACCTGCTGGCACAGATGTCACCATCGACTGTCACACCGAAGCCCATCCAAAGTAAGTCGACATTTATCGTGTAGTCTGCTATAGTTATTTCCAATCTGCCCAGTGCACTTGATTAGAAGGGGGAGTGTTATAGATTTTAATTATTAAAAATATTTCTCTCTACTTTTTACCATTCTAATCTGCTCAGAGCCATAATCTATTGGGTTTATAATTCAGTTATGGTGCTTCCTAGCAAGAAATACAAAACCGACTATACGGAAAACTCATACAGGTAAGAACATCCTTCAGCTATAAGTATTTATGTACATGCCAAATAAACATTTAAGCATGTAAGTGTATTTGTTTGTATTTGTAGATGTACATATATGAAGTAATATGTCACAGAGTGTGTGTGACATGTTATTTTGAAGTTACATACATAAATAAAGAATAAAGTCAACTTTCCATATACTAACTAATATTCTCCAATGTATTTTAAACTAATAAACAAAAGTCATTTTATCAAAAGTTAACTAAACTTGTCTCAAGAGCATACACATATGGTCCCTGTATGGGGGAATATGAATGTTAGGGTGTTTCCTTTAATAATTTTGAGATTTTGCTGTGACATTTAGGACAAATGCGGTACGAGTGCGAATAGTTTATGGGAGATGAGACTAGGCAATATTTTACTCATTCTCGCGATATAATTGTGCATCAAATTTGGAGAAACGATGTTTCTAAACCCTCTTCTTAAGATAAATTAAAAAACAAGGACACATTTTGCGCTGTGAATAGTGAGTAAGTGGATCAATTGAAGTTTTTACCCTTTCGTTATAAGTGTAGGGGCCGGATTGCACGATCATTGATATTGGGAAGATCCACACTGAACATCTCTTATTAATTTTGGATACAATTGTCCTGCCTAGTGATGGCGTCACTGGCAATTATACAGCAAAAATGCTTCCAAAGATTTTAATGTTCCCCATTGATGTAACACTGTAGCCCAACATCAAGAAATGCTGGAATCACTGATAGAACGCGAAGATAATTGGAGAGTGGCAATCAGTTGCCAGTTGAATTATAATTCAACTTCACAAATTTTAACTTTGGAAAAATACCAAGAACGCTACATGCCTAGATAAGTTAACTGGGACCTCCTGAACACAAAAACGCTGTAATTTTTTTTTCCTAAGTACCGATTTTTAGATAACGGTACTTTTGTGTTTTTCGGTGTATCATCCCACTCAACCCCTTGTGGAGCCCAACCGAAAAAACCGATCGAGATATATGGCATATCGTTAAAAAGGTAATTGAATGCCCTTTCCGTCGATATGCTGTACATTTCTTTCTGATAAGAAATGACCGAGTAGTGGCCCCTCAAAAGTTCAAAATTTGGTTTTTTTTAACGTTTTTTTTTTTTCAAAATTTGTCATTTTTATTTCGTTTTTCTTCTACTTTATAGTGAAGATCTGGAATGTTTTATTTTTTAACCATATAGTTTATTTAACTACCAACATTTTAAGCGTAATTTGAACAAAATCTGATGAAAAATGAAGGCTTTTTTTAAGTGGAACGACAATATTTTTATTTTCATTGCTCACACACTATATTCGGCGTCCATCAGTTTTAATACGTACATTTTCATCTTAGCTATGTTAACTAACAGTAGGCAGACATAGAGGTGGCAACCCACTTCATTTTGACGTTTATATGTCTCGATCGGTCTTTTCGGTTGGGCTCCACAAGGGGTTGAGTGGGATGATACACCGAAAAACACATAAGTACCGTTATCTAAAAATCGGTACTTAGCAAAAAAAAAAATTACAGCGTTTTTCGTGTTCAGGAGGTCCCACTTAACTTATCTAGGCATGTGGCGTTCTGGGTATTTTTTGGCTGTAAACCAGTGTTATTGGACTAATTCGAAGTTAACTCTTAAATAATTTTCGACATTAGCAGACAACTACTGCCAAACTACTATGTGTCAAACTTCTTTTGAATCTAATGTTAATATTTGGTATTTTAAATTTGCAATATCATCTAACTACAACTAAATTATATAATCAATCAACCGTTTAAACTGGACGATAAATGTGTTGACAGGATAAATATAGTGACATATTGCAACATGCACAAAATCTTATTAATTTTGTTTACAATAACAAATAGCTTTTGTATTTTATTAAAACTTACACTGTGCTACAATATTTCTATTTGATTCTTGAACAATTTGCCGGTGTAGGTTGACGGTGTTTTTGGGTTGAAGTTTGAGGGTTTTTTTGGGGGGCATCGCATTATAATTTCTCAAAGACCTAAACCCGATTCAGAGATTAGTTCTAGTAAACATACACGCTGTTTAAAGTGCACATATAAAATTTATAGAAATTTTCCTAATTTCGTCTTAATGTCGTTTTTACACTGCGGCAATTATTTTTAATATATCTTTAAAAATAAATATAAATGTAAGAGCTCCACTCAGAGGACTATTCAATATATTACAATTTCTAAGGACACGACTAGGTACAGTAAATTCCAATTTATCCCAAATTTTAACAATATCGATTTATTGCAATTTATAACAAAGGTGCATGAATTTTGATATTATATTTTCTCTGGAAGTGGCAGATCTGAAATTTGACAGCTGTCATCTGCGATTATTCCGATTATTAAATATTAAACGGTACACAAAAGAAGAAAGCGTCATCACTGTGAAAACCTCTGAAAAATATGGGGGAAATTACGCTGAGACCACATGAAAAATTCTCGAAATTTTCTCGAAGCAACTAATGCTTCAACACTTCGAAGAGTGATCAAAAAATTTAAAGAAACTGGGATAATTGTGGCTAGTAAGTCCCCTGTGCGCCAACGTACCGGCCGGTCTCTCGAAAACATTGCTGTTGTAAACGAGAGTTTCGTCGATAGCACGGGTATATCAATTCGGCATCGATCAAAACAACCTCAAATTTCGCGAAGCAGGGTTATTTGATTAGAGCCGCGGGTGCATTTGAAGGATACTTTTCTTCCATACTTAATCGGAACATGTCCACTTTGCAATGCAGTAGAAATATCACAACTAAACCGTGCATATTTTTTGGGACACCCTTATTAATCAAATATAAAAAGCAAAGATTGAAATTTTCGTCTAAACTCGAATGTTTCCATTCCAATCAATAATTACCGAGACTCATAGTTAAGCATAGGATGCGTAAAATGCAGAGATGAAAGATTAACCAGATTAACCAATTCTTTCGAAATCTTTCAATACCATCTTTATAAATTTTTAGAATAAAGACTCCAAATAATTGCTCCATATCTCAAATTCATGTGTATCTCAATTCAAGCTTCGAAGTAGCTCAACCTGTAGGTCAAATTTTTCAAAACTTTGTTGGTTGTTTCTGGTTCTATCTCACGATTGGCTAGGACGATATAAGCCTCAAGGGTGTAGCTCACTTCTGAATATTCGCATATTCGGTGTTTTAAGGCTCCTCACAAGAAAAGTATAAAAGAGTATAATCCCAGCTACATACGTGGTGGCCAATCGACATCGCCGAGATGCTGATAACACGATTACCGAACTTAGTGAGCAGAATATCGATTGTTTGATGAGTTGTATGAGTTGTATGTATGTATGCAACTTCTTATCTTCCTTTTCAGCCCATAATAAGTCAGCAATCATGGCTCTGTTGCCATCGCCTTTGACTGAAATTGTGTTTTAAGTATAATTTTCGATAGAGAATATGCCCATGATGCCACCTCTCCAAAATCCCCAAAAAACTGTCATTCCCTGTGAATGAATTGGCTTCTCCACAATGCCGTGCGGGTTTTGCAATACCCAGACATAGCGATCGAATAACGGACCGAATAATGGGCTGCCCTCTTGCAAGGACGAGAATGAGAAACAGGTGACTGATAAGAAGGGTGTGCTTAAAATGTCACTACTCCAAGACCGATTTTTCCACTGAAGTTCAGGAGGTAATGATTGTGGAAGACAGTGTAGATTGTACCTCACCACCTCTACACAAGGCGTGATTAGAACGTCAATCTCCCGGCTTCAGAATAATAAAGCCGCTGGTGCGGAGGCGCTACCCGCTGAATTTTTTAAAGCAGGTAGCGAAGTACTGCTAGCCCACATGCATCAACTTATATGCGGTATGTGGTTGGGGGAATCTATGCCTGACGATTGGAGTATCAGTGTATTATGTCCTGTATTCAGTAAGGGTGATCCGGGTGTCTGTTTCAACTATCGCGGTATCAGTCTTTTATCCATCGCGTATAAGGTCTTGCCGAGCGTATTATGTGAAAGACTAAAGCCAATTATTGAAAACCTGATTGGACCTTATCAGGGTGGTTTTGGACCGGGGAAGTCCCCGACTGACCAAATATTCACGCTACGCCAAATCCTGGAAAAGACCACGAAAACCAAATCGATACACACCATCTGTTTGTCGATAACAACACTGACTTCGAGCGTCCCATACGGGGAAAGTTGTACGAAGCTATGTCTGAACTTGGGATACCGGTAAAACTGATCCGACTCTGTAGAACGACGCTGACCTCATGAACATGAGAAGACCTTACCGAACCATTCTGTACCACGCATGGACTGAGACAAGGCGACACAATTTCGTGCAATCTCTTCAATATCTTAATGGAGACAATAATGAGAAAAGCTGCAGTATATACGAAAAATACCATCAATTAATGGTAAATTATTCGTAAATGGTAAAATTTTTGTAAGAAATTTTGTCATTTATCTCTAAACCGAAAATTTTATTGCGGAGAGTTGCCACATATATTTGATTTACAATGGAAATATTTCATTTATAATTCCTGTACGCGCTTTAGTTTATTTTTAATACATGTCATGTTGCTTTTGGTTGTTAGAATTATCAAAAAGTCAAAATTCCAGTCGCAAACAATTATTTAACAATTGTGTTCGTGCAATAGAACTTTGGCATAACAACCCTGTAACTGATTTTTCCTACGAAATTTTCGGACCAGAGGAAAAATGAGCAAAATTTTCGGTTCATGAGATTTTCGTTATTTTTTCGACATGTACTTCTTATGGCAAGTTTGGAAACTTTTTTTATGCCGGTAGTTCTCAGTAATCCTGACTTACGGTTCCAGGAAGATGGAGCTACAGCTCATACCGTGAGAGACACAATGTTATAAGCATTTCAAATCAGTCACTCGAAGTTGACCCACGTTGTATATAGTCGCCGGGCTTCAAGAAACACATATTTTATTAAGTTTGCAGGAGGGTTACAAAAAATTGTTTTCATCCATCATTTGTTCTACAACCTGGAATATTACATTTACCTTTTGAACTTTTTCGACTTTCGGTAACAACTTCGTGACATAACAAATTCTCTTCTTGATTGTCATTTACACTCAGCGGTTGTGTAGGACCATCGACGAGAACACTGTGGAAGTCGAAAAAAGAGACAAGGCGGGAGAGGACGGTTTTACTCTAATTCATGTACTAGAAATCGAACTGCGTCATTATTTTTGTGAGTTTGAGAAAGTTGGATCCCCAAAAACCTGGTTCTAAAAGTAAGCTTTGTTCCCAAAAATTGCAGTCCCAATCGTTTGAAACCACTTTGTTGACTAAAGTTTACCGGTCCAACCAACCAGATAGAAGTTAGTGGGTTCAGAGTAGCTCAAAAATTTGGTGTTGTGTCTGAAATTTGAAGACAGATTTGTTATTGTTTCTGTAACACCTCGTTACTCTTTGATCTGAATTCCTGTATTCTCCAAGGCGTCCTTGGTTAAGTTTATAATTTTACAATTTTTAAATGTATTGACATCCTAATGTGTGTGTGTTTGTGCGAATGTATAAGTGTTTCTAGTTCTAAGTGAGAATTCATATGTATATGAATGTGAACAGAAACTTCAGTAAGAAGTCGGAACTTTGACATCGTATCGTATGCTGCCATATAGTATTCTTGTGCTACAAAACTAATCATATTCCATAAGAGTTTGATATACTCACAGGCACATTCTGTTCCGTTTGCGAAGAATTGAAAAACTGTGTGACTTGGAGAATGGCAGCATAAGATGTCTTAAGAGACTTTTAAAAGTTTTATTTCCTTCTTTATGGGAAAGCACAAACATGGAATGTTGTAGCAAATATTTTGAGAGGATATAGGTCTCAGACCGCAGCCAGATCCCTACCCCCCATTACACACACACACACATGCACAAACATCCTTAAACTTTCATGCCACTCACATCTTATGCTTATTTAAAAGTTTAAATGAATATTAATTTAATTGACATTCCATAAACACTGAGAGTCAGAAAATTATTAAGTGCCTCATCAAAACTATTTACACTATAAAACAAAAGTGTTGACGATGACGACAACGATGACGATAATGAGGGTGTAATTTGTGTAATTAGTTTATGCCACTTGACTCCCATCCATGTTAAGGATCTTTAACAAAGTGGTGTCGCAACATTCAATTTGTATCGTTTCTTTCAATTAGAGCTCATATGAAGTTAACCATAAGGAGTTTACAATACGGTGACTTTGGCAATTATCGGTGCATATCCAAGAACTCATTGGGAGAAACGGAAGGATCAATACGCGTGTATGGTGAGTATTCATATGTATGACAAAATTGGTACCTTTATTCATTGATTAAAATATAGTTATTAGAACTTGTGAATTCCTGAAAATAAACAAGAGTATTATGAGTGATAGGAGAATTTTTGGTTAAAAATAGTTTTAATCCTTAAACTAAAGTTAAGACTAAGATTCAAATAGTTAGAAATATAAGCTAAAGCTAAAAAGTTTGAATCCAGAGTCTCGCATTAAGAAGTATGTATATTGACCTCGGTCTATTCCTTAGAAGTAGATTTAGTTTAAAAAGCTAAATAATTTATTTTTTGATCCGAAATATTAATAGATATTTAGCCAATAAATATGATGACTGCCAGGTGAGGTCAATTTATGTTCCAAGACCTTTGTGAATAAACAAAACTGCAAAATTTGTAGTGAAGCAAACTTAACCATACTCTTCACAAGCTATTAAACCATGCAATGAATTGACGTTACAAAATTACAATCAAATGGCTTTATTTTTTGGCCTAGATATGATTTTACTTATTTCCTCGAATAATTTAACTTTCCAATACTCAGAATAGCCAGGTTGATTACAAATGCCAGCCGGATAAAATTAAGTATTTCATTCTGAAAAATATGATAACGCAGCTGGCTCATTAAAGCATTTTAATAAAATCATACTAGAGTGGGATTTTTAGTGCACTCTTTTTGGGCATGGGACTCTGGGATAAGCTCCGGGCGCTACAGACATGCCCACAAAGCTATTCAGTCGCGCTTAGTCTCGCTAGTCTAAATTCATTACTATCTAACAAATCCTTACTAAGCAGTGTAAGAACCACAAGTTTGGGAGCTAAATATTTTGTGTTTTCTTTTCTCAGAAATACCGTTGCCCTCGACGCCATCGAAGCAGGTGACACATTCAACAATTGATACCAGAGAAAGTAAGTATTGAAACGAATAATAGAAGATATATTAGATGCAAACTACAAGGGTGGTCCCAAAACAAGCCAATCTCACGTATATGTGGTGACAGTAAGCTGGAAAATAATATTTCCGTGAAGAGTGGTAACCTTATAAAATATATGTTTTAAGTTTCAAGGATCTTTAGAATTTTTATTTGAACGATTAAAAGTAACGAACTCAGTGAATTTGTAAACATGGAAAAATATTTGTAAACATGAAAAAAAAATTGTGTAATTCAATATTTGCATTTGAATGGTCGCAGTCCAATTAATATTAAAGCCGAGCTAGATTCTACTCCTGGGGAGTCTGCTCCTGCGCTTACGACTGTGCAATATTAGGTAGCAGAGCTTAAACGAGGCCGTACGAGCTGTCAAAACGAACACCGTAGTGGTCGACCAATTGAGGTGTCCACGCAGACATGATTAATATAATCCACAAAATCGAATTGGATGATCGTCGGCAGAATGTGCGGGGAGCTGGCTGAAATGATAGACATTTGAAAAAGTCCTATACATCGTATATTGACCGAAGATTTGAATATGATGAAGCTGTCGCGAAGATGTTTCAGTAGTGTGGTTGGCGATGTTTCACCGCAACAAAGTCGAATTTTTTCGTCAATTTATAATCATGGAAGGGTCGTGGGTCCAACACTTCACACCTGAGACAAAGGAACAGTCAAAGCAGTGGAGTGGAATGGGATAATCGTGTCCAAAGATGGCGAAGACGGTTCCGTCTGCAGGCTAGGTCATGGCGCCTGCTGTTTTGGGAAGCACATGAGATAATTTTTATTGATTCTCTTCAGAAAGGAAGAAATGCTCCAGTTCACACATTCACTATTGCGACGACCAACATTAATGAACTAAAGTTCGAAGTGCTTCACTACGTACCTTATTTCCCAGATTTAGCTCTCTCGGACTATTTTCTATTTTCAAACTGGAAAAAATGGTTCGGTGGTAAAAGATTTTCCAACAAAGAGTCTGCAGTTGATGGCTATTTTAAGGAGTTTGACAGATCTTACTAGATATAAACAGGGCATCGAAGCTACCAAATATCGCTGGAAAAAGTGTATCGAGCTGAAAGGAGATTATGTTGGAACATAAAGAAAATTGTTCCCACCCAGTTAGGGACCGCTCTAGTAACAGCTATAGATTTTGCTCAGTTTTAACTGTGTGATGGAGTGACTGGAGTTATAAGAGGCGGTCCATGTAGAATTTGAAATTCCATTTGCTTTAAAAATTTATGCTAATTGACATTTTGTTAAAATTATGATTTATCATATAAGGCCCATCATTGACATTTATAAATGAAAAACAACACCGTTCAAATGGCTACCACGTCTTGCTTATTTGATCTACCCAAGTTTGGAGTATATTTTCGATTTTCTCCTGAACGACAGCGTCGATTTCGTATTTTAAGGCGTAAGTAAGCTCAGGATTGTTTGCGTATCTTCTACAGCGCCCCAGGGATATTAGATTAAGGGCACGTTACGCCATACTGATGAAACCGTACGTTGTCCATGACGGTGCAGTGTTATAAGGCTATAGGTAGTAAAGCCATATAGCATAATCACATTGAGAAATAAGGCCATATGACTTTATTTCTACAGACAAAGTGGCATGAAGCTATTATGGCATGAAGCTATTATGACATTATTTCGCCTTTGATATTTTTTTTCGTAACATTTATCTAGTGTATATGAGTTGTTTATTTACCAAAAAATCAATTAAGTTAACAAATTGAAATGTTTATACATTTTGTAATAATTAAAAAAATATATAAGATTCTGAGGGGCGATATACGCTCTGAGTATCTTCTTGGTCGTATTTCGATAAATGTTCCTTCGAGAACTTCTAGGAACTATAAACCCCTGTATATTAGTTTTCGACTCTAAAATTATGCTTTGAATGAACCGGTTCGGAGAATGTGCACAGATTTTAATGATGTTTATCAGTATATTGACTTTTCTTTATCACCGGACACGATAAAGTCTTTTATTATAAATCATCTAAATAGCGAGTGTGTAGTATTTTATGTACGAGTATTAATGGTGTATTGATAATTTATGGTTTTATGTTTTAAGATTTATTGTTTTTCAATAAGTATATAGTGGTAATCCGCGGATTTTATTCCTCTTTTAACTGGTATTGCTTTAATCGGCTGTGAAGTTTTATGTAGCCGTTGCACGTTTTCCTCTCAGTTACTCCCCGCTACGGATCGGTCTGTGGTGTATCAAAGGGATGAGACCCCCTCGGTCGGTTGGGGCGGGTGTGAGTGGCGGCGACGGGATCGTTCGTAAAAAAAAAAAAAAAAAAAAAAAAAAATATAAGTGTGCCCTCCTTGATAATGAAACGACAAATGGGGCACCAGTCTGTTAATTGTTGGTACCACGTTTGACAAAGTGTGAAATGTTTGCATGGATCAAACACTGTTCGCGATTCCCTTCCGTTCAGCTAATACGTGCCTGACAATGTTGCTCTTGCATTTCGGAATCAGAAGAAAATAATTGGGTCAGTTGGTCCCTCGCTATATCCTGTAATGAAGGATAAACAAAGTGCACTACTAAAGTAGATAAAGCTTAAAATTTAGGATCGAAAAGAGACAACAATTTTTTCAATATATTGAAGAATGGCGATCGATATGAAATACAGCCATTCTCAGCCGCATACGTCGCGCGCCTTCCACCACATGTGCCGTACCTTTCAAAACTTGACAATGACAACTCACTCTTTTGCCAATACGAGTATGTAACTATAACAATTGACTGCGTTTGACACTGGTATGAGGTTATTTCTTTTGTGTCTTCTAAACAAATATGGCATTGTTGCCTATGGCCTTATAGCAGTGCGCCGTCCATGCCATCCTCTTCAACTTTTGGAAACAACAAAGCGCTGAGCATGGCACGACAACGCTCGAAATCGACGGTAACGATGGCTCCTTCCTCACTTTTAGAGGAAAATGAGTCTATGATTCCGCCATATCAAAAACCGCACCAAAGAGTCACTTGATTCGGATGCATCGGCTTTAGTGATGTGAAGGACTGGTTCTATCGAGTCGGGTTTCGAGAGGAACTGTCCCAAAACGGCGTAAGTGCTTAAGTTTTTATAAGAATATAAAATGTGATAAAAACAAAATACATATTTTTATACCCTCATCCAAAAGCTCATTTGGTTCCTTTGGAACCGAACCCTGTTATTCTGGAACCGTGTTATGCTTCTTTTCGGATCGTTTTCAAGTTCTTGTAAAATCGATTTTTTGTATTTATGGAACCATTTTCATTTCTTTAGAACACGTTTTTCGTTTCGTTTTCAAAGGTTTTTTTGAAACTGTAATAGAGTTCTTGAAAGCACTGGTTAGGTCGGATCTTGTAAAGATCCGGTTCTGCAGAGAGCTCTTTTCGGATCATTTAGACCCGTCTCTAGATTCGTTTGAAAAGGGTTTCTTTGGAATCATAATTTGGTTCTTGCAAGCACCGGTCAGGTTCTGCAAAGAAAAGAACCGGTTCGTAAATAAAATTGGTCATCTTATTCGATATAATTGAGGTTCACATTCCAGGTTTTACATGGCCCACCCTTTATATAAAGTATGTCTACTATATATTGTATTTTCATTGTATACTTTTTTAATTACAGATAATATTATTCCCATACGCAATGACACACTGAAATCCTATCAAACAGATGTGAACTCAATGAAGAACGACTTGATCGGTAGTAGTGCATCATCGTCGTCACCTTCGTCATCTCACGGTGACACAGCATTGGTGCCTTCATTATCCGGTAATAATTTACCTGGATTTGGATCAGCCAGTAGTTCTATAGAACGAAAGGGCTCTTTAGCGATAGGAAAAAGTATGTTTTTCACAGAACATCCACCTAACCAACTTGCGGACACTGCAGGTAAGACTGTGATGTGACGAAATTCCAACTGGATTAAAATATTCCAAAACCATAATATTTTTATTGCAGCCTTGGTAACCAGATCAACGAATATTATAGTCTTGTCTTGCTTTTTACTGCTGTTGGCCATGTGCTTAAGATGGCCGGCGTAAAATTAAAGTTGTCAACCAATTTCGAGTCAGTGGACACTTGAGTTACTTCAATTTAAAGGGAGTGGGGCTAAATTGCTACCCATTTTCACGCGAGTATCGCTTGTTTTAGGGGGAATGTCTCATGGGATTAAATAGCAAATGATTATAAATTATTTTCCGCTTTGTTTAAATCTTGAAATTGACAATAATAAACATTCTACATTACATATCATCCATATCATATCATTATTACCCACAGCCCCCTCTCCCTTGTCATTAGCATATCAACGAACCGAACAGATTACAACAAATACATATCCCCATTATGCATACAGTGGCGAGCAGAAATGAATGAACATTTATGGTGTTGGTATTGTACGGACTGTACTTCTTCAATAACTGTAGCAAATCTAATCTTAACAAATCTTGTGATTTGTCTCTGAACTATAGGGTTAAATGTAGTTCCCAAAAAAAACCGGAGTGTTTTAAAAAACGGTTTTCGGTTTGTTCGAAAGTTATGTTTTTCAAGAAACCGGTTTTCGGTTTTAAATTTTGGCAAAAACCGTGGAGCTGGTTTTTTAATTTGACAAACACGTTTTAATTTTAAATTAAAATGTGAATCATATTCCAATTTGGAATGCGTGTTTAATACGCATATAAAGTTTTGTTCAAATTCACATTAAACTGATTTATGGCCGGTTTCACAGTTGGAAATTCTCCATTTAAATGTGGTTTAACTGCCCGTTGTTTGTCATTTAAATGTCATTTAATATGAAAATTGTCTGTGAGTATTTAAATTGAGCTTCTAAATGACGAGTGTGAAACTCGCCCTTAAATTCGTAAATAATTCGAATTTGAAAGTGATTTTCATGAGCGAAAATCTTATTAATCTTCAAACATTTATTTATAAAATAATTTAAATTTTGAAATTTGAAAAAACCGATTCATGTTACTCAAGTAATAACATCATTTTGACATTTGAGCAACATTTTCGGAACTGTCATTTACAACTTATTGAAGCATAAAATCACATTCCAAATCATAAATCATAGATACCATGATTCTTAATTTCAAAAGTTCATTAAAATTTGAAAATCATATCATTTATTATTAATTTTTTTAATAATATTTAATAATATAAAAAAACCGGTTAACCAACATCGAATAACCGGGTTTCGGTTTTTACTAAAATTAAAACAAATAAATATATAGTTTCCCGTGATATCCCATTTACGGATTAGGGAGAGCTTCTCCCAACCAGTGAGCTGTGCGCGTTCTAATCTTACACTCACTGATTGGGACCTACAGTTTTAGAACCGGTTCCGAAAGGTATATTGAGAAGCTAAATACTCGATAGTGTGGCCGTCACTAAGCGAGGTGACCGCCGTCGAAAGAAATTTAAGTTGGTCAGAGCAGGGTTCGAACCCACGTTCTCGTTGACTACCGACGGCCATATTTACTTTTACATTTAAAAAAAACAGCACACTGATAATATCAAAAACCGATTAAGAGCTTTCTCCGATTTTTGCTATCGGCTGCTGTATCTAAAGATACTATTCCAGGGAAATGACACCTATAAGTGACAATTTTCTATAAGGCAACCAATAATGTGTGCTTCCACTGCGAACTAACCGGATGGGTAGACTAGATGGGTATCCGGCCGTACTAAGTGACACTCTTTGGGGTCGGTTAAGGAAGTGTAAAAGCATTGACTACTTGAGTACTTAAAATCGAATATGTTTTCGATAACCGATTGGAAAACGTCAGAACTCGACACTTCTCTCAGTTTAACTTTTGAGGGTTTCTCTTTTTGTATCTGATACAAAAATTCAACACTGTAGACAACAGGATAAACACCAAAAAATGTTGCTTTGAGTTTTATATTTTCACACTACATCCTATGAATAGGTAGGAATGAGTCTCTTACTATCACGGAGTTTTCCTGATGATATTTATGTTAGACATTTACACCGGAATTTGCTCCTCGATAAAGTCACCTCCGAGTCATATACTGATTTTCTTATAAGAAACAAAAATTGTAATGAAAGTGTCTTCTCCCTCGTCTTGTCTGATATTTCGTACATGATTTCTTCCTCCTCATATGTTTACTGTTTTTCTGTTCTTCACTTATTTACTATTTGTCTCCGTATAAATGGTTGCCATCTTTAACAATTTTGTTTGTTAAATATTGATACTTACAGTGGATGCAGTTATAACGTGTTTGTAGTTTGTCGCAAATATAGTATACTTGTGCCTAAACACATCCTGTTTGCTATTCAATATAACATGTTTCAGACACAATGATTAATAGGCTGTAATTTATGTTTTTGTGACTCAAATTGCATTTGTTTATTGAAAACAGCTGAACACTAAAACGTGCAGACAATAAAGAAACAAGAAAACAGCAGATCTTCAATTCACGAAAACAATGCTTACAAACATTTACATGTTTCCTGCAATATGTTGATGAGACCAGGGTTTTCAGCATGCAATTGGAAAGTATTGAATAGTATCGATGAAACAGGCATACCAGCAATCTCCATTACGTGCCCGTAATATTGTTCTTAGGCCCATGTTATGGCCTTAGAATACTTTAATAACTTTTTATGAGTATAAATCTTTTGGTCCATTGAAGTTGGTCAAACTCAGTATTAAGGTACAAGTAAACGCCTTAGGGGTGACAGTCGATAGTGCAATGGTTTGTGTGCGCGGCTCTTGTACACGGGGACGTGGATTCGATACCTGCTCAGACCACCATACATTTCTTTCGACGTCGCTCACCTCGCTTAGTGATGGCGGCACTATCGAATACTTAGCCATGAAAAAGCGTCTCAAAATACCGTTCGGTACCGGTGCAAACCTGTAGGTCTCAATCAGTGAGTGTAAACACTAGAAAGCGCTTGTGCGAAGCTCTCCCCCAATGACTATATGGGATGTAATGGGAATCCGTTTTTTTATCGCCTTAGTTCGATACGTATCAAATATATACGTATTCATAATGCAGATTCCGCGCTACTTGCAACATTCTCAACTAGGCTAAGTTTGAACTTTGGATATTATATTAGGACTTCATTTCAATTCCCATATATATTTGCAATATTTCACCACAACATTTTGCCCAGTCTTTACATCACGCATTGTGACACATTGAAGCATCAATATGAGTGCTGCATTTTTCTGATTTGGTGTGACCTTATGCCAAGGTTAATCAGTAGGCTGCCCTTCATTACAAAACTAAAAGAGTTGTTATAACTGTTTTACGAAATGATTTACATATCATTAATTTAATCCAATCATTCGCGGAAAGCACTTAAATATTTGTTAAATTTTACCCGCCACTGTTGTTTAATGCATGTAAACATATCCAACCATCATATTGTCATACTGAACGTATGAGTATTATTTATTATAAATAAATTGTGTAATATTGTAATAACTTAATCATTTCTACAACGATAATTTATGCATTAAAACGGTCATACGCTCGAATGGAAAGGACAATAGTTCGTTGGTCGTCGATTCTATCGACTGTGATGATGGTGTTGATGATAACGATAACGATAATGATAATAAACGATGAGCGATGGCGATGATTTTGATGATGATGATGGCGACGATGACACCGCGATGAAATGATAATTGGACAGGATAACATTTTATTTATTGTTGACAAAATTAAAGGGGTTACAGCACCAACAATTTAACCAACAAAAATGTTAGTGGCATCGGCAGCAACCACAGCAAACAAGCTTGTACATAATAGGTAAAACGTAAATAGAGGCCAAAATACACTAGTGAATTATGACTATTGAAATTACTAATAAATTACATACATTGCCAACAATTACTATAACAAGAACGACACTAACAACTTGTTACAAGGCACCCCCTGGGGGCTGACAAATTGAACATATTTCGATGTAAATACTAAACACTTTCCCAAAGCCCCCTGAGGACTTGTTGGCGGGGGCCGGGGCAGGCAAACAAACAAGAAAATATCTACAAACAAAAGGGCTCGCCAATTGTAAATGAGACAACCGCACTTTACATTTATTTAGCATAAATACTACATTGTTGTTATCTATAGAAATAGAATTACCATAGACCTAAGTAGATAACTAAGTGAGTAAGATTATTGTAAATAAAAAAAAAAAACAAAAAATTAAAAACCAATTCGCATCATCCTCATATCCCAGAGAGACTGTTTTCTAGTCGCATTTCATAGTATCCATCAGACAAATCCACAAACGGAGTTCTAGTTGATGTTGAAAGTTGTAAATACAAATTTAAGCCAGAGTTCAATAAATAACTCGATTTAGATATGGCAACATATTCAGATGATAAGTGTAAAGGAATAGTATAAAATATATATCCTGCAAAATTGTTGGTATCATGAATTTAGTTGAGATAATTAACAGTCTTATTGTCAGGCACCTGCCGAAGTCATTATCATTTCATGGCAAAGATTTCGATATGACAGAGAGGTGTTATCCTATGTAGCAGTCGGTTCTTTGATTACAAGAATATGCGCATGAAGACTTTTGCTTTAAGATTTAACTTCCAGGTTAAGCCTGTTCGGCCGATGGGAGGTTATTTATATTTTCTTATTTTAATGGTAAAATGATCCAATCAATAATGGTTATTTTCCCGCTTCAGTTTAAAGGCAAACATTTTTGTCAGTTGGTTCCAAAATGACAGCTTAAACTTCGTCCGTAAATTGAACGAAAAGTATGTAAATGTTTAATCCATGTGCGCCCTTCTATCGACCCGTTGCATCCCTTTGTATAAACACCACTTTGTATCCCAGTTTGATGGCATCTGGTTGCAATTTAGGCCGGATCGAGAATTACTATTTACACAACACTTGTTACTCCAACCATCTTCTAAACATCAGCTGTTGATTCATTTGCTCAATATCCAACCTGAAGAATTGTAGGTACCAAAAACACTTGGGCAAACATTTCTGCCTGTGGTCAACAAATGGTTAAATCATGAATTTTGGACACACCCTTAATTGGTAATAATGGGCGTGGCATAAAAATATAAATTTTAAATAAATTTATATCACTTTTATATCACAGTTCACTGTTTCAAATTACATGAAGATTAACAGCTTTATTCACAAAAAGTTATGAGTTAGAAAGTTAGAAAGAATGTGCCTGAAATCTCTCACAACTTTTCATGAATAAGGCCGTAAATATACTGTCATATTTTCCAATATCATATTCTCCAAACGGTTTTATTTTCGTAAATATTTTCCATACTGTGATGTGGTATCTGCCGAAAATATCCTTGTCCCACAGACGTTTGAAGTATCACATGTGCTTAAGTTTAACAGTCGCTCAAGAGAAACGAAAATCACCATATCAACTTCAAGATTGAAATAGTACCAGCGTCAATGCAACGCTATACTAAAGTGGTAAAATCTGTTAATATTTCAAACCGCGAGACTTGAACCGATTTGAAAACTTCAATGAAATACTGAAGGCATGGAGCTAAACAAAACGGCTGTTAACGTTATAACGAATTACACAAAAACTAAGTAAAAAAACATTAAAAATGTTCGGAATATTAAAATATAATCAAAACGAAAACAAACCCAATAATTGTATTAATTTTATTGTTTTTTTTTTTTTTTGAATTTGTTATCAAAATTATTTCCCATTTAAAAAGCTTTGCAAAATTACGCTTACTAATAAAGTAATCTATAATTATTAACTAAAAATTTAATGTTTGTAAAATTCCATAACTAAGTTGTTTCCTTTTACCAAATACAAATCCATGGAAACTGTTGTATATCCTAAAAAAGAAAAACATAAATTTTCATATTCAAATTGCTCTGATTCGAGGCACTTCCGACGGCACCATGAACAAAATATTGCAATATTATTCAAAACCGTATAAAATATTATTATAATAAAATCAATAAAAAAAAAGTATCAAAAAATTTAAACAATTACATATTAAATATTAATACACTGTAATGTACACTGTAAGAAAATATGTATAACACAGAAATGAAAATAATATTAAATAAAATAAATAAATCGATATTTATAAATTAAATGATAATTTAACGAATGAAATAAAATTAATGAGAATAGTTTAATTATACGGTTGTTATTCCACCCAATACATGTGGTAAGTATTCGCGAGATATAATCGTACATTGGACGATTTCAAATACAACGAAATTGGGCAGACGGAGCAAAGTATGTATATTCTATTAGACAACTATATATATTAAATATATCCTTGTTTGGATCAATCAAGAGGTGGCCACAATTACACACATATGTACTTGCACGCCGAAACATCCCTTTTTGTTGTTTGGAAGCAAATATAATATGTTTGCTATGAGAACAATTCTTGCACAAAAAATATTTCGACTTGTCCACCCATCAAAATGTACCTTTGTTTGTTTTATTATGATTCCCACAATATTTCGTAACTAGCATTAGGATCCCGTGAGCTGGACCATTTTTAAAAAAGGATTTTTTTTTTGGTTTTTAAAGAATTTTTGTACTTTAACTATGGACAATGTATTTTTTTTATGTATACAATATTGAAATCATATGAAAGGCTTTTTTAAGAAACATCCAACAGTATATAAAACATGCCAAATAATGTCCTGACACATCCTTTAGTCAGGGATATTTTGCAAAAATATCATTTATAGATCTTTAGTACCGAGAAAATAAAGACTACTGTAGAATTTTAACAAGAAAATTGGTACGTGAAAAATCTCAGCACTCAATTACATTTTTCATTATATACTGGCAAATTACTCAAATATTGAAATGAAAATCGATAAATGGTACCACCAAAAAAATTCATAAGAAATTCGAGTACCCCAATATTTAACGAAGTAAATACGATACGAATAATCACATAACTTCCGTTAGAGATAAGTTTGTACAGGCCCGAAACGACGCTGTGTCACAAAAATCGAAACGACCTTCCAGTGGATGTGAGTTCGAATCCTACAGCAACTGTTTCATTTTTTTTCTAAAAATACCTCTGATCGAAGACAAAACGAAAACTGAGATACAAATTAGTTTGATAGTATGTGAAATTCTTCATCGACTAAAAACTAAAATATTGTTGATAAATAACGTACATATATTTTCATAGATAGGTGAAATTTTGCATCGATTGGAAAAAAATATTTTTCTAATAAACAACATACAAATATGGTAGCTGTTATGTGATTTTTTTTTATCACAGGATTTTCAATTAATATTTAGTTTGAATTTTCGAATTTTTTAATTGAATTGAAAAATTATTTTTTTCTGTGTACGGAGATTTTACTGATTTAAATATCAGATTGACATATTTGAAATCTTTTGGCGATTTAAGTAAATACGTGATTCAATTTTTTTTTTGAAATTTGCACCAGTTCGTATTTTACCAAAAATTCAATATTGTCATTGTTGTATAGATATACTGTTCTTACTTTGTAAAAATAATTTTATTTTTTGCAAGATTGTCTGGACCAAATTTTGAACAATTTGAATTACTCCAATCTGACATTTAAATCAGAAAAACCTCCGTACTAAAAATATAAAAACTGTTTCTTTTGCAGAATATGCCTGAAAAAGGATATGCCAGGACATGTTGCTCTTGACATGCACTTTTGGACGAGCCATAACAGCTCCTTTTGTATTATTCTAATATTATATACATTGCCTTTAGCTAAAGTACAAATTTCTTTGAAAATCTAAAAAACACGTTTTTAAATCTTAATCCTAGACACGAAATATTTTGGGAGTAATCAGACAACAAATCAATGTACATTTTGAGGTGTGGACAAGAAACACTTTTTTCCCCACCATACAATGTGAGTCTGTTTAATATATATGGATGTTCCCAACATATACATGAATCCGTCATAATTTGATAGGGATCGATTTTCTTAAAGTGAGGTAAAATATACGCAAAGTAAGTATTGCATTAAAGGACATTGTGCTCTGTCGTAAATGGTTACAACTTTCTGATCTAAATTCCTCTTTAATTCCTCTGTACTCCTCAATAAACCTTAAATCTTCCATATACATTAAAAACACAAATCTTTAGAAAATGTTACACAGAACCAAATGAATCCGCAAATCGAACAGTAAATTTTTCAGCTCAAAAACTTTTATATTTGGATTTAAGCTAATGAAGACAATTTTTAACTCAAGTACACAAAATGCAGGTCTATAATGGAATATATTTCTGTTAATTTACAATCAGCTTGAGTATTAAGTTGAGCAATTCGCTATAATATTTTCCATTAAATGTGGCCTTTTTTTTTAATGCTTCGCTTTGTGATGGCGACACTATCGAGTACTTCGCCCTGAAAAAGCTTCCCAAAATACCGTTCGGAATCGGAGTAAAACTGTAGGTACCAATCAGTGAGTGAAAAATTAGAAAGCGCACAGCTCAGTGGTTGTGAGAAGCTCTTCCCAATCCCTTCATGGGATTTAATGGGAAACGGTTTCTTTTGTGTTGAACATCGTGAGCTCAAAGGCCTGAAATCATGACCTAACAGGCATTCTGTAGAATACGCTAGGCGTGATTTTTTATTTTCCGCTAAACTAATTTTTCGACGACTTTGTATGGGGAGCCGCTTCATATCACTTAGCTCCCCATACAAATCGGGGAATAAAAAAACAGGTGTATTACCTTCTTTTAAACACTACGCGAGATTGGAAGGCAAAACCTGACATCCCTCTCTAGAAAGCGCTTACGAAGGCCTGTAAAAAGAGCAGTTTTAGAAGGACTGAAGCAAAAATAAAAAATTAATTATATGCGAATTATTTTCATATTCAGGATTAGAACTTTTACCAATTTTAATAGTTATAAATTAATTTTTTAAGAATCTACAGCCACAGGAATCGAACACACAACCTTAGTATTTATATGCGGGCGCTTTATATACTGGGCTATTGCATGGTATGAAAAACAGCGTCTTCTTGCATTCATTTAACTGGCCTATGGAAGTCTTATACATTTCGCCTGCATTTCGCAGGTTTTATTAAAGAAGGCACTACCAAAGAAGGATTCCGCGTACCTTATTCGTCGAAGGCGTCGGAAATGCCGCCGCTGGGAAGTTAATTAAGACTTTATTCCTATTCTCAATTAAATACGTTATCCACTAGAGTTCGAAATTAATCAACATTTAATAAAAAAAAAGTTTTCCATTACATTGCATGAAGGGATTGGGGAGAGCCTCTCACAACCAATAAGCTGTGCGCTTTGTAATTTTGCTCTCACTGATTGGGATGTACAGTTTTACACCGGTTCCGAACTGTATGTTGAGAAGTTTTTCATGGCTAAGTCCTCGATAGTGTCGAAATCACTAAGCGAGGTGGCCGTCGTCGATGGAAATGAAAGGTGGTCAGAGCAGGAATCAAACCCACGGTCTCATTGACAAGAGCCTTGCACACTAACGATTGCGCCACCGATGGCCCTACACGAGAAACATATACTAGTACGGACATTTTTAAAATTCATTCCAACTAAATTTGATTTAAGTCTTTAAAATCGAGAATACAAGTACTTTACTTTTATTGACTATTTTACAAACTCCTGAGGTCGGGCAGACGTCTTTCACATATAAATTAAACAAACAAATAAATAATTAAATTTCAACATATTCTTCCAACTGGCTCTATTCTTCGCCCTTCCTCGCCAGTTAGTAACACCAAGGATACGAAAGGATTCTTCTGCCTGGTCTTTCCAGCGGAGTCTTGGTCGTCCTCATCTTCATTCATTTTGATAACGCAATGGGCCTAATTTGATTCGCCTAGCCATTTTCTCTAACAGGGCCATATATTCTGCGGAGAATTTTTCTCTCGAAAACTCCCAGGTGTTTTTCATCCGCTTGCGATATGACCCAAGTTTCGGAGCCATATGTCAAGACAGGTAAAATGAGAGTCTAATATAGCTGCTCTTTTAACCGTCGAGATAGGGCTTTGTTCCTAAACTGGTTGGTGAGCCCAAAATAGCATATATTAGCAACCACAATTCTCCTATCTATCTGCAGGCTGATTTGTTGTTCTTGTTCACTTCGGATCCAAAGAAGACAAATTCATTTACCACTTCAAAATTAAATCAGTTGTTAACGTTCAAGTGCGGACCAAGTCGAGAGTTTTCTCTAGTCGTTGACACCATCAATTTTGTCTTGCCCCCATTAGACGCATGTTTTACGAATTTATTTTTTATTAAATTCCATTATGGGTTGTCAAAGACCACAATTCTATATCTTTATTTTCAGGCGTCGGTTTTGTCCTTTATCGAACCACCAAAATGACCGGCAAAATACCCAAATGTATGGTGGAATAGATTTCACTAGAGGGCTTCGCAGATGAGAATCCTTCATATTGAATTTGCATATGTTCTTTTAGTCCTTTTTTAAAAATTGAAATCTTGAAATCTCCTTAATAAATTGGTAGAACATTAGGATATATTGGCGGTTATTTTGGTGCAACTTTCTTGACCTTGTTTAAAAAAGGACAACTGAAAATAAAGGAATAGAATTTTGGTCTAAGGCGACCTACTATGCAATTTAATAAGGAATAAATTAGTAGAACATTGTGAAACCGTAGTTGGCCATTTTAGTGTACATTTTTGGTACTTTTTGAACAAAGGACGAATAGGACCCTTTAAACTTTGAAATACAGAATTTGAATATTGTGCGAAAATAATCCTTGTCAAATTTCAGTGTAGATATGTTATCACAAGAATTCGCTTAATGCAAAACTTATACTTGATTTTTCAATTTGTTTCGGACAGTATGGAATAAGAAAATTCAAACTTGCCACGCCCATAAAAAAAGTGTAGCTACACAGCGGTCTAAATTTTTGGAGTTTGACTACACTCACATAGTGGGATCAGTTGGCGCAGGAATCGTCCACCCACAAAGCAAATACCTAAATTTTGTTGCCTAGTGTAATTGAACCAAGTGAAATAGTAATTGATGTCAATTGAATGTATTTATATCCGGATTTTTGCGTAAATTTGGTCAAACAAGTACTCGAGTAATTGACTCAATTGAACAGAAATTTCATTGGAATTTTGTGTTTAGCTCATGGTGGAAACCAAAGCTGAGATCAATGCCCAGTTCTATGTCTATGATACTTCATTGAAAAACGACCTTCACCTAACAATTGACTGTATTACACGCATCATTTGTTAAAAATTACTGACAGTGAACTGCAGATACATTAAACACTTTGAACCACATCATTACCAACAACAACAAAATGACTTTGTGTTGCTGTATTCTTTTAGAACACGTTAGCTGTTTGTGTCACGCAAACATTTCACCGTGTGTGTCAATAGACCACTTCTTGTGCTTCATGCATTCAGCATAAAAAACTCAGCAAGTGTTTGCTTGTGTTTCCTTAAGCCTCAACATCCAGATGTTCATGCAAGAGTGTGTGTGTCCATATAAATATATTTGTGTTGACACTTTATATCGTTCCACACATGGTCGTATAGTCGATTCTATATGCGAGTATTATTTTCATTGAAACTGCGATAAAAAAATAGAAGGAATCAAGTTAGAGTTTTTTTTTTAAAAATTTGACTTCAGTAGGTCACTGTCGAAAAATATTGGAAATGCGCCAACAGCCGCGCCCCCCAAACGTCATGAAACTAAAAATCTCGGTACTCTCCTCACTTTCATTTTAATTATTTAAAATTTATTTAAAAGTCAACAAGTCTTATTTTCTATAGGTGTTGCCCACTGCTTTCTTATAACTACGAAGAGTCAGCAGTTTGTTTTTAACTCATATACATATATTCAGAAAGGGATTCCATCGGTTTATCGTTAATACATTGAAACAAAAACGTACATGAAAATGATGAATTTGTGTACATTGCCCTGATGTAAAATTTCTTAAATTTCCAACCTACGACATATTTTATTGGATAAATGTAAAACCTTACCACCAATTATTCTTCAGATTCTTCCATTGATTTCAAGTAAATGGGGCATCAGTTTGATGCAAACTTCTCCCAAATTTAATTATTATAGTTGATGTAAATTTTGCAGTCGTAAAATGTATTTGGCTGCTCATATGTATGAAATTATTTTATCAGATTCATAGAAGTTATGCGTTATTTGCATGAAAACTTGTCATCAATTTGATAATTTTTTATATTCAATTGATATAATGCATTTCTGATAGATGTTATATCCTAGCTAATGGTGATTTCAATTCTAAAAAATAATGTTGCCCTTGTTTGAGACGATATTTAAAAAATTTTGCCACCGCCCCTACAAATGAGGAAAGGACATAAAAATGTTGCATTTCCTAACAACTGTATTATTTCCCTTTTTACTCCACCATTATATCGGGTTTTTCAATAAGAGCGCTACAAAAGTTTTTTTAAATAAAACAAAACCGGTTTTAGATACCAATGAAATTCTTTATTCCTGTGAAAGTACGTTCGATGCCATTATGTATGGAACTCGACTTCTTTTGCATGGCCACCACGGGCAACCTTGCAGAAGTCCAGACGCTGAACCCAATTTTCTACGGTTTTCAAGCATAAATTGGTCGATACTACTGCAATTTCACTTTCGATATTCGTACGAAATTCATCAATCGTCGCTGGCTTGTTGGCATAGACCATACACTTGACGTAGCCCCACAGGAAATAATCTAACGGCGTCAAATCGCACGACTGAGGCGGCCAATCGCTGGGCCATTTTGTGAGATAAACCCGTTCACCAAACTTGGTTTCCAATAAATTGATTGTGGCATTCGCTGTGTGGCTTGTGGCGCCGTCCTGTTGGAACCACATGTCCTCCAAGTCCATTTTATCCAATTGGGGCCAAAAATATTCGGTTATCATTGAACGGTAGCGATTCGCATTCTCAGTAATGTGCCGGTCTTGATCATCACGGAAGAAGTACGGCCCAATGACGACGCCGGCCCATAAACCGCACCAAACCGTAATTTTTTCGGGATGCAATGATGACTCATGGATTTCGTGTGGATTGCAGTCTGACCAGTAACGCATATTTTGCTTATTGACGAAGCCATTCAGCCGGAAATGAAATTCAGAAATTGGACGTAGCGCTCTTAAAGTTGAGGCTACTGACTCCAAATTTCGGTAGTAAATTTTAATAATTTCGACTCGTTGTTGGCTCGAATATCTTTCCATGATGAAATGGCAAACCTTACTGAAGAGAAATGTCAAACGAGCGGGAAAAAATATGGCGTCGTTTGCTGTCCCTATCGATTTACTTTTGTAGCGTCTCTGTTGACAAACCCTTTATATGTAGACCTAAGCGATATTAAGCCAAGCCATTTTGAGCGACTCAACATACAACTTGGTCGACCAAGTAACGTTGGCGATTTTAACTGAAGCCGCTTAAATGAGCTTAGCGCCCTTCAAAAAAGGTAACAAATTATTTCAGCAAGGACAAAGAAGACATATAAAAGGCAGAACTTCAGCCATTTTATCGGGTTACATTCTCCATCGTGTCACGGTGAGAGGGCAGAAAATGCAACAGTTGTGCACTTTTTGAGTGCAACATTCTCAGAAAAGAACATCACAAACAATGTCAATGTCATCAGAATCAATGTTGCATTTTTTTTATTGAAACGAAATCGCCATAAGTCTTCAAAATGGCATCACTCTTTTTTTGTAAAATTATTTTTTTTATTTTAGTGTGTTTCATTTTATCTATTATTGGACCGTCTAATGAGTGTAATGAGTAATCGTGATGTGTAATTCCCGAGGGTTAATGGGTAAACGTTCGGTGGGTAAACGGCGATGTGTATGGGTTTCACAAGGGTAGGTAAATATAAACTCTGAAAGAATTAGGCCTTTAGCTTATTCCATGGTTTCAACTGACATTTAATGATGGTATTGGGTAGCGCTTCTCACAACCAGTAAGCTGTGCGCTTTTTTGTTTTGCACTCACTGATTGGGACCTACAGTGTTTACACCGCTTCCGAACGGTACCACCTACGGCCGCCCTTATTTTATACAAAGTTCTAAAAAAATAGAAAGTTCATAAAAAATCATTTCAATTTAAAATATAAATTCACAAACACTCTTCAAAATTATGTAAAAAATTATCCAATTTTTACCCTCCGCTAAAATTATTTCCTGCTCTCTTAAAATTGCGTACCAAAGTAGTTGGACAACCTAATTCAGCAGGGGTTAAAAATACACGCGTACGGCAGAAAGACAACAGAGGACATGAAATGTGAAGTAAAGTGTGAAGTAAGTGTGAAAAGTGTGAAGTAAAAAGTTGTAATTTTCTTTGTAATGTTTCCTCATTTTCTATTGTTTTTCTAAAATATAATATATTGAATGTTCCCCCATCTCGAACGAAACAAATAAAAGAAATATTTTCGGCCTTTCTCGCCAGTTGGTAACACAAAGGATACGGAGGGATTATTCAGCCTGGTCTTTCCGACGGAGTCTTGGTGGTCTTCTTATCCTGCTTCCATTGGGTACGTTTTCGAAAACCTTTCACGCTGGCTAATCTTCATAAATTCTAATAACATGGCCTAGACAACGCAATAGGCCTAAGTTGATTCTTCTAGCTATGCCCACGTCGGAATGGAAATTATATAGCTCGTGGTTCAAATGACGTCGGTACTGGCCGCTTTCTTTAACAGGACGGAGAAGTTTTCCGTCGAATACTCCCAGGTGTTTTTCATTCGCTTGCGATACGACCCAAGTTTCGGATCCATATGTCAGGACAGGTAAAATGAGAGTTTGGTATAGCTGGACTTTTGTCTGTCGAGAGAGGGCTTTGTACCTAAACTTTTTTGCTGAGCCCAAAAGCATATATTTGCAAGCACAATTCCCCTATGTATCTCCATACTGACGTTGTTGTCCTTGTCAACGGCGGATCCAAGGTAGCTAAATTTATCGACCACTTCAAAATTAAATCGGTTGTCGACGTTCAAGTGCGGACCAACTCGAGAGGCGTATCTAGTCGCTGACACCATCAATTTTGTCTTACCCTCATTAACAGCAAGACCCACCTTCGCTGACTCTTTTTCGATTCTTGCGAAACCTGCAGTAACCTCTCGCAAATTTCGCCCCGTGATTTCTATGTCGTCAGGATATGCCAGCAACATATGGCTTTTCGTTGTAATGGTATTGTTCATAGTTACTGCAGCTTTTATCATTATTATCTCCATTAAGATGTTGACGAGATTGCACGAGAGTGTGTCGCCTTGTCTGAGTCCTCGCTTGGTACAGAAAGGTGGGGTGAAGTCTTTCCCCACTTTCACAGTTGATTTGGTGTTGGACAGCGTCATTCTACAGAGGCGGATCAGTTTTGCCGAAATCCCAAGTTCAGACATAGCTTCGTACAATTTTGCATGTATGGGGCTATCGAAAGCAGAGTTGAGATCTTTTCTAAAACCACACTAATAAGGTCCAATCAGGTTTTCAACAATTCAATTCTTTGCCGGGAGGTTGCCGTTCTAATCTCGTCTTGTCTTCCACAGTCATAACGTCCTGATCTTCAGTGGAAGAATCTGAGTGGAGTGGTGCTGAAAAGTGATATCTTCACATTTTAAGCTCACTCTGCTAATCAGTCACCAGATTCCCATTTTCGGCCTTGCAGGAGGGCAGTTCATTATTCGGCCCGTTATTCGATTTCCTACCCCCTGGAACAATTTTCGGAATTCATTGTTCATCCTGCACATTTCAGTCTTTTCAGTCTCTCTTCACCGATCTGCCATTTTTCCAACTAAATATGTGGTTTCCTCCCTTCTCAGCCTCTTGTACCGCTCATTCGCAGCACGCGTTGTAACTAACTGTTTCGTTACCATACGTGTAGCGTCTTTTTCTTCAATTGCAATGCGAAATTCTTCGTCGTACCACGGCGTAGTCTTCTACGACTTTGTTAGCCAAGTTCAGTTCTTGTAGCTCCTTAAGAGGGAGAGTATTCTGTCCTCTCAAGAGAGTGAGCTTTTGTTAATAGGACTTTGATATATCCACAGTTTTACTTAATTTAAAGGTCATACAATATTTATTTATCCAAGAGCGCCAACATTTTCTTTGGCTTTTAACGCAAAACATTGTTTTTGTTGGTTTAGTGTTCAACAAATTAAACAACATTCCTTAACTTTTCATTGTTTTTGAGGAATATACCAGCAAAATTATCTCTAAAGTCACTGACGTACCAACCCGTTTTAACGTTTTAGTAACTGTGACCACATCAAACTTTAGGCAACTTACCACACCAATCTTTTCAAACAGGGGTCGGCAAACTAAGGCCCGCAGCTCAAATCAAGCCCACCGGCAGTTTCAATCTGACTCGCGGTGCCATTTTATTTTGCATCTATAGCAATTTAGCTCATTCTCATTTTACACTGTCAAAGTTAACATTTTCGAAATGTTCTTATGCATAAATTTGGAATATTTAGAAATTTTGTCTGATATTCATACACCCATCCGTATCGATGACATCCCGTATCGGTGACAAAGGATATAATGATTCTGTCTTTAGTCTGAAAATGATGTTGCAGGTTACAGTTATTCATACTATACCTCTTTTTTGGTAGGGGCTTAATCGTTTAACAATATTTTTAATCATTCGACAAGCATGGCCCACGGGTTTATTACAAATCAAAATTAAGCTTTGAAAAATGTGACTCATTGTCAGATATCTAAACTGCACTCTTCGAAATTTTTGCGTATATAATCTAAAAAAACATTGTGTAATTTGTTGTCGTTCGTCTTGTACAGTGAGTGATTTTATAAATGTGTATGCAGTTCTTTCGTCTTGTACAGTGAGTGATTTTATAAGTGTGTAGGCAGCGTTAGACTGTATCAGTATACTTCTGGCTGGAATAATGTGTGTTTCTTTGTTTCGCTCAAAGTCTTTAATGGGCTTAGTTTTTCAGATGTAAATAACCTCTCATGAATAGTTTCCCTTCGAAACTATCAGCAATGTCAACCTGTAACCAGCCAAGTGAAATAATTTTTCTGATTTTTAATTAAATTTCCTTGAGAAATCGATTCGGAATCCGAATTCAGCTCAAAATAACTTTAGACATGTTTCGCACACGGGACAAAATGTGGCCAATACATGAATAATTTTTTTCGAATTATTTCTTTTCGAGGATTTAAACAGATTTAAAATTATTCTCTTTTTCAAAAAAAGTTTGTCGATCTCTATTATAAAACAGTGTTATTAGTTTAGTTCTGTAAGAAATTCAGTAAAAAAAAGAATTGAAGCCCATGACTTTTTGAAGCGTTTAATTTACCTTAAATGTCACTAAATTTCAGAGAATAATGTAGAGAGACAGAGTGGTCTAATATCACGCGTCATGTTAATCATTTTTTGATTACAAAGTAAATCATATATTCAGCCTTCTTGTGAAGCCAGTAAGTGGCTAACTAGTACGCGTGATAAAACAATCAACGCAAACGTGTAATTTACCCTCAAGTACACTCAAAGGAAGTGTTAAGCTTCCGGCCAAAAGGAAAGTAAACACAGTTAACAAACACAACAAACAGTGTTTGCTTTAACTTCCGGGTTCCAGTACGTATGATCTGCAGAAGGGAAGGTGTAAATGCTCTTATGACAATGGTTAATAAAGTATTTACATTTCTCCATGACCTGGCTAAATGTTTCTTCACAGGTTTCATCAATTCAACATGTGTCCGATATGTGTGAAACGGTACCGTAATAAAGTCTATAATGCAAACATGTATAAAACCCCATTGTTTCAATCACATCAGCCTTATAAAATAGCGTGAATCAGAAATCTACTTTAGCTGATACCCCCTGGAAGTTTCGACATATTGACTTAAACAATATGCATTTTTCAGAGATTGAATCTTTTGTACGTTTTGCTAAAGGTTTTGCAAATTAGCTCAATTTTATTTATAAGTACACTGAAACAATTTTCTTCGGAAATATTATGAAATTAAAAAAAATTTAAAATAAAAATTTGTAAAAGATTTTATGAATTCCTTCAACAGTTTTCAGCCACAGAAATATTTCAGGAGATCTAAGTTCTAAATTGTATCAAACGTCTATAAATCATTTCCATATATTCTAACAAAGGATATGTATGAAATTTTTCGTAACGCCTATGAAACCTTTTCAAATATTCCATGAAGAGAAATACATGAAATTTGGTCATAATATCTATGAAGATTAATGGTACACTACTATCGAACAAATATGCACAGACGCAGAGATGGAGCGAACATTTCAATGAAATTAGCAAGTTCATAGACGCTACTGAGGATAGCAAGCAGCCCCCCGCAGAGCATAACTTAAGAATATCGAGCAACCCTCCCAACATGAATGAGATAAAAGAAGCGATTGGAAAATTGAAATATAATATAGCAGCAGGGGGAAATTGATTACCAGCGGAAATTCTACGGATTGACATCGAATCCACGGCTGAACTCATATCGCATCAGTATGGGAGGACCAAATACTGCCTCCAACTTGGAAGAAATGCATCATTGTAAAGTTACCAAAAAGTGGTGACTAGAAATATTGCAACAACTGGAGAAGAATTACTCTGCTTAACACCTTATACAAGATACTCGAAGTCATAATACATGGAAGGCTTCAAAGCAAAATAGAGAACGTATTGCGAGACGAACAAGAAACCTTCGGCCAAATAGAAGCTGCGTAGATCAGGCCAACATTTTTCGCATTATTATGGAACAATCTATAGAATGGCGTTCGACACTGTATCTACTGTTCGTCGACTTCAAGAATGCCTTTGATACCATCAGACGAACTGACAGAATGAGCGAAGTCTATTCAAAGAGAAGAGGATTAAAATGGAGTCTCTTAGGCCAACTCAAAGATCTGAATTAAGCGAATGACATTTGTCTACTTTTGGATAAGAGTTCCAATATGCAGTCAAAACTGGAAGACTTGAAAAGACTAGCTCGCAATGTTGGATTTGAGATACATACTAACAAAGCCAAAGCCATGAGAATCAACAATACTAGCACAGAAACCATCATGGGTTAAGGTCAACCGGTCGAGTATGTAGATAGTTTCTACTATCTGGGATGTAAAATATCTACAAACGGCGGCGCAGATACAAACGTAATCGTCAGGCTTAATAAGCCGAGGCAGACATTCGGGAGGCTGCAGTCAGTATGGAGAAGCTCCCACATATCCAGACTAACTAAGCTCAGAATATTCAACTCATGTGTTAAATCAATGCTATTGTACGGTAGTGAAACCTGGCTTGTATCGCATACCATCACGCAAAACCTGCAGGTATTCATCAACAAGTGCCTCAGAATCACATGCACAATATTCTGGTCTAACACCATAAGTACCGCAGAACTGTGGAACATGACCAATAAGGAACACATACAGAAGCAGATAAGGATTATAAAAAGTCCCAACAGCATCACAAGGATGGCACTTGAGTGGAATCCTTAAGGCTCAAGAAATCGTTTTCGACCAAGAAACACCTTTAGACACAATAATCCAAGAACTAAGACAAAACTATCTAAAATGGGTAAACTATCTAAAACAGCGGTGAACCGTGTAAGATGGAAATGTTTTGTGGAAACCATATGCTCCCAAGAGGGGTAACCAAAAAAAATCTATGAAGATTAAATAAGGTTAATTAGAAGTGGCTGCCACTATTAACACACTTAGTCTAATGAGGATCACAGTGATACCATGAGACGTCATATTCGCCCTCATCGTTGAACCTTTAAATTGACCCGGTATGGTTAAGGGCCATTCAGCCTCATCCCAATATTCGATGTTGCTGAATAAGAGACATACTTCATTCCCTGGCGAACCAATTAGTACTCTGCTAAATGGTCCTATGATTATTCTGCTTAGATATATTCTGGAGAGATCTATCAGCCTGAAAATTAGAGTAGATGGTGATACCCCAGGCGGTGATGACTTTTCAACGACTTTTCCGTCCGTTGGGAATACAGCCATACAATTTGAACCTCACCGAAGAAGTGGATGATTGCCCATCAAAAATGGTTATGAGCGATGAGGCTCTCTTTCATCTTAGCGGTCAGGCACGTCAATAAGCTAAATTCTCGGTTCGGGGGGTCGGAAAATCTACGCATTATTTATGACGCACCACTACATCCTATCAAAGCCACAGTATGGTTTGCAGCTACTTCGGAAAAGGGGATGCGAACTTATTTTTGGCAGTAGGAAAAATTCTAAACCCCATAGCTCTGGTACTGCCAATCAATACCATTGACAATGACAATGCAATTCCACAAACTAAGCAAGCAAATAAACCCCCTATTTATTGGCGACCACCGCAAACGTTATAAGGTTGACTACGACATCTAGTCCATAGTTTCATCCCAGTGTGAGAACTATCCGCATAAAAGCCAAATACTGCTCGTTAGTTTGTGTAGATGTCCCGACGGAATATACAGTCGTACAGGAACAACCCCTGCCCAGGGCTTGACACTACAAATACGCTCGGTGATTTGAATGACAAAATAGGCAGGGACCATTAGACGGTAAATTTAGTCTGCCTTCTAACTCTTCTGACAGCGTGATGTATCTAATTAACAGTAGTGTATGGTTTTAAACATAAATGCGTCCATAAGACTACGTTGGGATCTAAAGAAACAAATAGTTCCCATTACATCCCATGAAGGGATTGGGGAGAGCTTCTCGCAACCAGTGGGCTGGCTGTGAGCTTTCTAACTTTTCACTCACTGATTGGGAACTACAGTTATCAAAGCTCTTAAAAGATATGATCTAAAATATAGATCAGAAATGTGTGACTACTCATCGTGTTTCGCAGAAATTTTTAACTCTGACGACTCTTGCACACGACAACTTTGGTTCGAACCCTGCTCTGACCACCTTGTGGTCCTGTGGCGATGAAACTGTCCAGTAATTACCTATGAAAAAAACTCCTCAAAACCTGGTTTTCGGATATTGTTGTGCAATTGAGTGCAAAACTATAAAGCACACAGCTCAATGACTGTGCGAAACTATTCTCTTCCCCTGCGGCTGATGTCCTTAGAAAATACTTATTTATTTATTTCGTTTTAATCGATATCACGAATATATTATCTCACTGTTCAGTCAATACAATGATGTTTGTGTGATACTGATTTCAATCTATAGGAAGCTAAATCAAACGGGATTTTAGAGAAAAATTTTTTTAACTTTTGAAAAAATGTCATGTTGTCATATAATGTTTTAAAAATATTATCCGTCTAGGACCTCAACCAATATGCACACTTGTGTCAGTTGCGGCAAAAACGATCAAGTAAAGGGTGGGCCATGTAAACTTTGGAATTAAATTTAGCTTTACAAAAATAGTAATACTAATACACAAAAACACAACATCGACCAAATAGCTTCAGTCACTCGTTGTGCATGCATCGACGACGTGAGGATTATGGATATTCCGAGCAACAAGGCCGATTATTTTTCTGTTGACGGGGCCGCCGAGGTGAAAATGAGCTTCATGGGTAAAGCTTCATGGTTACGAGGCTTCAGAGCTGTGGCTAATACAACTTTATAAAACTTTGCAAAATTCTGTGCAAAGAAGTGCGGGAAATATTAAATTGTTGCGAACGGTTGCTGTTTATGTCTATTCGAGCACACTTTCAGCTAAAGCTGCAATATTTTCTACCGAACGCACTAGACAAGAACATACACGAGTTGGTTTGTCCAATTAGCACCCGGATTTACGAACTTGATTCACAAATTGGTCCACAAAACGAGTTGATAACACTCTATTTCTATCGAATTTGTTCCGTAGATTTCTTTCAGTTTAAGTTGAACACTCAAAACTTTGGTAGAAAGTTTGTAATAATTCCCAGTTTCTTCTAGTGTAAAAAAATAACGCAGGGTTCAAATTCATGGCCCACTTATGTTCATGTTTGCGTCAATTCATAAATTACTAACTCCCTATTTAGATTATGCTTGTCAAGCTGCAATTATCAAGCTATTCTCTTAAAAAAAGCCTACGTAAAACACGATTATATTGCATTCTGCGTTTTGGCTTGCAACCACCCCTGCAGTTTTTGACTTTTAATCGGTTGATCTCCATCATTCTTAGTTTCGTAAAAATTTGAAAAAGTGATTTATTCTAATTAAATTAATCAAAAAAGGAAATTCTCTATGTTGAATTCGTTGTCTAAAAAAAATAAATAAATGGTTTCCCATTACATTCCATGCAGGAATCGGGGAGAGCTTCTCACAACCAGTGAGCTGTGCGCTTTCTAGTTTTATACTCACTGATTGGGACCTACAGTTTTACACCGGTTTCGAACGGTATTTTTGAGAAGCAATACTCGATAGTGTCGCCGTCAGTATGCGAGGTGACCGCCGTCGAAAGAATTTTTAAGGTGGTCAGAGCAGGGATCCAGGGTTCATCGTATAAAACACGAAATACCTGCATAGAGCATCATTACACTCTGGCTTTCGCGCGCGTGTTTGACGCGTAATTTAACGATCGAACCCAGGATCCCTGCTCTGACCACCTTAAAAATTCTTCCGACGGTGCGCACACTACCCATTGCACCACCGACGGCTATTCGTAAAAGTCGTTGTCTTACATTCGTAAAAGTGGTGTATTCTCAGTTAATTTATTTGTACCGATCGATTACATGTTTACACGTTAAATTACGCGTCAAATACACGCGTGAAAGCCATAGTGTAATGATGTTCTATGCAAGTATTTCGTGTTTTATACGATCACTTACGACCCTGGAACATTATGTTCATGCGACCCTTCGTAAATACATGTGCTTTCAGACGACGACTCTCTGTATAAAACTATGCGTGACTCTTTGTGACGTATTGTCAGTTAATCATCTTTTTGGTTCAATTTGTAATAATCTCAAATGCAACATTTTATAAAATTAATGAACAATGACTGATAAAATTGCAATTGTATTGTTTTCATTTATTAAGAAATTGCTTCAATACAATTTTCCACCACTTTTTGTATACTCTTGCTTTACCACCATGTCAAACCACGAAAGAGGTGAAAGAGAAATATCAAAATGCCCTCTGAATTTCCAATTCGTTACTCTTATGCTACCCCTCTTTTCTCTCATTCCCCCTTACCATGAAGCATCGTAAGTCATGACTCGTGTCCCAGGGTCGTAAGTCATCGTACAAAAGACGAATTTGTTGGCTGGTTTGTATCACATAAAGTATTCTGCACTGGTGGTAAGTGCGGATTTTGGTTGAGGTTTAATAATGCTGGAAACAATTCATTCGATTAATATTCGACTATGATTTCCAACCGTCTTAACAATCTGAAAATTTTATTACAAAATTGCCGCTCTCCCTTACTCCCAACACATCTGAATCCCAAAATAGGTTCAGTTCCCAAATTGCCCCCAACAATCTAGTTTTTAAATACTTGAAACAATAAAACCGCTCTATTTCAGTTAACTTTGTGATATTTTCAAAATTTTCATTAATAAATTTCTGCCATTAGCAGAACCGCACGATTCTATTTTCGAAACCCTGAAACCGAATCTAAATTTAATATGTTAAATATTTTAAGAGATTTATTAAGACATCGTTTACTTGTTTCTACTCTATTTATATACTTATGTATGAATGAGATGAAACAATTTTATAAATTATCCCACGGTTATGTAATTAAATTTCAATCACACAATCTAGTACTAACCCGTTCCCAGCAAACGCGTTATATGACTATAGCGCGGAATATTGAAGAGCATTTCTTTGTTGGCATAAACTGCGAGAAAGTTATGCGCGCATTTTCTTAAACTGATTTCCAAGTGCTTACGAGTACAAAGTTTGTATATCTGCGGACCAGTCCAGATAAATTCGCTACAACCTTTTCCCAGTAAATGCAGTGTCATCAGAATTGCGTTAATGGATACCAAGTGGCGGAAGGTGATGCGGAGCAGGGAAAATTGTGTATTCCAGCAACCTGTGCAGCGAGAGAAAACGTCTACCTTGCTTTTCACATAATTCCATTTGCATTTTTTATTTTTATTGCACTTTTATTTAATTAAATTCATCTTCATTAAATGGAATGCTTTTGTACAACTTCATTTCTGCTGATGATTTGTGTGCCAGTGAGCAGTGTGGAGCAAGCAGCGAGTCGCGGTAGTATGAAAGCGCGAGTCCGTTTGTGGACCAACAACACTGGCAGTACGAGGGCGGATAGGGTAGTCCATTTTGGGAACGAGCTGCTGCCAGTGTTATGGCGTTATGAAAGAGAAATTCATACTTTGCATAAATTTACGAATGTTTATTATTGTTGTGTTCAGGTGTGATATAATAAAAATGATTTTCGTTTCGCATTTGCTTTATTGCATAGAGCGAAATGAAATTTATTACGTATTTTACATTTGCCAGGCAAATTTGTCCAGTCAACTTGCAACCGTGATATAATACAGTCAAATGTGCGACTACAGGATATCTAAGGCCAAGCCTATTTGGGGGTAGTATGTATGTATACTGTTGGGTTAGTTATTGTAACCGGTCTCCAATTATGTGGTAAAGGGCCGAGCGTCTGTGTGTCCTTTCATATCTTTGTAGTCAGATTATGTGTGTGTATGTAGGGCAGGGGTTAATTGCTACGACAATCGTTTTGGCATTTATTCATTCATTCACAATTGGAAATCCTTCAATTTATTACGGTGCTTCATTAGGGCTCCATTATAGTGGCACTTCTGTCTGTCTCCCGTTTTGCCTCTATCTGTGGAACTGAAGCTGAAGTTTTGACAAGACAACAAAGGCAGCATAAACATAATAAATGTCAATTACATAAACAGATATTCTACAGCAATGAGTACAACTCATTTTGATTTCAAAATTTCATTTAATCCGATTCGCTTACACAGTCACGTGCACACACATCTACGTAAGTAGAGATACGAATAAAAGTACGTAAAATTGTACACAGTAGTGACTCGATATGTGCAACTTTACACCCACATTAGTGTTGGTATTTCGAAACCATCCACTTTAGGAAGAGGAGTATTTTCGACATGGCAACGTTTTCCTATAGTCTCTCAAGAGTAAAGCCATGAAATGGCCGTACATAAGTGGCAAAAGGTACGTTTTACTATACACGGCTTTTATCACAGTGCTCACTTACCATTTGCAGGTGATGGCGAATAATTTCAATAAATTGCACCAAAATATTAACTCCTTACGATAATTTAGCTCAGAGATACACTACACCACCTTGCACCTTGTGCTTATATCCGAAAATTTAATATAATATATTTGTGTCCAAACACATTGTGCGTTCTATTCACTATTACTTGTTTGAGATACAATCATTCATATGTTATAATATATGTGTTTGCAACCCAAATATATTTTTATTTGTCATACAAATATAGCTGTGTTTGTTCTACTGTTTATGCTCTCGAGAGCAAGAGAATAGAAGAGCGGCAATGAGAGAGCCTATCTTGAAAGTGGGCATCTGCATTTTTGCATTATTCTCTCAGTCAGTGATTCATAAATATTCCTGAATGTGATGAAGTCAATGTTTCTTACTTTGGCTGATGTATGATTGATTCATCGGACAGAGGATAAAAAAAGCGCTTGATCAGTGAAAAAAATACACAAAGGCTGGGACGGTTAAATGGTTACTGAGAAAATTGGAACGGCGGATTATTTGTGAAATATAATAAAACAAATACACAAGTATTTAATCTGCGATTGGCTTGCATGAACTGGATTTGTATATAACTATATTGATTTTGCACCAGCACATAGTGATAACCAGCGCATAGTTGAAATCTTCATTCGACAACAACAAAGAAAGGAGAAGCAAAAGAGCAGCAGATTCCATTTCATGAAAAAAAGCAAATAATGCACTCAATGCAAGTCAATGTAAAAAGGACCGCTTTAAATCTTTTAATTTTTTGTATTAATTATTTCTAAATGTGAATTAATATTGATCAAATTAATTATAATAAATAGTACATATATATTAAAATCGTTTCTAAATATTGTTATGTTTGGGAGGAAATACGCATATGTTTCCACGTAAGTATATGGAGGTTTATAGGAAACACGCAAATGCTTCCACGTAAGTACATATATAGGTATTTGGGATGAAGATCGCATATGTGTCCACGTAAAAGCATACATGTTTGCCAGTAAACATGCTACTGTTTGCATTTAAATACAAGCGAGTTTGGGACTTGCAAACATATTAATGATTGGAGAGTGTTCCAAACATGGTTCCTGCCGTTTTTTTTTTCGTGTATAGTGTAAATACAATTTGGAATTTTTTACACGTTCAAATGTATAATTTACCGAATAGATAATGGTAGTGTATCTTACACGACCGATTTCAGTCGGTTAAGGCGGTAGGCAAATGCAAATAAATAATTATTTTGAGAAGTCTGTCAAGATTATTACTGAAATCTGGAATAATTTATTTAATAAAAAAATATACAAAAATGGATATCGAACATCTATAGGTAGAGCTAATCACTCAGAATTCTGGAAAAGATTTAGACTTTCGAAGAAACGTGCAAAGATTGAAAATTTTAATAAACATTTACATATTAAGTAGAAGGTAAACTCCTACATACATATGTATATATTACCATTCCCAGTTAGACAAAAATTTTATTTTAGAAACACTAACAGCAACAAAATCATAGAAGTTTTGCACGCACAGTTTCATAAAGTTGCAAAATTCTCTAGATGTGTAGAAGCTTTAGATGGTACCCACGTCAAATTTATGTCTCCAGGTATATATTATACTGCCACAATGTACACTTCTGTAAGAGGTTACATTGTTTCAGGCGCAGAACTTTCTCATAACAAATTTTCCCATAATGTTCCATATGTTCAGGCTGTATGTCATGGTGATTTGTTATTTACCGATATAGGATCTTGTTGGCCAGCTTCAACTCACGACAGTACTATATTTAACAACAGCAGATTAAAACACATGTTCAAATCTGGGCTACTAGTTGATCAACCAATACTTACAGATGGAGGCTATGCAGGTTACAGTGCATCAACTTATCCTATTATACCTCTAGACAAACCTATATCTTGGGCCGAAAAGTTGTACAACGAATCCCTGATTCATACAAGGAATTTAACAGACAGATATTTTTGATTTTGGCTGCGCCGGTCTCCTATTATTTCCATGGGTTTAAACTTTAACCCACCAACAGCTCAATATGAGGCATGAAAATGCTTCTCAAAAATACCGTTCGGAACCGGTGTAAAACTGTATGTCCCAATCAGTGAATATAAAACTAGAAAGCGCACAGCTCACTGGTTGTGAGAAGCTCTCCCCGATTCCTGCATGGGATGTAATGGGAAACCATTTATTTATTTAACAGCTCCAGATATTACTTTATAATAACTACATCTATTTTACGTAATATATGCAGTGCCAGTAATGATACTTCCTCATTCTTGAGATGTGCGAATTCATCTATTAAGTCATCAAGGTTGGCCTTGTTGGGTTTGTCATAACCTTCAAGTGTAGGGAAGGACTTCAGTATTTCTACACCGTCATCATCAGTAAAGACTTCATTCACTCAATACTTTTTGAATTGGTTACTTTAAAATGCTTACAGTATTATTTATAGTGCCACCAAATAAAATTTCTAAATTTGGCTGATTTTCGTGACAGCGGGCAGGGGTCAAAAAATTATGCATAAAACTGAAATTAAAGAGAAAATCAAGCATGCGGAAAATCAAAAAATTAGCCATCGGACGGGCCCATGTGGCCCACAGGATCGAAAAGGATCGAAAAAATGCTTACAGTATTATTTATAGTGCCACCAAATAAAATTTCTAAATTTGGCTGATTTTCGTGACAGCGGGCAGGGGTCAAAAAATTATGCATAAAACTGAAATTAAAGAGAAAATCAAGCATGCGGAAAATCAAAAAATTAGCCATCGGACGGGCCCATGTGGCCCACAGGATCGAAAAAAACCGGAAAACCTACGTTTAGTTGGAAATGCCCAAGTGTGGGTACTCAGAGAACCATGCTCATGAACATTCGTAAGAGAACATGCTTATGCTTATACTGACTGAAAAATTCAAGCAAAAATAAATTTTTTTTGGGACTTCACCGATATGTAACAACGTATTAAATTTCATATGTGTATCGTGTTTACACATCATTTGTGAACTTAAACGATGCGAGTCAAGATGTCTAAAGTAACTAACCAGTACCAACTTGACGAATAGGAAAGAGAAGGACGATAACAACTGATTCAAAATTTAATGGATTTTGGAATTTTTCCCCAATATGGAAGTAAGTATGTTCTGCCCATACAGCCACCCAACCCCAATGGTGCTACGGGAGAATTGCGGAAAGTACAAATGGCGCTATAACCACCAACCAGAGAACGGGCCTAAAAAGAAGAAGGTCTGCGGATACGGAGTGGCGCTAAGTACCGCAATATTTTATGCAAGATCACAAATCAGCTTCGCGGCGGTATCGAAATTTTTGTATTTTTGCCTGGGCAACCTGCCGCTGACGCTTATCCGCAAGTATTCGGGTATTAAACGACCAAGTACGTCAGTGAACTGGGCGAGCTTCTGCAGAGAAGTGGTATTCGATGACCTGGTTATCAATAAGAAGCCTATTAGCGGTGTCGCCCGGACGAAAGAGCTTGACGAAAGCAAAATCGGAAGCGAAAATACCACCGAGGCAAACGTGTAGAAGACCAATGGGTTTTTGGAGGATACGATCTTAAGACAGGTCAATGTTTTATGGTGACAGTGGTGAGGCGGGATGTAAATAACCAGGTTCCTATTAGTAAGGAGTGGGTTTTTCCACGAACCGCGGTTATAACAGATTTCTGGAAGACCAAAGATTCCTTGAATCCGGATGCCTACACCCATTTGAAGGTGAACCATTTGGCGAATTTTAAAGATGCGGAAACCGGCGTCCACACCAACACAATCGAGTGATCGTGAACACTCGCCAAAAGATCATATAATAATAATAATAGTATATTATTTTTGAAAATATAAATAATATAAAAAAATATTTTTGATATTTTCGCCTTATTTACAGCCTTTGTACAAAAAACGTAAAAAAATCCAATTTTTTCAAATATTTTTCGATTTCATCTGTCGATAATTTGTACAAATTAAAAAATCAAAGTTTTTCAAAAATTTTACGATTATACCTGTCAATAACTAAGACTAAAAAAACCAACCCGTAAAAAACAAAGTTTTTGACTATAAATTCTTTATATATTTTGAGTTTGAAAAGAAAATGATTTAACTGAAAAATTCACAAAACACTTCTATAATGAGCAAAATACTCCAAATTAAAACACTTAAATCTCGGCTCCCCGATATCGGATCACATTAATTTTTGGCCTAAACTCTTCGTCGAAACCCGTCGAAAACCAAAAATCAATAAAGTCGGTCACGAAATTCCGGAGAAAATCGCGTGGGAAAATTATATGAAAATCGCCCAATAATCACTTTCAAAACCTACTGCAAAAGCAGCGAACAAACAAACAAACAAACGACCAACGTTAAATACGATGCCACAGCACAAAATGGGTAAAAATATCGCAAATTAAAACACTTAAATCCCGGCTCCGTGATACCGGATCGTCTTGATTTTTGGCTTAAATTCTTCGTCGAAACCCGCACTAAAAATCAATCCCAAAATTAATAAAATCGGCCACGAACTTCCGGAGAAAATAGCGTGGGAAAATTATATCAAAATGCACAAAAATCACTTTAATACCGAATGCAAAGCAGCAACAAACACAAGGCCAACGTTAAATACGATGACACAACACAACAATAACAGATTTGTGCCAAGACCTCAAGTCCTCAAGACCGGAGTCGAAGTTAATATAAAGAATATAAAAAAAAGAATTTTCAGCGTTTGCACAAAAAAAAAATTAAAAGATCAAATTTTTCTACAAGTTTTTCGATTTTATCTGTATATAACTCGATAACTAAGAAAGTTATCGGAAAAAAATAATTTATGGAAAATTAGTTTGAACATTTTTAAATTGACATAATTTTTCACAATTGTTATTTTTTTTAATTGTTAAAATTTTTTTTTATCTCCTTATGCTGCACAATGGAGTAGCGAAATATCGAGGAAAAAATACTAGAAGGAAAGCAAATTTGACCTCACGCTCGGATAATATTGATTATTTATTTACGTATGTTTTCCTCTTATTTTCACCCTTACTATAAAACGCGTGAAACGCCCCCATAATTATGTGACCTATTTTGGACTTTGTGGCCGCCATACGCCTGTCCGAAAATTTATTTACTTTCTTCGGTTTCTCTAATTTTACTATATTTTTGTTTTTTCCTTTTGTTAGCCCTGCCCCCGGTCCCAAAAATTTTCCCTACATTTTATTGCAAATCCTCGATGCACTCAGAAGACTCTTCTCTCTGTGAATAAAAAATGTGTTAGGTACATATGAATCAAAATGTAGTTTGATTTATTTAATGTGAAATTACATTTAAACTGTTGTCTCTATCGCCACGTTCTCGATCTTCTAAACCACGTGTCGAAGGTCCAACTAACGACGACAGAAATTCTTCCGAAGACATTTTAGATATTGGTGCTGATACTCTGCTTGTCTTGTAAATTTCCCTTTGATTATTTCCAATTTTTCTTAGAAGGTTCTTCTTCAAGTCGTCATATTTCGATCGCAAATCCTCCAAAAGCTGCATCAATGTTGCCCACACTTCATTTTTTCGTTGTTGCTAGCTGCATCCGTCTTTTAATTTTCCAAAACATCTTTATGTTGAAAAGCCAAATTTATTATCGTACTTTTTTGTCCTTCGGAAAAATTTGCGCTTCTTTTATTTTCTTTTATACCGCGTTAAGATTTCATTCACAGGAACAGCTGATTTGTGTATGGAAAATAAGATGTTTAGGCCAGGAAATCTAGATATCTCCAGATTTCGAGTGCAGTATAAACAAGTTTTAATAGACATTTTTATTTAGATAATTCAATTATTTCAAAAATTATTTCAAGTCAACGTCTAGTATGAGTGTTACTATATATACATACGTTTGATTTAATGTTATAGGTAGAAACACGTACATATGTAGGTCAATAAAAAAGCGTTGAGATTATCAATACAATTTTACCAATTAGGTAAAGATAATAGGGAATTACACACTTAGTTATCTATTCGTTGAAATTACGGGCATAAGCAAGCGAAGGAAAGCGTCCGTTTAAATTAGAAGAATTGGCCATTAATTGCGTTTCATTCATAATTGGCCATCAATTGCGTTTCATTTTATGCGTTTCATTAAAACTCTTCCTTTTCTACCTCAAAATACTTGTCAGTTTAAAGTAGAAGCAACAAAATTGTATAGAAATATGATCCATTGTATAAATTTAAGGTCATTACGATATACACGAAGCAATAAATGGTTCGAATTGTATCCAATATTATTTTTAATACTCGCAATGTACACAATTGTCACAATCCTGCAATCTTTGCACTTGAAGTCGCACATATAAACTCTCTACTGTTTTCAGAAGGCTGTGCATGTTAGGTGGTGTGTGTGCTGAAGGATTCCATGCCATGACAACTTAACCAATACAGAAACACACACCAGCACAAAAGGACATGAGGATGTACTTAATGTTTGCACAAACAGCACGACGCCACTTAAGTTCATTAAAACGAACACTTTATCATACGAGTGAGCATATACACGCACTCTTCCTCACACACACATAGGCACAATGATTGGGCGAATGTGTGTGTGTTTGTGTGCTTGTTTAAGCATCATTTGTGATTACGATGCGACAATAATAAACTTCAATTCCATTTGCTTCTCATAATTCACGCCGAACGAAACGAAATCAATACTTGACTGCTACTTTGACTGTGAGAGACTATCGAGACTAAGTATGACTCTGAAAAAATAAAAACTGATTACATTTTTCCTCTCCTTGTTCCGTTTGCATCTACTGATGATGACTTTGATTCTATTGACTCGACATTATATGCATTGCATTGGAAAAGCTGATGAGACACCAGCGGAGGGGAGGAGATGTAATGCATTTAGATTCATATTTTCATTTAACTGAGTGCTCTATTACTGTGCACAGTGACAGAAAAAATAAACTTCATACCGTGACTTAACAACAGTAAAATCAGCTGTAACTTTTGACGGATCGAAGGAAGCTACAGCTAACGTTATCAAAAATGCATGTGAAGAAAGGAAACATTTATAGCAAAATAGTTTGTTCGATTACTCGAAAATTGGTGCACATTTGTGCTGAACCGTGATCGTGTACTTCAAAAGTTCACTAAATTAGAGCTACAGAGCGAAATTTTGAACAATTCATGTTAGAGATCTTGCAACAGTTGGTTGCAGTTATTTTAGCCAATACAAATTTTCCAGATTGAACACCTGTTTGAAATCAGCTGTTTTATGTAAACAAACCAAACTAAATTAACAACTGCAGAAATGAGTACAAATGAGCTTTTTAAGATTTTATTTAATATATCAGTTAAATTTACAAAGAAATTGGGAGGCAACAATTTGCAGTGGCAACCAGTAAATTGTGGTGAACCAACGATGTCATCATTGGACAACTGTGGCGGTATCAAAGGTATGTAATTTCACGCTAAAATATATGTAGCAAAGGATAAAACTACATCATCTGTTTCGTTGCAATGTTTTGCTTTGTACTTTTGTGGATATTTTCAGAGAGAACGCAAAATTTGTATTTTTCTCTCAGAAGTAAAGGGTGTCTCAGTAAGATTGCACTTATTAAAGCTAGTGTAATTTTTTTTTTGTGCAAGTGGTAACTCTGAAATTTAGCAACTCTCTCATACGTTTATTCCGATTATTAAAAATGGACCGGATTACGAAAGAACTACGCAATATAATTGTGAAAACTTTTTACAAAAATTTGGAAAGTTATACTCAGACCACTCGCAAATTTCGAAGAATTTTCAGTCAAGAAAGTGTACCTAATGTGTCAACCATTCGAAGAGTGATCAACAAATTTGAAGAAACTGAGTCGGTTATGGACGATAAGACTGCTATGTGTCAACGTACATTGCTGCTCTAAACGAGAGTGTCGCCGAAAACCGGAAGACATCAATTCGGCATCGTTCTCAACAACTTCAAATTTCACGAAGCATTACGCAGCGAAGTGACCGTCGGTGGTGCAATGGGTAGTGTGCGCGCCTCTTGTACAGGAGATCCTGGGTTCGATTCCTGCTCCAACCACCTTAAAATTTCTTTCGACGACGGTCACCTCGCTTAGTGACGGCGACACTATCGAGTATATAGCCATGAAAAAGCTTCTCAAAATACCGTTCGGAATCGGTGTAAAACTGTAGGTCCCAATCAGTGAGTGAAAACTGGAAAGCGCACAGCTCAGTGATTGTGAGAAGTTCTCCCCGGTTCCTTCATGGGATGTAATGGGAAACCATTTATTTATTTTATTTATTACGCAGCGAATTTTGACAAAAGATCTCCACCTTCATGTGTTCAAAATTCAGCTTACTCAGGAGCTCAAACCGGCAGATATCTCGAATGTGATATCTCGAATAAATCAGAAACAATTCCTAGGCTCAAATCCGCGATCCAACGCGTCATCGATACAGGCGCAAGTCTGTGAAAAAGTCATGGAAAATTTCATGAAAAGATTAATGGCCTCTCATCAGAGCCGTGGGGGCCGTTTGACGGATATTTTATTCCGTACTTAAACGGAACATGTCTTCTTTACAATCCAATAAAAATAACTATCTCAAAAAATACGTGTTTTTATTTTAAAAGGAAAAAATGTGCAGTCTTCGTGAGACACCCTTTAGATTCTTGCTAATTTGTACTGGGACAGTAAGAGAACAAAGCTAATATCAACCGAAAACAAATTCAATAACTTAACGAAATAAATGCAATCATTATTGACACCTAAAACTATTTCCATTTACGAAAGATTCTGGAACTTTTTCTAGGGTTTGGCAACCACAAGTTGAGAAGTTCGATACTGTACGTTTCGCAAATTGAGAAACCGTTAAGGATGTTTGAGTCGCAATCCTGAAACGTTTTAAATTTGTGGTTTATTTGCATCAGCAACAATAGAAACAATACCATTATGTTTTACTTTTATTTTTTCTTATTTTCTTGAAATGTGAATTTCTTAGATCAATACACAGTAAAAAATAATTTGTCGATTCTACTCAAAAACGCAAGCAAAATATTAGTTGAAAATCATGCTATATAAATGTGCACTGCTGCCATTCATTTTTAGAGAGTTTTTTTGTTTAAAAAAAAAATTTAAACAGCCGCTGTAGGATTCAAACTAACTTTCGCTGGACGACCATTTCGCGAAATGGTAGACATATTGATTTATTTGTTAAAGCTCTGTATTCAGTTCTTGAGAAATTTTCGTAAGAAATTTTGTCATTTATCTTGTGGCGGAGATTTACTACCTATCTTTGGTTTACTTTGCCAATATTTCATTAATAATTCTTCTTCGTACTCCATTTTATTCAAAAAAAAGTTTTAGTTTATTAGAATTATCGAAAAGTAAAAATTCCGGTCCCAAACAATTATCAAACTTTGGTGTAACATCCTAGTAATTGATTTTTCTAACGACATTTTCGCAAAGAGCTGACAAAAATTGTACTTCTCAAGCCAACAAAAACTTCGGAAGAACAGAATACGGAGTTTAACCAGGTTAAGAATTAAGGTACTTTTGAAACCAACAAAAGCTTCATTAAATTTAGGATATTTCATACAAAATTCTTTTTTAGTTACATTTATCGATTTTCAGTTCAATATTGGATTAATTTTTTTATATATTCATGAAAAAGTTAATTGATTGTTGTTATTTTTCACCAATTTGTTTTTGGTTAAAAGTTAAGGTCACTTAATTTGTCTGTACGACGGATGATATTTGCAATTTTTAGAACTCGCCTTGAATCCTAAACACGGTTTAATTCGGTTTTGCAAAAACTTCGAACCACTGTAGCAAAATTGCACAATGATATGCCTGATGCCGATAGACTATGCAAGTGGCAGTTATTGTGGCAGCTTCTGTATTCGTGTTGTGTTGCATTCCTGTAAATAGCAGGGAATCTGCAAACAATGGTTGAGGTAGTGAAACAGATCCTGTCATAGTGAACTGCATATTTAGGGTTTTCTACTTCGATTTATTTTGCGAATGTCAAGTAGTTGCTTCGTATTTTGTTGTGTTTGTTAGCCGGGAAAACTGGAAATTTCTCCATCATATCCATTAACGACAGAACGCAGTTTGAAATGGCATTGTCCAAGGGCTGGGAGCGAAAAATAGTAGTGTAAGTGTCCCACTTCATTGCGTCCACTTCAATTGTGATTGATGTATAAACACTTCAAAACGCCAGACATGTTGCTGTCAAATACTTTCCCAACATTTGACTGAGATATGTTATTGTTGTCCGCTCTCTCATGGTTAAAGACTAGCAGCATGTCTAACACTGGGGCACGATAGGACTCCATTGACTCCACGCTGAATTGATTCATTTATATCTTTCATTCCACGTCTCTCAGCGTTCCCGGTAACACGGGCTATATTATATGTAGGAGTGTGTGTATGCAGAAATCTCATGTGGTCGTTTGACTTTCGATTCGAGTTGATGTGGGCCACTGACTAAGTCACTGCCTCCATGCAACCAGTTCATTGCCATTGTGTTCATTCGCCAGCGCTACCAACTTGTCGTAGTAGCTATGTATGTTCGTTTGTGGTCTCTTAGAGTTTGTTAAAGTTTTGACAGGTATTGAATATCATTTGGCACCATAAAATTGATTAAAAACGTAGGGCATTGTGTAAACATTGCGAATTTCTTTCATAGCAATCGGGACTGGGACACAGGAAACGAACACACATTCCGCTAGGAAGGAGAAATATTCAACAAGTTGAACGACCGAATGATACCAATTGACAGATCATATAGCAAAGAAGTGACAATGGAAAGGACTGATTACAGTGTCTCGCTGCATAAATCTCAGCTGGATCAAATTACTTTTCCGGGACAAAAGATGCAATCTCGCTTTACTCATTTCTTTGAGTGGCAGAAAATCATCATTTGATACAAGTCGATATGTATCTTCAGTTCACTGTACAAAATTGAATGGGATTTAAAAGTTATCGCTAACGTAAATTTAATTTGCGATAATTTGAACAAATTTAGACAATTTGTCAAGAACAGTATTATCGACTTCGGGGAATGCCTTAATACATCTCAATATGTACCTGTAATATATTCGTCAAAGCCTAACCAGGGGCCTAATTACCGTATCCGTTTCTTATCGCAATCTCAATTACGAAAGTGCTTTTAATGGATAAATTTGATGGTAACTTCTAAAACACAAATATTCATGAAATCATTTCTATTCATACTATTTCATAAGTTTTAATTCAGGTTTCCATTTTAGCGGACTTCCAAAATACCGATTACGATACGAAACGGATACGGTCAGTAGACCCCAGGTAATAAGTGGCCGTCGGCGGTACAATGATCAGCGTACGCGGCTCTTGTACATGAGTACGTGGGTTCGATAGCTATAATCTGCGGTTTAAATGCGGCATAATATTATTTATACTTATCGCAAGCTACCCATGTGCCGTAAAATTTTTCTATTTTTGCATCTTTGTGGATTGAAACGGTTCAAAAATGTATTAAATCACTATAATCCTCATGGCGTCGAAGTCGAAAGCAAGGCAGTTCAACCAAACCATCTTGTAATCCAGCATCATTGCAACCAAATGAAATTACAAAAGTTATAGAATTTATAAAATCGGTTGCTGATCGTATTGCTCTTCCACTTCCTGGAAGAATACCGAAGTTTGAGGATTACAAAATCATGAAATTCCATCGAGTGAAACAAATTCGTCAATTTGTCGAATATATCGTATATTGCATCCGTTGACTCTGATGAGCAACAAATAAGTAATCGATCTTTTCGAATAAATATATGCCGTATAATTGCTGTAATGAATCTGAAAACATCGTTATTAATCCGTCATGATAATTTCTCAAATAAAAAAAGAAGAAAAACTGAACTCCTTACTGAACTGACCATCTCAACAAAGCCAGAACTGAAAGAGCGTTTTACTAAGAATATTTTTAAAACGAAGACGAATCTGTGCAACTGTTATCATTCGATTTTGCACAAAGCATGCATTTTACAGTCAGCTCCCAACAACCCGGAAGCGCTTACTTCAAACCGGAAAGGAAATGCTCTGTATTCGGAATTTTAAATGAAGAGCAAAAACTACAGTTACTACAATTGCAGTCTTCATAAAAATTTTCCTAGCAAATTTGTTATTTTCAGTTTCATTACTTGACCAATGGATCGGAAAAGGTCCAAACTGTGTTCTTAGTTTCATTCATCACTACCTTGAAACGCACAATACAGCGGCAACTTCATGGGCCAGTTTAAGAATAACAGTGTATTGGAATACCAGATGATTAGAATTTCCAAAGGATTACATAAGACGATTTCGCTGAACTTTCTGTTGACCAGTCATAGAAAGTTTTCTCCTGGTAGACATGTTGGCTTATTCGAATCAAAATATGCGATAAGAAATATGAACAATCATGAAGATTTAAGAACTGTGTTACTGCCTCATCTCCTGGTGGTCATAATCAGGTCATCTCTCCGGAATTTGTTGCCTGGTGCGACTGGATAATTACACTAAGCAAGTTTTGGCAAAAATTGGAAAACATCCCGACTCAACGGATTTGCACTAATTCGGGTCATACAAGTCGAACTGGATCATTAGTTGTTTTTCCTTTAATGATGGTTTCATACAGAACTTTTTTTAACTTCTTACTCAGAGGCTGCGATTTAGAGCTCATTCTTTGAGACAAGCTTATACATACATATGTCACCATTACTCGAGAACGCCTCCTCCGATTTGGTTTAGGCAAATTTTGAAAAATTAAGAATTACAATATCTTTAATCTATATTTATACTATTTCCCAAGATAAGCAGCAGTTTCACAGTTATAAATAAATTTATGAAGAAAAAATAATAAATACTCTGTTAATATTACATTGATAACAATTTTTTGAATCTTTGTTTCGAAAATGCTCTCAATTTATATTCTATTATATATTATATTTATATTATATTTATTCCATGTTGAAACACTCGTCTAGAGAAGATTGTGGAAGTCGAGGGGTCGAGGGTTGAGTGGTTCGTGCAATTAAAAACAAATATGAGGAATTTTATATTAAGATTTATTTTTAAAATATGTACACATCTATGTATGTATGTCTGTACTGATACTTGCCATGAACATAAGCACTACTTCCCTATGCTCTACTCCTTTAAAATAGAACCACATCAATGTTTTGTTAAATCATGCAATTGTTGTTGTGTTGAGGGTTCTGATATTCAATTGTAGCGCCAAATCTCCCCGACATTATGCCAGTGATCGCTCTGCAAGCATTTCTTCAACTGCTCTTTTATTTATTTTAACCAATTTTGTTAAAATTTCGATTGGATTCATTTCATTGTAGGTTAAATTGTTACTTTTTATGTTCGTCTTACTTGAAACAATTTGTTTCTTGGACTTCCTCGTTTTCATTGACTTCGATTTCCCACACAAATGTAGTACATCTTTCGTTTTTTTCTGAATCCAAATACCAACACAACGAAACAGGCGTGAACGAATTGTGATTGAAACAAAAAAACACGAGCGATTTGTACCGTCACGCGCATACACACACACACAAATGTGCAGTTACATATTTCGGAGTAGTTTTTCTGCTATCGATGCGTCACTTTCTTTGCTATCGTGTTGCTCCTTGCATTCTGTTTATTTATCTGTTTGATTTATAGATTCGCAAGTTACACAAACGATCACAGCAAACACATTAATTCACACAATCTAGTTTTCATAATAAAAGATTATTACTAAGTATAACTTAGTCTGTTTTAACAAATTTATTTAAACTATTCCGGCGGAGAAACATGTCTACCACTTTCGATTGTTGCAATGCAACTGATTTAAGATCACGCTCACCATTTTCCCTTGCTGGCCACTATTTTACGCTCTCTCTCTTTTTTCCACAGCTTCTCTCTATATACCATCATAAAAATTAGTTACATTACAATAACAAAATTGTTTCGACAAGTAAAAATTTTTACAAACCTCAAAAATAAATATATAATAAATATAAACTATAAAAAGTATGAGATAAACCAAATATGAGTACTTTAAAACTCATGCCATGACTTTTTTTTAATTTTCGACCCATTTTTCTTCAAAATTCAAATTAAATAAAATTGTTGCAGTAACGAAATGAAAAATTGTGAATGAAGTCAAGTATGAAATTTTTCGGTGGAGCCACTACCAAATTGTCGGATATCCGACACTTTTCACTATAACAGAAGAGTTTTTCTTTCAGTGTAGGCCTTTACCTATTTTCCTATATTTTCTGCTAGATTTTCTGCTAAGTCCGTGACTTTTTTAGTTAAACACAGTTTTTCTTGCAAAAAAAATTATTTTCCAACATAATCTCCTTTTAGCTCAATACATTTCGTCCAACGTCTCTCCAATTTTTGTTTCCCTTCCAAGAAAATAGCATATATCGAGGTCCATAAAATAGGCATTTGTTTGATCAATAATTGCATCGTTGGAGCTAAATCTCTTTCCACCGAGCCATTCCTTTAGGTTTGGAAATGGGAAATAGTCACTGGGGGCTAAATCCGAAGTATATGGCGGATGAGGTACCAATTCGTAGCCCAGTTCAGGAAATTTTTCCATTGGTCAATTGAGAGCAAACGCGGCACCCATTTTGCACACAGCTTTCTTAATCCCAACTGATCACTTAAAATCGAAACCACACTGCCATATGAAATACCTATGGCATCAACAATCTTACACACTTTTACTCTTCGAGCGGCCAAGACAATATCGTGGATTTTTGCGACATTTTCGGGTGTATTGACCTCAATTGACCGTTCAGAACGTTCAGCGTCATTTGTACTTACATATGCAAACAGTAAACCAATTTTTACTGTAAACCACTTTTTTACCATTGAAATCAATGGTGCGGAGTCCCCATAGTATTTATGAACTCGAAATTCACTTTTTTCCGTTAAAATTAATGTACGAGGTTGTATGTTATGAACAGCTGTTAAACGCAAAGTAAATGACGACACTTGCTCAAAATTTGACAGTACTATATTAACAGGTGGTACTTGACTGCGACGGAAGTTCGAAAACTCATGGACTTATTGATCCGCCCTCGTAAACTTAGGCTACATTTATTTCCGTTTTGCATGAAACAAGAAAAAGTTCAAACGAGCCACAAAAATATTTGAGTCATAACATAGAATTATGGCACTATCACATAGAAGAAATAATGGTAATATATCGGAAACATAATCTATCGCCGAAATATTGCTTGAACGATACGTAGAAGATGTAAACAAAATCTTTCTTGCACGATGATAAAACGAAGATATGTATTGCCGTAATACCATCATCATACAAAGGGTTAAATTAGCAATATCTATAAAATTTATTGGGTGTTAAAAATGAAAAATATATGACAAACACGGTTAGGTTTTAGAAAAATGCCCTCTCAGAAATGTTATTGTTACTAAATCATCAATATAATCTCGGAAGCACTATTACAGAAATGGTGAAAATTTAAAACTACTGTCAACCCTTTGTATTGAGATATGAAAAGGTACGCCCAGAAAACCAAGTTTCCTGTAACATTATGCAGGAACCATGTATATGTTTGGAACATCCGTATAGTTATACTTACCTGTAAGCATTGTTTTCATGATTTAAAAATCTGCTTTTTTGTTTCTTTGTTATTTGTCACGCTACTTTTGAGCAGTTTTGAACAACAAATCCACATTTGGGTTACAAAAACATATACTATAACATAATAATCATTGTGTATCCATCATGTAATATTGAGCAAACACAATGTGTTTGGACACAAGTATACTATATTTGCGTCAAGCTACAAACATGCTATATTCGCATCAAAATATACGAACAAAGACAGATTTTTCAGCTTTTAGACTAGAAAACTTGTGCAGTTACAAAAATAAATAAATGGTTTCCCATGACATCCCATGAAGGGATTGGGGAGAACTTCTCAGAAGCAGTGAGCTGTGCGCTTTCTTGTTGTGCACTCATTTATTGGGTATTACAGTTTTTACACCGGTTCCGACCTGTATTTTGAGATGCTTTTTCATGGCTAAGTACACGATGAGGTCGTCATCAATAAGCGAAGTGACCGTCGTCGAAAGAAGTGTAAGGTGGACGGAGCAGGGATCGAACCCACGTGCTGATGTACAAGAGCCGTGCACACTAACCAGTGTACCACCGACGGATACAAAAATCCGGATAAGATTCACTAAAATGCAATTATATCCACGTCAACGCTTGAGTATTTGATACTTGTTGTGGCTTTCGTTAAATATGGTTCAGATTTGTATGGTTATATAAAATAACATTCTCAAAAAACAATGAACTTTTTGAAATATTTAACGAAGAGAATAAGAATGAGGTCACGCTCTGTCTTATGACGATTGTCATACTTTTTTTCCGCAAATACATATTGATAAGCTTTGGCTCATCTTGATAATGTAGACTAGTATTCCTTTTTTATTTTAATCAAGCTTGACAAAATGCTAGTTTCTCTAGGAAATTGAAATTGTGGCTTTCGTTAATATATAAATAATAATAAATTTTTTCCAAGAAATAGACAATTCAGTTAAGCACACTCACTGGCATGTCCAGTTTCGAATTCCGTCCAAGTTCGACATCAGAACTTATACTGTGCCCGAATTGAGCTCGTCAATCGGATGTATACAAACATGAATTTGAAATTTACATATGCGAATTAGTATCGATCGAAGAACCCTAAGTACCAACTCACAGTAATTTCAAAACAAGAACAGAAAGCTGTTTTCCTCCATGTTTATCTTTTCGTCGTGCATTCTCGCAGAGTTACAGTGCTTTGAGGTGTTTTAAGATTTTCCCAGATTTTAGCACTATAACTACCATAAACAATATCGCAAACAATTAGGATTATTCGTGACGACTAATTGCAATTTAGGAAAGATACGTGTTTATTGTTGCCTGTACAAAAAACTTGTCATGGAAATATACCAATATTTGTTGATGAGTTAACATCTATAGGCGCGGGTAGAGACTTAACTCACAAAGTGAACACATCCAAACACAGTTTTTCCGACTGCGATCACACATATTGTCCGACTGCGATCACAGATTGTTTGGCGTTAAACTCCTCCGAAACCGATTTGTATAAAATTTTGTGTGCATATCGGGTAGGTCTAATTTTCTAAAATCTAATTTTCATACCCCTAAATGATAAGGGTGACCCACCCCTATATAGAATACAGATTTGTCCGACTGCCACACACAGATTGTCATACTGCGTAAAAAAAGCAAACACTGCAGCGAATAATTTTCTTGTATGGGTGCGGAGCACTCTCAAAGCAAAGAGAATATTGACGTGGTTATACGTACATATATAAAAATGAGATAGCAAGAAAGCAACGAAAATTGTGTGAACTTGTGTAGCGTATTTACGAACATGACAATGTATGTATGTATTGACATGTGTCTGTTGCTTTGCATTCCCTTTGATTTTTGTCGGAATTAAACAAAAAGTATTAAACAAGAAAATTATGACACATGTGCTTGCACTGGTCTTTAAATAATTTTAAGTATTAATATTATTTAAATGTAACGTCATCATATGATTGAACCCTGTTTTTTATTTTCCAATGTAACATTTACTAATGTGTTCATAGAAATCGAACAGGTACCGTGTAAAAAAAGGTGTTAAAACATCGCCCGTGAGTTCGAACACTCATTGGCTTTTTTTTGTGTTATTTCCAGTTTGTATGGGAACCTAATTCACACTGACATCCTCCACATTTTACGATTATGAATTTTGGATTTTGACTTCATGAAAGTACACATCTTCAAGTGTGGATTAGTGTAGACTCGAATGGTTTCGTGAAAACTTATGCCAATAAACGTTATTGTAACACGGAATTTATTTTTGTTTTTGTCACATCAGTACTGGTTAATTTACAAAAAGTTTATTTTTGTAGATATTGTTTAGGTAGATAGCGACATATACCATAACACTAATCAATAGAAAGTTAAAGGAGCATAGAGTAAAACATAATAGAGCAGTTTATTCTCTCCCTAATTTTAACTTCATAGGTATGGTTGCATGTAAACGTATGATGGTGGAATGCAAGGGAAATACTAGTTATGCCTCCAACTAGTAGAAAACATCCAACAAGAAAAACATGGTAAAATAGTTGCCTTAAATCTGGGGTTTCTATGGCGCAGCTGATAGAAAAGGTACTCGAGAAATGATGTAGAATGAGAGACCAAAGAAGACATACAGATTATAGACCATGCAGCAAACTAAGTTTAAAAGCGTTTGATTGCTATTAATGACAGCTAAATCATGTTTTATGTTTTTCATATCGAACGAAAATATTTATTTTCCTATTTCTATTTCTCTATGGTTAAATACAACACAAATATATATCAACAATAAAAGTAAACAAAAAGATGAAAAAAACATCTAAATTTCACAGTCCCTTAACCAATACGGCAAGAAAGGGTTAAGTCGACAGTTCTTGTAAATCAGACTAGTGTACGCCAATTTGCGTCGAACATCTCTCTTTTGCACAAACCCATGACGAAGACTGTGAAATAAACCTCCAGATGAACGCATAATCTTCTCTACTTTGTTGTACTCTATGTACACGAGGTACAAAAATCGAACATACGATAATTTACTAAACTACAAATTATAATTGTCATATAATTAAATTGTCCGGTGTGTTTTGTCGATACTACGTGTTTCATGTCCTATCGTCTGTGGTGTATTATTTATTGTCCTACACACACATGCCCAATAATCAATGTGAAATATTTATAACTTTGCCTGCAAGAGTACGATAGAAAAAAAACTTAGAGTAAATACTTGCTAAATTAGACATACGACATAACAACATACATAGTTGCATACATACGTATGTGTGCAACTTCTAATATACTACTTCCTTTGGATTCCTAAATCACTAACGCTTTAAGGTGAGTGTACATCTCACGGCCCTGCATTTGTATAAATGAACATGCTGTATTCATTAGAAGTGACGACAATATTAAAGCCACGTTTCAGAGTTATGGACAATAGAAAATAATGCAATTATAATTAATTACAGCTGGTCTTCTCACACTCCAGAGAAGTCCAACATATTTGTTAAGGGACACATACTGAAAATTGTTAAATAATATTGAGATTGCGCTGAATATTTTAGATTGTTTCATAGGGATATGCGATTAATTAATTAATCATGTACACTGTGTAATCGGCACCCTGAATAATCAAATAATTGATTAATCATGCAGATTGGTTAATCATATTAATTATCATAATTTTCATTAATCAAGATTCATAATAAATTGATTGATCCAAAAATGTATTAATCAAAAACTTGAATTATTTAGCAATTTAAGCTTTTGGGCTTTTTTACGATAGTTCGATTTTTTTACAAAGTGTTCAAATGGTTCCTCTTGTAAGTATCAGCATGTTTTCCAAAAATTGTTTGAGTAATGAATAAATTTATTCAAATTTTATTAATCACTATTCAATTTAATTGATAGTTTAGGCTAGACAGAATTATTCGATTAACTGATTAATCATGATATCGGTTAATGAAAAATTGCAATTAATCAATTAATCGAACATTCCCAGTTTGTAGCCATATTTTTATTTAAAAGTAGCATTGAACTTCTATTAATATGGTGGTCAAGACCTTCTCAAAAACTTTGAAACGAGTTAGAAGAGTCTATTTCACAAGTTATACAAATTTGATATCAATGGCAAACTAATTTAATAACTTAGACTGATTTGTATCACATTTTGAAAGAGGAACCTCATATCAGAAGTCAATTTCGAGCCATCCCATTTACACAGACAAAGTTTCCGTCTAAATTGGAAAAAAAAATTATTAGAACATGTTTAGTTTCCTACGAACTAATAGATCAAGTTTGTCTGCAATTAATGAAAAAATTAAACAGTCGGAATTGGGATTTGAACTCACATTGGTGGACGATCGTTTCGAAGATTGTGAGCCTTCTCTTCAGCGCCTTAGCTTTCTAGGCTAGTGACTGTCTTGTTCGATTGTGTCAGTAATTGCAGTTTTTAGTTTTCGGTGTTTCTCTCCTCTTTCTCTCCCAAATTTTCAGCCAAAATTTTTTCAAACTATTAACCGATTGCATGGTATTAAACAAAAATTCCATAAAAATTTTTATTTCAATCAATTAAATACTTTAATCATCTGTCAAGGAATCGTATGTTCATGACGTTGTGAACAAATTGTATACTGTTTTACTCTCTCTGCTGTTAGAAGAGAGCAAGAGGAAAATTAAATTGGAAATATGAATTTAGTGTTCAAGTTTATCTCAGTGTGATTTATACAGATATATACCATGAAGTGATTAGGAAAACCTCCTCACCAAGCAGTAAGCTGTGCGCTTTCCATTTTCAAGAAATTGAAGGTGGTCAGTGCGGACTGAGCTTGAAGTCTAGCTATTGCACCACACATTGGAGAGGGAGGACCAAACAGAGGATGAGTAGTTCGAAAAGGTTTTAGTTAAAATGATCAGCAAAAAAATTAACATTTTATTATAAATATGCATTTTGATATTAGTGATTTTTATAATTCAATACGGATTAAGAAATCGGATCACGTTTTCTTAGAAGGATTTGCCCACAAATTAGTACTTGTAAATTTTTGGGGTGCTGATCAAATGGCGTGCTCATTATTACTATTGATCCATCACTTGATATATCACGATCATTATAATTGTTGTATTCATAAATTATATCGGTAGCCATCGGTGCTGCAATTTCTGGCGTGTGCGACTAAAGACGGTCGCTAGTCACGTGATTGGCATGAATCATATAAATCACGCGAGAATCACGTTTGAATGGATGTGGTATCAAATTCATGACCGAGTGTGAACGTAACTACCGAAAATATCTTCCTGCGCGAGTGAGCGTCTTCCTTTCGTGATAGTGCGTAAGCGTGATCCAAAACTAACTCACCTGCCCATCAATGAGCACGACTCTTGTACATAAAAACGTAGCTTCGATCACTCATCTGGCCAGCTTACATTTCACCTGGCTTAGTGACGACGACACTATTGAGTAATAAGCAATGAAAAGCTTTTCCAAACACAGTTCGGAATTGGAAAAAACTTTCAAACCGTAAAACTAAAAAGCCCACTGCTCTAGTGAAAAACTATCGCCAGTCTCTTCATGGGTAGAAAATTATACGCAAATGATGTCCAGATATCCATAACCGTTGAATATGTGACACAATCTCATTAATTTCTTATTAAAAAAAATAAAAGGAATCATAATTCAATTGTTTGGTTTTATGACAATATTTATTGCAATCATGTAGAAATGGGATGCTAATATTACAGCAAACCATTGTAGTCAATTACAAATATTTGCTCTGATTTGAAGAAGGTTGTCATAAATATTATAAACGTTTGCCCTTTATTTAAATCGGTCAGGTCGTAAGTATTGTCTCATCTAAATCCGGAAAATATTAACTCATATGTCACCAAAATATAGCGGTGAACTTTAATCTTACTCGGAATGAAATGGAAAGCAGAGAGCTTCTCACAATCAGTGAGCTATGCGCTTTCCAATTTGCACACCCGGTGATATAAAGCTGAATCCTATGATTAAATAACGACTGGTCTTTGTGATAAATAGGAACAATGATGACTTTACATTAAAAGATGTCTTTAGCTGCAAAACACTGTTTGGGGACCACACAGGAGCGCCCATGCCCATTCCATTTTATCCTTTAATTTAAAGAGATAGACATTGTATGTATTTTTGAACAATGTTGCATATTCATTGAGGTCCTTTCTGTCTCCGAATGTGTTTGTGTGTTAATTTGTATTAGTAACCTCATATGGAGAGATTATTTGATTTAGTTTTTGTGAAAACAAATTAGAAAAGTTTATAGCTTTGATATGAAAACAACACGATAACTACAGTTTGTGTGTTAGTATTTATTTGTTTTTGGTTTTAGCATTTTGTTTTTGTTGCATAATTAAAGAAACTAATATTCAAAAATCGATCATCTTCATTATCCAGGACATGGAAGAGATGCAATTAAATGAATCCCATATTTATAGACGGTAGACAAGTGAAAATGTATAACAAAATGGAAAACTTATTTCCATATCAGAACAGAGATTGTCATTTAAGAACTGTTATGCATAAATAAATATTTAATAATAAATATCAGTCAATTGTTTAACTACTGGACAACAATTTTAATACAGTTGTGAATGTGTGGTAAAGTGATGGTTTAACTGAGTAATAATTTAAATGTTCTGTTTAACATTTTTTAATTTATGCATTTGAAAGTGGTTAAGCATTTAACTCAATGCCACAGTGTGGAATGATTCGAAAGGGGAAACATGACATGTGATTTATAAATAGCCCGTAAAATAAGGAACCAGGAGTCACCAGGCTCTCCTGAAATACATTTTCGATTTGCGTGACACTTTTGGGAGGTAATTATTGGAGGAACTGTACAAAAATTAACCTTTCCACTACGACACTCCCAATATAATATTGTCGGAGGTTTGTAAGTTTGTAGGAACTTGCTCAACAAAAGTTTTAATTAAAACAACAAGAATCTATGAAAAGCTCAAGTAGGTCTTATGGACCTTGGGCCTGATCATGTAAGGCACTTTCATATTCACGCCAAATTTTGCCATCATCTCTCGACCATATTAAGAAATTGACGAATGATTTCTGTTAAATTATTTATTGTACGTGGCCAGTTTTACCCAAATATTGATGACAAATTTATGGTATGTACTTAGTAAATATGACTTTAGTAGAGTCAACAATTTCGAAAAGCAAAAATCAGCGAAATAGGTTGATTGAAATTTTTGGAATTAACAGTGTGCCGGATTTAGAGAACGTAATTTACGACTAACCCAAAAATCGATTATTTGACTTAACTGGGTGTTAATCAATTCGTCTTAAATATCCTTACAAAATTTAAGAAGTAAATATTATTTCGAATGTCAATGAATTTTTTCAATAATATTTCAATATCTATTTTCAAAGATTATTTTCAAATAATTTTATAGCTTGAATAAGTTCTACATAAGATTTTAAAAATTTTGTTTCTTTGATTTCAATACGATTTTATAATTTGAATGAAATTTAAAATTTTTCACTTGGGAAGATTTTCATTCATGAAAATTTATTTCAAATTAGCATATGATTAACAAATTTAAATGATTTTGGTGTGAGTTTAAATTTAACCTTTTCCAAATTAGAATGTGGCTAGAATGTGTAGAATTAGAATGTGTAAAATTAAAACGAGGCTGCCAAATTTAAATACAGTACAACTTCGATAATCCGGATATGGTCTAATCCGGAATCCTTCTGTAATCCGGACAGAGTTGAAAAATTAAAAATATCTATTATATACCTTGTAATCCGGACCAACCACGGTTTCGCTAATCCGGATCGCGTGTTGTGTAGTGCAGTGTTCGATAATTCAATAAAATACAACACATTCATGCTATTTTCACTAAAACACATTATTTGATATTCATTTATTCACATTATTTCGCCTTTTACGTACACATTATTCCATGGTATAATGACCTACGTGGTAGCAGCTGTAGAACAGCTGATTTGTTTTTTTTTCATTTCACAGCAGGCGAAAATTGTCAATTTGCATACACTTTGTTGCTACATATTCTTTGTTTTCATTTTCTAAGAGAGTTTGGCATTCCACGCCTGCACAACTGCCTCTTATTGTTGCCTAAACCAGCAACAACGTCTAATGCTATTAACACGAAGATCATTATACATACCATGCATTATTACATACAAACTTGCAACAATATTGAACAGTGACACACATTTTACAGCGCATCAGTATGTAGCTCGGGGATTCACCGAATATAAATAAAGTTGAATTAGACAGTTTGACTATTCTTAGAACGCTTCGGCAGCGTGCAATGGAAGCTAAACAAAAGTGTATTCGGCAAACAATGGTATCCGAATTTTTTAAATAAATTTTAAGTTAATATACCATTATTATATACTTCTAACGATTATATTGAAGTGATTGTTATAGTTTTTGTATCATAATAAATGAATAAATTGAAATATAAGTGTTTTTTTCTCAATAATTTTAATGCCTTTGGTAATCCGGATTCCTGCGTAGTCCGGATTGAGTTGGTTTTAATTGATCCGGATTAACGAAGTTCTACTGTACACCTATGAAATTTTGAGACTGAAACATGAATAAGAATATTCAAGCCAATTCAGTTCAACTCAATTCGATTCAAATCAATTCAACTGAATGGAATAAAAATGCAATTCAATTAACTTCAATTGAGTTCAATTCATTTCAATTAAGTTTAGATCAGTTCAGTACAGTTCAGTTCAATTCAATACAACTCAATTCAATTCAGCTCAATTCACTTCAATTCAATTCAATTTAATTTAATTCAATTCAATTCAATTTAATTTAATTCAATTCAATTCAATTCAATTCAATTCAATTCAATTCAATTCAATTCAATTCAATTCAATTCAATTCAATTCAATTCAATTCAATTCAATTCAATTCAATTCAATTCAATTCAATTCAATTCAATTCAATTCAATTCAATTCAATTCAATTCAATTCAATTCAATTCAATTCAATTCAATTCAATTCAATTCAATTCAATTCAATTCAATTCAATTCAATTCAATTCAATTCAATTCAATTCAATTCAATTCAATTCAAATCAATTCAATTCAATTCAATTCAATTCAATTCAATTCAATTCAATTCAATTCAATTCAATTCAATTCAATTCAATTCAATTCAATTCAATTCAATTCAATTCAATTCAATTCAATTCAATTCAATTCAATTCAATTCAATTCAATTCAATTCAATTCAATTCAATTCAATTCAATTCAATTCAGTTCAATTCAATTCAATTCAATTCAATTCAATTCAATTCAGTTCAATTCAATTCAATTTAATTCAATTCAATTCAATTCAATTCAACTCAATTCAATTGAATTCAATTGAATTGAATTCAATTCAATTGAATTCAATTCAGTTCAATTCAAATCAATTCAATTCAATTCAATTCAATTCAATTCAATTCAATTCAATTCAATTCAATTCAATTCAATTCAATTCAATTCAATTCAATTCAATTCAATTCAATTCAATTCAATTCAATTCAATTCAATTCAATTCAATTCAATTCAATTCAATTCAATTCAATTCAATTCAATTCAATTCAATTCAATTCAATTCAATTCAATTCAATTCAATTCAATTCAATTCAATTCAATTCAATTCAATTCACTTCAATTCAATTCAACTCAATTCAATTCAATTCAATTCAATTTAATTGAATTCAATTCAACTCAATTGAATTCAATTCAATTCATTTCAATTCTATGCATTTGAATTCAATTGAATTCAATTCAATTCATTTAAATTCATTTCAATTCAGATCAATTATATACAATTCAATTCAATTATATTCAATTCAATCCAATTCAAATCAATTTAATTAAATTCAATTCAATTCAATTCAATTATATTCAATTGAATCCCATTCAATTCAATTTAATTTAATTAATTAATTCTGTTCAATTCAATTCAGTTGAATTCAATCCCATTCAATTCAATTCAATATATTTAAAATTGAATAATGGTTTTAAGTTTTCTGCACAATAACGTGTATTGTTATGGGTAAAAGGATCAAGACAAGAACATTTTATTGTGTAATCAGGCGTATTATTACAAGTAATAAAGGCGTGTTTTCGGTACAAGCTCAGCGCTTGATTGCTAGTAACCAAAACGCTAAACTAGCGATAATTTGTTATAATCTATACATAATCGTCTTGATCTAACGCATCGGTTGTAGTTATCCTTGAATATGTGTATATTCGTCTCCTTATCTTTGACCTCACAATAACGATATCCGACACTGATTTTCCTATTTTGTTAGACTGGTAACTTTATACCTGCTTAGGTCTGAAATGGAAGCGGTAAGTTCAAGTGCCGTTTAATATCGCTTAGCTCGCCATACATGATGAGAAATAATCTAAGCAAGCGGTTTAACCAAAACACGCCTATTGTGTTCCATGCAAAACGATAAAACCGAAAAGAAACCATAAACCGAATATTAACCGGTTTCACAGGGATTTTAAATTCTGTGAAACCGAAAACTTGTTCTCCCAGAAAAACCGGTTATTCGATAATGTCGGTTTTTGAACACTCTAGAGTTGTGTAATAAAGCCAAAAATTAGGATTTAGTTTGTGCTATAAAGCCGCTGTCAACGTTTTGGCATAAAAGTGAATGTGTTCCTTTACCATGAACCCTGTAAAGTTATTTTTAAATATCTTGAACCAAAGTACCTTCCTTTATCCCAAATTTTAGCTATTTATTTGTAGTGAACTGAGCTTGAAGACATTGGAAAAGTCCCGACTAAATAATCAAAGGAAAGGGACCAAAAAAATCCACCAAACATTCACTTGATAACATTTGATAGCGCAACACTTTTCGCTTGCGCCAGTTGTGATAATCGTGGAGTATATTGAAACATATTATCGTGGTGGGTCTGAAACATTTTGCCTTGGAAATGGAACACATTTTTAAAACGTTCCTACCGCTCAGAGTCACTCAGAACTTTTTATATCGAACTGTGAAATTGGTTAAGAATACTAGCGAGGTTTGAAACTCGGCGTCATGAGTGTTGTACTAACTCCAAGAGCTGTCAAGTTTGTGATAACAGTTATATATTTGTGTGGGTACATATTGTGCTCCAAGATACAAAAATAACAACCATATCATTGGTATCAACTACTCGTGTCCATTAACAGGATTTGGGCCTTCGGGCTTAAAAAATTCATACCGGACATCGAAACACAAACATCGAAACACAAAATACCGGACATCGAAACACAAGCAAACGTCGTGAAAAGGATTCAGCCATGGTAGAGTTATCTACCAGGTAAACGCGTAAGCCCAGCTGATTTCTAGGTTGTTCTTCCGTTCCGTGGTTAAGCTGTCAAATTAATTTTTTTTTTAATTTTGTTAGCATTTAGTTTGTTGATCAAACTAAAAGTGTAGACGTTGTATCAAGTAAGACAAGCAAATTAAATTTGTCACATTATGTATACATAGCGGATTTAATTCATCAGCTAGTTTTAACAACTTAAGCACGGTATTTCAAATGCGGCTACCTGGTAGGCAGTTCCACAATGGATTCTGCCCTAGGGCAGAGTCGTGATTAAAAACAATTTAGCAGGATTTGTATAGACGACTGATTGTCTATTTGGTAGACCAGAAACAAATCCTTTAGACTACTACTCTTAACCCGAATTTTGAATTTTTACAATGCGCAACTATCCGGGTAGTGAACGTTGTGCGTATTATACGTGTTTGGCCGGTTAAACTGCGGTCGTACTGGTAGGCAAATGACGCGCATTTTGAAAATGTTTTTTTTAATATATATTCAAATATTTTTGTTGAATTGATACAAAGACTAACTAAATTTAAAATGTTGTTGTCGTTTTGAGTTAGTCACGGAAAATAGTTTAATCAAAACTTCCCCTTATGAATAATATAACATTTGAATAGTGCATTTCCTTTATCCTCCATTATAGAAGGTGTCGAATGATATGGATTACCCTAAATAAGCGCGTAGCCATCACTGCAAAGTGCTACCATATGGAATACCCAACTTGCATCATCATTTTGCAACATGAAGTCAAAAGTTGATCCCAAAAATTGTATTGATTTAATTATTTACCAAACTAAGTCGATGTTGGTAATATTATAATTAGCTACTGCAATTTAACAAAAATGTATCCTTAACAGTATCAAATAAAGTCCAGTACGTATGTGCGCAGCTCCCCTCCACGATAAAGTGTCAGCCATAAAGCCATATTTTGTTATTATGGCATCTTTATTTATTGTGTCGACAATATAAATTGCTTGGACCATTAAGTACTAAGTGGCGAAAATTATTTGTTTTGGTGTCTGGCCTACATTTGTTGGGCAAACCACAGCGAAAACGGCGACAGCCGACATGACGAACAAGGTCTTATTAGGAAGCACATGAACAAGGCAAATACATCACCCACTCAGCGTTTAAATGAGCTCTCTCCACGGGGCTACATACGCATGTTCACTTGCAAGTGAAGCGTTTAGTACGGATCCAAACAATGTCGTTACGAGTCCATGATTACAATTATAATGCTCCACTTGTGGCAGCTCTCCGGAGATTGCAATTCATTCGCGGCAGTGGCAAACAACAGCAGCCACAGCAACGCAGAATGTAGCAGTAAATGAAGCGCCGTAGGTAACTACTTGGTCGGCCTAGGGCGCCATAATTGTAACAATAACAATAATTCCATTGCTTGAAATGGTGTCCAAGCATAAATCCTTAATGGGTTTGTGCCAAAATAGCTTTGGTCGGTTTGTTCACTTCTTCTTGCTTTGCTTGAGAAGGAGCACAAAAACGACCATAAGGCCAACAAGAAAAGTAACACTCTGGACCAAATAAATAAAAGAGGCTTTGGTTATTACACCATAAAAATGGATATCAAATATATTGTACTATATAGTACATGTACAATATTTGTTTATATATAAAAACAAGTACTACGTATGAATGTTGTATATATTTATACACACAGTGGTGGTCATGTAATTAGGGATACTTTCAAGAAATCTAAAATATTCACTTAAATTTATGTTTTAGTATTTGATTTTCTTTGTTGTGTGCATTTTGATTACTGGTATACACATATTACTGGACTATGCCAATTGCCTTCTTCTTCATCAATATTCGATGTCGATCGCGGGGATTCGGGGGCAAAAAAATTGCATCCAAGAAAGCAAACAGTCACCAATCATCATTGGTAGAAAGAACACTGGTGCAAACATTTTCTTACCATATTTTCATATGGGCGAATGACGTAGTGAAAATCCATATCAGGCGATACACTTTTTCATTGATGCTAAAAGTAATATATTCATTATGGCTTAAGGTGACTTAAATTTCATTTCCCCTGAACATATGAAAATGGGTTTAAATGACACTCAATTTAAATTAAAACATTACATTGGATGAACTATTAGGCTGATCTTCTACAAATATTGACTGTGGGTTGTAACATTTCCCGGTATGGTTTCTAGTTATGTAAGGTCTTGATTAATCACAGGGTCTGGCACCGTACATGGAATTATATTTATATATCTAAGATATGAATAAGTAGTTTTGTACAGTGACTGTTTCTTTAAAGCGTGTATTTATTGGAGTCCAAAAAAGCTAACATTCATGGATGGTATACGTAGTACCGACCACGGGACAAATAATTTTTGGGCAAAACAACGTGTACCGTGTCAACGAGTATTTTATATATTAATAGAATATCAGTTCATTTGAATCAATTAGGCTCAGTAAGAACAACATGTTTTTCTCGCATTTGGAAGTGTTATTGCACTGCTTCTATGAAAGCATTTTGTTTGTATATTACACTGCTTTAGAATTAATGAAAAGACGATTTTAATTAATTTTGCTGAGTAAGTCAGGTGGCCGTCAGTGGTGCAATGGTAGTGTGCGCTGCTCTTGTACATGATAACGTGCATTCGATACCTAATCTGGCCACTTTACACCTCGATTAGTGACGGCGACACTATCGATTATATAGCCATGAAAATCGGAATCGGTGTAAAACTGTTGGATCCACTCAGTGAGTGTTAAACTTGAAATCGCACCAGTTTTTAGGTTTGCAACTTTTAAGGTGGTGTAGTTTCCGTATACGTCAGCTTAGTTATATGAATTCAGTGTCGTTTAAAGGGTTTAATTTGAAACCTAAAGTTGTGTATGAACAGCTGCAATATGTTGGGCAAAATACAAAACGTCCCTGTAAATTATAAAACATTTTTTGGATTTTATCATTTTATTTAAAATAATATTAAAAATTTCCAATTAGCGTATTCAACTTTCAAAATAGGTCAGTCTTGAAAACACAAGACGAAAAAATTTGACCGCATTGATGTTTCTTCCTTAACTATAAGTACTTACGATTTAGGATTTTACAATCCAAATAACACTGTGCAACAACATGAAGCTTTTCCAAAAGTAACAAGGTTTGAAAACCGGATTCTTGTAGAGAGGGTAAAAAAATTATACGTAATATCGGCATTTTGAAAGTTTACGTCTGAATTTTTTTTTAAGGATGGGTGAAATTTTCTCCCTTCTGCACATTCTTATGATGAATAGGCATAGGAAACATTTTTGGTATGAGATATGTCAATATATGGATATTGTTTGTTATTTTTGTGGAAAAGGGTAAAAAACACCCCTTAAACAGGGGTGTTAAAATGTGCTACAAAAATTTTTCTCATAAAATTCCACTATAAGTTTCTTACAACACCAAAGCTCAAAACTGAACTGGAATGAAAAAAATAAGTCAAAACTTAAAATAAATTTAAGGGATCCATTTAAGGGAAAACTGTTGATTAATATCTTCTTATATAAAATAAGACAAACTTCGGCCGGCAACAAAAAACTAAGACGAAGTAAAATCAAAAATATACTCAAAATGAGCAATCCTCCTTCTTTGCTTAACTAACCCTTAAACTTTTCTTAATTAACCCCTAAAGTTAAATGCAATTGTTACTTGCTCTTAACTACAGGATCAGGCAAAAATTCCTTTGTAGTCCCAGTGTTTTAAAAAACTCAAATTTAGCATAGATGCGGATATGCTGGGGTTTACAAACAACCAAAACGTTTGTATGCTGTTATACCTAAACGGATCAATTTATAGTGGACTAAAAAAGAAAATTATTAAAAAAAAACGAAATTTAGTTGAATATTTTAAGATTTTGAAAGTGTCTCTAATAACACGACCAGCACTGTATATAGTATATACATACATAATTCTCGTAATATCAGCAATTGATGGTTTGAAAGACAATATAGTATTTGTTTAAAGGCCGATTTAAATACTCGTTAATATTTCAAATTTGTATTACATATTTGATTATATTTATTGGATTAAAAAAAGAGTCAAGCAACTATTTATGTAATTGCATTTACCCAAAGGAAAGACCTGAAAGACATAATTGCACACATCAACACACTCCAATTTATATTTTGAATGAATCTAGAGATACCTTTGTGGCATCCAGCTGCGTGATTTGTATTAATTTGACTTTCTGATCGGGATATATGGCATCACATTTGGATACAATCAGAATTAACTATTACCAGCAAATAAACAATATTATTACGTAGTCGCATCACATGCCAACTCTGCTCTTAATGTAGCATAAGTATTTTGATTAAAACAGAGTCGGTCTTAGATAGAAAATGCTTTTTAAAAAATACATTGTATAGAAGTTATGTGGAAATTGGTATGAGCCTTGCAAAACATCTCACATCCAAACTACCAAAGAGTCATAACTGCAAATACAGAAATTTGCAGTAGAAGCCAATAAATGGTTTTACACAGATAAAAAAATGTATGCAACTTCTCACTGATATGATACTGACAACAGGTTTTGACAACAGAAACGGTCCTTGGTTATTGTTTTTAAGCCAAAAATTACAAATCTAAACAGTTTGAGTTATTACTCTTTCGTAAAGGGTGATACTTTTATACCTTTTTTGAATTTTAAATAAAACACTTAAAATGCAATTGGATGTCGCAATCTTTATTATGACCCGAAAGAACAGTATCTGACATTTACTTTTTAGGTACAATTTCATTAAAATATTGAAGGCAACTGCGCCGTAGGTGGTCCATTCGGAAGGTCAATTTTTCGAGCACTTTTTCAGCATTGTTAGCGGTATATCTCGAAAAAAGCGAGTAATGTTGGATTCCAAGTCTTGAATCGTAACGAGCTCATCGACGAAGATTTTTGACTTCACGTAATCCCAGAGGTGTGATATCACAAGTTCTAGGCGGCTAGTTGACAGGTCTGGAAGGGGAAATTAGCTGATCACCAAAAAGATTTCTCAATAAAGCCATTAATTCACGGGCTTTAATTTCAGGCAACAAAATTCCCTTATTATGGTGTGGTTTATTTTTAATCTGTCCTCATTTTTAAAGAAATATGAACCGATGATTCTACCAGCCTATAGATCACATCAAACAGTGCATTTTTGTGAATGAAATGGGAGCACGGGAATCTCTTCGGCCCAAATGAGACAATTTTGTTCATTTTCGTCTCCATTTAGCCAAAAATCTGCCTTGCCACTGCACAAAATTCGGCGTGAAAAGAGCGGATCCTTATTGTGCTATTGCCCAAACCATTGACTGAAATTGAAGCGTAAATTCTAGTCTGGCGGCTTCGATTTTTAAACGGGTTGGATTTTGTAATCCATTGAACCAAGATCATGGCGTAAAATTCACCAAGTTATTCCAAACGAGAGGCCAAGATGCTGCGTACGGTATCGAATTTGTCACGGTATTCACCACACTCTCCGCTACATCCACAATATTCTCCTCACTGCGAACTGGATTATTCAAATTTGCGGATGGCATTGTAAGTAGTGGGCTCGCAAGGTCGATGATACACACCATATGTTGCCCGAAGTGCAAGAAAATATTTCTCACACAACCTTAATTTTTATATAACAACTTAAAAATTTGAAGACGTTGTTACGGTGTGAGCCTTTCCATGATGAATTGTCGAATAATACTGAACAAATATGGGATGACAGTAAGACGCCAGTCACGCGTGATCTGTATAAAAAAGCAAATAAAAAAACCTATAAATAAATCACAATATAGTTAGGGTGCGATATGTCTTGCAACGCCCACACCACTTGCCACATAATTTCAAACAATTAATATTTTAAACCCCACTTTCTATCATACATGGCATTTTTTAATTTGCATTGGATTTAAGTTTGCATTACTTTATCTAATTCCAATGCAAATGGATTACCATTGTTCGCAATCGCAATTACAAAATTTTTGAATTTGCATTTGCTCAAGCAATGAAAATGCGGGTTATGGAATCGGATGCCAATTGTAATGAAATATGGGAATGGTTTTAAATGTTGTGGACTTGTTTGATTGCTGGCAATTCTGTTTTTAAAGCATTTTATATATCGAGGTTTGTGGCATCGATAGGTATTGCCTCATAGTACTATCAAATTCATAAACCTGTACTGTATAAAATATTTGAAATCCAAAACTGCCAAATATGAAGGAAATGTTTTGAAATTAACTACACACAGGGAAAAGATTAGTTGGAAATCAATTCAGGCATTGGAAATTCCATGATAAAGTCTATATTTTGATTAGAATTCATAATTGTTAAACATCAGAATTAATCGTCGATTTTATTGATAGATTAAAAATAGGTTTTACTAAATACAAGTTGCTACTACCGAACTTTAGTTGTATTAAGCAATTTGAGTATTTCTAAAACCTCATTTATCTGAGTACAATTTAAAATTCGTGTTCAAATATCAGTCACTATAATCATAATTTAGTTTCTGTCACAAAAACACTTGTTACAAAGTTATGTATATATTCGATTTTTCACAGGAGACCTTGCTGTTAAAGAGAAACCACATACAGTTGAGTGTTACGCGAAGACTTTACAGAAAAACTATTATTTTAAACGGAAAGTGATAATGAAAGTTGTGTAAAAACAAAGTGTATAGATATCATCCACCGAAGAATACATATGATCATAAATTGAGGTGAAGTCAGACTTTTAAACACAACTGTTGAATCAGACACCAATATTGATTGACGCCTTCACAAACACAAGCAAACAATTGTGGGCACTTAACTGGAGGAACTAGTATTGTGGATGACACAAATTAACTTAAACATATGTACATATGATACCCAGTGTAACCCATCCCCTTTTTTGATCGAAAATATGCAAAATTTAGAAAGACTGTCTATATTTGTTTTTCGATTGGAAGCTTCGTTTTCGAGATATAGAAATTTTTTCGTCTTTTCCATCAAAAATTGGCACGAAATACGAATCTTGGTTACAAAAAATAATAAGTTTGTTTATTTTTAAAAATAAAATACACAATTTTAATGAAAAATTATTGTTTTTACTTTTTTTCTATAAAATTCATAATGGGTTAAGGCATCACCAAATGGTTGTGACAGCCATCAAATTCATTTAATTACTTTAGTTGAGCATACCAATATATTATTTGGTACAACCGAATTAGTTTTTACATTTTTCGTTCATCCCACTAATGGAATATTCACCACTACCAGACAATTTGATTGCTAGAACTAAAACTTGGTTGACAGATCACATTTATTTCTTGTTACTGTGGTTTCAACTAAATATTTCAGTTCTTGCTACCAAAGCTGAATTACAAATCAATTGATATGAACAACATTTGGTGATACTGAACACAATTATTGGTGATCCCAACTGAATAATGTGATAGTCCAAGGAACCGCCAAATTTTAGTTGGCTGTAAATATAGTTGTGACAACGAATCTCTTCTCTGTGTGTACAGTTGCCAATGGTGTTGAAATTTTTTGAAATTCCGTTTGGGCAGGTAAATCAAATTTAACCACAAATTATAATTGTCATATAATTAATTTGTCCCATGTATGTTTTCTATCTAGTATCAAACTACTTGTGCTTGATCAATGTAGAAATATAGCGCTTAATTAAACCACGATGTCAATAAGGAATTCGTTAATCACTTTACCGACTCCATTTTATCTCTTTGTACCACTGTTCGACACAGGTATGTTGAGGATGTGTATGCAAAGGGTTTAAGTCCTTCAATATTTTCTATAAAAAAGTAAAAAGATTGGTTGAAACACATTTTAAATTTTCTTGAGTTGGCGCGGTTCAAGTTGTAATGACTGAATTTCCCAGTCATATGAAAAATATGCTGATATAAATAATGTCAAGTTAAAGTAGCAAATATCAAATTATTTTCGAAGTGTGGATTTGAAATTTTTGTTATATTTTAATATCATAGAAGTAAAATGTTAATCTAGAAACAATTTTACGAAGTGTCGGAATCCTATGTATAAATAGTGTTACCATTTGGCATTCAGAAAACTTCAACTGAAATTTTAATGAATTTCAAAACACAACAATTCAAATCATCTGTTATTACTTCCATTTGTGAAAAATATTCCGCAGTCAGCTGATGGACTCGAAGTCACATTAAATAAGTGCCAAATTTGCTGAGAAGAAGAGTCACAAATTTCGAAACGATCGTTCGCCAATGTGAGTTCGTATCCGACTTTCGACCGTTTAAATTTGGTTCAGGAATGGTAGTAAAAATATGATTTCTTAGCTCTTACCAGAATTGAAATCTTCATTTAATAAATAACTTATAACTATAATTTGGACAAAAAACAGTAAAGAGGTACCGACCGGTCAGTAGAACGGACCAAGAGCGTAACCATGAGACATTCATGTGGCTGCAGAAGGAATTTTTAAATACATGCAACTTCATTCTATGATTCGAGCCCGTTATATTTGTATACCTAAGAATCAAAATCTTTAATTTATTAAAAATTTCTCCAACATTAGTTTTATGTGGGCGAAACCAAACTTGACTAACCACTCCGCTGTAGGCGGGATTATGCCGCTTTTCGATGTCGCATCCCACCTTGGGTTTCAATACCGCTTTTCACAGGGAACTCCCGCTTTATGACGTTTTGGTCTATTGAAATAATAAAGTGTAATTTAGCTTGGAAATTATATTTTTTTTTAACATACAATTTCCTACAGTTACAAACAGAATTTGAATTCACACTGTCACGATCGTTTCGAAATTTGTGAACTTCATCACCAGAGGCTTAGTTGGAAGCTATTGCCATCTACTCAAGACTGTCACTATCTAAAATAAGCTGAAAGGACTTTTTTTTTTTGTCGATTTTTCTTCTTATTAATGTGATATATGTAATTTTATACCGTTGGATGGGTCACAATACTGGCGTAACAACATTCTTGTTGTGGGCATAATATTTAAACAGATCTCAAAACAAATTAGATTCAAATTACAGTGGTGTCGCCGACTTCATGTACGATCCAAACAAATGTTAATGAACCGAAATGAAAATATATTTTTTGTTTTTAAATATACACTCCGATTCACTTATTTAAAAGCACTAAAAATTCCATATTCAGCAGCCTGTATCTTTTGCAGTTTGTAACCGATTGCAGAATTTTAAATGCTCCTTGTAAGGAAAAGCGGATTCAATTCGCAAGAGACTACATAGTATGGGATGTGCAGCCAAGAGGTCATGTAAATGACTGGAGAACCGCTGTATTTACGGATGAGAACAAGTTTAATTTGGATGGGCCTGATGGCTACAACTATTAGTTCCATGATCTGCACAAAGAAAGCGTTTTTTGAACCGACATCACAGCCGAGAGGGCGGCGTTATGGTGTAGGGTGCTATTACGTACTATGGCACCAACGATCTTGAATTTCGAAGTGTAAAAATCACTGGTGCAAGCTATAAAACGTTATTGGAATCGGCTTTTCCGAAGTTCAGTGAACTATTTGGTCCCATATCTTGGATATTGCAACAGGATAATGCTCCTATACACAACGCCAGAGTAGTAAAGGAGTTCATTGCAAGCCAAAATGTTAATATTCTTGACTGGCCACCCTATTCGCCAGATCTAAAGACTATCGAAAATGTCTGGGGTTGGTTATCTCGTACGGTCAATTAAGGAGGTAGACAATTTGATGACAAGCAGTCACTAATTCAGAACATTAAGGTGCTTGGAATCAAATTTCGTTGGATTACATAAATTCTCTTTATCTCTCAATAAACACTAGAATATTTGAAGTTATTAAAAACAGACGGAGTTGTACCCATTACTAGTAGGTCTTAAATAAAGTAAAATAAATTAAAAAAAAGGAAAAACAGTTTTTCATTAAAATTAGTTAAAGTGCCTTTATTCAAGTGAACCAAAAAAATAGCACATTTTTAGACATTTTTTTATAAATTGATCAAAAAAAGTTCTTTAGTTAAAAAACCACTATCGTCATGTTTTTTATATCGGTTACAAATTGCAAAATATACAGGCTGCTGAATATGGAATTTTTAGTTCCTTTAAATAAGTGAACCGGAGTGTAATTTAATTATCTTGAAGTTTTAAATTTTTAACTTATTTTTGAAAAATTCAAAAATCCCACTTTTTGATCAAAAACAGTTGGTCAGGTTAGTGGACACCACAGTTGGCGTGTAGAAATCGTCCACGTTTAATATAAAAGTGGCGTTTGACAAGATATTCAACGCACACCGCGTTATATGCAGAATTGGAAATTTGTGCGTGTAAATGATGTTAATATGGACAATATTTAGAGCTACATATATCTGACACTTATATTACGAGTCTTGTTGCAAGGCTGTGAGTAAAATATTACTCAATACGTCCAAATTCTGTCCTAAATACAATCAAAATATAAGAACTTAATAAGATGAAAAATTCCATTATTGTCGTTCTTCCAAATAGAATCAAATATACCCCAAAACGTTGAAAGTTATTCATAAAGCGATTCGATTATTTCTTCAGATTTCTCATTATTGAGTTCAGGATAGTTATGGGTATTTCAATCCCACTGGGCGAAAATCTATCACCATTATTACCGCCAATGAAATAACACCCAATGAAATAACGCCTAATGATATATACCTGAACAAAAATTAAATAATACTCAAAGTTGAAATATAAAATAACACCCAATATAAATTAAATAAACACCAAATCCTGAATAAAATAATTCCCGAAATTTTTCCATATACCACCAGAAATGGACTGGAAAAGAGGAGGGGCGAAAATCTAATTGTGACTTCAAACATCGATGCCACGAGAGAGTACAGAATCGTTCGACGGTTCAAAGAATGTTCAACGAGATTTGTACCAAAGCACCGCAGGATGTGAATATATTGCTGGATGTTTCATAAGAAACACAGTTCAGAGACAGAGTCCATCAACTGGGGAATGTACGCACATTCTTACTATGTAAAGATCAGACTTTATCGGCATCGAGTTTCTCCAAAGGCATTTGCTGCTATACATACAATATCTTTGAGAAGAGAGGCACTAATTGTCAAGTACTCTGCACTAAACATTTCTTTAGAAGAGCCGGAAAAACAAACCAAACAAGATTAAAGTTTGGGTAGTACAAAGGGTTCATAATCATATCCTGAGGATCCCCGGAGAGCCTCCACACTATTCTCGAACGCATAACCAGGACGTTAAATATCTACCCTCAATCTAGACGATGTATGAACTTTTCACTGCAAAAACCCCAGATGATCGCATTTTGTAAGATTTTTACTGCAGGTATTTCGCTGATACATGCAAAACTTGCGATGTGTTCGCAACCAAATTGAAATCAACAAGTTTGTCTACAGAAGACGGGGTCAAACTTTATCATGGATATGTATTATCTGTTATAATCAAAAATTCGATCTAACGAAATGTCAAAAATCAGCCTATCCTTTATGCCAACTTACTGTTGTAGTATGAACTGTTAAATGTAAGATATTCATTGCACAAACTGACTGCATGTGATTCGATTGTATCTGATGAATGGCGGTATCACATGAATCAGAAGATACTTAATTTAATAATTTGCTAGATGGCCACTTTGTACTGACTAAGCCAATTATTTGTAAATTACTACTAAATTGGCTGTACGCTTTAATTTAATCAACACGACAAACATGTCAAATGTTGGTGGATTTGCCAGCCGATTAATCTATTGATTATTAAAGTTCAGAGTTTAAGTGAATATAAATGAGCCGCCGTTAGCAGTCAAATGTTGGATTTAATTGTATCCAGTTATGTTCCGGATCCAAATTGAATATGACTGATAACAACATATCCTGACACAGGAAAATGTTCATTTACAAATGCATACAAACAACTCAATCTAAATCCAATACGGATAATTAGGGGAATTAAGAGTTTCATTTAGATAGCACAGCAACATGTATAATAGTTGTTTTTGGTTCTAGTTGGGATCTCCCCCCCCCCCCCACCACTTGTTCCATACAGTTTACAGAGGTAGCACTGTTTCTCCTTTTGCACCCTGGAAGCCTATGTCAGCCGAATTTGTTCCACCGAATGAACACACAAAATGTTTTTCGCAGTTGTTGGGTAATTGTGCGATGAAAATAATAGCCTTTGGTCGGCCATAAAGATAGGTGACCGACCGTGCGTCGCTCAATGAATGGGCGGAGTGGGGGTTTTGATGTGTTGTGTTGTGATTGTCTGACTGGCATACATTTATTGGTTGTACATACAAACGGAAACAATGTGTAGCAACATACACGCAGTTATAGATTCATTTACATACCCACTCAAATCTGTTTGTGTGTGAAGGCGTATAATGTCGTTAGTGTCAGTTATGTGGTTGTATTTAAAATAATAATGAAATTATAGAATAAATTGTTATTTAGCTTTTTAATTGAATGCAAAAATCGTAAATACAATTGTCATTAAAATTTAATAAATTATCGCTGTGAAATAATGTTTTCGTTGCATTTATATGCCGTTGACATTGGCTCTTGTTGGCCATACATTTCTCTTGTTGCATTTGCGAATTCATTTTAGTAATGAAATTACATTCAATTCAATTAAAATTCCGATTTTGCATCGATGGCATCGCTGGGCTCTTGCTATGACCCATATCGTCAACGCCAAAGTCACCACCAGCTGATAAATGTATTACAAAAAAGCGATATTATTTAAAAAATAATATCGTAATAAAGTCATTACGTTTCCGCTATATTTATTTCAATTAAATTGTAAAAAATATATGTATATCTTTGTGCATCTGCCTGCATATCTGCAGCCGACCTGAAGCGAAGTCTCATTGTTTGAGTTGTTGCTTTTAATTGCTTCAATTCTGTTTGATTGGGATTTATTGTGTGTATGCAAGGAAATTCCTGAATATAAAAATCTCCTTAAATAAGTTTAGAGAGATCACAGTCAGTCTTTCGGAACAATATTGGGGTTTCATTGTTGTAAAATGTCTCCGGCGGATTGAAACACCCTCTTCTTTAACAAATGACCTGAATTAAAATAGATATTATACTTGCTACTAAATCATTGATTGTATATTGATATAAATTAAAGAACGACGATAAGATTAATACGACTGAGATAAATAATTTAGTAGTTTTAAAACGAATGTACAGAATTCAGCCGAAGTGACTGCGCCTAAGGTCAAATTTTAAGAATAGCTCAATAAAAGCGAAGACTCACAACTCAAATATATTCTATCCAAAAGGCGCAGTAATATTACACTGACTATTTGTAGACCTGCACCGAAGATCTGTAACTTTTTAACGACAAAAATCGGTAGTTCACTTGATAAAATTCGGCAATTTTGTATTGAAATTTTATGTATTTTGACAATTTAACTATCGATTTGTATCGTTAAAAATATACAGAATTCCGGTGCTGGATCATTTCTGGCAAGAAAGTTACAGTACGAATTTTATGAACTGTTATATGTTTATATTCTCTGAACAAACAAATTTTTAAACTTAATGTCGTATCAGTGATACAAGATGGTACGAATTTTGAGATGGGAATATTAGTGGTCAACAATCTAATAAATTTCTGCTGCATCGCCAGTGTCTTTTTTGTCGAAATGTAATTTTGGTCAACGGGTAGGGCAATAGAACCATGATAGCCGGAACCCATCAAACCGCATAGTGTCTGTAATCCTGTAATAAATTGGTTTTAACGGTTCAAATTGGTCTCAATGGTATTTGTTTTTGCAAGGTACCATATTATGCAAAAAAAAATCCACTAATCGCACCCCAACTACAAAAGACTCATAACTTGAAATTTTTAGTTTTGCATGGCTTACTGTAAAGTAATAACCAAGAACCATTTCTGTCCGCTAAAAAATCTGCCTTAATTTTGCCTTCCATTTGCTCAAAAATATTCCATAGAGTACCAAACGAAAATATCGTTTGAGCGAATGTGCAGTCCCATTAATTATGTTGTAATTCAAGTCGATTGATCATAGGATTACTATTGACACACTTAGTGTTATGAAAACCGTTATGATTCCACGGGACATCATGTTAAGTCCCTATCATTGAAGTTGCAAATCGACATTTTGTGGCTCAGGGGTGTACAAGTCATATGGGACCTCAGTACGGTGCTCAAAAGTGAGGGTGAAGAGAGAGAATATTTGTCCCTAACGAAACTATCAGATTCTGAGGTCATACAGCTTAACTTCTAGTCTGTTAGAGCCAAAAAGAAGTTATCATCCACAGGCTGAAAAGACACTGCTTATGTAACATATTCTCTCAAACACATAACATATTCTCTCAAACACATTCTGCAGGACCCCTGTGCATGTTTGTAATAAACTCCAAATATTCATATAATTGCAGGTTATAAACTGAGTTATCTTTAACTGCAAACTTTAGCATGTTTATCTGCAAAAATTTACATTTTTATGCGGAATCGTATGCGTGTTTCATCCCTAACATCCATATTCTTTCGTCGAAGCATTCGGGTGTTTCCTCCCACACATTTCAAACTAACGACTGAATGCTTGAGACTAAAAAGCAACCGATCAGTTAACATGGATTACAGTGTTGACAGTGTCTGTGTTCATATTGTGCTAAAGTGAAGTGAAAAGTGAAAAAAGCAGGTAGCGGAAAAACCCAGAAGAGAAAAGGCAGTAGACTGCTAACGATTACGGAGAAGACGATTGAGGACGTGAAGAAGACCGTGGTGATAGCCGACGGCGTGGGAGATTCTCATCCAGTGATGGATGAAACGATGGACGAAGTGATGCGGAAGCGTAGGAGAGAGGAGTCCTACGATGCTGATGTTATCAAGGTGCGATACGAGGCAAGTGTTGCGAAAATTGAGAAGCTGGAGGCGATGCTTGAAAAAGCATTATGTGAAATCGCCAGACTGAGGAAGATTGTCCTGAAATCTGAGTCCGGCACTGAAGACGAAGTAGAAGAGCAGTCCTCTGAGGACTACTCCACGTCCGATGAGGGAGATGACATCGGAGAGGAATGCGAGATGGTATCTGTGGAGGCCATCAACAACAAGGAGGAGTTTCCATCGTTGCGTTAAGCGATGTCGAGACCAGCGAAGAGGGATTCGGCAGGGCAAGTCACCACACCTGACAGAAATAAGGATGCAGCAGGGCAAGACGCCACACCTGCTCGGGATACGGTAGGGCAAGACGCCACACCTACCTGGACAGCAGCAGCAGCCAAGAGGGTCAAGGCAGCAGATGATGATGCAGCAGGACAAGACGCCACACCTGCCTGGACAACGGTGGTGTCAACAGCAGCGGCCAAGAGGGCAAAACCTGTGGTGAAGGCAGGTACGCCATGTTCAAAAGCAGCAAGTACAGTTGCCGCAAAGGGTGCGGTGGCTGCTAATAAACCATCAACATCGGCAGCTGCAAAGAGGGCAGCAACAGCGACATCAACTGCGAGGGCAGGTATGGCAACTGCGGCAACATCAACTGCGAGAGCAGGTACGGCGGCGGCTATTATGAGGGCAGCTGCGGCAAAGAAGAGGACAGGAAAATCGATCCCGGTCATAACGACCTTCGATATAGATGTCAAACTAATCCTGCGAAGCATCAAGAATGCGCTGGGGCATGACACCTTCAGCCTCAGCATCTTGGGTAGAAAGTCTACCAACATTTCGGTGAATTCCCTTCAGGATCACGAAAAATTAAGGGCGCTGTTAGAGGCGATTAGTGTCAAGTTTTACACCCACACTCCTCGGAGTGTGAAGCCATCCGTGGTCATCATTCGGCGGCTGTCTGACACGTTTCACGTGGAAGATGTGAGGGGATACTTAGAGGGTCTTGGACTGAAGCTCGAGATCATGGGGCTGACAAAAATGGGTGGCGATCGTTGGCTGATAAAGCTATCGAACGAATCCGATTTGGTCAGTTTCCATGAACTGACGAGTATTTTGAACTGCCGTGTCAGATTTGAGCGGTTTAAGAGGGGTGGGCCAACGCAGTGCTACAGGTGCCAGCGGTTTGGACATGTGGCCAGGAACTGCAACATACCTTCCAGATGCGTGAAGTGTGCAGGACCGCACGAGTCGGAGGCGTGTGTTTTACCCAAGAAGGGTGAAGCCGTGAAGGAGGTACCAGTGGAGGATGAGATCACCGGGGAGGTGACGATGCAGGCCCCACGCAAGGTGAAATGCGTGAACTGCGATGCTGAGGGTCACACAGCTGGGGCAAGGGATTGAACGAAGAAGATGGCGATTGCGGCTAAGATGCGTGCAGTGCAGAATTGACCGAGGGTCAGTGGCCCAACGAATGCTCGGGCTACGATGATGAGAAGACCAGGGTTGTCATATGCGAATGCGGCAGGTGGTGCTCCCAGTGTACGGGCACATTCGGGCCGTGCTGCGGCTCCTATGGCGGCTAATTTTGGAGGTCCTAGGTCTGGGACAGGGACTGATGCGGATGTTGGTGCGTTAAATGCAGATTGTGGCATTATGATGGGAGGCAGCATTTTCGACTGCATGATGAAGGTCCGGGATTTCGCAGGAGGCTATGCGGGAATCCGGGATGAAGCTGGAAGGATGCGGGCCATGGCGGCCTTTATGGAATCTCTCTTTCTTTCATGATCAGACGACTGAAGTGTATATTTATCAACGTGGACTCCATAGTTTCAAGGCAGCGGAGGCACTATCTGGAGCTGTTTTTGGCGGAGCACAGACCAGACGTGCTTATGATGGCGGAACATGGACTTGGTGACCGGCATAGACTGGATGTCAGGGGTTATGTGACCCACAGGTGTAATTCGGGCGGAGGTCGCGGTAAGCGGACGGCGATACTGGTTCGGGACGGGATTCATAGCATCAGGCTTGGAGTGGATACCGGGATTATGCAGAACACTGCTGTCAGGATTAGCAGGCCAGGTGGCACCGCCATCTCATTAGTTTGTTTGTATTTGCGTCCTAGCGCAGTGCTTTCCGACTCTGACCTACTCACACTTAGTGAGCTGGTGAGAGGCGGGGATGTGCTGATTGGAGGGGATTTAAATGCAAAACATCCTGACTGGGGTGGATCGGTGGTTAATGCAAATGGACGACGCTTGCGGGATTTCCTGTTGGGGTGTCCGGATTTGGATGTCTTTTCTGCGAGGGAGCTGACCAGGGTTTCTGGTACTGCAGCACCGTACATCTATATTTTTATGGCTTCTCCGGGCATACGGGTGTCTCATGCGCTGAGGGTTCTGGAGTATGAGTCGGATCACAGGGCTGTGGAGATTCGAGTGGACTGTGGCGAGCTGGTTCGGCGGGAGCGACCAGTAATTTACAACTTTGGGAGGATGAACGTGGATCGGTTCAATTCATTGCTACGGGGGTCTCTCCCTCTGCAGCTCTGCCGGTGGATCGTAATGTTACCATTGGCGAAATTGATGACTGCGTAGAGTCTATGGCTGAGTCTTTTCGACAGGCTGTTGATGGTGCTGTGCCGAAGATGACAATTGGGAATGGTGGACTGCCTGATCTCCCAGGATAAAGGGCCTGATTGGACAAAAGAAGAGGCTTCGGAGGACTCTTTGCAGGATGGGGAATTTCTCCCGCATTCCTACTCTCAGGGCTGAGATAAGGCAGCTGAGTCGGATCATCGATGGTGCGATTGCTGAATTTGAGGCTGGTTTCTGGACGGATCGGCTCAATGCCATAAGGGTGGACAGCACTACATTTGCTAAGGTGAAGGCGTCTGGCGGACTGCGTCGAAGGGATCCTGTCCCGGATATGTTGGACGAGGGCAATGTGCCCATTATTGAGGAGGTGGGCAAGGCTTATCTCCTTGCAGCGGGTTTTTCTGCGGTGCATGGCGTGAATGGTCACTTGAGGACTGGTGACTTTGGTGAACGGATTGCTGCTGAGGCAGCTGATTTGGTGAGCCACATACCACGTGTTGGTTTTGGATCGGGGATCACGGCTGACGGCGCAGTTGGCGTTGGGCGTGTGGATGACCTGATTATCAGGGCTGCGGATGTTGGTGGCGCTCTTAGGAGGCGTCCGCCTAAAAAGTCGTCTGGACTGGACGGCATTCCTGATGTTGCTTTGAAGAGTATTGATTCCTTCGTTTGGACCTTTCTAGCAGTTCTTTTGAACCATTGCATCAACTTGGGCTACTTCCCTCGAGCCTGGAAGAAGGCGGCGGTAGTGCCTATTCCCAAGCCTGGGACGGATCGGAAGAGGGTCAGTGGGTATAGATGTTAGATTATTAAACGTTAAGTTGCGCAGTAAAATTTGTTAACTTGCTAAACCACCGAGAAATAAAAACACAAGCTTCTTCGTATGAAGGTTGAAGACAGAGAGAGAGAAAAAGCTCTTCTTTAATGGTATAGATGCAATTACTTTGATTTGACATTTGACAATGCATTTAGTGTTACCAGATGTTAATTATTTAAACTCTAATACTCTCCCTGAATTGAATATTTATTTATACATATTTACAGCAATTCATAATGTTCAATTCATCTAATTAAATTCAAATATATATTTACAGCAATTCATAATGTTCAATTCATTTAATTAAATTCAAATGACTAGAATTTTATTTTGAATATTAATGACAAAAACTTTAAATATTCTATGCAATCAAATCTAATTATTATCTTTTTTTTTGTTTTTTTTTTTTTTGAAAATATTGTTCAATCTAATCCGAGTAATTTCAGAACTGAATTGATTTTTATGCCTGACACTGGCTTCGTAAGTATATCAGCTGGCATTTCATTTGTAGCTAAATGGATTAGTTCAACAACCTTTTCTCGAACCTTTTGATGGACAAATTTTTGTTTTATATCAATGTGTTTTGTCCTAGCTGAATACGTGTTATTAACAGCAAAATTAATCGCGCCAATATTATCACAATACAATTGGATCATACGAAGAGAATTGATAAAAACCTCATTTTCTATTTTCTTTAACCAAATGCTTTCTTGTATTGCTGCGGTCATCGACATGAATTCAGCCTCTGTTGTTGATATGGCGACAGTTGGTTGTCGTTTTGAGCACCATGAAATGGCACCATTTTGCTATGAGAATACGTAGCCGGTCGTTGATTTGCGCTCGTCTTCATCGCCAGCCCAATCAGCATCACAATATCCTTGAATTTCAGTCGGTTGTTTTGTGTACGTTATTTTCTTGTTGATTGTACCCTTTAAATAGCGTAGAACTCGTTTAGCTGCAGCCCAATGTGCTTTACCTGGATTTTGGTTGTATCGACTGAGCACACTTATGACGAAGCAAATATCCGGCCTAGATACTTGAACACAAAATTGCAATGCACCAATTAATTGACGATATGGCACATTCATCATCTCTCTTGCCTCTTCTTCGCTGCTTGGACACATTTTCTTTGTTAGCTTTTGATTTGTGTCCATTGGTGTTGCTATCGCATTACAGTTACTCATGTTGAAATGAGACAAAAGATCTTCAATATAATTAGCTTGATCAAGAGAAATTGTACCTGATTTCTTGTCACGCGTTATACGAATACCAAGCACCGATGATATCTCTCCCATATCTTTCATTTTGAACTCTTCGAACAGCACCTTGGTCAGCTTCTTCTCCATTTCGTTGTTGTTGGAAAATATGATGATGTCATCAACATAAACTGCCACAATAAAAATGCGATTACCCTCGACTAAATAGTAAACGCATTGGTCGGTCGATGATCGCTTCAGTCCAAAATTTAATAACACCTTGCTCAATGTGGTGTTCCATACTCGACTCGATTGCTTGAGACCATAAATCGATTTGGTGAGCTTGCATACACGTTTTGATCCATCGCTGAACCCCTCCGGCTGTGTCATGTAAATCTCTTCTTCAAGTGTGCCATGTAGAAAAGCTGTTACAACGTCCAATTGACGTATGTTTAAATTAAACTTTGCTGCAACTGCCATCAAATATCGAATTGTAGTGAACCGAACTACCGGTGAAAACGTTTCATGATAATCAACACCTTCGATTTGCGTGTAGCCCTTGGCAACTAGTCTCGCTTTGTGACGTATCACATTTCCATGAGTGTCTCGCTTCGTTTTGTACACCCATTTGCACTTGATTGGCGTTTTATCCGGCGGTAGGTCAACCAATTTCCATGTCTGATTTGCTTGCAAAGAATTAAACTCCTCCTTCATTGCATCCTTCCACAAATTAACGTTGTCACTCGATATTGCTTGCTTAAATGTGGATGGATCGCATGACATAAATGCATAAGCAAACGTAGCGTAGTTTGGTTTCGGTTTATCTGCATTTCGTGCTGACTGTCTCATTATTGTTGTCTCATCAGGATTTTGATTTATCAATCGCCTTTCAAATGAATCTTCTGGTTCCCATTCACTAACACAACCATCATCTTCTAACGGTTCGTTTGACGATCGATCTGCTTCCACCATCACCTGCGTTGTATCATCTTGCGATCTAAAATCGGCTTGACTTGGCTGAACATTCGGGGAACCAGACGATGAACCATTTGGTTGTACAGTATGCGGATCATTCGATAACAAATCGGCTTGATTTGGCTGGACTTTCTCCCCTGATTCACTACTGTCATTATTGTCCTCATCTTTGGAATATTGCAAACAAAAATGGTTAATTTTATCAAGTTCAGAATCATTTACCTGAGTTGTTGCACTTGATTCCAGAAAAATTACATCTCTGCTGGTAAGTATCGTTTTTGTTTGCTTGTTGTAGAGCCGATACGTCTTGGAATCACTGGAATATCCGACGAAAATGCATTCAGTTGATTTATCGTCCAATTTCTTCCTTTTAGCCGCTGGAACTTGAGCATATGCTTTGCAGCCAAACACTTTCAGCAATGACAAGTTCGGCTCTCTACCAGACCAGATTTCTTCAGGTGACTTATCACCACTGCCCTTGCATGGCACACGATTGATGATATAAGCAGCTGTCATTACTGCTTCAGCCCAAAACGCCTTTGCAACACCTGAGTCAATCAACATACATCGTACTTTTTCCAAAATCGTACGATTTATTCGTTCTGCTACACCATTTTGCTGTGGTGTATAAACTGCCGTCGTTTGTTGTTGAATTCCGTTGTTTTTGCAATATCGTTGAAATGCATTACTAAAATATTCGTTGCCATTGTCACTACGCAAAATCTTTATTTTGTGTTCAGTTTGATTTTCGACTAATTTTTTAAAGTTAATAAAACATTTGAACACATGACTTTTTCTTTTGATTAAGTACACGAATAGTTTATGCGAAAAGTCGTCAACAAAAGTTAGAATATATTTATTGCCACTGTGCGATTTTACAGGTAAGGGACCACATAAATCTGTGTGTACTAGTTCAAGCAACTGTTTTGCACGATTTCCCGATTCACTGAATGGCTTACGACTGTGTTTGCCTTTTACGCACGTTTCACATATACTGTTCTTTGGTATTTGTAAACTTTTAATGTCTTTATTTAAAAATTTCATGTAATCAAAACTTGTGTGTCCAAGACGACGATGCCATAAAATAGAATTTTCTTTTGGCTTTTCCGCGACAACCAACTCTTTCTGTTTTTCAGCGATCAATGATTTTTCATTACGTACAACATCTAATTTAAACAGATCATTCACTAAACTCGCTGTGGCAAGCAAGTTCCAATCAGAATCGAAATTTTTACAACCGTCAATGTTAAAAATCACAGTGTGTCCTTTCTTTACCATTTCAGAAACCGATAAAAGATTAGCACAAATATTTGGCACATAATGAACGTTGGAAATAGTTATATTTTCTTGTTTGCAGTTCACCACAATATTTTGATGCACATCACCGACACAATCGATTGTCAATTTATCATTGTTCGCGACTGTCACTTCTTTTTTATCGATTTTCTTTTGATTTTTTATTAAAAAGATGCTGTTTGACATTGTTCCCGTTGCACCACTATCAACAAACCAATCGTCCGAACTTGGTTTTTGATTTTTGTCCACAATAAACGATGTGATCAACGCTTTATGTTTATTAAATTTGTTTTTGCCTTTATAGTTATTTTTCTTTTTATTTTGCTCATTTATTTTTGGGCAATTTTGAATAAAGTGTTCATTGGAACCACAACCGAAACACACTTTAACACTTTTTTGCTGTTGATGTTGTTGTTGCTTTTCTGTATGCTGCTTTTGGTATTTGTGTCTATACTTGACAGCTAATGCAGCTTCACTAACATCATCGGCTTCATCTCCAAATGCAAAACCTTGCAACAGCATGTTTTTGACTTTGTCGAAGCTGATTTTTTCTTTGGCCGTTTCTAGCCCTATTATCATTGACTCGTACTTGGATGGCAATCCTCCTAGCATCAATGAGCCTGCAACTTCATCGTCGATGTTAAATCCAGCGCGTTTGACTTGTGACCACAGTTGATGCATTTTATTTACATACGCTTCCATCGAACCGTAATTCTCCTGTTTGAGTGTTACCATCTGGTGTAATAATCTTACCTTACGGCTGGTACCTGTGTCATCAAATGCTGCCGATATGCTGTCCCACGCCTGTTTAGCTGTTTTTGCTGACTCCACATACGTGTAATTGGACGGCTCAAGCAATAGCGTAATTTCTGCTATAGCCTTTTCATCTTTCCTTTTCTCTGCTGCCGTTGCATTGTCTGCCACCTGCGTTTCACAGACACTCCACAAGTCTTTTATAATTAAATGCGACTTAGCACCAATCTTCCACTCGCCAAAATTTTCCCGGCCTTTTAATCTGTCGAACGGAATTGTAGTGTTCATGTTTGTGTCACACGATGAACTTTCCGTATCGATATTAAAATTTTTCTGGTCTGAAAAGCTTTGCAATGTCTCGTTGGCTGCTAAACTGATGTCGTACTTTTCCACCTTGTGCATGCGGCCAAGCACACCACACGATTTTTTTTAAAGGAAAAAATACCGACTTCTTTTTAATTATTAAAGGAAATATGTACTTGTGTACAATGATTGTTTTATTTGCCACGAGATTTAAACAAAATTAACCGCGGATGGCCCATAACCTGTTAGATTATTAAACGTTAAGTTGCGCAGTAAAATTTGTTAACTTGCTAAACCACCGAGAAATAAAAACACAAGCTTCTTCGTATGAAGGTTGAAGACAGAGAGAGAGAAAAAACTCTTCTTTAATGGTATAGATGCAATTACTTTGATTTGACATTTGACAATGCATTTAGTGTAACCAGATGTTAATTATTTAATCTCTAATAATAGACCAGTTTCATTACTTTCCCCTTTTGGAAAGCTTCTGGAGCTGTTCGTTCTGGACCATGTTCGAGACTATTTGGCTGAACGCGGCATCTTGCTGGACAACCACATGCGCTGATGGTGTTTTCTGACTACGTGACTAAGGGTCTGAACAGGAGACACGCCACAATAGCTGCTAGCCTGGATTTTGCGACTCGCTCTCTGAGGAGAAGATGGTGACGGCAGGTGTACCGCAGGGCTCGCTATTGGGACCTGTTTTGTACAACATCCTTCTCAGCGATATGCCCCTTCCCCCGGGGGGGATCTGTTGCTGATTTATGCGGATGACATCCTTGTTGCAGCTTCTGGCCCTAGGGCCAGCAACGTAATCGGAGGCTGAACACTTACCTTGAGACCCTGAATGGTTTCTTCTCCAAGTGGGCAATTGGGCTTAATGTGGCCAAATTGAGGGGGATCATTTTCAAGGGGAAGTGCGGGAACCTGTACCCGAACGCCAGGGGCTACATCCCCAGGCTCAAGGTGGGAGATGCGGATATCGGGATTTCGAGGGATATCAAGTACCTTGGAGTGATGTTCCATGAACGGTTCACCTTCGTGAGCCATGTGGACTACGCTTTGCGGAAGGCTAGATTTGCCTTTTCTGCATACTACAGGCTGTTGGCGAGGGCGAATGGCCTGAGTACGGAGGTGCGTCTGCTGGTGTACAGACAGGTTATAAGACCTGTTATGGCGTATGCTTTCCCGGCCTGGTTTCCCATCTCGTCGAGTCAGATGGAGAGGCTAAGGCAATGGGAGCGGAAAATACTCAGAACCTGTCTGGGACTGAGGATGACGGTGATGGCGTATGGCTCTTTCCGCATGCCCTCCTGTAGGAGGGTATATGATGGTGCTGGTTTTGGGAGGATTGACAGGTTCATGGTGGACTCTGCTCTATCTTTCCTGGGAAAAGCGGCGGGTGTGGAAAATTACCTGGTTAGGGCATGTTTCGACACGACGGATGCGGACAATCTTCTGTCACGCTAGTTCTTTGGACCAACGAACCTTCTGGCCCTCAGTAATGGGGGCTATCTAGGAGCAGACGGGGCTTTGTTGTTTTATCACAGGAGATTCGGTACATTGGGTATCGATGATCCTGTGTATAATACTACTTAGTAGTATTTCTTCGAACCGAGGTGGAGACTGGAAATTTTTCGGAATTTCTGGTCTATTGATTTATGCGATCCAGCTTGCTGGATATCTTGTTTTTATTTAGTTTTTAAGTTGTTATTTATTTTTTAGGTTTCTTTTATTTTTAGGTCAAGATGACAACCAAGGCGTTCCCGTTTATCATCAATTTTTCGGGGAATTATTATTTTTACAGCGTTTATAATTTATTATTAAGACTTGATGTATGTATGTAGTATTTTTGATGAGGATGGAAGTTTCTGAAGGGCACCCTATGGGTGTGAGGGAAATAGCTATAGGTAATATTCAGAAGTATTTATTGTGTACCAGTAGAATGTATTTAGAATTATTACAATAAAACCAGTTTAAAAAAAAATTAACATAAGAAACACTAAAAGCAGTTACAAATTTACTTATGAATCACTGGCTGAAAGAATGATGCAAAAATACTGATGCTGAGAACAATTTCTCTCTTTCCCTGCTTTTTCTCTGGACAGATTAGAGCGACAAAAAGTATATAGAAAATAATGTACCAAGCACGGCTGTATTTGTATCACACACATAGCTATATTTAGATCACAAACACATATATTATAACATATTAATCATTGTGTCTCAAACAAATTGAATAGAAAACACATACTATATTTGCGACAAGCTTCAAACACACATTATATTTGCATCCAACCAAGAAAAATCCAAACAAGACTGATTTTGCTGCGTGCAGCACTTCATTCATGCAACTTTAGCATGCGCTGAAAAAGCAATCTTTGTTCTTGTTTTTGATGAAAATATAACGTGTGGGTGGTGCTTGTCGAAAATATAGTATATCTGTGCCCAAACAGATTGTGTTGTCATTTTTGAGACACAATGATTAATATGTTATAATATATGTATTTGTGATCCACATACATCTTTGTTTGTGATACCAATACAGCCGTGTTCGGTGCACTATTTGTTTAATTTTTCTAACTAACAGCCTTAACTAACACCCTTATCACACGAGTCACATTCACTTCAACTGACATTTTTGACATCACATGATAAACAAAGTTGGAACTGACCACAACCAATATATATTTTAACAAAAATCATACGTCAGGGTCTTTATTTGGTCAAGCGAAAAATGGGGTGAATTACATGATCAAGTGGTTACATGATCAAGTTAATGCTATTGCAAGTGTATCACTGTATATTTACATTATTTTTTCAGTCAATGATTTACAAATATTCCTGATTACTTGCGAAAATTTATTGAGTTTTTCTTACGAGCTGCAATTTGTCTCATCTGACAATTTCTTTCACACTATTCGTGGTGCGATAGTGAGTTATTTGACGTAAATTGACTTATACCAGGTGAAATTACAAAAATTATTCACTTAAATTTTTCATGTCGTTTTGATGAAAAACTGTGAAATTTGGACGTATTTTAGATTTTTTGTTATGTGTTATTGTTAGTATATATTTTTGTGGTTAATTTACACAAAAATGTTAACGCATAAAACGAAATGCCGTTGCTGTTTTCTTGTCGGTTGGTTTGAGCCATTGCCTCTATCTGGTATAATTAAAGCAATACCTTCCAACATCCAACCGCCCACCTGCAACACACCAAATGTCTTAAATTTACTGAGACTCTTTTATGTTACAGAGACTCTTTTTTCCACGAGTTAAGATTTCAATTCTAGATGCGACCTCCTTAAGGAATCGTGCAATTTGTGGCTCCAGACTATGCGAATGATAGCACATCTGAAAACTTTGGAGTTACGCATGATCTTTCGTCTAAAGTGGAGCATACCAGAACCTGCGGATTTAGTAAGGTAGTCCCTAATCTCGCCAGCTTATCTGTTAATCATCCCCTGGAAAGCCAATATACCCTGGCACTCACACAAGGCGGACATCAAACTCCTTGACCATATCATTTGGCGGCGTGCGGCAGATATGGACAATATATCAAGTCAGGAATACAAGAATGTAATAGTAGCCTGACTGTCTGAGTAGATGTTGATACCCCTGGCGGTGACGACGTTTCGTTCCAGCCAGAGTGCAACTTCCCCGATTGTCATTACTTCTCCCTGAAAACACTGCAATGGTCTGCTAGCATTTCCGCAGGGTTCAGGCCCACCTATTTAGAATAGACTCCATACCCTACTTTTCTGTCTGGTTAGGTGCCATGAGTGCAGGAGCCTGAATATCTGCAGGAAGCTGGTACAATTCAACCCGAGGAATGCCTAGACGACTTTCACGAGTTGTCGATTGTACATACCAAGCAAATCTATTGGTACTAGGTAAACGATAACAAACCTTAGAGGTTATACGAATCGCATCCGTGATATAGTCCATTAGCATTCACTGGACCATTGTTAACAGACTTCGCGGTAAGGGGACTTTTGTAGTACCGGCTACCAAATAAGAATGTCATAAAGCAATATCACGATGACAACAGCTTTACTTATACATATGTCATGAGCTTGGTGGACTTGAAACCGAGTCGAGAATCTTGCCAAGATAAGAGATGTTCATGCTATACAAAACAGTGCTCTAAATGCAAAATGGCTTTTGGTTATTGATATACATTCTCTGGCATAAATACACGCTGAATAAAATGGTCTCTGTAACAGATACTTCCAAACACATTCTGTAGGAACCATGGATGTACATGTTTAGAACACAAACCCACTTAAATATAATTGCAAACACTAGCACGTTTACTTGCAAACATACACCCTTTTTACGTGGAATCATATGCATGTTTCATCCTGAACATTCACATTCTTACTCGGAAGCATTCGTGTATTTACACCCAAACACACTGCTACTAACGTGGAAGAATATGCGTGCTCCTCCCAAACATAATAATATTTAGAAGCAAGTTATTTTTAGATTTCAATATTATTTATTATAAATTATTTACCAATATAAAAAAGTAAAACAAATTAATAAAAAAAATTAGATTTAAACCGTACTTTTTACAGTTACTATCGTGTGCATTATTTGTTAACTTGTTCATGAAACGAGATTCTGTTGCTCTCTTGTTTCTCCCTTTCCCATCACCAAATTTCCCATCACTGATAACAACGATAATGTCAAATAACTTTCAACGAAATAACAAAGCGCGGTTTAAACGTTGTATTTTATTTACATAATGTAAACTACATTAATTAGCTGTGTATATACTGTGTATAGAGTAGCAACAATCTACTTAGTTCCAAGATGTCTTACGGGTTTATCGTCAAGAACAAAGCACACCAAGTATAAGAAACAAAAAACAAATAATATTTTATTTGATTGTATGCGAATCAAATTCATCCGGAGCGTAAATGAATCGAATTCAAGTAATCGGATTCGCTTTATACTTGTGTTTGCATTTGTTTTGTTAAATTTCTTTAAATGTGCACAAATGGTCCGCCGCTAGAATTTTTTCACTAAATGCTCGGCCAGACAAAGGGCTTCACATTGTTGCTTTTTCAGTTTCTTTCATCAAAATCTTTCCTCACTTTTGGTAAGCATACACACGGATAACATATTCAAAAAGCAAAGCAACACCACAAACCATTTTTACCGCCCAAAGCTTTATTTATTCCTTTTTAACTGATCTCAAATATTTTCTACTAACATAAATTGTTTTGACACCATATTTTACCCACCATACACATTTAATATTCTTTATCCAACTAACGATTGATGACTGAATGCATGAAACTAAAACGCAGCAGATCAATCAGTACTGAATGTTTAATGCAAAATACAGTAACACGTTACAACACCATTAACTTGGATTGTGAATAATTTTTCTGTGTCTCTCTTTTAACCTTTAGCTCCCGATTTCCCGACTTCGATTAAATATTGCAACAATCTCGGCTGTATTTATATCACAAACACATGTATATTTCGGTCACAAAATCATATATTATAACATATTAATCATTGTGTTCCCGACATGTAATAATGAATAGCAAACACAATATATTTTTACCGAAGTATAATGTCTATGCGACAAGCTTCAAACAGAGATTATGTTTGTACTCAAACAACAACAAAGTACAGATTTTTCAGCGTGTAGTTTCGAACTCCGCTACAAGTTCATCATCAGATGTCCAAGTACTGTACCTAGAACGATACTATAAGTATATCATCAATTCGTATACACTTCAAAAATATATTGCAGGAACCATGTATATCTTTGCTAGCATTCTTTTCATGAATTGAAGATCTTCTCGCTTTTGCTTCTTTGTTGTCCGTCAGGATTTTGTTTTCAGCAATTTTCAACAAACAAAGCCCCATTCGGATCACAGCATTATAACCTATTCATCATTGTGTCGCCAACATGTAATATCGAATAGCAAACACAATGTGTTTTGGGCACAAGTATCCAAACAATAAAAAATACAGATTTTTCAGCGAATATACTTTATATAAAAACACCGAATTAAATTTAAATTAAATTTAAATATATTCTCTGTCAATGTTGGGACATATGAATACTGTTTCATACAACTTGATTCACACGACGCCAGTCCTTTATGAATGTTTATAGTGTATCGGAGCTGTTTTATCTCAACTCAAGAACTTGTTTATATTTTAAGCCCGTTGTTCAGTTTTTATGAAATTTTCGTTGCCATAAGAAGTACACGTATAAAAAATATCGAAAATTTCGCTCACGTTTCATTTGCTTGGTACTCACATCTTTGCGTAAATTTCGGACGCAACATCAAGTACAAGGTTGTTCTGCTAAAGTTGTTTCGTACGAAAACAATTGTTTGATAATTGTTTTGGAGCGGAATTTTGACATTTCGATTATTTTAGTAAACAAAAGTATTAACACATGCGTTAAAAATAAAATGGACTGCAAAGATGAATTATTAATGAAATATTTGCAAGGTAAATCAGAGATATGTGGGAACTCTCCGTAACAAAATTTTCCGTTTAGAGATAAATCAAAACATTTCTTTCGAAAATGTCTCCAGAACTGAATACAAGGCATTATAACATATAAACTGTGAATATGCATTTTTGAGTCATATGTGAAATTGATATGCATTTTTCCCTCTTAAACTGCGAATCCTAATGAAGTTTATAATTTTGAAATGCAACGAATACCTTTGATGGAATTAACTTTATGAAAGAATTTCCATCACTGGCTCACGACATATCTGGTTCACACACTCGCTATACTCTCACTTGCTCCATGTGAAGTTACGTTAATGTATTTTCACATAAAACTTTATGTTTCATGAATAGAGTTTTGTTTCATAATGAGCATCCGTGGCCTTGAGTATGAAGCACATAGTATATTATCCTTGTGTAGCCGATTTCATGGGAATGTCTTGTCACAGCTCACAGATTCGTATTAACAATGAGTTCAACCTGCAATGATTCCATACACTTTTACACGTAGAAACTCCACATATATGAAAATTCTCGGTAGTTGCTTCTTCGCTACAAAATTGCTCGGAGTTGTTAAGCTGCATTCCATTAGTTGATGAAATTACAGCGGTTCTTAGTTGCAATTATTTCGTAAGTTCCTGATTATAAAGTTATGAGAATATCAATGTGCACATAATTAAGCGTAACTCGTTTGTGACTTTATGGTTTATTCAAATCTCTATAAAATAGCGATTAAACACGATCACAAAATGTTTAATGAGACCATTTAAATTTGGTTAAATTTTTTCCTCAATTTCATCTGGCAGTAAAACTTTCAACAAATTTTATAACTTACACGTCTGAATGAAATTCATAATGTGCAGAATCGGATTAATTGAAGCATTTCAATTTGTATTTGAATTATATAAAATAATTTTCGGTCTTCCTGACATGACTCCTCCATCATTTTGATGTACTTTTTAACGCATCCACTCAGTTTCAAACCACATAAAAAAAATTAAATCTAAGAAGAGTGAAAAAAGTCAAAAGCATCTCTATATAAGTTGGCCATATTGGAATTGTTCCTGAAAACATTTAAAGGCATTCAATAGACGAATAGATGGATATATGGGAAAATAGATGTGGCTGTAGCAAGAAACAATAATTCTGACTTATACGCTCCCGGTGGCCATGTCGGGTCAGCCATATTGGACAACAACATTTAGACACTCGGCATTAAAAAAAATAGTTTTAATTTGCTGTGGCGCAGTTTTAGAAGTACACAATCCTTGAACATTCGACGAACACAACTTGGTTTATTCAGGAAGGTTAACTCAGTAAACAGATTTTTTGTTCAAAAGGGATATCATCTCTTATATGCTTAAGAAATGCAATGACACTTTTTGCCATGTTGAGTTGTCGAACTGCCAGGCTGACACCGTTGAAGTCTATAATATCTGCATATCCGTAATTCCATGTGAAGCCGAATTGCTTTCGGTGCAGAGCCAGGTTTTGTCGTTTGTCTAGACACATTCTGCTATTTAAAACATTTTACAATTATTTGTGACCAAAATAATCTAAAAAATTCTTTTCTAATTGAGAATGTGATAAAAGTGCACGCTGAGAAATCGATAATGTTTGTTGTTTGAAGGCAAATATAACTTGTTTGTAGCTTGTAGCTATATAGTATACTTGTGTCCAAACACAGTTTGTTTGCTATGTTGGAAACACAATGATTAATATGTTATAATGTATGTTTTTGTGACCCGAATGAGAACACTGGTGAAAACAAAAACGTGACAGACAACAAATAACCAAAAAAGTAGCAGATTTTCACGTCATGAAAACAGTGCTTGCAAACATTTACATGGTTGGTGCAACATAATCTGCGTTTGCTGAAGATCGAATATTAAAAAGGAACACGAAAATTCAAAATTATTAAAGCAAATGCCAAGTCAGCTTTGAATAAAGTGTAAATAAAATACTAAAAAGTAAAAATAAATAATTGAAATAAACCAGGTTCTTACCAGGTTCGATAAAAATGGCTCAATCACCACTTTGTGTTGATTAAGGGATCGTTTTTATACCCTCACCAATAAGGATGGGGTATATATCATTTAATACGTAAAAAAATGTAACACATAGAAGGAACCATAGTAGACCTTTAGTATCTGTGAACGAAATTCGATTTATGACTTTTTAAGACGTTTGAGCCATGTCCGTCTATCTGTCTGTCTGACTGGCTGGCTGGCTGGCCAACACGATAACTGTCGTAAATATTTATCGATCACAGCAAAATTTTGCCAGTGACTATTATTTGCCAATATTGAGTTTGGGATTGAAAATGGGCGTTTTGACCACGCCCCCTCTGGTACCTCCCATACAAATCGACGCATTTAGCACAAAATCATATTTCTTTCAAAACCTTCTTCTGGTAGATGTGATTAGCTTCAACTCTCACACCGGTTAATAATCTGTAAATGCCTAGTTAACTGGAGGAAATGGGCGAAATTGTCACTCCCATTCTGGTACCTCCCATACAAAATAGGGTGTTCGTCCGGGTTATCAATCCGATAAATCGCGTGAAACACTTCCGACCTTAATGAAATTAGGTATAAGGCTTCACGTCATCAAACGCCAATCACAGGGTGATTTTGCCACACCCATTGTGGTACCTCCCATACAAAAGTTATTTGGCCGTCTGGTTGTTCAGCACGAGAATTCCCGCAAAACCGAAACAATCTTTATGAAAATTTGTACTAGTCAATATTTAGGCAAATAAAACTCTCCTATATTTAATGGGCTGTTTTACCACACCCATTCTGGTACCTCCCATGTAAAAGTTGGGCCTATGACCGGTTGATCGACACGATAACTCTCGTAAACTACAACAGATCTTAATATAATTCGGTACTAGGCAATATTTTGCTAAAACCTACTGTTTAAATAATAACTGACTATTGTGCCACGCCCAGTTTTGTACCTCCCATACAAAAGTTTGGCGTATTTGCGGTTTGCCGACTCGATATCTCCAATAAATCATAGCCGATCTTAATAAAATTTGGTACTGATCAATATTTTGGCAACAACTTGCTATGCCCATTTTTGTACCTCGAATTTAAATATTGGGAGGGAAACTAACTAACTTGGGTATTCAATAATATTTAGTGCAATGTCAATCTGTTATTGAATATGGTCACCCTTGAGTATGAGCGTTTTTACCAGAACTTCCACGTAATGGATGACTTAGGGTGAGGGTATGATTAAGTCGGTTCACCCGACTGAAACTTATGTACTGGTTTATCTATAAATTACTTACGAGAAGTCGCGTAACCTCGTCCCTGGGACACACGACCTTAACTCGAAATGTGAATAGAGGAACACTCCAAGAGGAAGTCTTATCTCCACTTCTCTGCAATTTAGCACTGGACAGTGTTCTGATAGAGTCAGGTTGCACAGTTGTAGCATATGCTGATGACCTGGCAATTGCAGTACAGGGGAAATACCCCTACACGTGAACAGGTCCGCTCCAGAACTAAATCATGAGATTCCTTAAGTGGGCCACGGAGAATGTACTGGGTGTAAATCCAGAGAATCCCAATCTCTTAACTAGCACGCAGGAGATCCGTATATTGATCCCTTGTCTTTCTGTGGTAGAGAAATTTGCCGAAAGGATAGTGTAAGATATCTAGCCAAACAATATTTCAAGTCAAACACTCTTGATAGAGTTAGTAGATCCTCAGTCACCCTATATTCGTCTAAACGGACCACCGGAGGACGATGGGCCCTATCCCCGAGAACAGTTTACTGCATATGTACAGCTGTTGTCCATCCAATACTGCTTTACCGTATTGTTGTTTGCTGGTACTTACCTATGTACGTCTATTGACAAAAGTCCAGAGAATGTCAATTTTGTGTATCACGTGTCGCAGGCTTCTACACTGACGGCTCCAAAGTAAATGGCCAGGTAGGATTTTCAGTCTTTTCTAAAGAGCTAGGGTTAGGCCTTGCACACAAGGCTACCATCTTGGTCTCAGCAACATATTGCAGGAAACATGCACATGTTTGTATGCATTGTATTCATGATTTAAAGATCTACTGCTTTTTTGTTTCTTAGTTGTCTATCTTGTTTTTTTTTAGCGTTTCTCAACAAACAACGCTACATTTGGGTATCAAAAACATATGTTATTGCCTATTAATAATTGTGTCTCCAATGTGTTTGGGCACAAGTATAGTACATTTGCAACAAGCTACACACACGTTATATATGCATACAAACAACAAAAAACACAGATTCTTCAAAGTGTATACAAATTCCAACCATGTTAAAGAAAAATTACATAAACTATGCAAAAAGTATGAAATAGTCAAGATATGATGCGCGATAGAAATGCGTTTGAGTGATTTGTTACCACTTTTTGGTTCTCTTTTTCGACAGATGTCAAATTGCGCACATCTTCTGGTCGTCTACTTCTTGATCGTCTTTGATCTACCGTACCTATTCCACTGGATATGGAGCATATGGGTATGCCCCTTTCTGTATTAAAGCTCATGCTTAAAACCTGATAAATGGTCAGCGAATGTTAAATGGTCTCGTTTCACAAATTCCATGATCACCAGGCAAGTATGGCCAAGTTATGACAGAACTCGTACGGCGAATCTGATATTCATTTCTAAACAATTTATACTTATGCCAGTAGCTGTGATCACTAGACACAGTTTAATAGACAGACCCGCGACTAGACTTGGAATCTCAGGTCATGATTACTGCAGAAGCTGTGGGCATGAAGAGGAGAACAAGAGACATTGAAGCACATTGCAGGAACCATGGACATGTTTGCAAGCATTGATTTCATGAACAGGAAACTGCTGCTTTTTCGGCTCTTAGTTGTCAATTACGTTGAGGTTTCGGTATTGCGACAAGCTGCAAGCACGTTATTGATGTGTTAACATCTATGGGCACGGGTAGGGCAATCTATCAAAGTGAACACATGAAAACAACACACAGCGTTAGCATCACATACGTGGTTGTTGTACAAAAACAGTCTCTGCCCGAAAATAAGTATGATGGTATTGATGTAGCGGCAGCGAACAAACAAGCAGGTCGTCGTCGCCAAAGAGTATTGAATAGTATAGAGAACTCATGGAACGAATTGTATGACTCGAAACTACTGGCGACATCTGGCGAATGATTCAAATCGTATTACTCTCTTTGTGTCATAACTTGGTCCGTTCATAATTTTTCTGTGAAATATTGGTGCCCTCTGAAACATTGATGCTTTTTATATTGTTTTATGTAGTAACATTGTCGAAATTGTGCATTGGATTGAAGTATTCTATAAAGAGAATAAGACTCGTTTATGCTCTTTTACTCAGACTCCCTAAATGAGAGCGGAAAAACAGTGCAATAAGTTCTCTATACTATTCAATACGTGTTGTCGTCGCTCTGGTTATTTGTCTGTTGGTTTGTTTGTTTATTTACCCCGCTTCAAATAAGTCCAGGTGGAGATGAAATAATTTTTTCAAAATTCATCTTAAACTAAAATTTACAAATAAAAATATCTTATAAATACAATATATAAATACAATAAATATCTTATAAATACAATAAAATACAAAGAAGAAGAAAAAAATAAAAAATTTAAATAAAATTTTAAACATTGAGCAGGAAATAATGTATTGTTTAGCATAGTTAAAACACCCGAGTTACAAAGCAGGAAAAGCAACACCAATAAAATCAGGAATAAATGTGAAGACAGGCAGCAGGAAATCAGGAACCAGGAGCATAAGTTAAGACATCAGAGTTACGGAGCAGGACAAATAACACCAATACAACCAGGAGCAATACCAAATAGACGAAATAAAAAGACCCCATGATATCGAGTTGACATTATACAGGAAACCAGCAAACAACGAAATCAATAAACAACAGCAAATAATTTAACGGGACAGGATCGGTAGAAATACGGGAAACAGGAATAAGCAACAGCAATAATTAGATGCGACATCATCAGTCCAGGAACCAGGAACATACATTAAAACACCAGAGTTACGAAGCAGGAAAAATATCAGGAAACCAGGAACAACACCAAATAAATGTAATTAGAAGACGCTGTGCTATCAACTCAACAGGGAAACAGGAATAAGGAGCAGCTGTTTATAATTGGACACGACGTCATCAGTAGAAGAAATTCTCAGCAACCAGGAACATATATATATCAGCATATAGAACTCAAGAATCGTCGGAGAAATGATTCTTGCAGGCAAAAGAATTGAGGTAATAAAATGCAACGACTTTATTCAATCCTAACGGCATTACAAGCGTTACATTGATTTAACGATTCAAATGATATGAACTGGCGACCATACATGTGTAAATTCGTAAATAATATACTTTTTCACCCTGGCTAATGGTTCAAAAAACGGTAGATAAATATAAAGATCATTATAAAGAAGAAATAGAGTGCGGACCGGGTTATAATAATCGTAATTAGATCTTGACACAGACAATTTTAAAGGACGAAAATTTATAGTAACGCGAGATGGTATATTAAAACGAATTTTATTGAGCAAAAATTATGAATCAACTTGACCGTTTATCAATTTTATAATAAACATAGATCTTAAAATATATCTCCTTCGTTCAAGTGTAGGAAGGTCAATAAGTTTTAAACGGTTTTCATAAGGTGGTAAATTTTCCGATTGATTCCAGACTAAACCACGCAAAGCAAATAAGAGAATTTTTTTTGGATTGACTCAAAAACAAAAGCAATTATTTCAGTGAGCTAAATATTGCTTTATTTATTTTAACAATATTTCGTCTAATGTTAAAGCAGATGTAAGAAAATAGAAAGTGCAATAGCAAAATAGCCTTCAGCACTAAAACTGTTCCTTTTTTTTATTTTCCAATGTAACATTTACTAATGTGTTCATAGAAGTCGAACAGGTACCGTGTAACAAAAAAATACAGCAGACAGTCCCTGCAGGCTGTGTCAGAGACACGGCCATTAAGTTTAACGTAGAATACGCCATCCGATAAGACAGAAAACATATATAACAATAAATTCATTTGCTTATATTATTTATCATTTATTGTTATATATGTTTTCTGTCTTATCGGATGGCGTATTCTACGTTAAACTTAATGGCCGTGTCTCTGACACAGCCTGCAGGGACAGTCCGTGGCCGAAGGCCTCGGACAACTGTCTGCTGTAATTTTTATATTTACCGACGGCATTTGATTCAAGTCCGTTTAAAAAAAAATATTATGTTCAATTTTTTTAAACTTAATTTAATTTATGTATTTTAATTAATATTTTTATTGAAATAAGTTCTGCGAATGTTGAGAGGGCCGCCGTAATATTAAAAAAGGTTTACCTTATCGAGTCTTCGCATTAGCATTCGAGCGTTGTGTGAAAGCTTTACGCTTTACAATTCGAAATTAATGTTACAACAGCTTTATTGAAGCTTTCGCAAAAAAAGCTTTATTACGTTAGCTTACTGTTTGTTTCACTTGTTACTAGATACATGTTGCCAAGCAACATTTGCTTGCTGTTCGTTTCACTTTTTACTAGATACATGTTCCTAAGCAATGTTGAGCAGCCAAAAACACTCAACCAAACACCACACATATGTTTGAGTGTATGTGTTTAAACAATTTTCATTTGAGAAATTAAAATACTAGAAATATATCAACCAATATGAGATGTATATCAAACGAAAGATAACATCTTCATTTACCCACAAAAAAAATTTTAAAAAAATTCATCTAGCCGTTTCCTCAAATTCAATGAAATAAAGATTACAACAATAAAAACCTGACATGACTCCTCATACCGTAAGGTAAGACGTATTCTACGTCAAAAAGTGTTAATATATCGCCTGCGAGTTTCAACACTCATTTATTTTTTATATGTGGTATTTACGACAAGCTGCAAGCACGATATATTGATATCCAAAAAAAGAAAGAGAAAAAATGATTTTTCAAAGTGTAGGAGAAAATATATACTATCTTATTTCGTGTTAGATTTAACAGATGTCCAAAAAATGAAGCCGGATGCTCTTAGAACCTTCCAGCGGAGAACAAATTGGTTCTCCAGGGATGTACGCCTTTTTTTTCAGCCTCATCCTTGAATATCAGAATGAGGTGTCACATTGTTGTCAATTGTGACAGCCCCTTTTACCTAACCTAACCACTTTTTTCCGTTTTCGAGAATTTTCAACTGTAATGCAACGTTTAAGAAAATATCAAGTTTGAAAAAATAGGGTCACAGAACTAATTTTTTGAAATGAGATTCTACCAACCGCAAATTCGGCTGTTGTCACCGGATTGATGTTGCCACAACCGAATAGAGGTTGTCACGATTGACTTTAATCATGGTAAAATTATCTATCGGGTAAACGCGTCAGCCCTGCTGATTTGTGTTTTTTTCATCTTTTCCGTGGGTAAGGTGGCAAATTCGGTTTGTTTCTTTTTGTTTGTTAATAAAATCCAAAGAATTTCAATCAAAATGCAATTGGTGGTATTATACGAAATAGCTTCGATCGTACACCATCATCTTTATACAGAAAGGTCGAATTGATGGTTTTAAGATATAAATCGACAAACATAACACATTGGGGCTGTGACCCATGAAGGCTGGCTGGGACTTGAAAAATTGTCCGGTTCCCTAAATATTATCCCATATGAAGTGCATTACTTCCTCGATTTGTAATATTTTATGAGAAAATACGAAAATAAATTATGAATACAATTGTCAGAGGGTGTTACTTAAAGCGATTTCAATTAATTGAACAAATTTTGATTAGCGTTTGACAGTAAAAATTCGGTGCAACATTTCATGCTGTTGTGACAACCTCCAATGCAGTAGTGGCAAACTATAATGTAGTTGCGACAACCTCTAAAGCGATTGCGAACACTTTGAATGTGGTTGTGAATACATTTTATATCGTTGTGACAGCGTCTAAGTCGGTTGTGCCAACCTCAGAGTTGGTTGTGTCAGCCACTAAATCAGTTGTGGCAATCTCGAATCCGGTTGTGACAAACACTATTTGGGGTTTGGTGCCCTCTAGTTGGGGTTTTATGACCTCTAGTGTACTTGTGACAGCCTCTAAATTCGATTGTGGCAACCTCTAAAATCGGGTTCAGCTAATCCAATTTTTCTGTTAGTGTATACGCTTAAATATTTCCTCAAACTATACTCTGCCAAATTTGGAATCAAACAACAAAAGTGATAAAACCCCAATGTTCGTTTTAATGTGGAATCAGTGAAATCGAAGAAAGATGTGCCTTTTGCTGCTGATGATTTCCACAGGTATCCGTGAAATACCTTAACAGCGTTAAGCTGCGTCGCAGGCTTATTTTATATGATTTATGCAAATTATCCTATAATATTTATAGACAGTGTAGTTTTTGAAAATTTCTAATGTAAAACATCCTTAAAATAATCGAAATCCAATGTTTCTCCGACCACAAACACTACAGGATAATACGTCAGCAGACGCAATCGATACAACTTGTAATAAAAATTTCGTCTCCCATTCCCCAGTCAAAACTCATCACAATAAATTTCGTTCAAATTTCAAATAAAGCTCAATTCAACTTAAAGTTTGAGTGAGTGAATCCTAAAGGATATTCATTTATTTATTAGTCGAATTTTATAAACACAATTTGACCGAAATGTCCTGAATACACTCACACTAAATGCTTTTGTATTGACATCATTTATTCTTTCACATACACTCACACACACACATGCATATCTTTACAAATGTGCACATGTGTGTGGCATTATAAGATATATGACGATACAAAAGTATGCAATCAAGTTGAAACTATATCATTGACATCCAGTCAACAGAAGCAATTTATTGTTGATCTCTTATGCTTCGCAATATTACCCAGTGGACTAGAGTAAAAATATTATAACCGAGATATGAAATGTGTGCGATGAGTATGTGTGTGCGTGGATGTTGCCAGTGGAACCATTCAACCAACAACCGACTGACTAGTTGGTGGTAGTGGTGGACTTGGTGATGTTGCTCAGATGCTGCGGGATTCTTGGCTTGAAACAAAAGCATTACGATATGTATAAGTGCAGCGTTCATCAATATTCGTGCAGTGAGCAGCAGCTGCGGAATTCGGGAACGTTCTTTGCCCTACATACTTATACAAGAAGCGTCGGAATGTTTAATTTTACTGAAACACTCTCAGAATTTGAATATCTATTTATTCATAATAATATAATTCATAATAATAATATTCAATAAAATATATATATTTATAAGGAATATCTTAAAACATGTAAACAACGTTTGAAACCATCACTCTGTCCTATGCATCAGAATCTGAATATGCAGTAAGCAATATGAGCCCAACTAATATAAGTTCACTGGCAAAATGTCCATTTGATTCAAAAACTGGAATTGCAATCTATTTAACGGTTACACAGTCTGACAAGTGAAACAAGGTAAAATTGAATCTCCGCTTTCAAGGAAAAATGCTGTTAATATATTAAATATTTTTAGTTTTATATCAACTTGTTTGACGTTAACGAAAAAGTCGTTTTTAAACTTAATATATCAAATCACTATTTATGTGATACAGAGCTGCCTTTCTTCTCAACTGACACTTTGTTTCACACTATTTGGGGAGCGGTCGGTGCGACAGAGACATATTTGACGCAAATTGACTTACACCAGGTGGAATTACAAACATTTCTGATTAAAAAATTTTAATGTCTAAGGACAAAACGAAATGCCGTTGCTGTTTTCTTGTTGGTTGGTTTGAGCCATTGCCTCTCTCTGGTATTATTAGACCAATACTTTCCAACATCCAACCCCCCATCTGCAACATACCAAATCTCTTCAATTTTCGGAGAGAATTGGCTACTCCATACGCTATTACTCTATGTTTGTTACTGTGTAATAAATTAATCAAAAAATTGCAAATGTGAAAAACCAATGACAAAAAAGAAGTGAATTTGAAATTATAACCAACTCTATGCCGGCTACAAGATTTTCACCAGAACAATTTTTTTCTCATACAGTGACAAATGACAAAGTGGTTGCCTTTTAACAGATGGTAGATGGCTGGAGCAATGTCGAGTTTATATCTACGCCCGTACCTTACTTGTCTTCTGACACCATGCTTGTTAATATCTTCTCTGAATTTTGGCCTGATTCAAGTGTCATCACCAAGCACGTTTCTTCTGTCTGCTGGTTGACTAATCGCTGTATAAGCAAAGAATTTTCCCGTCATATATCACACAAATCATCCGCACATTGCATGGCGGTGATGGACGATGCCTATTGGTTCTCGAGATATCAGAATGAATTGTTCCTGATTACTAACTTTTCGCCTGGTGATGCTTTCATGTAATTTTTGTCAATGGAGGTTTTGGTTACCAACTATGACAGATTCAGCAGCTGGAAATTGTTAAAGATCGGCATCCTGGCCGGAAATAGAACTAGATTCTTGTCCGCGTAGATTTCAATAAACGTAATCAGCTGTGTGATATTCTTGGAGCGGCTTGCCCACATGCCAGTGAGACCAAGGGTCCGAGAAACCAAGATTTTGTCATCAACAAGTTTTTGGATCAATTTGAATCGTTTAATCCCAACGTCATGAACGAAAATATAAATATTACTAGAAACCTAAAGATTATATCTTTCCTATTTATTCAAATGCACTACTTCCACTTCTCTTCTACTTCTAAATTTTTTTTGTAAAAATTCCATAAATAAATGTTCAGTAAAAAATACTCTGGATTCAGCATATTGCAGTTCATGAGGCAACAAGATTGGATGATAAATGGAAATATTTCTGTGCGCCTGCGTATCTTCCTCATCGAACTACGAATGTTCGAACAAGTCTTTACTCGTTCCGGCAGAAGCAGACGCCGTGTTATAAATCTCGTGGCTTTTTTGCCATCACCAGACACTGCTGTCGTAAAAATAGCCCATGTTAACCTGCAATAATACGCATTCCTTCATTAATAAGTAGAGCATAAATACCATTGGTGAAAATAAATACGAACATATATTACATACACCCAGAGAACTAATTGTTTTAAAAGATGTTGTAGGAACCGTAAATGCGGATGTTACCATCGAATTGAGGTTGCCACAGCCGAATTGAGGCCGTTACGACGGAAATTCGATTTAAGCAACTTCGTGTAACAACTGAATCTACAATTATATTCGTTCAGTCAACTAAATTTTCCAAAATTTCGGTTGGAATCTGGCATCAATTTGGTTGTATTAACCGAATTTGGCATCAATGCGGTTGTAACTATCGAATTGGGTATCAATTCGGTCGTAATAACCGAAAATAGCCTTAATTCGGTTGCAACGACCGAATTTGGCGTCAAGTCGGTTGTTGTAACCGAATTTCTCATGAATTCTGTAGGTACAACCGAATTCATTTTCAATTCGGTTACCACAACATAATTCTATGAATTTAAAATCTGGTGTTTAAAATTCTATAATCAAATATTATTCTACAAAGTTGTACAGAATGTCAAGATTTTTTTGTGGTTATTAAGAAAGGTACACATTTTACACATATTATTCAAGCAGATATCAACACTTTTCAAGTTTTTCAAGGTCGGTAATATTAGATATACTGCAATCGTCTGTATACAAAACATTCTTGACCCTAAATCAACCGATACAACATGTCATAATTAGGGCGGTGTCCCATAATGGCCGGGACTTGAACAAAGGTCGAAAGAGGCATGTAAAACAAATGTAATACCCTATAGATTACCCCATATATATGACTTCTCGCTGATTCTCGCTTTTTAACTTTGTTTTATAATAATACAGGAAAAGAAACCATCATTTAATAATAAAAAACTTTAATAATTCATTTATGACTAAACTCGGTTCTAACAACTTCTAGTTCGGTTGTGATAAGCTCTGATGAGGTGTCAATCTCGGATGCGGTTGTGCCAACCTCTAATGAGGTTGTGACAACCTCTAGTTCGGTTCAGACAACCTCTTAATTCGGTTGCGCTGAATTCGGCGACAGTCTCAATTTTTCTGTGAGTGTCGGTACCAGTTTAGCAAACGGCCGGTTGCTGATTTTAACAGCTTTTACCTCGAAACCCTGCATTTGCACACTACATCTCCTTCTTCATTCCAGGTCACATATATGTTATATGCCATATATCGCTTGCTGCATTTTCAGTTTTTTAAAGGCCCGAGAGAAGGTGTGTCTTGCCACCTTTTCAGTCGTTCGATTAATTTTTAAGAGCTGCTCTCATAACGACCCACAAAGAATAAACTCAATTTCTGAATTATAGTATTATCAAAATGTTTAAGTGCAATAATGTATTTTTTGCCGGAAATTTGGCAGGAGTTACATGCAGCGACAAAAAATATGAAACACGCCTCAATCCAGCCCGCAGCACCGATGGAGTCGACCAGAAACCAGAGGAAGGACATAATTTATGTGGCGTGCAATTACAAATGGCCATAAAAATGATTCTGCATTGTGTGTTGCAACTTACAACACGACCAGGCTAACAGTCACGACAGAGGGCAATTGAATTGTTTTGTCATCTATCTTCGTGATTCAACCAACCATCGGGAGTGCATGAAATGCTGGCAAAAAATTGAATTGAAACCAATTAAAAGCGAAGCGAAAATCCACATATCTACTGAAAGCGAGTTGAGGTGGAAGAAGACTACACACGCGTTTGGACGAATGGCTGATGGTGATAGATGAATTGAACTTGAAATGCTGCATACAATCAATTTAACATTAATTACAAGGCGTACAAGGGAGAAGTTGTGGGTGAGTCTGGCTGGTATGGTTTGCGAAACATCGATTTGTTAAATAAATCAAGGGCTGCTGCGACTTTATATCGTTTGCGCTGCTTCGCATGCTGTAGCTCCAGAGATGCTATTTCTGAAATTGCAATCAATTTTACACAAATGACTTTCATTTTTATGTTTAACTATTTCTTCCTCATCGTTTTTTATAGGTCTTTCTCTTGAAATTTATTGCATACATTCATGTGTACGAAGGACTACAATTGTGGGGCAGTGCGGATAGCTCACGTTCCAGCTTAAACTTCTCGTACATGTTGTTGCTCCAACCAGTTTATCCAGCACATTCCGCACATCTTTGCGCCCCCTCACAATTCGCCATATTGTTACTCATGATATGTACTATTAATCGTTGGGAATCCTTTTTTATGTTTTATATCTCTTTCAGTGCAAACCCAACTCACGCCGAACAATTTGACCCCCTCCTCCGTCCACGCGCCCTTGTGACCGCAATGGTCACTTAAAGCATCAATGGCTTCAAAAAGGATTTGGTAAACCAAAAATTCCTGAAGCGTGCCAAACCATAGTTGTTAAAAAATAACATGGAAAACATAATCATGTACCACACGGTGTTACAACGCCCCTCTCTCCGCTTGCCATCATCCTACCATGGACTTCAGACGGCCAGCCATGGTCAATGGATTCCATTCATATTGAATGACTTGGCTGAGGAAGATACCGCAAAAACAATACGAAACAAAATGTACAGGAACGGAGCGAGTATTTAGTTCATGTAGCATTAAATTGTGGCGATAAATCAATCTAATGAGCAAATCACGCACTATAAATTCACATAACTATCGCTTAATCATTTGGTTTGGGATTTGGCTGGGACTGAATGCCGGGTAGTTGGCGGTGTTGGTGTCAAGATTGCAGTATTCAGGAGATGTGGCTCACAATGGACAGCGCATAACCTGCAAAGACGAACACATACTGTTCATTTAAATGTGATTTAAGAGTGATTATTAGTAATCGAAACTAGACATTACTCGTTGCACAACAACTCGAAGGATGTTTAACCAACAAACATCTCCCAAATGCAAGTACAGTGGGATCTAGATATTGAACAGGTAAACACTAAAAGCTAAAGGCTATTGCATTTAAACATTCTCAGCAGAATGGTGGACCTAATGCTACAATTTACACATATCCCATAGAATTCGAATTCCATTAAGTCGCCTACATCCTTCTGGCCTTTAATCCAGAGCATAGATATTTTATAAACTGAATGAAGGCACTGTTTTGTGATTTCCAGAAAATAAACGCAACTCTTGTTTGTTGTCAACAATACACCACTAAGAATGTTGAGTATGTCAGGAAGATGTTTTATCTACACATCTTAGCTTAAGTCCCACACAATTCGGAAGTCTCAAAGTTTAAAGGACCATCAACAAGCAATAAATGCAAGACATCAGATGTCTTAGAAAATACGTTGCGATGTGATTGCCTAGTGCATTCAAAACTGAAACCGGTAAACCGAATTCCGGCCGGTTAACCGTACGTCGGTTTCCAAAAATAGGAATTTTCGAAGAACCGGTTTCACACAACTGATATAACAACGCAGAATGACAAACCCAAATCCTTTTTCATAGCTCACTATGGTTACTCACCCCACCAGACAGACACAAAAGACTTTGTCAACTAATTATTGCGCCGATAGTTCCGCCGATAAGTTGTCTAAGGTTGAATAAAATAAACAAATATAACATTTGGAATTTAATCCCCCGATATTTCGAAGCAGAATTTGACATTTATGTAGTGGCAGATTATTAGTTAAAGGTTAGAAATTTACGAAATGGATCGCTTTACGCTTGAAGAAAATTGTGAAATATTAGAATCTTTCATCCAAAGTTGTGAGCCTTCAACTCAAACTGTAAGAAATCTACGAAATAAATTCGATAGAACTGGAGTTATATCAGCGCCGCTTGTGGATCAATTTTCAAATTTAGTATGTCAACCAGGATCCGTATCGAGCAAAGGAACCCGTCTCCGTGCTCGTCCAGTTGAAAATATTGCCGCTGTAGATGAAAGTGTACTGGAACAGCTATCAACATCAATGCGCCACCATTCCACAGCAATTGAACATTTTTCGCACTTCTTTGTGCAGAATTTTGCATAACGAAGGTTTCTAAAGTCCAAATAGTTTCCGCTTCGGTAATTGGCTGAAGATCGGCTTGGCTAAAGATGAGAATTTCTACCGAAAAATCATCTTTACCGATTAGGCTAATTTCCTCCTCGGGTCTAGGTTAACAAACAAAAATTGTCGCATTTGAGGTTCGGTAAATCTACACCGAATGACTGTTTGGTGCGGTTTTTGGGCATGGCGGCATCATATATCCCTTTTTCTTCGAAAATTATCAAGGAACCGCTGTTAGCGACATTGTCGAGAATGACCGTGCCATGCTAAGTGCGTTTTTGTTCCAAAAAGTTGAAGAGGAGGACATGGACGAAATATGGTTTTATAACGTCTCAATCGAAATTTTCCGCACTGTATTCGAAAAGCTGCGATTTGAAACCGTTAGACTAGTATCTCTGGAGCGCCGTGAAATATCAGTGTCGAGTCCATTGGGGTCCTCAAACACGAAATAGATGGCCAAACAATCGACAATGTGCTGACAAATTAGGTTGCTTCAATGAGGTACTGTGTCTAAATTAGTAGTTTTTTAAAACAAAACTAAATTCCAAATATTACATGGCCCACACTTTAGTTTCCCATTACCTCCCATGAAGGCATACGCTTACACAACTTGGTACCTGCAGTTTTACACCGGGTCCGAGCGGTATGTTGAGAAGCTTTTTTTTATAGATATGCACTCGGTAGTCATTCTAAAAATTCAAAAAGACTGACTTGAAAATGAAAGATGTTTATGAAACGCATAGTTTACCATTTTGCCGAAACCGGTTCCGCCAAAATCGGAATATTCGAAGAAGCCGAAAACCTAATTTCTTCAAAAACTGGTTTTTAGAATACACTTGCCTATACGACAAATTTAATTTCGGGCTATGATTGAACTGCATCAAGTCATACCACAACACTAGATTCATAAGATATAGTGTATATTAATATATGTATAAACGTCATCTCGAACTTTCATATCTGTGCGATTTGTGTTTCATTTATTTAATTTTTTCAATAAAAATCAGAGTCAGGGGAGCCATTCATTTTCGATTCGCTCGAAAAATTAAAATCGGTAAGAGAGTTTAATTTTCAATTCTTTGAAGATTTAAATCTTTTCAACTCCCGAGTTTTATTTTTACCTCGGAAGCCGAATTTTTATTTTCAAATATTTAAAAATATTGATTCGAGAGTCAGAATTTCCGAATATTTTTTAATTATTAAATTATTATTTTAATTATTATTAAAAAAAATTTTACAATTTTATGGTACAGGCAAAATTGTTTGAAATGATGGGAAGGTGTTAAAAAGGGGACAAAAGGGCTATGACTGAAGATAAGTATCGAATGATTATGAACGCACGTCTTCAAAATGCGGAAAAAATGGAGCGAAAAGGGTAAAACTTCAAAATGCGAGAAAAATCGTTTGAAAAGGTTAGGAGTGTGGCAAAACCTGAGAAAAGGGGAAAAAAGGGGGCGAAAAGGGTACAACTTCAAAATGCGAGAAAGGTTTGCAAAGTTTAGGAGTGTGGCAAAAATTGTGACTGTTGATAAAAGAAGATATAAAGGGGCAAATGAGAGAAAAATCGGTGAAATGAGTGGCAATTTTTACAAGGCGTCTGATGGAGTAAAATATCAAAATGGCCGAAACTAGGTTCCCAATGCTTTTGATTGTGTTAAAAAAAGAGTATGTGGGACAAAGTAACAAAAAGTGTGAAACAGCAATAAATGAGAAAAATGTATACGGAATCAGTAAAAAATTTATTTGTGGGGAGGATTGAGAGTGTGTTACGAATATACATAGCAATTAGTGTTATGAAATAATAAAATATGATTGGTATTCAAACGTTTACCCACAGACACTCTTTTTAACAACCCATTTTTTTATCCGCATACACTATTATTACATTCCCAATCCTTCACAACGAGTTTTCTCGCATTTTGAAATTTCACGCCTTTTTAATGTTTTTATCCTATTGCATTAATATATTTTATTTTTAACACGTTCCAAACGATCTTCCCGCATTTTTACATTTTACCCATTTTTAACTTACTTTATAAACATATAGTATTTAAAAATAAGTCTCCTTGCAGATTCATGTTTTGTCCTTTTAACGTACGAAAGCAGCTTTTAATTAACTCAAACCATTTCATGTATTTTTAAGCTTTTTTTAAATTTGACCTATATTTGACTCTTTGTAGTTCAAACATTTTTTAGCCACTACACTATTTTTAGTAAACTCCCAATCGTTACAAACTTATTTCTCGATATTTACATTTTTACACTTTCAATCCTTTTTTACCCACATACACAATTATTAGCCTGCCACTTTTACCCAAATAGTATTTTTGATACACATATTCCCAATGATGCCAATTTTATTTGTACTTTCAAGTTTTATGTTTGTTTTGCTCTTTTTACCCCTTGATACGTTTTTTACCACCGTACACTATATTTCACACATCCCAAATCAATCATTAAACGATTTTCCTCGCATTTGGAAGTTTTACCCTTTCATGACCCTTCTACAGCTTCTTGCCAACACACATTATTTTTAATAAATTTTTAATCATTTATAAATATTTTTGCAGTTATTAGAAGTTGTACCCTTGTTACCAATTTATCCCCCTTTTTACCCACAGACACTATTTTCAACACATTTGCAATAAGTCGAAACTATATTTATTGCATTTTGAAGTCTAACTCTTTTTCGTCAATTTGTACCCCTTTTTAAGCACGTCCACTATATTTAATATATCCCCTGCCATTGTCCAAACCAAATTTTGGCCTGCCTTTAGTTAAAAAAAATTGGTTTCCCCTTACATCCCCTGAAGAAATTGGGCACAGCTCCTCACAACCAGTGAGCTGTGCGAGTTCTAGTTCTACACTCACTGATTGGGACCTACAGTCTTGCACAGCTTCCGAACGGTATATTGAGAAGCTTTTTGATAGCTAAATACTCGATAGTGTCGCCGTCACTATGCGAGGTGACCGCCGAAGAAAGAAATTTGAGGTGATCAGAAGATCTTATGTACAAGAGGCGCGCACACTACTCATTGCACCACCGACGGCCTTTAGCTACCTTATTTAAACTTATATTCCAATTTTTAAACGACCTCTAGACCCAATCATTCCCATCGAATGATCTCGTTATTTGTAGTTTTTCACCATATATACTATTTTCTTTATATGGGAACATTCCCCATTGTTTCCTTCGATTTTTTAGGATTTTGTAATTCTGCGCATTCTTAAGGTCGAATCTAATCGATTTTTGTCGCAGTTGCCTCTTATGCATATCCCAACTCGAAAAAAATCCACTCGCAAGTCGTTAAATACGGATATTCTTCACTATAAAGCTCTCAGTCCCAGTAAAATGAAAATTCAGATAAACAAAAATTTTAAAAATTAATTTCTTTAGAGATTTTAATTTTTTTAAACTCGGAGTGAGAGTTTTTAAACCCTCAAGTATTGGAAATTTGTTTGAATAAAAAATCAGTATCTTAACAGCTTTGACGTTGCCGTATGGCAACAGTTTTTTTTTCGCTTCGCAGGACACTTATGAAGCCGAACTAAATTTTATTGGTTTTTTTAAATTTAAAAAATAATTCCTGAAAAATCATTTAAAAATATTCACCCGGGGAATTTCAAGGTGATTCGAGTCCAAACAACTGCGCATTGATTTAATGCAGCATCTCGAAACCATTTATTAATATTATTACTATTATCTTTCGACCCAGATAATGGTGTGCAGCAAACTCAATATTGGAACACGGCGAAATTAATACATAAATTGTGATTTTTTTAATCATTTAAAGGATATTTTCATCAATATTCATATACTTTAGCGATTATCTTAAGGTCGTTGCCTAAAAATGTACCTGCACTTAAGCTCTGCTTTTAGTGTCTGACACTTTGGTGAAATTATGATTATTCATTTCTAATGCCACAAGGATGCCGAAAGCTTTGTTAATTGTTTTTAGAAACACCAAACCACCCACAGATATCTCATTCCCACATCTAATTCTTTACTCCTTAAGATGCTGGCAAAGTGACAAAAGTATTTTAAATATAAAACAATCCAAAAACTTTTGAACGGAATGGATTCTACTAACAATGATAAATCATCTATGATAGCTGAAAATACCAAACAGCCTCAACTACGCTCAGCCCCATACAAGACAACTCGTTCCAGGACCCTCAATGGTGCGAACAACACGTGAAACGCACCCCGACTAGGAAACATCTTCTCAAACTGTCACATTAAACTACGTAACGAAAACAATGACAAAGTCGCTTGGCGAAACATAAAAAGGCACGAATTAAAAGTCCTCCAATGCGATATTAGGCAGCAGGAAGAAAAAGAGACACACGCTCACCGTAAATGCCAGAAAGTGTACAAATAAATATTGAGCAAAAAGTTTCGGTTACCATCCAGCTGAGGCCATCCAAAAAAGTAACAATGCCATCCTCCATCTACGGCCGGTGAAATGATGATGATAGTATAGTATAGTATCCTTGCAGAGGATGTTTGTGCGGTGTGTCTTCTATTGTTTGATTTACTTTGTTTCCTTGCTTGAGACAAGGTGCTGCTTCCCCTCCTTCCCCTGGCTCCTTCACTCCAGTGTTTTGGTATTTTCGCTTCTTAACTTTTTTGTTCAACTGAAACGTTTCACGTATGCATTAAAGGAAAATTTATGACTTTTAAAATAAAATATAAAGTTGTAAACGAAAATATGAGTCAAAGTCCCCAAAATATCTGAATGAGAAGCATCGACTTAACAAATCTTTAAAAATGTAATAAAAATTGACAGGCATGAACACGCTACACCGGATGTTTCTTTATTTCACAGTAGGAGATTCATTAAATAGTTTCGAACTAAAAGGAGAAATTCACAGAAAATGACGCATTATAAGGGAGATATTTTCAGATTCGTCCTGCAGAATATAGTTCTTGTTGCAAGCAGGTTAAGATTTAGAATGGTATTTTCCAATCTTGTACAAACTGTATTATTAGATACTTACTTGCTAACTACTTCGGTCTCAAACAAACCCCGAAGATACCATGTTTCGCCTACCAGTTCCATCTTTTGACTTATCTCTCCAGTTGGTAATACCAAGTGTACGCAGAGAGACGTAATCCCTCCAGCGGAGTCTTCGTATTATTAGATGCATCCCATTAATCTCAGCAATGCTTGACAATATTTATGGCATTTTGCAACGAATATTGCAATCAGATTGGTCGGCTTTTGGCCGATTCATGTTTGATACCAAACAATCTTTGCCTAATCTCTGATAAAGTTTTTCAAAATCACCCACTGTGCATTACGCGCCACCATGTGGCATGAAATTCGTGTGAATGTTGGTTGGTAAGTGGCAGTGTTTACAAGAATATTTACATCATTTTTGATTTATTTTTGAAACATTACACGCTTCCTTCTGCCACGCTACGATGATGGTGCAGGCATATGTTTTGTCCCGGCCCATTCATGACATAAGTGAACATGGGAAGAAAGACGCACACATACAACATGGCTTTTGTGTTCATAAGTGGATAGATGAAGGAGTTTTGGCGGAGTTTCTGTTCTATTCGAATTGTGGATTCCCATGATTGCTATCCAGTGCAGGGTCACAACATCAAAAGACGCCAGGACACGTTACAGCAACAACTGACTGAGAACTCATTCATTTCTCCACTCATTCATTGATTTATACATTCCGCTCGTTTTAGGGGTTTATTTGGAAAATATTCAGTGTTTTATTGCCAAACATTTGTTGGGTTATAAATTTGCATTTAAAATTTAATGCGATTTTCATACGAAATTATAAATAACGTTATTTAGATGATTCTTTTTCATATTTCGTGACACTTTACCGCGAGCTCATAAATATTCCGCAGGGATTTTTCACAGTATAAATTTTAGCAAATATTATAAAGGTCGCATACAATAGTGCATATGTATGGATGTATGTATTAGGTAATTTGTAAAAGCTTTTGGTTCCATATATACCTAAGTACACTCCCTTACAGATGAGTATGTCCAAATACTATCTTCAATGTAAAAAAATGGTTTCCTACTACATCCCACGAAGGGATGGGGAAGAGCTCCTCACATTCAGTGAGCTGTGCGCCTTTTAGTTCTACACTCCCTCATCTTCAATGTAGGGCCCCCAAAATAATCTGAAGCTGTTTGGCATTTTCATAAATTTTTACATTCTCGATGTGTCTTAGGCAATAGTGGCTTTGTATTTATTACACAGTACAAGATCAAAGATTGGTAACATGAAACATGATATTTTGGTTGCATGCACTTCAATGTACCAAGTTTGATAAGTTTAGTATCTTTTTTCCATCAATCATTTCTTCTAAGTCTCAAAACTGTATATCTACGGTTTTATAGAGCACAACCAAAAAACAGGTACGTTTAATCTAAAAAACCGTTCGAACTGGCGTAAGCTGTAGGTTCAAATCAGTGATAGTAAGAACATCCCTTCATGGAATGTTATGGGAAAACTTTTATTTTTATATTTATGCATATTCATTATTGCATATTAATAATTTTCTTAAAATCTTTTTTACACCCTCAAATCTACCGTCACCATCTTAGCGATTTAAAAAAACTTACTTCTTTTTACCAACAAATACAAATTTTTTTATAGTGTATGATTCGATAAGAAGTTTATTTCTTAGAAGAATATTTTTTCATTTCTTACACGCTACACAGATCAGGGTTTTTTACCGAACTAGTCCACTGGACATATTCAACTGAAATGGAGTATATGCGGCAAAATTATATTTAATAGAATTTTTTTACGATCCGCTTTTAATGCGACCATTAACATCGTCGCGTCCAAATGCCACATTATTTGTTTCAAATTGTGGCCTCTGCAGGAGTTGATGGCGGCTATAAAAACTCTGTGCGACGATTGTCTAAGTTAGCAGGAAAATTATATATTTAAAAACAAAAAACGGTTAAAATATTGCACAAAAGCAATGTGGACTCCACAAGGTTGAGCACATGGTCGGCGAGTGTTTGAAGTTAATCCAAGAAATAAAACTTTATTTGTTAAATCCGAATAATATTTTTTTAAATTTATAGCCTTTTATGCAAATCTGAACAGTGTTAGACAAATATAAAAATCTAACTAGACAAAATCATAAATTTTTTGTTGAAGTGAAACTCTTTACAAGAGATTACTGAAATCCATATCGGCAACCTTTTGTACGGTGGTCCTCGAGGTGTGATAATATGCCGCGTTGCAACAATAGTACAAAAAGTTTACAGACAATAACATCAAGTGAACATACAAGTACAAAAGTATAAGCACAAATGTACAAAAAGTGCAAGTAAAATTCAGAAAGTGGTACGCATAAATACAGAAGCTGTACAAAAGTACGAAACATATATGAAAGTGTACACAAAAAAGTACAAACATTTTTAGGTAAAAGTAAAACAAGTGTGAATAAAACTACACAAAATGGATAGACCTATAAAAGAATTCATGACAAAAATATATGCTAATCCCATTAAACACATTGAGGCAAACAAAGAAACTCCCCAGCGGTGGAATTTGCAAGGTCTATGCGGATTGCTTCCCTTATAATGCCTTCCTAAAATAAGGCCTGCGGAAAGCATGAATTTGTTTATCAGATACAACCAAGATGAAGATTTTTAAAATTTTAAAAAATATCTTTTCCGGTTCCTTTTAACCGTAACTTAACTGGAAAATTTCACACAAATTTTAAAATTATATTTTTCAATTAATATTTTTAAAATTTTAGAAGAAACCGACTTTCAGTTTGAAGTTCTAAGATAGATACATACACACATTCATTTAAATAAATATGTAGTAGTGGATAATGATTTTGTGAAAAAAAAATATTTTAATTCTATTTTTGTTTAACAAAAATAAAGTAAAGTCAATGCCTTCTAAGGCCTTTCTCTTTGTATGTCTTATAAGGCCTACCTTTTCGTGTGCCTGCTAAGGCCTTCGTTAGGAAGGCCTAGCCTCCCAATATCACGAAATGTTAAAAAGAAAGGAGGACGTAATGTGTAGGGAAGGCCTTCCGTATGTTAGAGAAGGCCTGTATGGTGATGATGTCAGGCCCTCCAGGTCATGACTTTCGTCGCTGGGACAATAATATAAAATCAGTCATACTTACACTAGTTCACAGAACCATAGCAACTGGCTACACATACGTCTGTGCAATCACCCGAAGTGCACTAAAACGGATGCGGATACCTTTTGAACCCGTTACGAGTCTGTGGTAGGCACTCTTCTAGTGTGATGGATGTACGTGTGATTCGAGATGACAATATCGACTCGAATCATTACCTGGAGGCTGCGAAAGTTCGCACAAGACTGAGCAGGGCGTCAAACGTACGAAGCCAAACACGGGAAAAACTAGATGTCAACAAGCTTCAAATACCAGAGAGATCATAAGCCTATCAACAAAAGCTCAATCTCCTGCTAGAGCAGAATATTTGGACGACCCTGAGGACCCATAAGCGTAGTGGAAGCACATCTCCCATTCTCTGCAAAGTGCTGCAAGGACTGAACTTGGCTATCAAAAACCGCAGAAGGATAAGCCGGGGTAGGAAAAAATGGCAATGGAAGCAGAGAGAGAGTGAAAATACCGAAATGTGCAGGATGAACAATGAGACTCGAAATTTATACCAGAGGGTAAGACGATCGAATAACGGGATTAGAACGGCGATCTCCCGCCTTAAGAATAATAAAGCCACTGATGCGAATGGGCTACCCGCTGAATATTTTTAAGCAGGTGGCGAAGGACTGCTAGCCCACATCCATCAACTTATATGCGGTTTATGGTTGGGGGAATCTGTGCCTGACGATTGGGGTCTCAGTGTATTATGCCCTGTATTCGAAAATAGTAATCCGTGTGTCTGTTCTATCTAAAGCGGTATCAGACTTTTATCCATCGCATATAAGGTCCTGTCGAGCGTATTATGTGATAAACTAAAGCCAATTGTTGAAAATCGGATTAGACCTTATAAGTGTGGTTATATATGTACCAGCTAAGTCCACAACTGACCAACTATTCACGCTACGCCAAATTGTGGAAAGGCCCACGAAAATCAAATCGACACATACATTATTTGTCGATTACAAAGCTGATTTCGATAGCACCATAGGAGGAAATTGTACGAAACTATGTCTGAACCTGTGATTCCGGCATATCTAATCCATCTCTGTAGAATGACGCAGACCAACACCACAACAGCAATTAAGTTGAGGAAAGACCTCACAGAACTGTTCTGTACCAAGCGAGGTCTGAGACAAGGCGACACACTTTCATGCAATCTCTTCAACATCTGAGTGGAGATTATAATGCCAAAAGCTGTAGTAAATATGAACAAGACCATCAACAGGAAAAGACATATGTTGCTGGCGTATGCTGAAGACTTAAACGTCATTGGGCGAAATTTGCGGGAAATTCAGTTCAGAGAGAATAAGCGAAGCTGGGTCTTGCTGTTAATGAGGGCAAGACAAAATTGATGGTGTCAACGACTAGGGAAACATCTCGACTTGGTCTTCACTTGAACGTTGACAACCGATTTAATTTTGAGGTGGTAGATGAATTTGTCTACCTCGGATCCGCCGTGAACAAGGACAACAACGTCAGCCTGGAGATAGATAGGAGAATTGTGCTTGCAAATAGATGCTATTTTAGGCCCAGCAAGCAGTTTAGGAACAAAGCCCTCCCAAGACGGACAAAAGTCCAGCTATATCAGACTCTCATTTTACCTGTCTTGACATATGGCTCCGAAACTTGGGTCATATCGCAAGCGGATGAATAACACCTGGGAGTATACGAGTGAGAACTTCTCCGTAAAATATATGGTCCTGTTAGGGAAAACGGCGAGTAGCGACGTCACTGGAACCAAGAGCTATATAATTTATATTCTGACGTGAACATAGCTAAGCAAATCAAATTAGGCCAATTGCGTTGGTTAGGCCATGTTATAAGAATGGATGAAGATGCACCAGCGCGAAAAGTGTTCGATAACCTACCCGATGGAAGCAGGAAAAGAGAACAACTAAGACTGCGCTGGAAAGATCAGGCAGAAGAATCCCTCCGTATCCTTGGTGTTACCAACTGGCGAGAAAATGCGAAGGATAGAGCCCGTTGGAAGAATTTGTTTAATTTGTTTGTTTAATTAATATGTGTATGACATCTGACCTCATGAGGTTGAAAAATAGTCAATAACAGTAAAGTAATAGTGGGTTGTAGCATAATAGTGTTAAAACAAAGGTTGTTTAAGTTCCAAGTTCGTTCGAAAACTCTTCCTTGGATTTGAAATCAGTGAGTCAAACGCTGGAATGTGCAGTCGCAGTTCTTGTGATTCTCTATAAAGTGCATGCGCTAAACACGTAGCATGAAGAATTTTTCGGTAAAAACATATCCCAGATTTGCCAACTTTAACTACACCGTTTCCAATTGATAATGGAAAAAATCAATTTAAATTTAAATATTCTATTTGGAATTTGATCTACATCAATTGAAGTTTAAAAATTATTTTTGAAATTTGAAATACGTCAATTGAAATTTAAAAATCCATCAATTGAAATTTAAAAGACATCAACTGAAATTTGAAAGATATCATTTGAAATTTCAAATTCCTCACTTGAAATTTAAAAATTATTAACGATTTTACGTATTAGATTTCTAAATTTCAATTGGGGTCTTTTAAATGTCAGTTGATGTCTTTTAAATTTCAATTGCTGTACTTATATTTCAAATTTCAATTGATGTGTTTTAAATTTCCATTGATGTATTTTAACATTCAATTGGTATTTTTTTAAATTTCATTTAATGTATTCCAAACTTCAATTGATGTTCTTCAAATTTCAATTGACGTTTTTCAAATTTGATGTGATGTATTTCAAATTTGAAGTAGAATTTTTAAATGTCAATTGATGTATTTCAAATTTCAATTAGAATTTTTAAATTGCAATTGTTTTTTTTTTCAAATTTCAATTGAAAATGGTGTAGTATTAGTTATAAAAACACTATCCACCCTGCAAAATTTGTCTCTTTTTATAGTTTGGATGCAAATATAACGTTTTTGCAGCTGGTTGCAAATATACTATACTTGTGCTCAAACACATTGTGTTTGCTATTCAATATAACATTTTTGAGACACAATGACTAATTATCTTTTTTGTTTTTGGTCCCAAATATGGATTTTTTGTTCAAACCCAATAAAACAAAAACGAGGCAGATAACAATGAGACAATAAGGCAGCAAATCTTCATTTCATGAAAACAATGCTTGCAAACAAGTACCTGTTTCCTGCAATACGTTGCTGGGGTGATTATTTTTCAGCATCTAGTTATATTGTAGGCCCACAGATGAATAAAAAATATACATTCTGTTATTGGAGTTCGAAACAAGGCATCGTCAGTTTCAATTACCCTACACAGACAGTTACACAGGACACTGAAACCCCTTCATAAAATATTCTAAACTCAAAAACACATTATGTTACGGCCTTCCGAAATTTTGGATAAATAAACTTCTAACTCTTCAAACTCAAACTCTAAAATCCAAATAAATAAAATCGTCAACAAAATATAAACGTCTAACTGTTGTTTCGTTTACCGCAAACAAGTTATAGTCCCTCCAAACTAAAGAAAACGCTTTACAAGAAATGAAAAATATTTGCCGCATTTAATTTGTCATTGAAGGCATCATCTGCCAACGTGACTTCAAATCTTACTTTCGACAGTTTACATTTTTTCTAGTTGCAAAAAAACCTTGATCTAAGAAATAATTTAAGATCGAATCATGCAATCCATGCACAGAAAAAAATAGAAATCAATTTCAATTAAAAAATTTGTTTATTTGATTAATTTTTTAATTGATTTTGATACAATCACGAAAATGATAATATTCATTAAAGGTATTTGTAAATTTGTCAAAAAATACTTAAATACAAAAACTTTGTAAATTTGATTAAAACATTTATTGATTTTTTTTCAAAAATATTGATTAAGTATGTAATCAAGTTAATTAAACAATCTATAGATTTTTGATTAAATTTCGAATTGAATCAATTAAAACCGTAATTGCTTTTTTCAGAAATAAAACCCCCACCCCCTGCGACCCACACTGGTTCCGATTAGCAATCTAGCTGGACAAAACTCTAAAATTACCTCCAATCACCTTGAAAATTGGTGGAGTTAAAGTCGATAAGCTATAATTTATTATTTTTAAAAAGGGGCGTGCACATTTGGTAATACGCCCCTTTCCCTTAGTATGTAGTTTGTCCAAAAAAAGAAGAAATTTTAGAAACACAAATTCCAGAATGTTAAAGTTATATTTAAACCATATTGGAAGCGGAATTTAGATAACAAAAGGAAGGAAATAAGAGAGGAAGAGGGGAGGAGAACACAAGGAAAGAGATGGAAGAAAAAGAAAGAAACGAGAATAAACAATATAAAATTATAAAAGAGTTTATAAAGAAAATATTTATAAGATTAAAAAGCTATTCATCCATTCGGCATATTTCGTCATCGTCGCTAGCAGTCAAATCATCTTCGACATAATCGTGCTTTTGCAGAAGTTTTAAAACTTCAGGAGATGCATTCTTATTCCCTCTATCATGGTTTACCCGACGACTACTTATAAAACGAGGATCCGATGAAATAAGCAACATATTAACTAAATCAGTCATAGTATTCAATCTGCTAGTTTTTCGAGTGTTGCTCTCTCTATATTTCCGGTAAATCTTGTTACAGGCCTCTTGAGTTTCTTCAGATAGCATTCCCACTGTAAGTGCGGCTTCTTGAATTATTTGGGATCCATGTATTAGTAGCTAATGTACACTTTATGGCATATAGTACCATTTGTGTTTGTTTATATATATGGTTGCTGTATCGAAATAATACTCTCTAAATTTCTCCAAATCAATTTCACTCCCAATTGCCACAGTTTTCAAAATTGTCGCAAACCGCGTTATCAGCTCTTCATCAACCTTTTATGGGGGCGACCAGTAGAACTCGGCTTCTCCTTCTCAAATGTAATGTTTCCATTTAGCCAGCAACTGTATTTCTGTTGAAAACGCTTTAAAGAAGAATGGCAGTTCGTCCAACGTTCTTTCAGTTATTGACAAAAACCGGCGCACTTATATTTATTGTTTTTTAAAATAGACTCCTCAGAGTTTTACATTTGTAGCTTCTGCAAAACATATTTAAACAAAGAGGCTCCTTTATTTGGTATATGTCTTTCGTTACACCAAACTTCGAACATAGAGTTTCTGGAAATTTCGCAAGCGCCCACTACAAAAAACAATTTAGAAAAAGGGCTGCCAACGGCTGTCAATGAAATTAATATAATTTTGTTCGTAATTTGTTACAAAATACACAATTAAAATGATTAAATGATTAAAATGATTTATTGTCAATTTTACATAAATACACTGTTAGTATTACATTGCAGGGGTTTTGATAAATTTTTTTTAATTTTGGTTCCGAAAATGATCTTAGTTTGCTAAATATGTATATAATATCCATTCCATTTTGAAACAGTCGTCTGCAGAAAGATTGCGGTAGTCGACTGGTTGAGTGTTATTGTGTCCGTCGTATTCAGGTCCTGCAATTAAACACAAATATTAGGAATTTATTATTAATATTTCTATTCAAAAAGATATGTACATATTGTTACGAATTTCCTTATTCGTCCTTTTTGCGTTGTTTTATTCCCAATAATAAAACAAGGTTCGTTTTAAATTACGATAATTACAACGGTTTCACTTCCTTTTATTTTACTTATATAGTACAACAGTTTACTTTATTTATAACACTTTAACAAGTCTTATATTTTACTATCGATTCGCGTTGCTCACTTTACGGGGTTTAATCACAAACTGAACTCTCCACTCCAAAGACCTCCGCTATTTATACCAACTCACCATACTCAAATGAAGGTATATCTAGCGAATTCAAGAACCTTCTAGAATCTGGATGTTGTTGTTGTTGCTTATCTTTGTAGAAAAATCTCGAAGGGCGGAGAGTTATCTTTACTGAGGTGAATTCATGCTACTGGTTTAGCGAGCTGGTACGTTGTTACAATGCATACTTTCAGGCGCAGCACTAACCGCCTGTTATTTACATACTGTTAGTAGAGTCATTAACAGCAAGCAAAAGCTTTTACTTATTCGTAACAATATATATCTATGACTGTACTTACCATGACCATAAGCTCTACTCCCCTATGGGTTTCATCACAGCAGATGATCTATGTTCAAAACTTCCATTGACATAGGACAACATCATTGTGTTCTTTAATCATTCAATTGCTGTTGTCTTGAGGGTTATGTCATTCAATTGTAGCGTCAAGTGTTCCCGTCATTGATCGCTTTGTAAGCATTTTCTTCAACAGCTCAATTATATGTATTTTAAACAATTTTGTGAATATTTTGGTTTGATTGTATGTTATATTGAAATATTTTATGTTCGTCTTACATGAAACACTTTGGTTCTTTGACTTCTTCGTTTTCATTGACTTTGACTGACCCCGCAAATGTATGTTTGGTTTTCGTTTTTCCTGAATCCAAATACCAATGCAACGAAACAAGTGAGACCGAATTTTGGTTAAAACACAAACAATTCGTTGCGATTTTTATCGTCACACACATGTTCAGTAACATATTACGGTGTTGTTTTTTTCTGCTATCGATTAGTCACTTTCTTCGCTGTCGTGTTGCTCCTTGCATTCGGTTTATTTATCTGGTTGGATTTACTCAAACGGTCACAGCAAATACTTAAATTCACACAATTTATTTTTTAGAAAAAAAGATTATTACTAAATTGATCCAATTAGTCTGTTTTAAAAAATTTATCTAAATTATTCCGACGGAGAAATATGTCTACCTCTTTCGGTTGTTGCAAAGAAACTTATTTAGGATATGCACATGACCCACCATTCATGCTCACCTGTTTCTCTTGCTGCCCTCGTTTTTACGCTCAATAATTTTTTTGACTGCCTGTTTCTCATTATCTTCATAAAAATTAGTTTCGTTGCATTAACAAGTGATTCATTGTAGTAACGAAATTGTTGTGTCAACTATAAATGTTAAACTATAAATAAATAATAAATAAATAATAAAAAAATAATAAAAATATCAATAGCTTAAATCTCATGCACTTATATGTTCTTAATTTGTAACACATTTTTCTACAAAATTCAAAGTAATAAAATTGTTGCAGTAACGAAAATTAAGGTGTTGCAGCAACGAATGAAAAATTGTCAAATAAATCGTGTATGAAATTTTTCGTTGCAGCGACTACCAAATTGTCAGATATATGAGGCTTTTGATTGTACCAACGGAAAAATATTACCGAAAATGTTTCATCCATTCGACGAATCGTTTTTCTTTCAGTGTAGTAGCTACATCTGTAGGAAAATAGTAAATGATATTCTGTATCGTTTTTATGCAGTTCTAGTTAGATGGAGTAGACCTTTTTGGCAACTGGCACATCCATATATTCTTTATATTAAAGTGTCTCGAAATATATAATGTTTGTAGGAAATTATGATACCAGAAATATGTATTATAGAAATGTCCAAAACAACACATACAAAAGTTCATCAAAAACAAATTTCCTCAATTCACTCAACATTTCCATGTTCAATACATTTTGGGCCTAACATTTTGTATGGTGTCTAAAGGATCAATTAATATTTCGAAATGTATCCCTGCAATGTATGTAATTGTATGCGTCCAATCTACATTTGTCACTGTTAGACACGTGTTTGGTGGCAGCAATGGAACTATGAACAAGGATAATAAAACCGATTCAATTTCTTTCATAGCGTTAAAAATTCCCCCTGTATTGACAAACAGGCAGATGCAAACTAAGGCAATGAATTTGATTCCATCTCTATGAAAATTCAATTTACTAAAGTAAATATTAAACTGATACACAAATACGCACAGATACGCTGCCAATACGTTTATTTTATCATTTATTTGCGTAGTATTTTGCCTCATTTAATAGTGAGTATAATATGGCACATAGAGTAAATATATATCAAGAGAACAAATCTCTCTCAGCAAATTGATGGTATTAGGGGTGGTCTGATGTGACCGTTGGATAATGCAAAGAATTGCTTAAATAAAAGTAGATAGAGGCATAAGAACAAAACATCCTACTGAAACAACGATAGCATTTTGTGTTTGTGTATTAAAATAGTTGCCTTAAATGCAACACACATGAATACTAACAATAAAAGATAACGAAACAGTTGAAAGTATATTTAATTTTCACATTTCTCCACCAAAACGACATGAAAAGTTTAAGTCAACAGTTCTTGTATCTCCACCTTGTATAAGTCGAACATACATATCTCTTTCACACCGACCTCGTCACGAAGAGTCAGAAGAGAGATATGTTCTCTCTAGATATAGTTACTCTATGAATATGGCAGTGTGTAAATGTATGTATGAGTCGTTTATGACTGTATAAAATTTAAACGCAAGCCAACATTTCCTTTATTTGGCCAGACTTGCAGATATAGCATTAATACATTTTCCGCAGAAAAACTTGTCATCTCAAAAATTACATATAAAGGGTGTCTTAGTAAGATGCACTTTTTAAAATCAGTGTATTTTTTTTTGTGCAAGTGGCAACTCAGAAATTTGTCAGCTGTCACATATGTTAATTCCGACTCTTAGAAATAGAGCGCTTTACGAAAGAACAACGCGATATAATTGTTAAAACTTATTACAAAAATTTCGAAAGTTATGCTGAGACCGATCGCAAATTTCGAAGAATTTTCACTCGAGAAAGTGCACCTAAAATGCACCTAAATGTTAACCCCTGTGTGTCAACGTACCGGTCGGTCTCTTGAAAACTTGCTGCTGAAAACTGAGTGTCGCCGAAAACCTGAAACCATCAATTCGGCATCGTTCTCAATAACTTGAAATTTCACGAAGTAGTACGCAGCTAATTTTGACAAAAGTCCTGCACCATCATACGTACAAAATTCATCATACTCAGGAGCTCGAACCAGAAGACCTTGGAAAGCGCCGGCAATTCGTTCTATTTCCATCTGAATGGCTTCGTGAATACACAAAATTTTCGAATTTGGGGCTCAGAAAATCCTCATGCAATACTTGAGAAACAAATGCACCCACAACCAGCAATTGTCTGGTGCGAATTTTGGTCAGGCGTCGATATTGGGCCTAACTTTTTTGAAAATGAGGCCGAAATTGATGTGACAGTGAACGGCATTCGTTACATCAACGTGATAACGGCGTTCTTGTGCCCTTATCTGGATAGCATGGATCTGAACAACATGTGGTTTCAGGAAGATGGCGGCACCTGCCACACCGCGCATAAAACAATCGATTTATTGCAGCAACGATTTCCACAACAAATTATCTCAAGAAATTCTGATGTCAACTGGCCAACAATATCATGCGGTTTAACGAAGTTCGATTTCTTTATTTAGGATTTTGTGAAATTTCGGGTTTATGCGAATAAACCAGAAACAATTCAAGGGATAAAATCCGATATCCAATGCGTCATCGGTGAGATATAGCCACATCTCTGTGAAAAAGTCATGGAAAATTTCATGAATAGAACAATGGCCTGTCATGAGAGCCACGAGGGCAATTTGACGGATATTTTATTCCATATTTAATAGGAACATGTCATCTTTACAATCGAATAAAAAAGTCACATCTATCTCAAAAAATACGTGATTTTATTTTAAAATTAAAATGCATTCTCACTGAGACACCCTTTATATTTAAAAACCTTATGGATCATTTCAAACTTTGTATATAGTGTTTAAACATATTCTAGCTCAAGTGTCTGGCTTAAATTTTCAGAATCAAATTTTTTCTCATTTATATATGATTGTTTTACTATAAGATTTCAATGAACTAGCTGATACTGGGTTTTCTCCAATTACTGAACAATTTAAAATAATCAGAAATAGGACTTGAGCTCACACAGCCAAACGAACATTTCGAAGTTTGTGGGGCCACTGTTTAGGGACTTGAAGTGTCGGGCTATTGACCGTGTGTTCAAATGTGTTACTTGTTTTACTACTTACTAGCACCGATATTGGGGTTTTGAACCTACTGGTGGATCATCGAAACCTTCCTAGTGCCTCCAAGCGATTTGGCTTGTCAGTCAATAAAACTCTATGCGTTAATTGCATTTTGTATGGGAATAAGTAAGTCCGACATCAGAGTTGAGATGGCGTTTTTATAACGAGGAGGTTTTTTTTATCGCAACCGCCTAACCAACTGTAAGTATTGGTAATTTCTATTCAACGAATAATATAAATCAGCTTCCTGCGTTTTACAAAATAACACTAATACCTGTTATGCACGCACAGATTCACGTTGCACTACACATTTGTGGATACTTATGCCTGGAGTACTTATGCCTGTTGACATGGACATGTATACACATGAATACATTCATGTAGTTGTCGTCTAACCGCTGATTTACTCGTCGCATAAATATACACACACACACACACACACCTACATATATTCAAACAATCGGTAACTGACTGATTCACCTTGTTGTGAAATGGAAGAGATTGTCAACACAATTGCATTATTTAATTTAATTTTAACAAGCAGCCACACGCAAACGATTGCTCACGCACACACACATGTTGTCAGATTCCCTCCCATTAGGATGAGTATAACGAGTGTTCGTTTATTATTTGAGCCATTAATGCATATTTGGGTGGCACGAGAAACGCCTAATATTGGAAAGACTCATATCTTATTACAAATGCGACTAAATATCTCAAATAGTGTAGTACAGCCTTATCGGTCCATGTTGTGCTGTGCCATCAAAGGCTTATTTATTCCAAATCCTAAAATTGCAACGAGGAATATCCATTCTGTAGATTCTGTCGACCTGTCAGTTAAGAAGGTCAATAGCCAACCAATTCCGTTTCGATCTTTCGATGCACTAGAAAAGTCTCTGGAGTCGATGCGCTCAGTCATTCAATACAATGGGAATTTGCTTGTACAGGGTGGCGCAACAGAATGGAGTAAGGAGTACAACTATTACTGGAGTATTTTCATATGTTTTTTCTTTATTTTTCAGATTGTTGTAGAGAAGATTTGAGAAAGATAAAATGGAAAGATCCACTACTGAACTATATGGAGCGACATCCAGAAACCTGTTACGGAACAGTTTTGGTGAACGCATTATTTTAACCAGTACATAAGTTTCAGTCGGGTAAACCGGCTTAATCATACCCTCACCATACCGTACCTCATCCATTGCGTGGGAGTTCTGTTAAAAAACGCCCACACTCAAAAGTGACCATATTCTTGCGCTAAATATTATTGAATACCCAAAGTAGTTAGTTTCCCTCCGAATATTTATATGCGAGGTACAAAAATGGGCATGGCAAGTTGTTGCCAAAATTTTGATCAATAACAAATTTTATTAACCCTGCTGTTAGATTAGAAAAAACTTACGAATCTTAGATTGAGGGACCATTTGGTCCATACTGCAATTTTCATCCAAAATAATAATTTTATCTTATTCTTTGTAACTATTTTGGTTCAAAAATTTCTAAAGCAAGTATTTGACATATCAAAAACATCCGCTAACATATCAAAAACATCTTCTAAATATTTGACATGAATTTACATTCGCTTGGTAATGAAAAAATGTACTATTGACCAAATGGTCCTCTAATCTAAGATTCGTCATTTTGTATTTTTCTCAGTCCTGAATAAAGTTAGAAAATTTAATTTTCGCACATAACATTGTTTTATTAAGAGACCCCATTAGCAGAAAAATTTAGTCAGTATATATCACCGTTCCAAAGTTACAAGGGAAAACAGAAAAAATTTGGACCAAATGGTCCTAATCTAACAGCAGGGTTAATATAGGTTATGATATATTGGAGACATAGAGTCGGCATATCCCGAATACGCCCAATTTTTGTATCCGCCGAATTTTTATATGGGAGGTACCAGAGTGGGTGTGGCAAAACAGCTCATTTTCCATAGGAGAGTTTTATTTAACTAAATATTGACTAGTACAAACTTGCATAAAGATTGGTTCGGTTTTGCGGGACTTCTCGTGCTAATCAACCAGACGGCCAAACAAATTTTGTATGGGACGTACCACAATGGGCGTGGCAAATTCACCCTTGTTTTACTCGGTGATTGGCGTTTGATGACGTGAAGCTTTATACCTAATTTCATTAAGGTCGGAAGTGTTTCACGCGATTTATCGCATTGACAACCCTGACGAACACCCTGTTTTGTATGGGAGGTACCAGAATGGGCGTGACAATCTCGCCCATTTCCTCCAGTTAACTAGGCATTTACAGATTGTTAACTGGTGTGAGAGTTGAAGCTAATCACATCTACCGGAAGAAAGGTTTGAAAGAAATATGATTTTGTGCTAAATGTGTCGATTTGTATGGGAGGTACCAGAAGGGGCGTGGTCACAACGCCCATTTTCAATCCCAAACTAAATATTGGCAAATAATAGTCACTGACAAAATTTCATTGTGATCTGTAAAGATTTACGGCAGTTATCGTGTTGACCAGCCAGCCAGCCAGACAGACAGACAGACCGATATGGCTCAAACGTCTTAAAAAGCCCTAAAATGAATTACGTCCAAAGATACTAAGGGTCTAATTTGGTTCCTTCTATGTGCTACAGTTTTTTCGTATTAAACGATATATACCCCCATCATATGGTGAGGGTAAAAAAGCAAAAATGAATTATCTCGTTTTCCTCCGTATTGACGTAAGTCCCGTCTGATCCAGCAACTTGCAAGAGTTCCAGGGGGCTCCCATTATCACCAGTCTATCAGTTATGGATTTCGTGATGACAGGTGCTTGTCCACAATGTGGTGAAACATGAGATAAATAATATCCATCCGGTTCAACTACTATTGTATAGTGCTCTTGAGAATTGGATCGTCTATGAGATAACTTAGGAGAATCACCTTTCTCTATCATTAGAGTCTTGTCCTTATGACCATCGAAATATCAACCCCAAGGTTGGTTCTGCCATTCAAACTTCGTATTGAGCTTTTCCTGAATTTTTTGCCATTCTCTATGCACATTGTTCCGATCTCTATGCACATTGTTCCGATTGTTCCGATCTATAACTCTCATTTTGGGAGGCATGCAAGAACATAGAAGAAAATCCTCACACTTGCAAGAACAAATGTCGAAGAGCACGCTCAATGATTGATTGAAATCCTGAATATCTCTTCTTAGTGGTGACGAATCTGGCTCTGCTGCACGGCGAAATTTAAGCTTTCTCAATTTCTCTTCAAGTTGTAGGATCCGAATCTCGATTACTAAATCTCTAATGATAGGTATTGAAGTTTTCGCCAGATAAATTTCAACTGGGAAATTACATCCTTCGCTACTTTTTCAACAGGGGATCGAACTTTTTTTCGAGCTTCAATTTAAGCCGCACATATACACAAAAAGAAAGTAAATCTTTACAGGGGGGAAGTTTATTCTCATCTTGGGGTACTAGTGAGCATATGATTGTGCATTGCAGTTCCCCGTATTGTTCTGGTGATCCATTCTGAAATCGGCATAAATTGCATTGTCTCCGAAAATGTTCAGATAAGTTGGTTCCCCATTTAGAGGAAATCAAGTTTTGCATTTGAATAGAGGAATTTACCTTTTATGCTTGACTCAATTTTTCAATTGAATAGGAATGTGCAAGTTTTGACACATGATATATTGTTACCAGATTGAAAAGGTTTTATCGTAGCATAATGAGAATCCGAATGAAAAACCGTCATTTTGAGGTTAAGATTGGGACCGTTAAACAATCGAATATCACAAAATAATTTGAACTGGTTAATGTCGAGATATAAAGGGAATTTTTCAGGGGTCTGACTTTTTTCGATGAACCCTAGTGTGTACGTTTACACCGCATTTACACAGCCGTTTATCGCGGCCAGATTAGCGATAACCTTCTTCTATAATCTTTGCCATTGACACCACCCAATTTCAGATTAAATTTTAATTTTAATTGGCAACTTCGAGCTTAGATATACTCCGCACCAGACAAACTTATGGAAGACGGCGGCACCACAAGAAAATTAAGTTGCAGCCAATAAGAGTCATTTATATCGGCGGCGGTGTGAGCTTAAAAAAAGTTTTGGAGGCGGCGACGGGTCTCGAAATTTTCGATCGGCTTCTATCTGTCAAACAATTGATTTTTTGTGTACGTTTTTTTCATGGTTGCATTTTGTTAGTAACTAACAGTGTTGTATCAAAATTTACACGTCGGTTTCAGTTTCTACAGATTAAAATTGTATGAGTAATCTTCTAGTTTAGCGTAGGTTAACAGAGTTAACCTTCTAAATGCGTTAATCTTGTTTGGTGTAAATGCCGTGTAAGCCACAGAGCTAACCTCAACTAAAAAACAATATTAGCAACAAAATTCAAACGATAGCAGCGGAATTCTTGAAACGAGTTATGGAAACATTGAAACGTCTTAGAAAAAGCGCGAGTATGCGACGCTGAGAATGGCCACCACTTATGCGTCGTTTTTTACGTTTAAATTAGTAAAATGCCGCATTATTGACGGGTAATAAAAAATAAGAAAAAATTTAATTGACTTTAAAGTAAAGAAATTATAGTCTAATTCTCCCCCTGTATATAGCCGCTGTAAGTAGCCATATGGTTAACGCAGATCATGACTTTAATACACCGGTCCTTGTTGTTAACGTCCCTTTATGCAATCAAATTTATATTCTGTGATTGTGCGCCAAATGGTATCCCAGAAAGCCTATCCAAGGAAACATCTACAAGTACAATTCATATTTTTATTATCTACAAGGATTATAAGGGGGATTTTTCCATTATCCCCAAATTTAAATGACATTCTATTACTATACCCAAATACCACCTGTGATTCCCGTAGATTTCATCCAATGATGTAAAAGTTTCGATGCTGAGACCCATTATTTCACAATTTATAAACCTCCTACAAAATAAATTATTTCATGCGCAGATTGGACGGGACATTTCTCAATGTATGCAAGTCTTGTTGTAGCAATTCGATTTCCCAAGCAGCTAACTACTTCATGCATACACGCTGCAAGAAACAGCCTCTGTAACATATTCTCCAGGATCCATGTATATGTTTGAAACACACGATACATTCATATGTTTCGAAGTCCCAAACTCTGTTGTATTTAAATGCAAACATTAGAATGTTTACTGGCAAACATGTATGCATTTACGTGGAAACATTTGCGTGCTTCATCCCAAATATCCATATACTTACGTGGAAAAATTCGTTTGTTTCCTCATAAAACCTCCATACACTTACATGGAGACATGTGCATATTTCCTCCCAAACATAATAGAAACTAATTTTTGGATTTCAATATATGTATTTTATTAATTATAATTAATTTTACCAATACAAATCTACATTTATAACCAATTGAAAAAAGTAGAAGATTGTTAAAGTCCATTTTTACAGTTACTTGCATTTCTCTTTTGTTTCTCATATCGATGCATATCGAATGAGATAATGGAAATAGAAAAACCCTAGTTGTGTTTTGGGTTCAAGCAAGCGTTATCGCTTGCTTAGTTGCAAAGAAAATGGATATTTAGGGATAAGTGATTTTATTTGAAACTATGAAAAAGGGTTGAAAACGGTAAAAGATGTCAAAAAAAAATTTCTTAAACTTAGCGAAAATGATTGGCGTTGCTAAGTTTTCGCTAAGTGCTTCATACAAAACAAGCGATTATACAAGCAAGCGGTGTAACCAAAACCCGCTTACTATTAGTAGACGAAACCCTTGATAAGTTTTTAAGCTCAGTTCGAATTTTGTGTATGGCCTTTTGAAGTTTGATTTTTCTTGATCTTTCATTTCCAGTTGTTCAGATTTGAGATACAATTTCTTGTTGTACGGTGTAATGAACAAATTATTTTTATTTTATTTTAGAATTGGTTCAAGTCTTTCTGAAGGGAATAAAGCAAGTATGCCTTTTCAATTTCAATATATGTAACAGTCAACTTTGAAATTGTTGTTTGAAACTTCTTCCTTTTTGAAACATATTGCTTTCTAAAATCTCATACAAATAAAGTAGTTGCCTTTAGAGTCTAATTTAGTTGCCTTTCGAGTCTACTTTAGTTTTAATAAAATATAGATTAAGAAGCAACTTATGACAAACCTAGGTAACATTCCTTGCCAACTCATACCGTAAAGTTTTGGTATAAAACCAGTACATAAATTTCAGACGGGTGAACAGACTTAAACATACCCTCACCGTAAGTCATCCTTTGCGTCCGAGTCCTATTAAAAAAACACGTATACACATCCTTACTTTGAGCGAATGGGAGTGGCAAATGTGCTCATATTCAATAGCAGATTGGCATTGCACTAAGTATTATCTAACACCCATCTTAGTTAGGATCCTAAGTGGTTTGGGGGATTTATCGTGACTACCAAATGTGACCAAATTATGTTATTTTATTTAGAAGATATTTAATAGATTTTACCGAATTCCCTGATTTCTGAAGCGCCATCTAGTTGAAAGTACTTCAGCAAGAGTCATAAAAGTTAACAGATTTGGCATAGCATAGTACCCAGCTAGTACCCAAATCAACTTGTTGTGCCTTCATTTGGAGATATATTTTGTGCGGTTTCGTACGTAATAACACTTATCCTATATCCCGATTTTATAAAATACATGCCAACGATAGTTCAGATAGAAAATTTAATAAATTGTCTTCAGTTTGCAATGAAGTGACCTTCAAAGTCCAATTGGAAAGATTTTTGAAACAGCCACAACGTGAATCTTCCTAATTCTTTTTGGTAGTAATAAAAAAACAAACACTAATTATTTCGGACCGTGCAAATTTGTTTTGATCACTTGCGAAATACGATATCGGCTAAATAGTTGCCTCCAGAACGAATGAGCGAATCGAGCTGTTCATATCGAATACTGTCTTTCAAGGCTTCCAGGGTCCGTGGGTTGTTGACTTAAATTTGAAATTCAAATAACACCACACGAGGAAGTCGGGAGCGGTTAAGTTGGGTTAGTTAGTTGTTTGCTTTCAAAAATCTGTTTTCATCGATGTGCGGGAATACAGGTGCGAAGCCTTTCAGGGCATATTTCTCGACAGTGTTGCATATTATAAAACTGTGGCATTGCGTCTCTGTGCAAGCGTCTCTAAAAATTTCAAGCTAGAGAAGATTGGGGCACGGCTATCGGAGGAGATTTTGGAAGTTGTCCTCCCACGTCTACAATAGAAAACATTCGGAGACACTATGGGATATAATTATGACTGCAGGATTGTATTTCAAATTTAAATTTTCAATTACAATCTGATTGGGATATCTTTGAAAGGATAATCATACCGAAACTCGCACGGACCTTGTTGGTAAAAGTGAGTAAAATGGCGGCAGACCATTGAAACGATAAAGTGTTAATTTTGATAAAGAGTCATCTTGAAATGCATGACTACAATAGAGTAAAACCCGCTAATTCCGTTGAAGCCTTAACGAATATATGCATCTTTGGAAGCAACTCAGTGCACATACTCAAATGCATGTGGAAAATCTTAAATTGTCAAGATTTATATTGTTGAATTTCCCACTGACTTGTTTATATGTACACATGTACAGAAAATTGATTCAAAACTTTTGCACACGCCGTCAGGCAAAAGTAATCACGCAACTTTCTGCTATGAATGCATGTTGCACAAAAAAGGTCCACAAACTTTCAACTCTGATGCATTTCCATACACATACGGATGGGATGAATGTGTGGATGGATGTAGTTTAAAACATTATCAAAACTGTTTCGAATTGATTTGAAGATTAAAAAAGAATCCTGAAAAGCACACGTTTTTTCTTCAGCGCCTTCTCTCTTGATCGACAGTCGTGATGCAACAAGAACGAATTGGAAAAAGAAAATAGTTTGCCGGAAAAAGTAGAAGAAAGACATGCAACGAACAACGCCCTGGTGGCACAATTGATTAAACTTTCGTGATTTTCTCAAACTTTTGGCAATTTACATAGTTCAGGGGGAACAAGGGAAACCTCGTATTCCCAGTTTAAAGCTGGAATGACTACACAGCATCCATCTTGGAGTTGAACGATGTGGTCATTTGCAGTTGAAATGGCCAACCTAAAAGGCTTAAGGATTAATGAGTTTGTGACTTGAGCGCTGTGAGCTCCTTTGAGACTCCATCAAAGCAACCGATGTCCTGCAGAAGGAGTAACGTGTGTGTTCCGGGGTATTAAAGAAAGGAACAACTATTAAATTTACATAAATTATTATTAATATAAATGTTTTGCAGATTGTTTAAGCGAACCCTTGTTACACTCACACACTCACGAACACGTGTACTAATGGCACAAATACATTCATGTGTTGGTGTCAGTAGAATGCGAGACACGTTAACATTTTTAGGATTTATCAAAATTATGACATTTCTAGAGGGATTACTGTACGTATATGTATGTATAAGTATATGCTTAAGCTTACGTGCCGAGTTTGGCACACATCTCATTTTGAAAAGGGACTAAAAGCCCAAATGACAGCTGCTGGAACAAGAAACTGCCATTCCATTTGCTACATTCATCATAGTGGGCCTGTGAGATTTATGCAAATTTAATTAAACGATTGTTCCATTTCATTCACATTAGAAAATGTCAGAATGTTGTTTTGTTTTATCTGCTCAGGCTTCTCCAAATATCTCACAGCAGCTATCACTCTCACCAGCCACCTACACTGGCATCACTTTCCACTCTCCACGACATCGGGTTTTATACGGTTGTAAACCTTTGACAAAAAGCCATCTCGGGATGAAAACTATGTAATCCAGTTTCATTTGAAGCTATTCATTGAAAAACGTTACAACTTTTTATAGCACCTTAAACTAAATAACACTCTGACACTCATGCACCCATACACCCATAGATATAGCTTCGCTCCAAACTAACGTGTTTGGGGAGAAAATCCCTAAACTAGTTATAAACTTCTATTTGGGCACAGTGGTTTGGTACGGGATGAAAAACGGCAACTGTAATAGTATGCAGGAACATATGGATCCGTTGTTTCATGAACTAAAGATCTGCTGATTTTTTGCTTCTTTGTTGTCTGTCACGTTTTTGAATAGTTTTCAGCAAACAAACTATATTTGGATCTATTATAGTTTACTAGCTGACCAGCAAGACTTCGTCCAGCCGACAAAAGTACTCAATGATATAATCATGGCCACTAATGGATTCACACATTTGATACGGGAAAAATGCGCCACCTATTTAAAAAAATTTGTACTACAAACCTAAGTTGGGCAAATACAAATCCAATATAAAAGTTTCATCTCGTTCCTACTGGACCGAACGAGAGTGTAGCCTGTGCAAATGCCGTACATTCACTTTTCTATATACTTATATAGAAAATTGAAGAAGAGTAATTATTGAGTCTCCAAGATGTAATATTGAATAGCAAACACAATATGTTTGGACACAAGTATACCATATTTGTGACAAGTTTCAAACCCGTTATACTTGCATACAATCATTCACAGCGTGAAGAATATTAACTATTGTGAGTTGGATAGACTCAATACTGCGGACCAGATAGATGAGCGCTAAGTGGGGTGAGGTATACGCCACTAGGTCAGTCTTTAGGGGTACACCCAACTATGGGGTGCTACTATGGCCAGTGGTTATAAATATTCTACTCGCGAACATGGATAATAGAAGGGTAAGAGGAATCGCATATATGGTTGCTGTCGTGGTGATTGTCTCCGTGGAAAGTGAAATTATAGAGAATATCTAGGGAGAGGTTAGCATCTGGACCACAGGCTGTAGTTTAGCTGTGATCTACACTCACTCAATGGTAATCAACTGGTGTTGGCGGATTGAAGGAAGTATCTGGGTGTAGTATTAGATCCGAAAATCAACTAGAAACTTAGAGTTAAGAAGACGCAAGGTGCCTTCTACGCTTGCAACAAAACATTTGGTAAATCGTGGGGTGTAAGCCCCAGGATGGTATTACGAATGCACACGGCGGTGGTTAGACGTGTTCTGACCTACGACGTATCGGTGGCGACCAGCTCTAGGGAAGATAGAAACCTATCAACAATATAGAGAACAGCATGCGTTGACGTGACAGGGACATTACCAACGTACCCCTCTGCTGTTCTCAATAGTACGAGTATTTCGAATATTCTTCCGATTGGAAAATTTGCTAAGAGTGTAGCGGCAAAGAGTGCTTTCTGTCTTAGTAAACTGAAATGTTGGAACCAACGAGGTAATGGAAAAAGTAGGGTTCTGTGCATTTTGCCTAAAGGGGATATTTCAGCAAACAACGAACTATGGCTGCCTTGAGCGGAGTTTATGGAAAAACTTCAAAACAATCATACCGTATAGACAAGAGTGGAGCAACCACTCACTGCTCAGGATGTTGGGATAGTAATTTCTAAGATGAATAGAGGAGAGCTGGGGTCTACTCAACTTCACTTGGTGCAGCACATCCATCGGTATCCCAGCTTTTGGCAGTATCTTTGAAGCGTGGCGTCAGTGTCGTTAGTTACAAAGGAGAGGGTAGAGAGTATACATCTTCGCGGACAGCCTAGCGGCCATAATGGGTCTGTTGCGCGATTGATTGCCACTTCCAACACTTGGTAGACAGAAACGGGAGAGTATTCAGTAACAGTCATATATCTCGGTGTTTTAAACTAGATATGATGGTAAGAGAACCGATTTTCTGATGACTCTGAATAGAAATACAATGGTCAAAATGACAGTTGTTATAACCGGTCAGTGGACGATTGGTGTACATTGGAATTCAATACAGGAGTTACTGCTGTCGTAGTTGGGACGCCGAACTAATAGCGGAAACCCCTTAACACTGTCGCCTACATTTCTCAGCCTTGGTAAACATAATTACGTCAACTTTGGGAAATCCTTTTTTTGACGGAATATCGGAACTGGGGAGTATGGAACTAAGTATGTTTCTACAACACATTAAGAGTACTAATTGGCTATATGAGGGTAACCTCAATGTGGCTATTCAGGGCAACGTGGCTATTCAAAACGGCATCACTGCTTTTTGGTTGAACTTTAATAGAAGGACCCCACAATTACTCTAACCTAACCTCTAACATCAATGAAATCAAGGATGTATGACCTCGTTATTCCGTGCGATAATGCGCCCTGGGAGTTTGGTTCGCAATAGGGTCATTACTTCATGGGGTGTAAGGCAAATGGCCCGGTCCTGTTGAAGTCACATATTGTCCAAGTCCATATCATCTAGTACGATACAGACAAAGTTTGTTACAATGTCACGATAAAGTTTACCAAAAAAGGTGACTTAATTTTTGCAGAAGTGCTGTCCGACGATTCCGCCAGCCCAAAAGCCACACCAAACAATGACTCGTTGTACGAGCATAGTTTTTTCTTGAATTACATGTGGAATTTCAATTCCCGAAAGGCAACCGTTGTTTTTGCTTGTTTACATATCCAATTCAGTGAAAATGTGCCTCATCGGTCATGATGATTTTTTTTTTTAAATCGTCATCAATGCTTTTTTGTAAATATAGGGTGCTGCAAAAGTTATATAGCCTTCAGTTCCTATGTTAATTGAATTTTCTAGGCGTGTAAAAATAGGTCTTGCATTAAAATGCGCTGAACGGTGGTGTAGGAAGGGTTCAATAACTGTACACGATGACGAATTGGATTTATCGCGGCCTGGTCCACACATTGTTTCACAGGAACAACATTTTCGGCCAACCGACTTGTACAAAGACACAGAGGTGCAGCCAAATTTTGCACCGACGCAATTTCTTCGAATTTCTGCACCAAACGGCTGATTGTTGACTCGGATGCCCGGTTATGTTGACCAAAAATATTACTCATACGCGAAATTCACGAAAAGCACCATATTCATAAAACATTTGGATCACTTTTACTCGTCGTTCAACTCAGTACTGCTACATGACTTCGTTTAGCAAATCCTGTAGAACCAATTGTCTGATAAAAATAAATAATAAACATTAAAATATCACAAATAATTGGTCTCAAAGATCTACATTACTGTATATATACTTATATATATTACACATGGATGTGAATAGCTGGCTCAACGATTTACCAACGACGCTAGATATTCTGCCTTCACGAGTATTCATTCCAGATCCAGATGGGTCCGAGGGTTGCTGTTTATATTTTGGGTTCTGGCAATGCTAGTGTTAGCAGATCCAAACTGGAACTTCCATTGGAAAGTTTGATATAGTTTTAACTTAAACATACATAGAACGGAATGACTTACGACCACTCTTTCTTGTAATTACAGTGTGTTGAAAAATTCATTTCGGTCAAAAAATGAAAATATCCCGTGAAAATTTCCGTACGATGATTTTTTACGATTTTCGGTGTGGATGATCGGGACAGTAGTGTCTCAAACAACTAGTCTCGACTTTTGGCGATGAAGCACCATCAAAAACCACTGTCAATCGCTGGTACCAAGAGTTCTTTCTCGTCCAACCTCGATCGTTTTGCGGGAAACCATCGATGCTGTGCGTGAACTGATAAAGTAAGACCGGCATCGTTGGGTATTAGTGTGACAAGCATCAATAAGAGATAGCATGTTCATTTGGCAGTGACGAATGCTCAAAAACAGGCTCGTGTCTATTGGAGCAAAGAAATGTCGAAAAAATGCAACGGCTGTAACTTAAATGCAGTGCATTGCATCGTCACAGTTGGCGAATCTTGCATCTATGCATATGAGCCCGAAATAAAACAGTAATCGACCGTATGGGTCTTTCAAGTCGAGCTAAGCACAAGCTAAGCACATCGAAGCAAGTGATAGCAAGTTTTTATGATATAACCGGTAATATGGCCCCAGTGCCTTAAATGGAAGGTAGGACGATCAATTCCGAGTGGTATGCCACCACCTGTTTGCCAACAGTGTTCGAAGAAGTAAGGAAAAACAATAAGAGAGGATGAATCATTTTTCATCAGGGCTATGCGATCGGTGGTGCAATGGTTCGAACCCTGCACTGACCACTTTCAAAAAATTTCTTTCGGCGGCACTCAGCTTGCATAGTGACGGCGACACTATCGAGTATATAGCCATGAAAAAGCTTCTCAAAATACCGTTCGGAATCGGTGTACAAAATGTAGGTCCCAATCAGTGAGTGAAAACTGGAAAGCGCACAGCTCAGTGATTGTGAGACGTTCGCTTCGGTCCCTTCATGGGATGTAATGGGAAACCATTTATTTATTTACTGCGTGCTCTTACACATCAGCTGAAACAATGTGCTCTTTGAGCACTCAACATGACTGCCTGGCCAACGTTTCTCGACGCTCAAAACAGCTGTTGAAGCGTTCAAAAACCATATTTTGGTGGTGTCTCAATCGGTGTGGAAAAATTGTCTCGAAAATTGGTTTGAGAGCATGCGAAAGTGTACTGATCTTCACGGAGAATATTTTGAAAATAGTGAAACCATTTCCAATGTTAAATAATTGTTTTCATATTGCTGGACCCGAAATACAAATGATATCTGCGGCTTCATATCACGGTATAAAAAAATAGTTAGAATCCTACAACAAATGGTCCAATCGAAGAAACGTCCTCATTTTTGGGGCAAAAATATGCTAAATTTAGTTTTCGCAATGACTCGAAAACTGACCATCCAATTGCCAAGCTTGATTATTATTTATTAATAAATTTGAACTTCGGAAATAATGTTTTTTTCTAATTTTATAAGAGCAAGATGTTTTGTTGTCAATATTTTTAAGCTAGTTATCCACCTGCAGGAACGAGTTCAGAGTATACTGCGATTTGTTCAAAGACGTATTATTCAGTCCCTTTGAATACGAGTAGAAAACACATACAGTCCAAAGGTCGACTAATCGTAAACTAAATCAAATCCAATCGAAGTTCCTACAATTCCGAATGCTGTAAGAAATAATTTTGATCTAAAAATACTCTCAAAATATTGTATCACTCTTGAACAAAGTTGTTAGTCAAAGTATAGATTTGCCTTAACACTTTTCTTAGAACGTTTAGCCCACTGTGCACACACTAACCCAACACATTTTATTTTTATTCACATGGAGCAATACAAAATACTTTAAAATCACACCTTCTCTACCAACATATACCAACATATGTACATATATGTACGTACATATGTTTATATGTAGCTCCATCTATATGTAATCAAGTTGTTTTACACACTTCGTTTACCTCAAGGCATGATGGAATACTGTCTCCTCAGATATGTGTTTACTGCGGATTATATGGGGATTTCAGGTGTAAACCTCCGAGAAAAAGACATTCTTAATTCCAAGTTTAGTTTGTTCGGTTGCTTTGTGGTCTTGGGCAACAACAACAACAACATGTTGGTCACACAAGTAATTTGAAATGTCTGTCTCCACTGTCCTTGTTCCCTTGGAAAGTTGTAAAATCTCCTTGTAAATATATATCAAATAATGGCAGGAATATGTTGCAGAGTTTTATACGATAAGAAGTGAACGCATCGCTGTAAAGGGCCATCATGATGATAACGAATACGTAGGCAAATGTATCTTGTAGCTGTGAACATGCCTGCCGACGTGTTGCATGACTATTCTTCTATTGACATTATTAACAATGCATTATTTCATTGCACCAACAACTGGCACTGAAACACAGCAGCTACACGACGACACGGCGACAGTGACAGCACCAACGACATTAACAACAGCATCAATATTCTATTGTGTTATTATCATTTTGCACCTGTATGAGAAAGTGAGCTTGTTGCATTTCAAGGCGTTGCATTGCATTGTATTGCTGCAACAACGTTTTTCTATTGTCATGAACGATGATGATGTAGTATTGCCAGACAATGTGTGTATGTGTCACACAGGCACACACTCTCTTTGTCCTGAATGGGGAACAAAAGAAGACAGAGACACGTTGACACTTTAATAGATTTTCTGACACATGGCATTTTTGCGACGAGCGTAAAAACAATTGCACTTATGACAACTTTATCAATTTGCATAATCAATAAGGAAATGTGCAGGTGTCGTTTCCTCACCAACGCCTTCACTCCGCTATAGTTTAATAGCTCCGTCATTGAGTGCTGATGCAAGGAGTACAGTGAACTCGAAGGATTCATACGATTTTGTAGAAATTTTGCAATAATATTTTAAAACCAAAAAGGATAAACCAATAGTAAACGAAAAATTGTACATCAACTTTCGTCAAGACAAGCGGCAAACACATACCCACACCATATGTAGATTAGGTGGCGCGTTAGTTGTTTTTTATAATTAATGTAATAATTGGTCTCAAGGGACGTAGTTATATAACTTTGGTTATGCTATCCCGCTTTAGTTCATCTTCACAATTAGCAAGCAACTGTCTGTGTGAACCTTCCTGAAACTTCAGTAGAAAGCCGTAGGGATCTTAATGCGTACACTCTCAGCAAACAAAATCAAAGTCCTAAACCAAAGTCCAACCAGTCGTATTAACATTTGTCATACTCAAAGAGCTTCGCATGTCACAGATACACAGATCCCACAGATCTTGTGTGGGATCATAACATGTGTTTGATTCTGATTCTATTTTATCTAAAATATTTCAGAATTTACAATAAATATGTGAAATTATTTTATTTCTGAAGAAAAGGTTTTGATGTGTAAACATCTATACGCTGGGGGTAAAAATCTTTTTCACAATACAATCACAAATTTAGAGTAAGATGTGCGATGTAATCGTTAACCAATCGTAAAGCGTTATCAAATCGGTGGGAGCTATTTATGAGTGTATTAGTGTAATCATACGCTGCACACAATATACTCAGCACCATCTACTGTGCAATAGTAGCGACTAATTCTCACTAATTGTCGTACATTATGTTATCGTAGGCAAATGAAAACAAATAAATAAAATGAATACAAAAACATTTAATTTTAATAACTTTTAAAAAGATTTTTTGGACTTTTAATAAGAGATTTACTAAAACAAAGCAAAATAAGGGAAACTAAAAACTAAACTTGTCAAATATAAGGAAAATTAAAAACTAAAAGTTTTCTTCATCTTTGAGATTGTCATTCATCCTTAACAGCTGCATATAAGCACCATCTAGTGTGCAATATTAGCTACTAATTTTCGAAAACCATTGCTGTAAAATAACATCACATTTCAGTAAACAGCTGATTAATAACTTGTCAACCGCAACAAATACAAAATAATAAAATATTTTACAAAACACCAAAAAATTATAATTCAGAACATAAAACAACACAAAGTGTATCAAAGCTGAATGGAGGTAATGTTAATTCTAACAAAATTTCTATTAGATTCCAATATAAATTAAGATCATAACATATCTTCTTTACGTACTGTTGCCTTACACTGAAACTGGTGCACGACAATTGGGTAACAATCTCCATCTCATGCCAATTATTATGGGTGGAGATTTTAATACAAATTATGCAAACCCACAGTCGCAAGCTTTATCAAAATTTTTATTTGACATTTTCCACTTGCATATGAACAATTCTCCACAAACCCCCACAACTAACAATTCCACTACTATAGATGCAGTTTTCCATAGATTTTTAAATACAATCGCGTCAGAAATTTAAATATGTATTTTATTTTAGTTACCATAAGCCCATATTAACTATTTGTACTTAAGGCATTTACCATAGATGGGCACTTTGCAGTACTACTACAATTTCAGTAAAAATAATTCTTTAACTAGTAAATTTTTACTGATTACTAAAATTTTTTTCAGCAATTTTTATAAAGTGCCTACATGGTTATGATGAGGTGCATTGAATTTTCAGTAATCAGTAATGCCCGATTACTGATTATTATGAATACGGCCCTATGATTTTACTTGTAATGCAAATTAAATTTCATTATCAGTAAAATTTTACTGAATTTTTTCAGCAATCAGTAAATTTACTGCTTACTGTAATTTTTAATGCAGTACATATATACTGCAGTGTGCCCATTTACTAACCAAATAAGTTAAATAAAACAAACAAAAACCAGCAAATTCCTGTGTATTTACACTATTGAAAGTTTTGATGATTTTAATTGATTAATTAAGAACATATACTAAAAGCATAAGTACTTCCAACTTAAAAAAAAATTTCATTACTAGATGTTTACACATCTCCCCTGTGATCGGACTCACATTAATTTTAACGTAGAATACGTTGTACGGTAAGGCAGGGGTGTTGATCTGGAGCACAAAATTTTGAGAAAATGTTTGTCAACTTTCACCCACTTTTACTTAAATATTAAAACATATTTTAGCAATTTTTATATGTTACTCAGTTTTGGTAATATGTTTTGTTTCGAATTATATTAAAAAAATTATATGTCTATATATAAAAGTTTTATGTAGTTAAGGAAATAAATATTTTAGAGCATGATATTTTAGACTTTTTTTGTACATGCCGCTGTTGTTGTTGGTGTGTAAATGCCGATGTTGTTTTTGTTGTTGTTGTGAAATCAAATGATTTTGGCTTTGCTGTGCTTTGTTTATTTATCGAGCAGCGTGTAAATGTGTGTGTGTACATTTCGTTTTGTTGGATCGGTCGGCTATTAGTTCGCTTGGAGGGGAACATAAAATGAAGGGAGGGGAGCGTGGACACTTGTGTGTGTTTGAAAGTTTACAGATCTTTGCTGTCGTTTGTTTACTTCTGCGAGCAGCGTGTAAATGTGTGTGTATGTACATTAAAACAAAGGATTGGCGATGTATACGCTCACTATATCAATGGCGTTTTTCCTAAACACATTTCTGTGAATACATTGGGAAGTTGTTGGAACGCAGCTAATCTATTGTGCTGCCATATCATAAAATGTATTGCTGTAGCTGTAGTTCAAATGAAGATCATTTATCAAAAATTATATTTAATTCATATATTTTAATTGCAAAATGACTAACGTATTCTACGTCTGACCTATGCGCCCGTGTTATCTAACACAGGCTTGTATTTTTTTTTTTTAAGAAATGGGATTCTTTTTTTGAATTGCTTCTCTTTTCAGGAATATGTACATTTTTAAGAGTAGGTAGTTATTTCAAGAAAAGTTATTTTGTTTCACAAAAATGGTAAAGGTAGGTTTTTAAGAAAAGGCAATTTGTTGTAAGAAAATTAATTTTTTTTTTAAGTACTTATTTTATTTCCTTTCTTTAAGCAAAGTTACTTTTTGTAGAAAATTTACTTTTCTAAGCAAAGGTATTTCTTTGAGATACGGAATTTTTTTTCAAGAAATCGTACTTTGTTTAAGAATATGAAACCGATTGTTTTTTTGAGAAAATAAACTTTTTTAAGAAAAGGCACTTAATTAAGGATGTTATTTTTTTTGGCTTTTCTAAATTTTCTTTTTATTGGGTTCAAAACTACAATATATACTAAATATTGGTTACTGGCTCCACCTAGAAAACTTCCCATGAAACAAGAAATTTCCCAACATATGTTAGTCTGCTTATAGTCACAAACGAAAGCAAAAATACCCACTACATTTGATAATACTGGGTTGTAGCATAATAGTGTTAAAAATAGTTGTTTATATATTTTTCATTTAGCCCCCATCCCGCAACGTGCGATAAGGAACTTCGTTCCAAACGAAGTTGAAACAACCGTAATTTCGGTTGTTGTCACTGAAATGACGTTGCCACAACCGAATTGCAAATATCTCGAAAGCATTTAGTCCCCACAACTGAAATTTGGTTTCGATTCATAATTGATTCAGTTGTGACAAATGAATCTTGAATAATATTCGTTATGTCAACTAAATTTTCGATAATTTCGGCTACAACACACAAGTTTGGAATTTATTCAGAGCATTAATTCAGACACATTAACCGAATTTGAGATAAATTCGCTTACACCTATGGATTTTAGTACCAATTCGATCGCAATAACCGAATTTGGCTTTAAGTCGATCGCAACGACCGAACTGGGCGTCAATTTCAATACGGTTACCGTTACATAATTCTATATATTTGAAATCTGGCGGTTAAAATTCAAAAGCAAATATTACATTGTTACGAATTTCCTCATTCGTCCTTTTTGCGCTGTTTTATTCCCAATAATAAAACAAGGTTCGTTTTAAATTCCGATAATTACAACAGTATAATTTCCTTTTATTGTACTTATATAGTGGCCGTCGTTGGTGCAAAGGTTAGTGTGCGCGGCTCTTGTACATGAGATCCTGGGTTCGAACCCGGCTCTGACCACCTTCAAATTTTCTTTCGGCGGCGGTCACCTCGCATAGTGACGGCGACACTATCTAGTATCTAGCCATGAAAAAGCTTCTCAAATTACCGTTCGGAATCGGTGTAGAACTGTAGGTCCCAATCAGTGAGTGAAAACTGGAAAGCGCACAGCTCAGTGATTGTGAGAAGTGCTCCCCAGTCCCTTCATGGGATGTAATGGGAAACCATTTATTTTTTTTTATTTTATATAGTACGACAGTTTACTTTATTTACACCACTTTACAATAAGTCTTATGTTTTACTATCAAATCGCGTTGCTTACATTCCGGCGGTTAATCATAAACTAAACTCTCCGTTCCAAAGACCACCCGTATTTAAACAAACCCACCATACTCAAATGTAGTTATCTCTAGCGCATTCAAGAACCTTCTAGTCGTTCTTGTTAGTTGTCTTTGTAGAATCATCTCGAATAGTGGAGAATTATCTTAATTGAGGCGAATTCATGCTATTGGTTTAGCGAGCTGGTACTTTCAGGCGTAGCCTTTATCGCCTGTTATTTACAGAATGAACGCTTTTCACTTCGAAAACTATCTGAGGCATGTAACTACATGCTGAAAGATAACGGTCCCCGCAACATATTGTAGGAAACATGTACATGTTTGCCAGCACTGTTTTCACGAATTGAAGATCTGCTCCTTTTCTTTTTTCTTTGTTATTTGTCTCAGTTTTGTTTTAATAGGTTTTCAACAAACAAAACCACATTTGGATCTTAAAAAAAAAATATTTAATAGCCTATTAATCATTGTGTCTGAAAGATGTTATACTGAATAGCAAACACGATGTGCTTGGGCACAAGTATAATATGTTTGCAACAAGCTACAAACACGTTATATTTGCACCCAAACAACAACAAAATACAGATTTTTCCGCGTGTAGATAAGTCAGTAATCTAAAAAGATGTGTTTGCAAACACAGGTGAATTGGTTACCAATGTTTCAGACAAAAGTTAACAAACGTTTTTCAGCGTTGGAATGGAAGAGGAACTGCCCACTACTCTCTTAACAAATATCCAAATCGTTACTCTTCCTGTATTTTCGACGTTGAGTGGCATGGCTTCTACAATTAACCCCAATGTGAAATAATATGCAAAATTAACAAGAATCCTTCGTGCATAAGAATTTACAGAAATACCTCAAAGAAAACAATTTAAGGACATTGAATTTTATACTAATTTCAAATCCCCTATTTATAAGAAGAACCCGAAGATGTTCATTAAATAGGTTAGTCAAGATTGCGCTGGAAACGTAAGCTGGATTAAGTCCTACGAGAGCTTAGTGCTACCAACTGGACTGAAGTGGCAGAAGATCGAGCTGGTTGGTAAAATGATGTGTGTATTTTCTATGACTAACCGAATATATTATCTATGGCCAAATAAGATTTCTATTGCTATTTACTCCACCACGACTGTCTTGAAATCGACAGTTTCAAATATAAAAGAACCGCTTTTTTAGAAACTGAAAAAATTTCATGAATTAAACCAAACTTCTTTTCAATTTTTGTGGAACACACAATGTTCACATTGTTTTATAAATATCATAATGGAGATATACAGGCAAACATTTGCCCTGCGTTCGGATAAACCGTTAAAGCGATTATTTTATTTTTGATTCAGAAACGAACCGAGTGAAAGATAAAATCAAGTCTATTGAAATTTTGGTAGGACAAAATGCTGCAATTCATTATAATCAATTTAAAGTACTCAATTAATTTGACTAGCAATGGCTGACTAATGTGTCCGACAGATCCTATCATGTGACTTCAGAAATTTTATTGATTTTACTCTTACAACGTCACAAGGAGGAGCTGTAGAGCGACAACATGAAATTGCTTACAGTGCCATTTGACATCGAATGTCATCCTTTTGTAACATATGTCCTTGTATCACAAAACATTAATTTAGTGCTGCCCCACAGATTAACCCGAGCGTCACCATAATGGCCGTCCAAAGCTGTTGCTGGAGTCAGTTATTGCTGGCAATTTGTCTTAAGGAGTGTTCAATTTACAATGAAACTGATTTATGGGGTTATTTGGGAATCCACGTTTACGTCCATGTCCATGTTCACGTCCACGTCCACGTTCGACTATGACAGCAGGCAACGCTGAAACTTCCTAGTTACAATACAGTACGTATTCTACCACCACTACTACTGCTGTTGCTACTGTCAGTTAATGAGATTTTACGTGACTTGGATTTCGGTTTTACTGTTGTTTTATTTATCATCAAGTTCAATAACACACATACATATACACTTACAAACGTTTTAAAGGATACTTGGCTTTAAAATCAAAGAATATCTATAAAAAAAAAACACTCCAATGCATAACTGTCTCCCAGGTAGTAGACGACAGTGGTGGTATAACTTCGTTTGAGCAGATCATGTCATCATCTTATTAGCGAACATGTAGGACAGACGGGCATACGCAAGTATTCAACAAAAGACCAAGGATGATTACCTCCTCACTTAGTTAGGTATATACTACTGTCTAATCGTATGAATTGTTTAGAGTTATGCACGGGTATTTGTGCCACAAAGATATCTTTATATCATTTGGAAAACACTCGCAGCATTTTCATCTTAATCGTCTTCAGCACAGTCACGTACAGAAGTAGTTTGTTATTTAACGCGCGTCTTACGTCGCATCCTACTTGTCCTCTAACAGGGAAGCAAGCAACTTACATCCTACAATTGTGGATTATTTGGAGCTGTTCACATGAAATAATCATGTTGCACGTGATATCTTCATCTGATATAGACAATCAGACGAACGCACAACAACATCCATCGCCCACACACTTAAGCTGCTTGCATGGCAGGCACAGTGGGTGGAAGTTGTTTAATGGGAAAGGATATACATGTGACAGTTATTTTACAAGAATGAAGTAAGAACCGAATAACTAAGAAATTATACAGAAAGTTGATGTCAGTTTGAGGCAATTGAGTTCAAAGTGAATTGGAATCATTTACACTTTTAATTATCGGGAAATATTGAAAATATTGAAAATATTAATCCGCAATCATATCAAATACGGAAGAATTGATCCATCAGTAGTGACAGATTTGGCTCCGGCTTAGGCAGAATTTAATTGTTTCCCCTCCATCTTCACAACATAAAATTCAGAGTCCTCAACATGGTATCACCTTTGGTTAACAGGACTCAACACTTTAATGTCTATATTGAAATAGAAACAATTTGTTTACCCCCTTAGGGTTCTGTTAGTTGGAAATATATATCGATAGCACTTCAATTATCCATATGGCTCTGACCATGTCCGGCGAAAATATATGCGAGTAGTACAAAAGCTTGCTGGCACAGGATTAGAACATGTGATGTGATTTTACATGTGATTTTAACCCACTGTTCCACTACACTTATTAGACAAATAGAACATGTTCCCATGCAATTCCATTCGCCATCGTGACGATGACTTACACCAGGGACGTATGCAAAAAGAGAGGAGCGATAGTGCTCATGTCTTATGATTTGGCGGCATTTCCCGTTCTCGATGTCTCTCTTTCGATTCAAATCCCGCCTTTTACCACTTTTAGTCCCGCTTTATGACTCTTTTGTATGTAGAACTTGTCTAGTATAATTCAGATTGGAAGTTATATTTGTTTAACATACAATTTTCCACAGTCACAATCAGTATTTAAAATCGTACAGATCTGACAGATCGTTTAGAAATTTCTTAACTTCATCACCAGAGGCTAAGTTGTAGTCTACTGACGTCTGTTCAAGTGATTTGATTTGTTTCAAATGATTTTTGTCGATTTTGCTTCATATTAATCTGATATATCTAATTTTTTACCATCGCATGGGTCACAAAAGTAGCAGAATCAGATGCTTGTCATGGCCAAAATATTGGAACAGATCTCATAACTTTTAAATTACACTGGAGTCACCGACATATCTAAATGTTAACTTATTTGTGAAAAATAACAAAAATCCCGCTGTTTTGGTTAAAATTGCGCTTTTCAATAAAAAAAAACAGTTGGTCACTATGCGTATTCATATGCATAAATATCCTATGCACACAGAGAAGAGATTCATTGTCTAAACGTTGCCCACTAAACTTTGGCGGTTCCTTGTACTATCACATTATTTAGTTGTTACCAATAATTGTGTTCCGTATCACCAAATGTTGTGCATATCAATTGATTTGTACTTCAGTTTTGGTTGAAAGAACTGAAATAAATGTTCTCTGTCAATCGAGTTTTAGTTCTATCGACCAAATTATCTTGTAGTGGTGATTATTCTATTTGTTGGATGATAAATTTAAAAACTAATTCGGTTGTTTCAAATAATATATTGGCATGCTCAATTAATTACTTGGATTTAATAGCTGTCACAACCATTTGTTGATGCCATATCCCATTATCAATTTTATAGAAAAAAAATATAAAGAAATATTTTTTTATTAAAAATAATAAAATTATTATTATTTAATTTAATTTCATTACATTTATTTGACCGTAACATAAAAAGCCTTATTTGTAACCAGGGTTCGTATTTTGTGGGTAATGAGCTACCCATTATTATTGCCGTGGGGAATTGGTGATGGAAAAAATAATATAATAATGGTTAATTACCCGCGCCAATGGGGAAGTACCTATCACGAACACCCACAAGGTAATGACGACAATAAAAGGTGGTTACCCATGACGATGGCGAATTACCCATCACGATTATCCTTTGCACAAGGGGAATGTGTAAGCGGCCTGTACCCATTCCCCACGGCCATGGCTAATGAGGCACCAAGGGTAACCAATCCCCATTTTTGATCGAAATATATTAAAAAATTACATGAGGTGTCAGGGGACACCCGGCTGGGATGAAGTTTCTTTCGCTATTTATTATGTACTAGTTAGTTCCAACACGCCTAAGGCGCCCGTTGACAAATACATTAGTTTAAATGGATCTTTAAGGAAATGTGAGTTCGAATCCCACCCGCGGCATGTACCTTTTTCTTCACTAACCGGAGAAAACATGATCTCTTACAGCCTTAAAGGAAATTACAACTTTTAACATAACGAGGATATAAAACAACTACATTGGAGACATATGGTAGGGCCAAACCAAAATAGAACGAGACATCTACAATTAGAATAGTTCGTTCTATAAATAGAACTTTCACAACTTCTGCATCAGTGCGTGTAAGTTGGAAAGCAATGTGTAAGTACCGACAACAATTACTCTGCACACAATCGATAAATGTCTTCGGTTAGTGAGTTGTGTAAATACACACCGCAGTAGCTTAACGGGCTAGACGCTGCTGAAGATGATGCACCACAAACATCGAAACGATCGTCCAGCGAATGTGAGTTCGAATCCCACCCGCGGCATTTACATTTTTTTCACTAACCGGAGAAAACATGATCTCTTACAGCCTTAAAGGAAATTACAACTTTAAACACACCGAGGATCTAAAAGAACTACATTTGAAAAATACAAAATGTTCAACTTTTTTTTACAATTTTTTTTTATAGAATGTTTTTTAAAAAAAGTTATATTTTTAGGTCCTTTTTGTAAGAATATGCATCATATTGTCCCGAAAAGGTCCTTTTTTAAAGAGAGTAGCTTCTGTTTTTAAAGCTAAAGGTTTTTAAGAAAATGTACTATTCTTAAGTAGAAGTACTTTCTATAAGAAAAAGCTAAGAGCATGATTTTTTTTACAAAGAAGTCCTTTTTTAAAAACAAGTACTTTTCAAAGAAGTGGTACTCTTTTTAAGAAACGGTTATTTTTTTAAGAAAATGTACTTATATTCGGAATGACTACTTATCCCAAGAAAAGAAAAGAAACGGGATTATTTTATTTTTAAGAAGAGGAATTTTTGTATGAAAAGGCACTTTTTTTAGAGAACTTATTTTTTTGAACAAAATGTATTTTTTTAAGAAATGGGAATTTTTTGAAATTGGTCCTTATTTCAAGAAAAGGCAAATTTTTAAGAAAAGTTATTTTGTTTCACAAAAAAGGTAAAGAAAAGGTAGTTTTATAAAAAAAAGGCAATTTGTTTACGAAAATTTGCATTTTCAAGCAAGTGTGCTTATTTTAAAAAGTTCTTTATTAAGAAAATATACTTTTATACTTATATACTTAAAATTTACTTTTTTTAAGCAAAGATACTTTTTTAAGCACAGGTACTTCTTTAAGCTAAGGATTTTTTTAAGAAAATGTACTTTGTTGAAGAATAGGAATATTTTTTTTTTTTTTGAGAAAATTTTCTTTGTTTTAAGAAAATTCACTTATTTTAGAAAATGTTCTTTTTTAAACTTCTTTCACTTTGGCTTTATTAATTTTACTTTTTATGGGGTTCAAAATTACACTATATACTAAATATTGGTTACAGCTTTCACCTAGGAAACTTCCCATTAACCAATAAATTTCCCAACATATATTAGTCTAGACACAAACCAAAGCAAAAGTACCCAGTATAGTTGATAATACTGGGTTGTAATACAATAGTGTTGTATTGATTTTTTCATTTCACCCCCAACGTGCGTTAGGAACTTCGTTCCAAAATTAGAAAAAATTCTATATTCTAACTTCGTCGAATCGAAAAAATAACTAATGTTTGCCAGGTTCTAAGGGTTTTCGACAAAGTAGTCCAATTCGTAAGGATTTTTTTTTAAATTCGTTAAACTAAAATTTTTCAAATAAAAAGTCGTTAACACGCACACTTGTGTTACCGATTTTTTTAAAAAAAATGCCGTGATGGCGTATTAAAGACTTCCATTGGTTAAACCCTCCTATAGAGGTAACAAAGTTTTTATTTTTTCGAGTTGTTATTTTAGCGATTTTCTTATTTTGACAATATTTTGAAGCAGAAATACCCTTACCCACTTTATGAAATACCCTTAGAAATCCCTCAAATTTTATTATTTTTTTTCGATTGGACGCTCCGTTTTCGAGATATTGGCATAAGGGCGTTTAGGCGATTTTTGATTCAAAAAATTTTAGTTTTAGCGATTTTATAAAAAAAGTGGGCCCGTATTTAAGACATCAATTGATTATAGCCTCCTTTGGTATTTGGGTAAGCGGCCTGTACCCGTTACCCACGGCGATGGCTAATGAGATACCTATGGTAACACATCCCCATTTGTGATTGCAAAATATTAAAAAAATGGAAAAAAAATATCTATATATCGGAAAAAGAGCGTCGTCGAATCGAAAAAAATAACTAATTTTTAGAGTTTTTAAAATTTTTTTCACAAATTTGTTAAAACAATATGTTTCAAATAAAAATATTTGATGCCATATTAAATCCTTAAATCCGTCTGTCTCCTAGTTGTAGCCATTCTTTTATGTTAGCGATTTAAAAAAAATTCTTCCATACGAATTGGATTACTAGAAACCCAAAAAAATTGGATATTCTTTCGAGTTGACGTTCCGTTTCCGGGACATATAAATTTTTTCAAAATTTTTCAAATTTTTGATGTGTTACCCTGGGTAATGGGAATGGGTTACCAAGAGCTTCTTTGCCAATGACATTAAGATTGTTCTAGGTGATTTTAATGACAAAATTGGTAGGGAAACTTAAACTTTCGACAAACCACCTGCAAATTGAGTCAACATGCCATCATATGGGATAACGGAATGAGAGTGGTCGATTTTGCCGCAGCAAATAACATGGATGTCAGTGGTATGAGAGTCAAACATAAAGATTAATATCCTTCGCACATCCTGATCAGAAAGCACAAGGACCAGATTTATCACTTGGTAGTTGATGGAAGGTACATTAATGTGATGTTTATGCGATTCAAGGTGATAAAATCGATTCAGAACAATATCTGGTTCAAGTACAGATTCGCAAAAGAATTATAAGGTCGGAAATCATACGAAATCACACAGAGGCAGTCGATGGCGTCATCGGAAAGTTTCAACTTGCGAGAAATAGTCACAGCCTACTCTAATAAACTCACAAAATACCTAGGGCAGACCGAACACACTCCCTAAGATTCTAAAGGGCACACTTCCCCTCTGTAGCGTTGCTACAAATTGGTTATGAAGAACCCCTTCAAAACAATTAAGAAATCAACTGAAAATTTCTAAAAAAAAATTTACATTTCTTAAAAAAAACTTTTCTTCAAAAAAAATACCTTCTCTTAAAAAAACTAAATTTTCTTACAAAAATTCCTCTTCTTAAAAATAAATTAACACCTTTTCTTTTCTTGCCATAAGTAGTCTTTCTGAAAATAAGTACATTTTCATAAAAAAATAACCTTTTCCTAAAAGGAGTACCACCACTTCTTTAAAAAGTATCTGTTCTGAAAAAAGTAGTTCTTTGTAAAAAAAATTCATACACTTATGGCGTTTTCTTACCGACAGTACTTCATTTTAAAAATAGTACATTTTCTTTAAAAAAAAAACATCAGCTTTTAATAAAAGAAGTACCTTTCTTTAAAAAACGGCCTTTCGGGAAAATATAATACATATTCTTACGAAAAAGACCTAAAAATATATTTTTTTTAATAAAAAAAATAATACATTTTATAAAAAAACATTGAATTGTTAATAAAACACAATGTCTGAAAGAACTTCTGACTCACGATTGTAACAATTTCACCACATTTCATTTCCTCTTATGAATTCTACGATGCATTAAATTTGTTATATGGTTTGGGGCAAAAATATCTTAGACACCCCCTACAAACCACATTGCTGGCTACGTCCCTGATTGCTACCTTTAATTTCGAATAGAATTCAAATGATATAAAGCATTATTGCTTTAAGTCCACAGCTATGTACTATGAGGTGATACGAAAAGCTGACAAAGTAATGAACTCACATACTCGTAAGACTGCCGCACATATTTTATGGTATTCAGAAATGTGTCTCATGTCTCCAAAGTTATGAAGAAACTTTTGCCCCGTTTGTAATATTTTTGTTTGGAATTCTTGTATTGCGAATTACAAGCAGCGAGCGAGTGAGCGTAATAGCGGCTGCTCTTAATAGAGAAATGTTGGGAAAACGTTGAAAGTAAGATGAGTCAAATAAAATAAAATAAAAAAACACTGAATAATCGCACATAAAAGAGCTCTGGCAACAACATTTTGTTGATAACATACCAAAAAACTGTTGACAGTGTTTAAACGTGCATTTCCATAAAAAATGAACTCCAATTCATGTTCCTCTATGTTTGCCAAGACTCAGAGGCTGAACTTTTTCCGTTCTTTTGGGGGGAAGTTTGTGTGAGAGCTGCGAAGAGACACCATAGTTGGCAAATTATGTAAATTTAAGTGTTTTTTAACAGCGTCGTGCTGTTTCCACCCCAAAAACAGGAAGTAAATTCCAAAAAAAGAACGACCAAGCAAACATCAGGAGCAGTAACAGCAAACTCGCTCTAATACTTTTTATTATTGTGTGTTTATAAAAAAAAATAACAAGTTGCTACAACAAGTCCATTTCTACCGACTTTTTGTCCGTCTGGCCGCCTGTTGTAAGGCGTGTGTACGATTTTTTGGAACAAGCCATAAACCAGACAAATATTGTACACAACCAGCGAGAGACCACCAGACCCCCAGAAGACTCGGCAGTAACATCCAAAGCCAGTGAATGAGTGGCCGCCACCGCCCCTCAGATTTAAACTTTTGACTTTTACAAGTGCGTTTTTTCGCATTTGCAAGCCGGAGCCATTACGGCTACAAACAAATGTGGAGTGGTGTTTGGCCACAGCCATTGCCATCATCGTATGGAAGAACCAGAAAAAAGCATTTGAAAACTTCCTCTGGAGAGATGATGTTATTTGCAGTAGAATCATTTGAGTTTGACCTTTAGGGAGTATTTTAACAACTTCCTGTGTAGATTGCTAAAGCATTTATTACCATTTTAAGTGCAATTATGTTTATTTAAATAGCAATGGATGATGCGAATGCCTGCGCAAGCCGCCAAAGGACGAGCAGTGCTTTCATCCATTCAGCACGCCAGTTGGCTGTCAAAATATATTCAATGCAAGACAGGAATATTTCTTAACAAAATTGCTACTATGAATAGCAGTTTGAAATAATTGCCAACTCTCTCGAGACCAACATTGGGGGTGTAACCTACAAACATATATATTTATGGAACCGAGCTTAAGATAAATGATTCAGTTTTCTGGTGCTCCGTGGATTTGGGAATGGAGATATTGGAATTGCGCATACAAAACATAAGTGACATAAAGTTAAATTTTGTTGTTATTATTTGTGATTAACATCGATTAGTTTATTATCTTAACACTTATCCAGATATTGGATGAATCAAATTGAAGTTGCTAATTAACACTGTATCGCTTTTCCATCATTTGTTTGTCAAATTTAGTTGTCTTTGATCCGAGTTCTTTTCAGAAAGTTCTAACTCCATATAAGCTAGTTAGTTTGAAAAGAGGGGTGCGATGCAGAGTGTTAATAAAAGTACTGTGATCCTTCCCATGGCAATGGACATTCACTTAAACCGCTGCTTCGATCTATTGTATGCTCCCAATTTACCCTACTAAGTCACTATACCTCTCATAAGAATTCGATGCGATTCACAAAATTCCGTAAGATTTTCCAGTCCATTCCCAAAAGATTGGTCATGTCCGGTATTATACTGTCCCAGACATACCTGGGTCTAGCTTGAGTGAAGGCAGGGAAAATGTTCCATCGTCTTATCGAACTCCTTGCATGTCCTGCACTCACTATTCGCCACTAGTCCAATACGGTACAGGTGGGCCCGTAATAACGATGTCTCGTTTAGACTCCCATGGTGCTCATTTTAGGCATTCTCAGTTTCAGCAAACCTTTTGTCCTCGGCACATCTGGGTCTCCCCATAGGATCTTTGTCATCCTGCCTACTGTTTCCTGCTTCCACTGGCCTAAATGGGCCGATAGCGCCCATTTACCCAACTCATACTTCGTCACTTCAAAATGTTTCACGCCTTTAATTCCGCCGTTTGGAGTTTCCTGGCCCTCGTTGTCAGGAGGTTTGCACGTTCGTTGCCGAATATTAAAATCGTTAATTACCTTCTTACAGTCAAGGACCGTAATAGATTTGACAATTTCCGATGATATTGCCCTAATTTCCGTTTCAAAAAGGTGACCCGACTATATGTACAAACTATCCCGGGATAAGCCTTTTCTCCATCGCATACAAGGTCATCTCATGCGTAATGTGCGAAGGAATAAAGCCGTTTATTGCAGACCTGACCTGTGGCTTATATTCACATTACGACAAATCCTGGAGAAACCCCACGAAAAACAAATTGACACCTACCACCTCTTTGTAGAATATAAGGCTGCCTTCGATAGAACGGTATGGGGAAAACTGTCGGAGGTTGGTATTCTGGCTAAGCTGAAACGTCTTTGTAGAATTACTCTGACCGACACAAAATCCTCAGTAAAGATTGATAAACATCTCATCGAACCATTTAGTACGAGGCGAGGTCTCAGTCAAGGCGACACCCTATGATGAGATCTCTTCAACATATTAATTGAGATCATTGTGAGAAAAGCTGCTGTCAACGCGAATAAAAATATCATCACCAAAAGTCGCATGCTGCTCACGTATGCTGATGATTTAGACGTCATTGGGCGAAATCTGCGCGAAGTTACGGCAGTATTTCCGAGAATGGAGAATGAATCGGCAAAAGTAGCCCTGACACTAACCGAGGACAAGGCAAAATTAATGGATTCAAAAAGCAGAACATCCACCCGATTAGATGAAATTGTGAACGTTGCTAACCGTTATAATTTCGAGAAAGTGGATCAATTTATTTACCTCGGATATGTAGTGAACAGAAGCAATAACTTCAACCTGGAAACCAAACGGAGAATTAGGCCTGCACAAGGGCCGATTTTTATACCGACGATTGCAGCATATCCCAAACCACTGACCCCGAAAAGCTTCAAAACTGTCGATATGTGCTTGAACATTCGCTGCAAAATAAGACGTTTTAATACAAAAACCATAATTACATTATTTTTACTTACCATTATTAGTAACGAAATCGAAATCGTTATACCGTCGCAACAACAACAATTATACATTCTTTAACTTTTTATAATAATATTTGTGTTTTTGAGAATTTTAAACGTCAGGTTTGAAATATATGGAATTATGTTGTGGTAACAGAATTGAAATTAATCCATTTGTACCAACAGCATTCATGAGAAATTTGGTTACAGCAACCGAATTGATGCAATATTGGGCCATTCCAACCGACTAAAGCTAAATTCGCTTATCGCGACCGAATTGATACCAAATTCGGTTATTGCACCTGAATTGATGCCGCGTTCGGTTACTCCAACGAAATTTGCTGCAAATTTCGATTGTTGCATCCGAGCTAATGCTAAATTCGGTTGTTCAATCCAAAATTTTAAAAAATTTAGTTGACATAAGGAATTTAATTGAAGATTCAGTTATCACAAACGAATCAATAATGAAACGAGATTGCTTCAACCGAATTTCAGTTCTGAGTACTAAATTCGATCCTGATAACCACAATTCGCTTGTGGCGACAGCAATTCGGTGGTAACAGCCAAATTTACGGTATGTACAATATCTGCTCAAACAATTAGTTCTCTGGGTGTGATTAGATGATTTAGTTTGTGCTTTATTTGCTTGTAACGAAGAATATCGTCGTTCTTTTCTAGTTTAATATGCAGCAGATTTTAGTAATAATAATTTCCTCGTCATGGAGTTATTGAACAACCGCGAAAAAATAGGTTTTCCCATTTAAATAATATTCATTTATTGTACATAACATTTATTTAAAATAAAAATAATATTTGTAAAAATAAAAATTCAAATAATTTTCAGTTACATCCCCTGTTGTTGCGGGGAATCTGCCCCAGCACTCAGCTCCCAGTAGATTGTAAATCAAAGCAGAGAAATTTAGGATTTTATAAAGTTTATTTCAATGCTTATGATTAAAGTTCCTACAAAGTATTAAAATATAAGAAATTATTAAACACTCTTAATTTGTATTATACGAACTTTTTAGGTTGGGAAACTTAGTGCGATCGATTTAACTTTTATTGAATGCAATGACGATTCTTAATGCTTAAGCAAATGATCAGTTATAAAAGTGTGTTTCGCGCCTGGAATAATATTTTCATTTTTCTCTTTCGCCCATATTCTTAATTAGTGAATATTAATTGTTGATTACAAAGTAACAAGCAAGTGGATAAACTTATTTTCGATAATTAGTGATGTGATACTGACAGTGGTGATAACATCCCCATTTTGCTTTAAGTTCACTGCGTGAGCAGAAGACTTTATTCGCGTTAAATGAAACTCTGTACGTGTATTACTGTTTCCCAATAGAACACTATTTGGATATTCCAAATCCTACTTGCAACCCAGTATATTCAATATACTTTAACCCGTTTGTTGCCCAAATTTGGATCAAATTTGTCTAAAGATAAATTATAGAACTGTAAAATAAAATAAATGGTTTCCCATTACATACCATGAAGGAATCGTGGAGAGCTTCTCACAACCAGTGAGCTGTGCGGTTTCTAGTTTTACACTCACTGATTTGGACCTACAGTTTTACACCGGTTCCGAACGGTATTTTTGAGACGAATTTTCATGGCTAAATACTCGATAGGGTCGCCGTCACTAAGCTAGGTGGCCGCCGTCGAAAGAAATTTTAATGTGTTCAGAGCAGGGATCGAACCCGGGATCTCAAGTACAAGAGGCGCGCACACTACCCATTGCACTGGGTTGGGATAATAACGTGACCCACTTTTAAAATCCCCGTCGGACAATTTGTAATGATCTTTCGTTCAGTTTGTTATGCCTTCACCATAGGGATGCATGAATATAATGTGTTTGTAGCTTGTCGTGAATATAGTATACTTGTGTCCAAACTCATTGTGGACGCTATTCAATATTATATGTTGGAGACACACAGATTAATAGGTTTCAATATATAATTTTGTGACACAAATATGGCTTTGTATATTCCAAACTGCTGAAAATAAGAACATGGCGGACAACAAAAAAACAAAAGAGGCAGAAGATATTCTATTCATGAAATCAAGCTTGCAAGTATAAACATAGTTCCTGCAATATGTTGCTGGGGACCTTTTTTAGCGTGTACAGACTCGAACTGACTCAGACGACAAAAATAATCCCATAAGGATGAGAGCACTATTACACAATGCATTTATCCCCGCAACAAAATTCGTGAATTTGACATTCGTTTGGCAAGGGGTAAAGATAAATAAGAGAGGAGAAAAAAATGTCATGAATTGCCCTGGCATTGTGTTTCGGGCGATTTTTTAAAGCTTTCGTTTTGTAATTTCCGTTTTGTCCTGATTTTGACTTTTCATGGTTAATACCATAGACTAAATTAAAAACCGGAAAGTTTATTCTCTCAATAATTTTAACTTCATAGGTTTGGTTGCATGTAAACGTTGGCTGTTTCAAGACATGGCATCAATAACACCAGATAGAGGCATTAGTACAAAACTTCCAACAAAGCAACAACAACCGCATTTCGTGCTTGTGTGGCAAAATAGTTGTGCTAAATACAACACAAATGTGTACCAACGGTAAAAGTCAATAAAAAAGTGCAAAATTCATTTAAATTTTACAGTTCTACACCAAAACGACAGGAAAAAGTAAAGTCAACAGTTCTTTTAACTCCAGCTGGTGTACGTTACTTTTCGTACTCAGACGCCTGGTTACGTTGACCGAAAAAATCATGCCAATACCAATTGTCGAAAAAAAATTTAGAAACATTAACATATCAAAATGGATTGCTGTCAATTTACATTTGAATCATCCAGTATATACTCCTTCTCTCCAATTTTATATATACCCATCGGACAAATTTTGTTACATATGCCCATATAACCAATTCTGGCACATGCATAAGACTTTTCCGATATTTTGAATCAAAACTAAATTAGGAAAATTTTAAAGAAAAATATTTTCCGATGTGAATTGTGAAGGGATCGACAATCTATGTACGACCGTCCTACTGATTTCTCGTCATTATGTCGTGGCTGTCATGTAGAGTGTCTATAAAGGAAATCTTTATCATTTGTCAACTGGACGTCATTTGTAGGGATTTGAAGTATTCAAAAAATTGAAAACTGAAAAATTTATATTTATTTATAGTTGTGGAATGTATGTCATAAACCTTTAAAATTTATTTCAAAAATATTTCAAGCAGACCCATTAGATACACAAATATTAAAATAATATAAGTATTAAGACGAATACACATGAGCACAAGATTTAGTTATTGACCAACTGTCGCACTGATGAATAGTGGCTTAAGGACGTGTTGTGTACATTTTATATGGTGATCACAACTATTGACAAACATGTTGTTTTTTGTATGGGAGTGGTCGGCAAGTCAACTGGGTAGTAGACTGGCCACTAAAAATAGATTTCCGATTGCTGGGCGGAAAAAGTTTCCTTTTGATACCAAATGCTTAGCATTAAAATTTGGTAGCGATCAGAGAACGTTTGAGCCTGCAGCCCAAGACTTAAAGTTTGAAAAATCGAAATATATGGGAAAAATCAATGTTTCCTATCTGTTCTTTATCCGGAATGAATAAACAAATACGCCCTTTATATTCACCGCAGATTTTCGTTAACTTGTTTCAATATTTAAGTTATCATTAGGTGCGTTTTTTAATCAACTCTATACTAGAGTTCAATTTTAGGAACTTGGCATGACTGGGAAAATAATTTATTTCATTTGGGAAGAGTGTGATTACACAGCATAAAACTTGCACCTTTAATTAATTAAAAATTAATATCTTTTCATATAATAAATATAACTGGAGTGTAATTTCGTTGATAAAACAAAAATTATAGTGAAATAATTAATATAATAATTAAATTGTCTGTACCCAAGATTGCATTTTTGATTTGCAGCTTGATAATATAATGTCGGACGAACCATCAACCTCTGCCGAAATGGAACCAACCACATCAAAAGTGATTACTCGTGCGTATGATAAAGTATTACGTCAAATATATTTGATTGCAATGTGACACATCAAATAACTGGAGCTAAATTACCCTCCAATCGACAAGTATTGCAAGTCTATTTTTATGATATTCGATTCGCCAAATTATCGCAGAAAGAAAGTGCAAGATTGGCAGTGAACGCTGCATCCCTTTTTTGGCTACAAGCCCTCTTACCGATCCGTGATTTGTACAAATGTGCTGATAAATTGATATAACTGTACAATGAATGGCGACGTGTTTCTAAAAAGTCGTCGAAAGGGAAAGCGAACAAAGATCAGGCAGAATTTCTCGAAAATTTGGACAATTTCTTCGACATTGCTCACAACAACGCGTTGCAGATGATTCGCATTGAAGAGGATCGGGAATTTTTATTGAAACAAAGACAAAAAGGGCGCCACGGATACATCACCGGAGTCGATATGCATTTATTCAGCCGTGAAAAGCAATCGCAGGAGCGAAGAGCAAGAGAAGATTCACGAAAGCGAAAGCACGATGAGTCTCAAAACGTAGATATTGGTAAATATTTTTAATTTGCATTGTATAATACATATCAATTATTGGAATGAATGAATTTCTAACTTCTTCTATGATTTCATTCAGCGGTTGAAGAAAACAATAGTGCTAGTGAAAGCGATAATATTTCCGACGACAACGATCCAACAATGGACGTGGACGATTATGGCACTCAACCAGAGGAAAGAAGAGGCCGTACGCAATTGATAACACCACGTCTTTCAGATGCTCTGGATGATGCTAAGGTTTCCGATAGAAAAGCAATACGTATAATAATGGCAGTGGCAGAAGCCTTGCGTGTCAATGTTGATGAGCATGTTGTCAATCGAACGTCTCTCCAAAATTTGAGAAGATTCAGGCCGACTTCGTCGAAGACGTAATTTACTTTACTTTTGGTTTAATTTTAATTATATATATATTTTTTCCCGTAGATAAATAGTGCACAATCATTAGTTGTTCATTGGGATGGCAAATTAATGGAAGCAATAGTTGGTAAAAAAAAAGTTGAGCGAATCGCAATTCTCGTCAGTTATAAAGGCACCGCAAACTTTCTCAGTCCAGCAATTATAGAACCCGCCACGGGAGAAAATATTGCGGGCGCTGTTCGTAATGCTTTAATCAGTTGGAATATCATTGATCGCGTTGGTGCCATGAGTTTCGACACTACTTCTTCAAACACTGGTCCCAACAATGGTGCAATCGCATTCTTACAACAATATTTAGACCGGAAATTAATCAAACTTCCATGTCGTCATCATATTTTCGAAATTGTCTTGAAAAGTGTTTTTGACTTGAAATACTCAGCGACCAGTGCACCCGAAGTTCCTATTTTCAATCGATTTGCGGAAGCTTGGGACAATCTCAATCACACTTCATTCAAATGCGGTCTCGACGACGAAATTGTCCGTTCAAAAATAAGCGAAGAGGATTGTGATGTAGTCAAACATGTCTGCTATCAAAATTTACAAAAAGATCAAATTCGCGCTGATTATAAAGAATTTCTACAGCGCACAATCACATTCCTTGGTGGAAACGGTGGCAATTTTCGGACGTGTAGTTCAACGTCCCATGCAAGGTTTATGGGAAAAGCAATTTATTGCCTGAAAATATTTCTTTTTCGCGAACGATTCAAATGCACAGATAGACAATTGAGCGCTCTGCGAGATGTATGTATTTTTCTAGTTCGACTATATGTCAAAGTCTGGTATGGATGCCCAAATGCCATCACAGCTCCAAATCAAGATCTACAATTTGTAAAGGACTCGATCGCATACGCTGAAACAGATGCAGCAGTGTCCAACATAGTTCTATCAAAAATCAAAAACCATTTGTGGTATCTAGCACCAGAAAACGTTGCTGTAGCATTTTTTGATCCTTCCGTTTCAGATGAAGCAAAGCGCAAAATGATCAAATGTCTCCAATCAAGTGAACCGAACGTAAACCTATTGGAGAACCGTCGAATTGCAAACGTTGAACTTTTACGTTCCAGTTCATCGAGCGAAGTAGTATCATATAAAACAAAATATTTTTTCACTGCATTTGGTTTGTCTGCCTGTTTTTTGGAAAAAGATCTATCGTTATGGGAAGAAGATGATGACTATCAAGACGCTTTGGAATTTTGTCGTAATTTGTTCGTCGTAAACGATGCTGCCGAACGCGGCGTCAAATTCATGAAAGATTACAATCGAATCTTAACCAATGACGAAAATCAAAACCAATTGGTATTTCAGTTCGTCGAGTCATATCGTCAGAAATTCCCTTCACATAAGAAATCCACACTCACTTAAATTTGCTTGTATTTAGTATTTTTCTGCTATAAAATTGTCTAACTTTGATATTTTTCATTAAATTTTGGATTTATATAGCTCATTGAAATGGCAATTTAATTGGCAATTCGACTAAATATTAAAAATCAACAACTAAAACTAGTTTTATGTATTAAAATTTAAGTATTTCAATAAAAACAACGATTTTTCCCATATATTTCGATTTTTCACACTTTAAGTCTTGGGCGGCAGGCTCAAACGTTCTCCGATCGCTACCAAATTTTAATGCTAAGCATTTGGTATCAAAAGGAAACTTTTTCCGCCCAGCAGTCGGAAATCGAACGAATTTTCTATAAATAAGGGCCAGTCTACTGGGTAGTTTATATTTAATTTAAAGTATCCCTCTGCACTTACTTGAATATCATGAAATTATAAGTGCCGAATCAAATTTAGAAAAATATACATATAAAGAGCGGCAACAGGTCAATTAATCATATTAATTGTCTCCTTGTCAAAAAGAGAGAATGTTGATAGAAGCGTCAACCCGTTTCAACAAAACTGAATCATTATTGTACTGGCGGCAGTCGTCCTGTTGATGGATACCCTATATCCCGTAAACCACAACTAATTTTCACAAATTTTGGTTCTAGGCAGTTTTTTGTCAAGAGCTACCATGTAACTAAAAACAGACAACTTTGCCATGCAACATAACAACTGATCTTAATGAAATTTGGTGCTGTCCAATGTATTACAAAAAGCTACTTTGTAATTAAAAGCCTTGGGACATTTATTCATTTACCTCCCATACAAAAAATGGGCGACTGTTCGGTTGATTAATGCGATATCTCCCTTAAACCACAACTTCAAATTAAATTTGCTACTGATCAATGTTTTGTCATAAGTCAGTTTGTAGCCAAAAATTTAGACATTTTGAAACTCCCATTTTGTACATCCCATACAAAAGCAGGGCGGGTTTGCTCTTGATCGATACGGAATCTTCGGTAAACCAAAGCCGATATTAATAAAATATTTATAATAATTGTAAATTTCGGATATTTCTCCACATAAATTTATCATAACTCGAAAACGACTTCTCCGATTTTGTTGAGCCATATTTGAAGAAATGTAAGTTTACATTATCTTCATATTATGCCTACACTACATTTTAACTTGATCAATAGTTTCAGAGTTATCAAAAAAATGTGAAATCAAAAATTTTTTTTCGCTAAAATATAATTTTTACTTTCTTTAAAAAATCATGAACAATCGAAAAGGGAAAAAGTGTTTGAATTTTATTCCTGTTGCATATCATTGTATATCTAATGCATAAAATATGTCAAGGATAATTAAAATAAATAGATATTTTACGTTTTGTATGACTTTTGCAATCCGAATCGATTTTACTTTCGTAAATACTTGTTCAATGACAAAAAGTGGATGAATGAACATTTATAAATACTTCGTATTTTTCAACGGGACTTACTTGAAAAACACTGTTTGTAAAATTTTTCTGTAAGGGATTTCTAAATGTACTAGCTTTCACGTCCTGATACAATACCGTAGTTTCGTTGTGTGGGGACAATTGAAAATTTCTCGAAACTTATTCGATTTTGAAGCACTAAATGCTATTTTTTCAAACCAGTGTTTTATACTTCCCCCTGATCGTTACCTAAAATTATGCCAAGGGTTGGGACACAAAGTTCCAATCGGTTAACTAGATGTAGCCGTAAGAAAAATTGTTTTTTCTTAAATATTCGAATCAAGTGTAATCAATCAAGCCAAAATATTCACGATTCGGTAAAATCTGAATACGAGCTAATCCAGAAAAACCCTTTAATTTAATTTTGTTTGTTCAGAATCTGTAGTCAAAATGGAGTGTATATTTGCAAAAAAAAAACCGACTAAACATTTGATATTTATTCAAAAATATGCATCTTCCATGTTATTAAAAAGCATAGAGCAAAAAAAAATACAAATTTGTCGATGGAAAATTATTATATGCAATATAAATATCAAGGTTTGGAAAAATATTGTGAAAATTATGCTAAAAAGCATTTAGCATCATTTTTCAAAAAATTAAGCTGAAGCCAAAAAAGTTATGCTAAAAAAACATTAATTATTCCAAACTGGCAACACTGCACGTGACTGATCGCGACCCGCTTAAATATACAGGTATATTTTCTGCTCGTTACCCTAAACCTAGATTTATTTTTCTAGTAGATCTTAATAAAAAGATAAGGGAAATTGATTTTGGGGTGGGTAAAAAAATTATGCTTAGTTGTCCCAGTGTTTAACAATTAAAAGGAGCAACGTTTGAAACCACCTTACATTTTTTCGACGACAGACACCTCGCCTTGTGACGGCGACACAATCGACTAATAAGCGCAGAAAGAGATTCTCAAATCACCGTTTGAAACCGGTGTAAAACTGTATGTCCCCACCAGTGAAATGGGAAAATATTCAATGTTTCAAAATGGAACCAATTGGGTAAACATTGATTGGTGATAAGATGTTGCGAGTGAATTTTGAATTTTGGTGTGTCTGCAAGGCATTTCGAGAGGGGCCAAGTTCTCGTGTGCTATTGTACATGATGTTTTCTGTTTTATCTGTTGTGCGTTCGTGATGGCGTGAGGTCGGAAAAATCTCGTGCGTCATGATTTTTTTCTCGTGAATGTGCGTGTTCGAAAATTCACGCACTCGCACGGCTCTTGAAATACGTAGGGTTTCAAATAAGACTCACACGAAGGTATGATTAAATTGTGTTAAATGAAAAACAATCATTTAATGTCCAGTGGTGGTGCCGTGGGTTTGCGTCTGACTGTGGTCCTTATACTGTTCAACGTGTTTCCTAGCTTAGATTTTATTATCGGCCTAATTTCTATCAGCACGATTTGTTTAGTAATAAAGGCCAAAGACCATTCACATGGTACCAATTATATCCATTTGCCAATAATACATGTTCATAAGACATTCCCCTTTCAATGGTAATTCATAATCTTTAACCCAAATTGGAAAACTTTTTCAATCTCCCAACAATCTTTACTAAGTAAAACCAACCGACTTAATGGCATTAATGTATATAATCGAAAGATTGTATGTAATTGTGTTCAATCTGTGTTAAACTAATTCAATTGTCACATGTCTCGAATAGCCAGAGGCCAGATACGGTATGATGACGTACCATCTAGACACATACACGCACTCACATCCATGTACGGACAATAAATGGTGTCGCTTTCTACACACGACAGTACACACGCACACAGATGTACATATACCAAGTCACTCATACACAGAGAGAGGCCTTATACATGCCTCTGGGTATGGACAACAAGTAGACATGTCTCGTTCTATGGATGTTCGCATGGACAACACTCGAAAAGGCAAAACGCTTTAATAATGTTAAATCAAGACCAATTGAGAAGCAAAACTATTAAAACCCTGAGTGTCTGTATGTGTGTGTGCGAAAGAGAAAGGTAACAAATGTACAAACCACGATACACATACACACACATAAATGCTACATTTTACTTTTAACTCATATCGAACGAATTGCGGAAACATCCAAGAATCGAACACAATCAGGTCCTGTTGTTCGGTAGATGAGCACTTTGTCACGTAGTTCATGTGTACATATGTTGTGAACTTCGTTTCTGTACATGTAACGGTGTGTGTGTGTGTGAGTGTTTGAAGGGGGCAACTAAAACTGCTACAAAATGTCATAATTTAGTTTATTAACTTTTCCAAAATTGCTATTCAATGGAGCACACACAAATTATGGTTTATATGAGTGACTTTGACTCTGGCTTTTGAACACTTTATGTTTCCTTTTTTTTTTTTGGTGAACGCCAACCAGTCAAATCTATTCATATGAGAGTGTAACCTATGAACACAAAACTTTCATTCATACACATGAATGTAAATACGGTCATGCGAGTTTGTCCGTGAGTCGCATTGTTAGAGAAATTCTAATGATTTTTTAATGCAAATTGTGATTTAATTTTTATTTTACAAACTCCGTCTCTCTTTCTCTTCTCTCTTACACACACACACACAGGCCCATAGGGATAAACATTTCGATGGAGCTTTTAACTTAAAATTCCAGCTAACGTGGTCATGTACATACCGGCATAGAATCACGAGCACTTTAAAATAGTCAGAGGCGAAAATCCCAGAGGCCTCATAAGTGTCATTCAATACTGGAATTGGCCATTATCGGTACTATCGGTACTGTCCACGTTAGAGATCTTAGAATTATACTGCAGAAGCTCCTGCTATTGCTTCGTAAGGTAATAGTAGTTCTCATATACAGGACTTGAGGACATATAAAGGACTTTTTGTAGATTTTTTTAATTTGTAGACTAATTTTTTAAAACAAAATATTTTAGCACTTTAAAATGCCTGTACCTACAAATTTCGATATCCCAGATAGAAATTGCCCAACGACATCATCAATGACTAATGGCTGACATATCAGAGTCCCTGTTGACTTGCCGATCCACTCCCATACAAAAAACCTCATGAACCCCCTGACATTTTCACACATTTGATTAAAAGTCAGCAGGAATCGTCCGCAATTTGCCAATAGTTGTGACCACCATATGACATGTACCAAACACGTCGTTAAATCATTATTCTTCAGTGGGTCAGTTGATCAATACTTCACTAGATATAATGCTCATGTTTAGTCTTCTACATACTTACTTTATTTTAATCATTGTGTATGTATTGGGTTTGCTTGAAGTATAATTAAATAAAATCTGGAAGAAGAGTTGATACCATCATGACACCAGGGCACACATGCATATGAATCCCTGAAAATTAACATAGTCTTTTCCTCATTTTCAAACATTTTTGAAATAAGTTCAAGGAATTTATAGTCAAATTAATGTAAATTTTTTCAAATTAATTGGAAAACACATAGGTCAGTGATTGTGAGTAGCTCTCACCTATCCCTTCATGGGATGTAATGGGAAAATATTTATTTATTTTACATAACTCGAAAAGGTGTCATGAAGATAAAATTTCCAACTGGGTACATATGAGTGATTATAAGAATATATGGGTATTACCTGCGTAATTGTATGCACTGCAATGGGTCAGGAGGTGAAGCATCAATGCTGCGACTCCTCATTCTAAACTTAAAATATAAAAATTTTAAGGTAGCTGAATGTACTACACTGAGAGAAAAGGTTGCATGAAAATTATATATGATACAAGTTCATCAATTTAAAACCAACTACGCAGTACATTGGATAAATATAAATTTTGACATTAATTGTACTTCAGAATCATTTTTTAAAAAAACTAAAAAAATTCACAAATCAGACAGCATTTTTTTCGACCAAAAATTTCCCGATTCCTGATGCACGTAACTGAACTATAAGAAGTTCATTTATTCCTGATATTTGAAAGTCACTATTCTACTATACATGCCGAGTAACTGTACATATAGTTTAATTTTTCAGATTTTGACCACCACTCAGGATGGCCCTATAAATATAGTGGATTGTATTGGACTACAGAAATTGGGCTGGGAATAGGAGGAAAGGAGTGTAGTGCTTATTGATGTTTGCCTTAAAATTGCAGATATTATAAGTATTATGGAAGACAGTAACAGGAAGTTTATACCACATACGGATTGTTCGGCTAAAAAACGATTTATCCCTGTATTGTGTCGTCCTATCCATGGGTCAAGTGAAAACAAACGGACGCTAATCTAAGGACAACCGGGTAGTACGATTGAATACCATAACCTCTGGTATGAGGTCGTGTAATTCAGAGAAACACTTCCCATAGAATTATCCATAGAAAAAAGTTACGCGGCCTACGATGATTCAAGAAGAAAAGTGATATCAATATTACGAAGATCAAAAGGGGTGAAGAATCTCCAACGCCGCTTTAAAAAGCTCAAACACTTGAATGCTTCCATCGACACGTGAAATGCATGTTTACTCCAACGCCCTTCACACTGTATTTCCATGTCCAGACCATCAAGAGCATCTGATTCTTTAATACCTACAGCAACCATGGAAGCTGAAGGCAGAGCCGAGTCAGTTGTGAGCTTGTGTGAAAGTACGCAACACTGGGACTTAATTAACTAAATTCGACTCGAATTGCCTGGCCCCATTCGTAACCAAATTCACATCATGATTGACAGAGCCATTCATCACCTGTCTTCTGTGTTGCACATCATAAAGTCTAGACCGACGATCATAGGAATATGGATGACATATATATCTGCCATCTGAAAATGAGTTCTGAGTTTTGGTAGGTAGTCCGAGTAAATAGTTCCTTGATGAAGATAAGAAAAAGAGAAGGAGATTAAACAGAACCCTGTGATACCCCATTATTATTTTATACTCGTCGAATGAGATGCAGGTTTACCGAGATATCTCTAGAAGTCGAACAACTCAGAGGAAATACTATCTTGTATAATTAGAATGGACGATTGTTATGACCTTGATCTTTTCCAAATTTCACTGCATTATCTCGAAACCTAAAGACAATATATCCAAGTTAATGGCCATGTAAAATTTTAAATTTGGACTTCCCGGTATTTTAAAGCGGTCGCCCAATTTGGCATTTATTAACTGACAGATTATTAGCTAAAAGTCAGAAATTTACGATAAATTTACGAAGTTTTGTGTATTCATCTCAAAATGAAAGAAATTTATGAAATTAAAAAAAAAAATAAATGGTTTCCCATTACATCCCATGAAGGGACCGGGGAGAACTTTTCACAATCACTGAGATGTGCGCTTTCCAGTTTTCACTCACTGATTGGGACCTACAGTTTTACACCAATTCCGAACGGTATTTTGAGAAGCTTTTTCATGGCTATATACTCGATAGTGTCGCCGTCACTATGCGAGGTGACCGCTGCCGAAAGAAATTTGAAGGTGGTCAGAGCAGGGTTTGAACCCAGGATCTCATGTACAAGAGCCGCGCACACTAACCATATGAAGTTAATTCTATAAAAATAGAGTACCATCAATGAAGTTTGTGACTCAACTGGACAAAACAACTCGTGTACGTGATCCTCCAGTGCGTTCTGCGAAAAATATTGCCTATATAGCTGATAGTGTGCTCGAACAGCCATCGTTCGCTGCAATTGAACATTTCTCGCACTTCTTTGCATAAGTTCTTGTTAAGCATAAAGACCTCGGTATGAAGGCGTATAAAGTCCAATTAGTCCAAGAACAAAAATCTCCTGACCATCCGATGAGATTTCGCTTCGCTGAATGGGCTGAATATCACTTGGCTTAAGGTGAGCAATTTTACCGAAAAATCATCTTTTCCGATGAAAGTCATTTTCACCTCGGGGCTACGTTAACAAACAAAATTGTAGCATTTGGGGCTCGGAAAACACATACGCCGTCGAGGAGAAGCCGATGCATCCACAACCAGTGACTGGTTAGAGCGGATTTTGGCATGGCGGCATTATAGACCCATTTTTCTGCGAAAATGAGCAAGAAGCCCCTGTTACCGTCAATGATGAGAATTCTCTAGCCATGCTCAGCAATCTATTGCTCCCTTCAGATGAAGAAGATGACATGGACGACGTATAATTTCAACAGGACGGCACTACGTGCGACACAGCCAACGTTACAATCGATATTTTGCGCACTGTGTTTGAAAACCCCATATTCAGCCGAAATTCGGGAGTCCATTGGACGCCTCGCAGCTGCAATTTGATCCCGTTAGACTATTATCTCTGGGGCACCGTTTAAGATAAGTATTACGCAAATAATCCCGAGTCCATTGATATATCAAGATACGGAATCAACGCTGTCGTTCAGAGATAGAATCGACAATGTACTGAAAAATTAGATAGATCGAATGAGGTACTGTAAAGCAAGTCGTGGAGCCATTTGAACGATGTTGTGTGTTATTCATTGATGTCCATGATGGTCCTGCTGCAGAATAGTATTCATTCTAATTTAAGGTGAAAATCTATAATGATGAAATTCAGGGGTTATGGTGACCGTATGTATGCCGGCTCAGCAACGATTTGCTTCTTTTTTGATTTCAAATATCATACTTTATCAGCAAGAAGTCATCAAAGTAAAGATAGTAAATGCTGTGATTTGTAAAGGAACATTTTTCGAAGATACAAATTTAATGCGGCAACATTGCACACTAAGTAGTTAGCCTTTTCTATACATCTTATACATATGACTTGTGAACAAAAGGGAATATATCTTGGAAATAATTGTGACCAAATGTGGACATATTAAAACAAACCGAAAAAATATTAGACAATACCCAGTAAAATTTATTAACTTTTCATAAAAATTCACATGTTTATTTATTGCAGCAACGAAAATAGATTCGTTGGAACAGCACAACGATGAAAAAACATAAACATCATGCTGGACGTGATTCGTTGCAGCAGATGTATCAAATATTTCACTGCATTAATTTAAAGGTACTAACGAACATGTTTCACTAAACATGCGGACAAAACAATATAATGTTCACTATAATAATTGATTTTTAACCCTTTTCCCGTGATCCAATCGAGCTTAAACATCGTAGGCAAACTAATGGCGACGACAGAAATTAACTATATTTATGGGCGGGATTGGACAAATCACAAATTAAAAATCCATTATTTCTGATCCTGCTAACGGTATTTAAACAAATTTGGATATGTTTGTTAGGTGTACATATTATAAGATCTGCCGCAAATATGGGCGGGATTGGACAAAGGGTCGTGGTCATCTACAAAGAATTTATAGTCAAAACAATGTTGTTTACGGGTTGGCTTTTTAATTTTGTTCATTCATATATACATATGTACAAATATATACATATGTACATAAATTTCAAATACACAGTAACAATTTTAGCCCTGTATATGAAACCATCCTTCCTTGACGTTAAAATTTGCAAACGTTATATTCTCTTCAGTCAAAAAAGCAAGAGCGAGTGGTGGATTACTAGTATTTTAATCTATGACCATAACTACAATGATACTTTAATATGGTCAGTACAGCTTGTCAGTATTAATATCTTGGTCCTCACGATTTTAGAGATATCTATCATCTACTTATGTATAGTTGACCTATAATCTTCTGGATTGTACTGTAGTCATTAGTTCGTCTTAAGGTCCTTACGATATCTATCATCTGTAATATATTCCTCCTATTAATGTAAACCTTTACAAATTATTTTGCAAATGCCAAAGATTGTATTGTATCGATGTTTTCGTCAACTCGCTGTTGAAGAGATCGCACAATACACCTTTTCAATATGAGCAACATTGTAGAACGTACTAATCTTTTCATCTTAGACTCTATCAGCACCATCTTTATACTGCACAGGCAACATAAATGACACATTTATTTTATCTTAAGGCCTATCTCTTTAGTAGGCCTATCATTTTTTATGATGTTAGTTTAGCTCCTGGAGAAACTTAAACACTCGAAACGAAAACAGCTCTCGAGTAAATACATGTACATAGATTCACACACACACATTAATGACATTTTATAACAACACTCCAAAAACTTTTCTGACATTTTTGTCATTTTATATTTTGTGTATTTTTTTGTTTTCATTTTGTTTTGCGAAACACAGGTGTGGCGGAAAAATATCCTTAAAAAACAGAAAAAACTGGAAACCCCTAGAAAGAAACTTTATACTCTACTGATGCTACAATCGTAATAATAGTGAGCGGCATTACGACGAGATGAGGATGATGATGATGATGGTCTTAAAGAAGCTGAAGAACACTTTGCCAGACGGCACCAGATATTTTTAAAGGTCCAACAATATCTGCATTGTCTAAACGACCTGGAAGAGAAGCAAAATATTTGAGAGTCGTACATCTGAAAAGAACCACTTTTTTCAAGTTCTTATTCATTAACAAACAAAGAAGATTGGAGGAAAGCAAAAATACCATGCCTGTATGATAAACTACCGTTGACAAGGAGACACAAACTCCTGAAGTTAGCAGAGTTTCGTTATAAAGTTAACAGAGCTATGTAAAATATATAAATTTTGTAATAGAAATGCTCGATTTTCTCGCTGTCTGAAACGTAAACGCTGCGTGTAATCGCAAAACCGACAAAATTTCGTGATCACCCTGAAACAGATATAATACTGGTCATATCTCCTAAACGATGCATGTATATGCTGATAAATCTATTCTATTTTCTTGTTTCGATGCAAATATAAAGTGTGTCTGGAGCTTTTGCAAATATAATATACTTGTGTTCAAACACATTGTATTTGCTATTCAATATTATATGTTTGAGGTACAATGATTAATATAATTTAATGCATGGGTGTGTGATTCATATACAGCTTTGTTTGTGCTGCAAATACAGTTCTGGTTGGAGCAGTGTTTACTTGACTTTGTTTTGTCGCTATGCTCTGTCGAGTGCAAGATATTAAATGGGGGACAAAGAATGCTTGTTCTTAGCCTAAGTTAATGTTATTGCAAGTGTGTAACTGTATATTTACATTACACTTTCAGTTAGCGATTTATAAATAAATTTGTACACGCTTTGAGTGTTTCAAATGTTGACTGATCTGTTGCGTTTTAGTTTCATGCATTCAGTCGTCAGTCGTTCGTTTGTCGGGGAAAACACGAATGCTTCGACGTAAGTATATGGATGTTTGGGATGAAACTCGCATATTGCTTCCATTAAAAGTATGCATCTTTGGAGTAAACACATTAAAGTTTGCATTTAAACGTAAGCGAGTTTAAGAATTACAATTATATGAATATTTGGAGTGCGTTCCAAGCATATACATAGTTCCTGCGGTGTTTGTTTGAGAGAATATGTTACACCGAACGGTTTTCAGCGTGTGGTAGCATAAAGGATGAAATTCGGATATCATCATTGAGAGATATAAAAAGTGATGAATTTTCGTGGGTCGCAGTTTGGAGATATAAAATGAGAATATCTCCTAAGCGGTGCTTGTAGTAGCAAAAAGTATGGAAATTCCTATTAAGCATTGACAAGTACAAAAATGGGAATATCTCCTAGAAACTGAAAAAAAAGGTTCTTTTCAGATGTACGACTCTCAAATGTTTTGTTTCTCTTCCAGGTCGTTTAAACAACGCAGATATTGTTGGAGCTTTAAAACCATCTGGTGCGGTCTGGCAAAGTGTTTTCAGCTCCTTTAAGGCCATCACCATCATCTCATCGTAATGCCGTTCACTACTATTACGATTGTAGCATCAGTAGAGTATAAAGTTTCTTTCTAGAGCTTACCATTTTTTTTTTGTTTTCTAAGGACATTTTTCCGCCACACCTCTGTTTCGCAAAATCAAATGAAAACAAAATATAAAATTACAAAAGTGTCAGAAAAGCCATTTCCTGATCAGGATTGACAAATATAAAAATGGGCATATCTCCGAAACGGTGAACCTAATCGCCAAAAATCACTTTACGTGATCACAATTGAGAATTTAAAACAGGGTCATTTCTCGTTAACGGTGAGTCTAATTGCAAAGAGACAAAATGCTGACACACTGATATAAAAAACTATGACATTTTCTCGATCGCAATTGGGAGGACACAAAATTTCAATTTATACTAAACGGTGCGTCAATCGCAAAATTTACTATATTTCGTGATCACCTTTAAATAAAATTAAAAATGGTGATATCTCCTAAACTTTGCGTCGAATCTCAAAATAGACGAAATCCCGAGATATGTATATAAAAACAATGCCAATGAATGTTCGAACTCACTGGTGATGTATTAACACGTTTTTGTTACACGGTTCCTGTTCGAACACATTAGTAAATGTTACATTGGAAAAAACAAATTGCAAGTTCTTTTAAACATTAATAAATTCATTTAAAAAGTATTGATCAAGGTTTATATGATGCCCAGAATGCAGTCAATTCCAAAAACCATTATACGAAATGCACTTACTTCCATTATACATAAAATTTGGTTTAAAATTGTTTTGTTGTAGTTTGAAATCGATTTTTTTTTGTGCTGAAGTCTCTTTTGCTATTGCACTTTCTTTTTTCTTACATCTGCTTTAACATTAGATGTAATATTGTTAAAACAAATAAAGCAATATTTAGCTCACTGAAATAATTGTTTTTGTTTTGTCATAAACACAGCGACGAAAAAAAGTATTGAATAGTATAGAGAACTTGTTGCACCCTTTTTTCGCTCTCATGTAGAGAGTATGAGTAAAAGAGCACAATCGAGTCTTATTCTCTTTATTGAATATTTCAATATAAATGCATCATTTCGACAATGTTATTACATAAAACAATACAAAAATCATAAATGTTTCAAAGGGCATCAATGTTTCAGAACAAAATCATGTATGGACCAAGTTAAGACAAAAAGAGAGTAATACTTTTTGAATCATTCGCCATATGTCGCCAGTGCTTTTGAGTCATATATTTCATTCCATGAGTTCTCTATAATATTTAATACTCCTTGGCAACGACGACCTGCTTGTTTGTTCCCTAGCGCTACATCAATACATCATACTTATTTTCAGGCAGAGACTGTTGTTGTACAACAGCCACGTATGTAATGTTAACGCTGTGCATGTGTTCACTTTGATAGATTAACCTACCCGTGCCTATAGATGTTACCACGTCAAAAATTATTAAATTTCGAGACCGTGATCTCGTGATCAACATGTATCCGAAAACAAAACTTTGATGACTTCTTTCAAGAATTTAATGTTCTTCAAGTTCATTAGTTTATGTAAATATGAATAGCATTAATGGCAAACCATGGCAAGTTTTTCTGATAGAATCAAAATATTTTTGCAAAATGTTCATTTCATTATTAGCAGAATTTTGTATGTTTAAGCCTTTTCCGGTCTTGAGTAATTTAATATGACAGTAGTCCCAATCTCGAATCCATTCCTTCAACAATTTTTTTATGGCGTTTGGTTGCAAATTGGTTGTAGATCGGACGAAAATCGATAATATCTACTTTATAACCGTAACAAAATGTAAATGCTTTTCATTGTTCTGTTAACATAATAACAGAGCTCTGCAGACGTAATAGGTATGTGTAGGCGCTAGTTAAATTACAATTTATCTTTTCCCACACATAATATAAAGTATGGGCCACGGCAAATTATAAACAGTAACTAACACGTATTTACGAGAAGTTATTTACAGCCACATTCAGATTCACCACAGTTATGCAACAACTCCTGCCAACACACACACCCTTGCATTGCACTTGTAGACACGGGCCCAGGAGTGATGGCATTATTCGAGACGACGACACCAACACAAAAGCAATGCTGGCAGTAGTGGAAGGAGAAGTACAAAATGTTGGTTGTTTACAATGAAAAGGTTGAGCAACAAGCGAGCCTTTATACACCCGTTGTTGATTTCTCTTTTGCTGCTCTCTATGGGATGCCAAGGATGTTTGCTTTAAAATACAACAACAAAGAGAACAGTTTACATAAAGTACAATGATGCTTTAAGCCATTTTTAAATAAAACAATTATGTCGAGAATTTGTTATTGTAATTATTACTGTTGTTGATGTAATGGACACAATTAAAGTTGGATCGCAAGAATTCGCCGAATAGAAATATCACAATAATTATACTTAAGATCCCTTGTTTATGTCGGTCTACTTATGGTAACACAAATGCCTTAAGGAGGATGCTCAGTTAGGGAAAGGTTTTTGGAATCATATTCGAAACAGTTCAAATAAAACACAGGTTCGACACACGCAAAAAAAAAATTGCCTTGGTGGTATGTAAATAAAATCATTTAAAACAATCGAAATATATGAGAACTCTATTTTTTTCATTTCAACCAACATCAAGGGGATACCCCATATAAAGGTAGTGCGTTGTATTTTAGGGACTCAAACTAAAACTCCAAACAAAAAATAGGTGCGACAAACAATTTTTTCGTTTAACGCAAACCAGCTATATTTCGCTGAATAGAGTTTGTTTTCGATGGAAATGTTCCCTCAATAAACCCTTGATGTATCAAGGGTTTTTGGCCCCTATTTTTGTTCAGGTAGTAAATAAATCAAATGTGTCCATAGCTGAATCATAGAAAAGGGTTGAGGAATAAGAGTGTAGTAACCGATAATTCGATATGTGTCACTGCTTAACCTCTAGGATTCCTCAAAGTGGGTGAAAAATGGCGCAAGTTTCATGCTCTTTCCCTACCTTTCAACAAAACCTAAGTTTGAGTTCAACCTGACTACATGCGCAACATTTGGTTGGCAAAAATGATTGGCTTTAAGCAGAAAAGAAATAAGCCACACAAACAAAATTATGGGTCTTAGGTCACGAAAATTGCTCACGAAAATAAACCGAAAATGCATGGTCCTCAACGGGTTAATATAAGTATTTCAGTGAATTTTAAATGCAAAAGTTATTTAACTACTTATATAGGATGACTCAATTGTAATGCAGATCTTTGACAGCATTTTTTTGTGATATGTTGATGATTCTTCTATAGATTTTCAGACGATTGATACTACAGCCTTGGACAAACTTAATCATGGAGCGTTACCCAGTTGAACAACGCGCAAAAGTGATCCAAACACTTTATGAAAATGGTCGTTCTGCAAAACATGGATTTCGGGTATTGCGTGATTTTTTCGTTCAAAACGACTGACTATTTTTTACGTTTGAAAGGACAGTGAGTACTCATTTCTACTCATTTCAGTGTTCTCTGAAAAGATGTACCTTTGATTTGCTTCAAATTGTGTTGATGTGTTTGAAAGTTTGATGTTTTGGTTCTCATTAATTGTGCAATTTGTTTCTAAATGAATGATCCCATGAAAACTAGTTTTATTTTGTTAGCAATGAATGTACTATTTGACGTCTTCGCTTTTGAAGTGAGTGACTTGATATGCCATTCAAGACATTCAATACAGAGGTTTATTGTGTATCATTCAGAACGGTGCTCTAACGGAGCTGTGACCACATGAAGAAGAAGAGATCCACCCACCTTTGCTTTGAATTGGTTCGTGTGCGAACAACTTCTGTTGGAATTGACCCATCTTGGAAGACTCAGACATTCAATTGATATTTAGTCTCAGGTTCAAATGCATAGATTCGTTATTCGTCGCCTGGCGTGATCTTGCAGACTTCTTTTGAAGCACCGCTATGAATTCTCAACTGTTCCTTATACCAAAAAACTCGAGCCGTTTTGTGAGCGATTGACAAATTATTTTGCGGCCAAATGTTCATGCAGTATTGAATGTATGGAAGTGGAAGTACTGCCCAAAGTTCTGGCGGTGTGTCACATGATGTTCTTGTAATACCAGTTCACGCACGCACGCACGACCTGAATGAAATGCGTCGTGAAGCGAATGTCGGCCCCAATTAAATTCATTATACCAGTCATTCACAGTGCTGTAGGATGATGCATCATCGACATAGAACGATTTAGGTTGATTAATTCACTCTTCTCTTGATAATTCACGTCGAAGGTTGTGAAAAACAATCGCACAAAAATTTTCACAAGTTTATTCCATTTTTGGTTAAGATGAATTTCTGAGTCAGTAAAAAACAGAAATAATGCTGGCATGCCAACACGTACCTTTAACACTTCAATGCACCAGGCAAGATTAAAACTTGCCGATGTCGGAAATATAAATGGAAACCCTCGTAAACTTGTTTTCTCTCAAAGAAGAGAGAAGTAATTGATGAGACTGATCACCTTCGATTGCATGCGTGGTTCCCTCAAAAGAAAATGTTTGGGTAAAGAAGAGTTAGTTTACAACAAAATAGATTGACATTTAGGATAAAAGTTTTCGTATTTGGGAAAATTATTCACTTATGCTGTCAATCATGGGACTAAGAAGCAAACGAAGACAAAGTTTATATTTTTGTGTCATACGGTATCCAACACTTTAATTTTTGCGTGCAGGCTGAAATGTCTACAGTTAGTTATTACAAGTGTAAATACCATACAACCCTCTATATTATGGTACCTCAACGGTCAGATGTTCCATTTTCAATCAGCCTCGGGTACAAACTAGAGATAGACATGATAATGAGATTTTGACAGGTGTTCTTCAATTTACTCTCCGAGTAATATGAAAGATGCCAGAGGTGATACAACTTTAGGGGGAATAATATACAACAAGGGGAAAAATAAGTCACCCAATGTTCTTCTGCTGTATTTTATTTTTAAGGAAAACTTTGGTTCTGCTTGTGAAATTTGTTAATTTAATCCATTAGAATTTATTCCATCAAGCTGAGAAAATGATATAGAGTTCATGACCATACGAGCTATTTTTATGGCATTTGCTTCAGTCTGAGGCTTATTCACGTAAACCCGTATCTTCAGAAAACCATACAAAAAGAAGTCTGTAACCGTCAAATCGGGTGATATAGCTGGCAAGTGCCATTAAAAGACTAAGCGACCCGGAAATGCTTCCTTCAGAACACCGGTTGGGGCTGGAACCGTCCTGTTGGAACCACATGTTCTCCATTCCCAATTCAGGAAGAAAAAAATCGCTAATCATGGCCCTGTAGCGCGCGACGTCCACAGTCGCCGCCTGGCCCGCGGGGTTCTTAAAAAAAATTGGCCGATGACTTACTTATCCGGTCTCGGACAACCCCGGGGGGTCAGGGACCTTACAAAACGAATATAACGAATTTCGCTAGCCAATCCGATCTTTTGCTTTATTCCTCCAGTTGGCAATACCAAGTGTACTCAGGAATTCGTCAACCTGATCCCTCCAGCGGAGTCTTGGTCTTCCTATTTTTCATCTTCCTTCGAGTTTCGAAAACCCTTCGTGCCGGTTCGTCTTCAGTTATTCTACTGACATGGCAACAGCGTTATTTTGATCCGCTTAACTATGTCAATGTCAGGATAAAGCTCATACAGCTCATGGTTCATGCGTCGCAGATACTCGTCGTTGTGCACTATAGGGCCATAAGTTTTTCGGAGTATTTTTCTCTCGAAGACTCCTACAGAGATTTCGTGTGCTTGCGATAGGACCCAGGATTCTGCGCCACTTTTCTTACTCGACAGAGGGCTTTTTCTCTAAAGTGTTTACTAAGCCCAAAATAACACATCTCTCCGCTTGATCTCAAGACTGACGTTGGTGTTTTTGCTCACGGCATATCCGAGGTATATAAATTCGTCCACCAACTCGAAATTATTAACGCGCACGCTTTGGTCTACTCGCGTGGAGGCCCTATTTGTTGAAACCATTAATTTTGTCTTGTCCTCATTTACCGTCAAACACACTTTTGCTGACTCCTTCTCAATTCTCGAAAAAACTGCAGTAACTTCTCTAATTGTGCGCCAAATGATATCTATATCATCAGCATACGCGAGCAGCATGTGACTTTTGCTGCTGATGGTTTTATTCATATTGGCTGCAGCTTTTCTCATAATGATCTCCATTAAGATGTTAAAGAGGTCACGTGATAGGGTTTTGCCTAGTCTGAGGCTTCGCTTAGTTTCGAAAGGTTCGGTAAGATCCTTACCAATTTTCACTGCGGATTTGGTGTTCGTCAAGGTCATCCTGCAAAGGCGTATGAGTTTTGCAGTAACACCAAGCTCAGACATTGCTTCATAGAGTCTCGCCTGTATGGGACTATTGTATGCCACCTTATAATTGACAAATAGATCATAAATCTCGATTTGTTTGGAAAATGAGCCTCACGTTCCTGTTAATTTTCGATGAAAAATCGTCCAACTCTTCGTTGAGGTTGAGGATGGCCAAAATTCTGCGACCGCCAGCTGCTCAGGGAAGATATCGCCTTGGGAAGGTCTCGTGATGTCCCAGTCTTTTCAAGACAAGTGGCCAAACGCCGCAGTGTTTTTTCACTTGGTGTCGGTCGACCAGTTAATCTGCGACGAAATTCACGCTGCGCCAATACAACCGACGAATTGTTGTGCAAAAAAAAAATGGAAACAATTATTTGGCGCTCTTGCAGAGTAAACCGATTCATGGCTTGTCGACTTGTATTCTGCGTTTGTTTACTTCACAAAGGTCAAAACCGAATTGACATTTGGCATCATTTGGAAAAGTTATAGGGTTTTCCAATAGGGTTATTACTTTTGCGCCACCTTGTACTTGCAAATTATATGGTAAGTTCTGATTTCTGATCATAATTATTAATAAAATTACGCAGTGCAACAACTTGTGTATGCGACTCTTCTAGCCTCTACTGATCACCTACATTTTATATCGACGACGATCCATCTAGAACGTATCATAGAATTAGTATCTCAAAGGATATACATTCGAAATAAACTGTTGTAAGGGTACCATTTTCCAGTCTTTGAACACAATCATTCCATCTTAAATAGTGTACTTCACTTACCCCTCTCTTTCAAACAGAATAGAGAAATTCAGTTATCTCTTGTTGTTTGAGTAGAACAGCGTCAAGTGAGTACAGGTACTGAGTTTTGGTTGTGTTTCCGAATTCGATCCAAACCTGAATAATGGTATTTGAAAACTGTCAATGCAAGAGAAAAGTATTCGAGAAACGATTGCATCTCAACGTATGCACCTCACCTCACCATGCCTTTTAATGAGCATGAGGACTTTACAAAATACTATTTACCCTGTTTTTAACAAACAAAATTAATTCAATTCCAGCTCATCTTTCGAATTCTAAAATGAATAAACATGAATAAATGACATATCTGACCTCAAAATTTCCTTTTTTTGTTCTTATTTTTCTCGATATTTCGCTACTCCGTTGTGTAGCATCATCAGGAGATAAAGGGTTTTTCAACAGAGACGCTACAAAATAAATCGATAGGGACAGCAAACGACGCCATATTTTTTCCCGCTCTTTTGACATTTCTCTTCAGTAAGGTTTGCCATTTCATCATGGAAAGATATACGAGCCAACAACGAGTCGAAATTATTAAAATTTACTACCGAAATTTGGAGTCAGTGGCCTCAACTTTTAAAAATCATCTTCAGCGATGAGGCTCATTTCTGGCTGAATGGCTTCGTCAATAAGCAAAATATGCGTTATTGGAAAAACCCGTTATAGCCCATTAATAAATATGAAAAACAAATAACAATAATGAAAAATTATGTCAATATAAAAATGTTTGAAAAAACTTTCTCCGCCTTTTTAAAATTTTTGAAGTTACACAAACAAAAATATTGTACGTCAAAAGTTCATATAAATTAACCCAAAGAAAAATATTAGATCGATAAACAATTTGTGCCTAACAAGTCATACTTTTTACTAATTAAATGTCTGTAAAGTTGGGCTACAAATCTGACCTCAAGATCGGAAAATATAGATTATTATCGATATCAAAATGGTCCAACACCGAAATACAAATATGAATAAACATGTTAAAAACCATCTGTATCTGTTTGAAACAAATAGTAGTAAGTAACAAATAGTAATAGTAATATATTTTTTTACTCCATTCAATTTACTATTACACCGAGTACACACAATAATCCGAGATGTCTACTTTAGTTTTGCATTAACAAGATAGTCTCAACTTTTTTCCTTAACTTAGACTGGGTTCAGTTTCGCCTTTAATAATTGTGCATAAGTGTAATTTAATCCATTTAAAGGTCGGCGCTGGGTTCCTTGGCCAACTCATTCCCGCTTGTAGTAAATATACTCAAACGTATGTCCAAACTCAATTACATGTCCATATATACACACGAAGGTGTATGTAATAATAGTATGTATGAAGTGGTCAGAAGTCTTGCAACATTTTCTATTCCGAATGATGTATTATCCTTTTTTGCGTAACATGTTGCCTTGTTTCATAAATCATCTTCAGTGGTTGTCCACCACCATATTCATTCATACTTTACACTGTTATGCACGTTCTTATGTATGCGCACTAGGGTTGCCAGATGTTCTGGATTAGTCGGGATTCTTCCAAGATTTGGTGTTTGCTGAGAGTGCCGTCATTTCGTTTCGGGAATACATCCTTTAATTTTATAAATATGTAACAAAAGATAATATAATTTTGACAATTAAAATAATTGTTTTAATTAATCTATTAAATTAAAAAACAACTTTTTAAATATATTTTTAGGAATACCGCGATGATGATAGCAAAACTATTATAAAGTCTCATAGATCTATTGGTAGGCTCATTAAAAGCGTAATTTGCTAAATGAATATCAATATTCAATGTATGGCATAGAGAGAATGAAGGGGCATTAAAACGAATAGATGGCAGCTACTACGGCAGCCAAGAAACCCAGAAATAATTCCATTACGAAACATAACAGAGGCCATGAGTCTTCAGGAGGTAGGGTTACGTTTACACAAGATAAGACAATTGAGAATATTTATTAGATGCAGAATTTATCGTCATCGAGATTGGGAGATGCAAGGAGAGAAGCATGAGTGTATTTGTATACAAGTGTAAATGATCTGCTATGGTCTTCACAAACACGGATTTCATATGAAGGAGTAGGTACCATAAGTTTAAGGGAGATCAAAGCAAACTTTAGAACTTTAAGATCTTGTCCATCCAATCTGCATGAGGAGCCGCAATTGGGTTCCGAATTAAAACGCATATTCAACCGTGGATCGAACAAAAGCAGGAAACATAACCACTCTAATTAGTTATTCACATCTAATTAGTTATTAAAAATAAAATAAGATTAATTAATAATGATGACAATAGTGTTGAAGTTGAAGAACTCGCAACCATTTTTAATTTACGTAATAAAAATGCAGTACGAAAATAAAGAATTACGAGAAAACATTAATATTTTATAATAAACGACTGGTCCATATCTGTATGGACATCCTAGTATTAAGACCCCATATTTCTAAAATGCGTAAAAGTTGGTAAACTATGCACCTATCCACATTCCATGAAATTGTTGGCGTTAAATTAGGGAAGGATATTAATTTTCTACGATAAAACATCACAACTCCTTGTCAAGGACTACTAAAGTCAAGATTTGGCAGTTAAGAATATTGTCAGGCTGCATTGTCATCTTAACGGTAGGGGAACAACTACACATAAATTGTTTGCGGTAATTTAAGCTGTTTCGATTTACCATAGCGGACTGTATTTGAGGTTTTGAATATTGAAACACTTATTTATAGGTTTATATAAAGTTGATAGAACACACGTTCATCGCCGACGAGTTGTAAATAAAAAACTGAATTCAAATTAAACAAAGTACATTTCAATTCGGTGCACAGAGTTGCACAATTTGGTATCAACTAAAGGGTATAATTCTGTTTAGACTTCAGGTTCGAAAATTATTTACGCTATATCAGTTTAGTAAATTACCAGTTTAATATTAATTATGAAAAGTATTGAATTATTGAATGCAAATTGTAGTTTCAAGAACATTTATAAGTGAAACGAAAATAAAAAGATGATAGCAATGATCCGCAATATAAGCCAAAGATATTATTGATTTAATGCTTAAAAATAAAGCTTTGGGAAACAAACATTCATAGTACATGTTGGAAAAGCAGCTGATCTTCAATTCATGACAACAATGCATGCACGTAAGTATATGGATGTTCCAAACATATACATCGTTCCTGCATAATGTTACAGGACCGTGTTTTTTCAGCGTATATATGGGTGTTTACTCGTCCAGGGAGATCCCATTTTGCTATCTTGCTTTCCAGTTTTTCGCATTCCGCATCTGGCAACCCTAGTGCGCATACAAATATATATGTATGTGTACATCAGTCAGTCGCACATTATTTTCTATTTAAACATATCCTTTGCTGTAATAAATGAAGAGGTACTTTGTCATTTAAAGAGAAAAAAAGATAAATCACTTTTCAATATCACATACATGGAATGCTCGAGGACGAAGACGACTACACATGATGACGTAATGAAGGATGGTGGTTGGCTGCAGAGGCATTTACATGGTCCAGTCTATATGTACGAGGAAAATTACATATGCATATATATAATTATAAAAACATACATTTTTGTGAGAGTACATATGCTGCACATAACTCATTCCTGGCCTTAAGACAATGACTCATAAAAGAAGTTGTGATGTCCGATGTAATTAGATATGCATGTAATCATATCGAAAACATATTGTGCTTGTTTTCGCAAATGATGTCTCGCTTGTGTCGAGTGGAAATAAAATGTAATTAAATGAAATTGTCTTTAGGAAGAACTTTGTATATCAAAGAAGCCGTGCTGTGCTGGGCAATGACTGTGTATTAAATGATATTACTTTATATAGGCGAATATTACATTAGAAAATAAATGGATAACATATTTTATTGTTCGATTTCTTTATAGCATAATGCGATCGGAGACAGTTCTGAAGAAGAAGTGTCATCGCCTGTTTCGTGCAAGACCGTCTGTTCTCAGAATACATAGTTTCGAAAAAACGATATCGAAAGTCTCAAGATGTATAGGATTGTATGCAAAACTGCTAACTTCAAAATTCTCCACACCAAAAGAATGCATATTTTAAATATTGGAAATAATTTATCCTAAAGAACTGGTCCCGAAGAATAATTTGTAGTACTCAGTTCAAAATCTGTAGATTTTGACTTGTGACGGTTTTGCACGAAACGAGCGATATGAAGCCGATATACATAACACAGGCCAACAGCCAAAACTATAATGAATAACGACTTTAAATTTTAATGTAATATGGTCACCTAAATACGAAAATGGTCGAAATTTTATATTCTTGGATACGTTTGTTCCAAAATATTTTTTTTCTAAGTTTAAATTTTTTTTAGACATTTCTCTATATAATTTATCATAACTCGAAAACGACTAATCCGATTTTATTGAAATAAATTTATGAAATTACAGATTTAACTTATCTTTAACTTTTAGGTATAAAGACTTTTAATCTGAAGAACATTTTCGGCATGGTTAAAAAATGTGCTAAAAAAATATTTTTAAAACAAAATTTGAGAAAAATCTAAAACGGAAAAAAGTGTTCAATATTATAACGTTATATCTTATAATTAAAATGAGATATAGACCATGAAAATCGTTGAACGTTTTTCGCTTTTATTCAAGCCTAAGTTAAGGTGTCTCATTTTATCAAGAATATGAACACATTAGTAACTGTTACATTGGAAAATAAAAAAAGGAATAGTTTTTGTGCTGAAGACTTTTTACTATTGCACTTTTTTCCCCCTACATCTGCTTTAACATTAGATGTAATATTGTTAAAACAATAAAGCAATATTTACCCCACTGAAATAATTGTTTTTCTTTTGTCATAAACAGAGCGTCGACAAAAAGTATTGAATAGTATACAGAACTTATTGCACTCAATTTTCCGCTCTCATGTAAAGAGTCTGAGTAAAAGAGCATAAACGAGTTTTATTTTCTTTATTGAATATTTTAATATAATTCACCATTTCGACAATGTTATTACATAAAACAAGACAAAGAGCATAAATGTTTCAGAAGGCATCAATATTTCACATCAAAATTATGAAACATACAATTCATTCCATGAGCTATCTCTACTATTCAATACTCTTGGGCGACGACGACCTGCTTGTTTGTTCCCTGCCGCTACATCAATACCATCGTGCTTATTTTCGGGCAGAGACTATTATTTTACAACAACCATGTATGTGATGCTAACGCTGTATGTTGTTTGTATGTGTTCACTTTGATAGATTTTCCCACACTTGTATAGCTGTTAACGCATCAAAAAGTTTATCCTAAAAACGTATTGTGTTTGCCCCAATGTTTTAGATAACTCCGAAACTATTATTCATATTATAAATATGATAGTTAGTTTCGAGTTATGATAAATTATGTGGAAAAATATCTCAAAAATATAAAATTGTGCATCAAAAATATTTAAAAACAAACCTGTCAATAGAAATTAAAATTTCACCAATGTTTGTCCAAACAAACTTTTTTATAGTTAATGTATGAGAAGTTCATAAGACAAGCCTACAACATCAGGAACAGTTTCTTAATGTGAAAAATTGTTGGATTTTGATGGAATAATAGACAATTCAGATAACCACACTCAGTAGCATGACTAGTTTCGAACTCCGTGACAAGTTCATCATCATATGCCTAACTACTGTGTGTAAATTGATACCATCGGTAGTTGATACTTACTGACCCCGGGTGGCCAGGGAACTTACAAAACTAAGATAATATATTTCGCTAACCAGTTCGATCTTTTGCCTAATCTCTTCAGTTAGTAATACCGAGTGTACGAAGGGATTCGCCAACCTGATCCCTCCAGCGGAGTCTTGGTTTTGCTATTTTTCGGTAGATCATTGTATAAATATTTTATTTCAACAAAATCCAAAAATTTTTCACTTTAGAAAAGTGTTCCTGAACCTGTAAACTTGTGGTATGAACTTTTCATACATTAAATATAACTAGCAAAAACGCTCATAAGATTCAAAAATTCAAACTTTTTCATTTTTGATCACAATTCATAAAGAGCGATATTAAGCAGCTCCACAAACCCAGTCGTCGAAAAATTAAATTAACGGTAAATTAAAAACACGCTTAATATTAGGGGAACACATGAAATGGGTTCTTAAACTGTGTAAAGAGGGGTTCCTCCCATATTCAAACCGGGAAAGTTTATAATTTTCAACGAAAATTTGCCACTTTTATTTGAGCCTGAGCATAAACGAATGCTTCTTACCTTTGAAAACCTTTAGTTAATGATTGGAGAAGATTGAAGAGACTCTAGTATCATTCTTACCAAAACGTACACCCCATAAACTTGAGAAATGTGCAGGCTTAAACTTTGCTGCTTACGCAGGCGTTAAACAAAATATGTAATTGATTAACTAACGTGTGTTCTCCTTTGACCACAACCAAATAGATTGATTCAAGCTCTATTTGAAGTGCGATAAATGAGATAGACTTTAAACAACAAATTGCAAAATGTAGAAGAAGGAGGATTGAGAACATTTACAAACTATAGTTGGAGAATATTTACCAGTTTTGCATCTTGTTTTGTGATGACTCTTTTCTCTCGTTTGAAGTTAGAATGTAATCTGTAAACATCTGCATGAATTCATTCGTGCAACGAACGGACAGCCCATTCGTGAATACTTCATGTTCCTCAGTGTGCGTTTTTACCTTTGAATGAATGCAGCCACTGACGTTGTGTTGTGTTGCATTTTGAATGAAATGAACAGAATCAAAGAAACTGCAATAAAAGCATTTATTTAGTCACTTTTTACAAATATTCTCAGGCTTTGTTCACAATTTTCTATTTTTGTTGTATAACTGTTGTATTTTGCTTGTCACTTTGTAAGCAGAATCATCTGCAAATCATTCCATGTGCACTAATTGTCTAACGCGGCCTTAAACAAATTTTTCGACTAGTTTATATGTGAACGACATTCATTCATATCCAAGCAAGCATATTCAATACTTATCGAGTGGTGCCGAGTGCGAATTGTGATTTGTGTAAATGCTTTAAGTTAAACGAGTTCAATGGTTTCATGCTTTAAGCAATTCAGATATGTTTTGTACTTACTCACTGCTTCTCATTGAATATAAAGTGAATGAATATGTGTAATGACTTGTTATGAGTTGATTTGTTTGCATTCATGCAGATGTTTAGTAAATAATATACATCAATAAACATAGAACGATAGTGTTAGAACATATTTGGTTGTAACGTGTACTCATATAGATATACTACTGCATTGAGTGTAGTACATTCTAGGGTACAGTATATGGCCAATAATATATTATCGATAAACAAATTTTTTAAAATTGGATTTTAAACTCTACAATACCTTAGTACTAACTCCATTCACAATTATTTGTTCTAATTTGCCCAAAGTGTTATAGTAAATACTTCAATAAAAATAATTATAGATAATTTTTAATAAAATATAGCAATTGATATTCGTAATGTAGCATTCATTGAGAAATTCGTCATAATAACCGCAGATTACTACAACAGATTTGGATGAAGTGCAAGATAAGTTATGTGTTGTCAGTGAACACAACCACTGTAGGTATAGGGATAACTGGGCTGAAAAAATTCAATAATACAAACCAAATAAATACATAAAATTAAAGTGACTGAAGACAGATTTAAACAACCAGAGAGCTGTTCCCTGTCAAGTTTTACACACACTGATTGGGACCTATATTTTTAATTCTCTCTTGAACGGCTTCTTGAGATGCTTTTTCATGGCTAATTACGCGACAGTGTCGCCGTCACTATGGGAGTAAACCATTGTCGAAGTAATTCTAAGGTGGCCAGATTAGGTATCGAGTCCACGTCCTCATGTACAATCGCCACATACACTAACAACTGCACAACAGACGATAGGGCAAATATAGATGGCCATTTAGCATTTAAGACTAAGGTCATTCTTTAAGACGTTTCACGCTAGAAGAAAATTGGGAAACATTAAAAACTTTCTCAGAAGATTATTTTTCTATTTCTTATGAGCTATAAAGATAAGGTCGGGAAACCCCGGCGACGACAACAGCAATTAGATGTGAACAAGACGGTCACTGGTCTAGAACGCTAAAGCGCTGATGATAAGAGTCACATCACAAACTTCGCGAGTTCAAATCGTGGTGCCGACTGTTTACATTTTTTCTAATTGCAGAGAAAACCCCTGATCTGTGTAGCTCATAAGAAATAGAAAAATATTCTTCTAAGAAAAAACTTCAGATCGAATCATATACAATAAAAACATCCTTCCAACGTTGTACTCTATTCTTAAGACTGAATAAATAAATAAAATTGTGTCACATAACTTTCGAGAAATGCCACGACAGAAGTGCCGACAAGAGTTTGTTGGAAGTGCAGGAAAGTAAATCTCTGCGATATAGATATAGATGATATCGTATGATGACATGTCAACAAAATGTTTATCTGTTTACACATTGTGAGCATTTATACCTTCACAATAAGAGATTGAAGCAAATCCGCCAACGTATCTAATATTTTAACCATGTACTGTGTACACATTTGAAAATATGTTAGTACGCATGTACTACCAAAATGAGAAGCATTTCTTTGTTTTCTTAAAGTCATGTAAAACAAATAAAAATGTCAATTTACAATCATGTTGTAAATTTAGTTGAATTTCCTTTTTTCGATGGAATTTTCTGCATAAATTTGTTACAGCGAATTGTCTTTTGCTTTGTAAATCTTCCACAACATACAAAAGCCCGCAGAGCAGGATGGTTTGGGGAACAAGGACTTTCATCCACTACCGATATTGTTTGTATTCTTCGTTGTATCCATTTTATGAATCGAAACAATACACAAACTGTGTTATCTTTGTGGGGTAGCATATCACTTTAGTAAGGAGTAAGATCCTGTTTGTTCGTACTACGGTAATGGTAGAGACATTAGTCTCGACTCCTCTTGACTTGGCGAAGATGAATGAATACATTAGGTAGGTAGTTGGCGTGAACAGTTCACATCTACTGTACAACACTCAATGCAATAGACGTTAATAAGTCGGTACTGGTGTATTATGTGGATGTAAATATAAAGTAATTTCTCACAAATGCACTGGAGTGGTAACGAAGTCGTACAGTTGAAGAATCATGAGCCAGCAACATATTGGTAATATTCCTCATTTTAACAGGGACTTTATAAGAGTACGCTCTTTGTTTAGCAGGATGATGTCATGAATAAAGAGACATTTGTGAATTGTGTGATATTTCTCGAAGATGTGATCAATTTCGTAAGAAAGATATTAATGGCTGTTGCGTGACCGAAAGTTCTTAAATCGCATTTTGCATGGATTAGGTTTGAATCTGTGTCAATTGTATTTACGGTGTTGCTTGTATTTGCATATAAGCTATAGCCCGCACTGACTACCTTGTTTTCGAAATTAGACAAGAAAGATATTCTTCAATCTGCCCCGTTCGGGACGCAGTATAAAAATTTATATCATAGTCCTAAAATGCATAGCTGACTGATTGATATGTAAAGGGGAAATTACTTTAGGTGTTCAATGTCTAACTGAAGCCTGGATGTGCGCTTTCTCGTTTTACACTCACTGATTGGGACCTATAGTTTTACTCCGGTTCCGAACCGTATTTTGAGAAGCATTTTCATGGCTAAATACTCGATAGTGTCACCAAACGAGGTGACCGCCATCGAAAGAAATATTAGGTGACCTGAGCAGGGAGCGACAAGAGTCGCGCACCCTAACCATTGCACCACCGACGGCCACATTGTTCATCAATGAGAACTATTACTCGCCTCGTCGCATTATTTTACTGGGTTTGCAGCAGACTGGCTCGATATGCAACGCACATTTGCTATTTATTCAATTCGCAATCAGCGATATCAACAGATTCGCGAACCTTCTCGTGCTAATTTATCCCTTCTAGATGCTCCTCTTTGATTCGTCGGCGAGATGATAGAAATACCATAGATGGTGTATTTGATTCTTCACCAGATCGTAAAGGCTGCTTTCTTGCGACAATTTTTACTCGGATACGACGAAAAATCACTCAAAAATCAGTTTTATTTCGATTCTTTTATTTGAATTTGAAAATAAAATATAGATAATAAAAAGACCTTTTGAACTTGTGTCAATCAGTATCAAAGGACACAGGTCAGTAAAAATGTGACATTTGCGTGGGGCTAGGTAATTTTTTTGGGCCGTCGTAATTTTGGGCCGTCGGTGGTGCAATGGTTAGTGTGCGCGGCTCTTGTACATGAGATCCTGGGTTCGGACCCGGCTCTGACCACCTTCAAAAAAAAATTTCTTTCGGCGGCGGTCACCTCGCATAGTGACGGCGACACTATCGAGTATCTAGCCATGAAAACGCTTCTCAAATTACCGTTCGGAATCGGTGTAAAACTGTAGGTCCCAATCAGTGGGTGAAAACTGGAAAGCGCACAGCTCAGTGATTGTGAGAAGTTCTCCCCAGTCCCTTCATGGGATGTAATGGGTAATTAGGTAATTTTTTGACAACTGGATAGAAACTTTAATAAAAACAACAGCGAACAAACAAGTTGTGTAGAGCGAAACCAAATCGCCGCCGCCGCCAATATTTTTACTAAGATGAGACGCCACCGAAGTTTGTTAGATTATAATTTGGATTACTATGACTCACTCCATTTTAATATGTATATTTTTCCGGTTTGTTCGTATTTACATGCACATTTATATTTTGTAATATTATAAATTCGTTTTAAAAAGTGTTTTTAGTCATCGGCTTCTTCCAACGGCGTTCTAATTGAGTGTCTGCCGCCGCCGCCTAGTTTTTATGTCGACTTGTAGCTCTGCTCATCTTTTATTCGTTAACAAATCAAAGAAAGAAGAAGAAATTTGGTAGGCATTATTAAGAAATTTGCTACCTAATTTGAAGAAAGTTTGCAGTAAAAAAACAAACAAAAAAACATCGCATTTGCAAAAGTTTTGCTTAAAGCAATGGCAGATATTTTCTAAAAATATTCATTGCGAAAAATGTAATTTTAATAGCGTCTTAAGTCTTATTCTAATGATGATTCTAATGATACTATATCCAAAAAAAATATCGATTGGAACAGCAAAAATTAAATTTTTTCTCACCATAAAGAATTTGTTTTCAACATAGTATTTTGATACCGATTGACACAGGCTCTTTGATATTTTTTGACAATACAGAAGGCAAAAAAGCACAGTCAAATAGTTTTTTCAATAGTTTTTGTTTCCAGGGAAATTTATCAGTTTTCAACATTGCTGCGCCATGTACAAAATTTCCCTTGACTGTCAAATCGATCAGATATATTTCACCATCTAGGGTTCTGCTCATCATTTATTCGTAAACACTTCAAAGAAAGAGGAAGAAATTTGGTAGGAATTTTTAAGAAATTTTCTACCTAATTTGAAGAAATTTTGCAGAAAAAAAAAAAACATAAAACATCGCATCGCCTTTGCAAAATTTGCTTTAAGCAATGGCAGATATTTTCTAAAAATATTCATTGCGCAAAATTAGATTTTTTTCCTCTAACGATGAAGCTGTCAAAATTTACTATGGTCAAGAAAAATATCGAAATTAAATTTTTTCTCACTATAACAAATTTGTTTTCACCATAGTAGTTTGATACCGCTTTACTCAGGATCTTTTATACATTTTTGACAATACAGAAAGCAAAAGGCACGGTTAAATAGTTTTATCAATAGTTTTTGTTTCCAGGAAAATTTGCCAGTTTTCAACATTGTTGCGCTATGTAGAAAATTCCCCTTGACTTTCAAATCGACCACATATATTTCACCATCTAGGGTTTTCTATCACCTTTGTACGACATTGACTCTCTGGTTGGTGGTGAGATCAAACATTCGTGTTAAGAAGCTATTATTCTCGGCACAATGGCATGCTTTTACGTGTATCTAACATCAGTATAATCAAGTTGCAAAGTTAGCATTAGATAAATTAATGCAAATTAAAAGATCCCAACACTCCAATGGACTGGTCTACATGACCATTGTCATATATTTGAATTTGTTCGACGATCCCGACCGAACTGAATACTTTATTGCTCGTTTCACGCTCTTCAAACTTTACTTTCGGGTCAATTTATTGCCTTTGTGTTGCTCCTTGCATTTCGCTTATTCGTAGATTTGCATCACTCCCAAAAGATTCTCACGTGTTGTCATTTGTGGAAATTTAACGCCCTGTACTTAAGATAAGATAAGATATTTCGAAGCAATTAGTTTCAAAAGTTCATTCATAAACAGAAATATTTCTTATGTAGTTGAAACAATAAATATTGATTCAATTTATTTAGTGTAGAAATACGTCGGTTAATACACAAGAACTGTTCGTTGACCCTTTTATCTTGATGATCTCTTACTATTACGTTCGCTTATGATATCAACTCTTTTTTGTCATGTGGGTATAGGGCTTAAATCTGTCATGTAATTCATAAAAATCAGATTCATCTCACAAACAAATAATGATGCTTTGCAACAACACATTTGAAGATGACAAAATGTGCGACGAGCACCCACAATAAATAAATGAAGTATTAAAAAACTATGGGAAAATCAAATAGCAATGGTTAAAACCGCAAACTCTTAATTTTAACTAATTTTCCTACAACATTCTCGATGAATGTAAAGAAAATTAAGTTCTTGCAACAATGGAACAAAGAATTGTCAACGAAAGGCATATATCGTTAGATGTACGAAACTTTTCATTGCAGCAACATAAAATATTAACGAAATTGTTTTATCAATGCGCCAACGTGTTTTCCTTTCAGATTAAGGTGTGTTAGTTATAACCAAGTCTTTGTGAAGAAAAGAACCCAGAGATCGATTCCTTTTCCAACATAATCTCGAAACACACAATAGAAAAACAAACTGAACGAAACAATTTAAAATACTTTGTAACTTCAAGATGATTCATGCATTATGACATTTACAAAAGAATTTTTTGAAATTTGATAATTTGAAAGATTATATGATTAAACGCTGTCCATTAATGTTAAAGTACAATCAGATATATTTAATCTTAATAAAATGAAAATATGTACATAAATAGATATATATAGGTGATACTCCAGTGTTCTGGTTAGAAAGGACTAACTTTATTACACCAAATTCTTTTGCAAATGTGTACATTTAAGTAATTATATCATTCTATGCTCGTAAAGCATAAAGTTTGCAAATTTTGTAGCAAAGAGTTGGTGAACTTCTTCCTCTGACCTGGAGGATGACACACAATCGCACAGACATACACGTCGACTCTACACTATCATGAAAAATGATGCTTTGAGAAGGGTCTCGGCTACTGCACTATGGCAGGTATGAAAGGAGAAGAAGCCAAGTGATACCATGGTAAAATGGGTGGGATGTGTACAAGGGAGCAGGTTATGCCATGCTTGCTTTGCTACTTATCTTGCCACTCCAACACATTTATAAACGCTATGCTAGACTATTAAATTGCAAAACTTGTCTAAATGTGATAATTTATTACTTACCTACATTTTAACACAAGTATTTGTATGCGTGTGTGTGGTTCACAAACACAAACACATTCATACACAAACATGCTCATAAACCCAAACACACACACACACACACTCTTCCCTAAAAGGACCTGTTAAACGAAATGAAAAAGCTATTAAGGAACACAAAACTCGCTATGAATGAATGAATTATTTGAAACTCTGTACTCCATTTCAGTTTCAGGTAAATTTCTAAAAGGAAACTGCAGTGGCCTTCAAAGACTCGTGAGCCAAAAAGGACTCCTCCTATTCCATTTCACTTTGCATTTGCTGACATATTTGCACTTAAACAACTGTCATATCTCCTGTGCCGAGGCAAAGTGTTGCATTTTCTTTTATTGAAATATAAAAATTTTCGCATTTCTTAAGTTTAAATTAAGTGTTTCGTCCTTGTTGCACTTTTTATAATACAGTTGCGACAGCCTGGACTTAGGCAAATAAGCGGTGGTAAAATTTATTTGGAGTGAATTTGCAGTGGGCCTTATTAAAAGGATATATCTGATCCCAGCAAAATTAGAATTAGTGTAGATAAGGCATGTGCATTTAATTGATTAATCAGGCAAGCTAATTAATCAACGTCCTAATTAATCCAATAGTTAATCCAAATTAGTTAATCATAAATATTGATTAATCATATTTATTACTAATCGATTAATCTTAATTTTGATTGATGAATATTCATGATTAGATGATTAGTCGATAATTTATCCAAAATTTAAGTAATTGAGCAATTAAGGTTTTTAGGTGTTTGGAACGAAGTTCCTAATCGCACGTTGGGGGATGGGGACTAAATGAAAAAAACTTTTATTTTAACACTATTATGCTAATACCAACTATCAACAATATTGTTTACTTTTGCTTTGGTTTGCGTCTAGACTAACTTGATGTCTCTCATATGTTGGGAAATTTCTTGTATAATGTGAAGTTTTCTAGGTGGAGTCTGTAACTAATATTGGGTATATATTGTAGTTTTGAATCCACCTAAAAGTAAATTTAGAAAAGCCAAAGTGAAAGAATTTTTAAAAAATAAAAAACAGTCAGAATTTTTTCTTTAAAGAATACCTTACTTTAAAGAAGTACGTTTGTTTAACAAAGTAAATTTTCTTAAAAAAGTTATATTTTCTTATAAAAATCATTTTTTTTACGTACCTTTTCTGAAAAAAGTACATTTTTCTTACAACAAATTGCCCTTTCTTAAAAAACAATCTTTTCTTTAAAGAGTACCTTTTTGTGAAACAAAATAACTTTTCTTGAGATAAGTACCTACACTTAAAAATGTACCTATTCTTGAATCAATTGTAAGAAAAATTCTCATTTCCTAAAAAAATAACCTTTTCTTCAAAAAAATAAAAAAAATAAACTCTAAAAAATACCTTTTCCTAAAAATAAAATCATACCTTTTTCCTTCTCTTGGGATAAGTAGCCTTTCTTCAAATAATTCTTAAAGAGTACCTTTTCTTAAAAAACATTAGCTTTTATTAAAAGAAGAACCTCTGTTTAAATAGGACAATTTCGGGAATATATAATACATATTCTTATAAAAAGGACATAAAAATATACTTTCTAAATAAAAATACATTCTATAAAAAAAAAATGTTTATTAAAAAATGTTATCATTTTACAAAAAGTATCTTTTCTTCGAGATCCATTTAAATTATCAAATTTTTCAACGGGCGCCTTAGGCGTTTTGGAACTAACTAGTACATAATATATAGGGAAAGGAACTTCGTTCCAACCGGGTGTCGCCTGACACCTAATTTGCTTTTTCTAGGGATGTGTGATTAATTGATTAATCTAAAACCTGATTAATCGAATCGTGGTTAATCGCACATGCAATGAGCTGCGCGCTTTCTACTTTTATACTCACTGATTGATTGGGATCTACAGTTTTACACCGGTTCCCGACTATATTTTGATAAGCGTTTTCATGGCTAAGTACTCGATAGTGTCGCCGTCACTAAGCGATCACTAAATCACTAAAGCAACAAAAAACACCACAAAACATTTTGAGCTTGCGAGCCTTTATTTATCATTTTTTCACTGATCACAAATATATTTTTATTATATAATTGTATACCTACTTAATCGACTTAGCGCATTTCATGACCTCTTGCCGATAAACGATTGATGGCTGAATGCATGAATCTAAACATAACAGGTCAGTTAACATAAGAAATAGTCACTTAATCTGCAATTTACACACACAGTCAGGTATATTTATGAATCACTAAAAATAATCTAAAATACAGTTACACACTTACAGACAACATTAACTGAGAATAATCTCTCTTTGTGTCTCATTTGTTCTCTTGCTCTCGACAGAGCACAAACAATGCAAAAAACACGTCAGTCTTTGTATCACAAACAAAACAATACTTGGGTCACAAAAAGATATATTGCAATAATCATTGTGTCTCCAACATGTAATATTGAAAGCAATCAGAATGTGCTTGGACATAAATATGCTTTATTTGTGACAAACTCCAAACAAGCGATATATTTGCATCCAAACAGCAAAAAATTCAGATTTTTCAGCATGTAGTTTCGAACTCCGTGACAAGTCAATCATCAGATGTCTAACCATTGTGTCCGAATTGATACCACCGGTAGGTCATTAATCGTTTATATACAAACTTGTATGAGAAAATGTACGTTATTAAATTAGTATTAGTATTGATCACACTGAAAAGTTCAATTATGTCAACATAAGATCAAAAAGCTTTTTTCCTTCTTCTTCTTTTCCTCTTGCTTTCTCGCACAGTTGCAGGGCGTCCCGGTTAAGCTTATTCTCCAACACACAGTGTTGAATTTTCATTGTGGGAATAGTTTTTTGATATCTGGCTAATGTCATTTACATTTGAATTTATTTTGTAACCGCTTTCTTAGTTTACGTGTGAATGTAAGAGAATTTCAACTACAAATAATTGTTCTGACCTTCTAAGTATTAACTTTTCATACTCTAGGTAGTACATTTTTTGTCGATCGATAAATTAAAGCGCTAACTTAATATTTTATCTGTCATTAATGAAGCCTCTTTTGTGAAGGCCATGTCAAAACCGCCACCGGTCATCTTTAGTGTGCGTATGATATTTGATTTCAGGCAAAAAGGAGAAACCTTGAAACTGTCTTGGCAATCAGCGCAAAAAATTTGAAGCGAAACGCTTCCCAAGCATAATTTCCAGCGATTGTAAAATAAAGTGGCACTTTGGTGGTTTGCATTTGACATGTTTTTTCTGTCTTCTCCAACGTCGTCATCTTTGTTGTTTCCTACTACTAGTTGCAACATTATTATGCATATTTCACGTTCGTTCACTAAGGGAATCAGTGTTTTTTTTTGTATTTCAGCCATTTCGCCATTTGTTTGTTTAATACTTTGCAATTTATTTGTTGACATGTTCCCTTAAAGCGAGCGAGTGCTGTGCCTCGGCACTGAAATGTGCGTCGATTTACACAGCGAAATTATGCAAGTGACAATGAATGCAAATGTACTTTTTTGACACAGCCACCCCACACCGCACACTGCTCGAATGTGCAACTGTCACGCAATGGCAAGTAAATACAAAAATTAAAGAAAATATTAGCAACAGATACAAAAATGAGAACACCAGGCAACAACATTTCAACTTTTATTATTAGTAGATACAGATGCAGATACAGATACGTTTACAGATGTAGTATGAAAAAAGGTAGCAGATATACAAATTCGTACAAGGCTACAAATGCATTCAGCAGAGTTTGTTTGTGTACGAAAGAACTTGTTGGAGGCATTAAGCGAGATAAGGTCCTTGCGTTTTCTTTTTTCATATTTTCTTCTTTTTCTTTTTTTTCTCATTCCTTTCTTCCCCCAGTAGAGTACGCTTTTAAAACTTTGGCAATTTGCCCAAAACACTCTCGAATTTGTAGGCACTTTTTGTATATTTCGAGAGGTTCTTAATGCACTCGAGTCCCGCGAACAACAGCAAAAATACCAATAACATCTACAGTGAATTCTACATGTAAAGGGAATATTATAATCTGTGTAAATGTTAGAATTTGAATTGAACAGAATTTAAGCCAAGACGCGTATACAATATTCGGCAACTCAGAACCGACTCTGCCGAATGTAATCCCCTACAATGGTATTTTAGCTCATATAACTGTGACCTTAGAACTGTGTTGATCAAGCTTTTCAAGTAGACAAGACAAGAGTTTATTCAAAAATCTGTTCGACTTCATGGAAACGATGAAGAAATCAGTCACCGAAATACCATCATTTGTTCGTGTTGTGTGGGGAAGTTTATGGAATGAAGTAGAAATGAACACATGCATAGGCTGGTCTTAAACCGCAATGTTCTTAACGCCTATGAACCAATGAAGCGCTTGAATATTTTATTAACGTGGAATGAAAACTGCACATGGGCCTAAACTTAAGGTACGGACACACTGGGCAAATATTTGACGAAAGTATGTTTTGCCATGTTTGCTCAAAAAGTGTGATAATCTATTTTAGGGTTGATGTTGTGGTCACACTACGTGCATTTATTTGTACATTTTTGTTTGTAGAAACAGTTGTCAAATAAAACTATGGGAAACCACATTTCATTTGTGTTCAGATTTAAAGAAATATTTGCCTAAAACAATATTGGATCACTCTATAAAAAGATCAAACTCTAAATAAGCGATGACTTGCAAAAATTTGCGGGGACAAAGTGCAGGTTCAAATCTAAAATCAAATTAACTGGGATCATATTTACCCACCCACACATGTGTAACCCATGCACATAGCGATGTGTGATGCTTAATCACGCAGTGAACAATTTTTTCCGACGCGTCGGATGTCTGTAAAATCTCTGAAATTTTATCAGATAATAAACCGAAATGTCTAAAATGCCATCCGATATTTAAAAAACTATATCTGCATATTATCTGATTTTTCTTCAGCCGAATTCTACACAATCTCTTACATTTTACCGGACAATTATGCGACATAGTCTGCACAAGCTTTGAGGGGAGTTTTGTCTGCTTTTTTGTTTGATCATGCAATTGAAGGGGATGTTTCCTACTTGGTTTCTCTGCAAACTTATTAGTGTTCTTTGTCTGGCAGTGGTAAGAATAATTTGTCCAGACAAATAAAAAAACCAAATACTGTTATTCAGTAGTGAATATTTTAATTCTTTTAAAGACAGACTGAATAAAAATATTAAAAAAGGAGACACGATTCTTCTTAATTTGTACATTTATTAAATATTTATTATAAAGGGTGTCCAACCAAAACGCACGATGTTAATTGTAAATAAAACAAAACGTTTAAACATAATTATCTTAATCTTTTTTATTACGATAGAAGGATCTATGACAATTATGTATGAAACAATATATCGGCCAAATGCTCGCCACGGTTTCGGTGGCATACCTCTATCCGATGGTGCATATTTTCAACGTCTCTGAGATATAATTGAAGATCTATGTCGTTAATGTACCGTATTATCTCATCCTTTAGCTCTTAAATGGTTCTATTGCCATAATTTTTTATTTTAAACATCTCCTAAGTAAGAAGTCCAACTGTATCAATTCACATGATCGTGGCGGCCAATTAACGTGCGATAACACGCCCATTAAATTTCTCGCGCAAAAGACGCATTGTTTCGTTTGCTGTGTGGCAAGTGGCATAATCCTTTTGGAACCACATATCGTCCAGGTCCATATCCTCAATTTCTGGCAACAAGAAGTCCGTTATCATGCTGACCAAAAAATCACCAATTGCACGAAATGCATTTTGATTTGAACGCCCATTTTCGTAAAAGGCTTCAACAATCTTAACACGCTGCTCAATTGTGTACCTCTCCATGCATGAATTCATTTCAGAAAATTCTGCACATTTTCGGCTATTTTAGTTGGAAGTGTATGACGGACAATCGTGGGAAAAATTTCCGATTATTGTAAGAAAAGCCTGATAAATTTTGGGCATTTAATCAGATTTTTGTCAAAGTCGGTGGTAAAATAGACAGATCATCGGCACAGAAATCTGAAAATTTTCGTAAATTTTTCCAGATTTGATCAGAAATCGGTGGTAAAATAGTTAGATTATCGTCGGAAAAGTCTAATCATTTTCGGATATTTAATGAGACGTTGGTCAGAAATTAGCGGTAAAAAATCAGTAAATATTAAGATTATACTCAGAAAAATCTGATATTTTTCGAAAATTTTTCTAGATTTACCTTCGAATGCCCTTTCAGAAATCTGACAGAATTCCGACCAAAAACTCGGTAAAACATTATCGAATTTGCTCAGATAAAATGTTCCGATTTTTTATCAGCCACTCAGACATCAGAATCGGCAATTTTGCCAACTTTCTGACAGAATTCTGACCGAATTCGGAAGAAATTGTTCACTGGGTCATTAGTGTTCTTTGTCTGGCAGTGATAAGAAGAATGTGTCCAAACACATAAAGACAATACAGTTATTCAGTAGTGTTATTTCTCTGCTAAAAGAGAATTGAAAGTAATAATCAAGTGTTAATTACTAAAGCGTTTTAAAGAAAACTAAAGACGAAAAATCTTAAGAAAGAAGAGTTCAGAAATTGCTCGTTGCAAGGGACACATTCTCAAGACGTAAATATTTAAAATATTTAAATATTTAATAACATACAAACAGGTTTAAAATAGGCAGATAATTGTCAGAAAAATCTGATAAGTTTCTATGTTTTTTCAGATATAGTCAGAAATCGGCGGTTAAATAGTTAGATTATCGTCGGAAAAGCCTGATAATCTTCGGATATATAATCAGATTTTGGCCAGATTTTCGGTAAAAATCAGTAAATGGAGGCATAACCCTTATAAAAGTCTGCTCATTTTCGAAAATTTTTCTTGATTTCTCTCAAAATATCCCTTCGGATTTTTGACCAAAAACTCGGCGAAATATACCGCTTTTTTTAGAAACAAAGTCGCGATTTCTTGTCAACCACTCATACAACTTTCGGTAAGATTTGTGACTGAAATCGGGAATTTTTGCCGACATTCTGCCAGAATTCTAACCTAATTAAAAAAAAATCTCACTGGGCACCCACAACGATGGATAATTACATATAACACATCGGTAATGTGTTTGGGGTCTTTACACACAACCCATGTGAATGGATAATGGGCTAACCAGGGAAAGCGAACCAGAGCGTCCAAACAAAAAACTAACTAACTAACAAATGTTTGCTGATTTCTAAAGTTGTTTGATAAAATGATCCCAATTCGGTAAAAAATTGCCAAAATAATAAAAATTGGTAAAATAAAAATATCTCTATAACTCTGAAACGGTACATCTAATCGCAAAAATAACCTAATTTTTGATCTGAGTATCCATTAGAGGTCGAAAATTAGGCGTTTTGATACTGCGTTTCATAGATATAGACGAGTTTTATTCTTGCGGATTTAATGTTTTTGCGATTTTTTGAAAAAGTAAAATGTCTGCAGCATAAGTGGGAGCAATTTATTCGTAACCCTTAGAAGCCCTCTAAAATGTATTAATTTTTTTTTTACATATGTATTTGAGCGATGTTTGGCTTCAGAAAAGAAAATGTAGGGTCTAATGGGGGTCAAAAGTTAGATAATATTTGTAATTGGACTTATTGTTTCCGAGTTATAGACATATTTTTATTTGAACAATTGTTAACAAATAATATTTTACATAAACTAAACCACTTTATCACAAAACCTTAGGAACCCGCTGGTTTTTGTGTAATAAAGATGTGAAGTAAATAATGCCGTGGGCAAACATTAAAAACAAAGTTCCAGGTATTTTTTTAAAAGCATGCAAAAATTCTAGCTATGGAGTAGTTCGATCATTCCCTTTCATTTGAGTACCGACACTAATGGTGATTTCACTAATGGTGAAATTCAATATTTTTTCTGCCCTTTACCTTAAAAGTACCTTTTGTGTTCGTTTGTGAAAAAAGTGCAACCGCACTAGAAGGTTTTGTCTTCTTTTCTGAGAGTGCAAAAATGTTGCATTTTCTGCCCTCTCAGTGAGTCATGGGGGAGAATGTTGCCCGATAAAATGGAAAACATTCTGTAATTTTCTTTGTGTTATTTGTCCTCGCTAAGCTAATTTTCCTACCTTTTGTGTGGGGCAAAGTTAAATTCGCTTAACTTCTCGAACAAAGTGATCGAATTTTAGTTTAGCGGCAATAACAGAAATATCAATTGTGTGGGTACAAATTCGACCAGTTTGTACGAAGAGTCGTTTAAAATTGCTTAATTTCGCTTAAGTTTCATATACACAGGTCGAATAGCTTCGTTAAGCGAGGTAATAACAACTTGCTGAAAAAGCAAACGGAAGAATACAGTTGTCATAAAATGCAACATTTTTATGTTCGTTTCTCACCCAAAAAAATTAACAATATGTTGATACTTAGGGATCTTCGATTGATACTAATTCGCACATGTGAATTGCAGAATTGAGTTTGTATACGAGTATATGCGATTGATGAGCAACCGATGGTATCAATTCAGCCACAGTAGTTAGGCATCTGATGATGAACTTGTCATGGAGTTCGAAACTAGTCATTCCAGTGATTGTGTGTTGAACTGAATTGTCTATTATTTCCAACAAAAACAAAACATTTTTCAATTAGAAAAATGTTCATGACTTGTAAGCTTGTAGTATGAATTTCTCATACATTAACCAAAAACTAACAAAAAAAACAGAAGTTAAAGAAGATGAAGAAGCTGCAGTTACATGCTGCAAATGCGGCGAATTATTTCATCCTCTCTGCACTACACTGGACAAACGTCAGTTTGAGAATTTAAGAGCGAATTAAAGAGAGAAATTCACCAGTCACATCTATTGGTGGTATTGGTGGTACTGGAGGGACCTTTAGAAGTGAATTGAGTTTTATAAGAAAAAAACTTACTAAACTTGAGCGTTTGGATCAGCTTCGATAACGTTTATGTCACAATAATTTGATAGCATTATAAAGGGAATCGCTGGCAATAAAAAGCGTCTTGAAGTTGTGCGGAAGGAAAAAAATATTAAAAAAGCAATCTGTTAAAGTTTTGAATGACAATCGCGTAAAAAATTATTGCCTAGTTAGTGGGGTTCAAATCGAAAAACCGGATGCTTACTTATATGTTCTCAAAGAAAAGGAGCAACTTAAGATTGTGAAGTTTAGTTCCACTAAGCGTAAGCAGAATGTGATGACGAAGAAGAAACACTTTAAGGAAAATAATGCTACACATGACATGTATGGTAGTGAGTTTCTAAGTAAAGGAACTTCAACTCTCCTTAATCATGCGAAATACAGGAAAATACATCTTCACTGAATTAGTAGAAAAAAAATTGTTACAATTCACTTGTGACACCATCTAAATTCGGTTGCAGTAACCTCTAATTCGGCTGTGACAACCTCTAATTTCGTTGTGACAATTTAATACGGTTGAGACATCTTCTGCTGCGGCTGTGATAATCCCTAGCGTGGGTGGGATAACATCTGTATTCGGTTACGGCTAATTAGGGTGTATCAACCGAATTTTTCTGTGAGTGTGTTTATACTAACGGCCTTATCACGAAAGGTTGGCTTGTTGAAGGTTTAAGTGGCAATGCCCAAAAATTATATTCATAATCGAAAAATTCATCTGCTAAAGGTTATCTAAGGTTGAAAAGTTTATTAAAGCTGTATTATGTATATATATATATATTAGGGCGGGTCGATTTATTTTTCGACAATTTCCCTATGATTTCCGTATTTTATGGGTTATTCCATGAAAATTTGCCAAAGGAACCATACCTCTATCGTTAAAATCGAGTCCCCTACTTTTTGTTGGTAGATTTTTTCCCAAATTGACGTTCGTATGAAATATTACCTACACGTTCACATCCATAACTCAAAAACTATCGATCGGGTTTAATCGCCTAAATTTTCGACGACTTTGTATGGAGTGCCGCTTAAAATCGCTTAATATCGCTTAGTTCCCCCTACAAAGTCGTCGAAAAATTAGTTTAGCAGGGAATAAAAAAACACATTAAGTTTATCTTGTTTTTACATCACAGACACTCTGAGAATACATAAAACGGGGTTGTCAGACAATTATCTATTCACACGTTAAAACCCTCTTTATGGCTATGTTACTTACGAAACGTTGATTAGATGTTAAAGCTCCTAATATCTGAAGAATGTTTTAGAACAAATTTAGGTTTTTATGAACATCGCCGTAAGTGCTTATGACACATTCTGTCATCAGAAGCTGTGCTATGAATGTAAGTAGCTCTCTGGAGGCCAATTTGGATATCAAATGATTTTCTACCAAAGAGTTGTATCACTACCACTGTTAAGTACTGAAGACAAACCAATTAGGTGTAGATCTCGAAGATCTTAATGTTCATGCGCCTGTACAAGCATTTTGTTAAAGGCACCAAGATTTTACAAATGCGGTCACTACAGGAGGAATTATACCAAAATATTCTACATGATATGAAGTGTCTATGATTTGTTTCTTAGCAACTTAATGATAGGCCTATCCTCAAAAGAGAAAATCAATTGGCGAGTTTTGAAGTGCCAGTGAGAAGAAGTTCTCATACAATGCGTTATTTAAATAAATCTCTTAACGAGGTAAAGAAGGAAGGCATCATTTCGTAATGACCGACCACGTCCTCAATTTTTAATACCTCATTAGCCTTGATATATTAATGCAATATGTTGATTTCCTTAAATGTAATATAGTAGTACAACGACAAAATTAATCCGTGTCATATTGGAAAATTCAAATTTTCGACCCAGATCCTGGTGAATGAGTGCACTTGCTGATGATGGCGTCTGTTGTATTATGATTTCATTTTACACAAATTTTTGCATGAATAATGGTGAACGCTTTGCAACTCCGTTGCTTCGTATTAATTCACATGACATAACAAACGCCTGCATTATTTCCCAGCCCTTCCCAGGGGGCAGAAACTGAAAGCATTTCTTCATCTCTGTGTCTAATCTTGTACACAGATAAATGTCCGGGAAGACGTTAGGGCAGGCAGGAGTGCGTTCAGCCAGCGGGTATAAGAACAGAGAAATATACATTGTAGTAAGTATTCTCATCAGTTTGGAAGCAGATGTTCTCAAGTCCTATGTCTTTTATCTTATTAGCAGTAACCTATTCCATCAGTGCACTTGATGTGCTGCACCACCAGGCTATAGAGAATGCACTTTAAGCAATTTCTTTAAAGACCAGGAACCCAAGAGGAATTGCTCTAAATATACATACGAATACCAAGAAACAATACGACTAAGATACTGTAATAGAAAATGCTGGAACTCATTGTTAATGGGAAATTCCAATGAGAAAAGTAAATAGACAACTGTTATTGGTTGTCGGTATGATATAATAGACAGATGCAATGTTCTTTGTGTACTTGTTGCACAGTGGGATAGTCTAAATATCATTTGAGAAATAAAATAAACCAAGTTAACTTTAAACTTTTATTATACTTTTAAAATACAGGGTGTTCCTTGGCTCATTTCATGAAGAAAAGTTCACTAGGACCATGTCCGAAAATGCAAGGGTGCGAAATGGCAGCGGGTTCAAAATTTTCAGATTGGCGGTCGGAGGGTAGTAGGGTAAAGTTGGTAACTTCTGAGCCAGTTGGAAAGGTCTTTAAGAGGCCTTTCAGAATCAATAAAAAAAAGTAGAAAAAAGTCAAATCGCCGAGATACAGAGATGTCGGGAAAAAAATCACCTAACCTCAATTTGCTCAGTCAGATGGCAGGTATCTTATATTTTTTTCCTGCTCGTTTTTTTTTCTTACCTTTCCAAAATGACCTAAACGAAGCCCAGAGATCTTACCGTTCCAAAGTTATGAGCATTTTACTGAAATGCAAAAATGTTTGTTTTTGTTTTTTAACCGAAATAACAGCATCAAAATGAAGAATCAAACACATAAGAAAAAAAACATTTGATGTTAAAGGGAGTTTTCAATGTGGTTCCCATTTTCTACTAAACACAATTGCAAATCCTACCACTGGCTCAGAAGTTAGCAACTTTACCCTACTACCCTCCGACCACCAATCCGAAAATTTTGAACCCGCTGCCATTTCGCACCCTTGCATTTTCGGACAGGGTTCTAGTGGACTTTTCTTCATGAAATGAGCCAAGGAATACGCTGGAGAAATTTGTCCGGAACTTCCTGAATCACCCTGTATACCAACTGATTTAAGCGTGGACAAAGTTAAATTCAATAAAATTGTATGCTCTCTACCTTTATTATCAGGCAAATGTAGATTACCTCAAATATATATAAAATTTCTGCCATTATTTAAAATAGCTTTCTAATTTCTCGAATAAATATGCCTCATTTATTCTCCTACTTTCAACAGAGCATAAACAATGCAACCAAAGCAGCTATATTTGCATCACAAATAAAACTATATTTGGGTCACATGTACATATAGTAGAACATACTAATCATTGTGTCTCCAACATATAATAATGAATAACAAAGACAATGTGTTTGGCAACAAGTATACAATATTTGCGACAAGCTCCAAATACAAGTTAAAGTTGCTTACAAAGAACAACAAAAACGACAGATTTTTCAGCCTGGTTTACCTGTTGCTTCCAATAATTTAACTTCTGGGTTCAATACGTTGTTGGGATGACTTTTTGTCTTACGCTTATTGACGCATTGTTGAATTCCTATTCAAACGATATATTAGAAGAGTAATCAAAATCACAATTATCGACGTTATTTTCGGCTGTTCGAAAATAATTACAAATTAATCTGCTAAAATGGGTACCGGCAAACTGCGGAACATCGGTGTATCTAGAAAAAACAATATTTTTTACATTCTTTATTTCTGTAACTATGGGATTCGGCCGTTATCTGCGCAATATCATAAGAACAGATGTATAAATATAACATTATCAATGTATTTTTATTCCATTTTGCTATTGACACCTATAAGTAAAAAATAGGTCCGCAATTAATACTAGGAAACGTGGCAGCATTTGCTGTAATGCGTGAAATTCTATTCGATACGCCAACACTTTTGTTACCAGTTCCAACCAGTGATTAGATAACAACATTTTTAAGCTGTACCCAAATCTTCAGGAAATTGCACCAAAAGTGGTCCGCCTGAAAACTTCTTTATAATTTTCGGGCAGATAGTGGCGAGTTCTCTCATTGGTAAAATCGATCTTTGAAAAGATCCGAGTTACGTGTTAAACTGTTTTTCTAGTGCAGACAACACTTTTAACTGAGACCCTCATTCAAGAAATGAAGAAGAGTTAATAGAATGGCCAACATTCCCTAAACAATTTTAAAATAATAAATTCTACAATAACACACGGGCTAGTTATTATTGCCGAAATATTTTTAAATAAGTCATAAAAATTCTTTGACGTTTGGGAATAAGGTCTTAAGTCAGAAACTGTAGTTTTTCGTAATGTTAAATTGAAAATTATTTATATATGAATTTTTCTGTCTTATTGCCTGAAGAGCAAATGATTACTATTGGATGCAGTTGTGCTAGATTTAAGTTATTAATACCAAACGAAAGAGAAAAAAACATTGAGTTAAACCCAATCAAAAGAATTAACTCGTAACTTTTACTGAAACCATTTAAGACCAGCTGATTTACGTCACTAATGTGTAGGATATTTCAACAGACAAGGCGACACCCTATCGTGCGATCTCTTTAACATCATCATAGAGATTATTATGAGAAAAGCAGCAATCAACATGAATAAAACCATCAGCAGCAAAAGTCACATGCTGCTCGCGTATGCTGATAATATAGATATAATTGGGCGCACAGTTACTGCAGTGTTCTCGAGAATTGAGACGGAGTCAGCAAAAGTGCATCTGACAGTAAATGATGATAAGACAAAATTAATGGTTTCAACGACCAAGACCTCCACGCGATTAGACCAAAGCCTGAACATTGATAACCGATATAATTTCAACGTAGTGGACGAATTTATATACCTCGGATCTGTCGTGAACAAAAACAACAACGTCAGCCTTGAGATCAAGCGGAGAATTGTGCTTGCGAATAGATGTTATTTTGGGCTAAGCAAGCACTTTAGTGAAGAAGCCCTCTCTCGAGTACCAAAAGTTCAATTATACCAGATCCTCATACAACCTGTCTTGCTTTATGGCGCAGAATCCTGGGTCTTATCGCAAGCAGACGAAACATCTATAGGAGTTGGTTGACTTTGAAAATGGATCTATAGTGCACAACGACGACGAGTAAACCTTTAAGATTTATCCCGACATTGACATACATAGTTAAGCGGATCAAAATAACGCGATTGCGCTGGCTAGGCCATGTCAGTAGAATGGATGAAGACGACCCAGCACGAAGGGTTTTCGAAACCGAACTCCCGAACCAGGACTCCCCGTGGGGGGATAAGGTTGACGAATCCCTGCACGTTGAAAAATCCAAACATATCGTGTTTGCTATTCAATATTATATGTTTGAGACACAATTATAAATAGGTTAGAATATATGTGTTTGCGACATACATATATTTATGTTTGTGATACAAGTACAGCTGTGTTTGTTGCACTGTCTATGCTCCCTCGAGAGCAAAAGAATAAAAGAGGGACAACGAGAGAGTCTATCTTGTAAGCGTGTATCTGTATTTTAGCATAATTCTCTCAGTCAGTGAGTCATAGATATTCCTGAATGTGAGTGCAAATTGCAGATGAAGTCAGTGTTTCTAATTTTGGCTGATGTATTGCGTTTCAGTTTCATATATTCATTCAGCATTCATTATATTCAAGTATGTGCTACCAGAGTGAGAAACGATTTTGAGGAAAGAAACTGGAAAGGGGAAAAAATGTAAAAAATACCGTTTTAAATCTTTTAATGTTTTGTATTAATTATTTATACATGTGGATTTATATTGATAAAATTAATTATAATAAATAATACATACATATAAATTGAAATCAAAGAAAACTTCCTTTTTATATATCGCTTATTTGCCGGAATGTTGTATTAACTCAAAAAACATAGTTTCGAATAAATCGACTTTGAAAGTTTTATTTTGTATATGAATGTACACAAAATGCTAACTTCCAAATGCTCTCCTAACGAATTTAACACAGATTTTGATATAGGAATTAATCCATCTGAAAGAACTCGGTCAGGAGAATATTTTATAGTACTTAGTCCAAAAATGAAGAATTTTGAGTTAATACAACATTCCGGCAAATGAGCGATATTATTATGTTTGGGGGGAAATTCGCATATGTTTCCACGTAAAACCATACATGTTTCCCAGTAAACATGATGCTGTTTACATTTAAATACAAGTGAGTTGGGGACTTGCAAACATATTAATGTTTGCATTGTGCTAAAAAAATTAAAATGATTCCTGCAGAATATGTTTGGGAGAATATGTTAGAGAGGACGTTATTTTTCAGCCTGTGCATATACTTGGTATTACCAACTGCAGAGATAAGGCAAAAAATCGAACTGGTTTGCGAAATATATATGGTCCCTGACCCCTCGGGATTGTTCGTGACCGGATAAGTAAGTAATATTTCTACTAACTCTGAAAAAGTGCTTAAAAACTAAGCTTGCCGTGGTTTTACTTTTGCCATTTAAAATAGGCTCTGGTATCAAAATATAAAAGTACTGTTTTTAATATTTCGTCGGAGTTTGAAATGTACCAAAACTAGCTTCATGGTACCAACGCATCACAAGAGATATAATTGTGCCACAATTCGTAAAATTGTACCACATTTCCGATCACTGGTGACACATTTACCGCGCGTTGAAAAACTAAAACTGTAATTAGTGACACAACTGAACAAGACGGTCCGCCAATGTAAGTTCAAATCCCAGATCTGACTGATTAATTTTTCCACCAATTGCGGAAAACCCAATTCTGTTAGCTCGTAGGAAAACTAAAAAATGCAAATGAAAATAAAAATGAATTCTGTAAATTTAGAGGTATTAAGATATTCTTGTCTATTTTCTATGTAATCGCAACCCATTTCTCAAAGTTTTAACATGTAGCTACCTCTTCAATGCTTAAGTCAAAATCTAAGTAAGAAATTCAAATGACGCGTAATGTCGTTTAACTGCTCTATAAAAATTAAGCTATTATTAACTTTGGCGGGGTAAAAACCAAACCTATTGTTATATTAGGTTAATCTGAAACTACATTCGGTGGAAGAGCACATAACGTATTATGGCGCAGACATATTTATATTAACAACTAAGTCTTAAATTAAATTAAATTATCTTTGAAGCTGTCCTAGTAATAAAGTAACCTAGATCAAACGAATCGCACTTGGCTGCCGAAATAAGCCTTCCGTGGTCAAATTCGAACCATTCTATTGCGGATATAGCATAATAATTTTAACTACTGATGATTATTGCTACACGCAGAGGAAAACAGGGTTTATCACAAAAATATTTATTTTGCTCTAAAAGTGTTTTATTTGCTATGTTGTCCATGGTTACCAAGTTGATAACACAAGGGAACAAAATGGAACTTCTGTGTGTTGATTCGAATTCTATAGCAATTTTTTTTACTAATTTGGGGACCCTGATTTCACATCCAATCTCCATTTTTCTCGAATTTGTAAGTTACAGTTACTATTAATTATTTCAACTTTTTTCCAAAAATTTAAAGTTCAAAAAATCATGAGTACATACAGGTGAATATTGTTAAACGCAGTATTTCTACACCAATTATGGAGCTCTATATATAATTGTTGTTGATTAGTGTAGTTTGAAAAGTTATCAAGAAATTTGTAAGCTACAATTCTTTTGAATACAGTTACCGCAGTTTATTTATCGTTAGGCAAGAAATGTGAAAATATACAAAACATGTGAAATTTTTTATGATCTTTCGAGAAATAATCGATCAACAGTGTACTTCTCCTTAGAAGTATATTAGAGGGAATTGTGAAATGGGAAAATAGCTACAATATTGTCAAACGTTGTAATCCTATATTTCAAGCTTTTTAGGATTTATTGAAGTAAAATATGAAATAGCACCCTGACCCACCTTCAAAATTATCTTCGGCCTGTAAAAAAATTGTTACGTATTGGGGCAAAACCGAGCGGGTTTTTGTGATACCACGTCCAAGTACTTTCACAATTTTTTGGTTTGGTTCAGGCCCGAAACCGACTGTTCCACATTATTACATACTGTAGCTTTGAACCGAATACAAATTAAGTTTAGAGAAGCCAAAGTGAAAGAAGATTAAAAAAATAAAATTTTCTTGTATAAGTGCGTTTTCTTAAAAAAAGTAAATTTTGCTCAAAAAAATATCTATTCATATTCTTAAACAGAGTACCTTTTCTTAAAAAAAATACCTTATCTTAAAGAAGTACATTTGCTTAAAAAAGTAAATTTTCTTACAAAAGTACCTTTACTTAAATAAAGTAATTTTTTTAAATAAGTACCTATTCTTAAAAGAGTGTATTATCTTACAACAAACTGCCTTTTCTTAAAAAACTACCTATTTGTTAATGAGTACCTTTTATGTAAAACAAAAAAAAATTTTGAGAAATTGTACCTGTTCTCGGAAAAAGGAGCAATTCAACAAAAAATTGCCATTTCTCAAAAAAAAACTTTTCTTCAAAAATAAAATACCTTCTCTTAAAAAATACCTTTACCTTTTCTTAAAAGTACCTTTTCTTGCAAATAAAATAATAACTTTTATTTTCTTGATATAAGTAGTCTTTCTGAAAATAAGTATATTTTCTTAAAACAATAACCTTTCCTAAGAATATATACTATATTTTCCCCAAAAGGTCCTTTTTTAAAGAGAGGTACTTTTCTTATTAAAAGCTAAAGTTTTTTTTAAGGAAAGGTACTGTTTTAAAAGAAGTACTTTTTGTAAGAAAAGTCCATAAGAGTATGAATTTTTTTTTATCCAGAAGTACCTTTTTAAGAATAGGTACTTTTTACCGTAGTGGTTCTCTTTTTAGGAAAAGAATACTTTTTTTAAGAAATTTTACTTATTTTTAGAAAGGGTACTTACCTGAAGAAAAGAAAATATAAGGTGTTATATAATTTTTAAGAAAACGTACTTTTAAGAAAAGGAATTTTTGTAAGAAAAGAATGAAAATGTTTTTTTTAAGATATGGGAATTTTTACAATTTGTCCTTTTTTTCAAGAATAGGTACATTTTTAAGAGTAGTACTTACTATCAAGACAAGTTATTTTGTTTCACAAAAAGGGTACTCTTGGAAGAAAAGGTAGTGTTTTAAAAAAAGTCAATTTGGCGTAAGAAAATTTACTTTTTTAAGAAAAGGTACTTATTTAAAAAAATATTTTTTAAGAAAAGGTACTTTATGTAAGAAAATTTACACCCCAGGTGACTAAATAATAAATGGTTATTATCCCAGCAGACTTGCCGATTCGATTCTGCATACATTTGGTCAAAAGTCTTCAATCATCGGTAGTTTCTCAATGGGAGAGGTCACCTTCTGGAATTTGCACAAAAAAAATCCTTATGGTACTATTCATCAATGAGTCTATAGACCCTAAAATATCCGTATTTTTGTTGTTGGTTGAATGCAGATACAACGTGTTTGTAGCTTGTCATTATTACAGCAGCTAAATCAAAAAATTTTTAATTTCAAGAAGATGTCGTATATAAATTGACGTCAGCTGCTGAAGTGATTCGAAGGTAGTACCACTGGCATTGTATGTAACACAGCCCTCCAGCCCTCTTACGGATCACATCGGGCAGACCTTTCCCTACACATAGTATGTATATATCTACAACTAAATGACCACTGCATTTGCAAGTTTATCCAACCATTATATTCTTATCAATAACATTAATATCGTCATTAGTGACATGTCACCATTCATTAATACGAGTATTATCTATAACTGGGAGCGTGTGTGTGTGTATAGGTGTGTGTGTGTGTACAAGTGTGTATGTATGGGTGTGTGTGCTGCAACCATATGCGGGCTGATGACAATTACATGTACAACATAATTCCAATTTGAAATTGTAATCGCATTAAAATAGACCAACTATTTGCAAACAAATTATCAATTTGCATCAACAAATGACTGTTAGTTGGGGTTTTCAACTCGTCGCGTCGTGTATTTACTCATTTACAACTGAATAAGCAAATAAACTCACGACGACACGACAACAGGTTGTATGAGTAACATTGAATTTCGAGTTGTTTTTTTTTTGTTGGTCTAGTTTTGTTTTCAAATATAATTTAATGAAACAACTAACAAAAAAGTCGACTATCACAGAAACTCCTCTATGACTCCGTCCAAACTGCAGCAACAACAAAATCATTGTAAACTATTGAGTTTTACCCTCCAGCCCAAAATGTGTACAGTTTTCAAGTGATACATTTGTTAGCGGAGGGTCCTGGCTGAAGAGGTTTGCTATTTTTTGAAGAGCTTTAGACCTACACATTCAAACAAGGCAAAAAGGTGCCCTTGTATGTGTGTTACTGCTTTCTGACAACACTTGAGGTTATTGCAACTGACGTCTGTGGCATTTGGCACTGAGCCAACATTTTAGTTTAGTTACCACTTCAGACAAAGTTTATAAATTTTAATCTAAGCGAGAGTCTATAAGAGGGGAAGAGCAACAAAAGAAAAAAAAAACAAAATACACCTACGCTTGTACACATTCACATCTGGCGGATGGGTGGGGGCCTAAGCATACATATCAAAATATTAATAGTGAGTAGAAGTGACATGTTTGCCCTATGAACGTGCTGGGACAGAATGAGGGTGGTGTGTGTGTGTGTGTATATCAGCTATAACAGTCAAATGGGCAATTCAGACTCTATGGATTGGTAGGGGGTTCTTCTTCTACAGCAAGTAATTAATTGTAGTTATATTAAGGAAAGTCATTACAAATATCAAAAACTGTAAGTATTTAAATACTTTTGTCTCGATAAAATTATCGTTTCCTCATCATCGATTATGCACTCCGAAATATAAAAGTTTTTAGTCCTTACGAACTCGCTTACTACGGAGTATATTATATATACGCATTGGACAGGACCAGTTCAAGTTTGGCGGTCATGTATACTTACACCCTGAAAACCCCAGTGCTAAGGAGTCGGAGTTGGTGTCGAAGGCTTGGTGTCGGCGGTTAGTAATGTGAGCTCTGCCCAATCCCTTCATGAAATATAATAGGAAACGATGTTTTTATGTAATCATTTTAAAACTGTATTAGATAAAATCAGTTTGCCTTTCGAAATTTTCCTAAGAAATTTTTTCATCTATCTCTAAACGGAAAATTTTGTTACAGACTGTTACCAAATAGTCCTGATTTACCTGGCAAATATTTCATTAATAATTCGTCTTTTCACTCCATTTTATTTTAAACGCATGTGATATTACTAGGGTAAACATTCAATTAATCATTATTCGGTGAATCGATTAATCTTGCTGTAAAATTAACCGAACATTTTAATAATTAAATTTCCCGATTAACGATTAACTCGAACAAATCAAAGCGATTAATCGGTTAATAAAATATAAGATCGTGTTTATGGCCAGCAGTCCGTCTTGAAACACTCCTTCAATGTGGCAACTCATATGATAACGATTGCGAACAAATTTCATAACTTTACACACACTTCGAACAGATTTGATTGTTTGCTCAGAGAGAGCGTGTAAAATTACGTTTGGCAAATTTTTTGCAAAAATGTATCAATCCAATAGGGTGTTATAGTGTGATATAGTTTCAGAGCGACCCTACCCTTTGTATGGGAGGTGCCGGAAAGCGTGGCACTTTTGGGTCCAAATTTTGAAATATTTTTTTATTTTGGCTTGGTACCAAAAGTCACTAATTGTCATGTTGCTGCAACTACGATTTGTCAATTGTACCTACATATATTTTATACTTTATAATGAAGTTGCGTTTGTTACGTTTTAGCACAATGTGTGAACACTGTTTTCTTTTTCTTTTTGTTTTATTTTATTCGAATACTCTATTAATCGAATAATTTGAGTGTGTTTTGTTCGGTTAATTGTCAGATTGAAATTTACGATTAACGATTAACCGATTAATCAAAGACCCCGATTAAATGGGTATCCTAGGTATTACTTTTGTTTACTGAAATAATCGAAATTTCAAAATCCTGGTCTCAAACAATTTTCAAATAATTGTTTTCGCACGAAATAAGTTAAGTTAAGTTGGTACCTCTGTACTTGATTTTGCTTCAGAAATTTTCGCAAAGACTGAGCGAAATTTTCGGTTCATGTAATTTCCGTTACTTTTTACACACATAATTTTTTGGCAACAAAAATTTCGCAAAATCTGAACTCCGGGCTTAAGGTCTGAATACATCGGTCGTGGGTTTCTAGGTTTATTTCGTTGTTAATGAAATTTATAACTTAGAAAATTTAATTAATTTAATATTGAAGTTGGACTGGAGTCGTGAATTTTCGAAATGCTGGATTCAGAGTCGGAGCAGAGTCGTGGATTTTCAAATTACTGGAGTCGAAGCGGAATAGTGGATTTGTAAATTGCTGCAGCCGTAGTTGGAGTCGAAATCGATAAATATTAGACAGACTCCGCAGCTCGCGCTAGCATTCTTTTCTTGAATTAAACATTTGCTTGTTTGTTGTTTCCTTGTTTTCTGTCACGTTTTGTTTTCAGCAGTTTTCAACAAACAAAGGCATATTTCAGTAACAAAAGCAAATACAACAACATATTAATTAATCATTGTGCCTCCAATATGTAATATTAAATAGCAACTACAATATGGTTGGACACAAGTATACTATAGTTACGATAATCTGCAAACACCTTATATTTGCATCCAAACGACAAAAAGACAGATTTTTCAGTGTGCCCTAAAAGGGGTGTGGAGTTTTCCTAAAATGTTGAAAACTCCGACGCTAACTCTGCAATGTTAAAACTCTGAACTCCGACTCCTACACCAACTCAAACTCCGTCAACCCTTAACTCCACAAATAAAGCGAAAGTAATTTCGTGTTTATTTCTATTCAATGGTATTCACTGAAAAATCTGATTTTGTTGTTGTTTGGATTCAAATGCAACGTATTTTGTAGGTGGTCGTAAATATAGTAACTTTGGTCCAAACATATTATGTTTGCTATTCAATATTCCACGTATTACATGTTACATGTAGAACAAATTAATATATTACAATATATGTTTTTGCGACACAATATAACTTTGTTTGTTGAAAACTGCTGACATCAAAAACGTGACAGAAAACAAAACAACAAAAAAGCAGCAGATCTTCAATTCATTAAACCAATGCTTATACGTATGTGTATGGATGTTCCAAACATATTGTGGTCAGAAAATGGCATAAACTCACTGATAGCAGTACTAAGGGGTTTCAGTTTTTGTTAGCTGAACTAGAAGAAGTTCGAGTATAACTGATTGTGTATGGTAAAAGATGTATATAGCTAGAAAAATATATGTGATTCTTCTCTAACTTGTACTAATTGAAAAAACTAAAAATTAAATCACATGAGGGATTGGCAAGAGTTTCTTACAACCAGTGAATTGTGCGCTTTCTTAAATTAAGTTTTCCGAAACATGACGACTCAAAACTTAAGTCAACATTGCAAATCACTTTTCAATGTACAGATAGAAATTGGACAGATTACAACGTTCAAGATAACCACCCTTTAAAATCGCAAACAATTGGCATCTTTGACGTAGAATTGTAATTTGAGTATTCCAAAAGCCGTCCAATCCAAGAAACCGGAGATGCGACTGTTTGCAAATATTTAAATCTTTTAAAAACCGGTTGCACCGTTTCTTTTGTATGAATCCAAGGCTTCTGGTTTGCGTTTTTATATCCAAGTCTTTCGAATTAAAAAAAAAACAAGACCCTTATTAATAAAATAACCTGGAAAACAAATGTGAGAATTATGGGATATAATATATGGGATACATATGAAGGGTTTTTCAACAGAGACGCTACAAAATTAAAACGATAGGGACAGCAAACGACGCCATATTTTTTCCCGCTCTTTTGACATTTCTCTTCAGTAAGGTTTGCCATTTCATCATGGAAAGATATACGAGTCTACAACGAGTCGAAATTATTAAAATTTACTACCGACATTTGGAGTCAGTGGCCTCAATTTTAAGAGGCCAACTTTAAGGGGCCTCAACGATCAGCGCTGTGGCTCATTTCTGGCTGAATGGCTTCCTCAATAAGCAAAATATGCGTTACTGGTCAGACAGAAATTCACACGAAATCCATGAGTTATCAATGCATCCCGAAAAACATGCGGCTTGGTGCGGTTTATGGGCCGGCGGCGTCATTGGGCCGTACTTCTTCCGTGGTGATCAAGACCGGCACATTACTGTGAATGCGAATCGCTGCCGTTCAATGATAACTGAATATTTTTGGCCCCAATTGGATAGTATGGACTTGGAGGTCATGTGGTTCCAACAGAATGGCGCCACAAGCCACACAGCGAATGCCACAATCAATTTATTGGAAACCAAGTTTGGTGAACGTCTTATCTCACGAAATGGCCCAGTCGATTGGCCGCCTCGGTCGTGCGATTTGACGACGTTAGATTATTTGCTGTGGGGCTACGTCATGTCTATGGTCTATGCCAACAAGCCAGCGACGATTGATGAACTTCGTACGAATATCGAACGTGAAATTGCAGCAGTATCGGACGGTTTATGCCTGAAAACCATCGAAAATTGGGTTCAGCATCTGGACTTCTGCAAGCGTGCCCGGGCGGCCATGCAAAAGAAATCGAGTTCGATACATAATGGCATCGAACGTACTTTCACAGGAATAAAGAATTTCATTGGTATCTAAAACCGGTTTTGTTTTATTTAAAAAAACTTTTGTAGCGCTCTTATTGAAAACCCCTTTAATTACAAGTATGAGAACAAAATTTATATATCTCTAACAATACACAATATTTATAAACTTCTACCGAAAATAGGGAATTTTTTTTAAGTTTAAATAAAAAAAATATTTCAAACAATTTTGTGTTTCCTTTAAATTTTCTTCTAATCAAATTCTAGTTTACATAGTAAAAATTTAAACAGTTTAATTTTTTTCTGATTTCATTCAAAATTTGCGTGTACAATGTAAATTTTCTGTGCAAAAGTAAGACAACCAACTAAATGTTATACAATTTTATTTTTGAGATTTTTCTTGAAAGACAAGATTATGGGAAAAAATATATTTAAGAACAAACCGTGGTGGAACCGGCAGTAAAAACCCGGCTCCACGGGTTGTTCGAAAATGCCAATTTTCAGAAACCCAGTGGTCAGAGGATGCCTTAGAAACCGGTTTCGGATTTTGAGTAGTCTACTTGTAATCCTTCACCAACATTTGTCGGTGTAAAGCTTGAAACAGTCGCCTCAAATTTTCTGAACTCCGACTCCTAAACTCCAACCTCTGCATACTAACAAAGCATTGCGAGCATGTACAGGCACCGCAAACCAAGCGACAGTTGAGTTGAACCAGTGGGTATCCACTAGAGGTGTGCGCGCGACGTGATTTTCTCGTGTCTCAAAATCGTGTAAAACTCAATCACGTATTCGTGATCGTACGTGAATCCATTCCAATAAACAAAAACTTTTTTGTCCCCGGTGCATACTTTACGTTTTCAAAAATGTAATCGTTTTTTGGTAAAATATAATTATTCGTTCCTTAATAAAATAAGACTATTTGCTTCTAAATAAAATAAAAGTTTTTGTTTTGTGAGCAGTTTCTATCGTGACCGTGAGACAAAATCACCCACGCGCACATCTCTAGTATCCACGCAACAGCTGATTGGCATGGTAGTTAGTCAGAGTAGACGGGAGAATGAGCGATAAGCAAGTAGAAGCGAACCGCAAACTATGACTAAATTTATAAAATTGTAAGTTTAAAAAACAGACCGCAAGGTTAATGATGAAAGTTGACGTAGAGCAACGCGAGCTTGAAACAATAATAATGTTGATGGCAATCCTCTCTGTTTTATTGTTTTGCAATGACAACACAAAAACAAATCATACCTGTCTAAAACCAATGGTTTTCGATATGATGAAAAGAGTTGTGCATGAACGTGTTTCCAATGTTAGTGCTTGGTATTCTTCGAACGTATGCATAAAGCAGTTCTCAGTATTATGATGAGTGTTTCCATATATATATATTTGATGAATTCACCGAAAACATGCCAAAAACCGTCTGCTGATGAAGATCCTGGCTAGATCAGAAAAAGCTATACAGACAGATCTGGTATCATTGAAACACTTTTTGAAAAGTGTCAGTTCCTATCGGTCTTGATAAAAGCGGCCGTCATATTAAAAAAGTGAACGATTTAAAAAAATCGCTGAAATACAAATATGTCTATAATTCGGAAACGGTGCCTCCAATCGGAAGCAAAAACATAATTTGTCAGCTCCAATGGAGGCTATTGGGGTGGAACTACACAAATGAGAACCCCTCTAAGCCTGGCCGAATACCGACTACCCAATAACCTATAACAGCTGTTGCACATATGCTAGAAAGGTTTTGTAGTCAGGTGTACTTTTCAAAGGTTGAAAGTAATAAGAACGACACCTAATTTGTATTTTCTAATCGTGAAAAATTCTTATTTTGGTTATAAAAATAAATAAATGGTTTCCCATTACATCCCATGAAGGGACCAGGGAGAACTTCTCACAATTACTGAGCTGTGCGCTTTCCAGTTTTCACTCACTGATTGGGACCTACAGTTTTACACCGATTCCGAACGGTATTTTGAGAAGCTTTTTCATGGCTATATACTCGATAGTGTCGCCGTCACTAAGCGAGGTGACCGTCGTCGAAAGAAATTTTAAGGTGGTTGGAGCAGGAATCGAACCCAGGATCTCCTGTACAAGAGGCGCGCACACTACCCATTGCACCACCGACGGTCACGTCGCTATTTTGGTTAGTATTTCTTAAAATTGCGAATTACATGGAAATTGCCGGGATTGAATGGTAATAGCTATCAGTTAATATAAAGTCCAACTCTTTTTGTGGACACAAAACACCTTTCTTATGTTTATTGGTGGGAGGTTTCTATAAAATGATCATATATAATTTTATTGCCCTTTTTTTTTGATTTTATTGATTTTTCGTTATGTGGCCCTTCTAGTGAGCTCATAACGATTCTTCATTGTATTGTGAAGTGTCACTCATTGTAAAGAGTATTTTGTGTTTAAAGTTTCCCGTTTATATTTTATCTTTTTGGCAGTAGAAACTTTAGATTTTGTCCTCTCTTTACTTCAGTTTCTTATTTGTCTTGCAACAACTACAACATCAACAGCAATAGCAACAACATAATTTGTCATTTACAGTAACAAAACTGTCATTTCGAATTACACAATTACGACTCTAATGAGACTTTGTACTTTCGAATCTGATGTTGGTAGTGTTTAGAATGGCTCGATTTTGACTTAGTCTGATTTTATTATTAGAAAAAGAAATTGGTACAGGTCAAGAAAAACCTTCTGCTCCAACATTTATTTGACCACGTCGACCAACTTACGTTGGGGCCTGGTTCTTAGACTGTCAGTAGATTTAGCAGCAGTGGAGTGGAGTGGAATTATCTAACGCACTACACATTTAAGGAGGGAAAACATGCCATCATTTATGCAGCAAACAACGGAAATGACATGACACACTCTTCGTAGAGCTATATATTTACCTGAGGGATACTAAATTGTCGATATTTATGCCCTCACCCATTGGGATATAAATAATTTAATACGGGAAAAATTGTCAAAAAAGATGTACAAATAGACAGTCAAAATTTCTCTTCACTTATATGTCAACAAACAAAACGAGTGAAACCCTAGCACTTCTCTGTCCTCTCACTTACTCTCTTCATTGAATATTTGAATACACAAGCAGGTTTTTGATAGTGTTATTGTATATAACTATACAAATTACAACCGTGTCGAAATTAAATTACAACAACTATGCAAAAAATATGAAATAATCAAGATATGACACGAGAGAGAAATGCGTTTGAGTGAACTCCTAGCACTTTTTGGTTCTCTTTTACCAGGGTTGCCAAGTTGCGCACATCTTCTGGTCGTCTAATTGTAAATCGTCTTTGAAATAGTAACGCATAGAAGGAGCCATATTATCTTATTATTTTAGGACATTTCAAGACGATTGAGCCCTGCCCGTCTGCCTGTGTGTAGGGTAGTGTACTTTAAAAAGTGCTAGAAGTATACAGTACTCTAAAACTTTTCTTCTGTGTTTGTGTGTAACAAGTGTACTGAACGAATGTTAAAAGAGGGCAGAAACCCCAAAAGTGTAGTATGTGAAATTTTTAGTTCTAAAAGCTCCATTAAAAGCGGTGTAAACAACAGTAGAGTACAATTTATAGGCTACACAAATGCAGTAAGCGCAGTGTATAAGTGTAATTTTTAAGTTTACCTTATGGCCCTAAAAGTGCACTTTATGGACCCAAAAGTGTAATTAGTACACTTAATATGATAATAGTGCTATATTTGTAAAAAAAAAAATAAAAATTAATTTTTCAGACACATCAGTCATATCGGTGGAATATTTTTTTGGATAGCGCTTATTTTCAACTATTTGCCTAACTATTAAAAACTATCGGTTTTTCAATAAGAGCGCTACAAAAGTTTTTTTTTAAATAAAACAAAACCGGTTTTAGATACCAATGAAATTTTTTATTCCTTTGAAAGTACGTTCGATGCCATTATGTATGGAACTCGATTTCTTTTGCATGGCCACCACGGCCACGCTTGCAGAAGTCCACACCCTGAACCCACTTTTCGACGGTTTCAAAGCATAAATCGGCCGATACTGCTGCAATTTCACGTTCGATATTCGTACGAAGTTCATCAATCGTCGCTGGCTTGTTGGCATAGACCATGGACTTGACGTATTCCCACAAGAAAAAATCTAACGGCGTCAAATCGCACGACCGAGGTGGCCAATCGACTGGGCTATTTCGTGAGATAAGACGTTCACCAAACTTGGTTTCCAATAAATTGATTGTGGCATTCGCTGTGAGGCTTGTGGCGCCGTCCGGTTGGAACCACATGTCCTCCAAGTCCATATTATCCAATTGGGGCCAAAAATATTCGGTTATCATTGAACGGTAACGATTCGCATTCACAGTAATGTGCCGGTTTTGATCATCACGGAAGAAGTACGGCCCAATGATGCCGCCGGCCCATAAACCGCACAAAACCGTAATTTTTTCGGGATGTCTGACTAGTAATGCATATTTTGCTTATTGACGAAGCCATTCAGCTAGAAATGAGCCTCATCGCCGAAGATGATTGAGGCCACTGAAGGTGAGGCCACTGACTCCAAATTTCGGTAGTAAATTTTAATAATTTCGACTCATTGTTGGCTCGTATATCTATCCATGATGAAATGGCAAACCTTACTGAAGAGAAATGTCAAAAGAGCGGGAAAAAATATGGCGTCGTTTGCTGTCCCTATCGATTTACTTTTGTAGCGTCTCTGTTGAAAACCCCTTATATGCTGTAGAGTTGTGTATTTCAATTGAACGATTCACTCTTGTGAACTACACGAACTAGTTCACACTGCTCCGCTCTTTTGTTTCAGTATTTCACTTGTTTCAGCAGTTTTTTGTATTTCAGTTGCGCAGTTCTCTTCGCCATTTTCTAGTTCGAGTTCAAGTTGCTGTTGTGTTTTATGCTTTGGTTGGACATAAAACGGACAGAAATAATAGAATATGCGTATTTTCGTTCGATGCAACCTACATAAATTATAAGTTAACAGTCATTAATATCAATCGAACACTACTTAAACATAGTTTGTTGCATGGTTTGCTTCTGGTTACTTATTGCTCCCTCACCTATCTACTTGTGTCAACTCGTTCTCTAGTTCTCGAACTCGTTCATTTAAGGTGCCCGGGCATAGCTATCACGAACGTAATCGACATATCGAACATGAAGATTATAGATATTTATGAGGGCCTGCTCTAACATACCATGACACTCATTCATCTATTTCAAATAAAATTCTTGACTCAAATTTTTGGATAATTTGAAAGATGAAATGTTGTTTTTTACATTTTTGTTTTCTGGCGACCAACCTGCAGGGTCGAAAATTTTGATGACTAATATTGGGCAAAACAATATCAAATCGAAATATATCTACCACCTAATTGTCTGCCCAACAAGAGTGGGAATAGTACGATACAAGCGGAAAAGTACAATTTGACTACACTTGGACTTATCTCACACTACATTTTGGTACGAAACGGGTACGACAATCAGACCACTGTACCAGTTTGGAATTTAATGTGATTTATGCCTTGTTCACGCTGCCACGAAATTAACAATTTCGAATTGAAATTGAAATCGTTCACACTGGCACATGAGCCATTTCGTGGCAAAATGACAAGTGTTTGTTTACAAACATTACCATGAGTAAAATTTTCGTGCTTGGACACAATAACCAACATTTAGTTAGAAAATTAATGAAAACATTAAAATAAATGAATGGTGCATGAACTTTAACATGAAGCACTGATTTTACAAGGTTTATAGATTCTTCTCACTAGTCTATATCGATGAATACTTGGACATTTGAATTTGACGAATGAGGCGGCATACAATTGTTTATTTTTTTGCAACCATGTGTTCAGTAACCGAAGCCGATCCACAATTGTCGACGGCGTTGGAGCAACAAAAAAAATGTATCGACTGCGGCAACTGAGTTTTTATTAAATGTGATTTGTCGGCAGACGTTACTTTTAGGTGTATCTCGTTGGTTGTGTAAAAAATTTAGATTTTTTTAGTAATTCGGGCCTTAACTGTGGCTTAACCGATAATATCGGCTAACATTTTAAGTCGAAGTGGGCCCTAATGACGGGGGCGTGAACTTCAAAAAATTATCTACGACGGCGTCACACCGGAAAATTTTCTGTCGGCTTCGTTCTCTTGCATATGTGCAAACAAGAGTACTAAGTTAATGTTTATGAGTAAAAACAGTGTTGTATACGACAATTTCAAGTCAATTGCGACGAAATTGTCGTAAATATCTCAATTTCGCGGTTGTCAAAATATAACAGCAATTTCAAGTCAATTTCGGCCCAAATTGCGAAAGGCTTCAATATCGCGGCAGCGTGAATAAGGCATAAGGCTACAGATCTATTCCACAGTTTTAAAATAAACTTTTGGACTAAGTGTTCCATTAATGACAGCCACTTCTACCCAACCTAACCTAATCTTTGTGACATAATTGACAAGTTTTTATTATTTAGATGAAACATTAGACCAGTTACCATAGACTAATCAATATGGAATCATAAAGTCGTAGGCACTTTTTTTATGTCGAGAATTTACGAACAGAACAATTATTTGAAGTTTTCTAAATGACGTTCTATGTGTTGACCAATTTTGTCGGACAATAGAATTTATTCCCAACTAAAAAAATGCAAATCAAGCCACTCTATGAATAGTGCCGAGGATTATTTGGGCGATATTCTTGGGTAAGGGAAATCTTCCAGGATTTGCTGGTGGTGCCACTGCGACAACTACTACTATTCCACAAAAACTTGCTTGTCATTCTTTGAGTGTTCAGAGTGTAACAGAAGAAGTTTGCCGAAAAATAATTTGTTTATTGTTTTGAAAGATCATTTTAAGTGCAATTAAGCACAATTAAAAGCACAACATCACCATCACCATCGTCATCACCATCATCATTCGCATTCACAGAAACGCACATCACTTCGCCGCATTTTAACACTAAGCGAATCCGAGAGTTTGCATTAAATCCCCTCCCACTGCACCGTTCCAAATGAAGGAAGAAATTTGAAATTTGATATTTGAAATCCTTTAAAAGACATCATCGCATTTCTTTCACATCTGCCATTGTTACTTGCAAACGGCCATAATGCTCAGTGACAACAATGACGATGCCTCTGTCGCTGTCTCTATGCGTGCCTTCACAGATGTTGGTTGGTTAGAGTCTGTCTTAAATTTATACATTTTCGTGAATGGCAACTTTTCCATTTGAGCCCATTGGTACACCTCCATCCCCACACCGACCAACCTAACGGGTTTCATATCACACCACAGAAAATATTAAGAGGACCAACTCTATGGTGTAAGTACCAGTTACTTTCTGCCATCCCAACAGTGGCGTTTGATGGTAATGGTGGCATTGGGCCAAATAACTTTTGCTGCCTACTCCTATCGGATACGTGGTACAGTATTTCAAGTGAAACACTACCATGTAGGACCAAACGCCACCGACGACAACTATGATCATGTACATATTCAATTAGCAAATGTTATGCATGCACAGCATTGTTGAGGTGTTCACTACTCGTTGTATACTCGGCTACACCATTTCCAAGACAATAACTGCTACGCTTCATTTCGTGCGTCCGTCAGGTACTTTTCATGTCGAAGGAGAATTAGGAGAGATGTTTCATTTGTAATGACTTTTTATCACCAAACCCACTACGGAGGAAGTCCTGATGACAGTAGACTGTTTCCAATAGGATGCTGTAGACAGAGCCGGATAAAGGCTTCTGGATGCTCTAAGTAATACCGACGTTATGTGGCTCTAGAAAATACCGGTGGTTAAAACCAAGGAAACCCCAAACACTTCAACCGATTCTTATTGGTTACACTGTGTGTAATTTTTTAAGTCATGGCAAAATAACCATATACGGACACCACTACGTGATAAAAGACTAAAAAAAAACCCGTGTTTCCCAATTTTTCCCAAAGTCATGCACTTTTTTTTTATGGGCCGCCAAAGATTTGGGGCCTCGGTATCATTTTCGTAAAAATGTGATCATTTTCTCAGGCTCATATCTTGCAAACCGTTCAGAATTACGATTTACTCTCTGAGGCAAAGTTGTAGCTCTTGTCATAAAGAACAAAAATTGCGAACATATAAAATCAAAAAAACTTCACCTTCCAGATCAAAATCGCAAAAAACTTTTTTCCCGTGTTCAGGTCCATAGGTAGCAAACCGTTCAAAATTCAAGGAAAGAATCAACTACAAAAATTTATCTAAGATCTCAATAAACAAATTTCTAGAACATATAAACTTCCTGGGAACTATTCTTAACACCGTTTTTTAATTTCATTTGTTTTTTATTTACTTCAACATTGAGATACTATGCTATCTATTACAAAAATATTAAAAAAAAGTATTCGTTTTATGTTTCTAATGTTGATGGCCCTGGACTTGCAAATCGCGCTCTCTTAAATTGTGGATCCAAATCGTCGTCCGAATCTGACTCTGATTCAGCAATTATGGTGTCCACAGGCACGTTGCTTCCAGACTGCCCTCCATCATCAGCTCTTTCTTCTTCAAATACTTCATTAACATCATACAGGGTGATCTTGTGACTCCACCAACATACCTCTGCAAGCAATGCGTCGAGGTTTTTGCCTTTGTACCGTTTTTCCATGGGCATTGTGGTTTGGTGAAACCGTTCTCCTTGCTCATCGGATTCGGTAGGGAGTTGTTTGATAAAATCGTCAAAATTAAAATGAAGAAAATGCAGCTTTAATGTCATCGATGCGCCGATTATCTCAAAATAATGCAGCATTTGTTTCACCCATTCTCTTGCTTCCGGTTTCGCGTCTCGATCCCCTCCCAAGACTCTGGTGCATACACGCTGAAGGTAAATCCATGCCATTGAATGATTTTCATCAAGCGATGAATCAAAGTTGCTCTTGAATAGCTTTCTAATGTCAGGGCCATTAAGTACGCCTGTTAAATGAAAACAAAAAATAAAGACAGAAAAGAAAACATTAACATAGTGTAAATAGTACAATTAGGTGAACAAAAATTCGTTTTAAATTTACTACAATACCTTTTTTAATTTTGTCATCGCTACGCTTTGGGAAAACGCTTTTCAAATAGTCGAATGCGTTTGGACAATTTACAACGGCCACTTCGATGAATTTTTTAACAATTCCCAATTTTATGTGGAGCGGTGGCAGCAAGATGTCTTGAGTATTGTCAATTAAAGGTGCATTCTTCAGTCTATGTTGTTGTATTTGTTCATCCACACTTCCTCTTGGCCTCCACGAGTTACATTGGAATTGATTCAGAGGTGAGCGTGAATCCCAATTACAAAGAAAACAAAAGAATTTTGGGAAGCCGCCCTTATCGATGATCCCTTGCAAAATCTTCCATCTATTTTCGTAATATTTGATTTTTTCCATTATATCTTTCAATGTTTCATAGCTTTCTTTCATGTTGATACCCATTGCTAGCGGAATGGAAGGTTTTCGGTTCGACACATGCAACAACACTGCTTTCAAGCTTGAAACAGCGCCATCAATAAATTATCTCCACTCACTAGTGATGTAGTTCATTCCCATTTTTACCACCAAAGCTTTTATATCGTTGCAGTAAGCGAACGAATTGTCATCATTTAGAGTGTAGAGCATCTGAAATTCAGCTTGTCGTTTGCGGTACGCCGTAGAGTTAACATTAGCATGTGTGAGTTTTCTTTGCTTTAAAAAAGCTGTCAAAAATATTGCAAGTCGCTGCGATAATCCCAATATGGCCACAATGAAATCCATTTCCATTTGTGTTATTAGTTGTGGTCCATCTCTTCCCTGTTGGGGCTCATAATCGGTATCAAATGGATCTTCATAAGTAACACCACTTGGTGTACTCATTGCTGTAAATTCTGTAGTACGATCTGGAGTTGGCGGCCTTAGTGATACAAAATTTTCAGGTGCAAGCACTGGTAGTGTGGCTGTTGCAGTTGCTTTATAAATTTTGTTCTTCTCAGAATGTCGATTTAGACGACATGTGTAATTTACGCATGCATAGCAACTGGTTGCATCATGATCACCTGGGCGATTAATCCAGTTTACCGGCTTACAATACTTCATTTTACCTCTGCCTCCACTCAACCATGCCATGAGATTGTTATAACATTGGCGACACACTGTATTAGGTGTGTAATTTTCACCGGTCAAGTCCACTTCGTCGAAAAACAATGTATATGCTCTTTTGAATTCACTAGTTAAAAGATTCTTTTCCTTCTGAAAACTTGTAGATGTTTTTTTTCTGGTTTGATGACCGCAAACGTAGCAAAATAAATCAATATTTTCACACTGCATATTGAAATTGTCAGTTGCCAATGTTGTGTGCGAATTATACTGTAGCACTTTCACTTTTTTTACTTTCAATTTCACTTTATAACTTTCACCGTTGAGCTCTCGTTGACGTCGCGCTGTGTAACGCCTCGATGTGAGCGTCGTGTCGCTTTTATATTGTGTGCTGCGTCCCTTGTTGCGTGTGCTGAGCTTACTGCATTGCCTGTGCTGCTGCTGTCGGTGCATGATCGCGTGATACCTAAGCGCTACCTAAACGGTGTTAACCCTTGGACAAACACATGGTTCTGGCCAGGCATATTTCATTTTTTGCTACCTATGGACCTGAACAGGAGAAAAAGGTAAAAAAAATGAAATTAAAAAATTTTCGGCAAATTTTTCACTTTTGCGTGCTACCTAAACAGTGTTAAGAATCATCTGTAGGAAGTTTATATGTTCTAGAAATTTGTTTATTAAGATCTTAGGTAAATTTCTGTAGTTGATTGTTTCCTTGAATTTTGAACGGTTTGCTACCTATGGACCTGAACACGGGAAAAAAGGTAAAAAAAAATAGAATTTTTTTAAGTTTTTTGCGATTTTGATCTGGAAGGTGAAGTTTTTTTGATTTCATATGTTCGCAATTTTTGTTCTTTATGACAAGAGCTACAACTTTGCCTCAGAGAGTAAATCATAATTCTGAACGGTTTGCAAGATATGAGCCTGAGAAAATGATCACATTTTTACGAAAATGATACCGAGGCCCCAAATCTTTGGCGGCCCATAAAAAAAAAGTGCATGACTTTGGGAAAAATTGGGAGACACGGGTCTTTTTTTTTAGTCTTTTATCACGTAGTGGTGTCCGTATATGGTTATTTTTTTCGTGTTGCACTGTGATATCATATGATGTAGGTAGTCAATCGACCGACATCTGTTCACCGACTGCTGGCAACTAGTTCCGTCTTATTGGAACCGAATACATTTTGGCAGAAATATTGACTGATGACTCCACCAGTCCATAAATCACACCTAACCCTTGTTTTGTCTGGGTGTAGTTACAGCCTTTGAACTTCAGCCCAAATATGTACTTTTATTTTGGCACAAAATAGTGGATTTTCTTCAAGCACGTCAAGTGTCCGAACACTGAATCAGTACTGATTTGGAAGATCTGCCAGCTTCAATTTTTGCCTTTGAAACAAGGTCCTTCTGTAAAATGCTTCAAGTTGTTGCATACGATAAGCTAAGCTGCGGACCCTAGGCAACTCTCTACGTTGCCTTTCTGTAAGTCCGGCCCATCGCATGAATGCAATCTGTGAGATGTTGAATGTCAAACCAGTGTTTGAAATTAATTCACAATTTTCAATCCATTTGTTATTGCTTAGCACGACTAAGAATCACAAAAAAAGCAAGAGCAAACAGCAAATACGAAATGAGAAGGGAAATCGCTTGCTTGACGTTTGCTTCTGCTTATTCAGTCAACCGAAGCAATTGACTCTCACGGAATTGCTGTTGCTGTAGCAGTCAGTGGTTACTTCGCTTGCTTCTCTTCCTTACTTTGTAGTATTGAAACAGAGTCTGCAAACCGCGCTGTGCTTGAAATCAGCAAATACCAACTTCGTTGTAGCTGCTGGGAAAATTAAAAAAAATCATTGTGAATGGACGTTGTTTTTTAATCGCCAATATAAGAAAAGTGTTCAAATAGAAATATGTTTATAACCTGAAAACCATATCCAACATTATCAATTTTGTAACCTCCCACGGAGGGAGGCTTTGACCAAGCGATGGCTCTCATATGCAATTACCCCTTTTAAAAACATCGTTAAAACTGCGCATCGCTTAAATAACAAAAAACGCAAAAACGGTTATAGATCTATATCTCTGAAACGGTGCTTCATTGAACATCATTGAATACTTTTGTTCGCAGGACGAAATCTGTCGGGTCAGCTAATATTCTATAAAAGCTACATACGCAAAAATTACATGCGTTCATATGCTCAGAATGCAGTATGCAGCCGAAGGTAACTACTAACTTTACCAAGGATTGTGGCAACCAAAATATGCAAGACCTTCTATCACGCACACGATGTAACGAAACTTCATAGGCGAAAGTATTTCTAACATTCGTTACATAAGGACCATAATAGATCCCATGAAGGGATTAGGAAGAGCTCCCCACAACCAGTGAGCTGTGCGCTTTGAAGTTGTAAGCTCACTGATTGGGACCTACAGTTTTATCCCAGTACGGAATGGTACTTAGAGAAGCATTTTCATGGCTAAATACTCTATATTAGTGCCATCACAAAGCGATGTTACCGTCGTCGATAAAATTTAAGGATGTCAGGTGGATCGAACCCACTTTCCCACAAAAGCCGAGCACAGTACCATGCACCACCGTCGGCCAGAAAGTGAATATTCATCGCACATATTTATAAATATGTACTAAAAGACCATTTCTCTTTGTAAGGTATTCCAGACAGAGGTTAAGGCGAACACAGGATGTGTAAAATTACTGAACAATGAAGGTGGGCAGATAAATGTTAAACAGATCCGTCTGTCAAACAGTTGATTTTTTGTGTATGTTTTTATATGGTTGCATTTTTTTGATAAAAAGCAGAGCTGCATTAAATTATAAACACCAGTTTAAAATAAGGTTAAAAATTAAATTTAATTTTTTTACAGATTACTCGTAACAGAGTTTAACAGAGTTAACCTTCGAAATGCGCTAATATTGGTCGCTGTAAATACCGTAGTAGGTTCTTACGGTAATATATGCTAGGAGGGGAAAATCAAGTTATCCACTACAGGCAGCCTTAGGATGATGGAGATTCTTGGGCACCGCGGAACGTTCGAAATCAAAAGTTAGCCAGAATGGGCTCCAACCGCAAACTATGAATGTAAGGGGTTTTTCAACAGAGACGTAAATCGATAGGGACAGCAAACGACTCCATATTTTTTCCCGCTCTTTTGACAGTTCCCTTCAGTAAGATTTGCCATTTCATCATGAAAAGGTATACGAGCCAACAACGAGTCGAAATTATTAAAATTTACTACGGAAATTTGGAGTCAGTGGCATCAACTTTAAGAGCGCTACGGCCAATTAAATCGTCTTCAGCGATGAGGCTCATTTCTGGCTGAATGGCTTCATCAATAAGCAAAATATTCGTTATTGGTCAGACAGAAATCCACACGTAATCCATAAGTCATCATTGCATCCCGAAAAAATTACGGTTTGGTGCGGTTTATGGGCCGCCGGCGTCATTGGGCCGTACTTCTTCCATGATGATCAAAACCGGCACATTACTGTGAGTGCGAATCGCTACCGTTCAATGATAACCGAATATTTTTGGCCCCAATTGGATAATATGGATTTGGAGAACATGTGGTTCCAACAGGACGGCGCCACAAGCTACACAGCGAATGCCACAATCAATTTATTGGAAACCAAGTTTGGTGAACGTGTTATCTCACGAAATGGCCCAGTCGATTGGCCGCCTCGGTCGTGCGATTTGACGCCGTTAGATTATTTCCTGTGGGGATACGTCAAGTCTATGGTCTATGCCAACAAGCCAGAATATCGAAAGTGAAAGTACAGCAGTATCGGCCGATTTATGCTTGAAAACCGTCGAAAATTGGGTTCAGCGTCTGGACTTCTGCAAGCGTGCCCGTGGTGGCCATGCAAAAGAAATACATAATTGCATCGAACGTACTTTCACAGGAATAAAGAATTTCATTGGTATCTAAAACCGGTTTTGTTTTATTTAAAAAAACTTTTGTAGCGCTCTTATTGAAAAACCCGTTATAAAACATGAAGTTTTTCCTGACAATAAAGGCCGAGCTTCAACAATGAGCAAGAATAACTTATATATATAGCAAATAACTTGTGGAAAAATATAAATTAGAACAAGGCCAGAGGGCGCTGGACAAACTCCTGAGTCTGTATATGTTTAGTCTGAGTGAACACGGCACTCTTCGGGCACATCTGCAAGTGCATGGCGGACATCGAAACGAATGAACTCTTACTCTGTTATTGCCACGCTTCCGCAAGACTGAGACTCCTACACCTCTTTGATGATACAATACACAGTTTGTAACATCTCAGCAAAAAATTATGCATGCCAAAATGCAGTAATGGAAGCAGGAATCTCTTCGGACGCACTTGCCAAAGCGCTTAGGGAAGCGCATTTTCTCCGAACAATGTAGAAGAAGTCGATAGGGCCAACTAAACGCAATATATTCATTACTTTCAAGAAGATCTTTATAGATTGATGTTGAATCATGTGCTAATTTTGCGGCTCATAAATCAGTCTAAAAGGAGGGAAAAATATATTAATTTTGTTTATATTAACGAAATTCTTTCTGTCTCTACAGCATCGTGATCGGGTTTCTTATGTCCTTCGTTTGAACTGTCTTGGTAAATTTTTAGTTATTTTGTTTATACTTTTTTGGTAATTCTCAGAAGCGCTTCAGAGCACTATTCATATTATATATCTGTGGTCACAAACAATAACAGCCTAAGTCGATTCTAAAATTTTTCAGGGAGAGCAGTTTAAAGTTTAATATCTTTACTGGAAATCACGAGTCGGAGTTTTTGTGATAACTTTGTTACAGATAACAAGGAAACGAATTCTTTTACTTACTTCTTAAAAAAAAAGTGTTGCTTATTTGAGCACGGTGACTTCTCAAAATTTTTTTTTCAATTTTGTCCTAACTCGAGTTAGGCTGTTATTGTTTGTGACCACAGATATATTAGTAAATTCTGGCTTACTTTATTGCATATAAGAAGCAGGAGGTAGTGTAGAGATCCTAAAAACTCCAACTGCTTCCAAATTCTCAATATTTTTTGTGGGAATACGATGAGGCCTCACCATACCTACATACATACATACAGGCTTTGGTGTATGCTCAGGAATGTGTAATGGGCCGTAGCACCAATGTCTCCTCTTTCTCAATCTACCTCAAGCAAACCTACAGTATTGGATGTAACTGAAATCATGAAATGAAAATATAAGTACATATGTAGTTGGTTTAGCTATTAAAAAATGCCTCAATTCACAGATAGAGCTAGAGCTTCATTGGGAAGCCATAGAAGGAACTAATGATATTACACATCACTTTCGACCGACTTCACCATGTCTAAATATCATACAGTTAGAGCTAATGAACAGTTTAGTTGTCAGCTTGTATGGAGTTTATAATGTTTAACCGTCACTCTGTTTGTGAAGCTGGGTGTGAATGTTTTAAATATTTTTATCAAATCATATTTTTGCATAAACATATTTCGATAATAATTTTGGTGTTCTTATTTAAAAAATATTGTTTCCAGTGTAGCTGAGAATAATATTGAAAAAAATATTTAAAATGTTGGAAAATCAATTAAATTAATAAAATCGTCTCACATCGTCCAGCATCGTATATAAAATATGTTCTAGTCAACTGACATTCCAATGGAAATGGTGTACCGTAGCTAACACATACATATGTTCATACATGCATGTGCATGATTTGAAATGAGCTTAAATACATTAACTACCCCTGGTTCGTGGCGGGTATCCTACAAATACTACTACTACTACTGTGAAATGCAACTAAATGTTTGTGCGATGGTCCTTTTACTATGTAGTGGCACTATGTAAGTGTGTGTTATTATTTCACTACATGTATAAGTGAGATTGTGTATTGTACAAGTCTGTGGTTGTTTTTATGGCATTAAGCCAAATTTTAATTTAAATCGTTGGCAAAAAGGTAACTCGAAACATTAGACCACATTAAATTACAATGAAAACTTTTGAGCATTCAAAGTGCAAAGAGATTTCCTTTTGTCCATTCCGAAAGCAGATAGCATACAACGATAATTAATATTATTGCTTGTCAAATACAAACTGATGTTACCTACACATGCTCATGTGTGGCTCCACACGACTACAACTTAAGCAGGTGCTGTTTAATGTTGTCAACAATATGTGTGTGTATTTATAATCCAATTAAAGTGTTAATGATCTTTAAGATATTTTAATACAATTTGGAGGATTTCCTCCAGTGACTATGGTATGACTTACTGGACAGCATCTCAATGGCAAGAACCACTTTTCAGGCTTACGCATTAACAACACTCCTTCGCATTTAACATCTGTGTACACTGTAACCTAACGGAGGTGGGTCACTTACTTAATTTCACATAACGCCTTCATAATTGGATTCCAACCAGCTGAGAGGCTTCCGTTGTGGTTTATTAGAATACACAGGCAAACATAATTGCCAACACAAACTTTGGCAACATTCGAGCGGGTCACATGAAGGCAGTTTTGAGTTCTCGTAACAATTAGCTAGCAGGATAAATGATCTGCGGGCAATACATAGCAATTGAGAAAGACGACAACGTAAATGTGTATATTGGCCAATTCTATATGTGGCTGAATTGGAACATAATCACTCCAAATACATTTAAATTGCATTATATATATGTGACCTGGCATACGGAAACTAATTTTATAGAAAACTTAACACTCTCTTCAATGAAAACCACTGCAGGCTCGTAACTTCATTTATTTTGCTTCAAATTACACTTGAAGTTTGAAAGATATTTCGGCGCTCAAATACTACATTTGTAATGGAATTTCACTCGAATAAATTACGAAAATATTTCCTGTAAAAGCAAAACTGTACATAGGTGAAGTTTGCTGAGAGGTAGGAAGCCAAGGGCACCAAGAAAAAGCAAGAGGTGGAAGCGGAAATACGAACGCAGCGCGCGAACGAGACTCGTAATCTTTAACAGCTTTTTTCTAACCATAGGTACGTTTCAGTAGACCAAGCCACATAGACATACATCTGAAAAGAAACATACTGCGGAATGACGGGCAACTCTGGAGTAAAGCAATTGATATTTCAAACTGGAAAAATTAATAAATCGAATCTAAAAACTAACTTACTGCCGAGACTGTGGAGAACCTGAAACAAACAGTAAGCAATATCGCTAATCAGGGCCTATAGTCTTAAACTGAATCCGAAACTAAAAATTATCAGGGAGAGGATTAAACCCACGTTCTCATGTGCAAAAGCTGCGCACGCTAACCGTTGGATAATATTAACGGTGATTTTATTGGTGTTTAGTTTTCAAATGTCGTATTTTTGACAGTTCCCTTGGGACTCATCATATGTATCAAAGTCAAACATGCTCAGTTTACATCACCACTACGAACGGACAAAGTGCCGATATTCTGCGAGGGTTAAGCAAGCACATGTTCATTATTTACTTACTTAATACTTTTTGATTTATTTCCACAAAAAACAAAGAGAATGCAAAGCAACAGACATATGTACATACATACATTGTTATGTACGTACATACGCTACACAAGTTCACACAATTTTCGTTGCTCTCTTGCTAACTCATTTTTATATACATACGTATAACCACGTCATTATTCACTTTGCTCTGAGAGTGCTCCGCACCCACGCTAGACAATTATTCGCGCAGCTACATCAATGTGTGTTTTTGGAATAAAGTTCCTTATCGCACGTTGCGGGATGGGGGCTAAATGAAAAATTGTTAAACAACTTTTTTTAACTACTTTATTACAACACATTATTATCAACTATATTGGGTACTTTTGGTTTGGTATAAAGGGAAGTTTTCTAGGTGGAGCCTGTGTATTACAAATTGTAGTTTTGAACCCAATAAAAAGTAAACTTCGAAAAGCGAAAGTGCAAGACTGGCAAATCCATGAAACACAACCCTCAGCAAGGAATTATATTTGACAGCACTTTAACACTCGTACTTTTGGTTTGTGTCCAGACTAACATATTTCTTGTTTAATGGGAAATTTTCTAGGTGGATCCTGTTTATTACATATTGTAGTTTGAACCGAATAAAAAGTAAATTTATAAAAGCCAAAGTGAAAGACGTTTTAAAAAATAACCTTTTCTTAAAAAAGTAAATTTTCTTACAACAAATTGCCTTTTCTTAAAAAACTTAATTTTCTTTAAAGAATACCTTTTTTTAAACAACATAACTTTTCTTGAGATAAGTGCCTACTCTATTCTTTCGTATCTGTTCTTTCGTAAAAAAAAACCTTTCCTTCAAAAAAATATACCTTGTCTTACAAAAAATACCTTTTCTTACAAAAATTCCATTTCGTAAAAATTAAGTACCACCTTTTCTTTTGTTTTCTTGAGATAAGTAGCCTTCCTGAGAATTAGTAAATTTTCTTAAAAAATGACCTTATCCTAAAAAGAGTACCACTTCTTTAAAAAGTACCTGTTCTTAAAAAAGTATTTTTTTGTAAAAAAAATGCATACTCTTAGGCTTTTTCTTAGCTTAGTGACGGCGACACTATCGAATATTCAGCCATGAAAAAGCTTCTCAAAATACCATTCGGAACATGTGCAAAACTGTAGGACCCAATCAGTGAGTGTAAAACTAGAACGCGCACAGCTTACTGGTTTGTGAGAAGCTCTCCCTAATCCTTTCACGGGATGTAACGGGAAACCATTTTTTTATTTTAATAAAAGAAGTACCTCTCTTCAAAGAAAGGACCCTTTCGGGAAAATATAATACATATTCTTACAAAAGGGGCCTAAAAATATACTTTTTTTTAAAAAAAATACATTCAATAAATAAATAATTTCTTAACAATAGTTTATCATTTTACAAGATCCATATAAATTGCAGTATTTTTCAACAGGCGTCTCAGGTGTGTTGGAACTAACTAGTACATAATATATAGCGAAAGGAACTTCGTTCCAACCGGGTGTCCCCTGACACCTCATGTAATTTTTTTTTATCACAGTCTGACAATCTGTGTTTCGCAGTCGGTCAAATCTGTGTCCTATATAGGGTTGGGTCACCCTTATCATTAAGGGGTATGACAAATATGTAGATGTTGGCCGATTCTGAGACCTTCCCGTTATGCACACAAAAATTCATACAAATCCGTCCAGCCGTTTCGGTGGAGTTTAACGTCAAACAATCTGTGATCGCAGTGGGACAAACTGTATTTGGATGTGTTCACTTTGTGAGTTTAGTCCCTACTCGCGCCTATAGACGTTATCACATCAAAAATAAATGTGGAACATATTCAACAAACCCGTTTGTTGAAAACAAAAGGTTAAACGGTTAACCTTTCGTATTTGTTTCAAATACTATGTTCTTCAATATTGCAATGTTGGAAAATTGCACTCAATAATCTGCACTTGATAAACAAATTTGTGAATACATTTGCATTTCCAACAAAGACAATATTTGAAGCAAATATTTGAATCATATCATTCCTGTGTTGGTGTGCTTACGACACTTTTCAAGCATTTGCATATTACAGAATTCTCAATGCAATTGAGTTTTCGTTTGCATTTACTTTAATGCATTTTTCAATAGCATCATTCCAAACAACTGCTGATGAAGATCTGCGGTTAGATCTAAAATAACCTTACAGTTTTCCAGGAATCATGAGAATGCATTTTGCATAAACTCACACAAGTAGGAAACAGTTTTTAAGTTTGACTCAGTTCAATAACTATTTGTATTGAAATTTACTCCAAAATGCAATAAGACATTTTATGGAACTGATCATTCGTGTAATACATTTTTTTTAACTTTCAATAATTTTCTTTATCAAACTACCAAAATGTTTTATTAAATAGAGAGTTAAAATCAACAACCCTTGTTATCGATTCAATAAACTTCGTTTATGACAGAAAAAGAAACACAAATTGATAACTCGCTTACAATTTTCATTATCAAGAATGCGCAAATCGTCATCACAGGAAATTCAATCATTTTTGTTATTAAATCCATGATTTTCGTATTCAAATGTTAAAATTATTTGTTGTGTGTATGATAGGGAAACGAGTGCTCACTCGACACCTTCCATACTTTGATCAACTGAAAGGTCACATCAATGACCTATTATCTATTTTTAAAATAATAAAGGTAGGTTCATTACCCTTGCTATAAAACTTAAGGGTTAGTGGGCAAAACTTTGTGTGGTGCGCACCGAGGTCCACACAAAGAACGAGACCCAGTTTATCCTTATCCGCCTCATCGAGTAGCTTCGTGAGCAGAAGTGATGGCCGGAGCTCAGTATCTTCGGAGAGTTCATAGGCTTATGCCAACTACCTGTGGCCATTATTCAACTTACCTGTTTTCTTATTTGACCTATCAGAATGGGAAAAAATCATCTTTGTTTAAATTTTCCTTTGAACGTTTTGTACTTCTTTTCGGACTGTGAATAACTAAATGGTTTCCCATTACAGCCCATGAAGGGATTGGGGAGAGCTTCTCACAATCAGTGAGCTGTGCTCGTTCCAGTTTTACAATCACTGATTGGGACCTACAGTCTTACACCGGTTCTGAACGATATTTTTGAGAAGCTTTTTTAAGGCTAAATACTCAATAGTGTTGTGAGGTGACCGGCGTCGAAAGAAATTTATGGTGGTCTGAGCGGGGATCGAACCCATGTACTTATGTACTAGAGTCGCGCACACTACCATTGTACCACAGACGATCACGGATCGTGAATACTGGTTTTCATTTCATGCATTCCTGCTAACATGTTACTTGTGTTGCCATTAGAGTCGGAGCTTACATCTACATCGGATTTGGCAGATGTTTCTTCTGTTGCCATTGGAGAAGTTATGTCGGCAACCAGACGGCGAAATAGTTCGTTGGCAAAGTGCTTGATGTCTGTCGGATTGGGGCATAATGAGCTATTAAAAAGTCTTTAGGTTTGAAATTTTGTGTGAAAGTTTTCAAACCCGAAAAAACGGGTAATTTATTTGAAATAAACAGTGAAATCGGTTCTTGGAAAATTGGAATTTATAAATAACCGACATGATGTTAACCAGCCGGAATTCGATTAACCGGTTTCGATTTTGAATACACTATTTGGGTCCATTTTCTCCCAACTCCAGTTGTTGTATTTTCCGCGAAAAGTATATTAAAATAAATGAGGAAGAGGTGCAATATAGTCGAGGATTGTAATCCGCAACTTCGATGTACTTAGTATTTATTTCAGAACAATTTAAAATAAATCCCTAACTTTCGGCTTAAATCTTCGAAGACGTGATCATCACTCTCATGTACTTTTATACATTTTTGATTGGATTCCTCCTCCATACTATTTTGCATGGTTTTACTCAATCAATGTACATGCCACAAACAATATGCCAAACAATTCTTGTAAGTTTAGTCTGATGTTAAACATCATTTATCTGTTGCATTTGAATACAGGTACACTGAAAGAAAAGCGCCTCGCCGCATGGATGAACCATTTTCGATAATGCTTTTACGTTGCTAGAATGAAAAGTCTCGTATACCGCACAATTTGGTAGTTACTGCAACGAAAAGTGATTTCTTTGACAACTTTTTTAATTTTGTATAAAAATGGGTTAAAAATTTAAAAAAACAGAACAATTGATATTTGGTTTATCTCTTGCTGTTTATAGTTTATTATTATTATTCATTTATTCTGAAGCTTTGCCAACATTTATAGTTGAGGAAACAATTTCGTTACTGCAGTGAATCTATTGTTAATGCAACCAAACTAATTTTTATTAAGATAATGAGAGAAAATCAGCCCAAAAAGTTAGCGAGCGTAAAAGCGAAAGTTGTACACATATTACCCGCCCTAATAATTTAAATAAATACTTTAAAGCAGACTAATTAGGTCAACTTAGTAATAATCTTTTTTTCTGAAAAACAAGTTGTGTGAATTTATGTAGTTGTTGTGATCGTTTGAAATAAACAGAATGCAAGGACAAACCGACAGCAAAAAAAGTTACGCATCGATGGCAGAAAACAACCCAAGAAAATAAACTCATTCATTGCAGCAATGAAACAAATTCACTGTAGCTACGAAACAAATTCGTTGCGAGAATGATTCAAATTTATTGTAGCAAAAACCATACTTCCAACACAGTGACGAACAATTTGCTGATGATGAACACATTTTTGTTAGCTAAATTTCGATGACAAAAGTTGTTGTGGAGATGAACATTTTCCGTTCAGTGTAGATTATACGAAATAACTTGAGAGCAAACTGACCATTATAAGTTGGTACATTATGTACATAAATTGGTAAAAGTCAACAAATAAAATTTTGATTAATCTTATTAAACTTCGATACATGTGTGCCTATCGTAATGATAACGTATGTAAGTCTCTGTGGATAATTCAACTCAGTGTTGTATTAGGTGTTGTACTAGTATTGTATTAGATGTAAGTAGGTGTACAATTTTATGCGACCTATTAGTTCTTTGGCATCTTCTGCTTAGGGATATACTATGAAATACATATTGCGGGTTTATACAAAAATATTCTGCCATTGATTGCCGTTTAAATCGCCAAACGATTGTGATTACTCAACTTGGGATATTGATGGGGCATATTGCAATTTTTTATTTCGTGCAGGAAAAGGATAATGTTAGTAGAGTTGTGCTGACTCGGCACATAGCCAGCGAGGTCAAATGATAAAAATATATAGCTTTGTAATATATGTATACGAAGGACACTGACTGCATCCATGTGCTCGAGTGGTCCATGAATTTAGTTTGTTGATTCGTACATGTGTAGCTTATAAGATCTACAATGATTCTATTGATGGCCATAATAATATTATGGCTTTGTAATAAAATCAAATTACCAAGTGAAATAAATCTGGTGGCAATAGTTGATAAGTCAAATGGATCATATAAATTTGTGTGGTACAAATTCTACACTGCTACAATAATTTCACTTTATGAGAAGTGATTGTATATCTATAAAATATGCGCCTGCTGTCAATGTTCTCTGCATAGGGATATAATTTATGGACTATAAAACTTATGCTCTGTCATGTATATAATTGTCATTCTTTAGTAGATATAAATATAATTCTACTATATACAATTATCACTGCACACAAATTCAGAGGGACTTCTCTTAGAAGGCCTTATTCTTAGAATAGAATAGAAAATCTTTTAGGAATGGTCTGTTTAGCATTCCTAGAACATTAGATCCTGTACATCAGTCTTTAAAAAAATATTATTACATAAAATCCTTATTAAACCAACAGTTTAATGAACCTGTATGTCAAAAAATTTTAGAATATTAAACAGCAGGGTGGTTAATATTGTATCTTGATAATGTTATCGTATTTGCCCCTAAAAGTATTCCACTGTTTCAAACCACTCACAACGAAAGTTCGATCTCACCACTAACCAGGAATTTAAAGTCGACGTTTCAAGAAACGTCTAGAAGAAATAGATCACCAAGAGAAGGTTCGAAAATCTACTGATATCGCTGATTGCAAGTTAATAAATAGCAGAAGTGCGGCAAAATTGAGTCAGTACTACTACTACGAGGATTATAGAACCATAATTTGTAGGGCCCCTGGCACTGAATGATCTGGTTAACTGCTGAAACGAAACTAGCTGAAACGAAAGTACAAAACAATGAAATGTTGTCATTTCAAATCATAAATCGTCACCAAATTGCTGAATATACCAAACGAATGTAATGCAAATGGATTTAAAATATTATTAAAGAGAACGTATGGAATTATAGTAATCGGCTATTTTTTAATTTTATTATTCAATCTCAACACCATTTTATATCTGTATTAACTAAAATCCCAAACAACCGCTGATGAAGATTTATGGCTAGATCTGAAACAGCTATACGGTTTGCCGGGAATCATGAGGATGCATTCGCAAAACTTCTTTTTTGAAAAAAAAATTAATATACAAAATTACATGAGGTGTCACGGGACACCCAGTTGGAACGAAGTTCCTTTAGCTATATATTATGTACTAGTTAGTTCAAACACGCCTTAGGCACCCTTTTTTTATGAAAATGTTGTTTTTATAGAATGTATTTAAAAAAAATCCAATGAGTGTTCGAACTCACGGGCGATGTGTTAACACCTTTTTGCTACACGGTACCTATTCGATTTCTTTGAACACATTCGTAAATGTTACATTGGAAAAAAAAAACAGCGTTCAATCATATGATGACGTTACAGTTAAATAATATTAATACTTAAAATTATTTAAAGACCCAGTGCAAGCACATGTGTCATTATTTTCTTGCTCAATACTTTTTGTTTTATTCCCACAAAAGTCAAAGAATGCAAAGCAACAGCCACTTGTACATACTACATACATACATTGTTATATTCGTACGATATAACCGAAGATCAACATAAAATACTTTTTTAATATTACTCCAAATTAATACTCCAAATTAAAACACTTCAATCTCGGCTCGCCGATATCGGATCGCCTTAATTTTTGGCCTAAACTCTTCGTCGAAACCCGCACTAGCTTTTTAATCCAAAAATTAATAAAATCGGCTATGAATTTCCGGAGAAAATCGCGTGGGAAAATTATATGAAAATCGCCCAATAATCACTTTCAATACCGACTGCCAAGCAACGAACAAACAAACGATGATTTACTCTTACAAACCTAACACTTGCGTATGTATTAAATTTATAGATTACTGCCCTGGAGGCGCGCGTATAGATGTTAACACATCAAAAAAGTATATTTTTAAGTCCATTTTGTAAGAACATGTAGTATATTTTCCAGAAAAGGTAATTTTTTTAAGAAATGGTACTATTTTTAGGAAGAAGGACTTTCTCTAAGAAAAAGCCATAAGAGTATGAATTTTTTACAAACAAGTACTTTTTTTAAGAACAGGTACTTTTTAAAGAAGTACCTGTACCTTTTTTGGAAAGGGTTATTTTTTAAACAAATTACTTATTTTCAGAAAGGCTCTCAAGAAAGTTATTATTTTATTTTTAAGGAAAGATTCTTTTAAGAAACCGAAATTTTGTAAGAAAAAATATATTTTAAGAGAAGGTATTTTTTTGGAGAAAACATTTTTTTAAGAAATGGGATTTTTTTTAGAATTGGTCCTTTATTTCGTTTCTCAAAAAAGGTTATCTTTAAAGAAAAGGCATATTTTAAGAAAGGGCAGTTTGTTGTAAAAAAATTTACTTTTTAAGAAAAAGTTCTTGTTTTCAAAAAAATTACTTTATTTAGAAAAGGTACTTTTTGTATGAAAGCAAAGGTACTTCTTTAAGATACGGTATTTTTTTTAGAATGTGAATACGTATTTTTTGTTTTGAGAAAATTTAGTTTTTTTTAAGAAAATGCACTTATTTAAGAAAATGTCCTTTTTAAAACTTCTTTCAGTTTGGCTTTTCTAAATTTACCTGCTATTGGTTCGAAACTATAATATATATAAATACTAATTATTGGTTACAGGCTCCACCTAGAAAACTTTACATAAAACAAGAAATTTCCCAACATATGTTGGTCTAGATACAAACCAAACAAAAGTAACCAATATAGTTGATAATACTGTGTTGTAGCATAATAGTGTTAAAAAAAAATTACAGCAGACAGTTGTCCGAGGCCTTCGGCCACGGACTGTCCCTGCAGGCTGTGTCAGAGACACGGCCATTAAGTTTAACGTAGAATACGCCATCCGATAAGACAGAAAACATATATAACAATAAATTCATTTGCTTATATTATTTATCATTTATTGTTATATATGTTTTCTGTCTTATCGGATGGCGTATTCTACGTTAAACATAATGGCCGTGTCTCTGACACAGCCTGCAATCGTCGTCCGCAATCGACTTATGCTTAATCATTTACATATTAATTTAGCATTTAAATAGAGGCTACGTTATTGCAGGGGATAAAGCTAAATGACTACAATTTAAGTTCAAATAGCCCCAATTAGTTTTGGAACGAATTTAAACTGTTTGATCCATTGTAATCAACTTTTCAAACTGTCCCTCATTGCAGTTTAAAATTAAAAATTTCAATTTCCAAGAAGGCCATTTAACAGGCCTTTAGCAAGTTTTCATTTCCCCGCTCACGGTGCAGTTGACGGAGTATAATACTAGTTTAGCGTTATTTCAATTTTCAAGGGGATTCCTTTTCAGACCGTGCAAGAAAGGTGATGAGACGAAAACTAAATGAATAATCTAGGCATAGTTATAAGCAATATTTGATTATTAGTATTTTATGATTTTTAAGATTTAAGATTTTCTTGTATCAAATGGGTTTTTGTTTTCAAAGCATAAAGGTTTTATTTTTAGATTAGAAGAACTGAGCTATTTGGCTAAACTAAGAATTGGAGAGAAAAAGCGTTTAAACGAGATAAAACTCTCTGAAGATATTTTTAAATTTTGCCTACACGCTGAAAAAACCTCTGTAACATATTCTCTCAATCATATTCTGCATATTCATGTATATGTTTGGAACACACTCCAAGTATTCATATATTGCATGAAACTAAAACGCAACAGGTCAGTCGATATAAGAAACACTCAATTCATTTTGACATGCATTCAGCAGTATTTATGAATCATTGACTGAAGGAATATTGGAAAAATACAGTTACAACAATCCCTTTTAAATTTTTTTGCTCTTGACAGAGCTCTTGACAAAAGGTGCAACAAGCACAGTTGTATTTGTGTCACAAACAAAGTTGCATTTGGATCACAAACACATACATTATAACATACGTCCAATATTGAATAGCAAACACAATGTGTTTGAACATAAGTATACTATATTTGCGCCCAGATCCAAACACACGTTCTAATTTGCATAAAAACAAATTCACACCTTTTCGTATTATACCTCTCTTTTGGTACGTAGCGTATTTTACACAGTTCCAGAAGAAGTCGGTTGTTGGTTTTCGACCAAGTGATATCTATAGGTTAATAACCACTCAACGTCCCATCGATTTCTCCATTTTTTTCTTTGTTTCTTCAACTGTGTTGATAGGCTATCCTATCAAATCCAACGCTTTGCGTTATATTTCTCCAAATAAGTATAGGAGCAGCGAAATATTGTTGACAGGTCCGACGAAGAAACCTGGAAGTACGTCAAGGCCTTAAGGGAGTTGTGAAAGTTTCTAAGACCTACAATACTGCTTCAGATTGTAATGCAAAATTTGTAGCGGTTTAGGAAATATGGACGAGAGATTGAAATGGTAACTCAGATACGGAGGTGGTGCGTATTTGAGAGTATATCAAGCATTTTGATGAGGTCGAGCAAATCGGTGTGCGTTATTTTACTACCACATGCAATCACTTTCATATGTCATTGATTCGATTGGGGCCCTGAACAATTCTACTTAAATGTCGTGCAGTACAATAATTCAAAATTTATTTTTGCTTCCGGAAAACATTTTTGCTTCTTCCTTTCTCCAATTCGTCGGATCTTTATTTTTAGCCATGTTTCTTCTTATTTTATCGCCTAGAAACTACATCCTCTTATAAGTTGAAGTAATGCGAAAGTTTTATAAAATATGAAATTGTCGCACCGTGCACTGATATGCTCATATGGACCAACATCTATCTATACACAAATGCAAAATAATTCAAATTATCAGATGGAATTATCATATTAAATATATAGGTATATATAGATAAAGTTAATCAGTAATTAACAATAATTTACAGATTATATTTTATGCATAAATTGGCTTTCACACCTCTCCATCGCATAATTCTATTCACTTGTGGCTGTAAATGATTCAATTGAAACGAATACGGATATCGGTTAATTCCATTGAATTCACTGCTTTATTTTCTCTCTTAAATCCTATTATACTCTTAAGACCACAAAGAGTTGATGCGAAACTTTTAGTAAAAGTCACAATATGTTAGCATTTTGTTCAGGAAATCCCTAGTAACGACGAAAGTGACTAAATAAAAGAAATCTTTGCTTAATATTCATAGTTTTATGATGGCACTAAACGTTTTGGCATCCATAATTTGCACAAGGACACTTGTAGCTTTACGCTGTTATCCTCTTGCGTGTGAGTGGAAGTCTGTGTAATTGTATGAAGTTAATGGTGTCGCTCATAAAATACACTTAGTCATTAGTGGATGATGATTTACGAAATCGTTATAATTTGCGCTAATTGGGAGGGTGAGGGAAAGCAAACAACACTATGTTGTTAAAAAAAACTAAGTTGCCAATTCAGGTTCAGCTCTAGGTGATAGTTTTAAACGCCGGCAGTACGACGTCCATTTTATCTTTTAAGCCAAAACGAATTACTTCGTGTTAATTTATTTATACATAATTTGTAAATATTTAAACATTTCTATTATTATCTCGCTATTCTCTTATACTACTTAACTTACAAAGTACGGCAATTGCTTACTTGTCCAAATTGTAACTACACTGTTGCCGCCGATATGGCATTCGAGAAAACAGGAATATATTTTAATAATTTAATTGTGTCGGTCTTTGAAATGTATTATATTTCTTCACAATTCTCTATTTCTCGCTATTCTATTTCTATTTTCCAACTGTTATACAGGAAAAAGCAAATTCGATTTCAATTAACAAATTCGCGATTGCAATTAAATTCTTGTTTGCTTTTACACAGCTAAAGAATTGATAGTATCAGTGAAATAATTTGTAAGACATTACTTGAATAAAAGTCAATAAACGCACCATTTAATTAATTAAATAGTTAACTGATTTATGGGGGATAATGTAAACAAAAATATTTGTTTTTCCTATTAAACATTTAGTCAACGTAGTTCGAGGGGAATTACAAACTTCATTGAGTCAATTAAAAAGTTTATCAAATATTGTACATAATTTTGACAAATATTTTAATTGAAACAACTATAAAATTGTTTGAATTTTTGAAAACAAACACAACAAATTTTTATTTAATGAAAAATTATTTTTTTTTGTTGTATCTGATTCAAACTGATTTTATTTCCTAGAAGATTATTTTTCTATTTCTTATGAGCTACGCAGATCAGGGGTTTTATCTGCACTTAGAAAAAATTGCAACAGGTGGCACCAGGATCTGAGCACAAGTTGGCGGACGATTGTTTCGAAGTTTGAAGACACAACCTCGCAACTTTAAAATTTCTTGTGTCTGTTGTGTAAAGTATATGTGTTATACATAAATAAATTGTTTCCCGATACATCCAATGAAGGGATTGAGAAAAGCTTCTCGCAACCAGTGAGCTATGCTCGTTCTATTTCTACACTCACTGATTGAGACCTACAGTTTCAACCGGTTCCGAACGGTATTTTTGAGAAACTTTTCATGGCTAAATACTCGATAGTGTCGCCGTCACTAAATGAGGAAACGGCCGTCGAAAGAAATGGTAGGTGGTCTGAGCGGGGACCGAACTCGCGTACTCATGCACACAGGGAAAAGATTAGTTGGAAATCAATTCAGGCATTGGAAATTCCATGCTAAGGTCTATATTTTGATCAGAATTCGTAATTGTCAAACATCAGAATTATTTATCGATGTTATTGATAGATTGAAATTCGGTCTTACTAAATACAAGTTGCTACTACCGAATTTTAGTTGTATTAACCAATCTGAGTAATTCTAAAACCTCATTCATCTGAAATGGAAGATACAACTAATAAAAAGTACAATATTAGAATTCGTGTTCAAACATCAGTCACTATAATCATTATTTAGTTTCTGTCACAAAAACACTTGTTACAAAGTCATGTATTCGATTTTTCACAAGAGGCTTTTCAGAAAAACTATTATTTAAAACAGAAAGTGATAAACAAAGTTGTGAAAACACAATAAAGTGTCTCGGTATCAGCCAGCGAAGGATACATATTATCATAAATTGAGGTGAAGTGAGACTTTTAAACATAATCGTTGAATATGACGCCACTATTGACGCTTTCAGAAACACATGCAAACAATTGTTTTTATATTTTCGATCAAAAATGGGCACGAAATACGAACCCTGGTTATAAATAATAATAATTTTGTTTATATTTAAATGTAAAATACAAAATTTTAATAAAAAATATTTGTTTCTACTTTTTTTCCATGAAATTCATAATGGGTTAAAGCATCACCAAATGGTTGTGACAGCCATCAATTTCAAGTAATTACTTTAGTTGAGCATTCCAATATATTTTCTGGTACAACCGAATTAGTTTTTACATTTTTCGTTCATCCAACTAATAGAATAATCACCACTACAGGATAATTTGATTGCTACAACTACATTTGGATTGACAGATCACCTTTCACCTACACTACCATTGTACCACCGACGGACACAAAAGTATTTGTGTTAATAAATCTAAAGTAAGGACTTAGAAATACCTTAAATCAACTCGTTACATTATATTTTTCAGTTGTTTTATATTATAAATGTGATTTCGTTTAATCATCGATATACAAACCAGTTGGAAATTTTCTAAAGACAGCATCAGTAACTAAGAAGTGAGATATCCATGCTGACTTGCCGATCCGCTTCCATATAAAAAACTTATCATGCATTTGGTAAAAAGTCTGCAGGAATTTTCCGCAGTTTCTCAATAGTGGCGATTACCTTCTGGCATGTACACAAGTCGTCCTTAATTCAATTCAATTCATCAGAGAGTCAGTTGGCCACGACTTTTCCAAATGTTGTGGAATGTGTCATTTCATATACACATACATGTATATTATTATTATATTGGAGTCTTTGAGATGGATGTCCTCAAATTTAAAAAGAAAAAGCTAAAAGAAATATTATATTTATGAATCATAGAGTAATCTCATATTAGAGAGAATATTTGATGCGGTCGGTGTGATTGAGAGATGTTTGATGAAAAGTGGCATACACACCAGGTGGAATTACAATAATTTCTTTCTTTAATTTTCATGTCGTTTTGGTGAAAAATTGTGAAATTTAAATGTGTTCTAAACTTGTATTTAACACAATAATTTTAACACACAAAACGAAATGCCGTTGTTGTTATTTGTTCGTTGTTTTGAACCATTGCCTCTATCTGGTATTAGTAAAGCAATTGTTTTCAACATCGAACGTAAATATCACACCGGGCCAAATGTCATAAATTTGGTGAGAGAACTATTAGGTCTACTATAAGTATTAGAGGCAATGGTTCAAAACAACGAACAAAATAACAATAACGCCATTTCGTTTTGTGTGTTAAAATTATTGTGTTAAATACAACACAAATGAATGCTAACAATAACAGTCAATAAAAAAGTTAAAAACACATTTAAATTTCACAGTTTTTCACCAAAAGGATATGAAAAATTAAAGCAAGAACTTATTGCAATTCCACCTGGTGTATGTCACTTTTCGTCTCTATCACACCGACCGCATCAAGAAGAGTGTGAAATGTTAAGTCAAATGAGCCAAATATTCTCTCTAGTATGATTTACTCTATGGTCAACACCTTCTGACATTGTCCTAAGGAAATTATATTGACAATGTCTTGAAGACAAATTTTCCAACTGGGAAAACTTTTTCTGTTAATTTTTGATAAATTTAAAATAATACAAACATTTCTCACATACAGAAATATGAAAAACTGATCAAAGCAATTAATAAAATACAACTTTTCAAAGAAAAAGTTAGCTGCAACTCCGCTGCGATTCGAACCCCGGACTTCCATAAGTCGAACATACTACAATCGAGCCAAGTGACATGTGTTTTTCGTTATGCTGTTAGTTTTAGGAAATACGTTAACAAATATATTCGATGGAAGAATATGAAGTAGAACAGGTCGATTGACAATATAAGATGTTCCACAATTGGTCCTTGGCAAAAGAATGGGAAGGGACCGGGGAGAACTTCTCACAACCACTGAGCTGTGCGCTTTCCAGTTTTCACTCACTGATTGGGACCTACAGTTTTACACCGATTCCGAACGGTATTTTGAGAAGCTTTTTCATGGCTATATACTCGATAGTGTCGCCGTCACTATGCGAGGTGACCGCTGCCGAAAGAAATTTGAAGGAGGTCAGAGCAGGGTTTGAACCCAGGATCTCATGTACAAGAGCCGCGCACACTCACCATTGCCCTTAAACAAAATAGACGAATTCCAAGTTAATATAAAAGTTCCAAGAAGACAATTAGTTGCCCAATTTCCACTACAAACTCGTTCCTTCGTTGGTGGTGCCTAAGACTACCCTCTTTATAGAACCAGCCGGATGGCGGTTATTACAGTTCTGTGGCTCATAGACACATCTATCAGTCATATGCATTTCCATACATCTCAACTTCATTGAATAATTGGACACTCATATATTTAAAGATTCAAAGATTCTATGGATACCGCTTATAAGATCTTGGTACAATTAATTGCTATGAATCATTTCATCAAAGTACCCGCCCATCGCAAATTATTTCTTGTTGCCAGCGCAGAGAGTATCCCGTTAGCTTTCAAACAGATCTTTCAAAACATTTAAGCAGCAGCGCCTGCTTTTGACAGGATTTCATTTGTTATGCTCGGAAACGAAAGAAGAAAGTATGAGGAAATATTTTACAAAATGTTGCACATCATAAGAGAATACCGCTCGAGGCCTGGAAAAGGATATTCCTTCATTCATTCCATTTGGTGGCTCCACACAGTTCTCCGATGGCAGCTGGAGAGGCACAAACGTAAGCACGTTTGATATCAGATGAGTGGTGTTGAGTTTAAAATTTAACTGTTGCCGCAAAAGGACTACGAGCATCATCACAAGGATGAGCAAAAAACATGATGATTCCGCTTGGCCCGAGGACTAAAGAAATATAAACTTCAGCACAGTACGAGTTGTATAATTCCACTCTAGAATGATGCGAGTGTGAGTGAATGTGTTTGTGTGTGAAATAGAATAATATAAATTTATATAAAATCCCTTATTTTACAAGGATAATATGATGACATATATCCACCAAAAAGGAATGAAAAAAAAATAATCTGAATATTACATTTGAGTATAACAAATGACAAAGGAGCGACGAGTGAGCGAACGAGCTACAAATGGAATAAAATGAAATGAAATTAAATCAAAACATATTCGCCAACTATGACAGCTTTTTCATTAAATTAATTCCTTAAGGACACAAAACTGCATGGTATCCCTGTGCTAGCCATCCCAGCCATTGATTATGCTGCATTTCCGGGCATTTCATGTATTTTCATCAGCTGGATGATTAAACAAACACAATCATATTTTCGTACATGTGTATGTGTATTTGTGGTCTGGGAAATTATGACATGTTTTCATTGTTGATTCCATTATGGTCAAATATTAAAAATAATGAAATATTAAAATCCAAACATGGGAGCTGCATTCAAATACAAAGGACTCAAGGAGATACTTGTATGGAAAATAATAGAAAGAGGTTGAGCGAGAGATTTTAGAGGCTAGAAATTCGTGGTAGGACATACCAAAGTTGCAATTCAAATGGAATTACTCGTATTATACCGTCTAAGGACATGTACATCCAATTTAGAAACAATTTTTAGGATATATTCGTGTTGCTATATTTTGTTTAAATAAATAAAGGGCATATACATTCTTAATCGGACGATGCATTCGCATTTATAGTTAAATGAAATACAAAATTTCATAGTTTCTGTCAATTTTGATAGCCTGGTTATTTACTCGGCAAATTTATTTATCGTCACATATAAAAGAAAACCGTTCCCATTACATCCCATGAAGGGATTGGGCTTCTCATAACCAGTGAGGTGTGCGCTTTCTAATTTTTCACTCTATGATTAGGACCTACAGTTTTACACCGGTTCCAAACTGTATTTCGAGAAACTTTTTCATGATTAAGTACACGATAGTGTCGCCATCACTAAACGAGGTGGCCGCCGTCGAAGGAAATGTAAGGTGGTCAGAGCAGGGATCGAACCTACATACTCATACACAAGCGCCGCGCACACTAGGCATAGCACCACCAACAACCACCATTTTACTAATTTTTATTACTATCATTACTATTATTTTTCAACAGTCAGATTCATCCTCTTCAGCTTAGATAACCAGTTCAATCTTAGTAAACGGTTTCGACTGGCTTCTCTTCTATAACCCGTGTCGATCGCCATCTCCAAGGATGTTTTGACGATTCGGCTGCCGCATTCCGGCCCTTTCCAGGTTGCACCACATACCTATCGAGAAATACCAGATCATCTTTTGTTTTTAATATGTTTTTTAATTAAATCCAAATATGTACATCACTTAATTACGACTACAAATACACCCAGGATATTAATATCCTTGGCAACAGTGCAATCAAAGGACATGGCATAACTCCAATGGTCTTTGATATTTACATTGCATTACTAAGAGATAAATGTTAAACGAAAAAAGAGCAAATTGTTATCAATTTATATCAATTGGTTATGCAAAAAACAGAAAACTGAAAGGATAACTTTAACGTTAGACGAGACATAAAAGTCCAAGTAGTCATTGATAAATGACATGAAAATACAATTGTAAAACTTTTTCCAAGCCAAGGATTGAATCAACTAACCAACCAAGGAAAATGGAAAGAGAACGAAAATAGATATTATGGCAAAACTGAGAACCAAAGGAACAGTAACGAGGAAAAACTTTCCAATATTGTAAATCAAAACTTGCAGTTTTCCCTCTTTTCCATACTAATGGAGCAGTTAAATTCTTGAATAGAAAACTTTCGTTCCCTTATCAATACCCTAAAGTGCCATAGAAAAGATCAAAAACAATGAATCTAATTTCCCCAACAAAGTGGCCAAAAGTTAAGGCAACTTTAATAGAGAATTTTTAAAAGTTACTTTCTCTATAGATATTGATTGATATCTTGGGGGAAGATAACGCCAGCCGAAGCGTTAATGTAAAAAATATGCAAACAGCAAAAGAACAATCCCAAATAACACATGTGTAAGCGGAGAAATTTTCATAAATAAACGATTCCCAATTAACGCGCTAATTAGTCTTGCAGGCAAACGAGCGCCAGTGCATTTCCCAGCAGTTGCTATTTCTCCAAATCGAAACTGGAGGAGCAGCGAGTGCATTCATCTTGTGCCTTGTAACTGTATGAAAATACCACATGAACCATAAGTACAACTCGGATGCAAGGAAGCAAGTGCATCGTGTACAATATGCTCATTGCAATTATGAAATATTACGAATTGCATTTGATAAGTTGATAACTTTATCCAACAATAACCACAACACATGGACCCCAGCAGTGAGGAGCAATCCCACAGAACTCCGCCACTCCATTACGCTGCCGCCTCGTCCTTCCTTGCTATGGTCGTGGTACGAACTACACTTATTCGTGTTTTATATTTATGATAATTGCTTTTTCCACTAAAGAACTGTTGCAGCCATCCATTGGTTTTGTACGGTCTTGTTCATATCGCCCGTCCATCCCTCACTATCTCCCTCCCTCCAACCCCTTTGCGTACATGAAAATGTTTAATTTTTGATAAAATCCAATTTCATGTTTCATACAGAAGTTTATTTATGATTGAATGCGTGTACAATGTACTCATGTCCGTTGATTAGAGTGCGTCCTTGTGTCGATTTTTCATTCAGACAGTTCTTATATAATTTTATTTTATCATTTCAATTCGATCGAGTTAGAGAAAAAGTTTAGGTATAATGTGTTAATTTGTATGGCACTAGGATTGTCATAATCTGAAGTTCCATCTAATTTATACAACAATTTTAATACAGTTTTCATCCTGCAAATATATTAAGCTCGAATTTAAATAATGCACGAAGTCTCGGTTAGAGGTTGGGATTCCCTAATGTTCGAAAAATATAAAATACATTTACATATCATTACCTTAATTTAGAAAGGATGTAACTAAGATTTTAAAAACTCTAGAGGAGGAGAAAAAAAGCTTAATAAATGTCATAATTTCGGAAATTTTAAAAATGTCTTAAGACAGTTTGAATTAAAAAGGGGAGACAACCTTTGCGTCTACAGCACACAAATTTTTCCAGTAACGATGTAGTACTTATGTTTTATGTTCCTCTATACGAATATGAGAATATTAGTTACGTCCTTTCTAAATTAAGGTAACGATATATTGCTTTTCTGAATGATATTAAGTTGCAGCATAAACAATCTTCCTGAACTAAAAGAAGAAAATATAACACGTTTTGTTTTAAAGAACTATTCATTTTCGGAATTCAAATTGCATCATCTAGGGAAATTTTAATTATTAAAACTCAAATAAAAATTTACATGAGTTGTCAGGGGACACCCTGTTGGAACGAACAAACGAAAACGCCTAAGGCGCCCTTTAAGAAAATATACTTTTTGTAAAATGATATATATTTTCAAGAACATTTTTTTTATGTATTTGTTTTATAATGTTTTTTTTTTGAGAAAAAAAAAAGTATATTTCGAGGTCCTTTTTGTAAGAATATGTATTATATTTTGCCGAAAAGGTCCTTTTTTAACGAGAGGTACTTCTTTTATTAAAAGCTAATGTTTTTTTTAAGAAAAGGTGCTATTTTTAAGAATAAGTGCTTTCTGTAAGAAAAAATCATAAGAGTATGATTTTTTTTTTACAAAAAAACACTTTTTTTAAGAATAGGTACTTTTTACAGAACTTGTAATCTTTTTAGGAAAAGGTAATTTTTATTATTTTCAGAATAATATACTTATACTTATTTTCAGAAAAGGTATTATTTTGTTTTTAAGAAAAGGTACTTTCAAGATAAGGAATTTTTTTAAGAGAAGGTTTTTTTTTTGAAGAATTTGTTATGAGAAAATTTAATTTTTTACGAAAATATACTTTTTTAAGAAAATATACGTTTTGTAAGAAAATTCAACTTTTTTAAGCGAAGGTACTTCTTTAAGGTAAGATATTTTTCTTATGCAAAAGTACTATGTTTGAGAATATAAATTAGTATTTTTTTTAGAAAATTTACTTTTTTATGGCACTTATTTAACAAAATTTTAATTTTTTAAAATTTTTCACTTTAGCTTTTCTAAATTTACTTTTTATTTACTTATACTAAATATTGGTTACAGACTCCAACCAGAAACTTCCCATTAAACAAGAAATTTCCCAACATATGTCAGTCTAGACACAAATAAAAGAAAGAGTGCCCAATATAGTCGATAATACTGCGTTGTAGCAGAATAGTGTTAAAAAAAGTTGTTTAATTTTTTTTTTGTTTAGCCCCCATCCCGTAACGTGCAATAAGGAACTTCGTTCCAAAAATTTAAATATCACATTTGAATAATTGTGTTCACCATTCAAATAATTTTGTAAAATCCCGTTCAGTTTTGAAAGTAGTCAATTGCCACTAATCACTAGATACTACGTAGTCAACTATAGGAAGTTAATTTCCATTTGATACTAGCTAAAGGATGGGTCATGTAAAATTCGAAATTTTAACTGCCCGTTATTTCGAGCAGATGGTCACTTTGAAACTTATGAATTGAGAAATTATTAGTTGAAAATTAGAAATTTACGAAATGGGTCGCTGTACGCTCGAATAAAATTGGGAGATATTAAAATCTTTCTTCCACAGTTCTGAGTCTTCAACTCAAACTATACGAAATCGACGAAATAAATTCGATAGAAATAGAGGTCCATCAATGAAGTTTGTGAAGAATTTTTTGAAGTGAGTTCATCAATCTGAGTCCTTATTGGACAAAAGAACTCATGTGCGTGCCAGTCCAGTGCGTTTAGCGAAAAATATTGCCGGTGTAGTTGAAAGTGTCTTCGAATAGCCATCAACTCGCTAACGCTCGCAGCAATTGATCATTTCTCGCACTTCTCTGCGCAGAATTTTGCATAAAGACCTCGATGTGAAGGCTTTTAAGTCCAATTAGTCCAAGATCTGACGTCCCGTGACCATCCGATGCAAGAAGAAGTTGACGTACCGAAAAAAATCATATTTTCCGATGAAGCTAATTTTCAGCTCTGGGAATATAACACGCAAAATTGTGATATTTGAGGCTCAGAAACTACACTCGTTGTCGAGAAGAAGCCGATGCGTCCACAACGAGTGACTGTTTTCTGCGGTTTCTGTCATGGCGGCATCATAGGTAGAGTATTCAAAAAGCGAATCCAAAAACCGGTCCACCTATTTTTTGAACGTCCACCGATCGACGGTTTTCTCAAAATTTGCATTTTCGAACAACCGGTGGGACCGGGTTTTTAATGCCGGTGTCACCGGTTTTTTATTTTGAATTATTTTGAAATTATGTTGTTGATTGAGAATCACCCGGACGAGTGTTTGAGTCAGGCCACTGAATCCATGCTGCCGACTGTAGACGTTGGGCTATGCGCGGAGATCATGTTGCCAGATAGGAGTGAATGGGTGGGAGGTATACCCTCCTTACTCTCTGGTTATCTGATCTTTACAGATGGCTCCCAAATGGAATCGGACACAGGTGCGAAGATCTTCAGTGAGGACCATCAACTCGGGCTTTCGATGAGATTGGGTGCGAACTGCAGTGTCTTCCAATCGGAAATCGTGGCGATTATGCCACAGCTCGCATAAATGGAAATATGGAAATGGAAATGGGATATATGTATATACTGCGAACATAATTTAGTGGTTCCTCTATTTGACCTATGTCTATCTATCTATATCAAATTTCACTATAAGTGAAGCTCATCCCATTCCCTTCCCATCGTTATTGTATCCATCGGTTGAATTCGTCATCTGCGTTGATAGTAAAGCAGCCCTCAGTGCGATCATGTTATACACATCCAAATTGGTTAGGGATTGCCAGCGGATCTTGAACAGTGTAGTGCCCGGCAAACTAAAACTCTGCTGGGTTCCGGGACATAGTGATGTCACAGGGAATGTTGAAGCAGACTGTCTTGCTAGAGTGGGATTCACTTCTGCTGATTTGAGATTGATTGCCTCTGCAAATCCACCGATCTGTTACTTGTATGTGTTGATCGATCAATGGTTGCTGGACGAGATCAACGCTGCCTGGTTGGCCTGAGTGGATTGCAGGATGTCAAGGGGCATATGATCGCCAGTAGACGCAGGGAGGTCTCAGTCACTTCTTTGACTGGGCAAGGCTGACTTGCACCTACTCATTGGGGTTATCATGGGTCACTGTGATGCTGGAGGCTTCACTCACAACTGGATTGTGAACGGTGTTGATTACTGCCGTGCTGGTGGTGATGAAGAATAGGTGGAGACCATTGAGCACCTTCTCTGTCAATGCCCAGCCCTACAGCGAAAGCGTCGCCCTTGCATTGGATGATTTCTGGCAGAGGGCCTAACGTCTTTGCGCGATTTGGACATTGAGGATTTGATGGAATTTTCACGGGGTCTGCCATGTATCCGGGCAGGCGAAATAATCATCTTATAATTTGTCTATTGGTTATTTCTACTTAATTGGTAAGCTGGAATGGTAAAACTTGACCAGCACATAATGATCCTCATCTTGGATGGTATAGTATGTATTATGAATTATGAATTTTGAACACAATTATCGAAATGTGATTAATCAAAATTCAAATTAATTGATTGATCGCTTTGATTAATCAGAATTGTTTTTAATTCGATTAACTGTTTAATCACGATATCGCTTTATTTTATTTAATCGATTAATCGCAAACGCCTTGAAACTTTGTGGACAATCCTAGATATATGGATTTTACTAATGCTTGTTTTGTTTTAAAAGTGGAACCAGTTCACTGTTTTTAAACAGTGTAATACAACACTGTAAAGCTTATGTTAACATTTATTACCAAGATGGCAAATGGGTTGATATTGACCAATCGAGAAATTCAATACAACACTACAACCGAATTTGGATTTTAGTCGGTTGCAATAAACCAATTTGGCGTTAATTCAATTGAAAAAATCAAATTTATTGAAAATGAGGATGTTGCATTGAACTTTCTAATGAACTTTCTTGGTACAGCGGAATTCATTTTCAATTCGATGACCGCATGATAATGCACTACATTTCAAGCCTGACGTTGACAATTATAAAAACTAAGGCTGTCGGGATTTTAAAAATAATTTTGTTGCGTTTATTTCAAAATGTTTACACGCTGAAATATCTGAATTTTCTCTTACTTGAATGCAAATATAACGTGTTTGTAGCTACTCGCAAATATAGTAACCTTGTGTCCAAACACATTGTGATTGCTATTTAATGTTACATGTTAAAGATATAACGATTACGAGGTAGTTATTATGGTAATAATAGGTATTATGTATGCCTTTATGACCCAAAACTGTTGTTGCTTGTTGAAAAATTATGAAAGCAAAAACGCAGCAGATCTTCAATTCATGAAAACAGTGCTTGCAAACATATAGATTATTCCAGCAACATGTTGCTGGAGCCGTTTTTTTCAGCATGTAGTTTTTATGTTAAAACGTCATATTTTCACATAATGGCCATATTTATTACCGTGCAGTAGATGTCCTCAGTTTTGATGATTTTCAAGGTCAGTGGTTTGAGATGATGTCCTCAGTTTTGATGATTTTCAAGGTCAGTGGTTTGAGATGCCAAAGATAAGGTAGAATACCATTACCTTGCTATAGAACAGTAAAATAGTTGGGTTGAATCGACAGACACAACACTTCATAATTGAGCCTGTGACCCGAATGGACGGTGGAAACAATATAACATTTAAAAATTCTCACTAAATGCATTATTAGTTATAGAAAAAATTGGATTAGGCTGTGATAACCTCTAAATTTGACTGTGACATCCTCTAAATTCGGTTGTCAGAACTACTAACCAACCACTTATGCGGTGTGACAACCTCCAAATTCGGGAACGGCAAATTCGATTGTCTCAACAGAATGACTCCGTCGGTGTAGTATGCTAGAATTCGAAGATGAAACAATTGTGAAATATTTAGCAAATCGTTGTCGAGCAATTTTGGTTTTCTCTCAAATTATGTTCATATACACTTTGGTGAACTGCAGAAGCAGTAACTTAATTGCCAATTGAATTTTAATTTACGACTGATTTTTGTTAGATTATGTGGTAATGTATGAGACGATTATTCATACCAGGTTACAAGGTCAGAAAAATTTTTCTAATTGAAAAATGGTTGGATTTGTTGGAATAACAGACCATTCAGGAAAGCAAACTCACTGGCAGGAATAGTTTCGAACTCCTTGACAATTTCGTCATCAGATACCTAACTACTGTGCCTGAATTGATACCAATGGTAGATTATTAATCGTTTATATACAAACTCGTATAAGAAATTTTACATATGCGAATTTGTATCGACCGAAACGCCCCAAGTATCAATTCATACCGAAAAGCTCAATTATTCCGACACAAGAACAGAAAGACTTTTCCTCCATGTTGTTCTTTTCATCTTTGAGGTTAAGATTAATTCTTAAAGGCTTTGAGGTTAAGATTAATTCTATAATACACAGTGTTGTATTTCTTCTCTGTGGGAATAGTTATTCTAATTATTGTTTAGGCAACAGATCAATAAAAATGTCAGTACAATTGTTGTTCAGTTGGTTTATTTGAATGATTTTAATGTAGTTTTCCCTACATTTAGCTGTGGGATGAGTAAAATCCTTAACGGATCTAGAAATGCACTGATGCAAAAATTACTGAAACATTGCAATAGTTCTGGAATTATATAAAATTTTCAACACCAGTAAATCTTTCATATCTGTTTCATAAGCTGTTTCTAAAAAGCTCAATAGCAATTACTTTTTAAATTCTTTATATTAATTTCACCTGTCTGTATGCATGCCGGGGAGACTTTGGATTGATTTTTAACCCTTTTCCCGTAATCCAATAGAATTGAAACTTCGCAGGAAAGCTAATGGCGTCGACAAAAAATGAAATATGTGCGGGTTTGGACAAACGGCCGTAGTTCCTCCCATACAAATCACAAATTAAAAATCCATTATTTCTGCTCCTGTTAACGGTATTTGAACAAAATTGAGTATGTTGGTTAAGTGTACATATTCTAAGATCTGCTGCAAATATGGGCGAGATTGGACCTGGTCATATATAAGGAATTTATAGTCCAAAACTATGTTTTTACGGGTTGGTTTTCTTATTTTTCATTTTGTGTCAATTGCACGAATTGGTGAAGAGAAAAATTAAAAACGAGCCACTCTAATGTCGACACGGAAGGACATCACTCATATTTCCAAACAATAAACTTGAATTGGAAATACACTAGCAGGCAAAAATATTAATAGATAATTGTGACAACATGTTTGACATTCTGCTGTGTTAGTTTAGGATGTGGAGACACTGCTCTAGCAAGGAATTGTTTGTGTTTGTGAAGCATAAGCAACTTTGCTTTCCATAAACCGATACCTTGGAAGTCCTTGCATGTATAACATAGAAAAATACAATACAAAGTTTTGTATAATGCTTCAATCTATTTCAATTATCTAATTCAGACAAAAGTAAAATAATGTTTCTTGCTTACCACGTCTCACAGTGCGTCGTTCCATACAGAAATATCAAACTAAATTGTTTGTATTTAATAACTAATATTAATATGAACAATTTTAAAAGTTTGACACTTTTTAAGCCCACCAGAGGGCACTAAAGTCTGAGAATTATAAGCGAACCTAAAATTCTCTGAATTTTTTCACGAAAAAAAAATTTGAAAAATAAATTTTTTATAAATAAAAAATATATTTTCATGCAAGGTATTTAAGACAATATATTTTGCGTCATTGAAAAGTAAAAAAATTTTGTGTGAAAAGCAAAAATTACAACATTTTGATGGAATAAAAAAAACGAAATATCAGGTTTTTTATTTGTGGTTTCAACAGTTTATACATCTGTCTAACAGAGGAAAACAAGAATAGGTCCCCATCGATCCAACACATAAGAAAACAAAATTTATTTGGAAAATCCTTTTCGTGATTTAACAAAATCTTGTTTCCCAATATTCCCAAAATTAATTTGTATCTGAATTCTATTTGTTTCTATTTGTTTTATATTGGTAATGAATAAAACATATTACTACTTCAAACAAATTTATTTAAAATCATACCGTTTTTGGCGCCTTCACCAAAACGTCGTGAGAAATTAAAGTCAGAAGTTTTTGCAAATTCACCTGGTCTAAGTCACTTTTCATCCAAAATATCTCTATCACACCGACTGCACCACGAAGAGTGTGAAAGGAAACGTCAAATAAGTCAAAGATACTCTGTAGTTATAATAATTACTCTATGGCGTTTACTTTCAGTAAAATTGTATTTTAAATTTCAGCTTACGTTAAAATAATAAAAGAAATCGTCGAAATGCATAGCACGTAAATTGTTTAACAAAGAAATATTAAATAATAAATATTAAAAATGCCTCATTTATAATAGAATCAATCTCAAATATCAAAAAGAAGTAAAATAAAATTAAAAATAAGTGATTGTTACGAGTATATAACGTGTAGATTTCCAGGTCGACATAAAATCCGAAACCGGTTATTTACTGAAACCGAAACCGAAAAACGACATTTTTGTAGAACCGGTTTTTTGAATACACTATGTAGAACAAATAAGGTGACATTCAACAAATTTTAAAATCCTATGGGAAAAACTCAGCCGTTTCTAAACGGTTTGGCCCCACATTCCACATAGGCATAGTTGAAATGGAGACGCCGCAGACTCTACTTAAGCTGCACAGTGGGAGGCAAAGGCTGACAATCTTGGCCATTAGAAATGTTTGAAATGTTGTCAAGCTTTGAAGTTCGATCCTACAGGAAATAATTTATTACACGTTTGTAGTGCTAGTAAAAATCCATAAAAATATACAAATATTTTTAATCGTTGGGATAAATTTCTCGATAAATTTGGGGAAACCTACTTTTTCTGAAAAATGTTGCTTGCTGAAAATTAATTTTAATTTTGAAAAAAGTACAATAGAATAGCGAATATTCGAAGAAATCGCTTCAGACCGCAAAGGGTCAATAATTTGAGCTATTTATTAAATTCCTCTTATAAATCGTAATTGGTTGATGACTACCTCTTATTACACGTAATGCAATGCAGAATTCTATGCAGCTATGGTTCGAAACAAGTTAATCATAATCGGATTGTACGCCTACGATTACCGTTCACTTTTTTGAAGGAATTTGTTGCGTTTTTCGTGGTCAGTTTATTCGTTACATTACCAGAGGTATATAAAATAAGAGAGTAGTGTGTTGATCTTTTCTTTCTTTTAAATAAATTAGAGCGAACCCCCTCTAATTCGCATTTTTTTTCTTATTTTAACCTGATTAAATTTAGATCTCGATATATCGAAAAACCCTCTAATTCTACAGCATTACGTTAACACCACTACATCTTATGAAATTGGAAATATCCAAAGTTTTGCGGAAGTAGCCAGTATTTAAATTCAAAACTTTCCAAAATTTGTATAATCTTTATTTAAGTCTATGGAAATACCCCTTACAGACTAGCAATATTCTTAAAAGTGAAACAAAAGATTTATATTTGAACTTTTAACAAACTTATATACATATGTAATTCAGTTAAATAAATGCAATAACAATTTTTTAAACTTTACTTGTGGAAGACTAAGATCAATGTGATAACAAATACTATTTAAAATAATCATAGATCGATTAATGGACTAATTTATAGCATAATTATTTAATTGAGTATCAATATTAAAAGTTTGAAAATGGCGCAGAGATCGTGATCGCGCATCAAAACGAATAAGCGACAACACCTCAGGACAATCACCACATTTGTTAAGCTTAATGGAAATAATGTGTCATCAAGTTTTTGCCAAGAGCAAATTTCATTATATAAGTTCTTAAGACAACTACACGTGCATAATTCTTGGGGTTACACTACCTTTCCACCTTTCCCATAGCTTGCTCCAAAACTTACGAAATTTGGTACATTTGTTTAATCCAGTTGCCAGTTGTTTAAGATAATTGTAATATCTGCATGTGTTCCCAATAAGCAACTTGGAACTTGTTACTACTTAGCGCCAAAAATGGATAATACCGAAAATTCTGTGGACAATTCCATTGTTGCGAATTGGAGAATAAAATTATTTGAACATTTTAATTTTGAATATTATTGAAATTTATTGGGGTATTCTGTGACTGTCTTGGAACGAATTGTTCAAATTTTTCTTGTTTTGCATTCTAGACTATGTGAGTAAATAACATGATCTCATTTCTCATTTCGTTGTATAGGTCTTAATTGCTCAAATGTCAATAAATATCGAAAATAAATCAATTTTTAGAAATTTTTTTTTCACTGTTAATTTAAAATTCCTAAGTTGTTTTTTTTATTAGTTTATTCATAAATAGCAACTATAGCAAACTAAAGTGGCATCCAGTGGTGCCAAATACATAATCAAAAAAGTATGAAATAACGTCTCAGATGGGCCTCAAACCCCAATGCTCAACCCTTTTCTTCTATAACTAGTACCCTTTATACCTACCTGTATTTCCTACCACATATTAGTAAATATTTGATAAAAAATCACTCTGAAATGTAATGGTATATGACAGAGTAAGTAAAAAAAAGTAATTAAAAATCCAAAAAATTCAGCTCCTCCTCAACACAAAACTCTCACTCCGATTTTAAAAAAATTTAAATCTCGAGCGAAATTAATTTTTAAAATTTTTGTTTATTTGAATCGTTCGCGAGCTATTCAAATATAAAAAATAGAAATTTAATTCGGAGATTAATTTTTATTATACTGTGAGTGAGAGGTTTACAGCGAAAAGGAGCCGAATTTTTCGACTCGCAACTGGAATTTTTTCGAAATTGGATATACATACTCGTATGTACACGTTGAAAAATAACAGGCCCAGCAACATTGAAGATCTGCTGCTTTTCGTTTCTTTATAGTCTGCCATGTTTTTGTTTTCAGCAGTTTTCAAGACACAAATCCATTTTTGTGTCAAAAATACATATATTATACCTTATTAATTATTGTGTCCCAAACAATTATATTAAAATGTGTTTGGACACAAGTAGTATACTATATTTGCTACAAGCTACAAACACGTTATATTTGAATGCAAATAATAGGAATAAATTAATTTTTTCAGTGTGCACATAAAAAAATTGGCAAAAATCTATTGGAATGTTGTGGAAGGTGTAGAAAATTATCAACTTCTATAAGAAAGGATAGAATTATTAAAAGCGAACAAAATCGGGTGGAACAGTGGGGTATATACCTGTATAAAGTAAATAGTAGTATACCATGTGGTGAAAAATAACAAATAACGATAACATTAGTTTAGAATAGTTGGAATATAAGTTTAACTTAGGCTGCTAAAGGCAGACCAATATATGGTTTGGACAATGATTGGGGATGCTGTATGTGGTTAAAAAAGGTTAAAAATTGCCAAAAAGGGTAACGGCTTATTCATAAAATGTTATAAGAGTTTTGGGAGACAGACGACTTATCATACAAAAATCGTTTATCAAACCTCTCATAACTTTTTATGAATAATGCTCTTAAATTTCAAAATGCATGATAAACCATTGGAATGATTGCGAATGTGTTACAAACAGCGTTTATGGGTAAAAAGGGGAGAAATTGGTAAGATGGAATTGGTAAACTTCAAATAACGCAAAAATATTCGGAATGGATTAGAAATTTATTAAAAACAGTGTGTGTGGGAAAAAAGGTGTAGAAGAGACATGAAAGAGTAAAACTTCAAATTCAAAATTGGAATGATTTGAAACGTGAGTAAAAAACGTAACAAGGGGTAGAAAGTGGAAAAACGTAAAACTTGAAAATGCGCAAAAAAAATTGGCATCATTGGGAATATGTACATTTAAAATAGTGCATGTGGGTAAAATGGCAGGAAATTGTAAAATTTCAAATAAGGAGGAAATTAGTTTGGAATGATTGGCAATGTATTCACAATAGTGCATGTGGGTAAAAAGGTAGGAAAAGGGTAAAATTTGAAATAACGAGAAAATTAGTTTGTAATGATTGGGATTCTAATTAAAAATAGTGTAGTGGTTAAAAAATGGTAGAACTGCAAAAAGAGACAATTATGACAAAAACTTAAAAAACATTACAAATAACATGAATGATTTGAATAAATTAAAAATTGTGTTTGTGAGTAAAAAGGGTAACATGAAAATGCGAGTAAAATTTAGTTTTTAAATATTATTTGTTGGTATTAAGGAAGGGTAATAAGTACAATTACGGGAAAATCGTTTGGAATGTGTTGAAAATAGTATATGTATGTAGATAAAAAGGATAAAATGATCAAAAAGGCGTGAATTGGGAAATGCGAGAAAAATCGTTTGGAAATATTGGGAATATGTATATATATGTGGATAAAATTACGGAAAATTTAAAACTTCAAAAACAATCGATTCGAATGATTGCATAATTTTTATCCTTCAAAAGGATAGAAAACCGGGTTAGAATGATTACTAAAATAGAGACTGTGGGTAAGAAGGGGGTAGAACAAATCGGGTAAACCTCAAAATATGAGAACAATTGGTCTTGACTGCATGTTGTTGTGTATGTTGTGCATCTAATACCATGTTTTTCATAATTTTGAACATTTTTAGAAAAATAACTTTGCTTACGTTTAGTTTCAAAATTTTTAACATTCATTTTTTAGTATTCAACAAAGCCAATTAAAACTATTTTGATTGAGTACAATAAATACCATTTATGCCCCTTTTTTATTATTTAAGCTGCATTGAAAATTTTTACCTCGTTCATAATCTTCCCAAACGATTTTTCTCGCATTTGAAGTTTTACCCCTTTTGACCCGCAATAAACATAAAAACATTTTTGTCAATTTTTTCAAACGATTTTTGAAGTTATAGAGTTCTCACCCCTTTTACCATTTTTTACCCACACTCACAATTTTTGTCACATTCCTCATTTTTCCAAACCTATTTTCTTCCACTTTAAATATTTACAGTTTTTTTTACCCACAAGCTATACCCCATTGGCTACCCTTTTTAGCCACATTCACAATTGTTGCCACATTCATAATTTTTCAAACGATTTTTCTCACATTTTAAAGTTATGCTGCAAAATTTTTATTTTTTGTTGTTTGGATGCAAATATAACAAGTTTGTAGCTTGTAGGATACAAATATAACATATTTGTAGTATATTTGTTTCCAAACACTTTGTGTTTGCTATCCAATATAACATGTTTGGGACACAATAATTTATAAGTTATAATATATTGAGTTGTATCGGAAATGCGGTTTTGGTTTTGAAATCAGCTGGAAGCACTGCTGTCAGTCACAATATGCAAAAAAAGTATCATATCTTTAATTCACGAAAACAATACCTGCAAACATGTACATGGTTCCTGCAATATGTTGCTGGGGCGGTTATTTTTCAGCGTGTACTCGCCACCCCTTTTACCATTTTCTACCCACATTCACAATTGTTGGTACATTCTCAATCTTCCCAAACTATTTTCCTCGCATTTTGAAATTTTCCTCTGCGCACATCTTTTTACGATATTTACCCATTTTCATTTTTTACTAAATTTTTAAACCTAATTCCAAAAAGAGTTTTCCCACACTTTCAAGTTTTACTCCCTTTTGCCCACCTTTTTACCATTTTTCAAACACATTTATAATATCCAAACATTTCCAATTTCCCGAGCAATTTTTCTGCTATTTTGAAGACGTTTCGCCTGCTTTTTACCGCATTCACAATTTTGACCACATTCCTAATCATTCCAAACTAATTATCTCGATATTTGTAATTTTACTGACATACACTATTTCTACCACAGTCGTAATCATTCGATACGACGTTTCTTGCATTTTAAAGTCAAGTGGCTCCTTTTTAACACCTTCCCATCCTTACAAACAATTTTTCATGTATCATCAAATTTTGCAATTTGTTTCCCATTTATCCAATATGTAACATATAAGTGCATCTTTCTTATACATTTAACACAACAAACTGATGACGGAGGGTAGCGATCGGTGCGCTACTTTACTTACATGTTGTGTGTCATTGCACTCAGAGGTGGGTCGACCCATTAGTATTGCAATAGCAAAACATCACAACTATGTCTATAAGAAATTTCATCTTGATCGGTCAATCAGACTGAGTTATTTCCAGAGTTATTAAGAAATACAACACTGTGCAGCACCCGAAGACGTTTTCAAAGTAATTTACATGTAGAGTAATTTGTACTAAGACTCGGTTTGATTTCTTAGTTGGCTTAGTAACCTTATAATGTTTGCAAGTGATTTGCGTCTTCGTTTTGTTTTTTAATATAACAAACAAAAACACATTGTTGCTTTAAGAACTTTTTGCTTGCAAAAACTATTAAGCTTCACTGTAAATGTGTCAGTTTATCCTGACGTTTATTCAGTAACAGCCACTTTATTAAAAGAACTGTCGCAAGACGTCGCATTCATTTGCATTGGTAAATGTTATTGTGGACTCGCATACACGTGTAAATAAATGTATGTATGTGTACATATATGCATACATATGTATGCAAAAGTGAGTGCGTTCAGATTAAAGGTTTTTTCGTTTTGTGTCAATAGAAGAGAATTCATTGGGTAGATGCAGTCGATGCAGATGCAGCGTGTCCTTTCGTTCTCTTTGCGTGTAATAGTAGCGTGTAAGTGCAATGCACTTTATTTTTATGTTAATGACAATGCCGATGCATTCACTTTTATTGACAAGTAAACAACAACACAAATGACTACGACAATGCCAGCATCAATGGCCAGAACAGATGACTTTAACCTTTGACTGGCTGAATGTAAAATGGTTTAATTAAAATAATTCTGGCAACCCGAATAAACAACCAACCCCCACCGAGTGCTGTGCTAAGGCAGTGGATTGGGGAATGTGAACTGTTATGTTTGACTATTAAGCAGGAAAATGGGAAAAATCTCACCTCTATGCATGAGATATGCAATATTTTATTCAACACACATTTAAACATACCTCAATACCCAGTTGGCAAAATCATCCTGGACGAAGTAGTCGTCAACGATTTCGGGTAGACATTTTGGTGTTTGTCGCTCAATTCTCATTTTTGTTGTGTACAAAATACCGTCTCACTCTATTTGACGACATGGTGAGCGACAATCTCTGTAGGTTGTCACCCATCAGAAACAATTTGACGTTGCCGTCAAAAAAATGTGAGAAAAAACAACAAACGGGAAAAAATATGAACAAAATCTAACGGGACACAATCACTTCTACAAAAAAAAGACAAGAATACAATTGATAATTAAAATTTTCAGTTGAACGTCGTACCAGGAGGGTTATTTTTAATTTCATGTTAATAATTCAAAATAAAACTTACGTGTTGTTATATTTCCCTTATTCGGCCTCCGTTTTAGGGATAAAACTTACGTTTACATTTAAAGAAGTAAGTTATGTCCACATTTATCGTTGGTGATTATGTGAACGATAATGTCACTAGGAATGTCGCTATTGATTAGATTCCCAATATGTCGCCCACAGGGTCGTCAACGGCGCAATATTCGGAGAGTGTGTTTGATCGTGTGCGACTTGTTGGTCACTTGTATGAAATTTCGTCAACGATTGCCATCGACTGTCACTGATATGTGGTCAGTGATTTAACATAGTCCTTTACTCATCGTATAAGATGTCCTGAAAACTCGGCCAACTGGGTAGCTATAATATTCACAGTTACAACTACATACGAACACGTTTACATACATACGTGAATGTATCTGTGTGTGCTGTTGTTGATTCCAGTATAGTAGTCGTGCATAAATTTGTTTTAGATCATGTTAACAAGACATAAATCTTGGTGTTATCATCAAGCGATACTCCCAAATGCAATCGTAAATAGAAGTTAACACCTTAACAATGTAATTAATGCTCCCCGGTACAAACAATTCCCTCTAAATGCTTAGAATTTCTTCAATATACAAATATTTATGTGTAGTTGTTACGTGTAGTTGTTACGCTTGTACTAACTGCAAACAGAACATGGTCAATTGAATGAAGACACCGGCGATAATTTATTTGATTAAACAAAGGAAAGTCTATTTACTAAAGAATATACAAAATAAATTGAATACTATAATGTATGTAATGTATATTAGGGTAAATCGATTTTCGAACTTTATTTACCCAAAACTGTCTTCATTTGCCTGGAAACACCTAAAATTTATGATTTGACGTAATGTTCGCAATACGGCATTTACACCGACCGAGATTAGCGCATTTCGAATGTTAACTCCGTTAACCCAAGCTAAACCAGAGGATTACTCATACAAATTTAATATGTAGAAACTGAAGTTTAATTGTTAACCTAATTTCAAACCATTGTACATTTTGATGCAACACTGCTAATTACTAAAAACAAGCAACCATAATAAAAACATGCACAAAAAATCAACTGTTTGACAAACGGAAGCCTGGCAAAAATTTGACAATTTTGAAAATTTTTTGAGGCTCATGACGTCGCCGATGTAATTGGCTCTTATTAGTATAAATGAGAGCCGATGTTATCGACTGGCCCGATTTTACCGATTTTAAAAATTCAGTTATTCCAAAAACATCCCCAATTTGTACAAAGCTGGCAAACTAATAGCCGCCAATTACATTTTTCTGTTGTGCCGCCGTTTTCGATAACTTTGTCTCGGCGCGGAGTTGGTGTAAGCATATAAATATTGTTATCCATATTCGACCTTTATGATATATTCCCCTAAGGTATAAGTAGTCACGCTCGAGGTCTTAAATTGTATTGGAAGTGCTATTCATTTATCCGTATATGTTTTGGTAAATGTCTTTCAGAACTCCTGAAGATGTTCCTCAAAGAGTGACGAAAAATCGAGTAGGATAAATAAATAACACTTCCACCAAAATTTAAGACGTCGAGCTTAATTACTTGAACCTAAGGGGGGAAAGACTAATTCTCGTATGATCCCACATAATTTCACGAAAGCTCAAAACGATGCTCGTGTCGATTGCTTCAAACAAATGCTCGACAAATCCAATGGTGTTATTTCAAAGGAAGCGTATAACACGCTGAAAATGAAAGGCCACTGTAACATTATGCGGGAACTATTTTTATGTTTGGAACATCAATATATTTATGTACATGCATTGTTTTGATACATTGAAGGTCTGCTACTTTTTTGTTTCTCTGTTGTCTGCCACATTTTTTTCAACTAACAACGCCATATATGGGTTAAAGAAACATATTATAACACATCATTGTGTATCAAACATGTAATATTGAATAGCGAACACAATACGTTTGAACAAAAGTATACTATATTTTCGGCCAGCTACAAACATGCTATATTTGCATCCAAACAACAAAAATAAAAAATTGTCCTTTAAATTGTTGATTTGCCTAGTTGTTTCGTGGTGATGCGTTGTATGTTGAATATTTGAGCTTACTGGTCGATCAGGTCCATGCACGTGACGATGGTGACGATGGATTCAAAATTAGCCCAAAGGGAACAGATAACGAACCCATCCCAACTATATCCTGATTCCATTTCAGATCGGAATCAGCATATATTTGGGATGGGGATGTTATGTTCATCTATGGGGCTAATTTCGAAAGTACAGGTAAGTACAGGTAGGTCCCTTCATAGACTTAAAATAGAATCAGGATATGTTTTTCATGGGAATGTAATGGGCTCCCATGGATCTAATTCCTATTATACATGTAGGGCATTTGCTTTTATCAGGAGTACCTAATACTGGCACGCGAAATTATTATTTCTTTCAATGACATGGGTCGCTTCACAAAGCTGACTATATCTCCCACATGAAATGTAATCAGGACATATTTAGAATGGAAATGTTGTTTGCTCCTATGGTGCTAATTTTGAATATACAGGTAGTCCATTCAGTTTTAGCAGGAGCGACCAATATTGGCACGCGAATTTGTTATTTCTGCCAATGACATGGACCGCTTCCTAAAGCTGACTATATCTCCGATCCGAAATGGAATCGAAATTATTATTTCTGTCAATGAAAAATGCCTTTTTACAAATTCCTTCCTTAGGTGCTGGATGCACGCTTTTCAACCGGTGACCCGACAGAATGTCAGGTTATATGGTATTAAATGGCTTCGGTAATCCTTTACTGCCATTGTCGTAACTAACGGCTTTTTACAAATTTAAGACATTTAGAGAAGTTTAACTACGAGAAACTGATAAAACTCAATTTTCCGCAAAAATGTATATTAATTTGTTTTTGCCTTCCAGATTTTCGACTTCCATTAATCCTAAGAGTGAAAATACCCTTTCGTTGCATTGAACCAAATCTGTTTTAATTTCGGAACAAATATCTCAGAGGTCAATAATTACTTGCGTTTCTTTTACCAACTAATATATGATCAATTCATGTCAATTGCTCTAAGTCCAGAACACAAAACGTAGAGAAAACTTGAAAATATGTTTCCGACTTTTTTGCATTCTTATGAAAATCTAATGAGAGACCTATAAATACTTCTGGATTACTGACTCATGGTGATGATACTGATGATACTAAATACACGCTGAAATATCTACTTTTACTTTGTTATTTGGGCGAAAATATAACGTGTTTGTAGCTCGTCGCAAATATAGTAGATGTGTGTCCAAAGACATTGTGTTTGCAGTTCAACATTATATGTTGGAGACACAATGACTAATTTGTTATAACACACGTGTTTGTGGTCCAAATATGGCTTTGATTGTTGACAACTGCTGAAATCAAAAACGTGCCACACAACAAGGAAACAATCAAAATGCTTGCACGTAGGTATGTATATGGATATTCTAAACATATACATGATTCCGGCATAATGTTACAGGGGCCGTTTTAAATATCAAACATTAAGCTGTTTTAGTTCCAATAGCATTAACATCTCAAAATTCTTTAAATGTGGAGTGAGATCAATTGTCTTCTGAGTATCTCGTATAATATTGTTTTGAGTTGTAATTGCAGGCGGTAAAATGATTCATGTCCTTGGCAACACCACTCGAAATCTGAATTTCATGCAGACACATTCATCTGCAGTGTAGAATGTGTGAACAAATATTTTTCTGTTACAGTTCTGCATGTTTTATGATTTTTCAAATACGTGTTTTATGGGGCCAACAACATCGTCGCACCCAAATGTCGAAACAGTTGTTTTAAAATTTATGTTATTCCTGCAGATTTGATTCGCAGAATACGTGCGACGTAGAAGACATGGAACCAAAATATTGGCTAGATAAAAGTTATTGTGTTAACATGAATTCTGCAGGATAATTAAATGGCATAATGAATTACTAGATTCAGGAATATTTTATGGTGAGAGTGTATTAAGCTAACGACCATATTATATTTGGTTTTGGGAATGTTTTCATTACGCATCTCGATTAAAAATAAGCTTTATTTGCTGAGGACGGAAGGCCGCTCAGCTTTAGCCACCGGATTCACGAAAGATAAACTTGTCGCTAATAACTACGGAGCGTTGCCATGTTGATTTTTTTGTCATCATTAATACATGAAAATTGGACGCAATCGTCATTTGCTTGTGATATAGCAGATGTATCGACACGTAAGTAATGTTCGTTTTATTGTCAACAATAGGTTTATAGGCTGCTGGTTTTAAAACTGTTTTAATTTATATGGGCAACGTCGTTTAGCCATATAATAGATTAACATGTCGCTAATAGCTACAGAGCATTAGAATGTTGTATTTTTGTCATCATTAATACACCACAATGGAACACAAGTGTCACCTCCTTGCGGCAAAGCAAATGTCTAAGCATGATAGCTTCTTTATATCAGCTGAAAGTATAAGAAAATATGCCTAGTATTATTTTATATATGTATATAACGTTCAAACAACGAAAATCTAAAATTTTCCCAAAAATATGTAATGATTTTTCCTGATAAATAAAATCCTCTATTAAAGTCCTTTTGATAATATATTTAATATATTTATTTATTTTCATATGAAGCGGTAGAAATGGGTTGCCATAACATCAAAGCAATGCAGGTGGTTTATATGGTTTATTGCAAGGAGTAGAAAACAGTTGTAAATGTGTATATTGTTGTAACAAATAACATATTGCAATTCTTCTTCAACCCTGCGATCAATCATGTAAAACTTGATTGATTTTATTTGCCCCACTGTAGGTCACAACCACCTGACACTTGAGAAGCTTTATTATTGTTCCCTTGTAGAAAATACCTGTTTTACGAAGATAACTAACCAAGTAGGTGACAGTATAACAAACAAAAAGGAAATATGTTATATAATGTCCTGACAATTTTAAAAGAAAGTCGCATTTGAACTTCCCGCTTTGCTCGCCGATGTGATTTAGTTGTGTCTCCTCCATTCCGTCCATGTACCAAGTACCAAACTTTAATCTGTACCAGCTAAACACCAAATCATTGGGTGCAATTTAGGGTCAGAAAACTTTACTTTTCAAACTCCAGCCAAAGATATTGATCATCTCAACTGGTATTTGTGGGTAGACGGAAGGATGTATGGATGCATGTATGTAATGTGTGGTCACAATCAAATACATACACACATATGTAGACCAATACATTAGCTAGTGGTGTAATCTCTCATACACACCCACACACTTTGCATCACTCACACACACTTACATACGTTCATACTTATACACTTGTAAGCAAAAGTCTGCAATAAATTGCCTTCTTTCGTTTTATTTGTTTTAGTGGCTTTATTAAGTGTATTTTGTTGGTCTGTCTGTCGTCTGTTTCTCGACACAGATCGCCACTGTCCTCCAGATGTTCTTCCAATATTCATATGTAAATAGGAGTGTTTTGTGTCCATTTCATGGGGTTGCAAGTTCAATGTATTGGAAAAAAGGTTTATTTATACAGAATGTTTATTGGTTTTCCAACAGTTGTCCGTCCTGTCCTCTCTTTAACAGTTCATTATCAAGGACACCAGGCATGGAGTCCATATGTAACTAAACTTGTCAAATGATGATGCAGAGGCTCATGATGATGCTACTTTCTTCAGGACATCCTATATTACACAACATTAAAGTGAAGGCTGGTGGTTATTACACTTGGAAACACTAAATTCGTATTCCGCATACAAAGTGAAAATGATTTCAACACCTGAGGCCTTTTCGTTCATCCTGTTGGCGCCTTTGGACAACTGAAAACTTAATCAATTTTTGGGCCAATGCTTACACAGCATCATTTGACATTAACTTGTGGCCAAAGACATTTTCTGCAGCTCGTCAAAAAGATAAAAATGGTATTTGCCTAAATTACTGCATCATCAGATTTTAGCATCAAGATCTTCGTCGTTGTGTGTGTGTTTGTGTGTGTCGGAGATATAAGGCAACAAGTCGACATTTCCGTCCACCCTCCTCCGGGCAGCAATTGAGCCCTTATCAAGACACCACTAATAGCGACGCCAACAACAGCAACATTAACGGAAAGTAAAGAAGTATCATTCCCGGCAAATAGACTTAAGTGCTATTACCAGATACGCATCAACAGTGTTTTGATTTTAAATGACCTATTGACCAAGGAGATGAAGGTAGCCGACTGAAATTCGTTCAACCCGAATCTGGCAATATCCTACACCACGATTTGTATAGTACTGTAGTCGTAATTGGATGGGTAAGTACGAAATACATTTCTCTAATCATTTCTTTAACTGACTAAAGTCAAAGTTTTAATTAAATAGTTCCGCAATTATACTGATTTATTATTATGGGTTTAAAAGGCCCATGTACTTTTCCTTCTTTTTGGAAATCTTGAAAACAGCTAATTTTTAATAAAAATAATTTGTCCACTACCGGGAGGTAAATGGTTCTGCATCACCGATTTTTATCCCAAAAAGTTACAGAACCACTTCAGTGACTGTAGGAAATACTGACCAAAGAAATCGGACCCAAAACTTAAAACTAAAAACCAACATAATAAAAAAATTGCCCAACACCAAATTGAAAAATTATCACAATCGTATCCTGAATTTTAAGCCAAATAAGAAAAACTATACAATTTATTAACACAGACGCCATACGCCCAAAATCAGCTTGATAAAGTAGAAATTGAATCATTGGGTTGGATGCAAAGTTAACGTGATTATAGCTTGTCGCAAATATAATTCACTTGTGGCCAAAGTTCACTTGTGTCCAAACACATTGTGGTTGCTGTTCAATATTACATAGTGGAGACACAATGATTAATATGTTATAACATAGCACTGAACGGAAAAGCATCGTCACACGGATGAAAATGTTCATCACCCCAACAACTTTTGTCATCGAAAGTGAGCTAACGTAACGTTTCATTCCCGTTATGAAAATGTGTTCATCAACTGCAAATTGTTCATACTGTGGTGAAAGTACTGTTGTTGCTGCAATGAATTTGCTTCATTATGGCAACGAATTTGTTTCGTCGCTACAATGAAGTTGTTTCATTGTTGCAACTAATAAGTACCGTTCTTGCAAAGAATTTATTTCATTTTTGCAATGAATTTGTTTCGCTGATGCTATGAATTTGTTTCATTGGCGCAACGAATTTGAGTCATTGTTGCAATGCATTTGTTGCATTACTACAATGATTTTGTTTCATTGCTGCAATGAATGTTTTGAAGTGTGTTTGAAATTATTTATTGACAATTGCACATAAATACACTGTTAGTATTACATTGCAGGTGTTTTAATAAAAAAAAAAATTTTGAATTTTTGTTTCGAAAATGGTCTCAATTTGCTAAATGGATTATATATGCATTCCATGTTGAAACACTCGTCTGGAGAAGATTGTGGTAGTCGAGGAGTTGAGTGTTATTGTGGCCGTCGTATTAAGGTCCTGCAATTAAAACAAATATGACGAATTTATTATTAAGATTTCTTATTAAAATATGTACATATCTATGTCTGTACTTACCATGAACATAAGCACTCTACTCCTGTAACATGGAACCGCATCATTGTATTCTTAAATAATGCAATTGTGTCTTTGACTTCGGCTGCCCGCAAAATGCATGTATGGCTTTCCATTTTTTCTGAATCCAAGTACCAATACACCGAAACAGGCGCGACCGAATTATGGGTAAAATACAAAAACACGATCATTTTGTTGCGATTTGTACCGTCACGCGCATACACACACACAATTGTCAGTTACATATTTCAGGGTAGTTTTTCTGCTATCGATGCGTCACTTTCTTTGCTGTCGTGTTGCTCCTTGCATTCTGTTTATTTATGTATTTGATTTATAGATTCGCAAGTTTCACAAACGGTCACAGCAAACACATTAATTTATACAATTTATGTTTCACAATAACAGATTATTAGTAAGTATAACTAATTAGTCTGTTTTAACAAATTTATTTAAATTATTCCGGCGGAGAAACATGTCTACCACTTCCGGTTGTTGCTATGGAACTGATTTAAGACGTGTACGTGACCCACCACTCACGCTCACCATTTTCTCTTTCTAACCTTTATTTTACGCTCGCTCGTCTTTCGACTGCTTCTCTCTCTATACCATCATAGAAATTAGTTTCGTTGCAATAACGAAATTGTTTCGTCAACCATAAATGTTTACAAACGCCCAAAATAAATAAATATTAAAAATAAACTATAAAATGTAAGAGATAAACCAAATATCAGTAGTTTAAATCTCATGCTTTTAATTTTTTTTAATTTTCAAACCATTTTTTTACAAAATTCAAATTAAATAAAATCGTTGCAGGAACGAAAAGTAAGTTGTTGCAGCAACGAAATGAAAAATTGTCAAAGAAGTCAAGTATGAAATTTTTCGTTGCAGCGAATACCAAATTGTCGGATATACGACACCTTTCACTATCACAACGTAAAACATTAACGAAAATGTTTCATCCATGCGACGAAGTGTTTTTCTTTCAGTGTGTGTTTGTGACCCAAATTTGGTTTTGTTTGTTGAACTCAGCTGACTCCCACTGAAGCCAAAGCTGAATATCGATAGAACAAGTCTTTACTTAAGTCAGGGGTTATTGTCAACGATACGCAGTTGAGTTCAACATATATGTTGTCAAGTCAATAATATAATAATATGAAATAATTTAAATTATACTACGATTTGGCGTAACTAGCTCAATGAAACTGTGTTTGTAGTTAACATGAATTACAAGGATACGTTAATAAAATTGTAAATCATTTATTAATTTTAAGAAAAACGTCGAACGTGTTTTGAGGTTTATAACACCTATCCAATAATCTTCTTAAGCTGCATCCAACCTGGAGCCCAATTACCGCGTCCGTTTCGTATCTACGAAGGTGAATTTAAGGAATCAATTTGACGGCAACAACTTGATTCATACAACGTTTTCTTAAATTTTATTTCAAGCTTCCATTTAACCGGGCTTCCACAATACCGATTACGATACCAAACGGATGCGATTATTATATCCCTAGTTTTGATACGGACATCGCTTAACAAGAATACGACAAAACAAGAAAAATGAGCTAAATTCGCTACAAAATCATAGTGGAGATTTCCTTTTAAATAAAACTTTTACTCGAATTGAAATTCTAGGTATTAATTGTGACAATAAATGACGAAAAGTTACAAATGATTAATGTAGTTAATTTATGTTCGAAATCAACTACGTATTTCTTTAACTACGCAACTATGGAATTTTATCAGATCATAAATTTTTAAAAATTACATATTTCAAAAGTATTTGAAAATGTGAAAACCCATACAAACAAATGGAAGATATATCCCCAAAGCGATATTGCGAAGATGTCACATTTTCATCGTAATAAAAATGGTAAACCAAGTAGTATACTATATATGAATCTTCATTGTATCATTCTCGAGATATTCCAGCAATACTCAGGCAAAAACTAAATTATTTTTAACAACAATTGATTAATTACCCAGTTGGAAGATTCCTAAAGACATCATCAGTGACTGTGAGGTGACACGTCAGAGTCCCTGTTATCTTGCCGTTGCTATTGTTGTATGATACTGACTTATAGTCAATATTTCGAAGAGGAAAAAATCGATCAGTGTCAAAATAACACACGAATTAAAAATACACCTGTATTTGGACCACCCGTTACATGGCATTATTGGTTAGTATACGAGACTCTTGTACACGAGAACGTGGGTTGGATCCCTGCTCTGATCACCTTACATTCCTTTCGGTGACGGTAGACTCGCTTAGTGTGATCAGAGCAGGGAACCAACCCACGTTCTCGTGCACTATCGAGTAATTAACCATGAAAAAGTTTCTCAAAAATCTCTCGGTGTAAACTGTGACCACATCAGTTAATTTACTGATTGTGAAAAGCTCTTCCCAATGCAACATTTCAACATTATTTAAAAAGATTCACAATCCTGCATTAAAGCATAGCTTGAAAAATTACGCCTAACGCATTTTTTATATGTATGTAGTTTGACCCAAATCTAAACTGTTTTTTTTGGTCATATCTCAAATATCTACAATGCGCTATAACTTTATCAATATGTTGCAAACCGAGTGACTAAGTTAAAGTACCAACTATCATTAAAGTATGGGCACAAAGGAGCACAGCCTATCAGGGAATAACGAGCAGTGAATGACATTTGACTCCCATCCAATATTCTATGGTCCAAGTGGAAATGAAAACATTACCACCTCCACATCCTGCTCTAACGAAAATGTCGTTCTCCCCTTCTTTTTTGCAGCCATATAAATAAATTGACTTTTGTTGTCTCCACGGAGCGTTAATATTTCTGGCAAATACAGGGACGAGTTGTGATGTTTCATTATGAAATCTATTCCTTCCATCGCGTCTACTTACAGCCTGGATGGGTAATGACATTAGACATTGAGGGAAATCTAAATGGCTCTCCAAACGTATAATGTTAGAGTAGTCTTAAGGACGGTAAGCAAATCATTGAAATGTACTTAAAGTGGTAGTCGCCCAATCTTTTGCATTTGATGCAAAGAAGCTACGTGAGCGTGTAATAAGATTAACGTTCCTCAAAAAGCGTACCCGCAACAACAACAACACAGAGTCCAAATATCTTAACAGATATTGTAAGACGGCAACAAAAACATGAATTGTTTTTCGATTTATTTCATGGCATCATTTGTCTGTCTGTCTGTCTGTTGGTCTGTGCATCATTGTATTCCGTTTTTGTGTTGTTGAACAAGATAACATTTCCGTGTTGTTGATTGCCTTAGTTGCAACATCTGCTGCACGTTTTCTGTTCATCATCGTCCTCATCAACAGCAACGGAGTTGTCGTCATCCTGCTGCTCTCTGTGCAACTGCTGCTGTGGTGGCTATAGCCCCAGTCGCTAAGTATTATTAAGTACGACGTCGAGAACAAGCTGCACAATAAAAATGCAAGAAAAACGTAGAATGAGGAGAGGAAACTTCAATGATTGTTGCAAAAGTGAAAAATAGCAAGAAGTTGTGTGTTGCACAAACGAACTTGCCACCACTAACACAACTGCGTGATGGTAAAAATAACTCAAATGATGAAATCCAAACAAACACACACACGCACATACACAGCCACGGAAAGTGCAACAAGACTCCAATAATCCGGTGGTTCACGTACAACAAACACCACAAAACATAAAGAGGGATGAAACACGTGCCACAAGCAAAAAGTTTGATGTTATATCCTGCACCGAAAATGAAGGAGAATATGTATTGCAGCACTGCACTTGCAACGCCCTAAGGCGACGATGAAATATCGAGGCACAATCATAATCAGAACAATCTGAAATTATCTAATTGAGAGTGCACTTTTGATCTTGAATATTTAGGAAAAGGGCAGTTGGGATACGAAAGTGAATTTTTATTTACTAAGACGAATATATTTCATTGCTGCAATGTATTTGTTTCATTACAGCAATGAAGTTGCTTCATATAAAACAAATATCAGTAGTTTAAATTTCGGGCACTTACTTTTTTTAATATTTAACCCAGTTTTCTACAAAATTGAAATTAAATAAAATTGTTGCAGAAACGAAAATTAAGTTGTTGCAGCAACGAAATGAAAAAAAATTGTCAAATTCTTCGTTGCAGCGACTTCCAAATTGTCGGATATACGATTTTCATTGTAGCAACGTAAAAACATTAACGAAAATGTTTCATCTATGCGACGAAGCGATATTCTTTCAGTATAGTGACCATTCCATACTTTTAAAAATTAATCTTTATATTATGGAAAATTAACATCAATATATTCTTGTACTACTTGGATTTGGAAAATGTCAAATCCACATTTCAGACAGTAAATAGTTGCAACTTTGTCACCACCTCTATAATTTTGCTTCAAAACAAATACCAAACTTCGCTATCCGTATTGTATGTAGGTAATCCTTTAACCGGTGCTACTCGCTCTGTTGAGTCTGCCACCAAGTGCTGTAAGTTAAAGTTTCGTCCCTTCAGGACTATAATCTGAGAGTTGTTCGCCATTTTTTCGACGATTCCTGGAAATGTTTCTGGTTATTCTTTAACTTCGCTGGATGGCTGACTACGGAAGATGTCTAATTGTACATTTCGCTGTCTTTTTGACCATTTCTTGTTGTTATGTTAGTTTCCCGTTCACTCATCTCCAGTGGATTTAAAGGCAATTCTCGTGATGTTGAAAGTTTTCCGCATTTTTCTTTGGTAAGCTTCAATTTTCCTTTCACTACTGTCCGCATTCAAGGAAGCCAGCACAAACCAAAATTATGAAGTTGAAGAGACGCGGGAAAAGCGCTCTCTTGTGCCATGATTATTATGATTTATAAATGACAAAAGTGGTTTCTTGTCGACTGCAAACGAACTAGGAAGGGAGGAGCAAGGAATGGAATTACGGATGTTATTGATACACAAAAGAGCGGAAGGGAAAGTGGAAATTACAATAGCAAGACATTGTATGGATATGAATAAAATTCTTTAAAGGACTTTAGCTCATCCTAAGCATCAGGGTGACAATAATTGAACAGTTACTAGCGGAGACAATGTTGGGTCAATTTTATTTGCCAATATACCCTCATTAATTACACCACCATCATCACCGTCACCATTTGCTCGACTGCTTTGAATTATTCAGTCAAAATATCCAATGATTACCTGTCGTTCTGCCTTCAAAGTTCCTGAGAAGAAAGGGCGTTTAATTTCACGAGTGATAAAATTTAAGGAATTTTTATGAAGAATTCTTCCATAACACCAAACAAAGCATGCCAACGTTTGATGAGAAAAAAATTGGACTTTAATTACATTTAAGTGGAAGTAAAAGCCAAGACCAAGAAATAATCATAACTCTGGTAGCAAGACAAAGTCCAGCAGGGACAGATTAACTACCTGGCACAGCACTGTGAGGAAAACACAAACAACCACCATTTTGGGATTATCTGCGCTAGACAATAGAAAAAAAGTCAATGTAATGTTGATTGCTGGCTATATCATTATGGCCAAGTACAATTTTCTTAGATATATATTGTAATTAGACAGAGGCAATAACATCTCAGGGATTTAAACCCAAACCCACAATTTTGCTTGAAATGCATTTACACCAAGATCTTACCCCGCCCTCTAAGTGCTTGATAATAACATTCAATCTATAGCACCCCCGCTGTACCCCACTAACTGTGGAATATGTCTTTACTCCTGCTTAACAGACCTTAAAGACGCACAACATCGACATCAGTAACACCTGAGATGACTTCCACTATACAGTGGGCAACTGCTGCGAACATTTTTACACAGGCATTGGTAATTTCCGCATAAATTTAAAAATTCATTGCGAAATATCCGTTTGATAGTATTTTGTCACTCACTAACTGTCACGAAAGCCAGCAACTTTGGAAGAAAAATGGAAGAAGTTCCCCAGTATTCAGTTGCTCAAATCATTCGTTTTTTGAAAACGGGTAACAATATTAAGCTGAAATTTAACTTCGTTTATTGGGACTCACAGCTAATCTTAGTTGACTTCCAAACATTTAACATTGAATTGATTGAGGGAAATTAAAATGATTAGAGCTGACAAGCGAATGATACTCTTCGCATGATTATTTAATGGTTGCCCATCACGTCTTCCAACATTTTAATTGTGGGGAAACTGTGGGACTCAAATGAAGGAACAATTGTAAATTATAAGGGACAAGGAGAACCGGCAGACTTTGTCCTGGATACAAAAGTATTTGTGACATCAGATGGTAAGCAATACTATTATAATAATTGTAAAAAAACCACACCTGTGTTAAGATGCAAACAAATTATCTCAAGAAATTCTGATGTCAACTGGCCACCAAGATCATGCGATATAACGCCGTGCGATTTCTTTCTTTGGGGTTTTTGAAATCTCAGGTTTATGTGAATAAACCAGAAACAATTCCTGAGATGAAATTCGAGATCCATCTCGTCATCGGTGAGATACAGCCGCATCTCTGCGAAAAAGTCATGGCAAATGTCATGAAAAGTGTAATGGCCTGTCCTTAGAGTCGTGGTGTCCATTTGACATAGTTTTATTCCACACTTAATCGGAACATGTTTTCTTTACAATCCAATAAAAAAATCACAGCTATCTCAAAAAATACGTGTTTTTATTTTAAAATGAAAAAGTGCATTCTTACTGAGGCGCCCTTTATAAGAATTTAAAAGCTAATTTAATTCCACAAAATGGGCCACCAACGGTTTTTATGCCCAATGCCATGTACTGAAAATAAAAAAAATTTATAGTTTTTATTATTTTATATTAAATTTATAGGTTTATTAAAAAAAAAAAAATAGATTCCCGTTACATCCCATGAAGGGATTAGGGAGAGCTTCTCACAACCTGTGAGCTGTGCGCGTTCTAGTTTTCCACTCACTGATTGGGACCTACAGTTTTACACCGATTCCGAACGGTATTTTGAGAAGCTTTTTCATGGCTAAATACTCGATAGTGTTGCCATCACTAAGCGAGGTGACCGACGTCGAAAGAAATTTAAGGTGGTCAGAGTAGGGATCGAACCCACGTCCTCATGCACAAGAGCCGCGCACACTACCATTGCACCACCGACGGCCACGGTTTATTAAAATGTATAATGTATGGAGGTGGAAAAAATGTATGGAGGTGGAAAGTTAGTGATAGCCATTCACTTGGCAGTGGCCAGTTCACTACTTAGCCTGCTAGAGTGAGAAGGCGAAACAAATATGCAGCCTTATTGGTTATGCGATCACTGATACGTCTCAGACTTATTAAGTTACCCTGTCACTGAATCTCATCAACATATCGGGCATACTCTTTTGTTTTTAGAAGGAGGATGAGGCAACATATGGGGCAACGCCGGATAGAAACCAGAAGAGAAAAATCTGGGTTCAACGACTGATCCATAACACTAGTCAACAGTCAAAATGTACTCCGGATGCCATAATTTTTTCTGTGTAGATAACCTTGACATGAGCTCGAAAAATGCAATAAAAATTTTTTTTTTCGTTTTGTTTTGTTTTTTTTTTTTTTTTAAATTTTAAAAATTTTTTTTTGGTTAATTTGTTTTTGTATGAAAAACTTTTCAGCAACTAACAAATCTCGTCAAAATATATACTACATGGATGGTAGTAGACCCCAAAACATAAATAATGTGCGTCTTCATTTATCGGCTAGCTACAGCGGTCGTAATCGGTTGTTGAATCAGGAATTTTACAAAATTTTACCGAAAATTTACAAGTGAAAGCCCCTTAAAGCATTTTAGAAAAAAATATCAAAAATCCATCAATTAATAATGAAGTTGTGAATTTTTTCGCTAAAGCCCTCAGAATCTACTTTTTAGTTCGAACATTGCATTTTACCTTTGAAATTATCTCACTAGTCAACCAAATGATAAAATGTCATGTACTTCTAATGAAGTATTTTTTTCTGTGTAGATAACCTTCAGATGAGCTCTAAGAATACAACAATCGCAGTGAGGGATGGCTCAATGTATGCACGCCTTTGCTGGTATGTATCACTTATAGATATTGCACTTGGGTATGTTTACAAAATAATAACGGAAGGTAGTAATGTCACTACGCAACAATGCGTTTTGTTGGTCACGCTGCTACCTCTGCAACTACCTTAACCACTACCTGTTGTACCTGATTTTATTTTAGGTATTTAAGGATGAACATTGCCAAATATCACTTACTTTCGCAAGTAACCTCAAAATGAGCAAACGTTCGCGAGGATTTGAATGCAATACCAATCCAAGTAATTTTTGTTACATGTGCGGAGAATACGTTTCTGAAAAAAACAAGCGTTGTTTTTCACCTAAATTGAGAGATTCATTTGAAGAGAGCTTCAATTTACAGGTCTCAAACATAGATGAGCGGTGGACACCAAGGGCTCTATGTCCAAGGTGCTACGTACAGCTAGCTGACTCAAGGTAAGTGTAGATTACGAAATTCAAGAACATATATAACTTATTATTGAAATTCTTTCAGACGACAGCCGAGAATCATCATGCCAATGCTTTGGAGAGAACCGCTTTGCCATGTAACAGATTTGCTACTTCTGTCTTAGCAAAAAAACCGGCGTGGGAAAAAATATAGGATGGACTTACACTGCTGTTTCAACAGTGACTTTTCCAGTGCCATTTTCCGAAGAACCAGTGGACCCGCAACCATCCGTTTCAAGATGGGCATCTAATAATGAGGCGATAGTTCCAACATCAGATCCGGAGACAGTAGAAACCACATCAGAATGCGAGTCAACATATACATTGCATGGAGGTCAACGCTTATGTTCGCAAGTAGAACTGAACGATTGCGTTAGAGAACTGAAACTCTCCAAGGAAGATGCAGAGTTGCATGCATCGCGCATGAAACAGTTCGGTTTCTTGGCTCCTGGTGTGGTGACAACAATCTACAGGAAGCGTCATGAACCATACGCAAGGTACTACATAAAAAAAGGCAACATCTGTTTTTGTAAGGACATTCGCGGATTATTTGGTGAACTCGGGTACTCTTACGATCCAGGAAAGTGGCGTCTTTTCATCGACAGCAACAATCAGAGATTTAAAGCAATTTTACTGCACAACGGCAACAAGAAACCTTCGATTCCAATTGCTCATGCCGTTGACACCAAGGAAACATACGAAGTCATGGACAATCTACTAAAGTGCCTTGACTATAAGAGGCACGATTGGAAAGTTTGTGCCGACCTTAAGGTTATCGGTATCCTTTGTGGATTGCAAGGTGGATTCACAAAGTACTGTTGTTTTCTCTGCCTTTGGGACAGCCGCGATCGTCAACATCATTACACCAGGAGGAGTTGGACAGAACGAGTTAACTTCATCCCCGGCAACGACAACGTGAAATATACACCACTCATAAAAAAGGAAAATGTTTTTCTCCCACCTCTTCACATAAAGCTCGGACTCATAAAAAACTTCGTGAAAGCTCTCAACAGAGATGGTGAAGCGTTCGCCTATTTAAAAACCATTTTTCCTCACCTTTCGTCGGCAAAGATTAAGGAAGGCGTTTTCGACGGCCCGCAAATTAAAAAGTTGTTGCAAGACCAACAGTTTGAGCACATTTTATCACCAAATGAAGCTGCAGCTTGGAACTCATTTCGGCAAATTGTTTCCGGATTTCTTGGAAACAACAAAAGCTCAAATTACAGAGAGATCGTCGAACAACTACTCCAAAGTTATAAAAAAATTGGAGCAAATATGTCGCTTAAGATACATTTTCTACACTCGCACTTGGACTTCTTTCCGGACAACCTGGTCGATGTGAGTGACGAGCATGGCGAGCGTTTTCATCAGCAAATGAAAGAAATAGAGCAACGATACCAAGGATTTTGGAACGAAGCTATGATGGGGGACTATATCTGGTTCCTGATAAGAGAAACAGACCCACAACAATATAAAAGAAATACAAAAGCACATAATTATTTTTAATTTCAAGCTTTTTATTTTTGTGTTTAGATATTTTTTTTTTAAAACTTTTTTATAATTAATTAATGTTGATATCCTTAGGATAATTTCTTGTACATATATCGAATTGTTTTTTAATTTAAAGTCATATATTTTTGTCACCCAACAAATTTTAATTTTTTTTGTAATAAAAAAGAAAAAACCTTACAATAGACAAAGTTTTTGTTGTATTCTTCGAGCTCATCTGAAGGTTATCTACACAGAAAAAAATACTTCATTAGAAGTACATGACATTTTTTCATTTGGTTGACTAGTGAGATAATTTCAAAGTTAAAATGCAATGCTCGAACTAAAAAGTAGATTCTAAGGGCTTTAGCGAAAAAATTCACAACTTCATTATTAATTGATGGATTTTCTTAAAAAGTAGCTTGTTTGATTTCTAAAACCTGCCACATTGCGTATAAAATACAAAAAAAATGAACTCTGTGAATTGATATTTTTTTAAAATGCTTTAAAGGGCTTTCACTTGTAAATTTTCGGTAAAATTTTGTAAAATTCCTGATACAACAACCGATTACGACCGCTGTAGCTAGCCGATGAATGAAGACGCACATTATTTATGTTTTGGGGTCTACTACCATCCATGTAGTATATATTTTGACGAGATTTGTTAGTTGCTGAAACAGTTTTTCATACAAAAACAAATTAACCAAAAAAAATTTTTAAAATTTAAAAAAAAAACAAAAAAAAAACCAAACGAAAAAAATTTTTATTGTGTTTTTCGAGCTCATGTCAAGGTTATCTACACAGAAAAAATTATTGCATCCGGAGTACATGAAATTTTTTTCATTTTGTTGAGTAGTGTAATGGGCGGCTGCAATAAAATATCCTGGCACAAGGAAAAATTCAAAAATCCGGTGGACTGGGTTTGCGTCCCGCCACTGTACCTAATGGCAGTAAAAATCCAAAAACGAAAAAGAAAACATAAACAACCTCTATTTGTTGACGACCCCCGCAAACGTTATAAGGACCACGATTTACGGATATGCACTTGGAATGTTAGAACTCTAAGGTTATATCAAGTATAATGTTCGAAAAACTAAAACCAATTATCGCTGGCCTGATTGGAACATATCAGTGCGGCTGTAGGCCTGGAAAATCTACAACTGACCAGATTTTCACGCTACGCCAAATCCTGGAGAAGACCCACGAAAAACAAATCGACACCTATCATATATTTGCCTATTATAAGATGGCCTTCTATAGCCCGATACGGGAGAAACCCTACAACGCAATGTCTGAGCTTGGTATTCTTGCAAAACTAATACGCGTTTGCACGATGATCTTGACGAACACCAAATCCGCAGTTAAAGTTGGTAAGGATCTTACCGAACCTTTCAAGCAAGGCGACACCCTATCGTGCGATCTCTTTATCATCTTAATGGAGATCATTATGACAAAAGCTGCAGTCAACATGAATAAAAGAATCAGAAGCAAAATTCACATGCTGCTATTGGGCAGGAGTCGGCAAAAGTGGGTCTGAGGGTGAATGAGGATAGGACAAAATTAATGGTTTCAACGAGCAGAGCCTCCATGCGATTAGACCAAAGCGTCAACGTTGATAACCGTTAAAATTTCGAGGTGGTGGACGAATTTATATACCTCGAACGAAAAACAACAACGTCAGTCTAAGAAGTCAGATAAAGCCCTCTCTCGAGTAACAGAAGTCCTGTTGTACCAGACTCTCATACATACGGCAAGTATCGGCGACGCATGAACCATGAGCTATATCCCGACACTGACATAGTTAGGCGGATTAAAATTACGCGATTGCGCTGGCTAGGTAATGTCAGTAGAATGGATGAAGATGAACCAGAATGAAGGGTTTTCAAATCCGAACTCAAGGGACGACGAAAAATAGGAAGACCAATACTCCGCTAGTGGGATCAGGTTGACGAATCTCTGCGTACACTTGGTATTCTCAACGGAAGAGATAAGGCAATCGATCAAGCTGGTTGGCAAAATATGTTATCTTCGTTTTGTAAGGTCTCTGACCCACCGACGTTGTTCGAGACCGGATAAGAAAGTAAAGTAAGTAAATATATTAGACCGACTCACAAAAAAAAGTTCGTTTTGTGCACCCCTTAAAATGTACCTTGGTTTGGTTTACGATTATTCCCAAAATATTTCGTGTCTAGCATTAAGATCACGGAACCTAGACTATTTTTATAAAGGTATTTGTTTCAGCATTCTAGCTGTAATAAAATCCATTTGCTACGCCTCTTCGCCAACAAACCAAAATCAAAAATCTGGCTTTATGGGCCAAATTTGAAGAAGATCGGGTTCAGCCCTTCACACGTCTCTACGGTAAAAACAAACAGACAAATATTCATTTTCATTAATGTTTGAGTTTTTTAATGTGCATTTATTTATTTAGTGCAAAATTTGCAATTGCCCATGCAATGCAACTGCAGGTTGTGGAATCGGATACCAACTGTACTGAAATATGGGAATGCTTTTAAGTATTTTGAATTTGTTTGACAGCTGGTAATTCTGGTTTTAAAGTATTTTATATATATAGAGGTTTGTGGCCTTGACTGGTGTTGCCCGGTAGTACTTTAAAATTCATAAACCTGTGCATATAAATTATTTGAAAACCAACACCACCAGATATGAAGCAAATACTTTTGAAATAAGTTGAACTATCAATGGTGTTTAAATTTTATTTCTATATTAAATTACATTAAATTACAAATCTCAATTTTTATAAAGGGTAAGCCTTGTCAAATTTGGTATTTAGTCAAATTTCGCTTTAAAAATATTGCTAAACAGACATTTTGTCAAAACTATGATTTTATTGGTAACCCACTATTGACATTTATGAATAAACACAACATCGTTCGAATGGCTGCCATGACTTGCTTGCCAGTATCTCATTCCACCTGTCCAACTTTTCAGTACATTTTCAATTGTTGGGGCCCCTATCTCCTGAAAGACAGCGTCGATTTCGTGTTTCAAATCCTGTGGATTTTGCGAGGTGGAAATGAGCTTCATCGGAAAATATGATTTTTCGGTAAAATTGCTCAACTCCATACTCACAACTTTAAAATAAAATTTTTAACATTTCCCAATTGTCTTCAAGCGTCAAGCAACCCATTTCGTAAATCTCTAACCATCTACTAAAAATTTGTCACTTCATAGACTCATAGTCAAATTGGCCCTCTGCTTCGAAATTTCAGGGGTTCAAATTCTAAATTTTCCATAGCCCACCCTTTATATTTAATTTGTCCCAACTTAAAAAAGAGGGATAGGTGATTATCGAGGGAGGTGATTATCGAAACGTCAAACTTTGTTTTTACGGCGGTACTTATAGTCACCTACCGGCCGTTGTAGTTTCGATTTCTAGTACACTTTCGGAAAAAAAATTTTTTTTTGACAATATGGGGCTTAATCGACGTCTCAGATGAACATAAATAGAGAAAAATATTTTCAAAATTTTGACAGAGCATTTTTTGTCACGACGTCACTTTGAAATCTTTATCACGCATATTTTGTCTTCCCCGTTTTACTGAATTTTACATAAATATTCTATAAACTATATAAAATAAATACATTTGTAGGTGATTTTGCGAAACAGAAAGAGAAACCTGCGAATCAAAGGAGATTTTTTGAAAAATTAGCTATTTGATGGAATATTTATGTAAAATACGACAAAATGAGAAAGACAAAACGCATGATAAAAATTCCAAAATGACGTCGTGAAAAAAAGTGCTTCGTCAAAAATTTTGAAAATATTTTTTCTATGTATTTTCATCATCACACGTCATTTGATCCCCATATTGTACAATACAAAATATTTTGTTTTTCCAAAATGTCCTAGGAATTGAAATTTTAACGGCCAGTACGGGACTTTAATTACCCTCGTATTAAAAAAAATTTATGTGATTCCGATCACAGGGGAGATGTGTAAACATCTAGTAATGAAAATTTTTTTTTAAGTTGGAAGTTCTTATGCCTTTAGTATATTTTTTTAATTAATCAATTAAAATCATCAAAACTTTCAATATTGTAAATACAAAGGAATTTGCTGGTTTTTGTTTGTTTTATTTAACTTATTTGGTTAGTAAATGGGCACACTGCAGTATATATGTACTGCATTAAAAATTACAGTAGGCAGTAAATTTACTGATTGCTGAAAAAATTCAGTAAAAGTTTACTGATAATGAAATTTAATTTGCATTACCAGTCAAATCATAGGGCCGTATTCATAATAATCAGTAATCGGGCAGTACTGATTACTAAAAATTCAATGCACCTCATCGTAATCATGTAGGCACTTTATAAAAATTGCTGAAAAAAATTTTAGTAATCAGTAAAAATTTACTAGTTAAAGAATTATTTTTACTGAAATTTTAGTAGTACTGCAAAGTGCCCATCTATGGTAAATCCCTTAAGTACAAATAGTTAATATTGGCTTATGGTAACTAAAATAAGATTTATAAATTTTTGACTCGATTGTATTTAAAAATCTATGGAAAACTGCATCTATAGTAGTGGAATTGTTAGTTGTGGGGGTTTGTGGAGAATTGCTCACATGCAAGTGGAAAACGTCAAATAAAAATTTTGATAAAGCTTGCGACTGTGGGTTTGCACAATTTGTATTAAAATCTCCACCCATAATAATTGGCATGAGATGCAGATTGTTACCCAATTGTCGTGCACCAGTTTCAGTGTAAGGCAACAGTACGTAATGACGATATGTTATAACCTTAATTTATATTGGAATCTAATAGAAATTTTATTAGAATTAACATTACCTCCATTCAGCTTTGATACACTTTGTGTTGTTTTATGTTCTGAGTTATAATTTTTTTGGTGTTTTGTAAAATATTTTACTATTTTGTATTTGTTGCGGTTGACAAGTTATTAATCAGCTGTTTACTGAAATGTAATGTTATTTTACAGCAATGGTTTTCGAAAATTAGTAGCTAATATTGCACACTAGATGGTGCTTATATGCAGATTTCTTATTAAAAGTGCAAAAATCTTTTTAAAAGTTATTAAAATTAAATGTTTTTGTATTCATATTATTTATTTGTTTTCATTTGCCTACGATAACATACTGTACGACAATTAGTGAAAATTAGTAGCTGCTACTATTGCACACTAGATGGTGTTGAGTATATTGTATGCAGCGTATGATTACACTAATAGTACAATCATAAATAGGTCACACCGATTTACAATTGGTTAACTATTACATCACACATCTTACTCTAAATTTGTGATTGTATTGTGAAAAAGATGTTTACCCCCAGCGTATAGATGTTTACACATCAAAAATGTTTGACGTTCCCGTAATCACCTCTTTAATATGCGCCCTTTGAGACCCGCCCCCCCCCCCCCCCCTCCCACGAATGAAATTCCAAAAAAATCGTTTTTCACTACACCCTATTGTTTATGCTCGTATGCACGATGCAAATTTCAAAATCCTGTCACGATGTACTCTCTTCCCGGTGAGTACTTTTAAATACCCAGTTCAAAACCGTATGAGTTGTGACGGTCTTGCACGACATGAGCGCATCATAGTACACCAAAGACCTATGGGCTTTCATTCGCTGGTAAATTACATGTCAGTTTTTATATTTTTTTTTTACTCCATAAAATGCCCGCAAAACGAATCCCCTCTAACAGACCTTAAATTTATTTAATTTTGAATGGAAAAAAATTGCTCACAAAAAATATATAATAGTTATCGCGTAAAGCACATCCTATTATTCTGCTCTTGTTTATTTTTTATTAAGTTTATTTTGTCAACTGCCCACTGTGCCTCCTTAAATGAAAATAAAGCACAGCACAATCAACCCAATGAAAAAAAAAGAATCTCGTCAAATTGTACTTGAGGCACTGCTTTTCACCTTATGTCGTTAAGTGTTAGTGGTGTTTTGTTCGTCTGTTTATGTGTCATTCATTCTACCCTTAAGTGTAGTTGTGTGTTTATCTTGAATTGAATTACAGAAACTTGTCTCCCACCTCAACCTCCGCCCCCTGCGCACCGAACACATATTCCACTGCTGTCAAATGCTGCTACTTTTCCTTTTCATTCACTTCGTCCTTAGGATATTTAATACATGTTTCATGCTAATAGAAAACCTGAACATTTTCCATTACTTTTTGTTGCACCGACAAATTTAAACTAGGTTTAAAGATTAACATTAACGTTTGCAGAAATCTACTGTGGAATATTTTCTTTTTGTCAGCTGCTCGCTGCCAAGAAGTTCTTCTTCTTCTTCTCAGGATGATGATGATGATGATGATTTATCATATTTGCTGTTTCGGCAAACAATTTCGTATCTTTCGTACATATTCAATTTTCATGAAATTACAATATTTTCTACTTGAACTATAATTCTGTGAACTGCAGTATGAGTCGGAATATATATGTGGCTGTGTGTGTGTGTGTGCGTGTGTATGAGTGTGTGTCTAATATCTTGAATGCATGTCAAACGTTTTGAACTCAAAGAGGAGTTTAAACATCAATCCCTAAGCAATACTTGTACTTATACGAACGAGCCAACATGTACTTGCTACGTATGGTCAAGTCGTGCATGACACAAAACTTTTACATTGGAGCAAAGTTCCAAAAGGCTCTGGTGCTGTTGTTGTGTTATTTTCATCTCATAAAATTTACCAGCAAAGAAAAGACTCACATGCAAATGCTAATATGATGCTTGAGAACTAAACAACCTTAACATCGGGGTCCACAGCCCCATTCCATTTACCGAACTTGCTATGGCGATCAACATTTGTATTTATGAACTTACATACGGCGGCCGAGCAGATAGGCGGTAAACTATTACAACTTTAAGAAATCAGTCTTGTTAATGTTTAACTGTCAATATTTTTGGGGCATTTTCAATTCTGCCTCTAACAAAACATGGGGATAAAAACTATATGAACAACAAAGGCATTATGCCCTATCCAGCCATTTCCAGCCAAACATCCTTTTAGAAAATTTTGGTTCAAAACAAAAAATTTTCAATATAAATGTGACTCCATTTCAAAGAATACAGGCTCATATGAGTCATTCCTTGCGAAACCGTGTACAAATTTGCCTATGTCTTCAATTTTTCTTCAAAACTCATTCTTCTTTTCAACCCAAAAGTTCGCAAAAATGTATTTACAAGTATTTGAAATTCGCCAACATTTTGAAAATATTCAAGCTATTGTTGAAGTTCTTATACATGAAATCTGTTATCACTCCAGCCTTGAAACGTTGGAAATTAAATTTCTTAATTTTTCCTCATTTCGACTTCAGTCAAGCTCTTACACATCTGCGATTAGATTGCCGTCCTTGTCTCCACTGTAACAAAAGTTGCGAGACCTTCCTTGAGTAGGTTGTGGCTATCTCTGGTAATTGCAACTTTCCGATGTCTAGCTTTCCCTGCGTCTGGTTACGTACGATTTTAACGGTACTTAATCTTGTGCGAACCTTTGCTGCTATCACGTAGTGATCAGAATCGATGTTAGCTCCTCGTATGTCCATTACACTGGATGAGTGCCTTCCATCAAATACCACGCGATCACTTTGTTCCTCCGTTCTTTGATCAGAGTATTGTGGATATCTTGTACCACATATGTACCACATATGTTTATACGTCTGTAAATAAATTTCTGCAAATTTTTTCGTAAGAAGGTATAAACGGTTTAAAATTAAGAATGTTTCTTGAGATTTTATACCAAATTTTTCATATTTTAAAAAAAATTAAAAATATGATAAAGTTAATGTATGAGAAATTCATACTACACGCTGAAACATTTGTCTTTTTTGTTGTTGCGATGCAAATATAACATGTTTGCTTGTCACAAATATAGTATACTTGTGTCCAAACACATTGAGTTTGCTATTGAATATAACGTGTTTGAGCATCAATGAATAGTAGTATGTATTTGTGACCCAAATGTGGCTTTTGTTTGTTGAAAATTGCTGAAAACAAAACGTAAAAACATATAAAGAAACAAAAAGCAGCAGACCTTCAGTTCACGAAAACAATGCTTGCAAACATGTACATGATTCCTGTAATATGTTGCTGGGGCTGTTATTTTTCAGCATGTACAAGCTTACAAGATCAGTAACATTTTCCTAATTGAAAAATTGTGGGGTTTTGTTGGAATAAGGAATAAATTGGAATAAATTGTTGGAAATAATTCAGTGAAGCACACTCACTGGCATGACTAGTTTCAAACTCCGTGACAACGTCAAATGATACGTGCCTGAACTGATTCATCATCAATTGTATATTTATCAATCGAAGATCCTTAAGTATCACCACACACTGAAAGGCCTATAATTCCAACACAAAAGCAGACGGTTTTTTTTCCACCATGTTCTTCTTTTCCTCTTGCAGTACTTGGGGTGGGTTTTTACTATATCACAGAGTTGAATTTTCCTGTGGTGTAGATTTTTTGATGACCGGGCTAAGGTCAGTTACATTTTTGAATTTGAATTTTATGACTATAAATTTGTAAATTTGAATTTATTGACGATAAATTTGTCGTCTCGGCACATTACTTTTCTGTAGAGCTAAAATGTCATCCTTCTTCTCATGTGATATTATAGTCAAATTTACTTCTTTTAACAAGTCGCTAAAACTAGTTGTTGAATCATCACGTGCATCAATTAAATGTGTCAAAATTTAAAGAAACTGCTTTCGAATATTTGCAAATTTTAGAGAGCGTGGACTTTTGGACGACAGGTTTACATTCATATTTAAGCAGCAGTTTTTGTGCCAGTCTAGTTATCATCGGGAATATCAACGGAAACTGCAGTTTGTTGCGGCAGTGATGGGAATCAGACGAATTGTTTGTTTTGTGAATCAACTGTATAATAGTGATCGATGCAATTTGTTGTTGGTCTCGCTTTTTCAGATTGTTGCAGGTAGTATCTTGCAGGTGCAAAGTTAGCACCAATTCATTTCCGTGGTGTGTACCAAAGTGTTCAGCAGTCATAGTTTAAAATGTTTCCTTACTTTTAGGTAAAAACTCTCCAAAACAATATTTTTACCATACAAGAGCAATAGTCCTAAGTCGGTACCTCATAAACTATTTGTTGGATCTCTTCACCTATATCTACGGTTTCTGCATATTTAAATATTAGCATGATGAGGAAATGTTACATCCTGTTGCGAAATGTGGCTTTTCAGTCCAGAAATATGTGGCAGTTAACTGCCAACTAAAATGATTCGGCTGTGTTGCCATACCAGTTGTCATATCTGTCACACTGTGGTAACGATCTCCATTGACCGTAACGCCGAGCTCTGGCTTATTTTTTGGTGCATTTTATGGATGCAATGGAGACTGTAAGGTCGACAATTTTGTTTATTAACCAACCCGCTATGCCAAAAATGAGCCTCATCGCTGAACCCAATTTTGCGATAAAACATCGGGCATAAGTTGTGCGAATCGATGACTGATTTTCAAAGTAAATTCGTATAATTTGGTAGAGTTGTTCAAGCGTGAATCTATTCATGATGATTTTCCAAAGTATTTTGATCAAAAACCCCAAAAAGTGTGCGCAGTATGACAGTTCAGTATGATGCAGTATACCCAAGGATTTCCCGATCACAGTATGTGAGGAGGCTTTCCACGCTGAACTTACTCCATTCCTCACAAAATCTCGGCTGAAATACTAACATTTTTGATATATTAGGTTCTTATGATTTTGGACCAAAATTCCCCCATAAATAGTGATCGGGATGTCCCAAGAAATATACTGGCACACTCCATCTTACGTTGTTATAAGTCACCACCATGTATAAAGTAAATATTTAAAATTGAATTTGCTTGGATTTCCATTTGTTGATATTAATTTTAATCCGAAATGATTTTGATACAGGATCCAACGTCATTTCAATATCGGATGGGATATTGTTTCGAGAACGAAACAGAAATTACATCCGTTCGCGGATCCGATCTCGAATTGAGATCCATTTTCGTAATAAAACCACAGAAGTCGGTTCCAATCCGACTCCTATTCGTATCTGATTTTGTTATTGGAATCAGATTAATATTTATTCCATTGCCGATGCAGCATAGATCTGTAAGGAGAGCTTCCCTGGTGCATCACATTCATAAGGCATCAGTGCTCTAGAACATCCCGTTTATTTTCCAACAGCCCTCGCATTGGTGTTCTGTTCTATGTACATAAATATATGTGTGTCTATGCAGTTGATATGTTTTGCCATCCATATGCTGGCTCAATTTATTTGCATGCAACCCATATGCCACTCGTCAGCACATGTATATTTCCACCTGAACGCCTCTATACAAAGGACACACAGCCACACACATATTAACTCACTCTAATGCATGCACTAACACATATGCACACACAATACTACTTACTTGTTTGTAAGACTATAAACAAGCAATTGTTAAAGGTTTCATAAGGACAAACAGACAAACTTACGTAAATACGTAAGTACATACATTTTCATATGTTACTGCATATATCCGAGGACTACATCAATACAAAGGATACAACAAGAAGTCGATAAAGAAGAAGTCGAAGGAACACAAAGAGAAAAACTAAAGAAATGCAAATAGTGCATGTTCGACGGAGAACAAATGCAAAAATGCCCAACAGAATTTCTTAAGAAAATTGAACTTTAAACATACAAAATGTTGTTGATTTTATTATTCACCATCTAACATGCAATTGTGTGTGTGTGTGTATGTGTGTGTGTGTTCATATAGGGCATGCATATGCTGCAACATTTCTATGGGTGTAGTAACACCATCAGCTGTGTGCATGTGTGTGTATGCATCCATTTACTCGTATTTGCCTGGCTACAATCTGGATACATGGGTTAAATGTAACTAAAATGTTATTGCATTTATGAGAGATTCCCTTTGAAACTGAAAATTGTATTTGCAATTCTTGTTGTATTCGTTCTTGTTGTATTCCTTCTCTTTTGTTACCTCAGGATTTCAGCCAACAGTCAGACAGACAGACATACAAAGGAATGAATTTTATTCGGAATTGCAAGCAATTCACTTGCGGAAACTATTCAAGATTGTTTTGATTTTTATGACCACGTTTTGAGTGCAATGGATGATGTTAAGGAGTAACAAACTCGTTAAACTGGCGAAGAAGAAAGAACTGTAAAATGAGCTACTACTGCATTTCTTTGCAACCAAACTGTGTTTGCCGGATATCCATTGCAATGATCAGGAAGCAACAATCAAAATGAGAGAATCAATCTAATTCGATGAATGATTTACACATAAGAATGTATCTCCATTATTGGTTGCGTAGAGCCATGCGTGAAAGAAAATTCAATATCAGCAAGATTAAGACAGTCCAATGTGTATTTTGGAAAATATATTGTTATTCTTTTGGAAGGGTTTAACACTCTATTACAAGTAGAGACATTAAATAAATTTTTAACAACATATTGCCACGATCAGCAAGCTTGTGACAATGTCCAATGATGTTCTGTGGCAGATTAAAGTTACACTGTGGACCATTAATATTTAACTTAGGCTGGTTCATTTCCCGCGTAATCACTGCCAGTGGCATATTTCAACGCATGTAGTAGCATCAAGATGTTGACTTTGACTTCCAGGATGTAGCTCAGGTACTGGAAGTTCATCGGAATGTGGCACTGGGAGCAAGGCGTATGGTACTGCTTTATAAACAAAACTCTTTCGCCTATACCTATTCATTTTTAACATGGCGGTATTTTGACATACGTAGCAGTTGGCGTCGTAATCCTCACTTACTTTTGATGTGTTGACATTTATAGGCAAGGGTAAGGCAATCTATCAAAGTGAATACATGCAAACAACACACAGCGTTAGCATCACATACATGGTTGTTGTAAAACAATAGTCTCTTCCTGAAAATAAGTATGATGGTATTGATGTTGCTGCAGCGAACAAACAAGCAGAGTATCCCCAAAGAGTATTGAATAGTGTAGAGAACTCATGGAACGAATTGTATGACTCAAAATGTCTTACTCTCTTTTTTTCATAACTTGGTCCATTCATAATTTTGATGTGAAACATTGATGGCTTTTGAAACATTGATGCTTTTGTATTGTTTTATTTTATGTAATAACATTGTCGAAATGGTGCATTTATATTGAAATATTCTACATAGATAATAAGACTCTTTTATGCTCTTTTACTCAGATTCTCCACATGTGAGCGAAAAAAGAGTGCAATAAGTGCTCTATACTATTCAACACTTTTTGTCGTCGCTCTGTTTAGGACAAAACAAACACAATTATTTCAGTGAGCAAAATATTGCTTTATTTATTGTAACAATATTACATCTAATGTTAAAGCAAATGTAAGAAAAATGAAAGTGAAATAGAAAATGAGCCTTCAGCACAAAAAAAAAACTATTTCAAAGCACAACAAAACAATTTAGAACTAAATTCTTTGTATGGTGGAAGTAAGTACAGTGCTGTCTGGGTAGAGTGAACCCCCGATGCAATGAACACCCCGTTGGAGTGAACACCAGAATGATTACATTGACTACTCTGTAGAGTGAACAGTCATGAACCTCGATTGAGTGAACATACTTTATTGCATAAGGGTATCGAATGGGCAGAGGCTAATACAACAAATTTCACGAATATACAAGCACTACATTACCTTCGCGATCAAGCAGTCCAAATATCGGTACGGAACCCAAAAAAACAAACAAACATTACCAATTTTTTCCAGGCTGAAATTTAAACTTCAATATTACATACAAATAAATAAAATGTATAACCTATAAATGGATTTAAAATGCATTTTTAAATAAAAAAAATGAAACCTTGATTTAGTGAACAACCTGGGTATTATGAAATCGCCCTGCAAAAATTAGTTCACTCTACCCAGACAGCACTGTATTTACATTTCGTATTATTTCTTTTAGACTTGACTTGACAAAAAAGGGGTTAACACATTACCCGTGAGTTCCAACACTCATTAATTTTGATGTGTTAACATCTATAGGAGCGGGTAGGGACTAAACTCACAAAGTAAACACATCCAAACACAGTTTGTCCGACTGCGATCACAGATTGACTCATCCGAAACGGCTGGACCGATTTGTATGAAATTTTGTGTGCATATCGGGTAGGTCTCAGAATCGGCCCACATCTATTTTTCATACCCCTAAATGATAAGGGTGACCCACCCCTATATAGAACACAGATTTGTCAGACTGCGAAACACAAATTGTCAGACTGCGAAAAAACACACACTGAAGTAGCGGCAGCCAATAGTTGACTTGTGTGGGTGCGGAGCAAAGAGAATAATGACGTGGTTATACGTATATAAAAATGAGATAGCAAGAGAGCAAGGAAAATTGTGAGAACTTGTGTAGCGTATGTACGAACGTTTGAACAACGCTGGGAAATATGGGAAAAATGGGCCTGCGATCCACTTACAGAAGATGCCGATTTTGCCAAAAAAATCATCTTTTCAGATGAAGCTCATTTTGATCTTGGCGGGTATGTAAACAAGCGAAATTGGCGCATTTGGGGCACATAATTGAAAACCCGATGCGGATTTTGGTCCATAGTCATAATTGGGCCATTTTTCTTCGAAAATGAGCAAGGAGTGGCCGTTATAGACAATGGCGATCGTTACCGGGTTTCAACCGGACGGCGCTACGTGCCACACAGCCGAAGCTACACTAGATGTTTTGCGCCCTGTTTTTGAAGATCGCATTATCAGCCGCAGAGCTGATATCGTTTGGCCACCTCGGAGCTGCGATTTGACACCGTTGGACTATTATTTGTGGGGTGCCGTCAAAGATAAGTGTTACGCCGACAAGCCAGAGACAATTGACGCTTTAAAGGAGAATATTCGTGAAGCCAATGGTGAAATACAGCTGCACACAATCGATAATGTGCTTAAAAATTGGACCGATCGTGTAGGCTACTGCATGGCCAGCCGAGGCAGCCATTTGAATGAAATTATTTTCCATTATTAACCGGAAGGATTGTACTTTCAAATAAAAAAAGAAATTTGAGAAACTATTCAGTGGTTTTTTTTATAGCATTTTCAAAAAAAGGTTATTTGGCGGCTCCGTTACATGTGTCTGTTGCTTTGCATTCTCTTTGTTTTTGTGAGAACAAAACAAAAACTATTAAGTAGGAAAATAATGACACATGTGCCAGCACTGGTCTTTAAATAATTTTAAGTATTAATATTATTCAAAATGTAACGTCATCATATGATTGAACGCTGTTTTTTATTGTCCAATGTAACATTTACTAATGTGTTCATAGAAATCGAACAGGTACCGTGTAACAGAAAGGTGTGAGTTCGTGAATTCGAACACTCATTGATTTTTTTATAGATATTATATCTAGACCTTTTATATCTACAGATTTTATATCTACGTCTTTATAGAATATTTTCCCCATACACACCATCCCCATTAAATTCAGTTTTATGACACATTTTAGCACCAACTCGGAATAAGAAAGAAATTAACCCATAAACGACATTTTAAAGTTTTGACTTATTTCTGGCAATTAGGTTGAGTTTTGAGCTTTGGTGTGTTCCGTTACCCCCTGTTTTAGAGGTGTTTTTCTAACTTTTCCGCAAAAGGGGCATAAAAGACCCATATATTGAGGAGGTAGATTGTTAAAATGTGCCACAACTACACCCCTAAAACAGGGGTGTAACGGGTAAAAATGTATTACAAATATATTCCTTATATTAGTCTACTATAAGTTTCTTAACACACTAAAGCGCAAAACTCAACTTGAATGAAAAAATAAGTCAAAACTGAAAATCCATTTTAGGGTTAATTTCGTACTTATTCCGAGTTGGCGCTAGAATGTCCCACAAAACTGCATTTTAGGGGGTTGGTGTGTATTGGAAAAATAGTAATATTTTACTTTAAGAAACCGAACAAAATAAAGCTGCAGATCAATATCTATAATTGAGGCGGTGTAGGTTTAATGTATTCCACTAAAATGTTTCTCGTAAATTTTTACATAAAATTGCTGAACACATCCTATACCTAAAATGTAAGGATCACATGGTTTCCTATGTCGATTCATCATAAGAATGTACAAGAGGGTGAAAACTTTAATTTTGTTCCACAGTGTTATTTGTTCTGAAAGTTTTCTGCAGAGTGTGACACCAAAGTTCAGATATTTTTCGAAATAAACGTGCCAACTCTATATCTCGATCCCGTGATTTGATGTCACTGATCTAAAGTTGTTAAATAAATAAATATTTTTTGCATTTCAACCCATGAAGGGGCAGAGGAGAGCTTCACTATGGTAGTTCTAGTTTTGCACACAATGACTGGTTTTAACAGTTTTATACCGGTTCCCATCGGTATATTCAGAAGCTTTATCATGGCTAAATATTCGATAGTGTCGCCGTTCGTCGACGAATGAAATGTAAGGTGGTCGGAGCGGAGTTGAACCCATATTATCACACACAAGAGTCGCGCTAACCAACCAAAAAACTTCGTAGCCTGTGCAAATAGAATATCGGATCAATAATTTGTAGGACAGATATTATTTCTGTTTGCATATGAATTGCTCGTACAAATTCGTATTCAAATGCAATTAAATACCATCAGTAATTGTGTTTGCTTGCATTACAAATTACATGAATCCATTCGTATCGGTACTACATGTACAGTTGGAAGCCCCTATTATTTTGGAACTTCTACTTGTCATAACTGTTGTTATTGCATTTGTCATCCCATAGCAAATGAACCCCAATTATGAAATGGATGATACAACGCAAAGCAAAAATTAGGTCATGAACGCCGTTGGCGAAGGAAAAATTAAGGTACAGTAGTAGACACTATATCAGTTGCGAAAAATCGATCATAAAGAGTAGTTATGTCATGTATTTTATTCTGGAAACAAGTCAATCTAGCTGCTGATACCCAATATGAAACCTAATACCAAGAAGTACTAAATTACATATCAGGCATCCAAAGTTGACAATGACCAATGGGCAAATAATCCGCACCAACAACACCTGCAACAGCGGCAGTTACAACACGTGCATCTCCCAACAAATTAACTAGTTCATTTAGTGATGACTGATTCCGGTCGTTAGCCATAGTCAATTTACGTTTAAACAAAATCTCCACAACATCCGCCGTTGTGGTCACACAATATACAAAAACACTACACACAGGAAAACTATGTATGTCCCTAACATTTTTCTGCTGGTATTATACTTTATAGCTATTGGGCTAAATTGTACAAACATTTCTGTAATCACAAATGACAAACTTATAATGTTTGATGCGAATTATAAAATCTTTGGTTATACAAATTTTATTGAACTTTTTGGTTTATTTTAAATATATTTGGCTAAAAATTAATACACGCACATCCACACTTTTGGAGGGCACACAAACACGAAGATATTATGGAAATGCTGAATACCTAAGCAAGTTCACCTCAAAAAATTTGTAATTTTTGATGCTTGGATGCAAATATATCGATTGTTTGGAGCTTGAAGCAAATAAAATATACTTGTGTTCAAACACATTGTGTTTGATATTCAATATTACATGCTGGGGAGACAATGATTAATATGTTACAAAATATGTGTTAGTGACCGAAATATATATTTTTTGTGTGATACAAATCAAGAGCAGTCAAGAGCAAGAGAACAAAAGAGGGACATCGAGAAATTATTCAACGTGAAAGTTGTAAGTATTTTTCCATTATTCTTTCAGCCAATGATTCATAATTATTAGTGAATGCGTGTGTAAATTGGAGATGATGTGAGTGTGTCTTATGTTGACGCATCTGTTGCTGTCTAGTTCCATACACGCCGAAAAATCTGTCTTTTGTTTGTTGTTTGAATGCAAATATAACACGTGTTTTGCCCAAACACATCATGTGTGCTATTCAATATTACATGCTGGAGACGAATGATTAATATTTGTGTTTGTGATCCAAATATATCTATGTTTGTGATACAAATACAGCCGTTTTTGTTGCACTATTTATTCTCCCTCAATAGCAAAGATGGAAACGAGAGATTTCTCACAATTTGTCTTGTAAGTGTGCAACTGTATTTTTGTGTTATTCTTTCTGAGTCATAAATATTCCTATGTGTGTGTGTAAATGGCACGTAAAGTGAGTGCTTCTTATTGTGACTGATGCATTGCGTTTTACTTTCATGCCTTCAGTCGTCAATGGTTCATCGGAATAAGAATCACAAAAATGCTCGGTTGGATAAGTTTGCTGTGAAAAAGGTTATATTAGCAAAAATTATTTCTGATCAGTGCAAAAAAAGAATAAACAAAGTCTGGGCAGATTTAATAGTTTGTGATTTTGTTTGGATTTTGTGTGTGCTTCGTATATGTGTGCTACCGAAGTGAGAAACGATTTTGAGGAAAGAAACTGAAAAGAACAACAACGTGAAGTCCTTTGTCTACACGAGCCTTTATTGGGAGAATCAGAGAGACAGATCACATGCGACATATAATAACAAAGTCAAACCGCGCTTGGCTTGCATGAACTAGCTTTGTATATACTTTACATAAATATATCGTTTGTGCACCAACTCATAGTGAGAATTGTATTTTAAACTGTTGTACCCATGATACAAATACAAGGTAGTAGCATCAGCCCATATGGTTTCCTTTGTCTACATTTCAGCGTACCCAGTAAATGTCAAAGTTGTTTGTATGAGAGCGTTCTCTTTTGATTTCATCTATCTATGTTCACAATTGCATATGGAAGTGTACATTTTTATCAGCTGATTTTGACAATAACTGGATATTGAAAAAAGAGCAGCTGATTCTCCTTTCACGAAAAACCCCCAAATAATGCATTCAATGCAACTGAATGTAAAAAAGGGTCGATTTAAATCTTTTAGTTTTCTTATTAATTGGCTACAAATGTAGATTTATATTAGTAAAATTAATTATATTAAATTATATATATATATTGAAATAAAACATAATCGTTTCTAAACATTATTATGTTTGGGTGAAAATACGCATATGTTTCCACGTGAGTATACGGAGGTTTAGTAGGAAACACGCGAAAGCTCCCACGTATGTATATGAATGTTTGGGATGAAGCCCGCATTCATACATATGTCTTTACGTAAATGCATACACATTTGTCAGTAACTATGCTGATGTTTGCATTTAAATACAAGTTAGTTAGGGAATTTCAAACGTATGAATGTTTGGAGTGTGTTGAAAACTTTTCTCTCAAATATCTCACAACATTTTATGAATAAAGCCCATAGTTATTATTTCAGTTATTTAATAATTTTCCGGTTCAAGATAAGTACTATATTAAAGTACCTTTTCTATAAAAAAGTACCTTTTAATACAAAATATTGTAAAATAGATATATGAAATTGATTATTATGGTGGAAGTTTGGGAATATAGCTAGTTCAATGCCCACCACTGACAGAAAATTATCAAATATGCCCAAAACTTTAAAATATTTTTCGATACACAGATGTATAATAATATTCCTATCAAATCCTTCCCTTTTTGTTTTAATTACAATTGTTTAAATTCCAAATATACGTATATTTTTTGGAACAGTTGCTAAGTAAAGTTTTTCTACACTGTTAAAAGCGAAAGAGTGAGACAGAGAAAATCAGTAGGGCGCTTATGGTTTGGTCCACGAGTTCCCGCCCGGTAATTGTCGGGAATGCCAGTATGTATACGTTCCCGAGAAATTTCCTCAGCATTCCCGGGAATAATTTTATTAATAAAACAATAATATTCACAATACACATTGCAATTTTCACATTCGTGATTTCTCATTGTAACTCAAAGAATTTCAAATAATATTTCGTTCCGTATTCTTGTACATTACCATACACAATTGATTTTTGTGCGGCAAAACTTAGAAATAGCGGTTTACTTGAACGTCGCTTTATCCTCCATTTGTGCAAAAGTTGGTTATGTAATAATCAAAACTACATAATTTAGCAACTAGATGGCGCTTTAGCTCGAATTGAGTTTTAGAACGAAGAAATTTCAATGACCATTGAAAATGATTTTTAACGAATACCTAACTAAGCCTTGTTTATTAAATTAGTACTAATTTGTAATAACCTAAAATGCCTTCATTGTATTTATTTAATCTACTTATGCATAAGTCTATATTATTATATTATTTGTAAAGGGTGTCCTAAACTTCATGCAAGATTGAATGTAATTGAATTGTTTCTCGGGATGTGGGACTGTAACTGTTAATGGTGCTCTGTGGCGATAAGATTATCTACTCATATGGCTACTCTACTCATTTGGCATGTACGTAAGTATCTTGCATGATTATTGCGACTCCCTTTAGTTCGTAAATTTCATTCAAACAAATTCTGACAAATGTGAAAATACGTACTGTGATAAAATATTTTGTATACCCTCATCCACAGTGGTGAGATCCGTTTGTCCGGCTGGCTGATCTACATGATAACTGCCCAAAATATTTACCGATTACAAATAATCTTAGCTACTGAGTATCATCTTCTTAGCTTGGAATTGAAAAGGTCGTCATGGCCACTGTCCTTCTGGTACCTGGCATAAATATCTATAAATTGTAATTAACTTCAACCAAGTTATCGGTAAATACTCTGTACACTATTTAATTAGGCAAACTTGGGATTTCGTCACACATTTTCTGGTACCTCCTATACAAAATTGAATCTAACACGTTTGAAACTTTTTTATTTTTGAAGTTCTAAAATATTTACACGCTGCGAAAGAATTGTCAAAGTTATACCACTTATCGGTTTGACAATAAATAAATATTGTCCGCCATAATTTTATGGCTTGGAACCTGTGTAAAAGTTCAAATACAAAACAATATGATCAATTGTCGAGAGCGCACTTCTTACAGATTGTTACATGTTCTCTCCAATTCCCTGATTAAATTGTGTCACACCACTTTTGAGTTCTAATTTCAATCGCATAGAAAGGACCACATATTTATATGTACATATGTATGTATGTTATGTATACAATCATATGACACTCGTATGCCTTGTTTCTTAAAATCTAAATTTAAAAAACGAAGTAAACATGAATTTGATTTTTATTTTTATAAATTTCAATGTCAAGGTATGACAATTGTTAGCAACAATATCAATTTCATCAAATAACATGTCGAACAGAGTGAAACCTATTGATATTTGCATTTTGCCTTAAAACATTTACATAAAAATGGTTTCCAGACACAAAAAAGAAGAGAAACTGCAAATCTTATAGACAACTCGAAACGAGATTCGATTCATATACAAGGGTTGCAGGAACATAAATGCATTACAATGTTTGTGTCACAAGGCAGCCAGTGCGACAACTTTTAAATTGCTACAATTGTAGTTCATAACTACGGGAATGTTTTTGTTATTGAAAAAACATTCATATGCGACTACTAAGACTCAGAAAATAAATTTCTGTTGACCTTTATAAATCACTAAGAGTATATAATAGGCGACCAACTAATCTAGAAACCGGGTTTCGAACTATTCGAACATTTAAATATATAAAACGCAAAAGAAAAGTGTGCTGATAGTCGAAGCCAGAGATAAAGGTGAAACAAAGTGTTTCAAGTAAATTTATAAATATCAATAAAGTTGAGCAGTTGACGAAAATGATCCAAAGCGACTAGGAAAATTGGCACTGAAATTGCAGGAAAGAACCTTCAACCTATAACAAATAATGATTTGACGGATGCATTTGGTATGATTTTGTGGTAAAAGCAGTTCTGAACAGAGATCTTATATTCTGTTACATTTAATGTGATGAAAATCGTAATAATAGTGGAGCTTATGTTCATGGTAAGTACATATACATATGATACAGATAGTATATGAATAGGCAGTTTATTAATAATACCACTATATATTTGTTTTTATTTGTAGGATCAGAATACGATGGTCGGTCACATTAACGCACAACCCCTAAAATACCACAATCTTCTTCCAGACGCGAGTTTCAGCATGGTTTGCATATAAAATATTTAACAAATTTAGTAAATATTTATCGAAAAAAATAAGTTTACTAAATCACTACAGAATTATTATTAGAAATAATATATATATAAACAAATTCATTGCAACAACGAAGCAAAGTCTTCATTCATTGATTCATTCATTCAAATTCATTGTAGCAACGAAACAAACAAATATTCACAAAGGGTCCGCTTCTCCTATATTGTCGTAAATTTTGTACCGACTTCTGGTCAAAAATCAGCTGATAAAAATGTTATGTTACATCTGTGAATATAGATAGATGACATCAAAACAAAAAGAACTCACACAAACAACTTTGACATTTACAGCGTACGATAAAATGTAAGCAAAGGAAATCAACTGAACTAACTCTATTACCGTATATTTTTTTTGTATCATGGATTGACTAAAAGAACAACGTAAAAATACAGTCAAAGACTTACAACATTAACTCAGACCATGAATAAACTCTCTCTTTGCCCCTCTTTTATTTTCCTGTTTTCGCAACAAACACAACAGTATTTGTATCACAATCAGAGCTATACTTAGATCACAAACACATGTATTATGAACTATTAATCATTATATTTCCAACATGTGTGGCCGTCGGTGGTGCAATGGTAGTGTGCGCGGCTGTTGTACATGAGAGCATGGGTTCTATCCCGGCTCAGACCACCTTACATTTCTTTCGACGACGATCACTTCGCTTAGTGAGAGAACTTCGCCATGAAAAAGCTTATCGAAATACCCTTCGGAACCGGTGTAAAACTGTAGGTCCCAATCAGTGAATAAAAAACTATAAAGCGCACAGCGCAATGATTATGACAAGCTCTCCCCTATCCCTTCATGGTATGTAATGGGAAACTATTTATTTATTAAACACAACTGTATTTATATCACACCCAGAGCTATATTTGGATCACAAACACATATATTATATTTATCACTCCCCATTCCGCATATCTCAAAGATTTTTCTTTCCAATCCAGACTATAATGCTTGATATATTTTTGTTTTTGAATGATTGCTATAATTAGACTGGTATAACGTTTTTAATATTGTTTTTTTTTTATTAGAAAGTTTTTATTATCTACTTTTATTGATTTAATTTTATTCTGAAGAAGACCCAGGGGTGTCCACAAGATTTGTCTTTCCGGTTGTGGCACACAATGTTTTATACATAACCTTGAGCTGTAATAGTTAACATGGTTGCAACTATAGTAGCAAGGTAAACTAAGTATATAATTAGTGACTTTCGGAAAATTCTGAATTTTTGTAGAATGCCGATATTTTCAGGATACGAATTATTTAAAACTCAACACTTTCAACCCCGGGATTTTCAAAACTATCATCATCCCGCTTGTTACGACGCCACTCTCTAATTTACTGTACTCAAAACTTATTTTCCCTTTACACTTCATAGAGGAATGGGGCTATTTAGGCTCGTTGGTTATGGCCCGATTTCGAATGGGTTTTGAAAGGGTTCATGGGATATTTTTGAGTAGTGTCTCCATCACTAAGCGAATTGACCACTGCGAATAAAAATGGAATGTGTCCAGTGTGAGAACTAAACTCCCGTTCTGGCGGGTTAAAAAGTATCATAAAAAGTATTAGTCTTTTGAAGATCCAAATGAAATCAAATAAATGGTTTAAACCACTAGTCTGCTTACCTGAGTATCAAAATTGTGTAATGACCTAAAACTAAATATTCAGATAACGACAATTTTCTTTTTAAAAACTACTGATTAGTGTAAACTAAGGTAACAACCTATTAAAGAAGGAGATAAAAAGACGGGAAATTCGATCTATGGTAAAAACAATGTGCTTGAATATCCCAATACTAAGCCAACTTTGAACCAATAATTTTGCTCTAAATATGACATAACCCATTTCCGTTTGAGACGTTTTGACTGATTACTGATTTGTGTTCCTTTGGACGCTAGAATGACATTTTTCACCTCAATCGATTCTAATTCTATGTTAAAACAAGCCACAAATTCTGAATATTTGCTTAATTTAATCAATTATTTCGATTGAACTTAGGATAAAATCCCACAATCATTATTTCTGGATTAACATTATAATCATCGATGTTGCGAAATATACCAAAAATCAATTTCAAATTCATTGATACTTCTATATTTTCGTCCAGAGAATTGTTCAATTGAAACAATATTTTATCCAATAACAATATTTTATCCAGGTACTTAAACCATTTGTCATTAGAATTCCGTATAATCGTTTATTAAATCCATTTATTAAATCCATATTTAACCCAAATATTTCTTTTTGGTTTTTGAAAATTATTAAGAGTTTTCACTCTTGTGGAAAATGGGTCATGAAAAATCTCATGTGCAGAAGTAAAGAAAAAACCTTACAAATCCCAAGAAAAGCAGACGCGTCATAATAATTAGAGAGTGGCATGTGGCAAATGCCAATCACACGGCTGTCGGTCGTCGTCTCCACCATCAAATGTTAACACAAACTTGTAAATATCGTAACTAATCACATGTTAGATGCGCCGTGTTGTTGAGTTGTTGTTTTTCTTCCATGTCCTTACATTTTTTTGCGAGCAGCCAATGAGATTTATGCTTATTCCTCGGCTATAATACTTCACTTATGTTTTGTTGCTTAGGTTTGTTTGCGTTAAGTCGTGTGTAACATATTCATTGTTGTAGGCCCGTTTTTGCCACGACATCCGCCCCCGCCTACCCTTCAGATTTCTTGGAACACCAGCGCCCGAATGTCTCCCTCAGTTAGTGGCATTACGATGAGGACATAGCGGATAGCCTGAACGATGTGCTGTGTAACACCAGTGACACGTGTAAACTCCAAGATACAATCGGAAACATGCGCATTGCCTCAACTTTACTCCGTGCACGCCAAGATACTTGATATGAGTGAAATTTGAATGAGGCACATGGCAGGATAACATTTCTCTGTTAAAAACATAGAGAGTAAATCTACAAGTTGTGAGAGAAACTTATTTCAATTTGCTCTTGGCAATTTGCAACACAACTTGAAGCGATAGAATGCTCTAAAATGTTAAGGTAGGTCAATATTCTTCCATTTTATCCGCAAATGAGCATCATGCTCTTGAAAGGAGCGTGAGAACTTAACGAAACTTCGTGTCCTCACCAAGTGTTAACAACAATAGAAATGTTAAACTTATTGGCATTCGTCTGTAGACGTAACTCATTTTTGATATCCTTATAACATCCAACTTGACAAATCTATCGAAACAGTTCTTCTTCAGATACAGAACGTAATAAATGGCATCGCCGAGGAACGTATTTCATTCGTAATATTGTGCGTTACGTAGCAAAACTGTTGCGATTTCGTAACTACATTCTCATACAATATAACGATGTGATACTTGTCTACTTATATATGACGCTGGTTTGTTTGTACAAGCAATTTATTATCAAATTTTCTCCGTAAACATAATGCTCACATTTGGAAAATTTATTTTAATTATTTGTATTTTTTTTAATGCAAGTAGTACGGAGCAAATCAATCGTTTTTATTCACTATTTTATTTAATTAAAATATATCTTATTTCCTCAAGCAGATTCTAGTTTATATTTTGGTGATATTTCTGTACTCAGATATACTGATCAACAGGCTCAACGAGATCAACCGGTGCATATGCAAATGCATAATTCAGACCACCGTGCATGTTTTCGATTTCTGCCAATTGACATGTCAAATGTTTGATTTTGTTTGAATTTTATTGCAATGTAACCGAAAAAAAATTTTATGTCAGATAACAAGCCTGCCTTCATTTTACTTTTCACACCTTGCAACGTCAAAATTTTATATATTTTGTGAGTCAGTGAGAAGTTGAATGGATCTTGCCAAACGAAGTTTTTAACTCGTTTGTCGAAATATTGTCGTTTCCCATTACATTCCATGAGGGATGGGGCTCAGTGAATAAAGGCCTAACGAACTAACGCCTAAAAAAAAAATGAAATAATGCCTAAAAATTGCAACAAAAAATTATATAGGAATTAGGCGGTTGTTCATTATGAAAGAATGTCTAATATTTTAGGCATTCCTTCATTAAAATTGTTAGGTGATTTTTCATAATGAAAGAAAGCCTAACAATCAAAAATGAAAAAACGCCTAATTAGATATTTATTCATTTTTGATTGTTAGGCTTTCTTTCATTAATGTTAGGCGATTTTTCATTTTGCTAAAAGTGTGATTTTTATTCATTTTTGATTGTTTTATTCATTTTTGATTGTTCATGATTTATTATGAAAAGCAATGGTTACGAAAGGTAAGTTCCGTTTTACAAAATGTTAAAATAATGGTATTAATTTTCCCTTTTACAAAATGCATACACTATCTTGTAAACATTCTGTAAAAGGGAAAATTATTAGTTTTTAAAATTATAAAAGCAATTGATTTTCCCTTTTACAAAATGCATACACTATCTTGTAAACATTCTGTAAAAGGGAAAATTATTAGTTTTTAAAATTATAAAAGCAATTCCAAATTCCAGTTGTTAGGTTTTCTTTCATTAGGTGTTAATTCATAATGAAAGAAACCCTAACAATTTAGACTTTCTTTAATTTTTAAAATTAGACTTTCCTTCATTTTTAAAGTTAGACGTTCTTTCACTTTCTTCTTAGGCGTTCTTGTTTAGGCATTCTTTCATTTTGAAAAATTAGGCGTTAGTTCGTTAGGCCTTTATTCACTGAGCCGAGGGATGGGAGTCAGCTGCTCACAAACGGTGAGCTTTAAGCTTACTAATTTGTCGACTCACAGATCAGGACCTATACGGCCCTTACACCGAATTCGAATGGTTTCATTGTATGACGAGCAGGCATTTTATTTCGCAACATTTGCGATAGCGCCATAATCGCGTCGAAAGGGGTTTCTGTAAAACAGCACATGGAAACGGGAAAATACAAGAATTGTGAAGAAAGAAAAACTAGAGGTGTTTGCGTGACGTGCTTTGTCGTTATTGCTATGATCATGCAGTGATTTCTAAATGCAAAATCTTGTGTGATCCTTGAACAAATTCAATAAACAAATCGTTTTCAATACTTCCAGTGCTACGTTTATGTCTTCGGTAAACATAATATAAAACTATGTTACATAATATTCTTCTAAGTATATTCTAATATGCTTCGTAGAAGGTCAACAAATTCGCCTGATTCGCACAATCCTCAGTTCAAAGATTACTTACACAAATACGACGTGCCGTGATTAACCTGGCAAACGATCCCCCTTTTGGCTGGATTATCCCGCTTTTCGATATGTCATCGTGCCTTGGATTTCAATGCCGCTTTTTTACAGAAAGGTCCCGCTTTATGACTTTTTTCCCTTTAAAAGTAGACTAGTTAGTATAATTTAGACTGGAAGTTATATTATTTTTGTAATAAAAAATTCTCTACAGTCACAAGCAGGATTTTAAGTCGCATTGTCAGATGAACTTCATCATAAGAAGCTTAGTTGTTGGCTACTGACATCCGTTCAAATGTGTCACTGACTGAAATAATTTCATAGGGGTTTTTGTCTAATACTTTATGTCTAATTTTTTACAGTTGAATGAGTCAGAAATGTAGCGAAAACCGAAATCGCCGACTTCAAATTCCGGTTAAGACGAAAATGTTTCTTTTTGTAATTAGTTAATTTTGTATTGACTTAGTGGGAGAGATTAATGTCGGGCGTAATCTCTTGAGTTTACGTTCCAACGTAAGTGACGTCAGGTAGCTTAGTGGACTGTATTTAAGAGGGGGTTAGATAGCAGTTAGGCCCAATTCCTCAGGAGTGATTATTTGCTGCGCTAAGGAGTTGGTGTTACTTGATTGTATAATTTCTCAAGGGTTGGAGAAATTATACAGACAAGCTGAGAAAAATAGAAATGAGTAAAACCAAATGAATTAGTACAATTCAATATGTTTTGTTTATTGGGCTTTGTTGATGCTCACCAATTAGGGGTTCAAGGAACAGTGCCGAGTTTTTACAAGTTAAGTTCGCAAGAAACTTAAATTTTTATCGTTTCTTTGTTTTTATCTTTCTTAACCGTTAAGTAACAATTCACAATGATTTCAGTAGAGTGTAAAGTCTGCATATACAGTACAATACTTTAAATAGTAGTAGATAATAATTGTGTAGTAGTATTTTAGCAAACATTATAATTCGATAGTTCATATTCTTTTTAGATTAAAATTCAATTTTTACTTAGTTATAAATATATACATATAAGTATAATCGTAAGATTATACAAATTTTTTAGTCTGAATTTTTAAAAATAAAAAAAATATAATACACAAAAGTATTTTTTTATCAATATAAAATTATACGATATATTAAATAATTATTAATAACCCGAAAAAATATATATTTTTTTTTAAATCTAATTTAAATTATTTTTAAATATTATATTTTATTTAGTTAAATGTTAATTAATTTATTAAAAATAACAATGTCCCGGTTTTTGATCAAACATTATCATACATTTTCAAAATTTTGGCAGGGCATTTGTTTTGCGTTCGCATTCTGAAGTGTTAATCAAGCATATACTTTCCAATTTTCCGCGAATTTCTCGTTGTAGTTCTCGAATTACCTTTTATGTAGATATATGTGGTATTTATTGTGTATATTTATCTCTCACGTAAAATCGTAAATTAAGTAAATAGAAAATTTAATTTAAAAATTTGAGAAAAAATCTAAAATTCTTACAATACATTCTTCAACTTAAAATACATGCAACACGTCGTTTGAGCCCCATATTTCTAATAACACTAAAAATCGAAACTTCCACGGCCGGTCGGAGACTTTAAGTACCTTCGTATAAAAAAAGGTTTGACGTTCTCGTAATAAGGTCTTCAGAATTTTTAGCATTTTAGCAATAATAGCAAGATTCCCATCTTTAGTGCTTTAGTGCCCTATTACACGATGAATAAATGCGAATTTCAAAAATCGCGAAAAAAATAAAAATAATTATGGAACGTCATTGAAGCAACATACTCCAATTAAACACCTACATATGTATATGTTCAATTTTCTAATAAGTTTTGAACACCACTTCACTTACTAATACTTACATTTCTAAAACAGACACCGTAAACTAAACATCGAAGGTATTGGGGGGTCCATTGTGACTAAGTTCCCTTTTCGATAACGCAGCTAACATTTTTTCTCAGTGTATTAAAAAATAAAAAATAAATGGTTTCCCATTACATCCCATGAAGGGACTGGGGAGAACTTCTCACAATCACTGAGCTGTGCGCTTTCCAGTTTTCACTCACTGATTGGGACCTACAGTTTTATACCGATTCCGAACGGTAATTTGAGAAGCTTTTTCATGGCTAGATACTCGATAGTGTCGCCGTCACTATGCGAGGTGACCGCCACCGAAAGAAATTTTTTTTGAAGGTGGTCAGAGCCGGGTTCTAACCCAGGATCTCATGTACAAGAGCCGCGCACACTAACCATTGCACCACCGACGGCCTCAGTGTATTATCTCCTCGAAATGTACACAAAAATTGAAAATAAAATATTTTCATACCTAGCAAACCTCCTCCAACATCGGATTTAGAACTAAAAGTGACATGCACTGCATCAGAATAACTAGATATTATTAATGCAATCATAAAAAAATACTGCGACTGTAACGTCATTGACGGTGTAATTACCCATATATGAGAATGGTATTCCTACAGTTGCGGTAGTCGACACTACAAATGTAAATGCACATTCTAACCATTCGCCCACAATTTTCTAGCATTGGATAAGGTAACTGAACAACTAAAAATATTATGCTATATTTGGCTCACAGTTTTTGCCGCATTTCAAAATTCATAAGATCGAAAAATCCATCCGACTTGAATTTGCTGTCATGTGTGCGGTAAAGTGTTGAAGAAACTAGTACATAAATTGAAGTCGGGTGAACCGACTTAAACATACCCTCACCCTAGGTCATCCATTTCTTCCGAATTCTTTAAAAAAAAAACCCCTATATTCACCCTTACATTGTACGAATGGGCGTGGCAAATGTGACCATATTCAAAGCAGATTGACGTTGCGCCAAATATTATTTAATACCCAACTTAGTTGGGATCCTCAGTGGTTTTGGGGAATTGTTGTGACTACCAACCAATTGTCCGACCAACATTTATGTGGGAGGTACAAATATGTGAATGGCGAAGTTGTTGTTAATCTTTTATTACACTAAAATATTGATTAGTGTCAAATTTTATTTAGATCGGTTGTGGTTCACTTTTGTTACATTTCGATAAACGTTCACAAATGATCCGCCTCTCCGATTTTTTGAGTAAAGGCTGGGGGGTAGACAGTTCTCTTCACGTTGTTTCATTCCTCAAAATCTTTTCTCACTTCGGTAGCACACACATATGTATATGGTATCCAATCGGTTAACCGTTGTTCGATTAATCGAGCAATTTGTGGCAAATATTTGCTCGAGTATTTTAAATCTATTGATTTCGAGTAATAAATTAATCGAGTAATTTATACCGATTAATCGAATAAATCGAGAACAATAAAATAATACAATATTAAATTTATAATGCACCATAATATGTCAGAACGCGTATATGTGAAATGGTACTCAAGTTTTATTTTGGCAGGCCTTTTAATTCCAATCTTTTTGTTATAATATTTTCGAAACAGGATACTCCATTATGTAAAATATGATTTGATAAATATGATTTAAGAAATGGACAATTTTTAATGGCCGTTTTCGGATATATACTGGGAATTGTTTCTCAATTGCACCAAGTAAAGAAGCATTTAATTTGTTTGCCATACTATTGAGAAAGTTATGCTCATAATTATAATGCCAAACTGTTAATAGCATTATTTACTCTTCAGAATCTTTGTGTATAACGAATGTGATCTGATCTCATAATTGTTTCCACATTATCTTGCTACATGTCCAATCTAAAGTCAGACATTTAATGAGAAAAGTTTTGCATTCCATATAGTTTAATGAATTTATATTAATTGTTAACGTGGATTAAGTTGTTTATTAAAAAAATTTTATTATGCCTGCTTTAAATTTATATTTTCCTATTAGATCCATCAATTTCAGAATAGTAAAAGTACTCGAATAACTCGAGTTATACAAAAACTTTACTCGTTTGTTCGAGTAAGTCAGGAAACGTATTTTCGAGTTCACTGATTACTCGAATAATGCAAAAACCCGAATAATTGGATATCCTACACACATATAAGAATGAAAAACGCAAAAACCAAAGCAACACAAACACAAATATATTTGGATCAACAACACATATATTATAACATTTTAATCAGAATCCTGCTGAAAAATACATGAAAACCCGCAATCAAAGGGGAAACAAGAGAGCAGCAGATGCTCATTTCTTGAAAAAAAATAATGCATTCAAAGCTAGTAAGTGTTAAAAGAGCCGGTTTAAATCCTTTTTTCTAATTAAATATTTTTTATAACTGTAGATTTGTATATTGATAAAATGAATTATATTAAATAATATAAACTGCAATCAAAAAATAATTTCCGTCTGAATATTATTATGTTTGAGAGGAAACACGCACTGCTTCCGCTTACATATATACATATGTATATGGAGGTTTGGGAAGATATGCACGATGACTTCCACGTAAGTATTTGGATGCTTGAGACGAAACACGTAAAAGCATGCTTGTTTGCAAGTAAACATGTTAATGTCTGAATTTAATTATGAGTGGGATTGCAAGTAAACATGCGATTGTTTGCATTTAAATTAAAGTGAGTTTGGGACTCGCAAATGTATGCATATTTTGAGTGTATTCCAAACATGCATGGGTTCCTGCAAAATGTGTTTGGGAGCATATGTTACAGAGACCGTTTTTTCAGCATGCACTGTTTGCGATGGTATTAAATTAGGTAAAAATTGGTTAATAAAATTTTAGTATACGTGGGTTAAAATGTTGAGCTAAACCGGAATATGGGTTTATCAAATTCGGCAAATTTTAGTAGTTCTACAAGTTTAAAATAATTTTCATTCATACCATTACTTTCAAAAACTTCAGCAAAAGTGGTGGTAAGTTATAAAGAAAAACGTGTTTGTAACGAAAAAAATCGTTCACACGTGAGAGAGAAAGAGGAGACAAAGCAACAAAAAACTGTAATTAGTGACACAATTTAATAAGACGACCATTGGCCTACAACGCTAAGGCGCTGATGAGAAGACACAGAATCTTCGAAACTATTGTCCGCCAACTTGAGTTCAAAACCCAGTTCCGACTGTTTAATTGTTTCAATACTTGCAGAAAAACCTGACCTATTAGCTTCTAATATAAACAACTGCAGATTGAATCGTATAAAAATGTTCAACCAATTGAGTTTTGTTTAACCTTGGAAGATGTACAATTGAAATTTATTTGATTTAAGAAGGGAAATTAACTAAATTCTTTGAAAAGTTTTAACTGTCGTTTCCAATTCAGTTATTTTGTTTCTTCAGAGTTACATTTTATAGCACGTGTTTTCTAAATTTTAGGATTTATTACTTTATTTGAAGACCTTATTTAGAGGAAATTTATGATCTAGTTTAATTTGGTTTGTCTATTTTGGATTTCCTGAGATGATCTATCTACGATGGCTTCGAAAAAAAAAATATTTATTAAATTTTAAATATTCAAAAATTAAATTATTCGAGCATTTGGTCGTGTTTATTAATTAATTATATTTTTTCGATATTTCGCTATCCTTTGGATAGCATCGTCAGGAAGATATAAAGGGTCCGCCATCTAACGTTTTTTTTTTCAACTAGTGCTTATTTCGTGAATGGTAACACTTAGCTCATGTCTGATTTGACAGACAGTTAGTTTTATCCTTCCGCTAAACGAATATGGTTGTGTATACGCTTGAACAACGCTGGGAAATATTGCGAAATTACTTTGAAAATCATGGTAATATTGCAGAATGTGTGCGAAAATTGCGTACGGATTTTGGAAGAAGAGAAGCACCGTCAGCTCCGTTTGTTCGTTATCTTGTGAAAAAAGTGAAAGAAACTGGCATCCTCATCGATAAACCAAAGCGTGAAAAGCCAAAAATAGTGCGTACACCCGAGAATATTGCTGCTGTGGCAGAAAATGTGCGTGAAGCGCCATCAACATCAATTCACTGTCGTTCTCAACAAATGAACATTTCGGAGACATCATTGAGACGAATTTTGCATAAAGACCTTGGTATGACGCCATACAAAGTCCAATTGGTTCAGGAGTTGAAGCCAGCTGACCATCCAATGCGTTTTCGCTTCACTAAGGGGGCCCGCGATCGACTTACAGAAGATGCCGATTTTGCCAAAAAAAAATCATCTTTCAGATGAAGCTCATTTTGATCTTGGCGGGTATGTAAACAAGCAAAATTGTCGCATTTGGGGCAAAGAAAACCCGCACGCATACATTGAAAAGCCGATGTACCCAAAAAGAGTAACTGTTTTGTGCGGATTTTGGTCCAGAGGCATAATTGGGCCATTTTCCTTCGAAAATGAGCAAGGAGTGGCGTTACAGTCAATGGCGATCGTTATCGGGCCATGTTGAACGAATTTTTGTTCGCAAAAATTGAAAAGGAGGATATTGGCAACATTTGGTTTCAACAGGACGGCGCTACGTGCCACACAGCCGAAGCTACACTCGATGTTTTGCGCCCTGTTTTTGAAGATCGCATTATCAGCCGCAGAGCTAATGTCGTTTGGCCACCTCGGAGCTGCGAATTGACACCTTTGGACTATTATTTGTGGGGTGCCCTCAAAGATAAGTGTTACGCCGACAAGCCAGAGACAATTGACGCTTTAAAGGAGAATATTCGTGAAGCCAATGGTGAAATATAGCTGCACACAATCGATAATGTGCTTAAAAATTGGACCGATCGTGTAGGCTACAGCATGGCCAGCCGAGGCAGCCATTTGAATGAAATTATTTTCCATTATTAACCGGAAGGATTGTACTTTCAAATAAAAAAAGAAATTTGAGAAAATATTCAGTAGTTTTTTTTACAGCATTTTCAAAAAAAAAAGTTATTTGGCGGACCCGTTATTATTAATTGATATGGAAAAAATATAATTAATTAATAAACACGACCAAACGCTCGAACAATTTAATTTTTGAATACAATACGAAAGGTCGGATAAATCATCACTTATTCAAAATTTGAATATTTTATAACATTTTTAAATCTCAATATGAACCACACATTTGTGCATTATGAGCATCAGCTTTGGTTATCGGTCACATTTCCTGTTGTTGTAACGCCACTCCCGAAGCAATCCTTGTTGTGCACATAGTTAGTCATCGCAAAAAATAAATTGAATAATCTTTATTAAATTTTTTGAGCCAGGAAAAAAGTTATCGTCAAAATTCGCGGTCACGATGAACACGTCTGTGGCGCGCTTAAACTTAAGCGGACGGCAGACTAGTCATTAATGTCCATTGACATCAGCTATCCTTAATGTTTATTGTTGGTATACCGCCCTTCTTGATGCCAACTGAGAATGTAATCGAAATTGTTATCGATATTTCAACCTCGAATATTAAACGAAATTTTCAAAAATTTTATTTGTCTTTTTGTTCTTATTTTTTCGATTTTTCCATGAGAATATATTTTCAAAACTATTTTTTTTAATTTCAACTTTCGATAATTCGATCGATCGATTCGTGTTATCGATTTTTTCATTGAATATTGTCGTCATATTTTGAAGTATTCTACAAAAAAAGACGTAATCTGATCGTGCTAAACATGAGCAGCAATTGGGTATTAAACTGCATTATGGATTTTATTCAAATTTAGAACCAAATTTAACTGGACACTCACTAAAACACAACACGATTTAGAGCATATGTTTTCTGGACATTATACCGACATTTATATTCTAGGATTGTCATTCAAGGACTGTTATCCTTCTGTGATGCAAATTGAATTAACGTATTGTTTGCATAATTTTAGTATTTAAATAAGATTTACTCCATCATTTATGATCATCATTACAATAATATTTGAGAAAATCGAATTCCCACTGTGTCTAAAATCTCACAATCAAACAGTTTAGCGTTTCTATTTGTCAGGCATTCTAATGGTAAAGCTTTGCTGATCAATCGTAAAATACTTCAAGTAAGGGCAGGCAGCAAAATAATCTTTAAAAATAAAATTAAAATTAGCCAGTACATAAGTTTCAGTCGGCTGAACCGACTTAATCATACCCCACCCTAAGTCATCCATTGCGTGGGAGTTCTGTTAAATAAAAAACGCCCGCACTCAAAAGTGACCATATTCAATAGCAGATTGACGACATTGCGCTAAATATTATTGAATACCCAAATTAGTTAGTTTCCCTTCTAATATTTATATGCGAGGTACAAAAATGGGCATGGCAAGTTGTTGCCAAAATTTTGATCAGTACCAAATATAATTAAGATCGATTATGATTTATTGGAGACATCAATTCGGCAAACCGGGAATACGCCCAACGTTTGTATGGGAGGTACGAAACTGGGCGTGGCACAATAGTCATGTAGTAGCTTTTACCAAAATATTGCCTAGTACCGAATTTTATTAATATCGGTTGTAGTTTACTAGAATTATAGTGTCGATCAACCGGTCATCCGCCCAATTTTTATTTGGGAGGTACCAGATTAGGTGTGGAAAAACAACTCATTTTCTATAGGAGAGCTTTATTTGACTAAATATTGACTAGTACAAACTTTCATAAAGATAGGTGCGGTTTTGCGGAACTTCTCGTGCCGAACAACCAGACGGCCAACAACTTTTGTATGGGAGGTGCCACAATGGGCGTGGCATAATCACCCTTGTTTCAATCGGTGATTTGCGTTTGATAACGTGAAGCCTTATACCTAATTTCAGTAAGATCGGAAGTGTTTCACGCGATTTATCGGATTGACAACCCGGACGAAAACCTTGTTTTGTATAGAAGGTACCAGAATGGGAGTGACAATGTAGCCCATTTCCTTCAGTTAAGTAGGCATTTGCAGATTATTAACCGGTGTGAGAGTTGAAGCTAATCACATCTACCGGAAGAAAGGTTTGAAAGAAATACTATTTTGTGCTAAATGTGTCGATTTGTATGGGAGGTACCACAAGGGGCGTGGTCAAAACGCCCATTTTCAAGCTATATTGTCACAAGCTATATTGTCAAATAATAGATACTGACACAATTTCATTGTGATCTGTAAAGATTTACGGCAGCTAGATTTACGGCAGCTATCGACCAGCCACCCAGTCAGCCAGACAGACAGAGGGACATGGCTCAAACATCTTAAAAAGTCCTAAAACGAATTTTGTCCAAAGATACTAAGGGTTTAATATGGCTTCTTCTATGTGTAACATTTTTTTTACGTATTAAATGATATATAACCCCATTCCTATGGGTGAGGGTATACAAATTAAATTTAAATAAATATGTCGCCGATGATTTTCCAATATTTCCGGGAAAGGAATAATTTTGTGGTTAATATCGAAGAAGTATTGGCAATATTGCCCATGCCCAATCTTATTTTCATATAAAAATTGGTTTGTGATTAACATTGATTTGCATATGTCACATCACAATTTCTCCTTACTTCCAAATTGTTATGCAAAGGACATTTACCCATAAAAATACGAAAATATTTCACGAATATCTCCAAGTACATAAATCTGTTGGAAGTTACAGTTCATTAACACTTTCCCGCTTCTACATCACTGTCAGTTTCAATGAAGATGTAACAACAGTCTCAATGCCGCAGCAGTCGTCCCTGTCCTTTATTGTGGCAACGTCACTGTTAACCGCGGTGGTAGAACTTTTGATAGAAATATATTCGAATGTGTAAAAAGGAATAAGTTAATTTATTTTTCTATTCAGTCGAAGTGTTGTATGTGTGTGTTTGTTTTGTTACATTTAATGATATAAGTTACTTTTCTTATGCACACTTACAGTGGAAAAGAGAGAAAGAAAGAGAGAGAGAGAGAATGACAGGGAGGGAGAGAGAGAGTCCTTCGCAAGTTGTTTCTAATGTATTTTTAGTTGTGATTTGAAAACATATAATTTTCGATGTCAACATCATCATTTACATTCCATTCTGGCTCTATGACTCTGTCATTGAAAGTGAACCCCCACAATTAGGACAATCTGAAACGATACTTCAGTATAAACAAAATTATAGCTTATGAGGACATCAAAATAAACAACTTAACTCAACCGAAATTGGTCTCGTAGGCCGGCTTGTGAACTTTAGATGATGACTATGTACATAGAGGGCGGGGAAACAACTGTAATTAGCAGACAATTATTAAATTATTTCCATATGATTAAGAATGTGGGTGTCTAATAACAGGTTACAAATGACCGGCAATGAAACCAGAGTCCAAATGACCCAGCACATTTGCCATCATCAAGCAAGTCGTCGCAAAATATGACCACACACTCTGATATAATAACAACAATAGTAACAAATGAGAGTAATTTTCTCCGATAATATTTGGGAAGGCAACGGCAACAACAAGGACATTTAACAAATGTCCTGTTATTGTTTATTTCAACGTCGTCTACTAGTTCCTTTAACTTCAATCGCCGTTGTTGTTGTTTTTTTCATTCTTACTTTGCGACTGATAAGCCAAAATGACAATTGACCGAGATAATGTACATGAATACAATGCACACTGGTTGAAGTTCCTAGAAAAAAAATGGAAAAAAATAACTTGAATCTGAACAAATCCTAGTAATAATTTGGACATATCGCATTTTAACTACAAAAGAGTAATAACTCAAAATTTACAAATTTCCAGTGAAAACAAAACATTAAAAAATTTTTTAAAATACACAAACATGGGGCAAATTAATTAGTATATAAATATATATTAGTATAATTTAGAATATAATTAGACAAATTAATTAGTATATTTAAATTTGAACTACCTCTACAAATGCAAACTCAAAGAACTTTAAATACCATTGGCAATTTAAAATAATATTTTTTTATTTCAAATATTTTTGAAATTGAAATGACATGCTACGAAGCAACACCAATCAAAGCCACAAACGTCTGCATATAAAAAACTTTAAAAACAGAATTGCCAGCAGTCAAGAAACTTCAAAATAATTAAAAGCATTCCCATAATTCAAAAATTAAAAAGTTTTACATTGTCATTGCGAACAATGGTAATTCTTTTGCATTTGAATTAAATAGAGTTATGCAAATTCAAATCCAATGCAAATTAAACAATCCCAACACAGAAAATACTCAATAAGAGACACTTTTTTTTGAAGAAACGAGAGAGGAAAATTGTTAATTTTTTACACTGCAATTGTTAGCGTGCGCGACTCCTGTACATGACAACATAGCTTTTATCCCTGGTCGAACTATCTTTCATCTATTTCGCCTACTGTCGTCATGCTTAGTGACGGCGACACTATCAAGTATTTAGCTATAAAGAAGCTTCTCAACAACCGTATGGAATCTGTGTAAAACTGTTGGTCCCAGTCAGTGAGTGTAAAACTAGAAAGTAAAGTGAAAACTAGAAGGCCTCCCCTGTCACATCATGGGATGTAATGGGAAGTATTTATTTAGAAATTGTCTTGGCTATTGTTTTTTTTTTTTTGTAGCAAACAATTTTAAATGTTACTTTTTAAATTACTACCCATTTGTAGTTAGGATGTCAAACATGAGCACCAAGGTCCCTTTATCAAAATATACTATATCTTGATTTCAGCAAAGTTTAGCAACGTTAGCGTATTCCTACCAAATAGCTCTGCCGATAGTGAAACTCCCATTCCCTTCTGATTATCCAGGGAGTTAGCTTTGAACGAATCGTAGCAATATCAATATTCTTTTGTTGATAGCAATGTTTTATGTAAGTTGATTAAAATCAATATAACAACGATTAAGCCCCTGGTTCAGAAATATCAAGTAAATACACGCTGAAAAAAACGAACCCTGTAACATTATCCAGGAACCATGTATATGTGTGGAAAATCTGTATACGTACGTGCAATCATTATGCGTGTTTTGTTTACACCGCCTGCTTATACCTGCTTATACAATCGCTTGTTTTGCACTTGCACTTGCACTTAGCGAAGACTTAGCGAAAACTTAGCGACGCGAATCATTTTCGCTAAGTTTAAAGAAATTTTTTTTTGACATCTTTTTATAGTTTCGAATAAATTATTTATTGCCGTTTTCTTTGAAACTTAGCAAGCGATAATCGCTTGCTTGTAACCAAAATACGACAATTGTTTTCATGCGTTGAAGATCTGCTGCCTATTTTCTTCTTTGTTGTCGGGTAATACAGAAGGGCAAACACTCTGTAGTTGGACACAAGTTTATTATATGTGTAACTAGCCACAAACACGAAGTAGTTGCACCAAAACAACAACAAAAACATATTTTTTAGCGTGTTATAGTACAAAGCTTCCAGAAATATTACAATTACCAGGAGAATCTATAATAACGAATTTTGGATCGAAGTTCCTTATCGCTCGTTGTGGGAACTTAAACAACTTTTTTTAACACTATTAGCTACAGCCCCGTATTATCAACTATAGTGGGTACTTTTGCTTCGGTTTGTGTCTAGACTAACATATGTTAGGAAATTTCTTGTTAATGGGCAGTTTTCTAGGTAGAGCCAATAACCAATATTTAGTATATATTGTAGTTTTGAACCCAATAAAAAGTAAATTTAGAAAAGCCAAAGTGAAAAGAATTTAAAAAAATAACATTTTCTTAAAAAAAAGAAAATTTTCTCAAAAAAATACCTATTCATATTCCTAAACAAAGTACCTTTTCTTAAAAAAATGCGTTATCTTTAAGGAAGTACCGTTGCTTAAAAAAGTAAACCTTCTTACAAAAAGTACCTTTTCTTAAAAAATTTAATTTTTTTTCAACCAATTGCCTTTTCTTAAAAAATTACCTTTTCTTTAAAGAGTACCTCTTAAAAATGTACCTATTCTTGAAAAAAGGACCAATTCAAAAAAAATCCCATTTCTTAAAAAAACCATTCTCTTCAAAAAATTAACTTCTCTTAAAAAGATACGTTTACTTTTTTTTAAATTTTAGTTTTTTTTAAAAAATTTTATTTTATTTTTTTACTTATTGCTCGAGGCCATTCTATATCTCTATTAAATATACTTTTTTTCAATAAAAATAGTTTTTCAAATGTTTTCCTATTATTCCTATGATATTCATCAGCGGTTGTTTGGAATGATTCTATTGAAAAATTCATCAAACTAAATGCAAATGGAAATTCACTTCAATTGAGAATTTCCAACTAGTATGCAAATGTTCAAAAAATAACACACAAGAAAACATTTGTAAAAACCGCTTTCCATCTCTAGAGAACCATCAGCCCCCATTAGACATGTTTTTTGTTATTGCCTAAAATACAACACAATTATTTTTCTTAAACATAAAATAATACCTTTTCTTTTCTTTTCTTGAGATAAGTAGGCTTTCTGAAATTAAGTAAATTTTCTTAATAAATAAAAAAAATAAATGGTTTCCCATTACATCCCATGAAGGGACCGGGGAGAACTTCTCACAATCACTGAGCTGTGCCCTTTCCAGTTTTCACTCACTGGTTGGGACCTACAGTTTTACACCGATTCCGAACGGTATTTTGAGAAGCTTTTTCATGGCTAAATAACCTTTTCCTAAAAAGAGTACCAGTTCTTAAAAAAATACTTCTGTGTAACAAAAAATTCATACTCTTATGGATTTTTCTTACAGAAAGCACTTCTCCTTTAAAATAGTACCTTTTCTTAAAAACAAACATTAGCTTTTAATAATAGAAGGACCTCTTTTACAAAAAAGGGTCTAAAAATATACATTTTAAAAAAAATACATTCTATAAAAAAAATTTTCTTAAAAAAAGGTCATCATTTTACAAAAAGTATCTTTTCTTCAAGATCCATTTAAATTATCGTATTTTTTAACGGGTACCTTAGGTTCGTTGGAACTAACTAGTACATAATATATAGCGCAAGAAACTTCGTTCCAACCGGGAGTGCCCTGACACCTCATGTAATTTTGTTTAATAGAAATTAATTGAAGAAACAGCATTGAGTTACTACATACACTTTTCCACTATTGACCGCTTTGTAGCCAGTGTGCGCTGGGATGGAATGGGTGAGGGTGATTGCCACAGCCAAATACATTAGCAGTAACCGGGAACATGAACTTTGAACCACATTTCTTATCCATTACAGATACTAGAACAAGACATTCCTTAGACTCCAAAGGCTAACGACAATATACAAGTAGGAGGAAACGAACACAAAAACAACATAAAATAAGCTTCTCCCAAGAAAAATGTGTCTACAAACTTTAAAGGACATTCAGGAGCAGGCAACATCATCATCATCAGTAGCAGCAGCCGAAGGGACTGGCGGAGAGAGGAAGAAAAAACAAGCCACGAATATGTACGATACACATAGAAAAACAAGGGCACTTAACTTGCAACAAATTGTAGAACAAGCAGCAATTGCCACTTGGCATCATGCCTTCTGCCGAGGCCACCTGCCTGCCTCTCCTCCCTTCCATAATGTTAAATGAATCTTTTTGAATGGATGATTTTGTGGGTCGCTGCGTTAGGCATGAGATGACAGTGGATGGGATGCTACAGCTGAAGCTTGCAGTGGATATGTTTGTGTTTGTGTGGAGGCTGTGGCGCTGATATGTAAACACGATAATGTGCTCCCTGTTAAAACGGTTACTTATTAATCATTACAATTCACAGCAATCATAATGATAATCATATAAAAACAAACAAGCGCAACATTTACGAGCGTTTGTGTTTGTGATGGCAAATTTATTCCACGCATGTGGTAGTGTCTGAAGGATAACAAGGATATCTACAAACGCAGAGAAATAACACCTGCAAGTAATAGAGAGGGAGAAAGAACATTTGCATAGACCATATACCCAAATAATGTATCACTCCTTTCGAAGTGGAGCATATTAAGTCGTAGAAATAAATTTTGTTGTGAACATTTTAGAATAAAGGTGAGTGTTGGGGAGGACATTTGCCAAATTAAGAACATATACCTAGGCAACAATAAAACCACTACATTTGCATTTGATGTTTTTACCTCAGACATAAGCTTTGAATTTGAGACAAAGGACATAGATTTAAAGTCGTCCATTTCGCAAAGTGATTCCAGCAGAACATGTTGCTGATTGTCATGAAGTCTTGTACAATTGGGCGGAAGAAAAATATAAGCTGAATAATGATATTCGCAATGATACGGACGTCGAAAGTTAACAAAAAGATCAAAAACTTTGGTATCCCATTTACTTGGATGGAGTATTTTCGTTCTTTGTCTTCTTAATATTTACTCTCAATCCTACTATTTTTGCAGTCTGTTTAACTTGGCTTTGATGTCGCCAAAATTGTGGGGCCTAAGACATATGGTATCTGCATAGTCTGCATAATGACGGTGTTCATTAATAATCATTATCATTACCTCGTCTGTAAATAGACCAAATTATATGGGAGGGCAAGACATATCCTTGTCTACTCCCGCATAAGCGGTGAAACATTGGTCTTCCTTTCCATTAAAACGAACTTTATATGTTGCACACCTGTACAGTTCCCGAATCATGGATACTATGCAAGGTGAACCACATTGAGTTTCGGTGTTACTATCGAATACTTGTTCAAAATCTACGAAAATATGGTACAGAGGCGAGTGTCATTCAACCGATTGCTCTATGATTATCCAGAGCATGTGTACACGGTCGGCATGTGAACGATCGCACCCACAGAAAAATTAAGCGAATTAGCTGTAACCGAAGTTAGAGGTTGTCACAACTATATTAGAGGTCGCCAGAACCATATTATATGTCATCGCACCTGAACTAGAATAGAAGTCTTCAAAACCGCAGTTGAGGTTGTTGCAACCTATTGGGCGTTGCTTCAACCGAATTTCAGTTGTGGGGAGTAAATTCAGTCGGGACAACCTTGTCGCAACTGCAATTCAGGATCAACAGCCGTCGCTACAAGCTCATTTTAAACAATTACATAGTTTCGTGAGTGCAGGTCTGAAACTCGGTCGTTCCTTACGAACAATTTGCTCCACTACCGGCGAGACCCGCTGTAGTATAAGGGTCGCCATTACTGTGACTATTGCCTTGAGCAATGTAATACTTCTCCAGTTGGTGGACAGTGTTACCTGGAGACGATATTCACAAACTAGTTAGCGATTCACAAACTAGTTACAAAACGAGGATGTCAGTAATATAAGACTTAACATGTTTACAAACTACAAATTTTAAATTGGTCACAGTGACTTAAATGCATCCTTGGCCTAAATATATCCTCTGTATGTCTAATGCATATGTACGTAATATACTTTATACATATTTATATACGTCTACCATTTTTACACGATTACAGATGGATTTATCCAAGTTTAGATGTACAAACATGCAAGCAAAATGGAAAATTTGTATGTGTGAAAATTATAATCTGAAGTATTGTAGCAAACAGCTTTTCAGATTAATGTTAACTCAGTGGAAAAAATTCAAGCTTTTGCTGCATTATTTGCATTTCCGGAACAAGGACATGCAACGCTATCTGGGAACAACCCAAACATTTTTCTGGTAGTTTCAAAAATACCACAATTACGAGTCGCGTCAAAGTTGTGCCATTAAACGTTTTGTATCGAAAAGTCCCCGAATTTCCGTTAATTGTTTTTAACACGCTAACTATGCATGGCAAGGCTGCGTGTTATTTTTTCCTTTTTGTTGACAACATTTTCGGCTTTAACTCAATCAACCACATTAGGCCCACATGTTTTCCCTTTAAATTCCTATATTTGTGCGAATAGTTGGTCGACCACAAATTGTGGTGTGAGACATGAGGCGCCCTCACTCGCCCCCCCCCCCCCCACCCGAAGTGCTATAACACAACTACAACTACGACTCAATTAACATTTAAATACCAGTGGCGGGGGGATTGCCAGTGAAGTGGAATTTTCGCAACCGCTCATAAATCACTTAATTGTCAGCGTTATAACCAAAAGTGTTAAAATGGTTTTGTACTCATTTTGTACTAATTGTAGAGACACATTTAAATTGGAGTTGGGACTAGGAATTGCCCAGGCTCACTCAAGTGAGCGTTTTGTTTCAAATTAAGTGTTTATGATTTTTGCTTTTTGGTAAAACATACCAGAGATGATACAAGTTTGTAGAAAAGTACAGGAGATATTTTAGGGATCACATTTCGATTGAACAATATTTTCGATCATTGTTGTGGTGTTGTGTACCATTCAGATCGAGCCTGACTTTGGACTCCAAGCATTTACAGATCTCATTATGGAGTGCGGTAGGTTAGGTTGGAGTGCTAGCCTGCGTGTTAGGCTCACTTAGACCTTGTGGTCCATTGTAATAAAAGGAAACAGGTAATATTTTACTAGTCCCTCCTTTTAAACCAGTATGATTGCTTCAAAAAGCTCAAGAGTTGCCGGCTGCTGACATCAGTTAGATTTTCTAACTCCTAAAAGAAATGTGAGCCTAGTGTAGACTGCCGCCTTTTGGAAACAGACACTCAAGGTGTTATATTGACTTACCTTCTCTTCGTCACCGTAACTTCTACAGGAGTCATTTTTCAAAAGTTTCAGTCTCTATGCGTGTCGTCCAATGAGACAGTGACCCGTCATTACAGACGCCGTAACTTCTACAGGAGTCATTTTTCAAAAGTTTCAGTCTCTATGCGTGTCGTCCAATGAGACAGTGACCCGTCATTACAGACGCTGTAAGTGAGATGTCTTGTATCGATACAAGCATAATGCGTTAGCACGTTTGAAGTATTGGCGAGGCCACAATAGCTTGGAATGTACACAGTTCCCTACTAGTGACCACCTACCTTCAGTCATCATAAGGGCACAACTCCTCAAGCAGAGCTTGCAAGTTCCTAGAGGCATGCCCATATGATCCAATTCCCCTGGGTCATGTAAGGTAGTTCCCAGTCTGGAAATCTGATTTGCAGTTTCCTGTATGCTCCTATGGCCCGGCACCCAAATAAGTTGAATATTAGAGTGGCATGCAGTTCTCAAATTCAGGAAGACAGTTTCCAGGGGAACTGATGTCAGCTTGACTATCAGATAAACTATTGATTCGGACTTTAGACAGAACATAACTTCCCAACCATTCCGCTTAATAGCAACGATTTCTGCCCGGTAGATACTACGGTGAACAGGCAATCTTTTCGCAATGAAGAGTCCTACGTCCTTAGAAGTACACCAAAGCCAAAGCTTTATCGGCAAGTTTTGAACCATCGTTAGAGAAGTTCACGAATCTCCTATGTCCAGGATTGCGACCATTCCATTCTGATCTATCAGGTATAAGAGATGGCATTTCTTGTCAAAGAGTGATTCAGCCAATATGTAACCGACAGTACCTGAAATGTCAGTTATTATGTTGAGAAGGACACTGTGTCTGATACAATTTTCGTATCAGAGTGACAATTCCCCAAGTGCTACCAAGTAACAATGTCCAGTGCTATGGAATGTAGTATGACATTTAGTGCGTCAGGCAGTGTCGTTCTCAACTCACCAGTGACACACATACCAGCCATTCACTGAATGTTATCGCGCAGTAGGTGGATTTCCGTGGAGCCGTCCGCCAGACGATCTAACTACTGCTGTATATACCCAATGAACTATACGCGGCTTCAGACTCCAGGGTTTTCCTATAAGGGTTTTGCAGGTGCATAGCGCTATACTTTTTTGGCTCTTTCCAGAATGTTGGATTTGAAGTTTAACTTCCTGTCGAGTACAATACCCAAGTATTTTGCGCTTTCAGAGAAGGTATTTTCAATACCCGTAAGGAGATAGGTACAACAGTTGGTACATTATACCTCCTGCTGAAAAATATCCGTTTATGGATACATTCTATTAGTACTGACATGGCCTAGCCAGGGTATACGTGATATTTTCATTCGTATAACTACTTCAATGTCGGGATACAGATTTTACAGCTGGAGGTTTATCCGTCCTCGATATTTGTCGTTTTTTATTATAGGGCGATATATTTTTCGGAGCATTTCAAACAACCTTCTTTATTATGCTTCCCGACCACATTCGTAAACTAGTCCCTGAACGCGTTTCATTTAAATTCCTTCGTAATTTTGCGAATTTCTTGAAAAACTTTGTTATATTCGTCATTCATAGCATTTCAGTCATCGGTGTCATCAACGTCGTTCTCTTCATCATATTCAAACATCAAGGTGTTTTGTAAATGTTACTTTAATCAATATATAAGAATTTGTCACACATACATTTGGGCTAAAAAAAATTCTGGGATCCAAACCCTACATAAGATGAAAATTAGCCTCATCGCTAAAGATGATTTTCCTCGAAACTCCTTCATTATTTTATTTTTAATATTTCTCAACAATGAAAATGCGTTCGTTCTTCTTTAATTTAAAATTCCATATTTAACATTTTCAAATCTATACTCAAAATTTACTTTTATAGGGTTGTAGGGTACCCAATAAATTCAAATTCATTGTTGAAATTGTTCTAACTGTGACAGTTCGGCAGGATGAGACTGTTCGAATAGTCAAACTATGGCAGTCGGCGAAATGTCAAACGAAAAATTCGTATTGATATTGATTTTCAATAAAAAGCACGATTGTTTTGATATTTATACGCGTATGTACATACATATGTACTTGTATTATTGATATTGTAATTAATATTTAATTTTGTTTACTTCTGTTTCCATTTGTGTTAGTCGGTAAAGCACGTATCCAAGTGCAAATGCACTTGGAGCACATTGTTTTGGGTAGGCTTATGGAAAACTTTGCAATGTCTGGGCTTTTTTGAGGTTGCACAATAATTTGGTGATGGACAGAAACTCTAGAAAAGTTTGTCAATGGTGGTGTCCTCTTTCTCAGATTCTGGTGACGTTACGACACCCTCGATTCCTTCAGGCATTAGCAATTTTTTTTCGTAACCAAGTCGACGAGAAATGTCATATGTGATGTCTTAGGCCGGGCCGGCTTTTATTTGCAAAGCACAGTAACTTCCAAGCATTCACTACGGATGGCTCAATAACGGTCAACCAAAGTGGATCGACGCCGCCCTTGAACAGCTATAGCTTCGTATTTGACAATGATTTGACTTCCTTTTGTCGTTGCCTTCTTGTGATCGATGTGAGTGTGTATACTCCGGTGAAGTTGGAAAGAAGAGTTACTACACGTTTGTCTTGCTAACGACAACCGAGAATCTTATTAATTTTATAGAAATTTGCATCAAATTCACCTAAAAAATAAAAAACGAAACAATAACAACAACATCGTCTATGGAAAATACTCTATTAATTTTTGGCAATGCTGCAATTACAGACTGTAATTTTCTTCTGGTGTAGGCTCTCCCACACGATTACTCCGCGCTGTTCTTTTGACTCATATGCATTAATTGGTCAAGTCAAATAATAAGTTTAAAGAAGTTGATGCCGGGAAGGAAACTCCAACTGGTTTGCCATATCCATAATTCCATTTTGTGTACCGTATTTATCAGTGGCTTCGCCGTACGGCTGCATACGAAACACATATCCAGTAGTCGCTGTCATGCACTAAGTCTTGAGTCCAAATTTTATGGGCCTGCTTTTCAAGTATAGGTTAAAGTAGGTTAAAATTTGCTCGAAGATACACAAATGCTCTGCAAAAACACAAAATTTCATGAACTTTTTATTTAGTATTATATAATTTATATTGTTTATTTTTATATTTACTTTTTGGAACGAAGTTCCATATCGCAAGTTGTGGGATGGAGGCTAAATGAAAAAAATTAAGCAACTCTTTTTTAACACTATTATGCTACAACTCAGTATTATCAACTATATTGGGTACTTTTGCTTTGGTTTGTGTCTAGACAAACACATTTGGGAAATTTCTTGTTTAATGGGAAGTTTTCAAGGTGGAGCCTGTAACCAATATCTATTATATATTGTAGTTTTGAACCCAATAAAATTTAAATTTAGAAAAGCCAAAGTAAAAGAATTTTAAAAAATAACATTTTTCTAAATAAGTGCCTTTTCTTAAACAAAGTAAATTTGCTCAACAAAAAAAACCTACTCATATTCTTAAACAAAGTGCCGTTTCTTAAAAAAAATCCTTATATTAAAGAACTAACTTTGCTTAAGAAAAGCATATTTTCTTCCAACAAATTGCTTTTCTTAAAAACCTATATTTTCTTCAAAGATCACCTTTTTTGTGAAACAAAATAACTTTTCCTGAGATAAGCACCTACTATTAGAATTCTAAAAAACATTCCCATTTAAAAAAAAACACTTTTCTTCAAAACAAAACAACGTCTCTTAAATAAATACTTTTTCTTACAAAAAATCCTATTCTTAAAAGTACCATTTTTTATAAAATAAAATAATACCATTTATTTTCTTTTCTTAAGATAAGTACCCTTTCTGAAAATAAGTAAATTTTCTTAAAAAAAATAACCTTTTCCTTAAAAGAGTATGTACATACAAAAGAGTATATATATATGTACTTGTCATTACAATGGAAATCATTATTGCCGTGGAAGGGCAGATATTGTTATGTTTTCTGAACATCGAGCGCGGCATGGACAGCTGAACGATTGTCGACCCAAGATTTGTGTCGGTAGACCAATAGCAACCTATTTGTGGGAGCTTTTTGGTATCCTGACAATACTACAATGCCAATGAATCTTTTCAACAGGACCGAGTCGAATATTTGGGCAAAGTGGTCATCGTTTCGCTGAATGGCGTAGCATTTTGTTTCTGAGAAATAGAAAATAGAAAAAAATCACATGAGGTGTCATGGGACACCCGGTTGGAACGAAGTTTCTTTCGCTATATATTATGTACTAGTTAGTTCCAGCACGTATAAAGCGCCCGTTGAAAAATTATATAATTTAAATGGATCTTTAAGAAAAGGTACTTTTTGTAAAATAAAAAACTTTTTTTAAGAATTTCTTTTTTCTGTAATGTATTTTTAAAAAATAATTTATATTTTTAGGTCCATTTTGTAAGAATATGTATTATATTTTTCGGAATATCTATTACAGTGGTCCTTTTTTAAAGAGAGGTACTTCTATTATTAAAAGATAATGATTTTTTTTAAGAAAAGGTACTATTTTTAAGAAGAATTACTTTCTGTAAGAAAAAGCCATAAGAGTATGACTTTTTTTTACAAAGAAGTACTTTTGTAAGAACAGGTACTTTTTAAAAAAGTGGTATTCTTTTTAGGAAAAGATTATTTTTTAACAAAATTTACTTATTTTCAGAAAGCCTACTTATCTCAAGAAAAAAAGGTAATATTTTATTTTTAAGAAAAGGTACTTTTAAGACAAGGAATTTTTGTAAGAAAAGGTATGTTTTATAAAAAGATATTTTTTTAAGTAAAACGTCTTTTTTAAGAAATGGTATATTTTTAGAATTGGTCATTTTTTCAAGAATAGGTTAATTTTTAAAAGTAAGTAGGTAGTAGATATTGTCCTATTAAAGGAGACAAAATTAAACTAAAGACACAATGTAATATTTAAAAATTATAAAATCATAAGAAAATATCGAATTGATGCAACAAGAGGTGGGTGAACTGCTATATTAATCAAGAAGAACATACAATACTACAGTCACGATAACAAAAGTAGATATTCGCTAGATGCATTAGAGACATGCGCCATAAAGATAGTCGTTGACTGCGACAACTTCTTAGTTATTACATATTAGTTATTACATAATTCAAATAACTACATAATTCAAATAACTACTATGTACCAGCGGGAGACTTGAACTACAAGCACACAGAATACTGTTGATAACGCAAAAGGCAATAACCTAGAAAAAGTTAACATCAAATTCCTTACACTTCCAACTTGTTCAGCGTAGCCCGCTTTTCTTAGCCGTAATTATGTCACAATGCCTTCCATTGAAGCCAGCACACTTCACAATGGCATGACTATCACAAAGCCATGAAAGAACGCAACCCTCATATACGCCGCCCCTGACTGTACAAATCTAGTAATAAATACAAACTCCTAAATGTATGCAGAATAATACTGGGTTGTATACTGGGTTATAGCATAATACGGTTAAAAAAAAAGTTGTTTAAAATTTAGCCCCCATCCCGCAACGTGCGATAAGGAACTTCGTTCCAAATATCGAAATTTAATACCTTACTGGACTTGAATTGAATAGCGAGCTGCAGCTGTGTCACCGCCACTAAGCGAGGTGATGGTCTTCGAAAGCAATGTAAGACGGCCAGAGCAGGGATCGAAGCCACGTCCTCATATACAAGAGTCGCATACATTAACCTCTGCACCATCGACGGGTCACATACCAGGCATTGCAGTTTTCAATTACGTACAAAGATTAATCTTAAAAAAAGTATATAAATCGAGAACCCTTTTAAAAAACATCTTGAAATCTTCATCTTAAAATCTATCTGAAAATTACTACCCATCCGAAAATATTTCCTGATGGCTTCTTCGAAGCCAAAGTTGAGAATGTTTAGACTGGACTTGTATATTACCAAAACAGTGAAGGTACACACTAGGTAATTCGTGGAAAATTTAACTACAATTTTAGTACTTTGGTCAATCTTATCGATGGAGAGCCTGTACATCATCTCTGTTTGATCATAAATATGTATAGCGCAATAAACATAATACTGTCTCTATATTTTGGTAGCTTAAGGTAGAGGCTACAATTAGCAGTAATTGCTCCATTGTAGCGCCATCCTCCTGCCGGTTTGTAGTGGCGGTAGTGCTGGCCATCAACAGCACTGAAATCGCCTCAAGTGTGCTATTACTCGGAACTCCTCATGCCTCCAAACAACACATTGGCTTTTTAATACGTCTGGTGGATAGTTGCGTGACACATGTCATCGATTTGAAATTGTATCACAGAGTGTTAATAAAGTGTTTGTGTTTGCAATTGTCATAGCCAGGCATAATGTCCTGAACACGAGATGACAACAAACACCACATGTTGTCGCTAAAACACTGCGCTACACCATGAAGGAACTACAGACTACGTGTGTGATTTAACAAGGACATGTTTGACGTCGACTGATGTGGTGTGTTTTGTTTTGTGTGAAAGACTTGAATGAATTTTTTCATTTAATTTATTATTAAAATATCTTCCTCTATAATCTTCATTATTTTGTTTTATATGCACTACTGTATATTGGAGTAGTAATCTCACAAAAGAGGAACTGGGAACAAAAAAAAACACGCAGAGGAATACAAGAACACAGCTGAACTGCACAGAGAATCGAGCGACGCAGAACAGAACGCAACGGTCGTTTTACTATAATGGTTTTTATTAAAATTTTCATAAATTCAGCAATTCGTTCGTTCCCTTCTCCCTGGCGTAACATTATTTAGAAAGTTCGTTTCAATTTTTTTTTTGTATTTTGTTTTATTTTATTTTGTGCATTATTTATTCGTTCATTCATAAATATATGGTTGTGCGCCGCTCTCAACACTCGGCCCCAGTCTTGGTAGTAGCTGCTGTGCCGGCACTGCACAGTGGGGGTTTTTGAAACAGATAACAACGAAAGTAATTAGTGAATTATAAAATTCTGGGTTGATATTCTTTGGTTAATATTCTTTGAGACAACACAATAAATGCTTCATTGAGAATATACATTTTCGTACACTATTGCACTGAAATAAATGAAACTTGGCATCTGTCTTCCAACTTATCATTGGCAACTTAAACAATTAACTATTTTCTGAATCTAGGCCGTTTTATATCCATTATGCTTGTTCCATATTATTTTTTATTTTCTTATCCATACTGAATTATGAATTTACCTATTAAGACTAATCCTCAAAATTCAAGTACTGGCTTGTACTCGATATATTGGAACGAACGAACGAATCGGCCAATATTTAAACATAAATCATTCAACTGATTTGGGTTACAAGATTTGTTTATTTAGGATTTTCATTCTTCACATGTTTCTTTAATAAATTTCGGCAAAATTTACGTCATTCGATCCACGAAACCCTATTTATTTGCGATTTAGTTTTGCCCGATTCGTTTATTAGTTCCAATTCGTGATTTGAAATCTCATATGTGAAATCTTAGGCCGGGCGAGCTTTTTATTTACAAAGCACTGTAACTTCCAAGCATTCACTACGGATGACTCAATATGGACCAACCAAAGTGGCTACCACTACTTCTTTGACCGAATCATGATATCCTCATTTGACCCATGAAATCCACTAGGTGATTCGTAGCATTCGAATTTGCGTTCATTCGTTCAAATTCGTCTTTTTGAAAACAGGATGATAATTTATTACATTTAATGAAATTTAAAAATGCCGCGTAATTCTTTTGTATTTCAATTTAATCAGCCTGAAATATATAATAAAGCTAAATTCTAAAGCCGGATTCGTTTACATTCAGTGTTGTAATCCACTAATTTCTTAGTCGGTTTTAAGAGCACTTTAGACTATTAGAGAAATCGTTGAATATGAAAATGTTTCTTTTGCGGAGAGCGACTGGAATTGTGTGAACTTGAAAAGAACGACTTGCAGAAAAAAATATGCGATCTGGGTTGCATTTAGAATAAAACAAAAAAATAAGAAAAAGGGAGCAACCTCTTTTTCTTTGTCGCGTTTTTCAAATGCTTAATCTCTGTTCACAATTTTGGTTTTTCTCTGACCTAATTTTATTTCACACCTGTTGTATTTTGTTTGTCAGACAGTTTGCGCAGACAGATGTTTTTGCGTTCTTCACTACTGATGATAATTTATAATCGTACTTGAAGGAAGGTGCAGTCCATTTCACTCCTCGTAAATCGTTATGTTGGCACTGATAGTCTAACATGTCCTTTTATTGCTAACAATACAACATTGGTAAACTCGAACTTTGCCTCTGGCCAACTGTTAAGCATGGAAACGTTTGCCTTGCTTAAATTTCAAACACTCAATGGGACAATTTAGAATGACCGCATGTTTTTTCAAATTACCCCACTGTGCCTTGCTAAAAGCAGAAACCCCATAACTCCTTGCCCACACCAACCCACGACCAAAGTAGGAGAGTGAGAGTGTGTTTGTTTTGTATGCAAGTATTTTTGTGGGAATAAACACGAGTAGTAGTGAGTGAGTGAGTGAGTGAGTGAATAAATGTATTTGTATACATTTAGAGGTACGTATTTATGCATGTATTTGTATACATTTTTATATGGATATGTATTTGTAGTTGTTTGTCTGTTGTTGGTTATTTGGCTAAGAGCCATTGAGAGTCCTTTTTTCATAAATATTTAACAATACGCTAATATATTGAATGGTTCTTAGCATTGAATAAAAGTATTAAAAAACTAACGAAACGAAACGTAACGTAACGAAACGAACGGAACAAAGAGAATAGCATTAGCAACAAACGGAATATCAAAAACGATTAACATATTGTGGGATATAAATTGCCTTTTAACGAGCCAGCTATTCAACGGGCGGTACGAGGGTCACTGCGGTCCAAAGCGATAAGAGATCAAACGGGTATTTTCTATTACATACTCTACATGTATGTACATATGTATGTGCGTGAGACATACATATTATAGTTGTATATGAGTTTGACATATTGATTATATTTATATCTAAGCTTTTGCTGTTGTTGTTATTGTTGTTGCATATCGTTGCCACATCCGATGATGAATTATCTCCAGGGCCAGAATCATCAGACTGACCACGAAACCAAAGAGGAGCACCAATAGAGCTGATGTGAATGTTTGCATGTCAACCTAAAAGATAAGAATATGTAAATAACTAATATCTCATAACATACGAGGGTGTTGCAAAAAGTAAAAAGACGTATTGAATAATTCTTAATATTGTAAACAGAGAATGAGATCTTCGGTTATTAAAATAAATCAAATATTTAAGACAATTCAGCCTATTGGGAACAATCGTGAAAGTCGTCCTAAATCTGTTGTTACGCCAGAAAATATCGATGTTTTTTGTGACCCGACATAGCTAGATTATCGTAAAATTGAGGGCTGATTTAGCGACTAGTGCTGATTTGTCCAAATAAATATAGGAAAAATACGATCGCGGTGATTCCAAAGGCGTCCCCAAAACCCGTGAAAATCAACGACTCGTGGATCTTTGCACATGAGCCCAAACGTTAACCGTACTCCTATACATATATGGGTCCATACATATATGGGTCAGATCCAACAAAAAATTTGATTAACCTCCATCAAATAAGCGCCTGTTTCTTAGGGAAATCCGCACATGTCGCCCAGGGTGCAATAAGAGCAATGAATAACAGTCAATCTGGAATGGTGCCCGCCCAATTGTTTTCCAGAAATTTTGGGAGATATAACTTTATGCGACAAATGGAAGGAGTTTGTTTCAAGCCTCAAATCAACACCAAACTCCGCTCGTTTCTGCCCGGTTCTGCATGTACAAACATCCAAAGATGATGGGAACAGGACTCTGTTTCCTATTTAACTTCAATAAATCCTAAGCCGTTTGAAATTGTATATTGCAGGGCACTATATTTGTAGATCTTTGTAGATATTGTAGATCTTTCCTAATGTCATAATTCTTGTAAAAATGCCTTTTGGAGAAACCACTCCAAATACAATACAGGGTGGTTCAGTCACGACTGGACAAATTTCACCAGCGTATTTCTTGGCTAATTTTATGAAAATATGTCCATCTACGACCATCCCCGAAAATGCAAGGGGGCGAAATGGCAGCGGTTTGAAAATTTTCGGATTGGTGGTCGGAGGGTACAAGGGTAAATAAAATTGCTAAGTTCTCAACGAGTTCTCGGATTTAGGAGACCTTTCAGAATCATTCAAAAACAATTTTAAAAAAAGTGAAATTCACATTTAGTTATCAAATAATTTTAATTTTGAAATTTTATAAAAAAAATGTTTGAAAAGCTTAATTAATTTTTAATTAATTCTAATTCAAATCATTAAATCATTTTGAAAAAAAAATTATTTGGATATGTCAGTTAGGTCATAGTTCAAAATGGAAATCATGTTTCTTAATTCCTAAATTTCACTAAAATTCGAAAATCATATCATTTATTATTAACTTTTTAAGGATATTAACACAAATTAAGTAAAATCCGATTAACCGGTTAACCGACGTCAAATAACCGGTGTTGAAAAGGCGGGTAGGTAGGCCGGCGCTAGTGACTTCCACGGGGATCTTGAATAAAATTCCACTTGTTTCATAAAAAAATGAATTTATTCAACAAATCAGAATTATATAGATATTAAAATTCCTATCTAAAGAAAATAGGAATTAGAAATATTACAAAAATATTCAATATTAAGTGGCACCTACTTTTTGGTATGGAAACCACTAGAACTTTCCACAAAATTAAATACTTCTCCTAAGCACCACGTTTGAGCCAACTTGCAAGTAATTCAGTATATAAAATGGCGAAGGCTCAGGGACGCTACTTGACATTTACTTAAGTTTCGTTAAAAATGTATATTAATTTAATACCACATATACACTTAGAAAAAATAATTTTAATAAAATTTAGGAGTGTTGCCAGATCGTTGCGAGAATCATGGAGATTTTGGGAGCGGCGTGAACATTCCCCCCGCAGTATGGCAAGAAACTTCTTCGCTGCCAGACTCTCGTTGCGGAGATACATCCAAAATCGCCAGCTTCATTACAGACCGTTCCAGAATGCCACGTTGTGTAATGACTTGTGCACTGCGAACCTGTCCGTCACTTGTCAATCTCGTTTCAAGTACTTTTCCACGCAGCCAGACATTTCGGGGAAGAGAAGGGTCGACAATGATCTCAAAATCCCCCTGACATAATGGTTTAGATTTTTCGTACCATTTCGACCTATAAGTTAACGATGGTAGATATTCAGCCAGCCACCTCTTCCAAAATATATTAGCATACTGTTGTGAAAGAAGCCAACTTTGCTTTAGTAATATGCCACTGTCGCTGCAAACTGATATTGGTTTTAGTCCGCTAGAACTTCAGACCAGGAAGTGGTTTGGAGTCAAAGCCTCTGATGTTTCATCATCTATAGGAACATAGGAAAGTGGTCTCGAGTTAATGATATTTTCAGCTTCTATTAACATACTTAATAGGAGCTCATCACTAGGAGACCTTGATGGCATAATTCTGTTCAAAATTGTCTTAATTGAGCGTACAAGTCACTCCCAAGCACCTCCCATGTGGGGTGAGGCAGGAGGATTGAACTTCCATTTGGTAGTGGTAATAGTAAAAGTTTGCACTAGCTTGTCTTTATCCACATCAGTCACCGCTTCACGTAGCTCTCTTTCTGCGCCTACGAAGTTTGTCCCATTATCACTGTAGAATTCAAGTGGGATTCCTCTACGGGCCATAAAATTGCGAATGGCTAGAATACAGGAACTTGTTGTCAGAGAATGTGTAACCTCGATGTGAACTGCCCTAATGGTCAAACAAGTAAATAGACATCCGTAGCGTATCTCCTTATGACGGTTGACGGTGACCAAGATTGGTCCAAAAAAGTCTATTCCCGTGAATGAAAATGGTGCCCTGAATGCCGCGAGACGTGCACGAGGCAATTTAGCCATTTGAGGATTTTGAGGAACAGCTTTTCTAATTTTACACATTTGGCAGGATCGATTAATTGCTTTAAAGGGGACGCGAAGTTTCAAAATCGAAAACTTTTGCCGGATTTCGTTGATGACGGTTTCATGATTCATATGGTGAAACTTCTCGTGGTAATGTAATAATACTAATTTTGTTATATAGCATTCTTTTGGTAAAATAATGGGGCGTTTTTGTTCCCTAGGAACATCTGCTTCGTCGATTCTTCCATCTACTCTTAAAATACCATCTTCCAAATATGGTGATTTTCGATAAATATCGCTATGTTTGGGTATAGTCGAGTTTGATTGAAGTTGAACAATTTCGTTACCATACTTTCCACATTGAGCTTGCATATATAAAATGAGTTCAGCTTTTATCAGCTCCTCTTGAGTCAATTCGCCGTTTTGTTTAGCAGCTTTATGGCAGTTATTAATAAAACGTAGAACATATCGAGAGCTTATATTCAATACCAGCTATACGCAAAAACACAATTTTTCAGGAGAAGGAAAAAACAGTTTATTTTCCGAACTCTCGAAGATTGAAGTAAATTTTCTTCTAGTATTTTTGTTAAATATTATTAGTGGGTACTGCATACAAAAATTATTTAAAGATTCAATCTTCGAGAGTTCGGAAAATAAACTGTTTTTTCCTTCTCCTGTGTTTTCCTTGTGTTTTTGCGTATAGCTGGTATTGAATATAAGCCCTCGATATGCCGCCGTTCTTAAAAGGCGTGTCCATTTCGAAAATCGAAATACATTAAAAATCGGTTCTAATTTTGTAATCTTTAACGAATGGTGCACCCTTTCCTCTTCTGTTGGTTCAGGATGAACTACCTCTTTAAGCCAGTCTTCTTCAGGTGAATACAAAAATTTTGGACCGTTTAACCATCTGCTGGACGGCGAAATAGTAGGAAGCTTTGACCATTTTGTTGCATCATCGGCTACATTTTGCTTGCTTGAGATCCATCTCCAGTCATTGATTGAGGATAGTTCCAAAATTTCTGTGATCCGATACGCCACAAATTGCTTGTATTTTCGGTGGTCGGAATTTATCCAACTTAATACTGTTTTCGAATCTGACCAGTAAAATTTGTTAGATACTTCAATGTCATGATTCGCGGTTACAAATTTTGCGAAACGTGCCCCTATTAGGGCAGCCATCAGCTCAAGACGTGGAACAGATGTAATCTTCATAGGTGCTACCCTGGTTTTTGACCCAACGATAGAGCAAACGATGGTGTCGTTTTTCTTCAACCTTTACTTGCATCTACAAATGTATGCAGTTGGATATCTGTGTCAGCGTAGTTATTAAAAGATTGCAAATAGCAACGGGGAATCTTTATTTTTTGTATATCGGGTAACACTTTGACCCATTGGATCCATTTTGCTGTTAATTCAAGGGGAATGGTTTCGTCCCAGTCTATTTTAGAACTCCAAACTTCTTGCATAAGCACTTTCACATACATTATAATATGCCCGATAAGACCAAGTGGGTCATAAATTGACATAACCAATCTTAACATTTGCCTTTTAGTTGGAGAAGATTTGTGTGAAAAAATATCGCTTTCCATAAGCCATTTTGAAATGTTGAAAGTTACAACATCATCCTTATTGTAATAACCGCTACTCGAGTTTAGTTTTCTTTGACTAATTTATTAACTTTATTAATTCAACAAATTTAGTTAATTTCACAAGATAACCAAAACCATTCGTACTCGCACGCTGTTGTGTTATACTTCTGCCTATCACACACTTGTTGCCAGATAGCGAGAACCGATCTATCGCAAATCAGCGTTGCCAGATCTCCACATCCCTCCGATATTTTTCAGCTTCAAAGTCAACTTTGGTTCCAATTTCTCCGTCCCGGACTCTGCTTCGTCTGCCTGTATGGAAGAAGCTAAATCGCTAACGTCACTCAGTTCCTCTCGATTCTCAATCATGGTCGGAACTCTTTTCAGATGACTTATGTTTCGCCTGAACACTTTGTTGTCGCCACGTACCATTGCCTCATTTCCAATCCGTTCAATTACTTCAAACTCTCGCGGGTCAAACGTTGTGGTCAATTTGTTTGGGAAAACCACATTACGCAGTAAGACCTACTTTTATATCGCACTGTTTTGCGTTGCGGTCTTTATCACTCCTCTGCTTCCCTCTCTCCTTGTTTAGAATATCACTATCTCTTGCCCCAGAATCCAAAATATCTTCACTGATATCGCTGAAGGAGGAAATTTTATCGCGTAAGAGTCTGTTAACTAACAACTCTGAGGGGGCCTTCCCAGTTGTGCCATGAGGGGTAACATTGTACATCAAGACGAATTTTTGAAGCTCCTTTTTAAGATCTAGTCCATTAGCATTTGCGATTTGAAGTCGTTTCAGAATTGATCGGTTCATATTTTCTACTTCACCATTGGCTTGGGGCCAGTAGGGTGGGGATGTCTGCAATTCAATATTGTTATTTGCGCAAAAACTCTTAAATTCAGAGCTAACAAACTGCCGGCCATTATCAGCTGTAATTGATTTCGGAAAACCCAGCCTCGAAAATATTTCATCCAAAAAATCAATTATTGCACTCGATGTGATTGTTCTAAGAAACTTCATCTCCTGATACCGTGAGTAATAGTCAATAACCACCAGAATATATTCGTGATTCGGTAGGGGGCCCAACAAATCCATCGCCAGGCACACCCATGGTCCACTGGGTAACGCACGCCGATTCATTGGGATGGCCTTCATGAGCCAATTCCAAAACCCTTGCCTTTACAGCGTCTGGTATAACGATCTTGCTTCCACGTAAGAGAATGTTCCCCAGAGTGCACAATTCAAATCGAAATGGAAAAAATTTGTTCTTGCTATGACCATTCCATGCATCATTGTTGACACAGTCTACTGCTTCCAAAAGCTCAGCATCCTCGATATTTTTATTAACTATTTCCAGTATAGACACTGCTCTTGGAACTGATTTTTCAACAATAGAACAAATGTTTTGCTCACACTGCTTATCGAAAGTGTCAGAGTGCCCTAAAGTACACAGTCTTGAGAGTGAGTCAGCGATGTTTAACTTCCCTGCTCGGTACAACACTTGAACGATTGCAAGCGCAGCACCCAGCGCTCAATTCTAGCAGGAGGTTTCGAAGTTGGCTTGAAAATGGCTTCCAATGGCTTGTGATCAGTGACGAGCTCAAATTCAACTCCTGCTAAATAAAAATAAAATTTTTCAACAGCCCAAACAAAAGCAAGGCTCTCTTTTTCAGTTTGGGAGTATCGTCGCTCTGTTTCAGATAAACTTTTACTCGCAAACGATATCACTTGCGGGTTGTCATCTTCGAACTGTAAAAGTACAGCTCCAAGCGCTACTGGACTCGCATCAGCAATCACTCGGATGCGGTACTTTGGATTAAAATAGGATAACGTAGAGATATTTCCCAGTCGACTTTTCAATTTCTGAAACGAATTCTCTTGGCTTGCGCCCCACGTAAATTTAACGTCCTTTTTCGTTAGTCTTCTAAGCGGCTCCGTGACATCACTCAGATCTGGAATAAATGTACCTAGGTATGTCACGAGGCCCAGAAAACTCCTTGTTTCTTCCTTGGTATTCGGAGCATGAAATTTCTGCACGGACTCAACCTTCTCTGGGTCTGCATTTATTCCATCACTAGACAAAATATGGCCCAAAAACTTCACCTTCCGTACTTTCCAAATGCATTTATCACGGTTTAGCAGCACGTTGAAACTTTGAAAAATCTCAAACACCTCTTGCACATTTTTATCGTGCTGTTCTTCTGTGTGTCCAAACACAATTACGTCATCGAGATAGTTCAATGCATTATTACATGAGGCCAAAATATTCTCCATAGTTTTCTGAAAAATTTCTGGAGCCGAATTTACACCAAACATGAGTCGCTTGTATCTATATATACCCTTGAATGTTATACATGCTGTTATTCCTCGGCTTTGCTCTTCCAATTCAAGCTGGTGATAAGCGTCTTTTAAATCCAGTCGAGTGAAAAAATTAGCTCCTTTTAGCCTGGTCATGAAAGAGTCAAATGTCGGCAGAGGATAATTTTCTCTTAAAATTGCTGTATTTGCGCGCCTCATGTCAATGCATAGCCGAATATCTCCGTTTTCTTTGAACACGACAACGACAGGAGAGATCCAAGCACTTGGTCCTATAACTGGTTCAATAATATCCTTTGCTACCGCATCTATTAGTTTTTCTGCAACCTTTTCCTCGAGCGCAGATGGTATACGCCTTAGAGGCTGTTGAACTGGCTTAATTGTGTCATCTATTGAAAATTTTATTTTAATGCCTTTTATTTTAGGAAAAGGTAAAATTTCCTCAACTTGACTGATTCCACGACCCAACTTCAGTACATTTAGCTTTATAGCCGTATCACGACCCAGCAACGATTGTTTTCCGTTCTCAATCACATAAAATGAGGAAATTACGTTCGAGTTTGTATCGACTCCAATCACAGCTTGAAAAACCCTTTTAATTTTAAGTAAATCATTTCCAGCGTAAGCGCGAAACTGTTCTTCTGATTCCGTTCGGATGCTCCACATTGTAGCTTTCCGATTTGTCAAATACTTCCAATCATCTTCGCTAAGAAGATTGTGGCGAGACCCGGAATCAATCAACATTAAAATTTTATGTCCGCCCACGAAACAATCAATCATTTCGTTCATATCACTTTCAAAGTCTTTAAGCGCAGCAATTTTAAAGCAATTATACTCTTGGAATTTCTCAGAACCATTTTCAATTTTAGTCTCATCTGTTACAAATTGTATCTTTTTTGGACTAAATTTTACGCGCTTTGCATTTTTTCCTTCCTCATCATCGAATCTACGTTTATTAGCTCTAGTCTTACACATCCGTGCGAAGTGACCTATTATGTTGCATTTATTGCATTTAGCAGTTTTGGCCGGACAATGAGAACTGGTTGCCGCATGGCCGCGACGACCACATCTGCTACACTCAAACTCAGACCTCTTATTCGCCACTCTCGACGAAATTTTGTTTATCCAATAAGATAGAGCTGGGGCTGGTATTATCATAGATTCAGATTGATTATTGATTTGCTCATAAATATGACACATTTCAATAATGTGCGCTAAGCCCTGTTCTTTTTCTAATAATCGCTTCTTAAGGTCTTTAGGGGCCCAAACATCTATTAGCTTATCCTTCAAGTTTATCTCCACAACTTCTTCTTTGGTCTCTCCGAACTGACATTTCGTCGCCTGGTTTCGCAGTCTCAAAATAAATTTGTTTAAACTTTCACCTTCTTCAGGTTTAAGCGAACGAAACAGATGACGTTCAAATGTAGAGTTTCTTTTTGGAGAAAAATATTCCGTCAGCTTGTCAGCAAGGACTTGGAACACATCTATATCTTTAGTTGAAGTGTCCACCAATGCTCCCGGAATATTGAAGACTACCTCCTGAAGCTGAGGACCCCCTAGGTTTAGTTTAGTTTAGTTTATTAGTTTATTTTCGATGGTAGAACAATAAGAATACAATTCTTTTATAGTTCAATAGCGTATTACAAATGGAAGTCATTATAATTAAATATACATATGCAATTCAAAGTCCGAAGTAAGTGTAAGGTGTAGCAACTAATTTTTTTTTTGATCGGGTCTTTGATGTCTTCCGACATCAGATATAGATTGAATGCCCGGAACCATTTTTCCCATTCCGAACGGACAAGGGACTTATCAATTGTTTCACATAAAAACGGTGATATCCCCGACGAACTCATATTTAATGCTTCTTCACAAAATTCAGCAGTGTTTGCTTGGCGATGTCTTTAGACCTAAGGAATTTTAATATCGTTAACTTCCTTTTTCTTTTGACGCTCTTTTAATTTATTTTCTTCTCACCTTTTTCGAGTGTATTAACCAGCAAATTGCTTGACAAATTAATGCCTTTCTTCTCAATCCCAATTTTATGGGATTTAAATGAACCAGCAATAAATGCTTCGGAAATGTTCCCTTTTCCTTTTTTTTTCAGTCACAAGCTTCCCTTCACAAGCAGTTGCAACTTGCCCACAATTGAAGACTTTCTAGTTTGTTCTATAACTTTCCAAATTTATATAATTAGTGTTTACTCCAATCTATCAAAATCCTCTACCATATTTACCTCGTCGCCAATGTAATAACCGCTACTCGAGTTTAGTTTTCTTTGACTAATTTATTAACTTTATTAATTCAACAAATTTAGTTAATTTCACAAGATAACCAAAACCATTCGTACTCGCACGCTGTTGTGTTATACTTCTGCCTATCACACACTTGTTGCCAGATAGCGAGAACCGATCTATCGCAAATCAGGGTTGCCAGATCTCCACACTTATGTTCCCAAAAAACTCCCAAAACTTTTTCAATTTGCTGGTGTTCTTTTAAATTTAGGCATTTACCACCTTGCGAATCGGATGCCGGAAGAGACTCCATTACAACCTCGTTATTAGAAATGCAATTACGAATATTAAAACCAGCGTGCCGATGAATATATGACACGTCGGAAATTAATTGAATAGCCTCCTGCTTAGTATCGACGGAATCAAGAAGATCATCCACATAATCATTTTCCACTATTGACTTAGAAGCAGTAGGATACTTCTTTTAAAATTGAACGGCATTAAGATTTTTTATGTTCTGGGAAATACTAGGAGCGCATGTGGTGCCGAATATCATTACGTCCATTACGTAAATATCAGGAACTTTATCTTGTATGCAATCACGCCAAATAAATCGCTGTACGTCGCGATCTTCGGGCCTAATATAAACTTGGTGGAACATCTCCTCGATGTCTCCACATATAGCCACAAATTTCTGGCGAAATTTAAAAAATATTGATGGCAATGAGGCCAAATAGTCAGGGCCTTTTAACAAAAATGAATTTAAGGAGAATCCATTTGACTTCGCTGCTGCGTCCCAGACTACTCGAGCTTTACCGGGTTTGTTTCTGTTAAAAACAGCGAAAATTGGCAAATACCAAACTTTTCCATCGGCTCGATAAATTTCGTCACTATTGAGTTACGGTATGTAGCCTTTGGATAGGTACTTCGTGATTATATCTTTAAATGTGTTAGATAGCTCGAAGTTATTATTTAATTTACGCTCTAAGCAAACAAGACGTTTTAGGACGTTGTCATAACTGTCAGGCAGTTTAGACGTTGTCATAACTGTCAGGCAGTTCTACGTAATCATACTTCCATAACAATGGCACTTCGTAGTGACCATTGACATTTTGTCTGGTATGATTTTTCAATAACTGTAACGCGCGCTGCTCATTTTCAGCAATAAGAGGGTCTTTCAAACTAATCCCCACACTATCAAGCGTATAAAAGCTCCTAATTAACTTGTCTATTTCATTATCTTTTGCAGAACAATCACATATATGATAATTAAAGTGCTTACTTGTGGAATTATATTCTGCAACGGTGCCGTAAATAAGCCATCCGAGTTTTGTACGTACAGCTACAGGTTCATGCGGAGATCCCTCATGGATCTTATTAGAAATTCCCAAATCGAAATGATTTAATCCTATTAATATCTTCGTCACAGCGTTCGTGTAGCTTTTTACAGGTAAATTTCGCAGGTGACGATAACTCTGCGACATTATTTTGTAATCCAGTGATTGTGTTGGCAAATTTAATGATTTGACTGTAAATACGTTCATAGCCAAGCGCCTTTCACTTCCACCTGAAATACCGATTGTTAATTTTTGTGAACTTTTTTCAGTTCTTTCCATACCTCCAGTCCATCGCAGACACAGGGGGTAAGATACACCTTTCACATCTAATTGATCCAATAAAGACTCGTCCATCAGGCTGATTGACGATCCTTCGTCAGTAAATGCATACGAATCTACAGATTTGTGCTTACCGTATATCTTTACGGGAATTATTTTAAACAAAATACTATTTGTTTTAGTATTGTGAGCGTTATTAACAACTTCTTTAATGTGAATGTTGTTTACATTTGAGTTTGACATTTCATTGTCTTCATTCACAGGTTGTGAATTTCGATGTAATGAAGGGTGATGAAAGAATTCGCATCCCTCTTTACCGCACTTCTTCTTTCTACGGCAATCATCGTTGTGTTTACACAAACAAAACTTGCATAGTTTGTGTTTTCTTACCACACTCCATTTCTCACCACGATCGAGTGAGAGATATGTTTGGCAACTGGCTATTGCTTTGCTTGCAACACACTTACGTTCATCGCTATGAGTGTGAACGTAGTCCCTTTTGTACGTTGTAGTTGTTGTTGTTTTATCTTTGTTATTGGTCGATGTTTTATCTTTGTGGTTTGTTGATGTTTTTGTACAGTAATGGTCAACTGTTATACTACTTGCAGTGATACCAATGCTGAAAATCCAGTTGTCAAAGTCGGTCAAATTTGGATTTTTGTTTTGGTTTATCAACTGCATTTTGTATTTGATACAAAGCAGGAAGTTTTTGTATCAAATCAAAAAGTAATGACGAATTGTTTATTTCATCACAGAGGTTACCTGCGGTGATGGTGGATGTTAGGTTTCTGACTTTTATGGCAAAAGAGGTAAGTGTTTTTAAATTATTTTCATCAACTACTGGTGATGTTTTAATTTTATTTTTAATCGAATTCACAATTTTTTCAGGTTGGCCGTACAATAGACGAAGAACCTGAATGACTCCGGGGACGTTAGAGGGATGAACCAACATCTGCTGGACGTTTTGATGGGCCTCTCCCTTAAGAGACTTTTGAATGCGGACTAAGTTTTCCGCATTTGTGAAGCCGCAGGCATCGGTGGACCATTCCAGGGTGGAAATGAATGTGGGCCATTCTTCTGGATTACCCGAAAATTATGGTAATTCTTTCGGCATGGATTGCCTAGCATTTATGTGACGTGGTAGCAGCCTACGGTGAGTTTCCGTATTTGTTGGCTGAATATTCATAGTGGATGAAATTGGTGCGTTTTGCATAAATGTTTGTGGAACATAATTATCAATAAATGTTTGCTGATATGGATGACTATAAGGCAAGTTCAAGTTACTGTTTAAAGGAGGCTGGGGAAACGACCAGTTAATCGCATAATTTATTAAAGGCGGACCGACTGTTACACCAGGTAGATGTTGGGTGACATCATGATGTATGGACTGCATTCCCGGGTTGCAGGCACTAGTAGTGGCAGTGGCCATAGTACAATTTGGTACTATCCTGGAACTTGTAGCAGCAGAGGTGACATTCGGCGGCGTTAGAATTTTGGCGATTATGATTTATATTGGTTGAATTGTTATTATTTGTAACATTTTGGTTATCTATACGTGTCGTCATGTCACAATAAACAGTTTCATCGGGCAAGTAAGAAGCTTGCTGATTTGTGTTGGTGTTTTGCTCATTAGCAACAGGCAGTTGTCGAACGTCAGGGTGAGGTTCTGATGAATCTGCTTTGTTTGGCAATTCATTTAGCCAATTATGTACCGACTGGGATTTATTAGACGTAAAGTCATCTAGATCTTCGGCTTCTTCTAGAAGCTGATATTTTTTGTTTCAATACTGACGGTTGTAGTTGAGGTTAAAAGTTCGTTCTTCTTCTAACCGCTGAAGTTGTAATTGAACTCTACGCGACTGCGATAAGTGAGATCGATCTGAACCACGACTTTTGCTACTTGGTGCGGGTGAGTTTGACCTTACGGCAGAACACTGTGTGCACTTGTAGGTTATGTCATTAGAGACATTTTCGTTTGCGGAGTGGAATTTCTTATGGCATTCGGCGCAAGTTTTTACATTTTTGTCAGGGGGATTTGAACATAATGAACTTTCGTGATCATTTTGTCGATTTTGATGTTGACCCTCTGAATTTGGTAACTCCATTTTGTACTTGCTGCGAGATTGGCAAGGTTGTTGTATACGCTGTAGGCGACCGAGGAGGAGACGATGGCTTGAGCAAAAAGAATTTTAAAATGTTGAAAAGGCGGGTAGGTAGGCCGGCGCTAGTGACTTCCACGGGGATCTTGAATAAAATTCCACTTGTTTCATAAAAAAATTAATTTATTCAACAAATCAGAATTATATAGATTTAAAATTCCTATATAAAGAAAATAGGAATTAGAAATATTACAAAAATATTCAATATTAAGTGGCACCTACTTTTTGGTATGGAAACCACTAGAACTTTCCACAAAATTAAATACTTCTCCTAAGCACCACGTTTGAGCCAACTTGCAAGTAATTCAGTATATAAAATGGCGAAGACTCAGGGACGCTACTTGACATTTACTTAAGTTTCGTTAAAAATGTATATTAATTTAATACCACATATACACTTAGAACAAATAATTTTAATAAAATTTAGGAGTGTTGGCAGATCGTTTCTAGAATCATGGAGATTTTGGGAGCGGCGTGAACAACCGGTATCCGGTTTGTTCGAAAATTACCTTTTTTAAAAAACCGGCTCACGGTTAATAGCAAAAACAACGGTTAACTGGTTCCCCCGGATTTTCGGCTTCGGTTTTGGACACTCTACACCACACCCTTGTTCATTGTGTCCGAGTTCCATTAAAAAATTATTATATTCGTCCTTCCTTTACCCGGACGGGCGTGGAAAATTCGCCCATATTGAATGATAAAGTGACACTGCGGTAAATATTATCTAACACCCATCTTAAGTAAGATCCTAAGTGGTGTTGGAGTTATATCCTGACCAATAGCCAATATTCCGCTAATAAGCATTTGTATGGGTGGTACAAAAATGAGCATGACAAAGTTGTTCATTTGCAACTACAAAGCAACTTTTCACAAAACTTACTAAGATCAGTTCTGTTTTACGGGATATAGCGTGTGGGCCAACCGGAAATCCGCAAAACTTTTGTCTAGGAGTGACAAAACCACTCGTTTTCCTTAAAAAAGTTACTGGATAACATATCGTCTAAAACCAAATTCCATAAAGTTTGGTTCGGTTTTTCGGTTTATCTTGTCGAAACGCCAGCCGGCCACACAACTTTTGTATGGGCGGTACCAAAATGTGTGTGGCAAAATTACCTCCGTTTCGTGGATGACTGGTGTTTGACGACATGAAGCCCAATACCTAATTTCAATGAGATTGGAAGAGGCTTTCACGATTTATTGTATTGACAACCCGGGCGGCCATGAAGCTTTTGCATGGGAGGAACGAGAATGGTCGTGGCAATCCCGTAATTTTTCTCCAGTTAAGTAGTCATTTACAGATTATTAACCAATGTCCTAGTTGAAGTTAATCAAACGTACCGAAAAAAAGTTTTAGAAGAAAGTTAGATTTTGTAATAAATGTGGGAATTTGTATGGAATGTATGGGAAGTCGTCACAATCCCTGTTTTCAATCCCCAACTAAGTTTGGCAAATAATAATTTTCAAAATTTCATTGTGATCGGTAAAAGTTTTTGGCAGTTGTCGTTTTGAACAGGCAGCCAGCTTAACAGACATGCGTGCAATTTCGTCCTAAAGGTATAATATGGCTTCTTCTATGCGTTAAATTTTTCCCGTATTCCGTCAACTACATGGGTGAGGGTATAATGACGAAACGTCACAACAATTTTGAAAAATATCTATGTACTATCATAATTTTGAGATTTAGTTAAAGCCCAAAATCTACTGTCGCCTAGTGAACATCTGTGTTCAAGTTTATTACAAAACAAATGTTAACAAAAAATGTTATTTCACTAAATTTTCCGAGCGCAGTCATTCATTACTCCCATTTTCAATACCAAACTAATTATTTGCAAATAATGACTTCAGGTAAAATTCGCTGAATATTTAAATCCTTTATCGCGTTAACCAGACATTGTAACTGCAGGACATGGATAATTAGCCTTAACAAATTAAGTAAAACGATTTTAGCCCAAAATAAATACATGGTCTAATATGACACCTTAATTCATTATACTTGGTTGAGAATATAATGAATGGGTATTGCATAAATTCTCAATTCAAATAGCGATCTAAAAACCTTACGAAATTGCAACTAAACCATCACGAAATCACAAAATAAAGAGTGGACCATGTAAAGTTTTGAATTTAATTTTGCTTTAAAAAAAATACTATTGGAAATTTTTTCAAAATTATGTTTTCATTGGTAAGGCCCATCGTTGACTATTGTGAATGAAATACAACTTCGTTCAATTGGCATCCACGACTTGCTTTACAGTACCTCATTAGATCTCTCTATTTGTCAGAACATTTTTAATTGTATTAGCCTCTATCTCGTGAACGACAGCGCACATATGAGAAAGGCAGAAAAGGATCGAATATACGGAGAATTTAAGATGCTTGGACTGATTATTGACAAGCCCCTATATGGATAGGGAAATTCCAACGACGACTGAAAATTTTGAGAAATGTCCTAACGATACGCAGAATATAATATCTACTTTATATTCATGTAAACCAGCCATAGTGTAGTCGTCCTCTTGAACGATGCCATCGGCAGGGTACAGAAATGGTAAAATCAAGTCAAAGTGTTAGGATTGCGAGTGATACCTACACTTGCTGTAATACAAAACACACACATAATATGTACCGTTGGAAAGGTCCTCTTCTATAAAAATCTGTTCAGAAATATCCACATTTAAGATATTTCTTAGACACTTTTGGGGAAAATACAAAAAAAAGGGGGGGAAAATGTGATTTGAATTATATAAGTATAAGTACATTTTCATGGTATTTCACCAATTTTTTAATATGTTATAGACCAGTCCACGGTGAGGTAAATCGAGCTAAGTTTTTGTAAAATAGTATAAAAAATTTCAGGATTTTTAATCCCAAAGAAATCTCCGAAAATTCGACTTTTTTACATATTAATCTCTCCTGAGCTCATCTATGCATAGGATCTATTTCTTTTTTTGGTGGGTATTTAAGAACATTTCAGTCTACAATATAAGTAAAAAACTATATAAAAAACACCGATCAAAATGTTTGCCAAGCATCGAAAATGAAAAAGTTGTTCAAAAGTTACACATTTTACCAATGCTGACTGTAGGGTACATTTCCAAATGATCATAATTTTACCTCAAATGTCTTTGCTATAGCCCTGTCTTTCAGAAAAATTTAAAAAATTTTAAATTAAAGAAAATACTGACTGAACCGGGGTACCTTTTCGGGAAAATATTGTGTTTTTACAGGTTGTAAAAAATTGCGAACTTTGAGAAGTCCGCATTTCCAAACGCCTTGAGATAACTTAAAAACTTTTACAGTGTATTCTTTAATTCTTTATTGGAGTGTTTCCAACTTCGATGTGTTTTCAGTAATATTATTTTCCCTCATCTGGCCGAGTTACCAACAGAAAACAAAAAAATCAATGAAAAAATTTACAATTTGAAGCTTTGATACAAAATATCTTAATAACGAGAAGAGATATTCCGGAACGTATTTTTTATTTGTCGTGCATAGTACGTTAGATTCCCAAAAGTAAAATGTTTTTGAAATCGTACCAGGCTTTGAAATTTGCAACAGCACCAAAGTGGTCAAATTTGGCACCCTGAAGCACCAACTGTGTTCACAAAGGGTGCCTCTAAATGCCATATTCTAAAAGGATGACTCCTCCTCTACAAATGTCTCTTACATTCAAATATGATCCGAATAATACTTTAAAAGTTGTGATATTATAACCGTATATTTTCCAATCAAGCCCGACTGTGCAGCGTCAATTTCGTGTTTTAAAGCCTCAATGGTCTCGGGATTGTTGGCGTAACACTCATCTTCCCAGCGCCCCAGAGATAATAGTCTAAAGGAGACAAATTACAACTGGGAGGCGGTCAATGGACGTCCGAGTTTCGGCTCATTATGCGGTTTTCGAATACAGTGCGCAAAATATCGATTCTAACGTTGGATGTGTGGCACGTAGCTGCATCCTGCTGAAACCATACATCGTTCGTGCCTCTTCTTCAATTTTTGGGAACAAAACATTGCTGAGCATAGCATAGTAAAGCCTTCATTGACGGTAACGGCGACTCCTTCCTCATTTTCGAAGACAAAAGGGCTTATGATGCCGCCATGACAAAACCTACACCAAACAGTCACTCGTTGTGGATGCACCGAGTTCACCTCGACGACGTGTGGATTTTCCGAGAACCAAATGTTATAATTTTGTTAAGTATCGTAGCCCCTGAAGTGATAATGAGCTTCGTCGGAAAATATGATTTTTCGGTAAAAATTATAATATTCAGCCAACACGATGTTCAGCCCATCCATCGAAGCAAAAATTCGGCGGGCGGTCACGAGACCTCAGTTAGTGGACTAATTGAATTTTCTAAGTCATCATACTGAGGTCTTTATACAAAATTCTGTGCAAAGAAGTACGCAGTGTTACATCATGTACACGAGTTTTTTTCTCCAATAAGGACCCATGTTGATGAACTCGCTTGACTCGCTATCTATCGAATATATTTCGTGAATTTCTCACAGTTTCAGTTGGAGACTCAGAAAGTTTTTAACATAGCCCAATTTTCTTCGAGCGTTAAGTGACCCATTTCGCAAATTTCCAACCTTTAACTAATAACACTGTGCCACACCAAAAAAAAATGATGGGGCTCCGTCAACGGATTCTGGTAGAATGAAACTGCTCGAAAATGACGGGGGCGCACAGTGGTGCCGCCCCATACATTTTTTGGAAAAAATAGAAGGAGTAATCGTAGAGCAATGAATTTTGGCACACACGATAATTTTGATCACATTAAGAAAATTATAAAATTTGGTCAAAATCAAACCATTGCCACGCCCACCTGCCATACAACTGAAATTTCAAAATCTCGCAATTCTCATTCGATCTTAATGATATTTGGTAGGATAGTAGAGCCCCCTATTTTAAACCAAAAAAATATATCTAGATAAAAATTGGATCACTGCCACGCCCATTTTCCTTACTTCTAAAATTTTTGAATTCGGTGTATCCTGAATTCGAATTTTATTTTGTTGTTTAATTTTCTTATTTTCAAGAGTCGCAGCACACTTTTGAAACGGCAAATTATATCCTAAATAAAGTATGCACTCCATAAACTTTATCCTAGCATGTAAAGATGATATCCCTAATTTAAATGCCTCTGCCTGTACTTTTTTTGATAAAATCAGCTCCAAATTATTCATTTCTGTTGGTTTTGCACCACAAATGTAACATACTGCTGCAGAAGGAGTATGTGTGACTATTTGAGCCGTTTTAAGGTCGATCATTGTGAACAGAAGGTTATGCTTCACATTTATTTCCCTATTATAGATAGATATCTGTGTGGGCTTCAAAGCAGCCATCTGGGAATTTATTTTTCCGGCTACTTCTTCAACTTTGTCTTTCGTTTCTTTGGCAAATTCGAACGAAATCGAACGGCAGTATCGGGTTGACGATGGACTGTTGTTTCCCCAAAATTCATTATTGCATTCTGAATTTAATGTTAGCGGTGCCATTGAAACAAAATAAATATTTCCATCACTTGCATCGCTAAGAAGACTTTGCTGGTATTCATCATGTCCAGATGACCCACCACAGCCCCATTTACTGGTGAGAGTTAAATCACATCCCGAAAGACCAGTTAATTTTTCCTCTGTGAATGATTCAAAAAGGCGCTTTGATGTGTGATCCTGCAAACTTTGCAGATGAACTGCAGCAGACGTTTCTGTAATTTCCAATTCGTCGGGATAGCATTTTTTTTTTCTTCTAAGACCTTCTTACAAGGCGGCAAAATGTCGAAACCTTCAGAACTAAGGGCTATCTTAATTGTTTCGTATTGAAATTTTGTAAGGTCAGCATTCAGTAATATTGCCAGTGCAACTGAGGGATCAATATATGATTTTCCTCTGTTTCCTCCACCCTGCATATCACTTGCCATTTCAAGTTGTTCTTTCGGCAACTGCGATGCTACAGCAGCAGCCTTATAGCGTTTTGCGCGATCACAACATTCAATAAAGCTCTTCTCTTTTCTTCCTTTGCGTGCAACAGTAGATTGGCTGCATGGAAACTCCACATCAAATGTATCTATAAATTTGGAAAACCTATTTAAATTTACGATTTCTTTTGTATTATCAAAATAAATTTACTTTTCAACCAATTTTAATTTTTTTTAAAAAAATAATTAATTCTTCTATAAGAATCAGTCCAACGCTTGTTAAAGCTGTTTAAAAATCGCTGGCTTATATCTCTTTTCACGAAATTTATTTGTTCCTCGGTTAGGTCGTTGTTTTTTGCTGTAATAAATTCAGTCAAAGCATTCACATTTTTACCACAATTTATAAGCTCTTCGCATAATTCTTTATGTGAAACTGAAAATTTACTCATTTTAATATTTTAATTTGTTTCAATTGAATTTTTATACAAAAAATTTTAAACTTGATGTGAATGTCAGTCACCAAACACTCTCTTTGCATTTACATTCGTAAACAATAATATTGTTGTTTACATTTTGTTTACATTACAGTACACCTTCGTTAATCCGCATATGGTCTAATCCGGAATCCTTCTGTAATCCGGACAGAGTTGAAAAATTAAAAATATCTATTATATACCTTGTAATCCTGACCAACCACGGTTTCGCTAATCCAGATCGCGTGTTGTGTAATGCAGTGTTCGATAATTCAATAGAATACAACACATTCATGCTATTTTCACTAAAACACATTATTTGATATTCTTTTATTCACAATATTACGCCTTTTACGTACACATTATTCCATGGTATAATGATCTACGTGGTAGTAGCTGTAGAACAGCTGATTTTTTTTTTATTGCCTCTTATTGTTGCCTAAACCAGCAACAACGTCTAATGCTATTACCACGAAGATCATTATGCATACCATGCATTATTACATACAAACTTGCAACAATATTGAACAATGACACACATTTTACAGCGCATCACTATGTAGCTCGGGGATTCACCGAATATAAATAAAGTTGAATTAGACAGTTTGACTATTGTTAGAACGCTTCGGCAGCGTCATGGTACAAATAAATGGTAGAAGCACTAGCCCAGCTGATTTGAACTTTTTTCTGGAGAGAGTATGAGTAAATTTTCCTCTTATGTCAAAGTTTGTTTACATTTGGTTGTCTGCAACCCCCGTTCGCCAGCAACTGCTGTTTTTGAAAAGTTTTATCTGTAAAAATCACATAAAAACGCTTTAATTAATAAAACACAATCATTTTCTAAATGGCACTTTTTCCAATTTTGTCAACACTTTCAGTATTTTCCTATCAGCTGACTTGACACAATACAGACACTGAGCAAAAACAAAATGCCTGTTGTGTGTGGCTTGTTGTATTTGTTGTCGTACTGCATCTACCATTATATTTGTACCATGGGCAGCGTGCAATGGAAGCTAAACAATAGTGTATTTGGCAAGCAATGGTATCCATTATTATATACTTTTAACGTTTATATTGAAGATTGTTATAGTTTTTTTTTATCATAATAAATGAATAAATGGAATTATAAGTGTTTTTTTCTCAATAATCTTAATGCCTTTGGCAATCCGGATTCCTGCGTAGTCCGGATTGAGTTGGTTTTAATTGATGCGGATTAACGAAGTTCTACTGTACTTACATTTATGAGACAATTATCTAGCATAATCCTAAAAGTACGCCGTGTTTTTTATGCATTGTGCACGATTTTTAGATCGCTTTTTCGACATTCAAATCGCTTTAACTACGTTAAGTGCAAAAAATTACAACATTTTTTTCCAGAAATCCAAACAACACATTTCGACCTTTAATTTCTATATACGTTTTTATAGTAGCAAGACGTAGCACACACAGTTTTTGTCCATCAAATGTATGATGGCCGGCATAAGTTTCAAAGCATAAGTTTCTAATGGTTATATTTTCTGAAATACTTGATCGATTTCATTAATTTTTTCATTCAACTGTCAAGAAAGTATTACGTTTTAATACTAAGCCCCTAAAATAAAAATTCGAATTATTGTATCAGACAAATTCATCGCTCAATTCAGCAAGTTTTTTTTACAATTACAGCTCAAAGAATTTATCCTGACTTCCGTCTCCGATTTTGTAGATAAAAAAATTAATTTAAAAAAAAAATTATGAATTCAGCTTATTCAAATATTTATTAATTCACCTGATCCATCTATTATAAGAATTAGATGTTCGAAAAATTTTATTTTTTCCGCTGAGGCACCACAGTGGGGCGTGGTCAAAATGTTCTACAAAAATTATCGCCATAAAATTTCACTATATGTGTCCGAACACTCCAAAACACAGATCTTAGACCAAGTGGTAGATAATAAGCAAAAACTAACTGCCTTCTCAGGGTTAATAATGAATTTTGTCATTTTGCTGTTTCCATTAAAAATAGTCCACATAATATAATGAATTTTGTCATATTTCATTTACAAGCAGTTTTTTGCGAGTTTTCAAAAAAAAAGTTAAAAATTATGGTTATACGTGACAGTTAGAGGGTTAATTTGTTCCACAAAAATGTTTATCTGAATCTTTTCTATAAAACTTCTGAACATAGTTTGTACCTCAGAAGTAAGGAACACACAATTTTGCATGCCGATATGTTGCAGGAAATTTCCGAGGGCCGGAAACTTTGACTCGCCCTAAAAAAACTCTGATCAGATCTGGCAAACGCCGATACACATATATTTATTTTAGACCTTTCTACCAGAATCCGTTGACAGAACCCCATCATTTTGAAAAAAATCTAATTTCGTCTCACAGTGTAATCTGTCACTTCGTATATGTCAAATTAGTTATCTGCTTCGTAATGACGGGGGTTCAATTTCCAAATTTTAAATGGCCCACACTGTACTTACACATTCCCTTGCCTTTGTCATCTTGAATTTTTAGTCCAAGTTTTAAGATAATTGATATGAATTTTTTTCTAATAAGCTTGGTAAAATATTACCTTATATGGAATTTGAGGAATTTCAGAAAGAACCCCAAACTTGGTACCAGAATTGGCGTGACAAGTAGGACGAATTCATAGAAAAGTAGCATGTGTCAATTTAGTACCTCTTACTAATATTAATTAAGATCGGTTGTGTTTTGCGAGAGTTATCGGTAACCTACTAACCGTATGCATAACTTTTCTGTGGGAGGTATTAGAAGCAGCCGCAAAAATTTAATAATACCCAGCAAGAAAAAAGGGTTCACATATGTATTGGCCAATTTCTTTGGTGTCATTTCAAGACCGTTCCAGTGAAATAATTCCCAATGGTAGAAGACACAAGAAATATGCAATTAACTCCGAAACAACAGAACTATAGAACTTTCCTTTACCGACTAATAAAATGAAGAAGTCATAATGAAAAAAATTCCATCATAGTCAAATTATGGACAATATTTATTGGCATGTTTTCCATTGAAATGGTTTGAATGGTTTCCAATTACATCCCGCTAAAGGGTTAGCTCATAGCCAGTGAGCTCTAGTTTTACACTCTCTGGTTGGGAACTACAGTTTTTCACCAATTCCGAACGGTCTTTTGAGAAGCTTTTTCATAGCTAAGTACTCGATAGTGTCGCCGTTACCAACCAAGGTGATCACAGTGGTCAGACCAGAGAAAGGTGTTATGAATAGGGAGTTCATTAGGCAGATGATAGACAGTAGCTAACTTGGTCATAAATTGTTGTGGGCAATGACTTTACAATAAAAAATTTACTGAAACACATTTATAAAAACCACAATCCTAATACACATGCTAAGATATACAATAATTGATAGATTTAAAAACGGATCATGAATTTCCGCTATACTAATTACGACATTATATTCTCATACCGTCTCCAATCCCAAACACATCCACCTATCTGTTGTCTGTTCCTTACCTGTAAATCATCGGTATGCAGTTGTTTCACACAGCGTGGCTTGGGCGACTGCCAAACTTTTCGCTCATAATCCGCCAAGCCGACCTCATGGACGCGCCGTAATCTAAAACGGAGGAGACGACAGTTCGGGCCTATAACTCCAATATAATTTAGTTATCAAATCAATGGTAATTTTACCCATAAGTTATAGCTTTTCGTAGTGGTGATCCTTTCTGGACGATGCTAACCATTTTCTGAGGCGGAAACAATTGTATTTCGGTCAAGTCACAAATTTCCTTTTCGGTGAATGTATCTGCGATAATTTTATAAGCTGTGGCCACATCAACATGAAAAGCAAATCCTGAAGAAGGCAAATAATTGTCTTATATTTAGTTTATACCCACAATATGCAAGATACAACGCACGTCCTTTACGTATCCTGGCCACTCCATACTCTGGTTCATACCAATTGGACGCATCATTGGTTTTAGCATGGGCACCCGTTTCATGACTGTGCAATATATCACGATATGATTTCGCCTTCTGGGCTTCTGTTAGCGGTGCTTGGGTGACCAAATCAAGAATATCTGGAGGAGTATCCACGAAACTGCCATCAGCATTGGGGACTGCAGTGATCTTTTTGGCATATAATTCCTGGGCATCCGGGTCTTTAGTGCGCTTTGAATACAAATATGTTACATTTAATAATTTGAAACACACATGTAAATCATTTGATTGGTTACCAAAAAGAAGTCGCGATTGTACACAATATCCTCAATTCCAATATCCAAAGCACTGTGTATTAGATCCCTTAGGTTTCTTATAGTTTTGGGTTTCTCCATTAGCAATGTACCCACAATACTGGCCGAATAGAATTGATAAATCGTAGAGGCAAACAGCAATGAAATAATCACAATACATCGTCCCGCAAACGATCGAGTGGAGAATGATAAGCCTGGGATCAGAGCTTCAAATAGTGATCCACATTTGTTACCCATATTTGGTTATCTTACCCTGCTGACAAATAGATCCCACATAAAATAGTATAGACTCTAAAAACATGCCAGCCCGTTGTTTCCTAATATTATCTCTTAAGTCTTGGCTACAGAGGAGGCCACACCATCTTACCAGACGCCTTTTGCAGCCACGTCCTTCCACGATTTTGGAGAACTTTACTGAATCTACTGAGCAGTTAAAATTGTAAATTTAGGTTTCGCGGGAAATTGTTGTGACTAAGAAAAAAATATTTCGAAAGGAGGACGAATTTTCGAATTTCACTTTTCCTGTATACAGTTTTTCCTTCGCGCTATTTTCTTTTGAACATTGTCTTCTTTAAAATCATGTTAGGGAAGACCTGAGCATATAAAATATAAAAAAATATACAAAAAAACCCAAACTGCCATTGAAAAGCAACAAATTAAGTCAGCTGATCCATTAGCTGCGCACTGACTGTAAAAATCTCTGCCCTATCAATTCATGGAATGTAATGGGAAATTAAGTTTCAACGTTTTACAATTGCGAGTATATCACCACTGCGTTGTGTACAGGACAAACACGATTTCACACCACTGTCCCCAATTCAAACAACAACCCACATAATTCATACTTCACCTTTAATGGTTTCGATTGCGAGTTTAGATTCTCTTCCTTCAGGTTCGAGTATTGTTAGTGCCCACAGTAACAAAATGGTAGTAATGCCACAGGCGGCCAACAAAATCCAGACATCATTTGAAAAGGGTTGGAGAAATACGATGCGATCCTTTTTGGTACTGCGAGGATGTCGAAATATGAAGCAAGGCCTGAAATGAGATACAAAGGATACTCACTACATCTGCCTTGTATCGACGGCATGGGACTCCAGCTTACCTGGCCACATATGTCCTTGTGGTGAAATCAACCACTTTGGCACGTTCAATGCGAAAGAATATCGGCGATCCGCCAAGATCCGCCTGCTGGCGCACCAATGCACCAATCATGCCATCAAATTTGCCATTCTTCAAATAGCCCCAGGTGGGAGTTTTCGACAAAATGAAGCTGCACAAAAATGAGCGAAGCCACAAAATACCAAGCAGAATAAACATAATACGAAAATAATAAATGAATTGAAATGGAACTGGGAAGAGCAACAGCTACATCTACAACAACACCAGCAGCAGTTGGAGGACTGGTAGCACTTGGGAGACCACTCCGTGCCCTAAGGGTTTCTAAAGCTATGCCATGAATGTATAGGGAGCTCCTTTGAGCCGAAAAAGGTGCATAATGTAATATCCTTGCAACAACAGTGTGAAGGACCAAATGACTGAATGTGTTAAAGTTGTTGTGGTTTTCGGTAATTTAGTATTTGTGTGTTTCCTCATTTTAGGTTGCACGTGTTATATCGACATGTGGCAAAGGAACACGAGCAGGGAACGGGTAGCACAAGGACGAATCGGATAAGGTGGAGTAATGGATTGAAGTACAACGTACATTATACTGTGAAAAGTATAATTGATGACTTTTAAAGTGAAGTTTTTGTTTCACTTTGCCATCGCTAGACATCGATGTACCACATCCTTCTACGATACCGTGAGAGATATGTGGCAATACTCAAACACACTCTCTCTATCTCTCTCCCTCCCCTTCTAAGGATAAATGATGATGATGGTGATGGAATTATACTATGTATTTGTGATTCAGATGAATGTGATTGACGAGAATGGAATAGAAACAACCGCGAAACAAAGTGTAGCTGGAAGGGAAACTGCAAAAAGAAAAGACAACAAACCTGAAATTGAATAAATCTCTAACGTGCGATAACAATGCGAAATTATATCGATTCATGGAATCCAAATGAGTTTCGTAGTGACTGGTTAGATATGCATGCAATGAATCCGAGTTATTTTTGTGAGTCACCTGCAAACAAAGTTGAAATTAATATACGTGGAAGAATATGTAATTAGAGTTGTTCCATTCATTCTAGTTGATTGAATATTTTATACCCTCCGACGTAGTTTAAATAATGAAATGAATTATATATTGAAATTCTTAAAAGTCTTAAGTTTCAAGCTGACCTCTACGCAAGTTTCAATACACACAGAGAAGAGATTCGTTGTCACAACTATATTTACAGCCTACTAAAATTTGGCGGTTCCTTGGACTATCACATTATTCAGTTGTGATTATAAATTGTGGTTGCAAGAACTGAAATATTTAGTTGAAGCCACAACAACAATAAATAAATGTGATTTGTTAATCGAGATTTAGTTCTAGCAATCAAATTATCCTGTAGTGGTGAATATCCTATTAGTTGGCTGAACGAAGAATGTAAAAACTAATTCCGTTGTTCCAAAAAATATATTGGAATGCTCAACTAAAGTAATTACTTGAATTTGATGGCTGTCACAACCATTTGGTTATGAATTTTATAGAAAAAAGTATGAATTTCCCATTATGAATTTTATAGAAAAAAGTAGAAAAAATATTTTTTATTAAAATTGTGGATTTTACATTTAAATATAAACAAAATTCTTCTTATTCTTTAAACGAGCTTAAGATCTTTTATTTGTTTTGCTTATTTATCTCCAATATTTCGTCTCCACATTAATAATATTTTTTCCCTGAAGAAGTCGCCCAATGTTTTTAACAACAAAGCGTCTTGTGAAAAATCGAATACACGACTTTGTAACAAGTGTTTTTGTACCAGAAACTAAATTATGATTACAGTGACTAACATTTGAACACGAATTCTAATATTGTACTTTTTATTAGTTGTATCTTCCATTTCAGATGAATGAGGTTTTAGAATTACTCAAATTGGTTAATACAACTAAAATTCGCTAGTAGCAACTTGTATTTAGTAAGACCAATTTTTAATCTATCAATAACATCGACAAATAATTCTGATATTTGACAATTACGAATTCTGATCAAAATATAGACTTTAGCATGGAATTTCCAATGCCTGAATTGATTTCCAACTAATCTTTTTCCTGTGTATAGGCAGGGTATTGTTGAGAATTGATGCTGGCTGGTCAATATGTGGTCGTTGTCGAAATTGCACAAACGTTATGCCTGAATTTGGACAGCTATAATTGAAGCCCCAGTGATCTGGGCATTTTTTGAAAGAAACAGTTCAAGACTGAAAAAAATATTAACTGATAATTTTCAATTTTCTTATTTAATCTCAGGACCATAAAATAACTCCAATAATAGAGATATAGTTTTCAAAAAGAAGTTTTGCTCAATGCATCCATTAAGCTAATATTTCACATCTAGCCACAGGGGTTTATCAGAGGTTGTTTGGAGTTATGCTATTCTTTAGAACGGTGCTGGTGAATTTGAAAATAAAGCACATTTTATTGACAGTATCATGAATTGTGTTTAGAGTATTCAAAAAACCGGTTGTTCAAAAATGTCGGGTTTCGGTTTCTTCGAATATTCTGACTTTGGCGAAACCGGGATTCGGTTAAACCGAGGTGTAGAAACCGGTTAATAACCGGTTTTGGTTTTTATGACAAAACGGACAACTAGTCGTTTAATAAACATTGCTTATTTTTAATTCGTCTCTTTCAATTTTGATATCGACTATCGAGTACATAGTCATGAAATTGCTTCATCAAAGTGTCCCAATCAAAGTGTGTGAGCCTATTCCTTCATGGGATGTAATGAGAAGCTAAATTTGGAATTTAATTTTGCTTTAAAAAAAAATACTAATATACATTTTTTTCAAAATTATGATTTCATTGGTTATCTATTCAATTTGTTTCATGTTTTAGGGCCTCAAAGGAATCGGGATTGGGATAACACTTATATTTTTCGGCACTCCAGAGATTATGCGGTTTGCGAACACAGTTTCAAATTTTGGGAACAAAAAATCGTTGAGCATGGCAGGATAACGTTCGTCATAGACGGTTACGGCGGCTCCTTGCTCATTTTCGAAGAAAATTGGGCCTATGATGGCGCCTGGCCAAAAACCGCACCCAACAGTACTCGTGCATGCACCGGTTTCTCCTCGACGACATGTGGATATTCCGAGCCCCAAATGCGACAAATTTGTTTGGTACCGTAATCCCTGAGGTGAAAATGAGCTTCATTGGGAAACATGATTTTTTCCGTAAAACGCTCAAAATTTTGCGTAAAGATGTGCGAGAGATGTTCAGTTCTGCGAACGGTGGCGAGTTGTCGGCTGTTCAAACAAACTTTCAGCTAAAGCGGCAATAATTTCCACTGCACACACGGGACGAGCACGTAGTTTTGTTGATACGTTGATAGCACCCTATTTCGTAGATTTCTGACAGTTTGAGTTGAAGACTCAGAACTTTGAAATAAAGTTTTTAATATTTCCCAACATATTTTAGAGCGTAAAGCGACCCTTTTTGAAAATGTCCAGCTTTTAACAAATAATCTGTCACTTCATAGATTTGAAATGGGTTATTTGCTCCGAAATACCGGGAGGTTCAAGTTCCAAATTTTACATGTCCCACCCCTTATTTATTTTATTCAGCCTATCTCTTCTCATGCACATTTGATTTACCCTATTAGGCAAAACCATCGTTGAGCAAATATTCCTCTGGACGTTTTGTACTTCTTTTTTGAGTGTGAATACTGTTTTTTAAGCATTTCCGCTAACATACCACCTGTGTTGTCATTAGATCCAGAACTTAGATCTAAATCGGAGTTGGCAAATATGACATCTAATGCCATTGGACAACCAATTTCAACAAATTATCGGCGAAATAATTCGTTGGCAAAGTCTTTTGTGTCTGTCTGATGGGTCCAGGAATCATAAGGAGCTATGAAAAAGAGTTTAGGTGTGTAATTCTGTGGTGTTATATGAATTGTGTAAAAACCGAAAAAACCGGTTAATCAACTTGAAATAACCGGTGAAACCGGTTCTTCGAAAATAGCAATTTTTATTAAACCGACATACGGTTAACCGACCGGAATTTGGTTAACCGGTTTTGAATACACAACTTGTGTTGCATGGTACAATAATATCTACATGGTAATAGCAGCGCGCGTTGTTGCTGATGTAGGCAGCAACAACAGGCATTTTGTTTTTGTTCTATTCGCTTCAGTTGTCAAACTTTACACGAAGGCATACCAGCAACACAAGAATGCTAAAGAGTACAAAAACAAAATATGTGTGAGTGTGACAGCCGAAGCGAAGAACCTCATGAAAAAAAGGAAAACAGCTGTTCTTTCGACTTTACCATGAACATATTATTGTACCATGTTGTGTTGTATTTCGGGCAACAACAAACATCATACATAATGGGAACCGATGGTTTTATGCGGATAGAAAGAAGTTTTGGCGAATTATTTCCGGCACAAGCGATATGTTTCGAACAATTGCATCGTGGGTAATTCTCCATTCGATTGAGTTTGCATTTGCATTTAGTTTGATGAACTTTTCAATAGCATCATTCCAAACAACGGCTGATGAAGATATGTGGCTAAATCTAAAATAGCTGATATACGGTTTACCACGAATTATGAGGATGCATTTTGCAGAACCTCTTTTTGAAAATTATATATCTTTTAATAGCGAATTTTGGGCTTGAACACGCAACTTACAAATTGTCAGTTCCTAACAAGGCTGCTCAAGAAGCATTTCGTGGTAACCACGTGGTGTGCACTAGCTGTCGAACGTTGCTTACCTATTTTTGTGTGCGTTGTTCGTAGCACATTGATTGATATTGACATAAACTAAGCACCAAACAAAACCAGAATGCCGGTTGTTGTTCACTTGTTTTAATTTTAGGTAGTATTGCTTCTACTTTTTCAAGCTCCCTCTGTTCTTAATATACATATATATCACCCTAGCGTATTTTAAATATTTATTTTTATATATATGTATGTACTACTTATAAAATATATATGTATATAAAGGGTTTTCCAATTTGAGTGATATGATTTCCAAGTGAGGTTTCGCCCATTTGTAGTATTCAATGATCTGTAATATTTTTTTTCATTGTATTCAGTAATGTTTACAATTTCATCGTTTACAAATTATTCAACTTTTGTATGAAAATAATCGTTCTCCAATTGCAACTTTTCTTGCGCTTTTGCCATTTTATGGTCGTAATAATCGTACACCTGTGCTCGCTATTCGTCGAATTGTTGCAAATATATATAAATATATATATTTCCTTTACATAATGTTCAAGTGCCAATACGACAAAGAACCGCTCGAAGTAATGAAAATATTGCTGCCTTTCAGGCAAGTGTTGCTGAAGACCGCAATTTATCGATTCCAAGACGCTGTCAATAATTGGAACTGTCTCAAATCACAACCTGGCGGATTTTGATAAAGGATTTGGGTTCGCATCCGTATAAAATTGTTATCACTCAAGAACTGAATCAATTGGACCGTAAACGACATAAATTTGCTGATTTGTCTTGGAACAACTTGAAAACGATAACGATTTTTTTAAGAAAATCATCTCAATCGTCTCAAAATCAATAAATAAAACTGTCAATTCTGGTGCGAAGAAAATCCACAAATTATTCATGAACAACTATTACATTCACCTAAATTGACAGTTTGGTGTGGTTTTTGGTCTGGTGGAATCATCGGTCCGTACTTCTTTCTTTCTTGTTTCTTTCTTTGCTGGTAACACCGTTACTGTCAATGGAGAGCTGCATAGAACGATGATAACCAACTTTTTATTGCAAGAAGAAGTCCATCTGGACAACATCTGGTTTCAACAAGACGGGACTACGTGCCTCACAGCAACCGAATTATTGCGAGAAAAGTTTGGAGCTTCGATTATTTCAAGGAATTGTGATATTGAATGGCCTCCTAGTAGTTGTGATTTACCATCATTAGACTATTTCTTGTGGTGATATTTGAAGTCATTGGTTTTTCGCAATAAACCAGATACTCTTCAAGCTTTACAAGTCAAAATTAATCGTGCTATTCATGACATACGTAGCCATGGAAAAGCTTCTCCAGATATCCTTCGGAACCGGTGTAAAATTTTAGGTCCCAATCAGTGAGTGTAAAACTAGAACGCGCACAGCTCACTGGTTTGTGAGAAGCTCTCCCTAATCCCTTCATGGGATGTAACGGGAAACCATTTATTTAAATATTTATTCATGACATACGATTTGATTTAGAGGAAAAAGTGCTCGAAAATTGGGTTCCTAGAATTCGTTCCTGCAAAAGAAGACACAGAAGCCATTTGAAAGACCTTTTATTCGGAACTTAATTGTATCGATTTTACTTCATATTCACATGTACAATAAGAAACATTTCAATTTCTTTAACAATTAGCGTGTTTTTCTTTTTTAAAGAAGTCATATCACTCAAATTGGAAACCCTATATTTGTTTGTTTATTTATTTATTAAATTATTTATTTATTTATATATATATTTAATTATTTATTCAATTATTTATTCATTTCTTCATTAATTCATTTATTCAATCAAAACACATAGATTTACAGATCACAAAGGCAAGGAAGGCCTTTTTTCTATACAAACGATTCTTCTTTTCAAAATACTTAAAACCCAGAGTAAAAGTTTTACTATATCAGGCTCTAATACGGCCTATCTTAACATATGGTTGCCAAATATGGTTCAACATTTCTCCTTCATACATGGAAAAACTGAGGGTTTTTGAAAGAAAATGTCTGAGAGCATGTACATCACTGTACAGAACTTCAAACAGTCATTTTACAAAATACGTGTCAAACTTAAAATTATATAATTCAGCAAAAATAAGTACGTAGGATCGATAGTTTCATCATACATCTTATTCGAAATCACATTTTGAGAACCTTTGATTGTAAGGAAAACAATTTAATTTTGGCACCGTATTATGTCAGTGACGAATACATATGTAATACGTTACTAACCGGTTATGTACTGCCAGAAGCATTTTTGTATCTCGATAACAATGGATTTATTCAGGACCAAATCGGCATTCCTATATTCTATCACATTTATGGACGAGCTAACTTCAAGACAATTATCTGTAATAGATTGATAACACAGTGCAACAAGCAAAAAGGGAATGGGATGGGACCAACTGCAAATGAAAGCTCACGTTGACCATAACAAAACCTCCAAGGGGTTTTTTTAGTTCAGTGCGAGATTTTTTTTTACACGCATTTGAAGTTTGTGATTTTGGTACGCTGTCTATCAAGGAAAGATCATCGAAAATTTGATAAAATAATGTTTATTTATTTCTATTATCGTAGAAAGTTGTGGTATCTTACTATTTTTGGGGTCGAGGAATTCATTTTTGATATTTATATTTACCTAAAACTCACGCTAGATGGCGGTGTCATACAAATGGTGCTATTTCTTGTAGATTTTCATAGATAAAACGGTGTACCTACTTTTGTTTAGGCTGAAAATCATTTTTTGATGTTGGCATCATTGAAATAAGTTACCATAGAACAAAATGTCATAAAAATATAACTGTTTTTGAAAAGAAGTAAATTAGTTATCGTGACCGACGCGCTGCTAAATACATTGTAATCACTTTCGACAGTGACCTGTCTCTTGGAACATTTTTGTGTTATAATAAAGAAATATAAATTCTAAGTAAGTATTGTGTTGTGACCTTAAAATAAATAAATTAATTTTAAGTTTTTATATTAGAACCAAGTGCGTTTATTTCGATTTGTGTATCAAGACAATTTACTAAGACAACCACTTAAGACGGCGCAAAGCCGGAATGAATGTTTGCAGCATTTGAAATATTATTGTTATGTTTGTGGAAAATATAATAGACAACAAAATTTGGTGCCAAAATATGAGAGCATGAAACAATTGTATTTACAGTATTTTGGAACAGAGGTTATTGAGAATGTAGGTTGGGTACCTGAAAAAGTGTGCAGAACTTGCAATGGTTTTTTAACTAAATGGTCACAAAACAAAAAGAAGTCAATGCCGTTTGGTGTTCCAATGTTATGGTACAATCCAGGTAATTTTTTAAAATTTTATTTTTTATATCAAATATATTATAATATATATATATTAATATTATTATATCAAATATATTAATTTTAGTTTAGTTTAGTTTAAAAATAGTTAATTTTAATACCTTCTCAGGTGAACACGTTAAATCACAGTGTTATGTGTGTTTAAATAGTATTAAAGGAAGAAACAGATGTAATAGACGAGGAATGGTATATGCTGGTACAAAATATGCAGAATTACCTAAACAACATACAGAGTTTATTCCAATACCAAAACCAGCAAGTCCAGATGTAACCTCCGTAGTATCTACAAATGCTGTAGAGACAATTGGACACGATCCTACTTACGAGCCTTCTGAGCTTAACAACCGTATGATACCAATATCACAAAAGTGGTTAGATGAAGTACTAAAACACGTGAATATGTCGAAGCGTGATTCAGAGTATGTTGCACGTAAACTTAATGAAAACAATTTACTAGAAGCTGGTGTTAGAATAACTGCTTATCGTAATCGCCAAGCAGTATTTCAACAATATTTCTCTGTCAACGAAGAAAATACATTCGTTTACTGTAATGATATTGAAACACTTATGGCAGAAATGGGTATGAATTATGTTCCTCATAAATGGAGATTATTTATAGATTCTTCAAAAACCAGTATGAAAGCAGTTTTATTGTACTACAATAACAAAAAACCAAGCATTCCAATAGCATACAATTTGAATACTAAAGAAACCTACGAATCAGTAAAATATCTACTGCAATCAGTGAACTATGAAAAACATAAATGGCGCTTATGCTGTGATTTAAAAATGGTTGCCTTACTTTCTGGCCTACAAGGTGGCTATACCAAAAACATGTGCTTTATTTGCTTGTGGAATACACGTTACAAAGGAAATCAATACCAAAAGTGTGACTGGGAAAACAGAGACGATTTTCGTGTTGGAACAGCTAATGTTATCCATGAACCTCTTGTACCAGCAGATAAAATATTGCTACCACCACTTCATATTAAATTGGGTATTTTCAAAAATTTTGTAAAAGTGTTTTCTGTAGATGGACCAGCTTTTACTACATTAAGATCTACATTTCCACGACTCAGTGCTAGCAAAGTTAAAGAAGGTAAAATAAATGATTTTAAAAAATTAATTTACAATATTTTTTTCTAATTTTACAGGTATGTTTAATGGTCCGGACATTAGAAGATTAATGAAAAATAAGGATTTTGATAATTCTTTGGATCAAAATCAATTAATTGCATGGAATGCAATTAAAGACGTAACAGAAAATGTTCTTGGTAAGAAACGAGAAGCAGATAGTGCAGAAAGAGTTAAACGTCTCTTGAAAGCCTTTGAGGAACTTCGTGTGAATATGTCACTAAAAATTCATTTTCTCCATCATCACATGGATTGGTTTGAAAAACAACTTTCCACCGAATCTGATGAGCAAGGGGAACGTTTTCACCAAGTAGCTTTAACCATGGAAACTAGGTACAGAGGAAAGAGACTAGAGTCTATGCTAGGAGATTTATGCTGGTGGTTAAAGAGAACAACCGATGAAGAGGATACTGACGATGAGCAAGAACCACAAACATACAGAGATTCAAAACCTACTACTTCTGCAGCTTTTGCTATTTCAAACATGGAAATTGACAGTGATGATGATTAAGCGGATCCACAATGAGATCCAAATAATTTTTTCCAATAAAAAACGAATTTTTTTCTATAAAAATAGCATTTTTGCAATAGTAACGTACTGAGAATAATAAAATGTACTTCGTCACATCATTATAAATATGTTTTACAATAATGCCAACATCAAAAAATGATTTTCAGCCTAAACAAAAGTAGGTACACCGTTTTATCTATGAAAATCTACAAGAAATAGCACCATTTGTATGACACCGCCATCTAGCGTGAGTTTTAGGTAAATATAAATATCAAAAATGAATTCCTCGACCCCAAAAATAGTAAGATACCACAACTTTCTACGATAATAGAAATAAATAAACATTATTTTATCAAATTTTCGATGATCTTTCCTTGATAGACAGCGTACCAAAATCACAAACTTCAAATGCGTGTAAAAAAAAATCTCGCACTGAACTAAAAAAACCCCTTGGAGGTTTTGTTATGGTCAACGTGAGCTTTCATTTGCAGTTGGTCCCATCCCATTCCCTTTCCGAAAGTTCGATTTTGTGTCACTGTGTAATTGACAACAAAAGGTTTGACACAAGCATTTTTTCAAGAGATGAGAATATTATTCCTAATATGGATATTACAAAGTATTGGTGCCACAAGCAATAACTTATTTTTCTTTTTTTTTCACTTTTTTACCCCCTAACATTGCGTTGATTTTATCTTTGCATTCGATACATGGGTAAAGTTTTTATATTACTTTTCTTTACACTAACCCATAATTAGGGACATATGTATGTATATACTGTATAATTAATATTATAAAATTCTAAATAATGTATAAATGTATATAAACTATACTTGAGAGCCCGATTATGGGACTGTGTATATTATGTTATATAAATTACTATTTGTTTATTTATAGTTTAAGCATATGAATTCCCAACAAATAAACATTAAAAAATAAAGGAAAAAAAAATATTTATTCAATCATTTATTCATTAATTCATTTATTCATTCATTGATTTGTGCATTTATTTAGGTATTGAATTATTCGCTTACTGAATTTTTCATTTATTCACGTATTAATTTATTCAATTATTCATTCATTCAATTTTTAACTTATTCATTTACTAATTTATTCATTCATTCATTTATTTGTTTATTCATTTAATTATACATATATTTAAATATTTGTTTCTTTATTTACTTAAGTAGTTATTTTTCACTTTATTATTTATGCATTTTTCGTGCATCAAACATTTCACTAATTTTGCATAAAAAAATTAAAACGAGGAACAAAAAACTGTGTCTGACAAAGACATACTTGTTTTTGCCGCAAACGATTTATGTTACGAACAAACACAAATAAATATTCATGAGAATTGACAAATGAATCGAAAAGTGTTATGTTTGCCACGTAAAATGTATGTCAATTGTGTTGGACACGGCATGACGTCATTTCTTTAATTCATGCGAATGGCCCAGACACAAATACCCCTAAAGTCAAACATGTATTTATTATATTTCGATCGCTTTTGAGTGCATGTGTGTGTGTGACGTACATGGGACAAATTAATTATATGGCAATTTTAATTTATAATTTAACCACGTTAGTAATTGTACTTATTTTAAAATGGCGTTTGTTTAATTTTTGCCAATTTTGGATTTATAGTATTTGCTATGTGCAGCTTTTTAAAATCCCAATACAAATAACAAACGAAGTACATTTGCGGCAAACGAACTTCTAACGCATTTTATGTATGTAGATTCAAAGTCCGTTATTGTCAACTGTAAAATGTTTTGCGTGATGAAATTAAGAGTAGCAGATTAAACCTTTCAAGTAAAGTGATAATAAGTAAAGGAGTTAGTTCAACTACAAGCAATATTAAAAATACACAATCGAGTATAAAATGTTTTGCATACTCGAAAATGGGGTACAACCTATGGAGTCTTTGATAAAAATACTTACAAATTTTTAAAAAAACCACGTACTGGGTTACCCTTTCTCGTCAACAACAAAATCGATCGACAGTTATTACCACTCCTGTATGGTAATCGGTGGTCATTTTCAATTCTCGCAAACATTGCAACGGAGGGCATAAACAGATTCCATAGGATCCCATCGAACGCTACTTACCACCACAAGGCAACGTATCTCAGCCAAACGCATATTCAAGCGTCGCATTACAGATGCTGACTGGCCATACCAGTCGGCCAACCAAAATCCCTGCTGCAACGAGAATTCCCCCACTTCCGATATATTTAATTCTCCGCCATATTGACGACCAGGATTCCTGCAAGGACATACAGTATAACTGGTACATGCAATGCGTATGAAGCAAAGGATTGATTGCCACACAAAGGAGTTCACAAAATAATTTATTCGTGGTGTATGAAATTTAATTATGTTAAACTTGGATTAACTTCGATATCCATCATCGAACAGCACAAGGGAAAGGAACACGGTACAAAGTAAACTCTTGGAGGGGGAAAAAAAGATAAAAAGGAGATGGAAAAAACTTCAAATGCAAATATGTTTTCTTAACTATTTAAACATTCTGTGCAACAAGAAGGATGTCTAATAAAAAGTTTAGATGTTTGCTATCAAACACAGTGAATGAATGAATAACGAATCATAACAACAACTACAACAGCAGTAACAACAAAAACAAAAAGCAGTAGCAGGAACGACAACAACATACCAAACATCGTATAATATATAGTAATCCATCTTTTGAAGTGTATTATAATCATCAGATCCCGGCGATGCAGAGTTTGCCATTGACGGCGGAATCATGGTAATGGATTCGTTGGAAACAGGAGAAGCAGCACGACAAGAAGTGGAACCGGAGGTAGTACTAGTTGTGATGCTACGCATACGTCGCTTTGCCAATATTAACTCAGTATTTATATTGATGTTGAGTTTTTCAAGAAACTTTTCAATAATCTCCATGTCATCCTCATCTGCTCCGCCACCGCCGTCACTACTACTACCAGCGCCAGTGCCAGCACAAGCAGCAGTAACAGTACCCGAACCAATGCCACTTTTATCGGAAGTTCGCTCGTCCACGACAAGCTCAGCCCTGACACTTGCTAAGGCAGAAGAGAGCAGTTGGTTTTCATATTGCTTACCCGAAACGGATGTGGAGGCGCCAACAACATCCGTTGTTGAGAAGGATAATTTTTTTACTAGCACTGCTGACTTGCTACTGTCGTTGACAACTTCCTTGTCGGTGTTCTTACTACTGTTGCCTTCAGTGTTGCTTTTGCTATGGCTGTTGATGCTGCCACTAGTTGTGCCACTTCCCCAGCTACCAGCAGCAGAGCCACTACAGTTCATCTTGTTTTTTATATCATCCGCATCATCGATTTCAGTTTGCCGATTAAATACATAATCCTCCATCAACAACCAGTGATACATAGAGTTAAATAGAGCCTTATGGGAGGCCTGTTGGTGTTCAGTTCAATGTTAAGGCGTCATCGCCGTCGGATGTCGATGTTGATATTGCAGTCAGTCAGAGGATGACACAGCCAGACATGGCCAAATGTATCGATTCATCCATTCCATTCATCCAGACACGTACAAGAGGAAAACAAACAGAAATACAAAAAAAACAGTAAAAGTGTAATGCAACGGCAGAACATCATTAGTACGGCATAACATAAACGTTTGATATCCTTTTCCGGGTTTTAAAAGACACAAGACAGACATTCAGACACACCAAGAAGATAAAAGGCTTTAATGTTTCATATTGACACTGTGATGTGTCTGTGTGTGTGTGTGTATGAGTGTATGTATATTGTATAGTTTGTATACTTGTTAACAAATATTTAATGGAAAAGCACGAATAGATTGCAAAAAAAACAAAGAGTTGAATGAATTTGTTTACTCAACCCAAACAGAGTTGCATTTCGTACTTGTTGCCGGGAAAGTGATTGCAATTCTCCAACATTGGAAATATCTATCGTATATTGCAAGTAGATATGTATTGGTGAATAAAGCAAAAGGGGTTCCAATTACATGGCTTTAATGGAAAGCGACAGCTCGCTTACTGGATTCCAGACCTACACTTGTGTATATGCCGGTTCCGAAAGGTATTATAATTGCAAGTGCCCCTCGCCATCACTACGCGAGGTAGCCGAAACTGAAATTTAAAGCTATGATGAAAGAGATAGAACGTCGTCCAGCACTAACGTCCAGTGATGAAATCAGTCTAATCTCAAGCTGCCAAAGAGTTGTATACAGACAAAAAGGCAGGCCAACCGGTTCTATTACTGGAATACGTGGAGTAGCCAAAGTAATTTTCGAACAAGTCTGACTATATTGTACCTGGGGGTATCCATGACGCAGCTGAGCGACTATGAAGTAGGAAATTAATAGAAAACAGAGTGGATAGGAGATAGAGCGATAAGCAACCAGAACCAACCCATGTAACAAACTAAGTTCAAATAGTGTTTAATTGATACTAATGGCAGCTAAATTATATTTTATGTCCCTTTTATTTCCGTCCGTTTTATGCCCAACCAAAGAGTAACATACAACTTGAAGTCGATGAAATGACCTACTACCTCGTCGTCGTCGTCGAGAGAACGAAAAGAGGGGGATGGAGACTCTTATGTATTGTTCTGTAATTGTACATTAAATCAACTTGAGACCATAATCTGTTTATAACAGGGCAGCCATATTTGTAGTAAAAGTCTATAGGACTCTCAAAGAACTATTTATCTAAAAAGAGGTTGTAGCAGTCTAACAATTGACGGTTGCCCCCTCACTGGGGTTGTGGCAGCTAAATTCAGTCGCCACAATTGAATTTCGATTGGAACAAACACATTCCATAACTATCTCGGTTGCTACAATCAAATTACCAATTATTTATATTGCATCAGCAGAACTTTTCACTATTTCAGATCTACGAATTGATTTTGTGAAAATTTCGGTTACCGCAATATAATTTCTCATTAATTCCATTATGGTAATGAAATTTAGGTTTAATTCGCGTACAATTTTCGAAATTGTATTTTATTCGATTGCGATAACCGAACTAATTTCCAATTTGTTTGAAACAAGTCAGTTATGCATTTTTGATATTATAGGTAACTCATTTAATGTTCCCAAAAATATAACGACCTTCCGCCAGCGCGCTGAAAAACTGTCAAAATATTATTATATTCTGAACGCTTCCAATATACAGAAAAAGTACAAATTGATCCTTTGGTAAATCTAAAAACGACAACTACGTAGTAAGAAGAAAGTGATTGTGATGAAATGAAATGAATAGAATAGAAATGAAAGGACTGGGAACAGATACTCACAACCAGTGAGCTTCCGTTTCCTAGTTGTTTTTCACTCACTGATTGGGACCTACAGTTTTTACTCCGGTTCCGAACGGTATTCTGAGAAGCTTTTTTCATGACTAAGTAATCGATAGCCGTCGAAAGAAATGTAAGTTGCTCAGAGCAGGGTTCGAACCCACGTTCTTATGCACAAGAGCCGCGCACATTTACCATTGCACCTCCAATGAACACAAGTATTGACACTAGTAAAATTCAGAATATCTACCTCTAAAGTTGGTTGTGGCCATCTCTAAAGTTGTTTGTGACAACCTCTACAGCCGGTTATGACAACTTCTACAGTCGGTATAGACAACCTCTACAGTCGGTTGTGACCACCTTTATAGTCGGTTGTGACATCCCTACAGTCGGTTGTGACAACCTCTACAGTCGGGTGTGAGAACCTCTACAGTCGGTCATGACAACCTCTACAGTCGGTTATGACAACCTCTAAAGTCGGTTGTGGCAACCTCTAAAGTTGATTGTGGCAACCTCTAAAGTTGGTTGTGATAACTCTAAACTCGGTGGTTACAACCTCTAAATTCGGTTATCAAAACCTCTTATATCGATTGTGACAACCTCTAAAGTTGGTTGTGACCATTTCTAAAGATGGTTGTGACTATCTCTAAAGTTGGTTGTGATCACCGATAAAGTTTCTTGTGACGACCTCTAAACTCGGTTATGACAACCTCTATAGTCGGCTGTGACAACCTCTATAGTCGGTTGTGAAAACCTCTACAGTCGGTTGTGACAACTTCTATAGTCGGTTGTGACAACGGCTATGCGAATAATCGCCCAAGTGAAAATCGCCCAAAACGAAAAATGAACAATGACCCAAAATTTTTGGGTGTTTTTTCATTAAGAAAAAAGACCCAAAAAAAGAGGTAAAATCGCCCAAAAATTTAAGAACATTCGCCCAAAAAGATAAATCCAATTTATGATCAAACGCCCACTATTTTGTGGTGAAATCGCCCAAGACTGTAGCGAACAACCGCCCAATTAAGTAAAAGGGCGATCATTCATCATGAACAAACACCCAAAAAATCAAAAATACCAAAACGCCCAAACATGATGAACAATCGCCCAATTTTTTTTCCCATATTTTTTGGGCGATTGTTCATTTTTGGGTTTCGGGCGATTTTCACTTGGGCGATTATTCGCATAGCCTGTGACAACCTCTACAGTCGGTTGTGACAACCTCTACAGTCGGTTGTGAAAACCCTTACACTCGTTTGTGACAACATCTACAGTCTGTTGTGAGAACATCTACAGTCGGTCATGAATACCTCTACAGCCGGTCGTGACAACCTCTAAAGTCGGTTGTGGCAACCCCTTATTCCTTTTTTGATAACTTCCTAAGTTGGCTGTGACCACCTCAAAAGTTGGTAGTGACAACCTCTAAAGTCGTTTGTAACAAACTCTAAAATCGGTGGTTACAACCTCTACAGTCGGTTTTGAAAACCTCTAGTCTGTTGTAAGATCCTCCACAGTCTGTCATGACAACCACTACAGTCGGTCGTGACAACCTCTAAAGTCGGTTGTGGATAAGTTCTTAAGTTGGTTGTGATATTCTATAAATTCCGTTACGGCCATTTCCGTTGCCTAACCTTAATGTTTCCGTATAGTGACCGTATCATAACCGCGCTAAAAATCGCTTGTGTAGCAAATTTCGCTGGCACCATTTAATATTTGTATTTTTAGAGACGTGAGTAACAAGTTTGGTTGATACATTTGTTTGGCAGCTGTAGCAAAACGTGAATCCAAGTAACATATTTTGTGCATAATGTTCCTCAATTCCTAGATCTAATCTGAGTCCACGAATCGTAGGGTCAAAGTTGGGAGGGGCTGTACACTATTTTCGCTTGGATTCGTGTTACGCATAATCAAAATGTATGTACCAAATTGCACTGAAATCGGTACATTAAAGCGAGACGTTTTTTAATCACAAAAATTCTAGAACCAACATTCAAAGCTTAATAGATTCAGAACGTGATCGATCGACATATATCAAGAGGGGTCTATATAATGACTCTACATATTACAAACATCACCACTAATTCATAGTACCCTGCACCCAATGTCGTGTAGATATACAAATTATGGAGTTTCCACGTACTTTATATTAGACTGTTCTGTGGAAAATCTGTGAATGCGTTTCTCAAAATACCATTCCGAGACGGTGTTAAACTATAGGTCCCAATTAGTTAGTGAAAAATTAGAAAACGTACAGCTAACTGGTTGTGAGAAGCTCTCCCCAATCCCGTCATTGGATGTAATGGGAAACGGATTTTTAAATTTTCAGAAACAGTTTTTTACGCTGAATAAAAACGGCCCCAGCAGCATATTTCAGGAACCACATACATGTTTGCAAGCATTGCTTTCATGACTTGCATTAGTTTTGTTTCTTTGTTGTCTGTCAGGATTTCTTTTCAGCAGTTTTCAACACACAAAGGCACATTTGTATCACAAATCCATATATTATAACCTATTTATCATTGTATATCCAAAATGTAATAGTGAATAGCAAACACAATGTATTTGAATACAAGTATACTATATTTGCGACAAGCTACAACAACAAAAAGGCCTGTACTAAGTAATTGGATCGCCAAAAAATTTATTATTTTTTATTTAGATTGACCTAGATTTTGGACCTAGCTCCCGGTTGTTTCATTTTATGGAGAATAAGCGCTATAGTGCAACAAGCAACAAAAAGTGCAAACAATCAAAAAACCTAATCTTCGCAAAATATGAAGTCATTTTATGAAGAGAATATATTTTCTGAATAGAACACAATTTAGATAACGTTAGCGGTGGCCAACTTTTGCCCTGTTATTATATTTGATTCACTCACCATTTCAAGGAGACGCCGACTAGCATTTCCGCACGCCATATTTAAAACAACAACTTGAGGGTAGTTTTCAGGACGTAAGACTTGATCCAGCCAGTTGGGATTTGAAAATGAAGCACGACTCCCGCCAGCGCCTCCACTCCCTCCACTGCCACGTCCACCATTAGCACCATTATACACTCCGCGTTGTCTTATATTATTCGTAGCCGACCGCCGTTTTATTAACAAATGATCAATATCCACAACCTTGATCAACAAATCGCTGTTGTTTACTGGTGTGTTGGCCTTATTTGCTGGTTTCTTCAGATGATCCGGATAAGAAGGATCTTGGGAATACAAGATTTGAAGCAATTTAACAGTCTGCATATTCGTCTCAGGTTGTCTGCGGTATTTCCCGGTGAGCGTATCAACGTTATCCTCGCAATATGTTGAAGGACATTGTCGTTTGCAGGTAAATAGGGTTACTCTTCTACTTTGTTTGTATTTTATGGCGAATTGATAAATTAATTCCTTCTGCATCAAAGGAGTAAAATCGGATTCCTTTACCTCATTCCCAGAATAAATATCGATTTCTTCCTTCGACTCTTGTGTGGAGTCCTCATTCATATTTCCATTTACTGGTTTATCATTCACTTGTACATCACAACCGTTTCTTGTTTTATTCAAGTTGTTGCTCTCTTTTCCTTCTGACCTGCCAGCAGTGTCCTTGTTGTCCTTGGGGATGATTTCATAGTCAGTTTCATTTAATTGATCTTCTGGCATCATTGCTTGCTCCACTGGTGGTGGCTTTTCGATTTCCTTCATCATCAACTCCGTTGGTTTCGCTGGCTGATAGCCTTGGTATGCAACGTTTTGTGGTAATTTATTGGAATTATTATCGCTTTCATTAATATGAACATAAATCGTAGCATTGTTATTGTTGTCTTCAGACTCAGTGGTTGTGGCCGATACTGGTGTCATTGTTATTTTAGTAGCTGGTATCGTGCCCCCCTCCACCGTAACCACAGCGTTAAAATCACCGCCAAGACCGTCATCATCATTAACATCTTCGTAGGTACCAGTCGTCGCATATGCACCATGAAAAGGAGATTCTGTACAGGAATCTTTATCGTATGTTGATGATTTGCCATAAACATGTTGCTGCCACATTAAGGGGCATATTAATATTAGCAGCAACAATTTTATTTTGTTATTAAAATATTTATGCTTTGTTTCATACATCATAAATTCGAGTATCTCAAGTTAAACGCTTCTTTGCCGGATATCTATCGACTCCTTGGTTGTGGTTGTTGGCAACTGAATCCCTTTTCAGTTTCAACTCATCAATTTAAAGGCCAGCGAACATTCAATTACCCAGCACTACACCATTTCCACCATGAAAATAGGTATAGATGTCCAAATAGGAGAAGTCAAATACATACATATTGTTACGAATTTCCTTATTCGTCCTTTTTGCGTTGTTCTATTCCCAATAATAAAACAAGGTTCGTTTTTAATTACGATAATTACAACGGTATCACTTCCTTTTATTTATTTATACAGTACAATAGTTTACTTTATTTATAACACGTTAACAAGTCTTGTATTTTACTATCAATTCGTGTTGCTTACTTTACGGGGTTTAATCACAAACTGAACTCTCCACTCCAAAGACCTCCGCTATTTATACCAACCCACCATACTCAAATGAAGGTATGTCTAGCGAATTCAAGAACCTTCTACAATCTGGATGTTGTTGTTGTTGCTTATCTTTGTAGAACAATCTCGAAGGGCTGAGAGTTATCTTTACTGAGGTGAATTCATGCTACTGGTTTAGCGAGCTGGTACGTTGTTACAATGCATACTTTCAGGCGCAGCACTAACCGCCTGTTATTTACATACTGTTAGTAGAGTCATTAACAGCAAGCAAAAGCTTTTACTTATTCGTAACAGCTCGTTCGTAAAGCTTTTACTTATTCGTAACAATATATACATATTTGAAACAGAGTAAATATGGGCTAGAGGGATCACTTGTCTCATTGAATTTACGACATTTGGTGTGGTTGCATATGGATGTTGCATGTTGGAAGTATTGCTTCAATAATAGCACATAGAAGCATTAGTACGAAACATCCAACAAGGCAACAGCAACGGCATTTGGTGTTTAGGTGATAAAATAGTAGTGTTGAATGCTACACAAATGTATGCTATCAATAAAAAATACCAAACATGTGCAAAATACATTTAAATTTCACAGCATCTCCACCTGGTGTAACTCATTTTTCTGCCAACATATCTCTATGGCACCTACCTGGCGACGAATAGTGTCAAATGAAACGTCAGATGATCCTTGTATACCATATTTGCTTCATGATTTTGAACATTGATTTTCCAGTTGTTATTTAAAGATGTGTTTTGATACTTTGAATTTGTATTGAAAATTATAAAATTGGCATTCGGCAAAGTTCACTGGCTGGCATAAATAGTTTGGAAAACAAAAATATCGTTCTCCTGTATGCATAAAGATAAAGATTTTTATTAAAAAATTTTAATTAAATAATTTAATAATTCCAAACATAAAAACTACCAAATTAAAATTTACTGAAGTTGTATCAAATAACAAATGAATATTGTTTAGGACTCAGCACAAAAGTTATTGTAATTCATTATTGCATCGATAAATTCATAAAGTTGTCGAGGTACCGATTACACAGTAAGTTTGAATAAAAATTGTTTTCGTATTTATTTCAAATACAAGCTAATGATTTTTTTCTATTCATGAAATTTGGATAAAAGTTAATTTTGGCTGAAAACAAATAAAATAATTTCTAGCTCAAATATATTTCTAATTCAAAAACAAAATTAATTTTTCAATCTATTTTATAATAAAATCCATCACAACCCGTGAGCTGTCTAGTTTTATACTCACTGACCTACAGTTTTCCACCGGTTCCGAACGGTATTTTGAGATGCCTTTTCAGGTGACCGTCATCGAAAGAAATTTAAGGTGGCCAGAGCAGGGATCGAACCCAGGAACTCATCTACAAGAGACGCACACAGTAACCATTGCACAACCGACGGCCACCATCAATCTATTTTATCGAATCATAAATGGAGTGCAATTGATATGTGTCTTTTCATGGAACTACTATCCTTCTGTCTCAAGGTGACACGGCATTTTGAATACAGAATTTATAAACAACAGATATCTCCAGCAACGGCGATAATGTGCAGACATTGTGATGAAAGTTTTGCTGGATACGACACTTGTTACATTAATGAAATCGACACAGAGGACAAGCCAAATATGGTATATAGGGTCAAGTGGAACAGGGACAAGTCCAACGTATGCCAGAATGTATGTATTGGCACTACAATGGGTGGACTAAAGACGAGAATATAATCACACAAATCGGAAAAAAGCCTCACTATACACCTTTGGAACAATAGACAGCATTCGCAGCCCACTGTATTTTAACTGGACTCTCCCGAAATTATGAAGAAGGGAATTTTAACTGAAGGTAAATATTACACATGACTTATATTTCAAGAAATGCTGCCTATTATTGATGTTCCAACAGAGAAATGACTCCACTGCAAGCGTGAAACAGATCGATATACGCAAGTCTATGGACACAAAATTGACAAATATTTCGTCACAATTGAGAAATTTGTTGCTTGCAGTTTAGACCGAGCGTATACCTTTTGTTGCGTCACAGGTAATTATGCACATTTATACTTATGAATAATTCATGTTTTACTGTTCAACTGTTTTGAAAACATTGTGTTTATTCATTTAAGTAGATCCTTGGAAATGATCAACGAGTTGGTCAAATATTGAATACAATTTAAACAAAATTATACCGCACAGTGTACAACATTGTTTCCCTTATATTTCTATGACCTCGAAACGATACTAAAACTAAAAATCTTAATAATTTGAAAGGTCAACTATATATACAACTAATTTCAGCTATTTTGAACTGTTTGAATCTTAAAGTTTTTAATGTTTTTATTATTCGTTTTCTTAGTCTATGAATAGATTCTTTAGTTGTTTACAAATACATACGAATAATACATTCCTTATTATTAGTTTTATTAGTTTTCAAATCGACGAATATAACGGGTTTTTCAATAAGAGCGCTACAAAAGTTTTTTTTTAAATAAAACAAAACCGGTTTTAGACACCAATGAAATTCTTTATTCCTGTAATGCCATTATGTATGGAACTCGATTTCTTTTGCATGGCCGCCACGGGCACGCTTGCAGAAGTCCAGACGCTGAACCCAATTTTCGACAGTTTTCAAGCATAAATCGGCCGATACTGCTGAAATTTCACGTTCGATATTCGTACGAAGTTCATCAATCGTCGCTGGCTTGTTGGCATAGACCATAGACTTGACGTAGCCCGACAGGAAATAATCTAACGGCGTCAAATCGCACGACCGAGGCGGCCAATCGACTGGGCCATTTCGTGAGATAACACGTTCACCAAACTTGGTTTCCAATAAATTGATTGTGGCATTCGCTGTGTGGCTTGTGGCGCCGTCCTGTTAGAACCACTTATCCTCCAAGACCATATTATCCAATTGGGGCCAAAAATATTCGGTTATCATTGAACGGTAGTGATTTGCATTCACGGTAATGTGCCGGTCTTGATCATCACGGAAGAAGTACGGCCCAATGACGCCGCCGGCCCATAGACCGCACCCAACCGTATTTTTTTCGGGATGCAATGATGACTCATGGATTACGTGTGGATTGCTGTCTGACCAATAACGCATATTTTGCTTATTGACGAAGCCATTCAGCCAGAAATTATGACGACCATAAATTGGACGTAGCGCTCTTAAAGTTGAGGCCACTGACTCCAAATTTCGGTAGTAAATTTTAATAATTTCGACTCGTTGTTGGCTCGTATATTTTTCCATGATGAAATGGCAAACCTTACTGAAGAGAAATGTCAACAGAGCGGGGAAAAATATGGCGTCGTTTGCTGTCCCTATCGGTTTAATTTTGGTAGCGTCTCTGTTGAAAACCCCTTTATTCTTTAATTGTATATCTTCATATGTAAACTAAGGTTTCATATTACACAGTACAACACGAAAAAAAAATAACCATATGCGGACACCACTACGTGATAAAAGACTAAAAAAAAAAGACCCGTGTCTCCCAATTTTTCCCAAAGTCATGCATTTTTTTTATGGGCCGCCAAAGATTTGGGGCCTCGGCATCATTTTCGTAAAAATGTGATCATTTTCTCAGGCTCATATCCCGCAAACCGTTCAGAATTTCGATTTACTCTCTGAGGCAAAGTTGTAGTTCTTGTCATAAAGAACAAAAATTGCGAACATATAAAATCAAAAAAACTTCACCTTGATCAAGTTTTGTAATTGATCAACTCTTTATAGATCTTTCGCCGTTTTTCTGCGTAGAATTATTTCTAATCAAATTCGAAAATTACTTGGCCCATTGCACAACATTCGCGTATGGTGTCAAACGGTAAATGAAAGCAGCAATTTAAAAATTGTATTGCCTCTCAGTTCAGATTTTTCGGTGTTTCCAAGAATAACTACAGTGTGTCAAACGTTTTTTTTTTGTGTACACAAAAGCTAAATCATGTTCACATATATACATATATATCGACACTGAGAGACAGAGAGTACAATAAACCTTTCCGTTTCTCATGCTCAGTGTTTTGATAAAATGTTTGATTGACTCAACAAATTTAAGTATTTCATTTGTTGAATATACTATTTGTGATGAAACTATGCCATAATTGAAAATCAGTTGGAGTTATTATATTCTGTGCATATAAATATTGATTTTAACGAAATTTGGAATTAGACAATCTTTGTGATATTTCTCTCAGTGATTAAAAACGGACGTCTACATATATCAGCCGGACCATTCGTTTGAAGCAGGAGTGTGGAGTCGAAATTGGAGTTCATTCGGATTTTTCAGTTCAACTCCGACTCCATAAAAGTAAAATTAATAAAAATTTAAAAATATTAAAATGGAAGCAGATAAAGAAATTTATCCAAGTTTGGAAATTATTTGTAGCACCTCTGCCATTGAAATTATTTAACGTGAAACAATTTAAGTTATGGTGATTTTTAAACTGACTTTAATTAGTTTTTGATTCGTGACGTTTCGGAAATAAAAATAAATGGTTTTCCATTACATCCCATGATGGGATTGGGAGAGCTTCGCACCAACAGTGAGATGTGCGCTTTCTAGTTTAACACTCACTAATTAGGACCTACAGGTTTACATTGGTTTCGAACGGTATTTTTGAGAAGCCTTTTCATGGCTAAGTACTCGATAATGTCGCCACCACCAAGCGATGTGACCGTCGTTGAAAGAAATGTACGGTGGTCAGAGCAGGGATCCAACCCACGTTCTCATGTACAATAGCCGCGCACTCTAACCATTGCACTGCCGACGGCGGTTCGGAAATATTAATATTAATTAATACGTTATTATTTCAATTTGTTTTGAATTTCCTTCAATGAATAGTCAAACTCGAGATCAAATTTTTTGAATAGTCAAAGTTGTTTATTAACAATTCATTCATTTTCATATTTCGCTATCCTTCGAGTGGCATCTTCAAACTTCAAACTCAGCAATTAGATCAGCAATTAGTTTTGTTATATTGTCTATGGGGTCCGAAATATAATGCTGAAATTAAGAGAACAGAAAAATGGTGCTGCATGCTAAAAATCTGTAATTTTTTTCTTATTTGGATGCAAATACAACGTGTGTTTGGAGCTTGTCGCAAATATAGTGTACTTGTGTCCAAACACATTGCGATTGCTATTCAATATTACATGTTTGAGACAGAATAATTAATATGTTGCAATATATATGTGTTTTTATCCAACTACAGCCTTGATTGCGATACAAATACAGCTGTGTTTGGTGCACTGTTTACTTCATTGTTTTCTTTATGCCCTGTCGAGAGCAATATAATCAAAGGGGACAAAGATAAATTGCTAAGTAAATTGTATTGCGAGTGTATAACTGTATTGTTGCATTATTCTTTTAGTAATTGATCGCCAAATATTTCTGAATGCCTGTATAAATGAATAGAGTATATCTTATGATGACTGATCTTTAATCGATCGTTTGGAAGGAAACCCGCGATTGCTTCGACGTAAGTATATTGAATACGCATATGATGATGAAATACGCATATGACTCCACGAAAAAGTATACATCTTTCCAAGTAACCATGCTAATTTTTGCATTTAAATCGAAGTGAGTTTAGGCCTCACAAATATATGAATATTTGGAGTATGTTCCAAACATATACATGGTTCCTTCGGAATGTGTTTCAGAGAATATGTTCAAGAAGCCGATATTTTCCAGTGTGTATATGAGATTCATATTCGGCCATTATAATTTTAAATATAAACCTGCACAACTGCATACTTAGTTCTTGAGATATGTGGCAAAATAATTTCACTAAATGAACATTTTTTGTGCATTAATGCAGGTTAGAGAAAAAAATATATATATTTGTTAATGCACCTTACTATACGCTGAAAAAAGTTAATTTTTTCTTGTATAGATGCAAATATAATGTGTGTTTGGACGTTGTGGTAAATATAGTATACCTTTGTCTAAATACATTGTTTTTGGTAGTCAATATTACATGTTTGGGACACAATGATTAATATGTTATAATATATGTGTTTGTGATCCAAATACAACTTCGTTTGTGATACAAATATAGCTGTGTTTGGTGCACTGTTTACTTCATTGATTTCGCTATGCGCTGTTGAGAACAAAATAACAAAAAGTTCGACAAAAACAGATTGTTCTCAGCCTAAGATAATGTTATTGCCAAGTTCGACTGACTGATTTGAAATGCATGTTCAGTTTTATTATTTTATTATTTTTTTAACAATCTCATTATGAGCACTGAAGCACATTTTCATTAAAATGGATATGACAGAGTTGCCGAATTTGGGGAATGGAAAATCCTACAGCAGTGCATCAGCTACAATTACATCCTCTCAGATGCATGGGTTGGTGTGGAATTTTTGGTAATAGAGTTATCGGTCCATATTTTTCCGAAAATGAAGCTGAGGAACCAGAAACCATCTCCGGGATGTGGGTAATTTGTTTACGTCCAGTAGTTCTTAATAATTCCAGCAAGATGGAGTTATAGCTCATACCGCGAGAGACAAAATGGTATAAGTATTTCAAATCAGTCAGCCGAAATTGGCCCTCCCTGTACAACAATATTTTTGCATTATTCTTCCTGTCAGTTGTTCAGAAATATTTCTGAATGCGTGTGTAAATGAATTGAGTGTTTCTTATGTTGACTGATCTGTTGCGTTTTAGTATTATGAATTCAGCCGTCAATCGTTTGTTTTGGGAGGCAACACACGAATGCTTCGACGTAAGAATATGGATGTAAAGGTTGAAACACGAATATGGTTCCACGTAAAATTATACATCTTTGCTGGTAACCATGCTAATGTTTGCATTTAAATGTAAATGGAGTTTACGACTTCCACATATATGAATTTTTTTTTTATTATGTTCCAAACATATACATGGTTCCTGCAGAACATATACGAGGTTCCTTATAGTTACGTGCAAGCATTGTTTTAACGAATTGAAGATCTGCTGCAGTTTGTTTGTCAAGTTTTGTTTCCATGTAATGTTCAATAGCAAACACAACGTGTTTGGACACGAGTATACTATACTTGCGGCGAATAATAAAATAATAAAAAAAATAATAATAAAATACACATTTTTCTGCATGTAGGACAAATTTTCCTGAATTTAATATTTTATAAATTATTTTATATTCACATGTTTCTTCAGAATAGGTTCAGGTTGGGTTCAGAATTTTAAAGAATTTTAAAGTACTACTGGGAGTTGGAGCCGGAAATTTCTACATTTTATGAATTTTTTATTTTTAAATTTTATTTTCCACAACCCTGGTTGGAAGGCAGGAGATAACCTGGAAATCACAGCAGTTTCTAGTTAAAATTTATACTGGCAAATACATCTCTGCTCAACAGTTAAAAAAAAAAATATCAAGTTATATTTTCCCCTTTCTAAATTGTGCTGAAAGAAATGGTGTAGTTCACAATGATATTAAGTGCTTAGATCTTTGTCCTGCAGTAATGTAATTTTCCATTGACAGTAATGCCATTTTATAAAGTATTTATGTATGTAAATATTTCCCACTTTCCATGGTAATTGAAAATTTTGTTTTGTCATAAATATTTCACTGAAAACTGACAACAAGGAAATGATAACGAGCTTCTTACGATGTGACCATTTGGCCATATAAACATAAAAAGTCATTCATGCATCCGGTAAGTGAAACCTTTATATGAATTTCTAAATTTGTTTTCATTTTGTTTTTTGTCATTTTTATTCTTCATTGATTTTTGCATTGAACGTAATTTCCTTTGTTGATATGGGGAATCATCGTCGTACGAGAATGATTTTCAATTGTCTTTTGGCTATTTTATTGGAAATTTTACTACGTCTCGTATAGAGAATTATTCCCTTGTCATAAATTGTGACAGGCTGTCACAGTGTCATTGAAAGCAATTTAAAATTGCATAAAGTAAAAGAATGTATTTTTTGTCTGAGATCAAGAAGTGGCCAAGATGGTAATTGGAAGAGTTTTTCACAGGCAAATGTATATAAATAATTTGGTTAGAATGACAATAGGAACGAAACGTTATATGGCCAGAAAGTCAGGTTTAGAGTAGGACATTGAAAAAGTATTTGTTTCGAGCCATTGTAAGGATATTTATAAATTGGTTGAAACACTAACATCCGTTTAGATATTGATTTGTGCCGAGTTATTATGGAAAAAAATAAAACAAATAAAATTAACCACACTTTGCCAAAGATGTTAATATTTTTCCATACAAATTTCACACATCTTTGAAATATGTTCCTGTCACAGTTTGTTTCACCCCATATCATTCCAGGGGGTGCCGATGAAACAGCTGATCGACCTCCTAGTTGCAAATTTGATGTGGGATAGAATGTGAAGGAGAATGGGCGATAGGCGAATCGACAAAACCGACTTTCAATTTGATTTTATTGACACTAGTGACTTTTAATATGTAAATTTTTAATTGCAATAAATGAGTTTTGATTTGAGTTAACACAACAATTTTCTTTTATTTTTCTTTGTATAACTTCCAAATTCTGGTGCAAAACTTTCATTAGCCCAGTGACTTGCGACGAGAATTTGATGAGATTGAAACACTCATGTACGAGTACACTCTTTTTATATTACATAACTTTATTCCATAGTGTAAACATTTAAAGAGGGAAAATTTCTCCCAACTGGCATTTCATTTTACAGTCATCGTTGTATATATTTGTGTTGCATTTAAGATAACTATTTTAATACACAAGACACAAAATTATGTTGTTTGTTCTAATGCCTCTATCTGCTATTATTAAAGAAATTATTTTCAACATCCAACGTTCATATCACACCAGGCCTAATGCCATCAATTTGTTGCGAGAAATGTTCCCTCTAGGTATATATATGTTTACTGATTATTCCTATACATTTTTCAATTAGTCACAAAAATTCCCCAACACCGAAGCGGCGTGTCAATTCGTGAAAATTGGAAGATGACAGACGGAAGATGTTGCAAGTGTGAACGGATGTTGCGTTCCCCCAAAACACACGCTAGTGATAATAGGCAAGGAGTGTTACAACATTTGACAGTATGTGGACATTTTCAATTTGGCGTTAAATGCTGTTTTTACTAAAAACTTTGCCTAAGATCAAAAAACGCCATTGCCAAACCAGTACTGGGTGCTTGTTATGGGCATTGGAATACATTATTATCAAATTTCGAACCTAAAAGTTTCGGTTTTAGTTACATTCGAATGCCAACGGGTATCAAATTACATTGCTCTTATGTCAGCTTAAGAGCAATTTGAAAGTCATACCTCGAGATCTTCCTGGAGAAATAATAGGCAGCAATTTATTCGATGCAACGAAATATTTCGTTACCTCCAATCGATATCGTTATTTCGTTTCGTTTGAAACAAATATATAAAATCGTTTCCGTGAGTCCGAAAATGTTTACAACAAACGGTTTATGGTAACTTTATGTTGACAATTTAGTTACCAATTTTAACAGTTGGAAGTCACAGAATCGCTCTACAGAGAACGAAGTTTCGATAGCGAAATACAGACACTTATTGTACAAGACAATCTAATCCATCTTGGGACCCATTAGACATACTACGCCCTATTTTGAGTGATTAAAAAATGTTTTCCCATTACATCCCATGAAGGGATAGGGGCGAGCTTCTCACAACCACTGAGCTGGGCGCATTCTAGTTTTTTACACTCACTGAGTGGGACTTACAGTTTTGCACCGGTACCGAACATGACAAAAGTTCTCGATGGCGTCGACATCACTAAGCGAGGTGACCATCTTCCAAATAACTGTAAGGTGTTCAGATCAGGGTTCGAACCCCCGTGCTCATGTACAAGAGACGCGTACACTAACCGTTGCACCACCGACAAATTTCGAGTAGTTATCGGGCATCTAGATTAATTATCTAGATTAATTGTTCGTTGAAAAATCTATAAAATCTCTTTGAATAACTAAAGGAGATCAGAAGGCGCTCTGGTTGTTTGCCTGCAGTAAGCTCTGATCCTTTAGATTTACCGATCGGTCCAATCGCTGTTCCAGCAATTTCGAAAAGCAGTAATAAGATAACTTAATATTTTAGTGTCAATGTCACAAGAAAGTTGTGCAGTTATAAAGGATGCAGTTTTTCATTTCAAAATAATACACGTTTTTCGAAATAGTTGTGATTTTCTTATTGGATTGTAAAGAAGACATGTTCCGATTATGTATGGAATAAAATATCCGCCAAATGGCCCCAACGGCTTTGATGACAATCCAGTATTATTTTCATGAAATGTTCCATGACTTTTTCATAGGGATGTGGCTATAGTTATCTCATCGATGACACGTTGGATCTCGGACTTGAGCTCAGGAATTGGTTCTAGTTTATTCAAAAACCCCAAAGAAAGAAATCGCACGGCGTTAATTCGCATGATCTTGGTTGACATCAGAATTTCTTGAGACAATTTGTTCTGGAAATCGTTGCTGCAATTAATCGATAGTTTCATACGCAGTGTGGCAGGTGGCGCCGCCGTGTTGAAGCCACATGTCGTTCAGATCCATACTATCCAGTTGAGGCCACAAGAACTCCTTTATCATGTTCCTGTAGCGAATGACGTTCACAGTCACTGCAATTTCGGCCTCATCTTCCAAATAAATTAATGGCCCCATCACTCCGCCTGCCCAAAATCCGGACCAGACAGTTCCTCGTTTTGGGTGCATTCATTTCTCATGAATTGTATGAAGATTTTCTGACAATTCGACAATTTTGTGTATTCACGAATCCATTCAGATGGAAATGCGCTTCATGGTAGAAGATGAAATTTTTTGAGAAATTGCCATTGACTTCTCTTTGCTCCATTACCCATTGAACGAATTGCCGGTGGTTTCCATGGTCGCTGCGTAGTGCTTCGTGAAATTTGAAGTTGTTTGAGAACGACTCCGAATTGCTGTTTTCGGGTTTTCGGCGACACTCTCGTTTCAATCAGCAATGTTTTCAAGAGACCCAGCGGTACGTTAACGCACAGGAGTCTTACTATCATTAACCGACCTGTCTTCAAATTTTTTAACCACTCTTCGAATGGTTGACACATTAGGTGCACTTTCTCGACTGAAAATTCTTCGAAGTTTGCGAGAGGTCTCAGTATAACATTCAAAATTTTTGTAATAAGTTTTCACAAATATAACGCGCTGTTCTTTCATAAAGCGCTCAATTTTTAATAATCGGAATAAACATATGCGACAGCTGCCAAATATCAGAGTTGCCACTTGCACAAAGAAAAATAACACTAAATTTAAAAAGTACAATCTTACTGAGACAACCTTAATTATTTATATTATAATTTCCATTGAAATGTCAAAGAGATCATAAGATTGGCTTCCCAGATTTGATAGATGTCCTTGCATATTTTTAGAACCTGCTATGCCAAACTCAAGCAGCACCGAAAGATGTTTGTGTCAAACGGAAATTTGTGCTCAAGGACATAACAGTTACAGTTCTAGATGTATTCCCACTCTCTGAAGGGGGTAGATAAAGTGAAAGAAAAATATTTCCATAAAATAAACTACTGCTTTCCAAATTTCCTTGTGCACGACCTAATAAGTTCATTGATACTGTATGCGATGCAAACGTTATTATACATTTGTATTGTTTGCCTTTCATAGCACAATAAAGTGTGTGTCTGTATTTGTAGTTCAGTACTTGAAATGTAATCAAATGCACACACACACACCCTCACATAAACGGATAAGCCTATAAACATTTCAAATCAATAAAATTAATGGTATCAAAAAACATTTCAAAATGGAATATCAACAAATATTCAATAATGTGTTTTTGATTCCTGTTCAAAAAAAAAAAACAACCCATAATGAGCTCTGCTGCATCGCAATTCCTATGCAGGCAGTTATAGGACATGGAAAGGATACTAAATACATCGGTGTATGTGCGGATGTAAATGTGTAAATGATAACTGGTCTATGTATTTTCACTTTGATGTTGTTATACAATTTCAACAACATTCTTAATTTGAATATTCGTTTAAAAACTTGAATTTATTGCTCTGTTTTGTGGTTGAAGACAATGCGTATGTACATCTGTAACAAGGAATCAATTCAGATCAATTGGTAAGATGTAGAATCTAAGTGGAGAAGTTTTTCAGTTACAAGCCAAAGACGTAAGTTTGAAGTCAAATCGATTTAATTTTGAATTCCATACAAAGAACGGCCACACGAGTATGAGCAATATGAGGAAGTTCTAATTGGATAACGTTTATGACTACGATTTCAATTAAAAGTAGTAAGAAACAAAAATTGCAAATGAAATGCGATTAAAACGAAAGACAACTTAATCACCAAGAAATTCCTGAAACAGTCTGTACACACGCACACTGGTGTAAATTTAGATTTTGCAAATTTTAAGACCACAATTTGTAACCAAGTTAAAAAATACATACAAAATATATAATATATATGTGCATTCAATAAAATATTCGAATACACACATTTGTCCTTAACCAGTTTCCTTGCCTTGAACAATTTGTATATTGTAGATTTCCAAAAATGTAAACGATTATTGTAATTGAGGTTTGATATTTCAAATTCAATTACTTATACAAAAATATCAATATTAATTATATTTGTAGCAGCATTTTTAAATATAGGAGGAAGGCTGGACATTTTCATACACGAAAATCGTCTTTAGGTGGCATTTTTACTATCCTCTTTGCTTGTAAATCTTTCAAACGATATTGATTCCCACAGCCACAGAATAAATAGACGACTTTGCCGTAAACGAATTTAGAGGTTGACACAACCAAACTAGATGTCGTCATAACCGTATTAGAGGTTTTCACAACCGCAGTAGAGGTTGTCACAACCCATTTCAGATTGCTTCAAACGAATTTCACTTGGAGCGACTAAATTCTGTCATGACAATCTTTATTCGAATGTGTTAATAGGAAAGCGGTAGCAACAGATGAAATTGAGGATGCTACAATCTCTTTCCCAACAATTAGTTCTGTGAATATACTAGAAAAATTACAAGAAAATACGTAATAGAAAGAAAAATAAAAGGAAATGTTAAAAGAAAACGTAAATATTTCATTTTTTACTAAAATTAAACTAAAATTACGACGCCCTGCCTTTGCGGACGCACGCATTTTAACATCGTATATTCGATTATTATAAATACTGACTGGATCAAAAACTGTAAATAAAAAATGCCATCATGCAGTTCTCCCACTTGCCCTTTGCTCTGTATAATGCCAAATTTTCCCACATTTGAAGGACAAAGGCAGGATTTAACTAAATATATATTGAAAACTACAACAACAAAATCTAGCATTCGCAACACTTTTTTCAGACTTACCAATTGTGTTTGATGAACTATAGTTGTGGAAGTAAAACCTCGTCCCACTAACTCTATGAATACGAAAAAGAAGAAATTATGCACTATGAAATTCCGAAATTGTTAGTCCTATTACTGGAAATGCCCACATACATTACTTTACTTTTATTGACTATATTACAACCTCATGAGGTCAGACGTCTTACACATATTAATTAAACAAACAAATTAAACAAATTTCCACATATTCTTCCAACTGGCTCTATCCTTCGCCTTTTCTCACCAGTTGGTAACACCAACACCACAAACAGGCTGACGTTGTTGTCCTTGTTCACGGCGGATCCAAGGTAGACAAATTCATCTACCACTTCAAAATTAAATCGGTTGTCAACGTTCAAGTGCGGACCAAGTCGAGAGGATTCTCTAGTCGTTGACACCATCAATTTTGTCTTGCCCTCATTAACAGCAAGACCCACCTTTGCTGATTCCTTTTCGATTCTTGAAAATACTGCAGTAACCTCTCGCAAATTTCGCCCAATGATGTCTATGTCGTCAGCATACGCCAGCAACATATGGCTTTTCGTGTTAATGGTCTTGTTCGTATTTACTGCAGCCTTTCTCATTATTATCTCCATTAAGATGTTGAAGAGATTGCACGAAAGTGTGTCGCCTTGTCTCGCTTGGTACAGAATGGTTCAGTGAGGTCTTTCCCCACATTCACTGCTGATTTGGTGTTGGTCAGCGTCATTCTACAGAGGCGGATCAGTTTTGCCGGAATACCAAGTTCAGACATAGCTTCGTACAGTTTTCCCCATATGGGGCTATCGAAAGCAGCTTTGTAATCGACAAAAAGGTGGTATGTATCGATTTGCTTTCCGTGGGTCTTTTCCAGGATTTGGCGTAGCGTGAATATATGGTCAGTTGTGGACTTGCCTGGTCTAAAACCACACTGATAAGGTCCAATCAGGTTTTCAATAATTGGATTTAGTCTTTCACATAATACGCTCGACAAGACCTTATACGCGATGGATAAAAGACTGCTACCGCGATACTTGGAACAGACACACGGATCACCCTTTTTGAATACAGGACATAATACACTGAGACTCCAGTCGTCGGGCATAGATTCCCCCAGCCATATACCGCATATCAATTGATGCATGTGGGCTATCAGTCCTTCGCCACTTGCCTTAAAAAGTTCAGCGGGCAGGCCATCCGCACCCGCGGCCACATACATTAACTCCAGACAATTCGACTTTGATAAGGTTTTAATTACAAAAAAATATGTTCACTAAAATTCAAAAAATTTGTTTGTCGACTTTGGCCAAATATTAGAAAATGGCTGTAAATATACCATATTGGATAAAATATTGGATATAGGATTAAATTTTTGTCTAACTTCTAATGGGTGATTTTATTGCAATTTGGTTTGTGAAAATTGAAGAAACCATAAAACATTAGTACAAGCGAATGAAATATTTATTTCCTTTTATTATTTATTTCCTTTTTCAAAATAAAAAATATACATATTGTGTTTCTACATTCCCAGAATTGCATAACGAAATGAAATTGATAGATTTCACCGCGACGAATGAGATTGCCAGGACTGTTCGCTTGAAGGTACCTCTACTGCGGTTGTGATAACTTCAAATTCAGATGTGATAATATATAAAGAGGTTGTGACAACCTCTAAATTCGGTTGCAGCTACTTCGTTTTTTATTTTCCGTAGGTAAACATAGTTATCTCCTCTTCAGAAAACAAGTAACCAGATTGATGACTTGGAAATTAATGGAAGGCACTTTTACTGTGTAATGGACGTTGGTTGGTTGGTTGGTTGAAAAGGCTGCAAGACATCACGCTGTCTAGCACACTTAAGCTAAAGAAGCCCAATGTGATACCTGAAGTTTCCTCTATAGCAACTATTGACTAGTCGTCTAGCCAATTTGGCCTTCCAATAAATTTGACTATGAGACCTACAGGAATATCCTGTAGGGCTACGGTGCTAACTAAATGTGTACCGAATATCCTACTACTCAGTCCTGCCAGAGCAGGGCAATCCAAGAGGCGGTGTTTCGTCGTTTCCTCGTCCTCTTCCATGCAGCATCCACAGAGAGTAGAGTTTCTATGTCCCAATATTAGTTCGTGTTTTCCTACAATACAATGTCCCGTAAGTGTTCCTATCATTGTGGATAACCTGCCTCTCGGCAAGTTAAGTAGTTGCCTAGTCCTCTTCCTGTCCACCTGTGGCCAGAGGACCCCGGCTTGTCTGCAAGTTGAAGTAAGTATCCACTTGTCCTTGAACAAATTATCGGCCCACTGCCTGATCTGCAAACGGCGGAAGAACCTGTGCCGTAGTGCCCTGTCGAGCTAACGCATCCGCTACGCAATTGCCTGGGATGTCGCTGTGTCCCGGTACCCAGATGAGCCTGATGTCAAAATACTCTGCCATCACCCTAAGTGTTGATGGCTTCCAGGGATTTTATGGCAGCTTGGCTGTCTGTGTAGATACATATTCTCCGGAGGGTTGTGACACTACTTTTCAGTAGTTCAGGAACCTCCAGTATGGCGGTAATTTCCGCCTGAAATACACTACAGTGATCAGACAGCTTGAAGGAGATATTTACATTTAGGTCCGGTGAATGGACCCCATAACCGACTTGCTCGTCCAACCTTGATCTGATACTACTGGTATCCCCTTCCAGTGACTTTTCACAGGTATTCCTGTTCGGAATAGAAGTCCTTAGATTTGTCGCTGATAGAAGGTAGGGGATACCGTAGTCCGTTTTTACGGGAACAGAGTTGATCCGGTGTAGTAATTCAGCGTGTAATGGACGTACATGTAGTGTAATTGGAGGGGCTCATATATTGACTCGGATCATTAACAGGTGGCAGCGATGGTTGACACAGTAATAAGCAGAGCGAACGGCGTACGAAACAAGGAACTGGTTGAACATCGGAAAGCTTCAATTACCCAAACAATTACTCAAATAAACGCACTCAATTAGTAGCGCAGAATATACGCCCTCCCGATAATTCTGAAGCGCAATGGAAACCCATTTTCGACTCTATAAACACTGCTGCAAAATCCCTATGAAAAGGGTCACATGACAACATATGTTAAGAACGCTGCCTGTATGACAATCTTCAATCAGTTCCAACGCGATTTGCGACAGAACGGTATAAGGAGAAAGGGTGAGGGAGTGAACATACAGAAGGCAGAATGAAGGCAAAAGTGAAAAGTCGAAGTAACATCCATGGCTCAGGACCCGGTTTCTAGAAAGATAAACCCTAGATGTTATCGCACATGTACAGAGTATGTTGGGCATAGAAAGAGTCAAATTGCCTGCATTACGTGGTCCGGAAGAATCCAATTCAGAAATCCAATTCGTCTTGGAGATTTGACCCCGTCAACAAAGTCTTGTAAACTTTGACTCACAGGATGAGCTACTGCAAAGACAGCACTGCTATTTGTTTTTTCAAATCTCCCCGCCATTAAGCCAGTGATCGCTCTGTAAGCATTTTCCTCAACTGCTCTTTTATTTATTGTAACCAAATTCGTTAAAGTTTCGATTGGATTCATTTGACTGTACGTTGAATTATTATTTTTTAATGTTCGTCGTACTTGAAACACTTTGTTTCTTTGACTTCTTCGTTTTCATTGACTTCGACTGCCCGCACAAATGAATGTATGGCTTCCGTTTTTTTCTCAATCCAAATACCAACACAATGAAACAGGCGCGACCGAATTATGATTAAAATACAAAAAAACGAACTTGTACCGTCACGCGCATACACACACACAAAAGTTCAGTTACATATTTCGGGGTAGTTTTTCTGCTATCGATGCGTCACTTACTTTGCTGATGAGTTGCTCCTTGCATTCTGTTTATTTATCTATTTGATTTATAGATACGCAAGATACACAAACGATCACAGCAAACACATAAATTCACCCAATTTAGTTTTCACAATAAAAGATTATTACTAAGCACAACTAATTAGTCTGTTTTAACAAATTTATTTAAATTATTCCGGCGGAGAAATATGCCTGCCACTTTCGGTTGTTGCGATAAAACCGATTTAAGATGTGTACGTGACCCACCACTCAAGCTGGCCATTTTCTCTTATTGGCCTCTTTTTACGCTCGCTTATTTTTTCGACTGCTTCTCTCTCTCTCTCTATACCTTCACAAAAATGAGTTTCGTTACCATAACGAAATTATTTCTTCAATTAGAAATGTTGACAAAACTCCAAAATAAATAAATAATACATGTATTAAACTATAAAAAGTAAGAGATAAACCAAATATCACTAGTTTAAACCTGTACTTTTCTTTAATTTTTAACCCATTTTTCTACAAAGTTCAAATTAAATAAAATTGTTGCAGGAACGAAAAATGAGTTGTTGCAGCAACGAAATGAAAGATTGGCAAAGAAGGCAAGTATGACATTTTTCCTTGCAGCGACTACCAGATTGTCGGATATACAACGTAAAAACATTAACGGAAATGTTTATTCCATGCGACGAAGCGTTTTCTTTCAGTGTACAGTGCACGCGATACCATAAAGCAATAGAGAGGCGAGTTTGGTGAGCAATTAATCTCACGTTGTGGTGCTGTCAATTGGTCGCTTCTTTCGTGACATTTGACCCCACTAGACAATTTTTTGCGGGAAGACGTGAAGTCTCTCGTCTATAGGGACAAGCCAATCATGACATTACAGGGGTCATTGGAGAAAAGTGTTCCAAAACTCGATTTTCAGAATGGACACGTGAAGTGTAGCCGTGGGAAACATTTGCATGACTTAATCTTTTGGCGTTATGACCGGTCGCCTAGTATGTAGCAGGTAATTCAAACCCATAACCGATTAACCGGAATTATGTCAAACCCGTACCGCCGGTTTCCAATAAGCCGCTTTCGCCAGTTTTCATGCCACGGTTTACCAGCTGTTGTCCTCACATTTTAGTTTTGAAGGCTGTTGTGGGCTGTCCATATTTATACGACGTTTGGGTTTTCAACAAACAAAATTAGAGACTGCGGAATGAAGGTGGGCCCCAGGTAATAACACCCCAATTGAAAAATTAAAATGGGCCCCAATTCAATATACAGGATAAACTAACACGAAAATATATATGTGACCTGGTCTACGGAAAGGGGGCTTAGGTATCAAATGTTCCACACTAGCAACTTACACGATGAACTATAATAATATTCCGACCAACAACAACACTTACTGGACCAACAACAACACTTACTGGACGTCCGGCGCGGAGAACATTTAACGAGATAATGAGAAACTGACGAAACGAGTTGCTTACTTTTAACAGCTTTTTCACAGAAAACTAGTTTTCGCACGTAAGCTCCCTTTTCGTAGACCAGGTCACATATATTCACTTACGGTTGGGGTGTTTTTTCATTATGAACTTCGGTCCCAATTAAAATGGACTCCAACTTGTTTTTGGGGACATTTTCATTCTCTTTAGAGTCCCTCTTAATTTATTTGGGCCGTTGCTTCATTGCTAAATTGGAGAGTAATTTCTTTCTTATGGCAAAAACAAAAAGCACCGAGTAGTAAGAAATGAAATTGGTCCACACACATTTCAAAAAGTTCCCGGGGCACTCCAAACCCATTTTTATTTCAAACCAATTTTATTTCGCGATCGTTTATTGAAAAACAAATTGTTTCACCTGCTGCGCTTTGTCACCGTTACTAGCTCAATTAAAACCAGGAAAATTTCTGCCAAAAAATTTTATAAAAAATTGCGCAATACCAAACTTGGGAGGCTGCTTTCATTTTGAATTTGGGGTGTTACTTCCTGGGGTCCGTCTTCCGACCGCCATCAGAATCATTTCCTCTTAAAGTTCCCCTTAAAATCAATAGGTCAAAACCCCCGAAGGTGTTGAAACTGAGCTCGAATTATTTCTATAGCCCTTAAAAATTTCACCTTATTTGGCCGATTTTTTACCTCACGTCAAAGGCAATTTTGGTCTAACTAGAACAAGCTACCAATCCTAGGTATAAACTGAATACTTATATCGAGGATTTATATGTCATCTCCCTTTGATATTTCATCTCAATATCTCTCAGTATCTTTATGGCTTTATTGATAAATTGACTGTAAAAAACAAAAACAAAGTAAAAGTAATTTTGAAAGAATTATTGGATTTATTTCAAAAATAAACTCAACAGAACTTGGCCATAATTCAAAGGAATCCAACTGAATCCGCTGTTATCCTTTTGGATTGACATTTCAATTGTACAATTGTTAAGCGATTGATATTTCAAATACATATGTACATATTTTATTTAACATTATTCAATAAATAAATGGATTTCATATGATGATGATAAACAGCGCAGCACGGAGGAGTCAGTTGTACACAAGTATGACCGTGTACATACGTAGTTGATATGTCCACAATGGGCAAATGCGGTGCTCGTTTGGCGATTATTCCTCAAAGTTTTAAAGTTTAGAAATTTTAAAATTAAAAGGTTTTCAAAAATATTGTGTTGTAGATTCAATAGATTCAAATAATGGCACATTCAACACGAATAATTCGTTCATGTAATCGTTTGTAATAATTGCAAAAAAAACGTTCTTATTAATAAAATGAAATATATTGTAACTCCTCAGTGGCCCTTATTTTAATATCAGCTCCAGACCCTGTCTAGGACTATTTGAGATAATTCTGCCAGGTCCCTAAATGTAGGATCCCATAGTAGACGTCCCCCTAACATCACAGCTTCTACAAAAGTCATTTGGCTTAACTTTTAGTCTCGTCGCATGTCTAACAATCACACAACATCCCTTTAAAACTAAAATGATCATTAACCTTAGGCTTAGCTAGATACAGAAGGTATCGTCATATACAATATCCGCCAGATTTGCACTCAAGGTAAATTGTTTTTAAATTTACCATAATTTTTACTTTAATGTCATAATGCACCTCTTAAAAGCAAACGGCGTTCAGTGGTCTCACTGGTGCCCACACCTGATTTATTTACAAATTTGTCCAAACTTACTTATGGGCACAGAAATAGAAATTGAATTCATGCATAACAAATGTATACAATTTTCAAAAGTTTTCCATTTTCCATTTTCAATTTTTATTTCACTTTGCAAAAGTATCTTTTTTCCTGTTCTTCGGCAAATAAACTGTTCACTAGGGAAATCAACTTTTTACAACATATCATCGTTGTTTTTAAGGGGTGTTTGGTGAGGAAACGAAAATTCCAATACACCACAAATGAACGAATGGGAATACTCTTGACGAAAGGTTTATGCGTTGCAGTAGTTACTCGTTAGTTGGATGGAGGGATGGGAGGACGGCAGAAGCAGCAAAATATCTGATTTAAACCCCGCCATACAATTGCAAACCGAAATCATTAAACACATGAAATTTCAAGTCGGGTGAAAGTGTGAAATTTAGGACACAAAAATGAAACCAGTTAACTGTTCAATGAACACTTCTTAGTTTTCAGTTCAACACGAATCCTCAAACCTTATTTGTCTAATATCGGGAACAAAACGAATATCAATAGGCATAACATCTCGAGAGATTCTGTCTTATGTCTAACCTCATAAACAATCTAGCACTCATTTCTCTAGACCATTAAGACTTTGCCTGCCCATTCGCATTTAATAAACAGAGAAAGAAGGAAACCTCCGACAATGCTGCTGCCTTTAATTCCATGGAATCCCCTAAAGAACAAGAAATTCCTAATAGCAATGGTTATTAACAATTACAGAACATAAGGAGGAAATTCATACAACATTAAGGAAGAAACGACATAAGAGCCAGTTGCCTGTGAAAACAAACGAACAGAATAAACAAACGGAGGATACAACACGAGAACCCATACAACAATTCCCCACAGGTGTCATAACAAACAAATAAAACAATTTGTTTTGTAAACAATTTGGTAAACAAGAAATGACGAACGAATAGACAGACAAAATGCCAGGATTCATTTGCCAGAGCCGAGGAAATCCTTCTGACTTCAGCTATGCAAATAGAAAATTCGCCGTCGACTCCTAACATCCCACGGGAGTCTAACAGGCCTATGGTGGGAGACTAAAGGGGAAGGTATTTTTTGCAGATGCATCGCTTTAAAACGGGAGCACGTAGATAATGACGCTTAAGTAGGATAGGGAGGAAGCAGATTCTGTATAAATTGTATTGCACCAAAGATATTGTGACGTTGAATTCTTGATCACAAAAATAATTACTTACTAAAATATTTCATTAATATTTCAATATATTGAAAATAATCCAAATTCGACAATGAAAAGTTTATAAAAAAATCAACAAACCTGATATAATTGAGATTGTATGTTCAAAAATGTTTATTGATTGCAAAACGTTAAATTCAATTAAATAAGGAAAATTAAGTTTTGACTTGATTAGACTCTAATTTTAATAATAAGAAAAAATTCTGATACTCATACTATAAAATATGTTTAAATGTTTAGCCTCGTACACTGAAAGAATACTGAAAGAAAAAGCTTGTTCCAATTTATGGATTCCTTCACCAATTTGATGAAAAAGTTTCTCATTTTCCAACCTACGACACATTGCATTATCATATTTCATCAACAGTTTAAAATGATTCAACGACAATGTTACATTTATGTGATGTATGTTTGTCATCAAGTTGAAATAAATTTTTCACCATTTTGATGTAAATTTTTTATTAATTTGCAGTAAATTTTTCGTCAATTAACTGCACTGTTGTCATCAAATTGATGTAAGTCTATCATTAATTTGATGTAAGTTTATCATCAACATGTTGTAAATTGGTCATCATTTTGATGTAAATTGTTTGTGAATGAGTAGACAAACTCTTTGGCTTACTTCCAGCGAAAAACACTCCACAAGAACAGGGTATAATGAAAAATGTCCATAGCGTGGATTGTGTTTTCTGTCCATTTCTCCATTTTCTATTATGTATTTTAGACCGACTCACATTGTATGTTGGGGAAAAATGTGTCCAGTCCACGGGATCTTTATGCTAGACACTAAATATTTTGGAAATCATCACAAAACAAACCAAGGTACATGCTGAGGGGTGGACAAAAGGAAGTTTATTGTGAGTCGTTCTAATGCATTTATTTTCTTTATACCCTCACCAATAGGGATGGGGGTATATATCATTTAATACGTAAAAAAATTTAACACATAGAAGGAGCCATATTAGACCCTTAGTATCTTTGGACGACATTCGTTTCAGGACTTTTTAGGACGTCTGTCTGTCTGTCTGTCTATCTGTTTGTTTGTCTGTCTGGCTGGGTCAACACGATAACTGCCGTAAATCTTTAAAGATCACTATGAAATTTTGTCAGTGACTATTATTTGACAATATTGAGTTTGGGATTGAAAATGGGCGTTTTGACCACGCCCCTTGTGGTACCTCCCATACAAATCGACACATTTAGCACAAAATAATATTTCTTTCAAACCTTTCTTCTGGTAGATGTGATTACTTCAACTCACACACCGGGTAATAATCTATAAATGCCTACTTGACTGGAGGAAATGGGCGAGATTGCCATGCCCATTCTGGTAGCTCCCATACAAAACAGGGTATTCGTCAGGGTTGTCAATGCGATAAATTGCGTGAAACACTTCCGATCTTAATGATATTAGGCATAAGGCTTCACGTTATCAAAGCCAATCACCGAGTAAAACAAGGGTGAATTTGCTACGCCCATTGTGGTACGTCCCATACAAAAGTTATTTGGGCGTCTGGTTGTTCGGCAGGAGAAGTCCCGCAAAACCGAACCAATCTTAATGAAAGTTTGTACTAGTCAATATTTAGTCAAATAAAACTCTCCTATAGAAAATGAGTTGTTTGCCGCACCCATTCTGGTACCTCCCATATAAAAGTTGGGCGGAAGACCGGTTGATCGGCACGATAACTCTCGTAAACTGCAACCGATCTTAATAAAATTCGGTACTAGGCAAAATTTTGCTAAAAGAGATTGTGTAATTAATAACTGACTATTGTGCCACGCCCAGTTTTGTACCTCCCATACAAAAGTTGGGCGTATTTGCGGTTTGCCGACTCGATATCTCCAATAAATCATAACCGATTTTAATAAAATTTGGTACTGATCAAAATTTTGGCAACAACTTGCTATGCCCATATTTGTACCTCGAATTTAAATATTGGGAGGAAACTAACTAATTTGGGTATTCAATAATATTTAGCGCAATGTCGTCAATCTGTTAGTGAATATGGTCACCATTGAGTATGGACATTTTTAACAGAACTCCCACGCAATGGATGACTTATGGTGAGGGTATGATTAAGTCGGTTCACCCGACTGAAATTTGTGTACTGGTTTTCTGTTTATGTGTTCAATACTAAGTCCATATTTTGAATCGATCAGACTAATTATTTCCAAATTCCAATACTGGTGATTGATATAAAAAAGACTATCAATTCAGTGAAGCTGGAAATGATGAATAAACGCACAATCTTCAAACTGAAGAACTTTTTTATTTCATATTCAAATTTTAAAATTTCTTCAATTCAATGAAAAACAATTGATGAACATGTATCATCGATTTGATGTAAAGATTTTCTTTCAGTGTAGTAGAATACGAATATTAGAGATGCTTATTCCGAACCATATACAGCACAAACTACAACAGGCCAAAACTAAAGATTTCACGATTTTCAGTCATACTTCATCACCAAAACTGCGCTCACAACTTTGAGGGTTTTTTTTTTTTGGTGAATTTTCTCAAGTATACAAATGCAACTGTGGCCGTCGGTGGTGCAATGGTTAGTGTGCGCGACTCTTGTACATGAGATCCTGGGTTCGAACCCGGCTCTGACCACCTTCAAATTTTCTTTCGGCGGCGGTCACCTCGCATAGTGACGGCGACACTATCGAGTATCTAGCCATGATAAAGCTTCTCAAATTACCGTTCGGAATCGGTGTAAAACTGTAGGTCCCAATCAGTGAGTGAAAACTGGAAAGCGCACAGCTCAGTGATTGTGAGAAGTTCTCCCCAGTCCCTTCATGGGATGTAATGGGAAACCATTTATTTATTTTTTTATACAAATGCAACTACATGTGAGCGATGCTGTATCATTGCGACCAGTCACCATTAGCAACATTCCTAAACTCCCCATTGTGTGTTATGTTAAGGTGACGACGACATTAACTGTCTGAAGGATTCCTTAAAACAAAATCTAACCATCATCCTTAATATTTGAATTCCATGATAGTCATCAGCTTGGTTTCCTCAGTTTTGTTATTTTACCTCCGCGTGACAGGCAATTTGTAAGAAAATTATTTAAATAACTGACGCAAAACAACACGTGTTGCTTGCTGGAGTCTAAGAATGTTATGTGTTTTGGAATAAACAATTGGTAAAGTGTTCATCAATAGCATGACATATTTTTAAATGTTATTGCATTTTCAAAGGCGATTCAAAATGTCACATCTAAACCTTGCAGCAGTCACCATTCAGTCAATTAGGAATCATAACATCACTGGCCGTAACTGTTGAACAAATCCATCTGACCTTATACCATAAATTAAGGAAATTTGTCTGTTATTTGACAATTACATTACAAACACAAAATTATTTTGCCTTAATAATTTTAAATTAATATCAAAAATATTGACAAAATTATCTTTCATTAATTTCTAATAAATTAAGTTCAAAACAAATTGGCATTAGTGAAATAGAAATTGGATATATGCAATGGAAAAATACACGGTAATAATATCACAACTTTTAAAGTATTGTTCTGAACATTTTGGAATGTTTGCACTTAGAAGCAGCTGTGTCAACACAGTTGGTGCTACAGGGTGTCAAAGTTGACCACTTTAGTGCTGTTGCAAATTTTCAATGTCGGATACTTCTACAAAACCTACACCAATTCTTCTGCATACTCTTTGTACTTCACGCGAAATACCCTAAGTGTCCAAAAGCCTAGAATGGCTATTTTTTGTGATAAAACCACTTCATTTTTTATTACCTGTGTAGTAAGGGCAGATCAATAAGTCCGTGACTTTTCGAACTTCTCTCGTAGTTATATGAAATGCAACACTGCTCCCATCAAATTCCACCTGTTAATAGACAACTGTCAAATTTTGAGTAGATTCTGTTATTTATTTTGCGTTGAACAGCTGTTCGAAACATACAGCCTTGAGAATTTTTTTAAAAATGGAAAAAAGTGAATTTCGAGTGCTCATTAAACATTATTTTTTGTGGAAAAACCCCGTCAATCAGACCAAGGAAAAGCTTGATAAATACTATGGGGACTCTGCATCATCGATTTCAATGGTAAAAACGTGTGTTGCTGACTTTCGTTGCGGTCGCACAAGTACAAATGACGCTGAACGTTCTAAACGGCCAATTGAGGTCAATACACCCGAAAATGTCGAAAATGTTGGTCGATCGAAAAGTAAAAGTGCGTGAGATTGTTGATGCCATAGGCATTTCATATGGCAGTCTGGTTTCGATTTTAAATGATCAGTTGGGTTTAAGAAAGTTGTCTGCAGGATGGGTGCCGCGTTTGCTCTCAATTGACCATAATCGAAATCATGTGACAACTTCAAAGGATTGTTTGGAGTTTTCTAACCGCAATTCGAAGGAGTTTTTGCTGCATTTTGTAACTGTGGATGAAACATGGATCATGGATTTAAACACTAGGTTTCTCCGGGTGAACCGGCGCCGAAGAAGGCCAAAGTAAGTTTGTCGGCCAAGAACGTGAGGGCAACAGTTTTTTTGGATGAACGCGGGATAACCCACATCGATTACCTTCAAAAGGGAAAAACAATAAACGGGGAATATTATGCCAACTTATTGGACCGATTTAAGGAGGATTTAAACAAAACGACCCCATATGGCCAAGAAAAGTTATTTTTGTAGTCTGAATTGCTAAATTCCATGAATTGGGCTACGAATTGGTACCTCATCCACCATATTCTCCGGATTTAGCCCCCAGTGACTATTTCCTATTACTAAACCTAAAGAAATGGCTCGGTGGAAAGAGATTTAGCTCCAACGATGAAATTATTGATCAAACAAATGCCTATTTTATGGACTTCGAAAAATCCTATTTTTTGGAAGCGATACAAAAATGGGAGAAACGTTGGACTAAGTGTGTTGAGCTATAAGGAAATTATGTTGAAAAATATTTTTATTTGCCAAATAAAACTGTGCTTCATTCAAAAAGTCACAAGTCCATACAAATACTTCAGTTAATTTCTTTTCCAAAGTCTTTTTTTTTGCTTACACTGTGTGTAATTTTTTAAGTCATGGCAAAATAACCATATACGGACACCACTACGTGATAAAAGACTAAAAAAAAAGACCCGTGTCTCCCAATTTTTCCCAAAGTCATGCACTTTTTTTTTTATGGGCCGCCAAAGATTTGGGGCCTCGGTATCATTTTCGTAAAAATGTGATCATTTTCTCAGGCTCATATCTTGCAAACCGTTCAGAATTTCGATTTACTCTCTGAGGCAAAGTTGTAGAGAACAAAAATTGCGAACACATAAAATCAAAAAAACTTCACCTTCCAGATCAAAATCGCAAAAAACTTAAAAAAATTCGATTTTTTTTTACTTTTTTTCCCGTGTTCAGGTCCATAGGTAGCAAACCGTTCAAAATTCAAGGAAACAATCAACTACAAAAATTTACCTAAGATCTCAATAAACAAATTTCTAGAACATATAAACTTCCTAGAGATGATTCTTAACACTGTTTAGGTAGCACGCAAAAGTGAAAAATTTGCCGAAAGTTTTTTAATTTCATTTTTTTTACCTTTTTCTCCTGTTCAGGTCCATAGGTAGCAAAAAATGAAATATGCCTGGCCAGAACCATGTGTTTGTCCAAGGGTTAACACCGTTTAGGTAGCGCTTAGGTATCACGCGATCATTCACCGACAGCAGCAGCACAGGCTTTGCAAGATATGAGCCTGAGAAAATGATCACATTTTTACGAAAATGATACCGAGGCCCCAAATCTTTGGCGGCCCATAAAAAAAAAGTGCATGACTTTGGGAAAAATTGGGAGACACGGGTCTTTTCTTTTTTAGTCTTTTATCACGTAGTGGTGTCCGTATATGGTTATTTTTTTTCGTGTTGCACTGTGTTATGCCGTCGGTGGTGCAATGGTTAGTGTGCGCGGCTCTTGTACATGAGATCCTGGGTTCGAACCCGGCTCTGACCACCTTCAAATTTTCTTTCGGCGGCGGTCACCTCGCATAGTGACGGCGACACTATCGAGTATCTAGCCATGAAAAAGCTTCTCAAAATACCGTTCGGAATCGGTGTAAAACTGTAGGTCCCAATCAGTGAGTGAAAACTTGAAAGCGCACAGCTCAGTGATTGTGAGAAGTTCTCCCCAGTCCCTTCATGGGATGTAATGGGAAACCATTTATTTTATTTTTTACTGTGTTATGCTATCGAGAATGACTTCTGTGAAAACGTGAAGAGTGAAAATTTTAATTGCAGCAAAATCGTCATACAAATCGGAATCAAATACAAAAGTGTTTGCAGCGTAATTTGGGATATAAAGTGTTCATCATAGAAGTTGGAAATCTATTGGCACAACTTATGGTACTCTATGCTTGAACAATAACTCTACCGCAAAAATTAAAACTTTTTCAAAGTGTTTAAAGAAGAATGGATGATTGTAAATACTCAAAACAGAAATGTACAAAGATTGGATAAAATGAAGCTGTCAATAGAAATTCAAACGAGGAATACGACGATGTCAATGGCAAGACAAAGAAGATAAAACGAAATGAAATTATTAATACTTATTCAACAAGTTTAATGACAGATAGTTTTAAATCGTCATTAATAAAATTTAACAAATGCAGGTGGAACGCGTTACCAACAGCCTCGCCGAAGAGAATAATTCGAATGTACACCAACTCCAAAATCAACTACTGAGTTTACCGAGGAAAACTCGCTGGCGCTTGTTCTTAACTGAGAGCTCTCGATGAAAAAATATGAACTTCTAAGCAAAGTGTTCATTGAAAAATGTTGGGCCTTTTTGCCATCCACGAAACCTTTGCAAGCTACCAGAGACAAAATTTGTCCGTCCGAAATATATGTTGATGATATTAGTGGAAGAACTAATCTCTCACATCTTCTTGAAAATACTGCTTCAAGGATTATATCTGAATTCTCTGTAGAAGAAATTGGCAACTGCATTAACTCGGAGCTGACTTTAAAGTGAAAATGGGACTGTGATGAATCATCTGGGTTTTCAGAATATAAACAACAATGTGGATCTGATGAAGATTTCCAAACAATTTGTTGGCGCCACTTGTACCATCAAAAATGCCCTTATATAATGACTCACCTACATCTTCTACTGAATCCTCATTTCAAGAATATATGAATATGTAAAGGAAGATCGAAATGCAAGGACCGGGTGGATGATAGAATTGAGCAAATCGCAGTCCTGACTCTCATTTACGTGGAAGAATAATGAGTGTCCTTTCTATTACATTTGACTATGATCAATGGAAAGGTATCAAATGCTATAACTGCGTAAGGACGTACTGGAGATGTAATATATGTGGGGGAAAGACTCGGAATTTAATGACATCGTTAGCGAAGCCGCAAGTAATAAAGATACTATTCAATTTGGAATATCACCGCATTTTTAAGTTTTTAGTACGGAGATTTTTCTGATTTAAATGTTAGATTGACATATTTTAATCTATAATCGATTTAAGTAAAAACTAAAAAAATACCTTTTTAAAATGGTCCAGTTCACGGGATCCTAATGCTAGACACGAAATATTTTGGGAATTATCGCAAACCAAACCAACCAAGGTACATTTTGAGGGGTGGGCCAAACACACTTTTTTTTGTGAGTGGGTCTAATATACACATATATCAAATTGTCCAATTATCACACTCTAAATTTTCAGACATGCTATGCTGTCTTGTCAATAGTTTAAAAACTTGTGACGTTAATCAAAAAAAATCCAACTTCATCAGCTAGATTTATAACAGTAACGGCCGATTTCACCAGGTCTAGTTATCCTTCAGTTATAGCTAACGAAAAGTTGTTGCTGTTAGTTTGTATGGAATTTATTATTTTTAACTGTCAGTTAGCTGTAACTTTTTTTTGGTGAAACTGGGCGTTAAACTTTTAAATTTTCATTTATCCTGTAAAGTATATTTATTTAAATTTTCATTTATTTGCACTCCGTGGTGCTCTGCGGACATAACCTCTAAAATTAATTAGGGGCTTATGACCGTTATATGCTAATGAGATTTTTGATGTGTTAACATCTATAGGCGCTGGTAGGGACTAAACTCACAAAGTGAACACATCCAAACACAGTTTGTCCGACTGCGATCACAGATTCTTTGGCGTTAAACTCCTCCGAAACGGCTTGACCGATTTGTATGAAATTTTGTGTGCATCTCGGGTAGGTCTCAGAATCGGCCAACATCTATTTTTCATACCCCTAAATGATAAGGGTGACCCACCCCTATATAGAACACAGATTTGTCCAACTGCGAAACACAGATTGTCAGACTGCGAAAAAAACACACACTGACACACACGGCAGCGAATAGTTGACTTGTGTGGGTGTGGAGCACTCTGAGAGCAAAGAGAATAATGACGTGGTTATACATACATATACCACGTGTGCGGTAGAGTGTTATTGTTGAAGAAAAAACATCAGTGCAACAGCTGATATTTCAGTGTTATTAAAAATGGATCACAAAATTAAACAACAACGTGATTTTATTGTTGGGGAATATTTTCAAAATAATGAAGGCTTTTCGAATAAAATCATCTTCAGCGATGATGTTCATTTGTCATCTCGATGGCTTCGTTAACAGTCAAAATTATCGCATTTGTGGTTCAGAAAATACACGAGTTATTGTTGATAAACAATTGTGTCAACAACGTTCCACTGTTTACTGAAAAAATTTCGCTGGAACTATTATTGGACCATTTTTTTCGAAAATGCGACTGGTCGGTTAATATCCTACTAATCCAGTTATTTGTACCTAAATTCCATGATTTGGATGTGGAGGACATGTGGTTCCAAGAAGACTGGGCCGAATGCCATACATTCAATGCAATGCAATTGAATAACTGATTGCAGAATCCACTTGAGTCAGTAATTTAAAATTATTGGAAAATCGAAAATAACTGATTAATTAATTTATTTATCTTTTATTTTATTTTTTTAATTGTGTATGACTAAAGTGGGACTTAGAATTTAGCAGTAAAAATCATTACACAAAAAAAGCACACAGCTCACTTGTTGTGAGAAGCTATCCCCAATTCTTTCATGGGATGTAATGGGAAACTATTTTTGTTTTTTTATTCATTACATGAAATGATCAAGGGGACGCAGAGTAAATTTACAATTGGTTTCTACACACAATGAAAATAAAAATTGACTGATGTGGTTTCTGCAATCAGTGATTCAATCACAATAGATGTTTCACCATTGTATGTACAATAATGTGATAACAAGTATTATAAAATATCTTAAGAAATTGCTTTTTTAATACAGACATCATAAGTTTGCTGTGGTTTGCTTTATATTGCATGTCATAGATGCTCGTTTCTTCATTTTAGTTAAGGATATTGCTCTGCGATGGCACTTTTTAAAACCTGATGTCATATTCCATGGTTTAAAAAATTAACTGAACGGTTGTGATCGCTATATATCATGCCCGAATAAGTATAATTTGCTGATATAATTTATGATTGAACATCTCATTATGTATTTTAATTTTCCCCGACATTTACCTTTCACCGTATCGACATATATTTTCCACTTTTTGTTTTACAAAATTTAAACAATTCTGATCTAAGGTCATTTACCGAACGATTTTAATTATACTCTACACATGGTTATCATCTAATTTTTAATATTTTAAAAAGAAGTATAGAAATTTAACTACGAGATGTAAAACTTCTCCAGGTTTGTTTTACTCATTTACTGTACTACTCGCTTTAAACAAAACTCTCAGATTATCCAACGTAATGACAGCTGTCCACCAATTTGCTAAACTTTGATATATTATGGGTCTGAACCGACTGCAGTTCAATGTCGATAAAGTATTGCAGCTGCCCAGCTCGTCCTTTCGTCAGTCCAAATTTAATTATATTAATTACTAATCTGAAGCATCCAAAACAGTTCGTTATCAACTAAATACTCCATTTGGGTGTCCAAGAGTGTTCGAATGGAAATAATTACAACCACTCAACATTTAATAAACCTATTTATAATTCATTGTGACTTCAAAAAGAGAAGTCAATTTGTTAAATTATAAAACGCATTTATACCAAACGTCACACAATTCTAAACTATAATGGAAAAATCAATAATTTACAGGCAGAAACAAATGAATATTTGTGAAAAAACATTTGGACAAATGCAGCAATTTTTCATAAAAGTTAAATTAAATATAATTATGACGTCAATAGTAGTATTTTGTGTATAAACACAATTATAGCGATTGGCGTTTTCAATACCTGGGTGTTTTGTGAGAGAATGTCATCTTTGACGGCACTCTCATTTTTAAGGCCTTTGTATGTCATGGTAGATCTTACTATTCTTTCCTAAGAATATATGTAGAGCCCTTTAAACACCTATTTTATGGTCCGCTTAGTGTTTGACATACGTGTCATTTGTCACGTCTTAAAATTTTCCATTCTGCAGTGCATCCTAAGTCACTGCTTCATTTTAAATCCAAACAACATATTAGATTTCGATCAAGGAAGATAATTTAAAACACAGCTACTGTAGCAAAGATTCATATTCACATAAAATAATTAAATTTGTGTTGCTACATACGTATACATACATACTTAGTTATAGGTATTTAGTAGATAATATATGTCATGACCATTAGAGCGGAGCAAAACATTGACAAAAAATACATTTTATTTTTGAGATGGGTGGCATGCGGCAATGTTGCCTTGTTTTAACTAAATAAAACACAATAAATGGATTGGAATACGTAAACATGTCAGGCACCTTTTTCGAGTCACAGTATTCAAAATTACAAATTACAAATAAAAACTACATCAGGTGTCGGGGGACACCCGCTTCGCACGAGTTTATATTATTCGATCTTTTATTTGTTATGTTCTTAATAATTGTTCGGTTCAAGATCAATAACTATTAAAAAGTACTTTTTCTATGAAAAAGTACATTTTAATAGAAATATTAAAAAAGAATTATTGTGAAATTGATCATTATGGTGGATGGTTGGGAATATAGCTATTTCAATGCCCTCCCAGGCATATCATCAGCTCCCTTCTCAACAAGTATTTAGGTATATCATCACACATTATAGGGATAAACAAATCTCAAGTAAGCGACAATTGTCTAAACTCCTACTTGTGCGAAAACATCCTCAACAATACTTTGCCATAACCATCAATATTCACAGCATTTCTTTCCTATGCATGCTTTCATCGAAAGCCATTGCATAGATGTTGTTGTTTCAAAAAAGAAACAACGATTGCCATGAGATTGGCGTTTAGAGTGTATCGTCTTCAAATTTATCCGAGTTTATAAAGGGTTATCCATTTCGTGGTTTCAAAAGTATAGGGCTGGAATTCGACATCTGTCAAATTAAGTTGTTAAACCAATTTTTTTTCTTTTCAGTTGAAAGTCTGATATTGACGAAACTGGATCGCTTAACTATCACACGACGTATAAAAATTATTAAAACCTACTATAAAAATGGTGTGCCAGAATACAGCCACATATCGTGCTTTAAGAGGAGAATCGTCCAACTACGCAAGCAATTGGCAAAATTGTGAAGAAGTTTGAAGAGACAGGAGCGGTTACAGATATTGTAAGGCCTGTGCATCATCGTTTCGCTCGTTCCGCTGAAAATATCGCTGCTGTAAGTGAAAGTGTTGCCGAAGACCCGAATGTGTCGATTCCTCGTCGTTCTCAGGAATTAGGACTGTCTTACGGCACATTATGGCGTATTTGGCATTTGGATCTACACCTACATCCATATTAAGTCCAGCTCTCACAACAATTGAAGCCAGCTGACCATTCACAACGTCGTAGATACGTGGAATGGGTGCTTGAACAACAGGCGGTGGACGGCGATTTTTCGATCAAAATTTTCTTCAGCGATGAAGCACATTTCTCAGTCGGTGGGTATGTTAATAAACAAAATTGTCGTATTTGGGGTTCTGAGAATCCTCAAGTAATTGAAGAGAGGCCATTACATCCAGAAGAAGTCACTGTTTGGTGCGCTCTTTGGTCCGAAGGTGTGATTGGACCTTACTTCTTCGAAAACGACGATGGAACGACTGTCACCGTCAATTAGGAGCGTTATGGTCATATGATAACCGACTTTTTTTTGCCTACTATTGAAGAATACGACTTGGAGAATATGTGGTTTCAACAAGACGGTGCCACATGCCACACAACTCGAGCGAATATGGCTTTATTGCAATTGACATTTCCTGGCCGCGTAATTTCTCGTCGTGGCGATATCAACTGGCCACCAACATCATGCGATTTGACACCATTAGACTTTTTTTTTGTGGGGCTACGCGAAAGACCGTATTTATGCAGATAAACCTTTAAGTCTTGAGCACTTAAGAACCAACATTCGTCAAGTTATGGCTGAGATACCGCCCAATGTGTGTCAAAAATTGGTCGAAAATTACCTCAAAAGAATCAATGCTTGAAACACTTCGCGTGGTGGTTCATTTAAATGATGTAGTGTTTCACACATAATGTCAACATTCAAACTTTATAATAAAATAGAAATATTATGAAAAAAAATGTTATATGTCTTTTATTTACGTTTACTTTTGAAACCGCAAAGTGGATAACCCTTTATTATTTGATCTTTAATTTGTTATGTTTTTAATAATTGTTCGGTTCAAGATCAATAACTATTAAAAAGTACTTCTTCTATGAAAAAGTACATTTTAATAGAAATATTAAAAAATAAAAATTGTGTAATTGATCATAATATTCCCAACCATCCACCAAAATGATCAATTTCACAATTTTTCTTTTTTAATATTTATTATTAAAGAGAGATACTTCTTTTGTTAAAAGCTAATGTTTTTTTAAGATAAGGTACTATTTTCGAGAAGAAGTACTTTCTGTACGAAAAAGCCATAAGAGTATGATTTTGTTTTTCTCAAAGAAATACGTTTTTTAAGAACAGGTACTTTTTAAAGAAGTGGTACACTTTTTAGGAAAAGGTTATTTTTTTAAGAAAATGTACTTATTTTCAGAAAGACTACTTATCGCTAGAAAAGAAAAGGTATTATTTTTTTTGATAAAAGGTATGTTTAAGAAAAGGTATTTTTTTTTTAAGAAAATGTTTTTTTTTCAGAAATTTCGATTTTTTTTAGAATTGGTCCTTTTGTCAAGAATATGTAAATTTTTAAGAGTAGGTAGTTCTCTCAAGAAAAGTTATTTTGTTTCACAAAAAAGGTAATCTTTAAAGAAACGGTAGTGTTTTAAGAATAGGCAATTTGTTGTAAGAAAATGTAATTTTTTAAGAAAAGGTACTTATTTAAAAAACATTACTTTTGTTAAGAAAAAGTACTTTTTGTACGAAAATTTACTTTTTTTAAGCCAAGGTACTTCTTTAAGATAAGTTATTTTGTTTTAAGAAAAGATACTTTGTTTAAGAATATGAATAGATATTTTTTTTTTTGAGAAAATTTACTATTTTTAAAGAAAAGGCACTTATTTAAGGAAATATTCTTGTTTAAACTTCTTTCACTTAGCTTTTCTAAATTTACTTTTTATTGGGTTCAAAACGACAATATATAGCAAATATTGCTTACAGGATCAAGAAAATTTCCAACATATGTTAGTCTAGACACAAACCAAAGCAAAAGTACCCAATATAGTTGATAATACTGGGTTGAAGCATAATAGTGTTAAAAAAAGTTTTAATTTTTTTTTCATTTAGCCCCCATTCCGCAACGTGCGATAAGAAACTTCGTCCCAAAACTTGGAATATATCCCGAATCCACTCGCCCTCTGCACTCACCGCCCTACTCAATCTCGTTATGGACACCCATTTCCCTAAAAAGTCGCTGAATGGACAGATATCACTGCAGATGAGCATAATCCTCATAAATCAGAGATTGTCATTGATATTGATACTAACTCAAGGCTTCAATGGGATATCGGTAGCTTCAAACCCCGGGCCCAACATGATATCAGAAGCGGAACTTCAGCCAGCGGTTGATCTATTGATCCCTTGGCTGATAAAGTTATACATCGCGTGTATACTCTTCAGATACATATCTAGACGATGCAGGGATACAAGAGTTGTATTTTAAAGAGAGCAAGGCATCTCACACTGCTCCTAAAGACATTAGGTCTATAAGCCTGTCATTGTTTCTACTGAAGACGTTGGAACGGCTGATAAACATACACTTACACACGAATATTGGTGTGAGATTGTTTTCTGGTGCAGAGCATGGGTGCAGCATGGGTAAATCTACACAACTGCACTGCATGAACTGGTAGGATACATAGAGAAATCGTTGGCTGCTATGGAGTATACGTTGGTAGCTTTTATTTAAATGGAGGGTACATTCAATAATATCACTCGTAATGCGATATAATTGGCGTTATAGGTTCTAAAGATGAACATGGATCTAATGATGCTTTTATATCAAATGCTTACCTGGAGGTGTGTCGCAGCTGAATTGAACACTTTGGGACTTTGGGCAGATAGGTTGGAGAAAATAGTCAATGTGTAAAACCGGCCAACACCGAGCTGGTCGTTTTTATGTGAAGGTATAAATTACCTAACGTGGAACCTATTACTTTGAATGGTTCTAAAATTATGATTGCACAGTATTCCAACTACGTGGGTATTATTTTTGACAGCCAGCTTAGTTTCAGACCCAACATTGTGGAAAGGGTGACGATATACACCCGCAAGAAGCTTTTATAGGTTGTAAATAGGTAATTTTTCCGACGATTGTTCAGTGGATGTAAACAGCGGTGGTGAAACCGATAATGCTCTGCAGGGTTATATTGTTGTGGCAGGTGTTTGAGAAACCCCCCCATTATGCACTACTTACTAGGGTTCGGAGAATGGCGTTGATGTGCATCACGAATGCTCTGCGCACCCCTCCTACTGATGCACTGAGTGTAATGCTATAATTGTTGCCGATAGACATTATACGAAGGCAGTGGTCGGAGTCAGTCATGGGACAGTGATATAAGTTACCAACATTCCTCCATTTGTCGACTACTCCAGAGTCCAACCACTTTTCGATCAGAAATACCGCTCTCTCATACCAGAAATGGATTCTTGGAACAAAGGAGTTCCTAGTAAAGAGGGATACGTAAATTTCTATAAGGCTGGTTCGGAAACTAAAGATCTGGCTGGCTACGGGATCCACTCTAGGGAACTAATGTTGTCCCTTGCCCGAATATTACCTGATTATTGTAACGTATAAATAATACATAAATATTTTACCATTACATCCCATGAAGGGCTTCTCGAAATCACTGAGGTGTGCGCTTTCCAGTTTTCACTCACTGATTGGGACGACCTACAGTTTTATACCGGTTCCAGATGGTTTTTTGAGAAGATAATACATGGCTTATTACTCGATAGTGTCGCCGGTGGCAGTCGTCGAAAGAAGTGTAGTGTGGTCAGAACAGGGATCGAACCCACATCCTCTCACACAACAGCCGCGCACACTAACCGTTGCACCACCAACGTCCACGTGTATCAGGCTTAAATTTTGTGCGAGTTTGAGGGATAATAGTACAGCAGTCTTCGGAAAGTTCAGTCGGTCATTAAGTCCCTGGATTCAGTAAGTCTGAATCCAACATCTGGCCACGACTGCCGCAGATCTCTTAACGATATGGCTCAGCAGTAAGATATTCATCTCATGGGAAAGGCACAGGGTCACTCCGAGGAACTACAGAGCGGGTACGCTGGCCAGACTAAGCGTTACCTTACAGGTTCCACAGGAAATTGAATAGGTTGTCATGCCCTTAACGAATTCTAAGCATATCCATAGACTAAATATATAGTATGTCGGGGTCATCTGTCTCAACTATTTTCTAAACTACTGCTCTCAGAATATGGTATCTAGAGCACCCTATTTTGACCTAGAGTTTGCTACAGAGTGTCAAAGTACACTAGCTTGGCGATGTTAAAAATTTCAGGGCATGTAACTTCTAAACCAAAAAAATTGTGTTGTATTTATCACATCTATTTTGACACACAAACATTATTGTTGCCTTGTTGGATGTTTTGTACTAATGCCTCTATCTGCTATTATTAAAGCAATACTACGTATTCCACATGCAACGCCGAACTGCAACCGCAACAAAGTCGTAAATTTAATGAGAAAAGTGGTCGGTCGATACCATATTTACGGAGCCCTCACCAAAGTGGCTGTGCGAATTTTATTTTCTCTGAAAATATTTTATTTCTTTTTGAGTTACAACTGCATTTGTCACAATACAAATATAAACAAATAATTTTTTCTCTTTAATAATTTGACACTCTCATTTACATATAAAAAACAATAGTATCGTTAATGCTTTCTTTACTATTATTTAATTATTTTTAACCTAAAATTATAAAGGCATCAATATTTTTAGGTGAAATGTGAACATTGCTGGAATAGGATACATAGTTTGTGGTAAATTTCCAAACTCTAACAAATAATTGTCCAAAAGTTGGCATAATGTAGTCATGTCGGGTATTACATTATTTGCGTGATAAATGAAATAGAAGCAAAACTAACTTTACTTATTTTCAACAGATCTTCTCTTTCTAGGAATTTGTAAAGCTTTTATGAGGTACTATTTGTGTCAAATTGCATCATACTTATTGCATGCTATCAATTAATTTACATCTGACCCAATAAATCACAAATACGATGTCCAAAACTTCATAATTTTGAGAAATCTTCTAAGATTTAGTATTTTTTTAAACGCATAGATGGCTTGGGGACAAACCCTGCTGGTATCGCCACATTTCTAATATTTTCAAATTTTTGCTGCAGTGTCCTGTCTCCATAGAAAGGTGTAAACTAGGTGCGTCTAAAATTCGATTTCCCTACAGCAAGAAAAACCATTAGAAATTTAGAATTTTGTTTTTACTCGAAAATTCACTCGTTTTCTGTTGGAAGCAAAAAACGTGTATATCCACTTTTCCCTTCTTGTTATATGGAAGCTAATGGGAAAATATGTTTTATTTTTAAATGAAGTTCTGAAAATACTTTGAGAGCAGATTTGAAGTTAGAAGCTTAAAATCATTAAAAACTCACACGAGTCAAACAACTATAAATTTGTCCAACCCCGGTTGCATTTTAAGGTGTTGAAGTCAGAATGACAAACATGATATATGCCCCAGCCCACCCTATGGAAAATGTTGTTAAAAAAAACACTGTCATCATTCACTTACAGTCCATCAGCCACTTCTGCTCGTATAGTGGTGGACACCATACACACTTTACAACAGCACGCACATAAATATATGTACACAAGTCAGAGTTGCCAGTTCAGCATTTTTGTTGTTTAAATATGTTAAATGCTTTTTAGCACTTTTTTCAACTTTTTCACGCTTTATTTAGACTTTTCCCCTTTAATTTTTAGCAATTATTTTGTCGACAAATTTATTTATTTTTCTATGTTTATTAAGTAGAAACTCTAAATTAATAGTTATTCAATAATGAATTATTATTGCACTCAGTAAGAATTCACCTTTTCATTTTAACATAAAAACACGTATTTTTTGAGATAGTTGTGATTTTTTTTAGTGAATTATAAATAAGACATGTTCCGATTAAGTATGGAATAAAATATCCGTCAATAGCCCCCATGGCCCTGATGACAGACCATTACTTTTTTCATGAAGTGTTCTATGACTTTTTCCCAGAGATATGGCTGTATCTCGCTGATCACGCGTTGGATCTCGAATTTGAGCTCAGGAATTGTTTCTGGTTTATTGACATAAACCCGAGAGCTCACAAAACCCCAAAAAAGAAATCGCACGGCGTTAAATCGCATGATCTTTGTGGTCACTTGACATCAGAATTTCTGAAGATAATTTGTTCTGGAAATCGTTGCTGCAATAAATCGATTGTGTCATGCGAGGTGTGGCAGGTGGGTCTTGATGCAACCACATGTCGGATCCGGATCCATGCCGTCCAGTTGAAGCCACAAGAACTCCGTTATCATGTTCCTGTAACGAGTGCCGTTCACAGTCACTGCAATTTTCAAAAAAGTAAGGCCCACTCACTCCGCCTGACCAAATACCGCATCAGACTGTTGCTCGTTGTGGGTGAATTTATTTCTCATGAATTGCATAAGGATTTTCTAATAACTAAATTCGACAATTTTGTGTATTCACAACGCCATTCAGATGGAAATGCGCTTCATCAGAGAAGATGACCTTTTTGAACAATTGGCATTGACTTCACTTTGATCCATTACCCATTAAACGAAATACCAGCGCTTTCCATGGTCTGTTGGATTGAGCCCCTGAGTTAGCTGAATTTTGTACGCATACGTATGTATTTTATCAAAAATCGCTGCGCCGTGAAATTTGAAGTTGTTGAGAACGACGCCGAATTGATGTTTCCATGTTTTCGGCGACAATCTCGTTTAGAGCAGCAATGTTTTCCGAGCAGTACCTTGACGCACAAGAGTCTTACTGCCCATAACCGACCCAGATTCTTCAAAAATTGTTACCACTCTTCGAATGGTTGACATATTAGGTGCACTTTCTTGACTGAATATTCGTCGAAGTTTGCGAGCGGTCTCAGCATAACTTTCCAAATTTTTGTAAAAAGTTTTCACAATTATATTGCGTTGTTTTTTCGTAAAGTGCTCCATTTTTAACAATCGGAATAAACATATGTGATAGCTGCCAAATTTCAGCTTGCCACATGCTTGGTTGATTGGTTCAAAAGGCTGCAAGACAGCACGCTGTCTAGCACACTTAGGCTAAAGAAGCCCAATGTGATACCTGAAGTTTCCTCTATAGCAACTATTGACTAGTCGTCTAGCCAATTTGCCCTTTCAATAAATTTGACTATGAGACCTACAGTAATATCCTGTAGGGCTACGGTGCTAACTAAATGTGTTCCGAATATCCTACCACTCAGTTCTGTCAGAGTAGGGCAATCCAAGAGAAGTTTCCTCGTCCTTTTCCATGCAGCAACTACAGTGAGCGGAGTTTCTATGTCCCAATCTTAGGGTGTGTTTTCCAACAAAGCAAAGTGTCCCGTAAGTGTTCCTATCATTGTGGATAACCTGCCTCTCGGCAAGTTAAGTAGTTGTCTGGTCCTCTTCCTCTCCACCTGTGGCCAGAGGACCCTGGCTTGTTTGCAAGTTGAAGTAAGTATCCACTTGTCCTTGAACATATTATCGGCCCACTGCCTGATCTGCAAACGGCAGGTAAATATTGGCATACTAACACCTTCTTTTGCCGGAAGAACCTGTGCCGTAGTGCCCTGTCTAGCTAACGCATCCGCTACGCAATTGCCCGGAATGTCGCTGTGTCCCATGAGCCTGATGTCAAAATACTCTGCCATCACCCTAAGTGATGAGTGACATTCTTTCACTGTCATGGACGTAGCAAACATGGCTTCCAGGGATTTTATGGCAGCCTGGCTGTCTGTGTAGATACATATTCTCCGGAGGGTTGTGACACTACTTTTCAGTAGTTCAGGAACCTCCAGTATGGCGGTAATTTCCGCCTGAATACACTACAGTGATCAGGCAGCTTGAAGGAGATATTTACATTTCTCCTATTTACATAACCGACTTGCTCGTCCAACTTTGATCCATCCGTGAAAAATCTGATACTACTGGTATCCCCTTCCAGTGACTTTTCCCAGGTATTCCTGTTCGGAATAGAAGTCCTTAGATTTATCGCTGGTAGAAGGTAGGGGATACAGTAGTCCGTTTTTACGGGAATAGAGTTGATCCGGTGTAGTAATTCAGCGTGTCCGGAATGCACCGACATCATGACGCCACAATCTCTGATTCTCACCAGGGATGGACCGGCTGCCGATTCGGCCATGATATCAGGAGTACAGATGTTCAGGATAGCACTAATTGCAGTACCTGACGTCGTGCTCATTGCCCACTAACGCTAATCAGTGCTGATCTTTGAATTTTCATCAAGGAATTCAGAATATATTTCGTTTGGAGGGATCTCCACCAAACTACGATACCATAGAGAAGTATTGGTCTGACTATTGCAGTATAAATCCACATGGTGATCTTAGGAGACAGTCCCCAGCGCTTTTCTATCGCCCCTTTACAGCAGTAAAGAGCAACAGACGCCTTTTTCACCCTCTCCTCCACATTCGGTTTCCAAGTCAGTTTTCTGTCGAGATTTATCCCCAAATACTTGACCTTATCCGTCAACTGTAATTGCACCCCATTAACTGACGGCAGTTCAAATGAGGGTATTTTATATTTCCGAGAGAACATGATAAGCTCGGTTTTAAGTGGGTTAAGTGATAGTCCGTTGTTAGCGGTCCAGTTCGAAATCAGACTAAGTGGGCTGGTTGTAAGAAAAAATTACACCAAATTTAAAAAGTGCAATCTTACATAAAAGGTTTATGGATGTCCTTTATGTAATTAAACAGAATATAAAATACTACAATATAAAGTTTAAATAAAAAATTACTATATGGTCCCAATTGATCATCAAATGCTGCGTTTCTTTAAAAAGAAAGAAAATATTTGTAAACCCAAACATATGGTTTTGGCGATGAAATTAAGGGTCTAATGTAAATAAGGGATGATGCTTTGCCAGATAAAAGCGATTCAGGATACATGAGCTTCATCAACTTTTTAAACAGGCATGAAATAACGTCACCTTACGGATAAAATTTGAAATACTTCTTTTTTTGTGTTAAAGAACAGAACGTACGTTTTTCTATTCTAGAATTATTACCGGTCTTTTGATATTTGTGCTCAAGGTTGGTGAAATATAATATTTTGATTTTAAATGCAAATATTTTCATATTTTTTGTCCTGCTCACAATAATTATCTGATTGGGAATAAATAGAATTGTGTTGATGAAGTCGCATGTAAAAAAGTCATGAAATTTGTTAAAGCGTACCATAAAGCTTCCATCGAACTATGTTAACAAAATTCAGATTTAAAAGTGTAAAAAGAGTAGTTACATATAATTCCCCACAGTAAAGCAAACAATTAATTTAAGTGTAATATTTTAGATAAATAAAAAATTTTCCATTACATACCATGGAGAGATAAGGGAGAGCTTCTCACAATCACTGAGCTGTGGGCTTTCCACTTTACCTACAATTTTACGCCGATTCCGAGCGGTTTTTTGAGTAACGATTTCAATATATATTTTCATTAACTTATGTCACTTCGACATTAATTGGCCATAAATTCCAAAAATATTTTGCATTTTATTTCACCGACTTTGGGCAAAAATGACAAAAGACCGACAATAGTTTTACAGAACAAAAAATTTACGTTCTGTGCGGAATTTTGTTTTCTTTAATACTAAAATATTTAATTTAAATCTGTTTTCCACTGTGCGCTGTTTTATTACATGTTGACAAGCATTAAATTTAGTTAAGGTAGTATTTTAAAAGTGCCGAAAGTGAACGTAACGCAAAAGCCAACGTGAATGCCAAAGTCGAAGGGTCATAGTTTATATACCGATTCGCGCCTGCGTTCGCTTACTAATGCTGTCACTAACATTTGTGGTTTATAGAGTTGCCCAACTAAATTAAAAAATTGTTGATTAGAATGAAAATGAAACGATATTAAAAATGTTAGCTCTATTTCAATGGGTCAACAATATTCAAGGAAAGTAACAAAAGTGTGTTAAAAACCTAGGTTACTTTTGGGTTGCATTGTCGAACAATTTCCCAGTCTATATTAAATTAGTTGTATTTGCCACTTGGTCGTATTTAAAATATCTTAATATCGACTGATGTTTATAATTTTTTAAATATAATTGTAGCGTGGCCACCTCTCCCCAATTCCTTTATGGGATATAATGGGAAACCATTTTTATTTGACAATTTTGCATAGCAGACGCTGACAATTTATCATGGAGCATCTAACGCACCAACAACGCGTTGAAGTTATTAAAGCATTTTATCTAAATAATCGTCCAATTGGAGTAAAACGCTTTGCAGTTCAATGAAGACGACCCCCAGTTTTGGCACATTGTGACTTGGCTGGCTTTGTTAATAAAAAGAATACTCGCTACTGGGGAATTGAAAATCGTCAATTGGCACACCCACCCCCTTTACACCGTCGTGGAGTAACTGGATGGTGTGGCATTTGGGCCGACGGAATAATTGGGACATATTTTTTTGAGGAAAACAGCACACATTTGCGTAGCAGTCAGGGAATGGTCATTTAGCCGATATTATATTTCGTACATAATTGTTTTAAACCAAACTTTAATGCAATAAAATATTATTAAAAATATTGTACCGTTTAAGATTTATTAAAAACAAAAGATCGGCCTGGAACATAAAAAAACACCCTGTAGGTCTGACTCCAGAATGTACTTGGTCAATAAAAATCTGTAGTAAAGGTTTTAAACGCTACTCTCTTATTTTACTTCAATCTATAATGAATGTAATAACGGTCTACAGACAGTTAAAACGGTTAGAGGGTTCAATATCCAAAAATGCGAACCTCTAATACATCATGCAATTTATTACCCTTCAGTACTACTGCCAATTTAATTATGACCCTTCAGTACTACTGTAAGTTGGTTTAGGCCCATTATTGATCATAGATATTTTTGTGCGAAAAAGGACCTGAAGGCTGGATCATTCTTAGAAGAAAATTAAAGCGCTGACTTATGAAAACATATTTTCGAATTTTATAGAAAGAATAATTTGCATATCCACGAACGTGTTTATAAAGTATATAATATAAAATAAATAAATGGTTTCCCATTACATCCCATGAAGGGATAGGGGAGAGCTTCTCACAACCAGTGAACTTTGCGCATTCTAATTTTGCACTCACTGATTGGGACCTAAGTTTTTACACCGATTCCGAACGGTATTTTGAGAAGCTTTCTAATGGCTAAGTACAGCCGCCGAAAGAAATTTTAAGGTGGTCAGAGCAGGATTCGAACCCAGGATCTCATGTGCAAGAGGCGCGCATACTAACCATTGCACCACCACCATTGCAGTATATAATATGGGACCATTAAACACAAAAAACAATCACAGACGTTTGGTGTTGTTGTGGTTTTTCACAACTCTGCCTTATACATCTGCAACACATCAGCTGTTTTGGTTCGCTACCTTTTTTGTTACAAAGAAAACGTGTTGTTGAATTTGACGTCTGTATGTCACGTGTCAGAACTTTTTGTAACCTCGAACCAACTGAATCTTTGTATGAATTTCATTTATATAATAAATCGAAAATTTAATTAAAATTATCGTGTCAAACATCTTTCTTGGGTTACAACAGGTGTAATCATAGAGTCGGAGTTGCAGTTGGAGTTGGCATTGGATTCGGAGTCGGAGTGGGAATAATTGTCGGAGACGTAGTCGAAATCGAAATCGGATTTGGGGTGGGAGTCGGAGTGCAGAATTTTGACATAGCCCAATGCCGAAGTTTTCAACTTTTTAAGAAACCTTTAAACCCCTGTGACAACGGTGAAAAATATTAATCGTCGGTGGTGCAATGGTTAGTGTGCGCGCCTCTTGTACATTAGATCCCGGGTTCGATCCCTGCTCTGACCACCTTAAATTTCTTTCGGCGGCGGTCACCTCGCATAGTGACGGCGACACTATCGAGTATTTAGCCATGAAAAAGCTTCTCGAAATACCGTTCGGAACCGGTGTAAAAACTGTAGGTTCCAATTAGTGAGTATAAAACTTGAAAGCGCACAGCTCACTGGCTGTGAGAAGGTCTCCCCAATCACCTGTTCTATAGAGACTGCCTTGCTTATTCTAGGTAGACTTTGAATAATGTATGATTATTGTAAAAAATATGATTGTTGTTATCGCCAATAATGCATAAAAACACGCAGTAATGCCAATTTTGACTTTATAGGTTTAACAATTTTTTGTTGTAGGTGTCACTCTTTCTTACAGCTTCTGGCAACACTGATAGACACACACACAGTCCAACCGGCACTGAATGGTAAACATTTTACATACCCATATCCAACCACCCACCAACACACTTGCACACTTTGACTTAATGAAGTTGTTTGTGTAAAGGCAATGAATGAATGCTCAGCTGCACTCAGTTAAAGCTAAATGTATAAATGTGTGTACTATGTGTATATGTAGTGTGTGTGTGTGTGTGTGTGCGCCAGTGTGTGTGTGTATGTTTGGATGCGTACTTTGTATATGCAGGCGTTAAAGGCAAACTTGTTAATGCACACAAAAAGTGTCAGAAAATGGCTACAAAATATGTAAAAACAACTTTAATTAAGGTTGTCAAAACCGTAAATGGAGTCACTTTAACAGCAAAGCAAAGAAAAATTCTACAACTGACGGAGAAAACATCCTGAAGAGTGAGATAGGGAGAGGGAGCAGAAAAAGAAAACAGCAACAGAGAAGAAATTAATAACATCAGGACATCGCCAGAGTAGTTCATGCACCAATGCACCTCAAAGCAAGTTTGTAGGTTTATGTGCGTTTGTATATGATTTTGTTGTGGGGGCTAGGACTTAAAGTGAAGCCACAAAGCCAGCCACATCAGCTGTATTCCGTTTCAATTGCAAATGCATACACGATATCCAAGGATAACAAGACATTTCATTGTCAGTTTTTCCAAATGACCCGGAGGATATTCTCATTGGTAAGTATTATATTAAATTTGTAGAATCATTACAAATATAATTTGTAGAATGTTGTAAACTTAGGAATGTTAAAGGATTTTGCAGGAAAAGTTTGACAACTGGTTATAAAGAACAGATTTAATATAGAGACTGCATCAGGAAAAATTTTAAAAAATTGTATCTTAACGACCTGGCTTTCTAACGTCCTTAGCAACCCTGACCTGTTATTGAGCATGGTCTCGTTACGTACGAACACAAATACATCCAAGTAGTTTTGTCCTTCAAATTCTGAGATATACAGCTAGTTTCTAGTAACACTTCTATTTACAAGCAATGTGCTAATGACCAGCTATCATTTGGTTTAGTATCTGGAGTCGCTCCAGCCATTTAACAATACTAAATTTTAAAGGACATTAAAATCCTTACATCTGTAACTTGCAGCAATCAATTTGAAACACAACTTTTTTAAATAAATAATCAGTTTTATAAAATAACAAATTTCAAAGGAAATTAAAAAATCCCTACGCCTGAAATAAATATTGATAGTGAAATCAGTGTGTCGTATTTCTATGTAATAGTGTTAATTAAATATTTTAAGTTCATGTAATCCTGTCACCATAGACACGAATTTCTACTGTAAAAATTCAACAAAATGTAAAAAAAGTAGTTGGTTATATTGGTGCAGCTGCAAATGAGTTGAAGTTTATACATTTGTGAGTTGAGTAATCCTTCAGGACTTTTTACTGTGGTTTATTTAAGCAAATTGACTGAAGAAAATAACAATTTCCGCAATGACTATTGTCAGTCCATATCAGAACCCGAAATCACGCTTATATTCATATTTTTTTTCAAGTTATGTGTAATGTACACTCCGTGTGACTTGAGTAGCGCTAAAGGTGTTGGCAGACTGTTCTATAAAATCCCACGATTCGCTTTGTATCTTTCCAAATCAGTATACGTCGAAAACAATAGTCTTGATAGATTCAACGACTACATCTGATAGGGAGTCATGGTCTTAAATATCATTCTAAATACAATATAACAAGTGGGGTTCTAATATATGCAACACATTGTATAAATTTCTAGGTAAATTCATACATGATCGTTTGCAGAAATTTTGTTTGCCCTGAAATCACAATTGTGATGATCAGTGGCAAAACCGAGTTTGGTTTTGTGATACCACGTTCATGTAGAGGGTGATTAAATTGTAATGCAGATCTTTGACAGCAATTATTTGCAACAGGTTAATGTATTTTTTTTATTTAATTTCATAACAATTGTTACTACAGTCTGTGACAAATTTAGTTCTGGAGTGACACTCAGTTCAACCGCGTCAAAGTGATCCAAACATTTTATGAAGAGCCTTTCGCGCATTGCTTTAATATTTTGGTCAACATAACCGGTCAACTGATTCTACAATTAGCGGTTTGGTGCAGACATTCATAGGAACTGGGTCGGTGCAAAACATGACAATATCCGAGCGACTTCGTACATGTCGTTCGGCCGATAATATTCTGCAGAGGAACCGCCTCGACTACCTCACTCCCTAACGCACCGTTCAGGGGATATTTACAAAATAACTATTTTTAAACTCTTACAAAGTTCAATAGACGCAGGAACTGATGCCTAGAGACTATTTTCAGCTGACTTTATTTACAAATTGGATGCTTGAACAGCACGCAGTTGATGCCGATTTTACAAACAAAAATCATCATGAGGCACGTTTAGTTGTATTTGATCCGAGATATTGGAACGAAGTTTATTATCGCACGTTGCGGGATGGGGGCTAAATGTAAAAATATTAAACAACTTTGTTTTAACACTATTATGCTACAACCCAGCATTATCAACTATATTGGGTAATTTTGCTTTGGTTTGTGTCTAGACTAACATATGTTGAGATATTTCTTATTTAATGGGAAGTTTTCTAGGTGGAGCCTGTAACCAATATTTAGTATATATTGTAATTTTGAACCCAATAAATAGCAAATTTAGAAAACCCAAAGTGAGAGAAATTTAAAAACGGAGCATTTTCTTAAATAAGTGCCTTTTCTCAAAAAAAAGTTTATTTTCTCAAAAAAAAAACCTATTCCTATTCTTGAGCAAAGTACATTTTCTTAAAAAATTCCTTATCTTAAAGATGTACCTTTGCTTAAAAAATGTAAATTTTCTTACAAAAAGTACCTTTTCTTAAACAAAGTATTTTTTGAAAATAAGTACCTTTTCTTAAAAAAGTACATTTTCTTACAACAAATTGCCTTTTCATAAAAAACTAACTTTTCTTTAAAGAGTACCATTTTGTGAAAGAAAACAACTTTGCTTGAGATAACTACCTACTCTTAAAAATAGTACGCACTCTTAAAACCCGTTTCTTCAAAAAAATACCTTCTCTTAAAAATAAAACTGTCCTTACAAAAATTCCTTTTCCTAAACTTACCTTTTCCTAAAAATAAAATCATGCCTCTTCTTTTCTTGAGATAAATAGTTTTTCTGAAAGTAAGTAAATTTTCTTAAAAAAATAAGACTTTCCTAAAAAGATTACCACCTCTTTAAAAAGCGCCTGTACTTCTTAGTAAAAAAATTCATACTCTTATGGCAGTTTCTTACAAAAAGTACATTAGCTTTTAATAAAAGAAATACCTCTCGTTAAAAAGCACCTTTTCGGGGGGCCTAAACATATACTTTTTTTTAAATCTGTATATATATAAAATTCTCGTGTCACAATGATATGTATGATATTTTGTGTGCATATCGGGTGGGTCTGAGAATCGGCCAACATCTATTTTTCATACCCCTTAATGATAAGGGTAACCCAGGCCGTGCCACGCCCCCTTTTCAAAAATCGCTCTGACTGCTTTCCTAATATACCGATTGTTATGAAAATTTCACAATGCAAATGTTTGGAAAAAGGGGTGTGGCACCGCCCATACAACTTGAAATTTAAAATGGTTGTATCTCATGAACTATCAGAGGTAAGAAGATGAGATTTTGTATATATGTTATTGGTACAGTATGAATTACAGCCAGGCTGTAAGAAGGCGGTGCCACACCCCCTTTTCAAAAATCGCACTGACGGCTTTTCTAATATACCGATTGTTACGAAAATTTCACAATGTGGTACTGATGATCTACTGATAGTCCTTGGTTATACTTGGTAGTGATAGGATAAAGCAGCGTGGCACCGCCCATACCATTTGAAATTTAAAATGGCTATATCTCATGAACTATCAGAGGTATGCAGATGAGATTTGGTATATATGTTGTTGATGCATTATGAATTACAGCCAGAGTGGTAGTGGGATGTACCAGGCCCCTTTTAAAATAAACCGTTAAAGCAGTCATAATAATAGTTTCATCGTTCTGAAAATTTAGCAGTATGTTACAGTTGGCCCACATATACGAACAGGCTATTTGGAAGCAAATTGGCAAAAACGGCAGAGGTGCTGTCCACACGCGTCAATATTTGACTATTACATATAATATATCAAACAATTGTCCGTAAACCAGCCACTTGACAACATATTTCAATGTATCTCAAAAAATATATGGCCGATTCGATTTAAATCAGTTCAATGCTTCTAACTTTGAAACAAATTTAATCATATCGGCCATATATCTTTTGAGATACGTTAAAATATGTTCACAACTGCCAGGTGTACGGACAATTGTTTGATACAGTGTAGGAATGTACATATACTACTGATATGATTCAAATTAATTTTTGGGGAAAACCAACCATTGAGGTCAGTTTCGAGAGCATCCTAAATATCGTAGTCCCAATAATGCATTTTTTAAAAAAAATCAGAATAATCTTATAGAGGCTACTATAATCACTGAAAATTATAAACGAACTGATGTTCTGATTCCACGCATTCCCATGATACCTACAGATATGCCCATCGATTTCAAAAGATTCCAGTTTCCGATTCTGTTGCCATTTCCGATTACCATTAATAAAGCGCAAGGGCAGTCCCTTAAATTTGGCAAATTCGTGTTTTCCCACGTACAATATATGTTGCATGTTCACGTGTATGTAAACCTTCCGACTAATATACATTTGCACCAGATGGCAAAACTAGACATATTGTATATCCTAGAGCACTTGAATAAATAGAAAAAAAAATAACAAAATTGTGATTCATTAAAATTACAATTCAGGGATAGCGAAGCGCAATGGGTACAGCTATTATAGTATAACGAGAAGCTTTTTAGACAAATCAGCACACGATCGAAATCTAAACAAATACTTCTAACAAATAGTTATTTTACATTCTACAGGTTTATTTGTCCATTGTCAACTAAACGTGGTATTACCCCTTGACGGAACGCCAGCAGATATATTCATTTACTGCAAACATAATGGAACAAAATAATTTTGTTCACCCTTGGGCATTACAAAAACTTTGAAGGCAAACCGAAGTTTGCCGGGTCCAGCTATATTTATATTTGTATAGATGTATAGATAGATATTGATTACAGGCGCTCCTCCTAGAAACTTCCCATTAAACAAGAATTATCCCTTCATATGTTAGTCTAGACACAAACCAAAGCAAAATTACCCAATATAGTTGATAATACTGGGATGTAGTAAAGTTGATAAAAAAAAAGTTGTTTAATTTTTTTCATTTAGCCCATAACTTTGTTCCAAAAAAACATCGAAAAATATCTACGCGTTTCCGGTTTACGCACACTTTAGTGATGATATGTTTTCCTATATAAAATGTGTGAATTCATTTGTGGCCATGACATCATTGAATACTTTTTGTCGGCAGGGCGAAGTCTGCCGGGTTAGCTAGTACATTCTATAAAATAAAATTTCTTAAAAAAAAGTTTATCGTTTTACAAAAAGTATCTTTTCTTAAGGATCGATTTAAATTATCGTATCGTACTTAGGCGTCTTGGAACTAAGTAGTACATAATATTATATAGCGAAATCAACTTCGTTCCAACCGTTTCCCTTGACACCTCATTTAACTTTTTTTAAAGTTGTAATTGTAGGTTAGTGAATTTAAGTACCGCGGTTAGGATTTGAACTCACATTGGCTGGATGATCGTTTCGATGTTTGTGAAGCATCATCTTCCGCAGTGTCTTGCCCGTTAAGCCACCACAGTGTGTATTCACACTTGTCATTTTCACCTAATCAGATACGTTAACAACCAAACCTGCCGCTCTTCGCGTACTGAAGCACCACATGTCATTCAAGAAAAAACTATGCACCCACAATCAGCCACTGTTTGGTGTGGTTTTTGGGCAGGCGGAGTCATCGGATCATACTTCTTCGAAAACGAAGCCGGTAACTTTGTTACGCTAAACGGTGAATGTTATCGTGGTAAGATAACAAATCTTTTATGGCCTGAATTAGATGGCATGGACTTGGACAATATGTAGGTTCAACAGGTCGGTGTCACTTGCCACACAAAAAATAAATATATGGTTTCCCCTTACATCCCAAGAAGGAATCGGGGAGAGCTTCTCACAACCTGTGAGCTAGCTGTGCGCTTTCTAGTTTAATACTCACTTATTGGGACCTACACTTTTACACCAGTTCCGAGCGGTATTTATGAGAAGCATTTTCATGGCTAAATACTCGATAGTGTCGCCGTCACTAGATGACCGCCGTCGAAAGAAATTTTAAGGTGGTCAGAGCAGGGATCGAACCCAGGATCTCAAGTACAAGAGGCGCGCACACTACCCATTGCACCACCGACGGCCACTTGCCACACAGCGCATGAAGAAATGGTTCTATTGCGAGCGAAGTTCCCTGGAAGCATTATCTCATGCAACAACGAGGTCCAATGGCTGCCGAGATCATGCGATTTGGCGCCATTGAACTTCATTCTCTCGGGCTACGTGAAATGTATGCTATTTCCCAACAAGCCCGAAACGATACAGGCCGTGCTGGGCATTTAATCAATATTGTGCTCTGTACACAGTGAAAACAACGGCCCCTGTAACATAATGCTGGAACCATATGTATGGTTGATCGCTTTTGCTTTCAGCAGTTTTCAATAAATAAATCTAAATATGGCTCACAAACACATACGTTACAACATATTAATCATTGTGTCTCCAACGTGTAATATGGAATATTGAATACCACATAACAAAAACAAATAGATTTTTCAGCGTGTATGACAAAATAAATGAAAATAATTTCGATAAATGTTGGTATAATTTATTTATGAAAGAAAATCAGAAAATCACCCTATACTTTCAAATTAATTTAGTTTTGTTGACAGCCTAAATCCACACACTGAAAAAGTCTGTATTTTGTTGTTGTTTTGATGCAACTATAATGTGTTTAGTAAATATGGTATACTTGTATCCAAACAGATTATGTTTGCCATTCAATATTATATGTTGGAGGCAAAATGAATATGTTATACCAATATATGCTTTTGTGACCCAAATATGGCTTTGTTTGTTGAAAACTACTGAAAACAAAAGAGTGACAGACAATAATGACACAAAAAAGTAGCAGATCTTCAATTCATAAAACCAATGCTTGCACGGAAGTATATTGATGTTCCAACCATATACATGGTTCCGGCAAAATGTTACAGGAGTCGTTTTTTTCAGCGTGCAATCGAATCACTCTTGAATCATTTGATCCGGAATTAAAAATGCCCATCTTCGAAAACTGAACTTTTTGTTCAATGCCGCTAGATCAGGTGACATTGAGACTGAAAAAATGCACGTTGAAAAATAAAGGTCCCAGCAACATATTGCAGGAACCACGTACATTAGACACATTGTATGAGAATTTTTCTTCTTTTTTAACTTCCATTTCCACTTTTATATATCTTTGGAGCTAAAAAATAAGAATTGTGAAAAATGCATTCCACTTCAGAATAAAAATTATGAAATTCCACGTTCCGGATGCTGTAAAAAAATCTGTTTGTTCTTTTTCCAATTTGTTTTCAGAAATTGTTTAAATAATAGAAACTTTAAATATTTGCCTTTAAACAATAATACGTTCAAAAATAATCCGTAATTTTGTATCAGTACATTTCGTCATATCTCAAAACACAGCAGTCCTAACTTTAAGTGCGATGTGCTGAGTTTTGGTACAATATTTTTGAATGTATTTTTCACAATTCTTATTTTTTACAAACATCGTTTTCATGAATTGAAGATCGGCTGTAGTTTTGTTTCTTTGTTGTCTGTCAGGTTTTGTTTTCAACAGTTTTCAACAAACAAATCTAAATATGGGTCACAAACACATACGTTATGACACATTAATCATTGTGGCTCAAACGTGTAATATTGAATAGCAAACACAATGTGTTTGGACATAAGTATATTATATTTGCGTCTAGCTGCAAACACGTTATATTTACATCCAAACAACCATAAAAAGACAAATTATTCAGCGTGTAATTGTTTGGTGTGCTATTCACGTTTTGCGGAGTGTATATAGGTTGCACACAAAATACTGAATCGAGTTCTCTTTTCCACTCGATTATAATCACAATTTAATTCGGTATTATAGATTTGTGTGCATTAAGTTTTAGCCTGTAGATTGGTTAGTTTGAAACCAATGAATTTTAACGCAAGATTCGAGAAAAATCATGGACTAAACCTACAGCTAATAACTTATGAGTTCCGATTCGAAGTGCGGAAACTAAAACTTCCTAATCTTAATTAACAAATCGTCCAGTTTTTCTGACTTGTACCAGAAGGCGGACGTGGCTAATTCGGATTTCCCCAGAATCTCCATTTTATTTAGCCTGATTGAGATGTTACGAAAGAAGTGGCAACTTAAATTAATTAACCCCACTTTTTATGATGAAAGATGCAACTACCCTCCTGTCCATAATATAGTAGATTCATAGGTAAAAGTACATAAATGAGTTATATTCATCATATATCGATTATTTTTTAATTAACATGCAAATGTTAATGTGTTGGTGTGTACGTGTGTGTATATGTTTATAAATGTCAATTTCAAATTATTTATTTGGCAATAGATTGAGACAAAGTATAATTGAAGGATAGCTAGATAGAGATAGAGACCGAGACCGAGAGCAGCGACACTTTCCAATTATAATATTGGAAAATATACATATTTCGTAACATTTCCAATTTCATTTGTTACGGCAAAATTCAATTAACTTAAGTAAATATCGACAGAGATAAATGTTTAATTTATAATGTAAATACAGGAATCGCATACGAATTCGCTTACAATCATATGCTCACATACCAATATAATAGAATGGCTCGTTTTATGCTGAATTGTTTAATTAAATAGCATCCCTGATTTTTGAAAATTTTTAGCACTTGTCCATAATGCTGTAAAATTTTGTACCGAATTTCTATATAATGATTTGGATTTCTTTCTATAGATCGTTTTAGTTTGAGGGAAATGATTGTTATTATAAATTTTCCCATTACCTCCCATGAAAGGGCTTTCTAGTTTTCTAGTTTTACCCTCAGTGATTGCCACCTAGAGTTTTATACCGATTCCGAATCGGTTTTTGAGAAGCTTTTTCATGGCTAAGTTCTCGGTAGTATCGCCGTCAGTAAGCGAGGTGACTGTCGTCGAAGGAAATGTTAGATTGTCCGAATCGACAAGAATCACGCACACTAACCACTGCACCATCAATAAAATTCGGTTTTAAACGCCAGTTCATCAAACTCACTCGACTTAATTTCCGATGGGAACCGACGTAGTGTTTGTGTTATTTTGCAAAATGATCCCGAAACATTTGGGAATAATGTAGATGGTGCAATATCCAACCAAGGACATTCTAGAGATATTAGTAGAGTTCGGAAGTCCATGAACTATACAGATTATTTAGGGTGACCAGATATTTCCCTCACGAACATAAACTACATGTTCGATATGGCAAATATATTTCGTGTTTGTTATGTTCGTGCACCTTAAATAAAGTAGTTCGAGAACTAGTTCGTTCCAAGTCATTAACATTAATACACCCAATTTGCTATTTGCCTTCTCGCAAGCACCGGCTACTGATCATATACTCGGCATCGAAAGCCATTTCTGCAGATGGAAACAATCAATACGAGCCAGCTTAACACGTATGTCTATCTGTCTGCGATATTGTGTCGGTGAGAATGTGTCCGTGCATGTGTGTGCATGTGTGTACATGTGTTTACAGTCATACAAATCCTTATACATTGTGTTAACATACAAACGAAGTTATGTACAACAATTATTATGTTTCGTTGTGTTGTACGAGTAGTCGCACAAATCGTATTCGAACATTCGTATTCGTACATTCATATATACATTGATAGCGGAAGTGGAAGATGTAGCAATGAAAGAACGGATTTAATGTATGTACATAACCGTTAACTGCTGCATATAGACAGATGTCTGTCTGAATATTTGTATTAACATTTACCATATAAAAAATTGTACAATTGTTGTTGTGGGAGTTGGCAAAATGCATATTGTTTTTCCGCATATATTCATTTTTTTGTCTCCCAAAAATGCACACATTTCCATTGGATTTTAAAGAATTATTTCTCAGTTTCGACAAACAAAAACACATTGTTTGTGTTTTATGTTGATTCTGACATCAGTCAATGAACAATTATTCGTCAGTTAGCTTTGAAATTATACATAATTGCACCCTCGGCTAGTGTGTTTATAAGCTACTCAGCCGCCAATTGATCTAACTCCACTAAAACAAATGAATGGAATAAATTGGGGAAGATGTTAGGGATTTTTGAGTATTCTCATATAAAACTAGTGATACGCCCAAAAATACTTCACACGTATGGCGGAGTTAGTCACGACATAACATAGCAGAAGAGATCAGCTGATTGAATCCACTCATACATTTTGTATAAAATTACACCCAGAGAACTAATTGTTTGAAAAGCGGTTGGGGCAAACGTAAACTCGGTTGTGGCAACCGCATCTCGGTCCTCACAACCGAAATTCTGTTCAAGCAACCTCGTTTCATTATTGATTCGGTTGTGACAACTGAAAATTCAATTATATATGTTCTGTTAACTAAATTTTCTAAAGTTTCGGTTGGAACAACCGAATTTTGAATTAATTCGGATTCGACAACCGAAATTGGTACCAAATTCGGTTGGAGTAACCTAATGTTGCAGCAATTCGGTTGCAACAATCGAATTTGGCATCAATTCGGTTGTAATAACCGAATTTGGCCTTCAGTCGGTTGCAACGATTGAATTTGGCGACAATTCGTTTGCTGTAACCGAATTTGTCATGAATTGTGAGGGTACAACCGAATTCATTTTCAATTCGGTTACCTCAACATAATTCGATGTATTTCAAACCTGACGCTTAAAATGTTAAATACAAGTATTATATTAAAAGAAGGTAGAGCATGATTATTTGTTGCTATTGCGGGAATATAGTTATAGAGATTTTTTTGCGGTTATTACGAAAAGTATGTAAAAATATTGTAAGTATGGTTTTTGTATTCGAACGTCTTATATTGCAGACAATACCCCAGCAGATATCCGTGACTTTTTGCATGAGACACAGTTTTTTTATGCAAAAAAAAATATTTATTTTCCAACATAATCTCCTTTTAGTTCAATATACTTAGTCCAACATTTCTCCATGAAAGAGACATTTGTTCGATCAATAATTTCATCGTTGGAGCTAAATCTCTTTCCACCGAGCCATTTCTTTAGGCTTGGAAATAGGAAATAGCCCCCAGTGGCTATTTAGCGGATGAGGTACTAATTCGGTGCCCAATTCATGGAATTTTGCCATTGAGACTACACACGTGTGCACCCGAGCGATTATGGTCCATTGAGAGCAAACGCGGCACCCATCCTGCAGACAGCTTTTTTAAACCCAACTGATCATTTAAAATTGAAACCAGACTGCCATATGAAATGCCTATGGCATTAACAATCTCACGCACTTTTACTTTTCGATCGACCAACATCATATCGTGGATTTTCCGACATTTTCGGGTGTATTGACCTCAATTTAACATCCAGAACGTTCGTCAGTAAAGCACTTTTTACCATTGAAATCAATGGTGCAGAGTCCCCATAGTATTTATCAATCTTTTCTTTGGCTTGATTGATGGTTTTTTGTCACTCGAAATTCACTTTTTTCCATTTTCCATTTTTTACACCCACGATATGTTTTGAACAGCTGTGAAACGCAAAGTAAATGACGGAACTTGCTCAAAATTTGACAGTAGTCCATTAATGATGGGAGCAGTATTGCATTTCATATAACTACGAGGGAAGTTCGAAAAGTCACGGACTTATTGATCCGCCTGGTATGCTGCTATTGTCCCTGTATAAAATGGTTTAGATAAATCAACAGATACAATACGGTAGAATACGTGCGGTGGCTGGTCTCTGATAAATGCGTTACCCTAAAGATTACACTATATAAATGAATTTAATTTCTCGATTTGTAATAAGAATACGGGAATGTAAATCATCACTTAATAATTAAAAAATATTCAAAATTGATTTGTCACAGTCCCAGTCTAAATGCGGTTGTTGCAACTTCTTATTCGGCTGCGACAACCTTTAATGAGGTTATGGCAACCTCTAATGATGTTGTGGTAACCTCTAGTGAGGTTGTGACAGCCTCTAAATTTGGTTATGGCTAATTCGGCCATCGCAATCGACTGGTTTTTTTGAGTGTAGTTCTTCAACACATAACATAACAATGTAACTTAAGAAACTGCAGAAACAGATTTTTCTAGTAATTCATTATGTTTGTCGGAATCAGCTGACTGATTTGGACATTGTTGTTTTGTAGTTTGAAAAGTTTTTGTGGTAATTTGAAGTACACTCGTATTGGCAAAATTGGAAAAGTTTTAATAGCATTGAAATCTCAAAATAGTTAAAATTTGGAATTAGAAAAAATGTCATCTGAGTAGCTCATATTTTTGTCCGTTTTCATTCTATTGGTTACGAAAATTAACCCCTTAAGAACCAGAAACTGTGTGAACAATTTTTATTGGGAGTTTCTTTGCCTAGGGCGTTTCAATAAAACCATGTGTAATAAACTCTTACCCATTACCCGCAGCGTATGGGGAAAATAACATTAATTTCAAACAAAATATTAAGAAACCAAACAAATTATTGTAATTTTTTTCGCAATGACATTTAAATTTGGGTCTTAAATACATATTAATCATTGTGTCTCAAATATGTAATATTGAATAGCAAACACAAGGTGTTTGAACACAAATATACTATATTTGCGACAACCTACAAACAGTTTATGGTTGCATCCAAACAACAACAATATACAGATATTCAGCGTGAAGACAAAAAATACAATATACTTGTTAAATATTTTTATTAACAAACTTAAGTATATCGTTCTCGAAAATATGTGGAGCTACTTCTTCAAAAATCTAAAATTTTACTTAAGACATCACAAATAAAAATTATCTACTGAAAATATCGACATAATGCATCAAAACTATATAGTGGTTCGATCGATCACTGAAATTTTGTATTCGTTTCGTAGCATATTATCCGAAACCCACCAGGATTCTTATGAAAATGTGTTCTCCATATTTTGGAATATTAATGTAAGAACCCTTCTCCCATCAGTTGAATTGGTGAAGCATTTGTAGTCATATTCCAATAGTCTAAACAAAAGACCAGATATAAATATTTGAATTCTTTAGACCACTAATTGTGATAAACCACAATAATCTGCTGAATTATTTGGCAACGGGTGGGTATATGTATTCAACAGACGATAAGGAGCATAATTTGATGATGACAGTTCAACTGCTGCTTAATTTTGCCTCTATAACTGTCAACTTTACTCTAATTACAATACAGATTCATTACATTGAAGTGACACTTTTTTAACGTTTCAAGTTTTTTCTTTATTGACCTTCTTGGGCAATTATTCATACTTAAGGCCGATAGAATACTTCACAATTGTATGACCCCAGGTCAAATACAAAACGCTCCTCCTCAGTTGTTTACATGTGCTCAAGTGACAGTATTTGACATTCATTAGCAGTATTTGTACTCTCTAATTCTGCAGTCGACACATCATTCCATTCCATGTTTGTAAATTTCAATGGTAAAAAGTGCCCAGCAGGAGTGGAGAGTTTAATAATTTCAAAGAAAAGTGTTTAGCAGTGCAAAATAATTGTGGTATCTTCATCAATGTCAGAAACATAAAGACATTCACATTCAATTTGGAGACAATGGAGCTGAGCTAAATAGAGCACATCTTAACTGAGCTGAGGTGAGATGCGGATGAGGACGGACTGCTGTACTACATAACATTTCAATTAAGTGCGCTCATTGAGAATTTATTACCTTCATCATACTCTTAGTTGAACTTTTGTCTAATCCATCTGTTGTTCTCATGCTTTCAATTGCTAATTTTGCTTAAATGTGAAAATAGCTTGTGGTGGTGAAGAGGACGGTGGTGGTGGCTTTGTTGGTCTACACTTGCAGATGCAGTAAACGAAAACTTTACCATGGCCACATGGCTGCTGTGTGCCAGAATGTACGCCAGCATAATAGAGTTCGCTGGAACAAACTCCATGGCAAATGTCGCACGTTCATTGCAATACTATGAGCTTAAAGTTGCGGAATATTTTATTGTAATCCCCGCATTTGACAAATCCCTAAATGCGTGCAATCACCTGCACGCAAAAGTCATAAAATGGATTTTAAACTTGAACATGCCGCATACAAATTACGAACGATCTCTGGTTCTTCAAATATACTATACTATATATAACGCATGTGGTGGTATGTACTGTATAATGTTGTCACATGCGGCAAGCACATTCAAGAAGAAGAAGGTATCATCGTCACCATCACCATTATCATCATCATCTCACCGATTGTGTTTACAATGTTGTTGTCACTTATTGCCAAGGATATGCTGCTTGCCACTTGCTGCTGTCACAAACACAAGCAGTTCCACAGCGTTCCCACATAATCATAGATAAAGTAGGTTATTATTGCATCTTAAGTCTGAACATATTCCACTCGAACTCTTATGTATTGAACATGGCACGAGATTTGCGAAATGCCAAACAAATGCAGTTGACATCTCGATATCAACTGTATTGGAACTACATCCGGCCATATAATAAAATATACGCATACACTTTTAGCTAAGTAGCTACAAAATAAATATGCGAGAATACAATTTTGGGAAAATGAAAAGCTTTCTAACCCTCACAGTGGTGTTGAAGTCAATACTGATTCTAAGAATATTGCCGGAGAATAGAATGTTTAGAAAACGGGCATAAAACTTTTAACTTTTGTCTTTCTTTTATAACAAGTTTTTAATGGATATTTCCCACAAATAAACTACTGTCATCATCTCTAATGGAAATGACATAGACAGCACATAGTTGTATTCAAAATCGGGAGCTTTCCTTTTATGGATTTTTTAACAGTTTGTTAAGTGGGTCACATAATAAAAATATTACAGATACATTTCATCTACTTCCTTTGCCCATTTTTATCTTGCCCATTCTATATCTTGCCAAGATTCCTCAGATCGATACAGGTAACCACTAAGGTGGACCTTGAAATGACATTTTTGCGATATTTTGGTAGATGAGGGCTCTATTCCGTGCCTTTTTGAAAAAAAATGACAATGCCGAAAAAAAAAATTAAAAAAAAAACATTAGGGGTTGCGCACGAGCCGAGAAAAAGGTCCACTTTTCCAAAATTAGGGGGGAAATTGCCATAGGTCATCAGCGGTCACCCGTAGGGGGGAAGAATGTATGGCCGACCCCCATTAACTTTTTACCGCCAATATTTTCCCCCAAGACACCCACCCCCTATCTCCTCCCCTTAGGGGGGTCACCATACAAAAATGGAGGTTGCTCAGTATTTTCGAAAAACACCATAGGTCATCAGGGGTCACCCCTAGGGGGGCAAAATATATGACCGACCCCCATTAACTTTTCATCCCCAACATCTTTTCCGAACAAACTTACCCTCTATCTCCACTCCTTGAGGGACTCCCCATACAAAAATAAAAGAAGCTGTAATTGAGTAGTACTACTAAGCACTCTTAATATAATATAGTCAAATTAACATATTTTTGTTCGCTGATGGGTATTTCTTGCGGTAAGAATCGATAACATGTAGTAAATACTGTTTCTCTTCTTCGCCTTGACACAGTATTCTATTATAATCTTGTATCATTTTTACTCCTCTTTCGGCAGTGTCGTTCACAACGCGCAAGTTATTTACAATTCTACGACCTTCTTGATAGTCTGCGCGAGATTTCCAGGTTGCTGGATTTGCAAGAATGAAATCTTGCGATATTCCAAATCGTACAAATAAATTTTTGGTATTATGAGAGACGAAGTTGCTCAAGTCTTTAGCCAAGAATTCCTCATTCACATCTTTGAATTTCACCTCGATTTTTTTAACGCTGGTGCTTTTGATTACGACGCGAGGAGCTGGGAGAACCGGGTCGTCTTCTTCATCTTCTTCACCTTCTTCGTCTTCTTCATCTTCTTCACCTTTTTCGTCTTCTTCATCTTCTTCACCTTCGTCATTCTCATTTTCTAGCAATGCTTGGGCCATTTTGGCCTTCAACTCATTTGAAACCTTGTCATCGAAAAAGGCAAGGGCTATGTGCTCATCGGCGAGATACCATAGGTGACCGATAAATTTCTTTATCATTACCCGAGATAAATCCTGGCCAACGGACTTGTACTCGACGATGTTCTTCAAAAACTTCCAATCTTGATTCGGCGCCTCAGCTGCTCGAGAAGAACCAAACCATGCCTTGACGTAAAGTCGCACCACAAAAATACAAACGTGTCGAATACCATTCAATTCACATACAGATAAGTGAAAAGTTCTCCGAAACAAAAACATCTTGAGGCTGTAAATGGCTTTTGCCATCCATCGAGCATGGGAAACGGGTCCTGGAGGTCGGAAATGGTAATTCTCAAGTTTTTCACCCAGAAACAAAAGAATTAATTGTAGCATTTCTTTGTAGTCATCGCGAGGGTGTTTCTCCTTCAATTGACCTAAGCAAAACTTCTTTATGCCGACTTGCATTGCCACAGGAATTTTTCTGACGACTTGATCGTCTATCAAGCCAGAATGGAATGGTTTAACCTTTACAGCGTCCCATTCCTGTTTGAAACGGTCAAAGCAAGGAACGCCTGGTGCACTGGTCTTTCCCATTTTTGTCTCAAAAACTTCCCTTAGCACCAGTTCGTATACGTGGTGTCTGCAAGGTAAATATAAGATTTCTCTCTCCAACAGCCGCTCAAGAGCAACTGAGGCTCCGGAGAATGGGCCACTGTTCGTTGATGTCGTGTCGAAAGAAAGTCCTTGTATTCGATGTGTCATATGCCAAGATGCCAACAGTTGATAAACGGCATGTGCTATTCTCCGGCCTTTTCCTTTCCCATCTTCTACTTTGGGAACTCCAAGAAGTTGTTCTTTTTCTCCGTACGAGACAATTACCGGTAGACGGTCCACCTTCTTTGTACCCACAAAATCCAAAAGCATTTTGCCATCCCAATGGACTACGAAGGATTTAGCTGCGACAAGCTGGAGATGAATGAAACGCGTTGAAGAATAAGAATTCTGAATGAGAGCAAATAAATCTATGCGATCTTACTTCTGGATTGTCTTTCACATAACTCAGCATGTTCTCTCGATTTGGACGCCGACATCTCCGAAGCGACGTACGGTTTATTGTGTATTGTTGAGGATCGCGTCCAAATGCTTCTGCCGCCGCTATCATAATGCCGACCGCGTCTCGGTCAGTCACTTTGCACTTGTCCAAAGCTGATAGGACTCGTTCAGTAAAACATTGTTTGTAACCTCTTCTGTCACCAACATTTGACGGGCCAGCTTCTGCCGGGAAGTTTTCGTCCTGTCTCCCATTATCATCGCTTGGATCACTGCTTGAAAATTTAACCACTGCAATTGAACGAATTTCATTTGAATATAAACATTGGACGAACACACAAAGCGCGAAATAGCTTACTGCTTTTAGCGAACCGATCTCTACTAGATTCCGTTGCAGTTTGCGTCGCAACTCTTCTTGTTCGTCGCGCTCAGCTTTTCTTTTCCTCGTTCGAGTATCAGTAGCGTCCACACCTCCCATAGTTCCTGGCCGGCCATCTTCTCTTTGCTTTAGCAGAAACTCAATGTCTTCAGTATTTGTCATTTTCTCAAGGGCGTTGGCGTGTGCGATGTCGAAAAGATTATCCAAGCTATCAGAAAACGTATTCTCTTTTTCTCTAGTGGACTCAGTCTTTCTGTGAGATGACTTTCTTAAAGCATCCCACTCATCGTGCAGCGCAGCTATTTTTCTTGTAACATCTCCTCTGGCTTTCGTCGGAATAGCTGCTTGGCGCCAAAAAATCATCACTGCGTCCGCGACTATAACCGCACTATTTTTCTTCGACATGTTTCGTTTGCGAATGTTGAAGAAATGCATTCTTAGCACTTGCTTCTTCGACGGTAATTTGTTCCCCGTAATATTCATGCTTGGATAACCAATCAAAAAAATATCGTCGCGCGATCTAAGTCGTGTTGTCATCTTAACTTTTAAAAAACGGGAGAAAAATCAATTTACTTTTCGCGGTCGTCGGCACTTGTTGAATGACAACAATCGATGAATGAACTGCTATTTATAACTACTACGTATTTTGCAATATTTTACTGCCAGGTACTGATGAATGGGGGCATCTGCTAAGGGTGCCTATGTACCTGATTCAGCACGTGTGCGTTTCAAATTTTTCAAGACTTTCCAAACAATGACCACTCTTGAATATTGGTGGAATTTCTGTAAAAAAATCAAAAAAAATCAAAAAAATCTCGATATTGTGCAACTATAAATACATAGATTTTCAGTATTTTTGTATGGGGAGTCCCTCAAGGAGTGGAGATAGAGGGTAAGTTTGTTCGGAAAAGATGTTGGGGATGAAAAGTTAATGGGGGTCGGTCATATATTTTGCCCCCCTAGGGGTGACCCCTGATGACCTATAGTGTTTTTCGAAAATACTGAGCAACCTCCATTTTTGTATGGTGACCCCCCTAAGGGGAGGAGTGTCTTGGGGGAAAATGTTGGCGGTAAAAAGTTAATGGGGGTCAGCCATACATTCTTCCCCCCTACGGGTGACCCCTGATGACCTATGGCAATTTCCCCCCTAATTTTGGCAAAGTGGACCTTTTTCTCGGCTCGTGCGCAACCCCTAATGTTTTTTTTTTTAATTTTTTTTTTCGGCATTGTCATTTTTTTTCAAAAAGGCACGGAATAGAGCCCTCATCTACCAAAATATCGACACAAGGTCCACCCTAGTAACCACCTCAGTTTATTTGAAATAGATCTGTTAGATATTTTTACCAATATTTGTTCGTATGATCAAACGGGATATAAGAGTTCCTCTTAGCTTAGCCCGCATCGATAAGGGTGATAACATTTGCACACATGCTGAAAAATATTTTTTTCTTCTGTTGTTGTTTGGATGCAAATATAGCGGGTGTGTATCTTGTCGCAAATATAGTATACTTGTGTCCAAACACATTGTGTTTGTTACTCAATATTACATGTTGGAGACACAGTTAGTGTATTCAAAACTGAAACTGGTTAAACGAATTCTGGTTGCAAAATTACACGCCAAAAGCCGCAAAATTACACGCCTAACGCCTTTTTCATAGCTCAGTATCAGACAGACACAAAAGACTTTGCCGACAATTTACTGAAATTAGTTCTCTAATGACAATAGCAGTCATATCTGCCAACTCCGATTTCGATTTAAGTTTTGGAGCTAATGACAACACAGGTGGCATTTTAGAAGAAATGGATATAAAACCGTATCCGCACTCGAAAAAGAAGTGCAAAACGTCCAAAGGAATATTTACTCAACGAAAATTTTGCCCAATTGGGTAACTCAAATATGTATGAGAACAGATAGGTTGAAGAAAATATGTAAATAAGGGGTGGGCCATGTACTTATACAATTTTAAATTTGAATCCCCCGTTATTTCAAAGCAGATGACAAACTTTAAATCTATGAAGTGCCAGATTACTTGTTAAACACAGTGCAACACGAAAAAATATAAACATATACGGACACCACTACGTGATAAAAGATCAAAAAAAAGACACGTGTCTCCCAGTTTTGCCCAAAGTCATGCACATTTTTTATGGGCCCCAAAGATTTGGGGCCTCGGTATCATTTTTGCAAAAAACGTGATCATTTTGTCAGGCTCATATCTTGCAAACCGTTCGGAATTTTGATTTACTCTTTGAGGGAAAGTTGTAGCTCTTGTTCTTGTCCGGAGTCTTCAACAAATCTACGCAATAAATTCGACAAAGTTGGTGGAACAATTTGTGAAGCGAATTCGTCAATCCCTATCCTTAGTGTATTAAACAACTCGCGTACGAGCTCGTCCAGTGTATTCAGTGGAAAATATTGCCGCTGTAGCTGAAAGTGTGTTCGAACAGCCGTCAACATCAACTCGGCATGGTTCGCAGAACGTAACATTTCTCGCATTTCTTTTTCCCTCAATTTTGGCCTGTTTGTATTATCGTGCCATACTCAGCAATTTCTTGTTCACAGAAGTTGAAGACAGGACGGCGCTACCACCCACACAACCAACATCACAATCGATCTTTTACTGTGTGCGAAAATCGCCTAATCAGCTGAAACTCGGAAGTCCACTGGCCGCCTCGCAGTTGCGATTTTAACTCTTTAGACTATTATCTCTGGAGCACCGTAAAACACAAGTATTACGCAAACAATCCTGAGTCCTTTGAGGACCTATAACACGAAATAGACGTCCAAACAATCGAAAATGTACTGCAAAATTGAGTAGATAGAATGAGGTACTGTAAAGCAAATCGTGGAAACCATTCGAACGATGTTATGTTCATTCATAAATATCAATAATACCAATAAAATCATAATTTTACAATAATGTCTATTAGTATTTTTTTAAAGCGAAATTAAATTCCAAATTTTATATAGCCTACCCTTTAGTTTACATTACAATACATCCCATGAAGGCATAGGCTCACACACTCTGATTAGGACTTGCAGTTTTACACCAGTTCCGAACGGTATTTTGACAAGCGTTTTCATGGCAATGTACTCGATAGTCGATCTCAAAATTCAAAGACATGAATTAATAATAAACGATGATTAAAAAACGCATAGTTGTAAATTTTGCCATAAAAACCGAAACCGGGTATTATCCGGTGTCTACACCTCGGATTAATCGAAAACCCGGTGTGCCTAAATCGGAATATTCGAAGAAATCGAAAACCGAAATTTTTGAAAAACCAGACACAATGAAAAAAGCAGAAAGCAAAAATGTGGCAGACAACAAAGAAACAAAAAAGTAGCAGATCTTCAATTCATAAAACATATACATGGTTCCTGCAATATGTTGCTGGGTCGGTTTTCTTTACCGTGCATATAATAGAGTCGGCTTTATCATTTCGGATCACAAGAAGGTGCCTAGAGTGTTAGGCATATCACCTGACCAGAATTTAATTACAAACTTTATTAAGATGGAACACAATAGGGTGTCTCGCCGTGAAATAAATCATCTAATATCTGACACTCTGAAAATCTGTATTTTGTTGTTGTTTGGATGCAAATTTGACATGTGTTTGACGCTTGTCTCAAGTATGGTATACTTGTGTACAAACACATAGTGTTTACTATTCAATATTATATGTTGGAGACACAATGATTAAGATGTTGTAATATATATGTTCACGATACAAATATAGTTGAGTTTATTGCATTGTTTATGCTCTCTCGAGAGCACGAGATTAAAAGAGGTACAAAGCGAGATTATTCACAGTCTTACTTGCAAGTGTGTAATAGTATTTTTCCATTATTCTCTCAGCCAGTATTAATATTCTCTCAGCCATAAATATTCCTGAATGAGTTTGGGACTTTCAACCATTTGAATGTTTGGAACATATACATGGTTCCTGCAGAATATGTTTGGGAGAATATATTACAGAAGCCGTTTTTTTTCAGCATGCACTCAAACGAAGTATACAAGAGAGAAAATCAAGGTAAAAATACACATAAACAAAGTTTGCAATTTTCATTTCCGATATTAGTTTGTAATATTGGTTTACGGGTTGCGAAAAAAGAGTATTTAGTCATATGCAACGTCCCATTCATTTCACTTTCAAGGAGCAAAAAGTGGCATATGGATATTTTAGTACATCATGTACATATTAGTACATATTTGTATACCCTCACCATAGAGATGGTGGTATATATCATTTAATACGTAAAAAAATGTAACACATAGAACGAACCAAATTAGACCCTTACTATCTTCGGACGAAATTCGTTTTAGGACTTTTAAGACGTTTGAGCCATGTCCGTCTGTCTGTCGTCAGGCTGACTGGCTGGCTGGCTGGTCAACACGAGAACTGCCGTAAATCTTTACAGATGACAATGAAACTTTGTCAGTGACTATTATTTGCCAATATTGAGTTTGGGATTGAAAATGGGCGTTTTGACCACGCCCCTTGTGGTACCTCCCATACAAATCGACACATTTAGCACAAAATCATATTTCTTTCAAACCTTTCTTCTGGTAGATGTGATTAGCTTCAACTGTCACACCGGTTAATAATCTGTAAATGCCTACTTAACTGGAGAAAATGGGAGACATTGTCACGCCCATTCTGGTACCTCCCATACAAAACAGGGTGTTCGGCCAGGTTAGGTATAAGACTTCACGTTATCAAACGCCAATCACCGATTGAAACAAGGGTGATTTTGCCACGCCCATTGTGGTACCTCCCATACAAAAGTTGTTTGGCCGTCTGGTTGTTCGGCATGAGAAGTCCCGCAAAACCGAACCAATCTTTATGAAAGTTTGTACTAGTCAGTATTTAGCCAAATAAAGCTCTCCTATAGAAAAGGAGCTGTTTGCCACACACATTCTGGTACCTCCCATATAAAAGTTGGGCGGATGACCGGTTGATCGACACGATAATTCTCATAAACAACAACCGATTTTAATAAAATTCGGTACCAGGCAATATTTTGCTAAAACCTACTGTGTAATTAATAACTGACCATTGTGCCACGCCCAGTTTCGTACGTCCCATACAAAAGTTGGGCGTATTTGGGGTTTAACGACTCGATGAACTCCCACGCAAAGGATGAGGTATGGTATGGTGAGGGTATGATTAAGTCGGTTCGCAAGACTGAAACTTATGTACTGGTTTTTTATTCTGTTTGTGTTTTTTAGTCTCAATATCCGCGATAGTAATAAAATATATATTGAAATATTGCTATCGCATTACAGTAATTTTAAAAAATTATGAATAATAAATTATTAAATGTCAGAAATTTTTATTTTATTACAATTAAAAAAATTAGGCAATAAATAAAGTAATGATAAATTTGCTTTTCGAAACTTCAAATGGATGTTGTGAGCTGAAATTATTCAAAAGGGTTTTAAAGGGTATTACAATAGGGACATAACAATTTTGTATTTGGTGCGAACGCACTCTTGAATTTTTCTTAAGAACTGACATTGTCAAAACATTAGTCAATGTTTACATTTTTCTCATGAGCAACTTTTGGGAATTATTGGAAATTACTACCACAATTCTCAGCTGGTGGTCGCAACTTTAAGTTTGAAGAAAATAATGAGTTTTATCAACAAATCATCGTCAGCGATGAAGCTCATTGCTGGCTAAATGGCTTTGTCAACAGGCAAAATATGTGTTTTTGGTCTGCTTCAAGGTACTACACTTCATCCACAAAAAGTTAGAGCTCAGGAACAATATCAAACGCGAAATTTCCAACTTTCTGGCTGACATGTGTAGAAGAGTGGTGGGAAATTGATAAATAACTGAAAAATTGATGAAATGGAATTCCATAATTATATTTAATATGTTGACAACACCTGGAATACAGTTTAGTCCGATACATCAATTATTGTGTGTTTTATTTAATACCACATTCGTATGTCCCTATTGAAAACCCCGATATAACAGGGGCGGGTAGGTGTTGAGAGTTTGTTGGGAATATATGTCTTCAGCTTTTGGTAATAACTCTGGTTTATATTTTTATCGCAATAAACCCGTGTAAATGATAAAACTGTACAATCAAACTGGATTTCCTCTTGCGGCAACGATGCACACGTTACGTCAGTTTAGCGGATTAAATGATCGTCCTTCTCAGTCGACTATTCAACATTTCGTGGCCTAATTTTAGTCGTCCGGTTCAGTGTTTAATCAGCCACCATTAGCACGTCAGAGAAATGCGAGATCTGTCGAAAACTGATATCTATGACAGTGTGCAGAAGACCCTGAGGCACAATAACACTCACGGCTGAGGCAGCCGAATTAGCCGTAACCGAATTAGAGGTTTTCACAGCCGAAAGAGACGTTGTCACAGCCGAGTTGGAGATTGTCACAGCCGAATCAGAGGTCCCAACTGAATTAGAGGCTGTCACAGCCGAAATAGAAGTTCAGACAACCGAATTTTGATTGTGTCATAACTACATTTTAAAATTTTTGTCTAATAATTTAATGACAATTTATTTTCATGTTTTCTCAGAAATAATTACAAAGCTACAAAATTATGCAATTTACAGATTCAGTCATAAATATTTTTAAAAAACCGTTTCCCATTACTTCCTATGTAGGCATTGGGCATAGCTTCTCAGAACCAGTGAGCTGTGCGCTTTCTAATTTCTCACTCACTGATTGGGACCTACAGTTTTCCACCGGTTCCGCACGGTGTTTTGTGAAGCTTTTTCATGGCTAACTACTCGATAGTGTCGCCATAACTAAGCGAAGTGGCCGTCGTCGAAGGAAATGCAAGGTGGTCAGAACAGGGATCGAACCCACGTTCTCATGCACAAGAGCCGCGCACAATAGCAATTGTACCACCGACAAATATGTTTACTTTGCGTATATATATATACAATTATGTCTGTATATGGGGAAGTCTTTAGGGTAACAAATTAATTTTACATGCCACTTCCAACCGTTTTTGAAGATCCGACCAATGTGGGTCACTGCACCAATTCTGAGGAGTTATGTCTTTCGATTTAGGTCCTATGGCCTGACGATGGCAGCAGATCTAAACGACCGACCTTGAGGAACTTCAGAACTGTTGACAAATGCTGATGTGGATATTTTATGAAAATTAGTACGTTTTAACGCAAAATCTGTAATAACAAAATTTTTACTTACCCTTCGGAAAAACCACAAAAAATTTTTTATATCACCACGTCAGCAACAGTTGAACAATTTTCAATTTTTCAGTATAATATTTGGTTTTAGAATATTAAACGTCAGATTTGAAATATACAGATTTATGTTGTGGTAACCGAATTGAAAATGAATTTGGTTGTACCAAGAGAATTCATGATAAATTCGATCGTTACCATCGACTTAAGACCAAATTATCGGTTATTGCTAAATACCAAATTCGATTGTTACAATAATTTCGACTGTTGCATCCGAATTAATTCCAAATTCGCTAGTTTTGTCATTTGCAACTCCAACTCGATGAAATTCCAACTTGCGACGTGACATGCAGTCGAAACTTTAACAGCTGCTGCACACGCTGAAAAATAATGGTCTCTCTAACATATTTTCCCAAACATATTCTACAGGAACCATGTATATATTTGGAACACACTTCAAACATTCATATGTTTACAAGTCCCAAACTTAATTGTATTTAAATGCAAACACTATCATGTTTACTGACAAAGATTTATGTTTTACGTGGAAGCATTCGCGTGTTTCCCCCAAACCTACATATACGTACTTACGTGGAAACATATGCCAATTTCCTCCCAAATGTAATAATATTTAGAAACGAATTATGTATTATGTATCATTTATTATAATTAATATTAACAATATAAATTCTCATTTATAAATAATTAATAAAAAAAATTAATAGATTTAAAACGGCCCTTTTGAATGCATTATTTGTTTCTTTTATGATATGAGAATCTCCTGCTCCTTTGCTTGGTCTTGGTTTTTTCTCACGTTTTTGTTTTCAGAAGGTTTCAGCTATCCGTTGGTTATCACTATGCGTTGGTACACAAACAAGGTATTTATGTATATACAAATCAAGTTCATGCAAGCCAAGCGTGGATTAATTACTTGTGCTCTTTTTTATTACACTTATTTCACAAATAAGTGTAGAAAATCGGAATTGTAAACAAGTCAATATTTAAAATATTCATTAATTTGAATCAGAAATATTGACTTGTTTAAAATTTTTAGAAATTTTTTCATATAAAGGGTTTTTTAACAGAGACGCTACTAAAGTAAATCGATAGGGACAACAAACGACGCCATATTTTTTCCGCTCTTTTGACATTTCTCCTCAGTAAGGTTTGCCATTTCATCATGGAAAGATATACGAGCCAACAACGAGTCGAAATTATTAAAATTGGTTGATTGGCCGCCTCGGTCGTGCGATTTGACGCCGTTAGATTATTTCCTCTGGGGCTACGTCAAGTCAATGGTCTATCCCAACAAGCCAACGACGATTGATGAACTTCGTACGAATATCGAACGTGAAATTGCAGCAGTATCGGCCGATTTATGCTTGAAAACCGTCGAAAATTGGGTTCAGCGTCTGGACTTCTGCAAGCGTGCCCGTGGTGGCCATGCAAAAGAAATCGAGTTCCATACATAATGGCATCGAACATACTTTCACAGGAATAAAGAATTTCATTGGTATCTAAAACCGGTTTTGTTTTATTTAAAAAAAAATTTGTAGCGCCCTTATTGAAAAACTGTTTAGATATTACTGAGGTTGTTTTACAGAAAGGTCTATAACTTTCTTATTTTTTGCTCTATAGATTCGGATTTTTCGGATTTTTGCTTCACAATGTTTTTTGAAAAAAAACGTAATTTTTCAAAGATTTTTTAAAATCTAATTTTGTTTAGACCTGAGAAATTTCAAACTTTTAAGTTAAGCTGTTTTCGAGTTATTATCAAAGAAAAATATGTGAAAAACGTGGTTTTGGTCAATAAACGCCACAAAAAAATTCCAAAAAACATACAATTTTGAGGAAAATTTTCTCTTATGATACTCTCCCTTTCCACCAAATTACATCGAAATCAAAGACATGTCACTTCCAAAAGTGACATTTTTAGCTGGATTCGCCCATATATACGAAACACACACAAAAAACACAAAATAAAACCACAAAGCATTAAACCGTCCTTCGTCTATTCTTTTTTCGCTGATCAAGCGCTTTTGATATCCTCTGTCAGATGAAAACATGAAACTAATACGCAATATATCAGGCAAAATAAGAAATACTTCATCTGCAATTTACATGTACATTGTGGAATATTTATGACTCATTGACTGAGAGAATAAAACAAAAATACAGATACACACTTACAAGATAGACTCTCTCCACAGCAACAAACACAGCTGTATTTCTATCAAAAACATCATACACAAACATATATATTATCACATATTAATCATTGTGTCTCAAACACTTAATATTGAATAGCAAACACAGTGTGTTTGGACACAAGTATATTATATTTGCGACCAGCTCCTACCACACTTTATATTCGCATCCAAACAACAAAAAAAGACAGATTTTTCGGCCTGCAGACTCTATGTATATTTCCCAATGATGAAAACAATACTTGCACGTAAGTATATGGATGTTCCAAACATATACATGGTTCCTGCATAGTGTTACATACTACGTTTTTCTTTAGCGTGTGGATAACGTCGTGTATTTGCTGATCAAAACGTCTTCAGCGACGGGGTCCAATTTTTGGATGAGCTTGGGGCAATACCAATTCCCACGAGGTCCACTAAGTGTCAATGCATTCGCAGATAGTCAATGCTTGGTGTAGATGTAGATGGAATTCCTAATGCCATCAACGCAGAGCGCTACCAATCGATAATACCTAATTTCTTTTGGCCAAACTTGAATGGTATTAATATGAACGTCATTTCGTTTCAACATGACTGCGCTTAAGGCCCCATAGATTATATCATGTTCTATATTTCGCACAAGCGATTTGGGAGCGTGTTTATTTCAAACAGAAGCGACATAAACGGACCACTGAGATAGTGTGATTTGACCCAGTTAGTCTTTTTTTGGGAGGTTTCCTTGAGCCGCAGGTCTGTGTCAATAAGTCATACTTTCCCGTGGCATCGCCAAAAATATAGCCCGATCTCGAGTTGTACCTCTCGGATGCGCGCCACACAGCAATGCCGGGTGACCCATTCTAAAGTACGATTCGGTTGTGTGGGATCCGCAATATGATTTGTATAGTAATATGTAGGAGTCGGTGCAACCCGTTCGGTGGGATCTGAATTTAAATCTTCCATCTCATCTGAGTAGTTTATCCTTGATAAGGCTACCTACACTAGTCAGTAACTGACCATATGGAAATAAGTTCCTAAGAGGTGATATATCCTCCGCATGCCTACTTAGTCGGATTATGATCACTATTCCGATATCATTCTAGAACAACTGCGTAGAATGTGTTTTTATTTTAATGACGTCTACCAATCTACCTTTCCTCATCTCCGGACATTGTCAAGTCTCATATTATAAACTATATTACTTGTCATTTTGAAGTTATTTAGATTGTTGTTTTAGTTTATATTTATTATAATATTATTATTTTTTTTCGAAATGCAAATTCAAAAAAATGTCAATACCATTGGAAATTGTACTTAGTTTCAAAGCATTTCCTTCATATCTGGCACCATAGAGGAATGATGTATAGAGTAACCAACTCTCTCAGTAAATTGATGACATTTGGTTTGTTGCAGATGGGCGGTTGGATACAACCAACTACAAATCAGCAACAGCATTTCGTTTTGTGCATTAAAATTCTTGTTTAAATACAACACAAATATATACTACCAATAAAATATAACAAAAAAGTCAAAAATACGTTTAAATTTCACAGTTTTTAAATTTAAGTCAATAATTTTTTTAATTCCACCTGGTGTAACTCAATTTACATCAAATAACTCTCTATCGCACCGTCTGCACTATGAATAGTGTGAAAGGAAATGCCAGATGACAAGAATGAGAGCTCTATATGACATTACTCTAAGTCTGACACTTTTGGGTTTCAAATATTTTTTACAGTACAGGTTTCTGAATTTGAAAGTATTATGAGGCAATACCTATCAAAACCACAAACCTCTACATATAAAATACTTTAAAAATGGAATTGCCAGCCAAATAATTAAAAGCATTCCCACATTTCATTACAATTGGCATTGTTGGGCAATTGAAAATATTTTAATTGCCATTGCGAACAATGGTAATTCTTTTGCGTTTGCATTAGATAAAGTAATGCACATTAAAATCCAATGCAAATTAAATAAACCATGTATGATTTTGCACCTTAATTGCCTAATGTTAATTACTCCTAAAAGTATACATGTTGAAAAGCTGCCTCATACCACCTCACCACGAATGTTTGATGATATCACAAAAACAAACTGAAACTTACTGAAGCGATCGCATCTCACCACGAATAATTGATTCGTTACCGAATTTTCGAGATAAATCAAGAACACACAGGGTCAATAAGAGATGGATCCGGAAACGGCTGAACTGTTAGAAATAACCCATTTACAGAGAAACTGAAGGCAGCCTCGTTTCAAACGGGTACATGAGCAGCCTGATTTGGTTATGCGATCACTTTTGTATCTCAGGCTTAGTAGGTGACTGATGTCACTGAAGCTCATCAAGCTATCGGGCATATTCTTTTGTCTTTTAAAAGGCGGATGTTCCAAACATATGGGCCAACGGCGGATAAACAACCAGCGTCTGATCTATAATGGGCGGCTGCAATCAAATATCCTGGCAGTAGGTAAAAAGCCAAAAACCCGGTGGACTGGGTTTGCAGTGAAAATACAAAAACGAAACAGAGAACATAAACAACCCCTATTTGTTGACGACCCCCGCAAACGTTATAAGGACCACGATTTACGGATATGCACCTGCAATGTGAGAACTCTATATAGATCCGGTGCAAGTTTCCAACTGGCAGATGTCCTCGAAAGTTATAAGGCTGACATTACCGCTATCCAGGAAATGCGATGGAGAGGACATGGCTGCACACGAAAAAGAAACTGCGTCATATACTACAGTTGTCATGATAAAAAACAGGAATTTAGTTGCGGATTTGTAGTTGGCAAAAGACTGCGACATCTAGTCTCTAGGTTCAATCCTGTGAGTGAACGTATAGCCACAATCCGCATAAAAGCAAAATATTTTTATATTTCCCTAATTTGTGTGCATGCCCCGACAGAAGAGAAAGATGACGATGCCATAGACATATTCTATGAGCTCTTAGACGAAACGTATGGCCGCTGCCCTGGCCATGACATTAAGATTGTACTAGGAGATTTTAATGCCAATGTAGGAAGGGAGAATGTGTTTAATCCAACTATCGGTATCGGTGGTGCAATGGTTAGTGTGCGCGACTCTTGTACATGAGATCCTGGGTTCAAACCCGGCTCTGACCACCTTCAAATTTTCTTTCGGCGGCGGCCACCTCGCATAGTGACGGCGACACTATCGAGTATCTAGTCATGAAAAAGCTTCTCAAATTACCGTTCGGAATCGGAGTAAAACTGTAGGTCCCAATCAGTGAGTGAAAACTGGAAAGCGCACAGGTCAGTGATTGTGAGAAGTTCTCCCCAGTCCCTCCATGGGATGTAATGGGAAACCATTTATTTTTTTTATTTTGGTAATTTCAGTCTACATGCTGACAGTTCCGACAACGGTATGACACTGATTGACTTTGCCGCGGCAAACAACATGGTCATTAGTGGTACAAGATTCCTGCATAAAGACATCCACAAGGCTACTTGGGTATCCCCTGATTAAAGAACGAAGAACCAAAATTGATCACGTGGTAATTGATGGAAGGCACTCATCCAGTGTAATGGACGTACGAGTCAGCAAAGGTTCGCACAAGATTAACTAGAGCGAAAATCGTACGAAACCAGACGCAGAGGAAGCTGAACATGGGAAAGCTGCAATTACCAGAGGTAGCCACAGCATACTCAAGGAAGCTCTCGCAACTTTTGGCACAGAACCCACCCCTTCCCGATAACGATCCTGAAGCGCAGTGGAAACCCATTTCCGACACTATAAAAACTGCCGCAACAACCGAACTTGGTTTTGAAAAACCGCTTCACTACAAACCATTGTACGATGAAGAGTGTCGCATTGCAAATGCTGAAGAGAACGCTGCACGCATGGCAATGCTTCAGTCAATTGCAACGCGAGCTGCGACTGAGCGGTATAGGGAGAAAGGAATGGAGGTAGGCGTAAGAAACGGCAGTGGAGAAAGCGCGAGAGTGAGAAAATTGAGACATACAAAGACTCAACCTCCTAACCAAGACTTGGTCAGAACAGCTATTGCCCGGCTTAAGAACAACAAAGCCGCAGGAACCGATGGATTACCGGCGGAGCTGTTTAAGGCTGGCGGCGATGAGCTGATAAGGTGCATGCATCAGGTCATTAGCAAAATTTGGTTAGATGAATGCATGCCCGCCGATTGGAGTCTCAGTGTACTATGTCCCATATTTAAAAAAGGTGACCCGAGTATCTGTGCCAACTACCGTGGAATAAGCCTTTTTTCCATAGCATATAAGGTTCTATCAAGTATAATGTGCGAAGGACTAAAACCGATTATCGCTGACTTGATTGGACCATACCAGTGTGGATTTAGGCCTGGAAAATGACAATCGACCAGATTTTCACGCTACGCCAAATCCTGTCGATTATAAGGCGGCCTTCGATAGCCCGATACGGGGGAAACTCTACGAGGCAATGTCTGAGCTTGGTATTCCTTCAAAAATCATACGCCTTTGTAGGATGACCCTGACGAACACCAAATCCGCAGTGAAAGTTGGTAAGGATCTCACCGAACCTTTTGAAACTAAGCGAGGTCTCAGACATGGTGACACCCTATCGTGCGATCTCTTTACCATCTTAATAGAGATTATTCTGAGAAAAACTGCTGTCAACATGAATAAAACCATCAGCAGCAAAAGTCACATGCTGCTCGCGTATGCTGATGATATAGATATCATTGGGCGCACAGTTAGAGAAGTTACTGCGGTGTTTTCGAGAATTGAGAAGGAGTCAGCAAAAGTGGGTCTGACGGTAAATGAGGACAAGACAAAATTAATGGTTTCAACCAGCAGGGCCTCCACGAGATTAGACCAAAGCGTGAACGTTGATAACCGTTATAATTTCGAGGTGGCAGACGAATTTATATACCTCGGATCTGCCGTAAACAAAAACAACAACGTCAGCTTTGAGATCAAGCGGAGAATTGTGCTTGCGAATAGATGTTGTTTTGGGCTAAGCAAGCACTTTAGAGATAAAGCCCTCTCTCGAGTAACAAAAGTCCAATTATACCAGACTCTCAAACAATCCTGGGTATTATCGGAAGCAGACGAAACATCTGTAGGAGTCTTCGAGATTATCGGCGACGAATGAACCATGAGCTGTATGAGCTATAGCCCGACATTGACATAGTTAAGCGGATCAAAATAACACGAATGCGCTGGCTAGGCCATGTCAGTAGAATGGATGAAGAAGAAACAGCACGAAGGGTTTTCGAAACCAAACTCGAAGGAAGACGTAAAATAGGAAGACCAAGACTCCGCTGGAAGGATCAGGTTGACGAATTGTAAAGTGAGAAGTTTGTACTGTACAAATAAAATAAAGGAAACTATTGTACTTATCGTAATATAGAAAGAGCCCTGTTTTATTAACGGGAAAGTAAACAGTGATAAAAAGGACATTTAGGAAATTCGTAATAGCAACAAGATGTTGCCCTGAACCACAGTATTCATCATAGTTGTGCCATTTATACGATAGAAAGCATCATGTCCGTTGACGATGTAGGAAAAGCGTTTATAATCATCTCTTTTGAAAGAGTTAAAGTGTTCAGAAGAAATTCATATCAAGTACCCCGGATCTGATGTATCTGCATTGTGATTTGATATGTCCAGTGTATGTCATGGAGCCGGTCAGACCATATTGCTTGTCACATTTATATTTTCTAACAAGTTGCCCCCCTATTGGAGGAATGTTGTATCCGGTGAGATGATGATGATGATGATGATGATTCCCACAACAGATTGCTGATAGAATTACAAGATCAAACTAATGTTTTGACAGACAATGTAATATATGTATGTATATGTGGACATAGAAAAAGGCAACCAAAATAAAAAACATTTTATTTCTTCTTACCGTGTGGGAGTGTATATCCTTCGTAGGTTACAACCAAATAGCAATATGCAAATGGAATTCAAAAAAAAAAGAAGATGAAAGAAAATAAATACATAAATGGAAAATCAACATGTGAAGGAATCAGTATTAGCATAATTTTATGACAACCAATTCCGTCATAGCATCGTTTTGTCAGTCCACAGACGGGAGGAATAAGATCTTACTAGTCAGAAAAGTAGAACGAATATTGATGAATTTTGATTGAAAATTTTAATATATATCCAAAGGGACTTATTGTATCCTAAAGGACCTAATGTACTATAAAGGAGACTCAACTCATATTTTATAATAGAGGTGTATATAGGATATTTAAAAATAAATAGAGGAAACTTCACTGATTGCGGGAAGCGTTCCCTATCCCTTCATATAATGTAACGGGAAAATAAATTCGGAAGAAATACAGTACAAGTGTAGGAGGGTGAAATACCCAACATTAACTTTCCTGCATTTATGCCTGCTTTCAACGTAAGATTAATAAATTTTATCTCAATGTAGTAATAAACTATGCGACCGCCCAAATCGACGGGGGCTCTGTCTACCGGAAAAAGTTATGTCGGTCAGAAACAAGATATACGTGGGCCAGCGTTTCGCTGGATCACGTCTAGGAATCGAGATATATCGATTTTAAGTTAGTAAGTATCATTCATATAGGGGAGTTTGTAACGTTTGGGGCTTTTTGTTTGACATTACTCGAGAACGACTAATCCGATTTTGCTGCAACAAGCTTAGAAAAATTAAGACTTACAATTCCTTTAATCCATTGATATACGGTTTCTCTACATAATCAACAGTTTTGCAGTTATAAATAAATTTATGAAGAAAAAAATAATTTGTTGCCTAAAAAATTAAATATGTGGAGTAAATCGTAAAGGGCTGAAACAAAGAGTTTACATCTCTGTTCAAAGTGCACAAACACGTCTTCCGCATTCGGATCATATACCAATTCCACCGCTTCCAAGTACTGACAGGGATACTTATTTTACTATTGCAAATTTGGATCAATCGGATTTCACCTATGAAGCAATACCAGAAGCCGACCCATCCAGCAAAATAATTCCTATATCACAAGTAATAATGGACAAGATTGTTGGAGAATTTAACTTGTCTTAACGTGAACCAGAAAAACTTTCCCAGCTTTTGAAAGAAGGCATCAATTTGGAGTCTAATGTCAAAATAACCGGATATCGAAGACGACAATTGCTATTCAAACGTTACTTCACACGGAACACATTTGTTTATTGCCACCATATGAAGGAACAGATGGAGGCTATAGGCATTAATTACGTCACAGGTGATTGACGACTGTTCTTCGAAATCAAGCTTGAAAGTTGTTTTGCTACATAAACATTGGCTACAGCTACAAAACCATTGGCTACAGCACAAATATGAGTGAAACATACGATTCCATGAAAATAATTTTGGATAAAGTTTGATACACTGCTCACATGTGGCGGATCAGTTGTGATCTGAAAGTCGTGGCGATGCCAAGAGGTCTCCAAGGAGGCTATACGAAACACATGTATTTCTTGTGTCTGTGGGATATCCGATTTAAAGGAAACCATTACCAAACGCATGCCTGGCTTGCTCGAGATTCAACGGAGAAAGGACACAACTGTGTAAATGATCCACTCGTGCCAATGGAGAACGTCCTCATGCCACATCTCCATGTCAAACTGGGAATCGTCAAAAATCAATCGAAAATTCTCGTTTGTTTGAAAACTATTTTCCCACGATCAGCGAAGCAAAATTGAAGGAACGTGTTCTGAATGGGCCCGATATACGGAAGGTCAAGAAATCAAAATAATTTACAGACGCTTTAGTGGGTGATGATTACCTAACGTGGAGGTCAGTGAAGAAGTCATACGATATTTGTTGAGAAGTAAGCGAGCACACAATTACCCCGCTCTTGTTACCAAGATGTTGCAATACTTCCAGAAAATTTGAGTGAAAATATCTCTCAAAATGCACTTCTTGCATCACCTTTTCGAATACTTTAGCCAACAGCTAGCCTCAGAGTCGGATGAACATGGCGAGTGCTTCCATTAAGTGACCATGCCCATGGAAACGCGATTGAAAGACAAAAGGCTGGACTCGCTGGTGGCTGAAATTTGTTGGTGGTAGCAAAAGTCGTACGATCCCGGCAATGAAGAAGAAAAAAAAATATACAATGGGCGTTTCCTCCGATGGTAGGTCACAAAATTGAAGTTAATTAACTGATTAAAAACAATTGATTTTTTCCAGATGTACACAAAACCTCATCCGATACAGACTCCGAACAAGAGGGCGAACCACTTCGCAAGAAAGTAAAGGGAGAAAACAAACGAAAATAAATTTAGGCGTTCATCGATTTTTATGATCTATATCTCATTTTATTCATAGGTTACGCGGCTTTATGTCAAAGTAATAAGACTTGAGACTTTTCCCCGTTTTGAAATTTTCATGATTTTTAAATATAAAAATTTTTAATTTTTTATTCAAAAAATAATTTTTTTCTTCATAAATTTATTTATAACTGCAAAACTGTTAATTCTGTAGAGAAACTGCATATCAATAGATTAAAGTAATTTTAAGTCTAAATTTTTCTAAGCTTGTTCCAGCAAAATCGGACTGTTCCCGAGTTATGTCAAACAAAAGAGCCCCAAACGTGACAAATTCCCCTACATGATACTTACTAACTTCAAATCGATTTTGACCGATATAACTTTCCCGGTAATCATAACTCCGCCGATCAAACAGCAGTTTTGGAATTTTCATGATTTTTAGATGTAAAAACTTTTTATTTTTTTCGGCAAAAAATTATTTTTTTCTTCATAAATTTATTTGTAACTCTATATCAACAGATTAAAGTAATTTTAAGTCTAAATTTTTCTAAGTTTGTTGCAGCTAAATCGGACTAGTCGTTCGCGAGTTATGTCAAACAAAAGAGCCCGTAACGTGACAAATTCCCCTACATGATAATTACTAAATTCAAATCGATATATCTCGATTTCTTGAAGTGACCCAACTAAACGCCGGGATACGTATAACTTGTTTTTGCCATAACTTTTTCCGGTAGTCATAACCCCCGCCGATCAATGAGCCCCTCCATTTGGTACCTTCGGTACTTCCGTTGCCTCAGTGCTTCTGACCTAGAGGATTATTTTGTGCCCACAAACCGTGAGTTCAAACAGCATAGAAGAAACATGATTAATATGATTATTATATTCGCTGTTATTTTTGTAAAGCATATGCAACTTTTGTATTATAATTGAACTATAATGAGGTTATCCCAGCCCCGCATATCTACTTTTTCACCCAAACCGGAAACATTATGGGGTTAGCTTGTTATTTCTTTCTTCAGTTGTGCTATTTCCTTTCTGCTCCAAGTAAAAGCGAAACGAAAACGGAATTTGTAAAATTATTATTATGATTGTTATTATTGTTACATAAACCAACATTAGCAACAACAACAACAACAACACAGTGAACAATAACATTTACCACAATCAAATGCGCGTATACAATTCCACAATGTCGAATCCTCTGAACTCATAAACAAAACCGTAAAATGTCAACAAATCCTTTAAGGGCTAATAAATAGCAAACGATGCGTTTACAAGTGATCTCACTCTCAAATCAAATGTTATGTGATTTTTGGCAGGTTGCTCCCATCATGAGATTACAACAATTGTCTAAATTTGAATCCAACTGTATTTACGGGCTGACTTTGTAGCTCTTTCTATGTCTCTGTCTCGCTCCTCAACAAACGATTGTAATGAAATCCATGACAATCATTGGGCCGAAACCATAATAAACGAGTGAAAATGCATTTGTTGACTGCAGCAGTTTCGATTTCATTTCCAACATAATTAATTATTAAATTAACAAACGGGCACAGTAGCCTGAATGATCCATAAAGGAACTGCATGTACTGTGCGTAGTTGAATAGCAGTGCGTGTGCATGTAAGGTCCTTTATTGAAGATTATACTTCATACCCACGCATACAGAATCCCTTAGCCATAGTCCCTGTTCGAACATTATTGAATAATGTCCATGCAGTTTTAACCAGCACACATTGGACATGGCATCAGGTCTGCAATTCGAGGACAGTATGTCCTGTGTCAGGTTGCATGTGGAATAAATGTAATTTAGGGCCTAAAATGAGGGCCCAAATTTGAAAGAATTTGGAACCTTAAACAAAGTTATTTTGAAAATCGTAACCTTTCAGATTTCAAATTTAAACCATTTTAATGAGTTTTTGAACAACTTGAAATCATAAGCAAATCTTATCTGACTCAAAATATATTTTAAACCTTTCTATAAAATTGTTCAGATTTTGTAACTGTGAATTGAGCACAAAATTAAGTTAATAATTGTAAAGAAATAAATTATGCAAAGCCCTAGAATATTTATACTTCTAGAATATATTAAATCTCATATCTGTATGAATTTCAAATCTTTCCCCAGTGAAGCTCTGAATTTCACGTCATTAACAACACCTGCAAAGATAAAAACGTTTAGGGCAAAAGAATTTATTTTACGACAAAAATATTTCATTTTCTACTTATTGTCATGGTTGAAATTTACCCCAAAATTATCGAAATTTAGTTCTGCATCAAATAAAGAACGTTATTTATAATAAACAGAAAGGTAAAAACAACACGTTTGAGTGTATGTGATCACTTTTCTCGTCCTTAAGTGAAAACAATTTTATACACACATAAATATCGATGGTGTTGCCAAAAAGTCTGCTGTTTTCATTTCTAAGATTTGCATAGATCATATGGTAATAAAAAAATGTAAGGATATAGAAAATTGTGGCTGAACTCTCCGAGCAATATAATTGTCTACCTATTTCGTTCCACATAGACCCAAGCAGTTTTGTATTTTTGACTTGTCGAGATAAGGTAAACAAAACCAGATTGGTCCCTGTAAGCAAATGGGGATTGACCCTTTGTACACAATACCATCGAGCTACACTACATACACTGTTTTTTGAATTTATCCCATTTTATTTGAATAAAAACAAACAACCAATTTCTAATGTCGTCTACGCTCAACATATCCCATGACTCAGTGGATAGACGCGCAGACTTACAATAATGGCGTCTGGGTTCAACTCGGATTCGAGGAAAGCGTAAGTACTTATATACATCTGTATTTAAAATTCAATAAAATACTTCTATTAATGTATTTATTCCGTCCAAAATATATCCTACTCATCAAAATATAGCACGTTTGTTCAAAAAGTAAGATCAGTTCGTCGGAAGTATTTTGGTTTCTTCACAAAACATTTTTGGAAATTGTAGTAACTATAACTCGCGTGCGGTAAAAGAAAGAATAGTCCATGGAACCAAATTTCGTTTCACTTTTATTTTTTATGACCGGTTGTTTATAGTCTCATAGAGTACTACCTACCTATAGAGAAATTATTTCGCTCATCTGACGTTTCCTTTCACACTCGCCGTGGGGAGGTGGGTGTAATAGGAGCTGGTCGGCTTACACCGGGTGGAGTTGCAAGAATTGTTGACTTAATTTGTCATGTCGTTTTGGTTGAGACGAGTGAAATTTAAACGTACACTCCGGTTCACTTATTTAAAGGCACTAAAAATTGGAAATGGAAATGGAAATGGAAGCTAGACATCTTGAGATATAAAAAAAATCATGACAATAGTGGTTTCTTAACTAAAGAACTTTTTTGAGCAATTTATAAAAAAAAAGTCCAAAAAATTAGCTATTTTTGACGTAGAATACGTCTTACCTTACGGTATGAGGAGTCATGTCAGGTTTTTATTGTTGTAATCTTTATTTCATTGAATTTGAAATTTTTTTTGTAGGTAAATGAAGATGTTATCTTTCGTTTGATATACATTTCATATTGGTTGATATATTTCTAGTATTTTAATTTCTCAAATGAAAATTGTTTAAACACATACACTCAAACATATGTGTGGTGTTTGGTTGAGTGTTTGAGTTTGTAGCGTGAATACAAACTATGCTGCTGTTTCAGTGTGGACACAAACCTTCGGCTGTTGTTTTGATTGATGAAATATTGAAATTTCGTATATTTACTTAAGTATTTAAGTGAAACAAAATGTTAAATGTGAATTTGAATTTAACATCGATATATAATTATAAAAAATATATGAAAAAATTAATTCATACATTTTTATGTTAAATGAAAGTGCTGCCAAGTAAGCAAAATAACAATGCTGCTTGATGCTGTTTGACAGCAGCTGACAGTTGACGTTTAGTAAATTAAAATAAAAACTACTAATCAAAATGGCACCTACACGAAATACCAGAAAGGAACGAGTGGTTGTTAATTTAAAAACATATTTATCCTATTTTTCCTACCATAAGCTTATGTATTTTATCAAAAGTAACTATCAAATACATAAATTCATTTGCTTATGTTATTTATCATTTATTGTTATATATGTTTTCTGTCTTATCGAATGGCGTATTCTACGTTAAACTTAATGGCCGTGTCTCTGACGCAGCCGTGGCCAAAGGCCTCGGACAACTGTCTGCTGTTTTTTTTTTTTGGTTCACTTGAATGAAGACACTTTATTATTTTTGTATTATTTTTAAAGTAAGCGATGATTTTTTGTAGGGAGCATTTGTTTATTACAATTTATTAACTCTTAATCATTTTACGAGTCAAAATGGCAAAACAAAAAATTTTAAATCTATCGGAAAAAACTATAATCGATGTTTACGGTTCTGAGGGATATTAACGGAGCCCAACAGTTGTCGACAATTACATCGAGGAAGGGTTCGTTGTCTCTATCTACGTATGAAAAAAGAAAAATCATCAGAATAGTTTCTAATTCTGCCTTATTTCTTGTCAAAAATAAGAGCTCTATCTGGAGTGGAAGCATCTTAAATACCTGAAATTACAAAAAAAGCCGCCACTTAATGATCCTCAAGAGGAAAAGCGGCTTCAATTCACAAGACACTACATGGTATGGGATGTGCAGCAAAGAGGTCATGTAAATTACTCGAGAACCGTTGTATTTACGGATGAGAAGAAGTTTAATTTGGATGGGCCTGATGGCTACAACTATTATTTCCATGATCTGCTACAATAAAGTGGGGTGCTATTACGTACAATGGCACCATCGATCTTGAATTTCAAAGGGCAAAAATGGCTGGTGCAAGCTATAAAACGTTATTGGAATCGGCTTTTCCGAAGTTCAGTGGACTATTTGGTCCCATATCTTGGGTATTGCAACAGGATAATGCCCCTACACACAACGCCAGAGTAGTAAAGGAGTTCATAGCAAGCAAAAATGTTATTATTCTTGATGGGCCACCTTATTCGCCAGATCTAACCATTATCGAAAATGTCTGGGGTTGGTTACCTCGTAAGGTATATGAAGGAGGTAGACAATTTGATGACAAGCAGTCACTAATTCAAGCCATTAAGGATGCTTGGAATCAAATTTCGTTGGAGTACATAAATTCTCTTTATCTCTCAATGATAACCCGTATATTTGAAGTTATTAAAAACAAAGGGGGTTATACCCATTACTAATAGTTCTTAAGTAAAGTAAAATAAATTAAAAAAACAAGAAAAAACTCTTTTTCAATAAAATCAGTTTATTCAAGTGAACCAAAAAAATAGCACATTTTTGGACTTTTTAATATAAATTGCTCAAGAAAAGTTCTTTAGTTAAGAAACCACTATTGTCATGATTTTTTATATCTCAAGATGTCTAGCTTCCATTTCCAATTTAAAATTCTGCAATCGGTTACAAACTGCAAAAGATACTGGCTGCTGAACATGGAATTTTTAGTTCCTTTAAATAAGTGAACCGGAGTGTATTTTGGAGTTTTGGTTTTGTTATCTTTTATTGTTAGTATGCATTTGTGTTGTTTTTAACACAATAATTTTTACACCCACAACGAATTTCCCTGGTTGTTTCTTGTTGGTTGGTTTGAACGATTGCCTCTATCTGGTATTATTGAAGTAATTCGTTCCAACATCCAACGTTCATGTCACGCCAGGCCAAAGGACATAAATTTGCTGAGCGAAATATCAACTCTATGGTTAGTTTATGTGTTAATGTACATATGAGATGTTCATAGTACAAGTGTATAAGTAAGTCTATTATAATTACTATTTTCTGTAATTCATGTTTTAGATTATGCGTTTTCAGCCTGCGTTAATTGTTAAATTCTCTTTTGAACACTCTTTGTAAATCACGAGCATTTACATTCTCCGTTCTGCCCATGGGTTCTTTGGCGTCTAATCGGCTGTTCTGCATCGTACTTATATTCGTAATCATCACTTTTGTTTGATTTCGTTTGTTTTTTGTTTGATTTTCATGTTGCTGGTATTTACCATAGACCAATCCATACATAAATACTTTTATTCGCTCAATGCGTTAAACGTCATAGGTACGGTGGAAAGTAAACATTGGATGGTGGAAAACATGGGTTCACTAATACCAGATAGAGGCAATAGTAAAGAACGTCCAACAAAGGAATAACAACCGAATTTCGTGTTTTTGCGGCAAACTAGTTGTGCTAAATACAATACAAATGTATACCAACGATAAAAGTCAACAAAAAAGTGCAAAATACATTTAAATTTTTCAGTTCTATACCAAAACGACATGAAAAAGTTAAGTGAACCTATTTTATAACTCCACCTGGTGTAAGTTAATTTTAAATTTAATTGCTCTCATTTCCACAAACCCACGACGAAGAGTCTGAAATGAAACGTCAGATGAGAGAATAAAAGGATCTATGTATGTATTGGTCTATGGTATTTACTAATCAAAATCTCCACAAATTATTGTATCTACATATTTTATTTAATATTTTTCGATTTATTTAATATAAATATAAATAAAGCGAAACATAGTAAATAAAATATGTAGATAGTACAATAATTTGTGGAAATAATCACAAGGTAATCTACGCAAACGATGTTCTCCCTTAAAAAGGGGAAAAATTGTGTAACAACATGGCTGAAAAACGAAAGAGAGTAAAGAGAAACATCAAAAATCCTCTCAAATTCTCGTCTCGTGCGTGTCTGTCTACCCCACTTGCTTGTTCCCACCTCTCGACAACCGAACTCGAACATCTTGGGTGAAAGCCACGGGTGAAATGCGTAATCTAAATGGTGTCTAAGTAAATTTACCCTGCAGGAAATTTCAATAATGAAATAGTATCAATTCGCTATTGACATTGTCACCAGTACTACTTCCAAGATATGCGTCATACAATGTAGTTTGCTATAGGAAATTCTGTCCTTAAGAAAGTACTTCTTTTTCGACCATATGGAGACATTGGAACCAGATATTTGCTACTACTTTTTAGTGAGTATTGTCTTCTCTTTTTATATATTTGTGGTGCTGCGGCGGGGTGGGGTGGTTTCAATAAAATTCATTATATTGTCGACAAAAATGTTTTATTGATAAATAGTTATCTTTAATAAAAAAAAAGGTATATCGTTTTGGGGCCAAAAATTTTTTACAGTTATATCGTAAATACAATTTATGCATAATTTTTAATTCAAATTTTTACAAATTATCCACGCCCACACGTGCAAGTTTAATAAAACCATAAGGTTGTATGAGCTTTTTCCCGCACTCCAACAAACAAAAGGTACACGATCGCAATTGCTCAAGTTTAGCTTTTTTGCACTGGTCAAATTCCATAGCTTTATTTTTCTCTCTGCGCGTTTGTTTATTAAACAGGTGATGTTATCACACAGCTGATAATTTCACTCAGTCCAAGCGGTAATGTAAAAATATCTTTCACAAGTGAGCTCGCAATTGCAATTGAAAACCTTAATATGTAGAATGAAACAGTAAAAGCAAAACCAATAACAACTCATTCCTAGGAAGTTCATATGTTCTACATAGTTGTTTACTGAGATTTTGACTTTGAAGATGAAGTTTTTGATTTTATACATATGTTGTTCTTTATGACAAGAGCTACAACTTTCACTCAGAGAATAAATAAAAATTCCGAACGGTTTGCAAGATATGAGAATGAAAAAATTATAACTTTTTTGCAAAAATGACACCGAGGCCCCAAATCTTTGGGGGCCTATAAAAAAGTGCATGACTTTTGGCAAAACTGGGAGACACGGGCCTTTTGTTTTTTTATTTTATCACGTAGTGGTGTCCGTATATGGTTATATTTTTCGTGTTGCACTGTGCTATTTAAAAAAACACATGGGGTTTCAGGGGACACTCGGTTGGAAAGAAGTTCCCTTCGCTATATATTATGTACTAGTTAGTTCTAACTCGTCTAAGGCGCCCGTTGAGAAATACGATAATTTAAATATACTACTGTTTGTAAAGTGAGAAACTTTTTTAAGAAACTTTTTTTTATAAAATGTATTTTTTTTTATAAAAAAAAGTATATTTTTAGGTGCTTTTTGTAAGAATAAGTATTATATTTTCCAGAAAAGATCAGCTTTTATAGAGAGGTACTTCTTTTATTAAAAGCTAATATTGTTTTTAAGAAAAGGTACTATTTTTAAAACGAAGTACTTTCTGTAAAAAAAACCATAAGAAAGGCTACTTATCATAAGAAAAGGAAAACAAGGTATTATTTTAATTTTAAGAAAAGGTACTTTTAAAAAAAGGAATTTTTATAAAAAAAAAGGTATTATTTTAATAGAAGGTATTTTTTGAAGAAAAAGTGCTTTTATGAAATGGGAATTTTTTTAGAATTGGTCCTTTTTTCAAGAATAGGTACATTATCATTATAGGTACTTATCTAAAGAAAAGTCCAAATGTATTATTTAAAGAAAAGTTATTTGTTGTAAGATAATGTTATTTTATTATGAAAATTTACTTTTTTAAAAAAAAAATATTGTTTTTAAGAACAGGTACATTTTGTAAGAAAATTTACTTTTGTAACCAAAGGTACTTCTTTAAGATAAGGTATTTTTTAAAGAAAAGGTGCTTTGTTTGAGAATATGAATAGGTATTTTTTTGAGAAAATTTAGTCTTGCTTTCCTAAATTCACTTTTTATTGGGTTCAAAACTATTTATACAATATATACTAAATATTGGAAACTTCCCATTAAACACGAAATTTCCCAACATATCGCACCCTAACTACAAAAGACTCATAACTCAAAATTTTCAGATTTTAATTTTTTGCTTGAAAACAATAACCAAGGACCATTTCTATCCGCTGTAAAAATCTGACGTCGTTTACTCTTCCCATTCGTCAAAAAAGTCCCGTATGAATATGTCTATAATTCAGTATTTTCATACATATTTCTAGTTAACAACATCAGTTTTTTGGCTCTAATGAAAATTTGAAAATTTTGAGTTATGACTCTTTTGTAGATAGAGTGCGATATGTTAGTCTTGACACAAACTGAAGCAAAAATACCCAATATAGTTGATAATACTGGTTGTAGCATAATAGTGTTAAAAAAGTTGTTTAATTTCTTTTCATTTAGTCCCTATCCCGCAAAATGCGATGAGGAACTTCGAAACTCAAGAACAATTTTTTTTTAAATTCTGACACATTTTGTGGTAACATAAGGTCCAACAATATACTAGAATAGTATTCTGTGTAGTATAACAATCCGAATGATATATGTACATTCATTTACACCGACATAAAAATAGTTTGACTCTGGGCAGATTCGGACCGGAACCCTGAAAAATCGTAAAATAATAGTATCAGTTCAGTTTTAGTTTTTCATCATCCTATTTATGAGAAACTTCACAAAAACTGATTAAATAGCCAAAATCAATGGAAATTTTCTTCACATATATGAAGACGTGTTCCACACGAAACAGTTTTTCACTGAAAAAATTATTTTTTCTTTTTTTCTGATTTGAGCTGAATTTAGGGAAATGTATCAAATATGAAATCAGTTTTTCTTTATCGTCTCTACTCTTTTAAATCAGTGTGGAAAACTGAACACGCCTCAGCACAACCAGAGTTCTCCACACTGAACACGCCTCAGCTCTGGTTTCCCCAACTGTACCCATCACACAACTTCAACTAAATTGAGAGCCGTCAAAATTGTAGAAGACAAATGAAAAATACGTTGGGCAAGCGATACTAAGGTTCGGAGCATGGTTGTCTCATAGGGACGATCGCCCATAAAGCTAATGTGAAATGTCGTCTAAAGTTGAGGGTAGTATGTGAGGTCTTTTCGCGCAGGTACTGCCGTAGTTGGCCCCGCGTTATATTTCTGTTTAGGAAAAGGTTGCTATAAACTTAACCTAAAACGTAGATTGTCTATAAAGTTAACTTAATACATAGATTTTAGACTGTTGCATTTATTTTGTTGAATAGAAGCAATGAGTTCAAGTAGAATTTATTTATCTTTTTCTACGTATGCGGGGAATACATATTCAATCAATTTGAAGCTCGTAGGCAATAACTAATACTATATTTGTATTCAGGACATCAAATGCTTTTTAAATCAACTTCAAATACTCGGATACTAAAACAGTCTTTAAGATACATTTCGGAAATATTCATTTGAAGTCACACAAATTTCCTAACAGGAACAGTTAATTTCATATACGTCCACTTGAAGGCCTTTACATTTCTTTCTACCATGTGTATGTGTGTATCTGGACTGAAAATTAAGTATGTGTTTGTGCAAACTTTTAGTCGTCGTATTCAAATACCTGATTCTGTTTACGTGTGTGATACTGATAGTATTGAAAGGATCTGAATGGTTGTCGGTCCATTGGTGGACTCGAAGAGATCTGGCCATTGTCAATTTGTGTGCCATGACAGTTAACGGAAATCATTTAAATTATTAATTATGATAATTTATGGAAAAAGATTTCCGCAAATGTTTCATTATTTAATAACATTTAAAGTGTAAATAAACGAAACGAAACGAAATGAAATGATTCACTTCATCTCGCTCCCTTTTCGCTCAGGGTTTATCCATTTGCCTGTCCCTCCCCCCAACACCCACCGCATTGAGTAAAACTTTCATTTTTGCTGGCGCACTTTAGAGCATTTTCCATTTCCATTTGAGAGAAGACGTCTTTGCTACAGATTTAGTTGGTTTGCCAGACCTTTTTGTTGAAATGCTTTGGGTGTTAAATCCCCTGAAATCTTCTCAAAATGTTTATGGTTTTCACATATTTTTGTGTTAAATACATTTTGATGCAATAATCCTTTGTTGGAGTAGAAAAACTAGTGGTATAATAACCACATTTTAGGCTCTTCTGATGTGGGTACTCTAGACCATACTAACATTCATTCATTCATATATGTATTTGCACTAATACATAGACAAATGTACACATTTAGCACAATACAATGACAGGGCCGAGCAAAGACAAGAAGGAACAAATGACCTTTATTACTGGATAGAAATGAAAAATCTTTTTCCTTTCCATGACACTATGGCCCTCAATAACCCCAACCTCATAAAGCGTATATGCTGTTATAGTGTGTGCGTGTATGGGTAAAATGTTGAAGGATTTTCTTATTTAAAAATTCTGACACATTTTGTGGTAACATAAGGTCCAACAATATACTAGAATAGTATTCTGTGTAGTAGAACAATCCGAATGATACACATTCATTTACACCGACATACATCAGATGATAAATTCTCTTTTTGAGCATGGATTTGATGTTTCTTTTTAGGATGTCTTTGTTATTCTTCTTCTTCTTCTTGTTTTTTTTTTTTGTTTGTATGTGTTTGGAGAAATCCGAAAATAACATGTCTTGTGTTCTTTAAACAGTTTGTCAATTTCTTAGAATATCAAACAATATGATTGTTAAATAACTTCAAAACTAAATCAAATTTCTAACGAGACATTTAAATTCGTTAACCCTTTGGCGACCATAAGCAAATTTGCTTGCCCAACGGCTTTTGTCACCAGGTAGAAATAGAGGAAATTTGTTGGCAACTGACAATATATCATCACCCAACTAGCTTCCTAGAAGCCCGTAAAGTTGGCCAAACAAATGGTATTAATTCAAGGGAATGCTAGAGCAGAAATACAAGCTGACTGACCACGAGCCGGTGTCTTGGCGCCGTTGTGTTTTTACCTGAGCCGATAACCGCCGCCGTTTCCATCGGCTTATATTTAATTGAAACAAGAGCCGGCCAAACAACAAAGCCGCCCATGACACTAATTTCCGGCCATTTTGTCCAATTTAATTTAAAACATACTCTGGCCTTCTGTGGCCGTCGGTGGTGCAATGGTTTAGTGTGCGCGCCCGACCACCTTAAAATGTCCCTGCTCTGACCACCTTAAAATGTCATTCACTTCTACTAAATGGCGGTCACTTCTACTCAAAATACCGTTCGGAACCGGTGAAAAACTGTAGGTCCCAGTCAGTGAGTATAGAAAAGCGTACAGCTCACTGGTTGTGAGAAGCTCTCCCTAATTCCTTAATGGAATGTAATGGGAAACCATTTATTTTTATTTATTTATTCTGGCCTCTAAACTCGAAAAAAAACAAATAAAAAATATTTTAATGAAAATATTTTAATGTATTTTATTGTTCGACCTTTTATTACCAATAAATAATCCAAATTAATCGAGCTTGAAGTCATTTTTGCTTTTGATTTTCGACATAATTATATTTCCCCATGGTGCTACCCGATGGTGCAGCGAAATATCGAAAATAAAAAGTAAATGAAACCTCAACCTCGAATAATTTGTACATAAATTTTTAAATGTTTGATTTTATTATGAGATACAAATATCTGATCAAGCCTAATATAGTCACCATTTCAAGAAACAAGATTGTGGGGTACAAACCTTCCGAACTTACCTTTTAATTCCGTACAATAGTTTAAGTGAAGTGAGCAAATTGTAAAAATAAATATTTTTTTTACAAAAAAAAATCCGAACAAAAATAAAACTGATAAACCCGGTTTTAATATTGTTTCTTATAACTCTTATTTTGTGAAGAAAACATATCATACATGACGAAATCCCATCAATACATATAGAAGTTACGCCACATTATATATAAGTACCACAATTTCAACTTTTATCAGTTTTTGTATTTGTGTCTTTGTTATAGCACGTTTTTTTGTTATAGTACTTTTGTTATTAATTTGGCTTTTACTTATATAAAAAAGAAGCAAAAGAAAAAATTGTGACTTATCCTCTGTTGAACATGGGATCCGTTTCTCTAAAATGGAACGAAATATAATCTCATATCCCAATACCCCTGGTATTTCTTTGATCTAACTTTGTGCCCACTCTACTTAAACTACTGTACGGATTTACAAACTGTGCTCAGAAATTTATAGCCCACAAACATTTCTTGAAATTGAGATCATACCCGGCCTGATCGGATGCGTTTGATTCAAAATATATTCAAAGTAGTAAATCTGACTACGAAAAAAAGTAAAATTTACACACAAAGAAATTTTTAAAACGATTTCAGTTGCCAGACATATAATTTGCTTAATCTTTGAAAATAAGCATAATGGTTAGTCGGTGGTGCATTTATTAGTGTTTGCGGTTCTTGTACATTAGAAAGTGGGTTCGATCCTTGCTCTGACACCTGTGGCCTCGTTTAGTGACTGCGACAGTATCCAGTAATTAGCCATGAAAAGGCTTCCTATCGAAATTGCTGTAATACTGTAGATCCCAATGAAGGGGTGAATGACTAGAAACAATACAGCTCTCTGATTGTGACAAGCTCTCCATAGTCCCTTCATGGGCTGCTATGGGAAATTAACTACTTATTTCTTTAAGTGTGTGTAATCAAAGGTGGTGATAATGAAATGAAACGATTCAACGAAACAGTTACGGATTCAAGTCATCAAACTTATGTGTGTAACGCAGATTTTACTATACTAAATGGGCTAACTAATTTTCGTCGCTTTTATTATTATCCTAATAGACAATAAGAAAAAATTCAAAAACAGTACAAGTATTGGCGAGTTTAAGTTTGGGATTACGGGAACAGAACTTGGGCAGCCCCAACTGTGTTACTATGTTTTTATTTGTTCCTAAGTGGCACAATTAAAAACCGCGTAGCTACATTTAGTATATCTCGTATATATGTATATATAAGAAGATATATGCAGTTTTGGAGATAAATAAATAAATTTAAATCCAATTATCTTGACAAATGGATTGCTAGTATCGAAAAAATATTCAAATATTAGAAATATCATTTGAGTCGAAAACAATACTCCTATAATTTGAAAATTGGAATAAATTTAATATTTTTACACTTTTTTAGTCAATTACAATTTGCTACCCGATTTTGCACTTAGAAATTTCACTATAATTTGTTGATATGCACGTTGAAAAAAGCTGTTTATTTTGCTGCTGTTTGGATGCAAATATATCGTGGTTGTAGCCTGTCCCAAATATAGTATACGTGTGTCCAAAGACATTATGCTTGCTTCAGTATTACATGCTGGAGACACAATGACTAATATGTAAAAATACGTTTTTTATGGATTTGTTTGTTGAAAATTAAAACGTGGAAGACAATAGTGAAACAAAAATGCAGCAGATCTTCATTATACGAAAACAATGCTTACGCGTTATTACATATGGATGCTCCAAACATATACATGGTTCCTTCATAATATTAAAGGGGCCGTTTTTTGTTCAGCGTCTACAACGTTCATCAAACTACAACAGCCTAAAACAAAATCATGTCTAATGGGAACCGATGGTTCTCTGGAGATGGAAAGAAGTTTTTGCAAATGTGTTCTTGTGTGTTATGCTTGCGATAATTTTCGAACACTTGCACAGTGGGAACTTCTCAATTATCATGAGATTTCATTTGCATTTAGTTTGATGATTTTTTCAAACAAAAAATACTGATGAAGATATGTGGCTGGATCTTCAATAGCTATTCATTTTGCCAGGAATCGTGTGGATTAATTTTGCAAATCTTCTCTTTTAAAAAACAATGTCTCTACTAATAGAGATATGGAATGGTATAGAGCTTGAATAATAAAATGAATCAGATTTTCGGTTAATGTATGAGAAATTCATACTACAATCTTACAATTCAGGAACATTTTCCTAATTGATAAACTGTTGGTTTTTGTTAGAAATAATAGACAATTCAGTTAAGCACACTCACTGGCATGACTAGTTTCGAACTCTGTGACAAGTTCATCATCAGATGCCTAACTACTATGCCTGAATTGAGATTTTCATTAACCTTTTTGGGATTTTGAAAGAGTGTCTATTTAGTTTCTCGAACATTAAATTGCAAATCTGGGTCAACATTTTTTGTTTGCAAAATCTTAATCAAACCAATCGGTTGGAAGGTTCAGAAAATATTAACATTTACTTTTCACTAGTTCCACGAGAAGCGAAAGCATTCCTCTGACATTTGGGAATTTTTTAATTTTTAAATAACAGAATCTTTTTTGTTCCTTATTTATTTAGAACTATTTGTTTCAATTAATATTGGCATCAACCGACAACACCAATTTCAAATAGTGAACAGTGGTAGGTATTTAGTTAAGAATGATCCTTTATTTTCTCCAAAAATGTAAAGAACTGCTGTTTGAGATGTACGATTTTGCAGCAAAAATCAGCAAAAAATAAACTTTATTGAATGTAATCGAGTTACATGAGATTTGAAAGGAGTTCCGAACGAGACACAATTAACTACAGAGACAAGCAAGTTGCTAGTACCCTAATGTGGACAAAACTGGTGCGGATCCATTTCTACACCGTTACAAGTCCGTAAAAATATAAAACAGCGAATCTGTGAATTTCGGATTTGAAGGATCCCTTTCGAACCCGTTACTACTCCGTAAAAACATCTAAAAAGTGAATCAGTGAAATTGCGTTGGTGAATTCAGAACGAATTCGTTTCTAATCCTCAAAAATTGATAAAAGTGAATTCGTCTCGAATCCATTTTATTTAAAAAAACCCCCCTCCGATACGGTTTCGACATGAAGTCCGTAGCAAGTTCGAGACGGATCCGAAAAAGCGATTTGTATTTTCGAGGGGAATTTCATACGCAAACGAATTCTTTATATTTACGTTACTTATTTCCGTAACTGATTTCCGTAACTGATTTCCATCTCGAATTCGAAACGGATTTGTATGGTACGCTATTTCTATGTTTGTCTCAGAAAATAACATAAGTTGAAAAACAAGATTTTTCAGGAGAGCTGAAATACGGTTTCATAAAAACAGATAATTGGGTATAAATTTGAATCTTTTTAACTATATATTGATAGATTTAAAATCCGTTAATACTTGAAATCAGTTAATTTCAATATAGGTTGTTATCTCAGAAATACCATCGAATTTTCTATTTCGCATGTAAAAACTTTTGACTTGAACAAAAATAATCAAAACCCAAATAAGCTCAAAACCCAAATAAGTATGTAATTGGAGTTATAATAGAGAACCCAGTCGAAATCTTTAATTTGAAACAAATCCTATACTTCGTATTCATCTAATTTGTCAGTTTCAGTCGTCTGCTTTCCCCCATGAGTGAGGTCGTCACAATGGGGGATGTGAAAATATTTACGGTGAAACAATCAACCCCATAAAATTGTATCTATTAATTTTCTTTTTAAAAATTGTTATTTATAGTTTAAATATTTAGCTTAAGTAAAATTTGTATCCACAAGTAAAGAAACAGATTGTTGTGTGATTTTTCTAACAATGCGGCAGATTAGTAAAGCTTAATGTGAATAAGTAGTAGGTGGTCACTTTGAGTTGAAAGCTACCATATACGATCTCACCACGAACGGTTGATGAATTCTCTAAGAAATCTGGAACAATAGAGAACAGATGGCGCTACTATGAGATCTCACCATTCGCTAAGAGTATCCGAATAGATGGCGCTATTTTCGAAATGGTTCGCGGAGCTGCTGACGACACGGTTGGACAGTTGAAGTGGCATTAATAACCCACAAATCTTGGATCAGTCTGATTTCAAGCACGTAAAAGTGTACATCATTCGAGTATAGTAACATTTTTATGAGGAGTATAATAATATATTTGTTACTGTTAATAATTGTTATTCAGTAGAGATTTATATGCCAAAGCCTAGTTTGCGTAGACAAGGAGAACTGCTGAACTACTCGTAATTTGAAATGAACCTTATTTTAATAAATGGGAAATAAATAGAGCTATAAAGGACAATTAGTTAAGACGTGCCAATATCTCTTCTCCAACATATAAAATATCTGAAATAAAACGGCAAATGATGATAATAATTCGATTTTCATAAAAATATTTAAAAAAAAATTGTAAAATAACGTACTCAACGATTCCACCAAATTGCTTTCAAACCTTAATTTTACATTAAATCCCATGAAAAGATGTGGAACGTAGTCTTACAATAAGTGGTGGCCTGTGTGCTTTCTATTTTTGCATTCTCTGAGCAGGGCCTATAACACGGTGTTACAAAAAATAGATTTTTTTCTGTCCTATGAACCAAATGCACATATTCGGAAAGAGGGGAAAAAATAAAAATACACGTGTATCGTCGATTTTCATGTACACGTCGTAGTGGCCTGTATGAAAGCCTTTGGACCGATTTTTAACCCTTTTTCAGTGATCCAATCGAGCTGATTTTTTGCAGGCAGACTCGTGGAAATGACTGTATCACGTCAAATTTTTTATAAACAATTTTTATCAATTCTCAGATTTTCCCCAATATTTATTATTTTTGACAAAAAAATATTTTTTTCACTTTTCTTAGCATAACTTGAAGGGACTCCAAATTTTTAAACTACTTAAGCGTTACGAAAAAAAAAATGTTTTTTGACCCATCCTACTCGATATAGTTGTAGTTAATCAATAGTAACCTTCTAACACTAAACAGTTTTTGACTTTTACAACACTTACAACTGGTCTGACAGATGAAATAAGGAATTGCAAAATTGTTTTAAGTTCTGTTGTGCGAAAACGTATTTGTATATATTTCATCTGAAAAAAATGCAGTGTCCGACGCGAAATAACTTTTGTTACGTTTGTGGCTTATTCGCACCAAGTAAAAATTTGAAAAATATTACGAAAACAGTGGCGAATTCGTTTCAGAAAATATTTAAGACTGCTTATGTTGCTTACTTGTGGTATACTCCGGAAGTCGTGTGCGACTATTGCTACAGAAATTTGTGCAAGTTTACTGATGGAAGGTCAACAATAAAGTACGCTGTACCAACAATTTGGCTACCACGCACGGAGCACTGCAATGAATTGTGCTACTTTTGTGTAACTTTTGCTCAAACAAAAGGGTACCAATACATTCACCGCAACAAAATTCGCTACGCTAATGTAGAATCGGTAATTCCAGCAGTTCTATACTCATCAGGAGAGCGGGTAGCGGCTTCAGTGGAGATTTTTGATAATGTTCCCGAAATAAGCGATGCAGAATCAACAGTTGTACCAACACTGCTATCAACTTTTCTTGCATCGAATGCGAGATGCGAGAGTCCACAAGTATCGGAATTTGTGGCAACACCCAGTGAAATTGGGACTGCAATGCCGCATTTAATAACGCAAGCCGACTTCAATGACCTCGTACGAGACGGAAATTTGTCGAGGAGAACAGCAGAACTCTTTGCATCACGCTTTAAGCAGTGGAATATAGTGGCGGCTGATTTTAAAATAACAGCCGCTCGTGGTCGAGGTACCACTATTCCATATGACGAATTTTTTAAATTGCACGAAGATCGGAAAAAAACCTAGCTTATTGTTATGATATTGATTTAATGTTTGCAAAAATTGGTTACCCTCATGTTTCAGAGGAGTGGCGACTTTTCATCGATGCATCGGTCAACAGCCTTAAAGTCGTGCTGCTTCATATCGGTAACATACATCCATCTGTCCCGATCGCATATGCCACAAACCTCAAGGAAACATAGGAAGGCATGGAATTAATATTACAGCTGATAAAGTACAAAGAGCATAATAGGAAAATATGCTGCGATCTGAAAGTGGTCGGTTTACTCATGGGTGTTAAGCGTGGATTTCCAACCCACCAGTTCTTTTTGTGTACATGGGAAGGTCGAAAAAGAGATGAGCATTGCACTGAATTTAAGTGGAAGCCGCGAACATGCTACAAAGTAGGCGTAGAAAGTATAGAGAATCTACCATTGGTGCAGCCGTCTCAAATCATTTTGCCTCCACTACACATTAAGCTCGGTCTCGTATCAAATTTTGTTAAAAAAAACTGGATCGTGATGGCGAGGCTATTGCAACTTTGCGCAAAATTTTTCCGAAATTGAGCGGCGCAAAGATTCATGCAGGTATTTTTTTTAAGAAGTCATTCAGTAACTTTATGTTTTTTAATGATTTTTTTGATTTAAGGTGTTTTCAATGGTCCGCAGATAAAAAAAATAATTGCAAGTTCTGAATTTTCATCAAAATTAAATGCTATCGAACAACGTGCATGGAAAGGTACAGTTGCCGTTATTGAGCAGTTTCTTGGCAACAAACGAGCTGCCAATTATAAAAATATTGTAGCAGAAATGGTTTCGGCATATGGCGAAATGGGCATATTAATGTCGCTAAAGATCCATTTTCTTCACAATCATTTAGATTTTATCCTGATGATTTAGGAGCTTATAGCGATGAGCATGGCGAAAGGTTCCATCAGGATATTGCGGCTATTGAAAAGCGCTTTAAAGGAAAAGACATTACGCATATGCTTGGCGAATACTGTTGGTCTATTTGTCGCGATACTAAAGCAAATGCTTACAACCGCAAAAATAAAAGGCCTAAATTTCTTTAAAAACATTAAAATTTTTAATGTAATAATTCTTTATTTTTATAAAACAAAAGTAATAAAAAAAATTGTTTTTTTAACGAACTGAAACCTTAAAAAAAACGATAACCATTTTAAAAAAAAAAAAAAATTTAGGAAAATCTGAGAATTGATAAAAATCAATTTTTTAAAAAATTTGACGTGATGCAGACATTTCCACGAGTCTGCCTGCAAAAAATCAGCTCGATTGAATCACTGAAAAAGGGTTAAAAATCGGTCCAAAGACTTTCACACAGGCCACCACGATCTTTATACTTCAAACTTTAAAAAAAAAAAAATTCTGACGTGTACATGAAAATCGCCCATACACGTGTATTTTTATTTTTTATCCCCTTTCCGAAAAAGTAAATTTGGTTCATAGGACAGAATGTGTGTAACACGGTGTACTTCGACATCAATTCCGAACAGTTATGCTTTTCTAACTATGTAAATAAATAAATAAATTGTTTTCCATTCATCCCATGCATGGATAGGGAGGAGATTCTCGCAATCAGTAAGCTGTGCGCTATCTAGTTTTACACACACTGATTGGGACCTACAGTTTTACACCGGTACCGAACGGTATCTTGAGAAGCTGTTTCATGGCTAAGTAGCATAAATGGCACAAATTAATTATACGGGTATGACTATTATAATTTGTTGTTGAATTTAAATTACCTTTTCGTAATTCAAAAAAATTGCAATACCATTGGCAATTGTACTTATTTTCAAAGCATTTCCTTTATATCTGGTACTTTTGGTTTTCAAATATTGTATACAGTACAGGTTTATGAATTTGAAAGTACTATGCGGCAAAACCTATCAAAGCCACAAACCTCTACATATAAAATACCTTAAAAACAGAATTGCCAGCAGTCAAACAAATTCAAAACAATTAAAAGCTTTCCCATATTTCATTACAATTGCCATCCAATTTTACATCCTGTATTTGCACTTCCTGAACAAATGCAAATTCAAAATTTTTTAATTGTCATTGCGAACAATGGTAATCCTTTTGCATTCACATTAGATAAAGTAATGAAAATTAAAAAAAAAACATGTATGCTAAATACTCGATAATGTCGCCGTCACTAGGCGAGGTGACCGTCGTCGAAAGATATATGAGCACGTCAGAGCTGGGATCGATCCCACGTTCTCATGTACAAGAGCCTCGAACACTAACCATTACACCACCGATGGCCACAAATGAATGTACAATATTGATATTCTTGCCCAGATCCGAAATAGCTATACAGACAGCCCTGGTATCTTTTTGTGCTCGACCTTTTTGAAAATAATATAAAGCTAATAAGTAAGCTTTATACTAAAAAGATCTTGAGCTTGAATAAATTTAAATTTAGAATTTCAATTTACTCAAGCAATGCAAATACAGGTTGTGGAATCGGATGCCAATTGTAATGAAATATGAGAATGCATTTAATTATTTTGAATTTATTCGACTGCTGGTAATTCGATTTGTAAAGTATTTTATATTCAGAGGATTGTGGTTTCAATTGTTTGAAAACCAAATCTGCCAGATATGAAGGAAATGCTTTGAAAATAAAAGGCAATTGCCAACGGCATTTAAATTATTTTTTTAACTTGCATTTGTGGCGGTAAATCAAATTAAACTACAAATTATAATTGTCATATAATCAATTTGCCCCATGTATGGTAAATAGTAAGTTATTATCAAACTTGAAATATTCTGTAACGAATATCAAATTTCAAAAATTTATTAAAGTCTGGATTTGCTTTAGAGTTTAGATGGTCTTCAAAATACCAATGTTACAATCTTTTATTTACATTCTTCACTACTTACGAGTGCACTACTGAAGCTAATACAAATCAATGAATCATTACTGAAATTATTCACCCTTCTGCTCAGACAATGCAAATGCAAGGTTATGGAATCGGATGATAATTGAATGGAAATATAAGAAAGCTTTGAATATATTGTTTTGAACTGAATATTTGTGGCTGAGTGTAATAATAAGATAAAACTCAAATCAGAGCCATAATCCTGGCTCTGCTTAAAAAATTAGGAATATCGACCATGAGCCAATATCTTGAGGTTGTTTTAATTTGCATCAAGTTTAAAATTAAACCACTAATTGGCGTATAATTATATCGTACCATGCATGTAAAACTCACTGTTGCGTTGTGCGAACCAAATGCTGTTGCCAATACAGAACATCTTAGGAAAAACCCCACATCTGCTGTTGATTTCCTTAAAGATTTTCGTCTGATTTCGTTCATTGTACAGGGATTTGCACAAACTTTAATGCAGGATATTTTCATATTGATGTCTAAACAAGAATCTGCTAATATAATTTTCGATTTTCTTTTTCAATTCACAAAATCCCCAATTCAACAGAGTCATTCGAACTTTTATGCTGCGTCAGTCGAACGCCTCAGTATCGCGTTCCTGTGGCAAGTAAATCGGTTGCTTTTCAAATAATGGTGTTAAGGTATTTGTGGCCTGTTCCACTTGTGGCATGGGATTCGATACCTTTTTGTGCAGGGTAATGCTCCCTCCCCATTTGTATCCCTCATCTTACCAGAGTAAATACACAACAGTGCAGGCGTCGAGAAGTTACTTTGCTTCCATCGGGCAAAATGAGGTAGGAATGTGTTTGGAATGGATGATGCCTTTGGGGAGATACGAAATATTTTTGGTTAATTTGTCAATGAGTGCTCCTTAAGTGTTCTTACAAGCAGTAGCGAGAATGTGTCTGCTTCAATTGACTGAATCGATGATGTTCTCAGTGCTAAGAGGCATCAACAAATCCAACTCGCTCACACACTTGTATACACTCTATGTAGGTATGTATTGAAGTATCTGCTAATGCGATTGTACTGTAGTGTCTTTTTTGCTTGAATCCGTCGAATTTGTTCAAATGTCGTAAATTACAACAATATTTTGATTATGCTACATAGCTTTTGGTTCGATTCGCTTTTAGCCATTTCGATACATTGAGCCATGAGCCAAGAGCCCAGTGATACAGAGCTTCTTTTTCTTTACTTGTTGACACAATAAATTACTTTGCTGTAGAACGTGAAGAGAAAGAGAGTAAAATTGAAACGGCAGGATTTATTAAAGATATCCTGTTGACACTTTAATTGAATTATAATACCTTAGAGCCAAGGGGAGAAGATCAATATTGTTTTGTGTTTGCCGTTGAGTTTAACACTACGGATTTGTAGGATTGCTGCTGGGCATCACAACATGAGGGGGGAAGAAATTTTTGGGTCAGCAAATATAAATATTTGATTTATAGCAGGATGCTAGAATGTTGGAACTATTTTTGTGGGACAATATTTTGTTATGGCCTAAGTCATGTGATTGAGTTTATTAATCTATACAAAGCGATGTGAAAACGAAATACTCTAACGTACAGGTAAATCTCATAATCTCACATTATCGCTGCCAAATTGTTACTTAAACAAGAAACTTATTTAGGTTAAATTAAGCGGCATCAATTTCTGGTGTCAAATATTTCTTTAACCCCTAGGGATAAACAGGAAACTTATTGAGGTTAAGTACAAGTTAATTTCTGACTTCGTTTATATTACGTTGTTTGAGAGCTGGTATTATAGTATCTAAAACCTTTGGTAATTCGAAATAGCATTTTCACATCTCACATTTTTATCTCAAATGTTCATTTTTATGCCCTGTCCACCCACGGTGACTCAATAAAGAAGAAAATTTATTACTGCACTCAAAAAATTAAGTTTGTTTGTTACAACAAATGAACTGTCGTAACAGCAAACTGTTTGCAGGGTTGATAAAATAGCTGACATACTGTGTGGGGAAACAACAAACCAATGTTTGCTGTAATAGCAAATTTGTTTGCTTTCCCCTTTTTAGCAGTCTTTTCTGCTGTGGTTACCAACATATTTTTTGAGTGAAGGTTATCACAACCGAAAGGATTCAATTGTAAGAAACACCAATTTGGTCACTTCAACCGCGTCAAAAAATTAATGAGTTTGTGACAACCGCATTTTTTTACGATTCTGTTGTGACAACTACATTAGTTGGTTGCCCGCACTGACATGTTTGTAAACGAGGTAATTGTAACCAACAAATTCAGCCGCAATAACTGCAACCTTAATTGATGCCACATCCGGTTGCTGCAACCGAATTTGGTAACATTTTCGGTCGTTGAATCCGAATTAATTCCCAATTCGATTGGTACAAACGAAAATATAGAAAGTTTAGTTGACAGAACGAATATAATTGAAGATTCAGTTGTGGGGGCTAAATTCGGTCGTGACAACCACAATTCGGTTGTGACAATCGCAGTTCTGGGGCAACAGCCGAACTTACGGTTGCTACAAACTCTTTGCAAACAATTAATCTTCTAAGTGTATCTGGTGCGCAGCATTCATACCATGAAATAGTAGGACCCATAGAGAAATCGTTGGCTATTAAGGAGTATACTTTGGCAGCCTTTCTGTACGTTGTGGGCGCATTCACTGACATCACTAACACTAACAGACTAACGGAGTTAATGTGAACGTGAGAGTTATAGGGCTTGTATAAGAAATGCTTACTAGGAGACGAATCATGATATTGGGACTAGGATTAACTGGGAACTAGGTTGCTTCTTTATCGTAGGCTACCTGATCATTCAAACGTATATCAGGTGGACATATTGAATATTGAATATTAAGGTCACAGATACACTTTAGGGAACTGCAGAGCGTATGAACCGGTCAGGTTAGGCACTACCTTATAGGCTCCACATGAACTGGAACGTGTTGACATGTAACCGTATCCTACAAGCACGGCCCCTTAAGGTGATGGAGGAGTGGTGGACGAGAGGCACATATTATGCACTCTGGAAGATAGTGGATACAAGGAGAACCACGAACCTTCTGTCTTTAGCCAGGTCCAAGGTATCAATGCTGGTTTCAGTTTTGATGGGATCGTGCCGGATTGGTGGATACGTGGCGAGAATAAAACTCAGCTCAAATGACTGCTGTGGAAGCTGTACCGATGAGGAAAACACCATTGAATATCTTCTCTGCAAGTGACCAGCCTGGCGGATGTCTACTAAGGCATCCTACATATTGAGGAAACAGGGGAAATTATCTTAAATAGGCTTAGACAAGATCTTGAAATTTTTGGAGCAAACTTAATGGTAATACGGTGAGGCTAGCACTCAATTGGTAAGTCGTTCTTCGACTGCCACCAACACCTAACCTAATCTAACTAATTTTTGGCGATAATTTGATAAAAAATTAAAACCAATTCATATTACATCCGAAACATAGACCGTGGGGAGATTCTTAGGACATCAGAGAGCTAGCCACTTTCAATTTGTCCTCCCAAAGTTCATACTTTAAATTCTCCAACCATTCCAAGCGGTTGTGCTTTGCTAGGCTCTTTAATAGTTTATAAATCGATTATGCTGAATTCACATAACAAGTATATTGTCGATCAAGAACAATTTCGCCGCATCAGAGCTGCACCTTACCTGTTCATTACTGCGTATCTATAAGAGGTCTGGCGGTAGCGAATCCTTTGCGCGGCATTGTCTATTGATGTCCGGACCGCGTTTGTGTTGGGTACTTGGTACTCGATATTATTTAGTAAGGAAAGCGCATCCAATCACGTTTACCTGAGCCCAAGCTAGGACGAAGCTATCACTCGTTTCAATTACAAACAGAGATGCATTTTAAAAAGCACAATGACATTATTTAATGCATTGATCTTAAAACAATCTACGAATGTCTATAAAATTTATGTTTCAGGAAAAACGCTTAAATTTGACTGCATTTTAGCTTAAAACTTCTGAATCGATTTTCCGATCAACAACAAATATTGACATCATATATTATATGGAATTCGATAACCTTATTTGATCAAGCATATTTATGAATGATATGTATTCCACCTTGTATTTGAAATTTACTTAAATGCTACAAAACTCGATCATTTAAATTTACAATTTGCATTTTGTTAAACATTTGTTTTAAACATTAATGCACATCCTCAACGCAGTCCATCGAAAGTTGCAAGGTGTTACTTTTCTCTCTCTCTCTCTCTTTCCCTCCTGCTTTTGTTATTCGAAAACAATGTTAATAAACTAAATTATGAGTTTTTGTCCACAACATGGTCGGGTACGTGACAAAATCTCCATTCACGTACTCGATTCGAATGAGCGACAATTGTGTTCACTCGATTGACTTATGTGTGGCCAAGTACAAGTGTGGAAATAATTTGAAATTTCCTGTCATTTGTCCGTTCATTGTGTCGAGTAAATTCCAGTGCAATCACAAACCTGTGGGCGAGTGCCTGTGCGTGTGCGGGCCAAAGTTAATAATGATAATTATTAAAAGTTAACTTTCAAATTGCTTTAAATGTGATAATTTTGTTACACACACACGCACGCACTATGGACTTGGTGATAGATCTTGGTATGAGTTTAATACATATTTATGACCCATCAAATTGAAGATGTGGTGCTGTTGCAATTTACCTTGGGTGGAGAGGGACGTGTTCTGGAAAACATGATTTAAAAACGTAAATACACTCAAAAATAAATCGTATCCAAAATTTGGATTCAAAATGAACTTAAATAAGGTCACAATATGTGGTCAATTTAAGTCAGGCTGAGATTTTGCCACAATTATTATTATTCTCCTCTTAGCGCTAAATAAAATATATGAGACGAAAAACAGACTGAGCCCTTGTTTAGTTTCAAAACTAACTGTGACAGTTTTTGGAATATTCAGTGGCACTTACGTGGATAACTCGCTCAGGCAAAGGAAAAAGCATTCGTGTGATTGCGAGAAAAGGATTAACATCTTAAGAATTTATACCAAGAATCACAAACACTTTTACACTCATAATGGGATAGAATTGAATTCTCAGAAAACTAAGTAAATCACAGTTATAGATTTATAGCCTTTTTTCTCAGACTCATATTTCTTAAATCAAATAACGAGAATAATAACCTATTATTAATTTTGAATATATCACATTACATAAAAGCCTTTTTCAACACCACATGCATCCAAATTAAAAGTTTTCCTGCTTTCCCTGAATCCAACTAAATCCGACCAATTGCCAGTTTCACAATCATGATGCACAGTTTTACACCAGTACTGAATACTACCAACCTACCATGCTCTTTACTAAAAGACACATACATATCCTGACTGTGTACTAGTGTGTGCAAACAAAAACCGAAGCCGAGAAACCGTTGAAACCGGTAAACCTGTTTCATTACTAATAACCGTTTGCCGGTTTTAAAAAAAATGTTCATGTTCAAAATTCAAATATTAATTGCCATTAAATATTCTCAATTGTTTTCAATTTAAATCAACTGGCATTCCATTCTACTCAATTCAATTCAACTCAATTAAATTCAATTCAATACAATTTAGTTCGCGTCAGTTCAGTTCAGTTCAATTCAATTCTGTTCAATTCACTCCAACCCAATTCAACTCAATTCAATATATCTCGATTCAATTCAATTCAATTCCAATCCATTCAGTTCAATTCAATTCAATTCAATTCCAATCCATTCAGTTCAATTCAATTCAATTCAATTTAATTCAATTCAATTCAATTCAATTCAATTCAATTCAATTCAATTCAATTCAATTCAATTCAATTCAATTCAATTCAATTCAATACATCTCGATTCAATTCAATTCAATTATATTCAATTCAATTCAATTCAATTCAATTCAATTCAATTCAATTCAATTCAATTCAATTCAATTCAATTCAATTCAATTCAATTCAATTCAATTCAATTCAATTCAATTCAGTTCAATTCAATTCAATTCAATTCAATTCAATCCAATTCAATTCAATTCAATTCAATTCATTCAATTCAATTCAATTCAATTCAGTTCAATTCAATACATCTCGATTCAATTCAATTCAATTCAATTCCATTCCATTCCATTACATTCCATTCCATTCCATTCCATTCCAGTCCATTCCATTCCATTCAATTCAATTCAATTCAATTCAACTCCATTCCATTCCATTCAATTCAATTCAATTCCATTTTAAACGTTTGTCTATTTTTTGATTAATGCGGTTCTATTTTCTAAATAATGATGATATATTTTACGGGGAAAGGAAAAGAAGCCCGGATGATGCTATTTTGTGATGATCATGATTAAATTTTTCGACAAACATGTATACACTGTTTTCTCATGCAAAGCAAAAAACCGATCAGAAGTTCGTAAATAAAATAGAAAATTTACCGGTTTTCCGATAAACAAATTGACCGGTTATTTGAAGTCGTCGGTTTTTTGAACACTAGTATGTACGAGTACTCATATGTCTAAAGAATAAATGTATCAATTAAAGATTAATTGTAAAACTTTCGCAATCAGTTGTTAGCCACCGGCTCCACCACCACCGCCTCTCCATTCATTCACATTTGCGTGGCATTAGAAATGAATTATGGATTTAATGTAAATTAAACGACTCCTCCATGAATCGAACCTCTGCCCTTCATGATTCAGTCCCACACACGCCAATATCTTCCCCAATTGAAATGCAGAAAAAATACCAAAAACTTTTGAATGGTAATGTTACAAAAATGGAAAAGCAGAAATCTTCTGGATGAGAATAAACTAAGCCGGGCATATAGTATGTGTATCACACAAGGCTGTACCGTTTTAGAACTTTATTCTCTAGTTAACTAAAATGAATATCAGATTAAATGTAAGACTGTGTTCCCACGAATGATGTTTTATTTTTGACCCCTGAAATAAGTGGAGAAATGCCACACGCAACGGATAAAAGCATTTGTGGTTGTTCGGCGCAAACAAAATACTTTCACATCGACTACGAATGCCACACGTTGACCACAGAAATTGAACAATTTTCCCACAATAAATAAATATACTTAACATATTCTCCAGATGGCTCGATCGTTTGAAATTTTCTTCCAGTTGGTTACAATAAAATCTCGCGGGGATTCTTTCACCTGGTCTTTCCAGCGAAGAATTTGTTGTACTATTTTTCAATATCCTTCGAGTACTTCTTCGAATACGTTTCGCAATTGTTCATTCTGACATAATCTACTGACATAGGCTAGCCAGCGTAAATGCGATATTTAGATACGAATAACTACGTCGATGTAGGGATACAGATTACACAGCTCATAGTTCATCCGCCGTCGATACTCGCCAATTTCTATTATAGAACCATATATTTTGCGCAGCATTTTTCTCTCGGAGACTGCCAATGATGTTTCATCAGCATGTTCATCAGACAGGTTGAATGAGAGTCTGATATAGTTGGATCTTCGTTTCTCCAGAGAGGGTTTTATCTCTGAAGTGCTTGGGTAGCCCGACATAACAACTATTTACAAGCACTGTTCTCCGTTTGATTTTCATGATTTTTTTGCTACTGTTCAAGGCAGATCCGAGGTAATGAAATTCGTCCACTAACTCGAAATTATAAAGGTTATCAACGTTCACCTTTCATCGAATCGGGTGAATGTTCTGCTTGTCGAACCCATTAACTCTGTGTTATCCTTCTTTACTGTCAAACCCACTTTTGCCGATTCCTTCTCAAAATACTGCAGAAACTACTCGCAAGTTTCAGCCATGATGTCTACATTATCAGCATACGGGAGCAGTATATGGCTTTTGCTGCTGATAGTCTTATTCATGTTAACTGCAGCTTTCTTCATTACGAATTAAATGAAAACGTTGAAGAGATCGCACGATAGGGTGTCACCCTTCCCGACGCCTCGCCACGTATATATGGTTCTGTGAGATTTTTACCAATTTTCGCTGAGGATTTCGTTACGGCCACACAGTGGGCGATTGGGCTTCGTTAGCGGCATTTAATTAATAACTTCTAAACGAAAAAAGATATCTTCAGACGGTTTTTTTTTCACAGCTCAGAAAAAAGTCATAGAATTTTTTAAGAAAAAAAAATTTTGTTTAAATTTATTTTTTTAATTTTTAAAATTTTTTTTAATTTTTTTTTAATTTCAAAATTTTTTTTTTAATTTCAATAAACAAATTTTATAAATCAAAATTATCTTCGGAATCTTCGGAATCAGAATCAGGCATATCTAGATGCTTCATTAAAAGCAAGCTCTTAACATCATCGTCCATAATAATATTTTTGGCAGACGAAATTGAAGACCCATTTGACAATGAAGATATCAAAGGGCCAGACGAAACTAATAAAGCATTTATGATATCTTCCATTGTATTTTTCCTGGAATTTTTTCTTGTATTGCTCTCGCGTATGTTTCGATAGTCCTTGTTCCTGGCTTCAAGAGCTTCTTCGGACATCATACCAATCGGAAGGGAAAAATGGTTTATTATATCTGCTCCATGAATTAAAATTCTGTGAACAGACGATGGCATGTAAAACCAGGAGCATGCTTTAACAAAAATTTCGGCAGTTTGCAATGCGTAAGATCCGAATGCGTCCGAATTTATGTCGTATCCACAAGCCAATGCTCGTAAGACTACGCTAAATCGATATATTAAATCATAGCTTACTCCTGTTATACGAGCAGCCAAATTTGGTTGTTGGAAAAACCTCCTTGCAGTGTTTCCGTTGTTCGTGCTGCCAGTACCAGCCATTGGTATATCCACCAACGAATGCATTTCTTCCCTTAGCTTCTGCTGAATACTTCTTTTATTTTGTTCAACGACATCCTTGTCAGCACCACGAGCTTGCCACTTTTGTATTGGTATTCTATATGCAATGTGCAAAACACACTCGAAAAACCTAATCCATGCGTGGAGACTTGATAAGCCATATTCAAATAGGTTTCCCTTAATAGGAAAGCTTTTCACCAAATTTAGATCTTTCATATTTTTGGGAGCCGCATGTTTGTGAAGCCGATTCCGATATGACACTGAACGTTTTGCCATCAAGCATGGTCTTATGAAATTGGTGATCAATTCTTAAGGTACTCACAAATGTTGGAAAAATATTTAATATTTGGCTGTTAATGTTTTGAATTTCTCTGCGAGACAAGTCTGCCGATTCTTTCTCGCAAAGTAATTTAATGGGTCGACGATATCGGGTAGAAGAAGGCCGATTGATTTTCCATAAAACTGTCGGTCCTTTCTGCACTATCAATGGTACCATACAAATTGAAAATAAATATTGATCTATCATGTCTCCATCGAAGTCATTAAATTTTTGCCTGTAAGTAGAATGGCCGCTGCTGCCATCGCAACCCCATTTGTAGGTAGCAGTTAATTGGGTGTTATTATTATTTTCAATATGGTTTTGAAAACTTTCTGGGTGTGCTTCAATAATCCTAGCAATCGTATGGTCTACTAAGCTTTGTAATGGTACTTCAGCGAAATGATCAGTGACCGTGATGACACTAGGATAGCATTTTTTTTCGCACAACGCAGTTTGTCGTAGCATGGATATATATCGGCGTTTTGCCCTTTAGCGGCTCTCTTTGACAAATTCCATGTGTACTTGGTATGTCCAACATCTACAAATAGCGCCAGTGCTTTTTCATCAGAAAATTTTGTCGGTAGACGCTGAGGGGTACTCATAGTTTTCAAAATCTTACCGCTAAACTCTTCGTCGGCGTTTAGCATTGACACCACCTGTGAAGCACTACGTTTTCCACCTTTATACAAGCTGCAGCTTGCAGCTACCAACAATGCTTCTGATGGCACATCTTCAGTAAGGCCTGACAATTTCTTAACTTGCGTTTTTTTGCAACACTCCGAAATATCTTTCTGTGGACGTCCAATAATTTCGGAAGATGATCTTTCAATCAATACTAACGGCGTATCTAGCCATTCCTGGTTTTTGTTTTCAAAAAAAAACCTTATTTCTTCTACAGTTTTTCCACTTTTCTACAAGCTTACTAGTAAAATTTCGCAGCTTTTTGCCAATCTCGTACTGCTCCTCCTGAGTATACTAAGGTTTTTGAGAACAGTACCAAATACAAAGTTTTCCATGGTGAGAAACTTCTTGGTTGGGATCGCTTCTTCATGCCATACTAAAAAAAGTACCCGTTTTGCTACCGACATGTTCCTAAAAAGTGCCATGATTTAAAGGTTAGCAGGTAATAGCAGTTCAGATTACACATTTTGGACGCACAATGACTCATACTTCCAGCTAAAAAAAGAGTTACACCTAATCCGTGCGAATCTTGTAAGTTCTACTCCACGAACGACAGGTGCACGCTAGTGCGGGCTAGTTGTTAATACACTTAATTACCACTACGTTTTATGAACAACACATTTATAGACCGGTCACAAACACTGATATTTTATGTAATACATACCTTGAAGTTAATAAAAAGCCACACTTTTAATAAAACAAGTAAAAATTGTAAATTTCCAAGGAGCTCGAAATCAATGCGCACAACAAAGAAAAAATATTGTAAAGCACTTGCTAAAACATATTTTGTGTTTGACAGCTCACAGCTGATGATCAGCTGATCGTAGAGCTTATAAAAAACCGCCAAAAATCTAATCAAAGCATCTGTTATCGATTTGTAAAAAAAATTAACGCTTTTTCAAATTTAAAAATTTGAATTAAATGCCGCTAGCGAGGCCCAATCGCCCACTGTGGGCCAGTGGCATTCTGAAAAGGCGTATCAGTCTAGCGGAAATAACAAGCTCGTTGTCGTGCTATCGAAGGCAGCCTTATGATCAACAAAGAGATGGTAGGTGAGGATTTGTTTTCGTAAGTTTTCTCCAGGATTTGTCGAAATGTAAATATCTGGTTGGTTATGGATTTTTCTCATTTAAAACCACATTAGTACAGTGCAATCAAGTCTGCAACAAATGGCTTTACTTTTTTGCCCATTACGGTCGAAAAGACATTGTGTGCAAAGGCTTCTTCCCCGATAGTTGACGCATATACTCGGGTCGTCTCTCTTAAATACAGAACACAGTAAACTAAGATTCCAATTGCCGGGCATATATTCGTCTAATCAAATTTTCAATATGAGCTGAAACACCTCAGCCGGTAGTCAATCAGCACCTACGGCTTTTTTGTTTGGAAATTGCTGTTCTGACCTACCTCGTTTTGATTAGAAGGGGTGCAATGGACGTCAACGTCTGCTACTATTATTAGTAGAATATACACTCAATAGTGATCTCCTCTTGAATTGTTTATCGCTTCTTAAAAACAAACAAGCAAATCCTAACATTAAGATATAATTCGTTTGCGGCACTGCCTGCGACAGCTCAGTGGATAGACTTGTGAACTTATAAGTACAATAATGGTGCCTAGGTTCAACTCTAGTTCAGGGATATCGAAGGTGGTAAAACAAAATTCAAACATATTTCACATTCATAATTCTACTTCTATTATAAGGATACACTTCCATCCTAAATGAATCCCATTCATAAAATTTTCATAATTATTAGTCATAGGGAAGTAAATTTCTAAATTTTTGGGGTACGTGAAAGTTTGTTTACAGCAACAGAAATGATTTTTACAACAACTGTTTTTATTTCAACTTTCAGTCAACGCTGGGTATATGCACCAAATGAAATATTTTTGCGGCACAAGTATTTTATTTTTGTGGCAAAAGACCTGCAAATTGTGGCAAAAGACCTGCAAAATAGACAGTGTAGGTTGACTGTGACATTGTAAAACATAATTTTGTAGATCCAAATAAACATCTCCCTGAAGAAGCCAGCAAAATCCGGAGAAACGTTGGAGAAAATTGAAATTAACGTTGTTTAATTTTCATTGAAAATTGTTGACCAGTACAGCCAAGTTGAAAATATCGAAAATTATTTATAATCTCTGGTCTAAAAAAACCCCAAAAGCAAAAAATGTTTGACTAAGAAGGATTTCATCCTGGACCACACTGAAACTTCTGATTTCTAGTCGAATAAGCTACAGCCATAATACAATTTTTAATTCTCTTAAATGAGAAATTTCGTTTGCCTCAAATAAATTTCTCAGACGAACTTTAGTTTTCGAAAACTTCATTTGTGAGCAACGAAATTCTTCTTTGCTTGAATGGTGAGATCATTTCATCAACCATTTCTTGGCCCCGAAGCTCAGTATAAAGAATCGAAAACAGAGCTAAACTATCCAAACGGCTTGCTTCAGCTGCAAACAAAAAACAGGAGGAAATTAGCCAGTCCCCTGGGGTATTAGTTGATTTTCGATCTGATCAATACTGGGAGGAATCTTAACACAATACTACAAATTGTTTCCTTCAAACAACTTATTAAGCGTCTAATAATGCGTTATAATTGAGAAGCTATAAGCAACGATACCTGGCAGGATTATGACGTGGAAAACCGGATTGGTTGGTTTTCGTGGTTGCTAAAGATACTATATAGCATCAATTAGTGTCTTGAGACACCGTTTTGCATGGCACATCACTCCGGGCAGTCCAAAGTACCGTGTCTATATCCAGCCTGTTAATCAGAGATACCTCATTAAATCCCCTAGATCTATCTCGTGTATCTCAGTGAGGTTATGCAGGAAGGTACGGCCCATAGACTTCAGACGTCTATTCATCAGAGCCGGAGAACTGCAGAGGAGATCCTACACCGTCTCCTCCTCTTCTACGTCATCGCAGACACGGCAATGGTCATTATATGGCAGCTTCAACCGACTTGCGTGATTACCGATTGGCCAGTGCCTGTTCAGCACGCCAGTTAGCCTAGATATGTCTCCTCGGTTATGTCTGATCAGGGAGTTAGTCCTGTGAATGTTATATTCTGGTCATATGTTTCTGTATATGCGGCACGTTCCCGTCCTATCCCATCTGGTCTTCGATCGTTCAAGGTAATGCAGGAAAATATCTCTTTTGACCAATCCTATAGGCGTTGCGACTGACACCATATGGAGTTCGGTGGAAGAGGATCCTGCCCAAGCCAGTTCGTCTGCCTTTTCGTTAACTAGGAGACGCTTATGGCCTGGTACCCAAGTAATTCGCCAGCCGGCCTAGCTCGACAAGTTTTTCTCTACATTCACTAAAGAGTTTAGATGCAGTGTTGTAAGATTTGAGTGATAGGAGAGCCGCTTGACTATCTACAAATATTCCAATGCGCTCTGTTCTTCGCTGTAGTATACGTGCTTCTCTGATGGCCAGTATCTCCGCTTGGAAAACGCTGCACTTGTCTGGGATTTTGAATGATAAATTGAGGCCTACCTCTTTGGAGAAAACACCCGAGCCGGTTCCACATTCCATTTTGGATTCGTCCGTAAATACTTTGGTGTCGAAACCTGTAAGTGGTTCACCTTTATCCCACTCTATTCTCTTGGGAAACCTGACATCGAATAGGTTATTGAACGTCCATGAGGGGGTGCAGTAATCGGTGGTTATATTGAGTTCTCTTGGGAATGTCTGTAGTATATTCGCATGTCCATATGCGTTGCTCTTCCAGAGTCCTAGAGCGTTTAGTCGGGTGGCCGCACTAGCTTTGATGTGAAGGTCGATTGGTATAATGTGAAGCATTGCATTAAGTGTTTCAGCTGGACACGTCCTCATTGCCCCTGTTATGCCGATGCAAGTTGATCTCTGTACTCTTTACAACAGTTTCATGGTGGACGTCTACCCTGCGACAGGCCACCATGCCATTGCTCCATAGGAGAGTATTGGTCTGATTATGCTAGTGTACATCCATAGCACCATTATCGATCGGAGACCCCACCGGCTTCCGAACATTTTCCGACAAGCATAGTACGCAACGGTCGCCTTTTGTGCGCGGTGCTCTATGTTACGCTTCCAGGAAAATTTAGGGACAGGATACAATAAAGTTTATTGTAACTTAACTCATGTGCCTCTCAATTTAATGGAGAAAGTATAACAAACGAACCAATCTAATATCATTGGGCTGGTTAAAGTATATATGTTGGACAAAGGATGTGATAGGTATATGTTCCATGTTTGTGTGTGTGTGGGTGAGTGTGTGAGTGTGATATTATGTATTGGTATTTAAGCATAAGTAAGCCTTTTTTATGTAAATCCTTGTAAAGTTCAATCACCACTATAAAATGTTATAAAAAAATCGAACATGTTTTCAAATATGCAAATATTTATGGATATCATGTGGAAAAACTCGCTCTAGATGATTCCACTTAAACAGTTATTCTATGAGTTTAACAGATAGATAGATACAATCAAGCGAACGAACGAACGAATAACATCCCCATTAAGTTGTCCTTTTTTATGTTGTTCACTTAAATATTTATTAAATGCATTTCAGACATTTTGTGGAAAGGATAAACGTGTTGTTTTGTGGGGTGGTGGCTGGCGTAAGGGGAATCCTTCTGCCTCTCGTGCCAGCAACGTGCCAGCAACCACAAACACCACAACCAATAACCATTCAACTCAATTTTATTGTGTTTATTAAAGAAATGTATTTCATTCTGAGTCTTCTCAGCAGGATTTGAGGCTCAGGACCTGTGTTTTCATATGACAAATGAAAAGTTCGTTTTAAAGGCTTCGAAGAGCACCAAAAAGCAAAGAAACACTCGCATGTTAAACCCCTCTAAGCTTAAGAAAAGCGAAATTCGTTACGACAACAATTCCTGCAAATCCAAATCCTTTTTTTTTTGCATAAGTCAGGTCATTTAGCATTCAAGTAATTTCGAACGATTCCACTGGTGTTGCTTTTGCGACCTCGTATGCGACTGTTTCGGCACCAAAGGAAAACGCAAATGACCCAAGTTGAAAGGAGATTTCATAGACCTTAAACCACTGCCAGGACGACAAAGACAACCACTGCGGCAACGCCAACAACAGACGGCATAGTTTGTGATCATTATATTCGTGGGAGCCTGATTAAATATTAATGCACTTAAAGTGATAGTCAAACCGCGCAACTGGAAGCGAGGCATAAGCCAAAGTATTTCTAAACATTGTCTAACATTTCGCTCGTTGCCATAAGTTAACCACTAACAAGATATAAGTAGCAAAGATATTCCAGCCACAAAATGGGAAATAGATGCTGGACAAACTTCAAGTTAAGTAAAAGCTAATCTTTATATACCCTACACTAGACCGGGCCGAAAAAAAAAGTTGAAGCTACAGGATGTGACTGGCAAAAAAATCGTTCTATGGGTCAAGAAGACTACACACATAGAATTTTAGAAAAACAATTAACCCCTTCACTTCCCTCAATGCACTTGAAGCAAAAACGAGATGCAATTTCACATTTTGGAAAATTTTAATGTAATTCTAATATAATTCTAATGTATTTTACTTGACCGATAGAAATTTTTTTTGTGCTAGCCAAATCCTGTAGCTTAAATTTTTTTTCGAAACGGCCTACCCTACACCAGACTGGCGGAGCGTTTTTTGTGTTAAACCAAAGCTTCCTAATGTGGTTTCTTATGTCAGCTCCAGAGTCAGTGTTGGATGTCACGTGTTTGCAAACAAACATATTAATCATCGTGTCTCTAACGTGCAATATTGAATGGCAACCAAAATGTGTTTGGACACAAGTATACTATATTTGCGACAAGCTAGGAACATGCTGTATTTGCATCCAACCAACAAGAAATATAAATATTTACCGGTTTGCCGTAAAATTATTTGTCCCGTGTTCATCGTAACAAGTGATACAAAGAACGCATCAAAACATTAGGTCACGTGATAATATGAAACAGTTTACAACTACCTTATGATCACTACACTCATAAGGTCGGTCGACCCATTGTGATTGCTCATATATATGAGAAGAAAATAGTAATAGTAATAGGTCTGGCTAGAAATCATACGAAGAATTAGAAATCATACGGAGAATTATTCTTCCAAACTGGCATTATTTTGGTTTAAGCAAGTCCTTCAAAAAAACATCATCTCGCGAGAAACAACGGCTCAACATACAACCTGTCCAGCTTTATGGCGCAGAATCCTGGGCTATATCGGACACTAACTAAAAACCACAGCGAGTTTTTGAGAGAGAAAATAGTCCAAAAAATATATGGTCCTATAATACGACGAGTATCGACGACACTGTTTAAACTGTATCCTGAAAGTTAAATAAAAATAAATAAATAGTTTCCCATTACATCACATGAAGGGATAGGGGAGAGAGGAGATATAGGGGAGAGTTAGCGAATCTAAATAACGCGATTACGCTGGCTAGGCCATGTCCGCAGAATGGATCAAAATGAACCAGTGCCAAAGGATGTCGAAGACGTACTCGAATACTATCCACCGAAGAAAATATTCAAGAAAATTTCGAAGGGTTTTTAAGGATGTACTTCGTATTTGGAATTTATAATCTCTCGTGATAACAAAAAAGTTCACGTAAAGAAAAATCATTCAAATGTCGTTTGCCACAAAAATATTTATTTGGAAATGTTTCCTCCAAATATTGTTTGTATTGTTGTAAACGAACTTTCATTGACCGCAAAAAATGTGTATCATTTGTTTTTATGGCAAACATAAAAATCATTTATGAACATGTGTAAAACTAACAAGTATATACACACACACGTATGTGAGGCATTCCATGTCAAACCGGACAAAAAATCTACCCATGGCTCCGATTTGTCTGCAATTTGCAGGAAACGTACTTCTTTTAAAACTATTTTATTAATTTCTTCGGAAAAAACTCGCAAACATTTTTCCCCCAGTTACAGGCATTTCAAAGCCAGCAGTTTGCTGATTTTCTTTTAAAAATAGGTCTGGTACTTAACCCTGCTGTTAGATTAGGACCATTTGGTCCAAATTTTTTCTGTTTTCCCTTGTAACTTTGGAACGGTGATATATACTGACTAAATTTTTCTGCTAATGGGATCTTTTAATAAAACAATGTTATGTGCGAAAATTAAATTTTCTAACTTTATTCAGGACTGAGAAAAATACAAAATGACGAATCTTAGATTAGAGGACCATTTGGTCAATAGTACATTTTTTCATTACCAAGCGAATGTAAATTCATGTCAAATATTTAGAAGATGTTTTTGATATGTCAAATACTTGCTTTAGAAATTATTGAACCAAAATAGTTACAAAGGATAAGATAAAATTATTATTTTGGATGAAAATTCCAGTATGGACCAAATGGTCCCTCAATCTAAGATTCGTAAGTTTTTTCATTACCAAGCGAATGTAAATTCATGTCAAATATTTAGAAGATGTTTTTGATATGTTAGCGGATGTTTTTGATATGTCAAATACTTGCTTTAGAAATTTTTGAACCAAAATAGTTACAAAGAATAAGATAAAATTATTATTTTGGATGAAAATTGCAGTATGGACCAAATGGTCCCTCAATCTAAGATTCGTAAGTTTTTTCTAATCTAACAGCAGGGTTAAAAACATATATAACAGTCTCTACAAATTTTAACAAAAATGTGATACAGCGGCAGATGAATAAACTTTCAGGGGCAAAATACTTGTTTAATCAGTGCCCTTAAAGTGCTTTCAGAACTCTTTAAAACGAGATATCAAACACTAACATTCGTCAAACCACATCCGAAATAGAAAGTTTTGAAGTTATATACACCCTAAGAGAATTTTAAAAATTTTAAGAGATTTAAAATGTCTATAACTGGCGAAAAAGGTTTTTGCGAACTTTTTCCGGAGAGTAGTAGAAAATATTTCTAAAAAAGTACGTTCCCTGAAGATTTCATAAAAGTCATAACCATGGGTGTTTGTTTTTTTTTTTGTTCAAAAATTGTCTCACACCTGAATTGTTTCTCTTATCTTTTTTAAAAATTGTTCGGCTCAAGATCAATATCTATTAAAAAGTACTTTTTCTATAAAAAAAAAAGTAAATTTCAATAGAAATATCAATAAAGAAATGTGTGAAATTGATTATTGTGGTGGATGGTTGGGAATACGAGTATAGCTACTTCAATGCCCACCAATCATCACACATGATAGGGATAAACAATAAAAACGAACAACCTAATCCTAATACGTGGGTTGCTATTAATATTATGGGTCTAGCACTAAAACAAACAATCATTTATCATTGGAAATGGTTTTAGTTTTTATTTTCAAAATATTCTCCGTGAAGATCACTACACTTTTGCATGCGCTTAAACCAATTTTCGAATCAATTTTTCCACTCCGATTGAGACACCTCCAAAACACGGTATTTGAACACTTCAGCAGCTGCTTCGGGCGTCGAAAAACATTGACCACGCAGTAAAAAAGGTCAGTTCTTTGAACGCTGTTGTCAAACAGATGGTTGTATCCCACTCAGAATTGACCGCCCTACGATCCACTAAAGGCACTGTCACCACATGACCGGTTATACACGCTGAAAAGTATCGGCCCCAGCAACATATTGCAGGAAACATGTTTGCAAGCACTGTCTTTTTGTTTCTTTGTTGTGTGGCTCGTTTTTGTTTTTATCGGTTTTCCACAAATAGCAACATTTGGGTCTCAAAAACATATATTATAACCTATTAATCATATTGTCTCAAACATGTTATATTGTATAGCAAATACAATGTGTTTGGGCACAAGTATAGTATATTTCCGATAAGTTACAAACACGTTATATTTGCATCCAAACATCAAAAAAAGACAGATTTTTCATCGCGTACTGACAAAAACGCGATCATTTGCTTCTTCCACAAACATTTTTTTGTTGGATTTAGCTCGCCTTGAAAGACCCATAAGGTCGATTGCTGTTTTCTTTCGGGCTCATATTTTTCCAACATTTCTTTGCTCCAATTAATACGAGCCTTTTTTGAGCATTCGTCAAATTATGTGGGATCCAATGAGAACAAATTTTTTCACGGCCAAATGAACATGCAATATGTTATTGATGCTTGTCATACAAATGCCAAAGGATGCCTCAATCTCACGGTACGTCACATGTCGGTATTGCTTTATCAGTTCACGCACAGCATCGATGCTTTCTGGCAAAACGACCGAAATTGGACGGCCTTCTCGAAATTCATACTGGAGCCAACGGCGTCCGAGACTGAACTCTGGGTAACAGTGATTTACAGTGGTTTTTGATGCTAATTCATCACCAGAAGACGAAACAAGTTGATTGAGACACTCTTGTCTCGATAATCCACGCCGAAAATCGTAACAGAATCAGACGAAAATGTTCACAGTCATTGCCGAGATAATGTGCCGAGCAACCATTCAGCGAATTGTAAAGAATTTTGAAACTTTGTATTACACTGGGAGATAAAGTGAAGTCTGGCCGAACTCGATGCTAATGATTCTAAAAACAAAATTATTGAAGAAATTGGAGGAACAACATCCGAAATATGCCAAAATGTTGTGCAAAATATTGTTAAAAGAGCGCACATTTGCGCAGCGGCCAGAGGCGGCAATTTAGTCGATATTCTATTTCATACATAATTGTTATAAACCAAATTTTCATGCAATAAAACATTATTAAAAAATATTGTGCCGTTTAAGAAACATGCGTCTCGTTTCTCATAAACGTAACGTAAATGATCCTGTGCCACAAATAAATTCATCAATCGACAACTGAAATTTTGTTCGACGATGTTGTTCTTTGGAAGTGAAAGAACATTCAAAACTTGTATACATTTGTCGTACTTTTAACACCAACAAAAAAATGGCTTCCCATTACATCCCATGAAGAGATTGGGGAGAGCTTCTGACAACCAGTGAGCTGTGCACTTTCTAGTTTTACATTGACTGATTGAGACCTAAAGTTTAACACCGACTCCGAACGGTATTTTGAGAAGCTTTTTTATCGCTAAATACTCGATGGTGATAGTGACACAGTGAAGCGAGGTGACCGCCGTCGAAAGAAATTTAAGGTGGTCAGAGCAGGGACCATGCACAAGAACCGCGCACGCAACCATTGCACCACCGAAGGCCAGCATTTAGCAGATATTATCTTTCATACATAATTGTTATAAGCCAAACTTTCATGCAATAAAATATAATTCAAAAATATTGTACTGATTAAGAAACATCGGCCTGGAACACGAAAAATACCCTATACTTGTGATATATGCGTTTCGCTTCTTATAAACGTAAATGATCCTTTGCCACAAAAAAAACCTCAATCGACAACTACAATTTTGTTCGTGGGAAACGATGTTATTCTTTGGAAGTGAAAGAACAATCATAACTGCATTTATATCTCGTACTTTAAACAAATAACCACATTAAATAGATACATCAGTCGAATGTATCACAAATATTTGTGAAATTGTTAGTTCCAGTCAAAAACAAATATTCGTTCCCCATAGGAGTCCTTCCTGTAATGCAAAGTACAAATACTCTATTACATCCGCACAACCAATTGCAAAATCTCACCCTGGTGGACAAAACAGACCAGAAGCAATTCCAATTTGGAATATATTACCGCCGTGTACTACTGATTGTCGTATTTGCTATAGTATTTAATAATAAAATAAGAGCCCAGTGCATCGGTGCATAATGCGATTATAACATTTAACGTGTATGCAATCATATTATATGTAAATTTAGTTAAATGATATAAACAAATAACCTCTGCAGAACAATATGCGGAGGCAATACATGTGAATCGAGTACAGTACCGGGTTGTTAGATTATGGACGTAAATAATAAAATAACATTTCAAAGTTGTTTGTTTAACTACTCGCTTTAATTGTATGTGAAAGGTCGCTTAAATGCAGATTAACTTTTCGCTTCAAACTGCACAGAATTGCAATTGTCAATGTGAATCATCATCAATACATCTCAATAGAGCATATACGTTGTCTGAATGTGGCAATGCATGCTCGTTTTATTTTAGCGATGATAGCTTATTTGTGTCAGCTTAAGTCAAATTAGTCAATTGAGTATGAGTGTAACGCACACAAGTATATTTGGGTTTCAAATGTTCCCAATGTACACTAAAACGGATGCGGATCGGTTTCGAACTCGTAACGATTCCGTAAAATCATAAAAAACCGAAATGTGGATTCTCGAATTCGTTTGGAACCCCGTTACGAGTTCGTAAAAATATAAAAAAACGAATCAGTGAAATTGTGATTTGACGAATCCGTCTCGAATTCGTTACGAGACCGTAACAATAAAAAAAGCTACCCAATGTGCACAAAGACGGATGCGAATTCGTTTCAAACTCGGTACGAGGCCGTCAAATCATAAAAAAAGCGAAATGTGAGTTCTCGCATTCATTGCGAACCCGTTACGAGTTCGTAAAAATATTAAAAAGCGAATCAGTGAAATTTCGATTTGCCGAAATCATTTAAAAAAACGAATCCGAAACGGATTCGAATATGAAGTTCGTTATGAGTTCGAGACGAATATCCGTTTCGGACAAAATGTCGGAAGAAACGGATCCGTCTCGAATTCGTAACGGATTCATATGGAACATTGGGTTATAATGACTTCAGATACCTAAAAAATAACAATCTTGAGATGGCAACTCTCTACATTATTAGCCAGTCTTAATATTTTGACTTACCCTTTAAGGAGCTGGCTAGACTCATTTCTGCAAAAGTAAGATCGGTCGACTTCTTCTTCAGCCCATAACAGTACAAGGCAACTAAAATTCGTTGGAGAAACCTATTTGCAACAAACAAATATATATTTTTATTAGAAACGAAAAATATGTAGCATATCCGTTTAGAAAATAGGCGCTGCTGCAGAGTGGACTATACTTTAGAAAAGCCCGGATAGTGAAACATCCATCTTCTTTCAAATATTCTAAAAGGCGAACTTACAACCATTGATTAAATTTTTGGTATAATTTAGTCAAAAGTACTATATTATTAAAACAAACTACTATAAATAAGGAATTCTCAGTAATACGGCATTTACACCGACAAAGATTAACGCATTTCGTAGGTTAACCCACGCTATCCCAGAAGATTGCTCATACAATCTTAATCTGTAATATCTGAAGTTTAATTTTTAGCCTCATTTTAAACTGGCGTACATTTTAATGCAACGTTGTTAATTACTAAAAAAAGCAACCATAATAAAAACATACATAAAAAGTCAACTGTTTGGCAGATTGAAGCCGATCAAACTCTTATATACGCGTACCGCGGTGTCGGTCTAAGCACGATGTTGTCAATTGAAATACCAATTTAATTTCAAATTGGGTGCAGTAAACTGCAGAGATTAGGGAACAAGGTTATCGCTAACCTGGTCGCGATAAACGGCGGTCTAAATGCGGTATTAAACTACGGTTACACCTACCAAGATTATCGCTTTTTCGGGATTATAAATGTAAAACTCTATTTGAAAAAAAGGTCGTTAATCCTTTAGATTGCTATTTTTAAATTTAGTATTTTATTTATTTATTTATTTTTGTGGAAGTGGCAACTCTGAAATTTGGCAGCTGTCACTTATGTTTATTCCGATTATTAGAAATGGAACGCCTTGCGAAAGAACAACGCGTTACAATTGTGAAAACTCGTTACAAAAATTTGGAAAGTTATGCTGAGACCGCCCGGAAACTTCGTGAAATTTTCAGTCTAGAAAATGCACCTAATGTGTCAACCATTCGAAGAGTGGTCAAAAACTTTGAAAAAACTGCGTCGGTTATGAACAGTAAGACCACTGCGCATCAACGAACCGGTCAGTCTCTTGAAAACGTTGCTGCTGTAAACGAGAGTGTCCCCAAAAACCCGAAAACATCAATTCAGCAGCGAATTTTGACAAAAGACCTCCACGTTCATGCATACAAAATTCAGCTTACTCAGGAGCTCAAACCAGCATACCATGGATAGGGCCGGCAATTCGTTCAATGGGTAATGGAGCAATGTGAAGTCAATGCCAACTTTTCAAAAAAAAGTCATCTTCTACGATGAAGTGCATTTCCATCTGAATGGTTTCGTGAATACACAAAGTTATCGAATTTGGGGATCAGAAAATCCCCATTCAACCCACGAGAAACAAATATACCCACAACGATTAACGATTTTGGTCAAGCGGCGTGATTGGGCCTTACTTATTCGAATATGAGGCCGAAATTGCAGGGACTGTGAACGGCATTCGTTATAAATAGGTATATAATAACGGAGTTCTTGTGCCCTCAACTGGACGACATGTGGTTTCAGCAAGACAGCGCCACCTGCCACACCGGGCATGAAACAATCGATTTTTTGCAGCAACGATTTCTGAACAAATTATCTCAAGAAATTCTGATGTCAACTGGCCAACAAGATCGTGCGATTTAACGCCATGCAATTTCTTCCTTTGGGGTTTTATGAAATCGCGGGTTGATGCGAATAATCCGGAAACAATTCCTGAGCTCAAATCCTACATCCAACGCGTCATCGGTGAGATACAGCCACATCTCGGTGAGAAATTCATGGAAAATTTCATGAAAAGAGCAATGGCCTGTCATCAGAGCCGTGCGGACCATTTGACGGATATTTTATTCCATACTTAATCGGATCATGTCTTCTTTACAATCTAATAAAAAAAATCAAAACTACCTCAAAATATACGTGTTTTTATTTTAAAATGAAAAAGTGCAGTATTACTGAGACAACCTTATTTATAATTATGGGTTTATAATTATTATAATTTTGTAATTTTAATTCCAAATTTAGTTTTTGCATATATTTTCCCTGAAATGAAGTTGAATCCAAGTTCCTTGATTTGCTTGTTCGTTTTATTTTTCTTTGTTAAAATCTAGAGCCACAATTCAAGTGCCAGATCACTTTCCAGCGAATTCGTGTATATTCACTTGTTCATTTTGCACCTGATCACAAACGTTTGCTGTGTTTGGCGTAAAAATTAATTACAAAAATCTTAGGATAAATAAAATGTCGTTTACTACTATATAAACGACGTTTCCTAGAAACCCTTTCATTTGATGCAAATGTTTCAACTGTTGCGTTCAACGCTTAGTATAAGTCGCAAAATAAGTATGTTTGCGGCAAGCGACTTCCAAACTTTTTTCCTTAAGGTGTAAAAACTTTTATGGTACAGGGTGTCTCAAATGGAAGTTAATATTTTGTGAGTCGATAAAATAAAAACTAAGATGTTTTTAAAAAAAATATGAAGCCTGTGTTAGATAACACGGGCGCATAGGTCAGACGTAGAATACGTTAGTCATTTTGCAATTAAAATATATGAATTAAATATAATTTTTGACAAATGATTTAAATCTATAAAATTTATCTTTAATTTTTATGTTAAAAATTTAGGATAGTTTTTTAACAAAATTTGGGTACACTTTATATCAATGCGATGCACTTTTGAAAACAAGTGTAAATACTGCATGTGGCAACACTGGTTCTGTTATGTTCACATAAAACATGCATTGTCATTATACTTCTTCTCTTTCTCACACTGGTTCTGTGATGAACACACAGATAATCGTACTGCATATGAAAATTAATACAAAATTTGAAGGAGTTAAATTTTGATTTACTTATAGAATCAAAAAAATTATATGTAGCAATATGATTATTTAAATACAAATCGAAAGAAGACATATTAAATATGTTACGACCATACTTGAATTTTCTTCAATGCATGCATAAAGTATTAAAAACTTATAATGAAAGTGACAAACATTTTCTCAAAATTTTGTGCTCCAGATCAACACCCCTACCTTACCGTGTAACGTATTCTACGTTAAAATGTTAATTAATTACACTGTTGTAGTTTTATTATTGTATCGGTTAGAGGCAAGCCAACTGAGTTGATCGGTACACCTGAAATATCTGTATCATGTGCAATTTTTTAAAAAATCGATTTTTAAGAATTTTTCAAATTTTCCTGCACTTTTTTTTAAAAAAAAATTTTTCACTGACTACATTTAGCAATATTGTAGCCACGGTAAAGCTGAACAACTTTGGTGAACATATTAATATAAGTACAATCTGAACGTGTCTAGGCACCCTAACTAGCTCATAAAACCACTTTGAAAATTAAAAATGGTAATTTTTTGTAATGTCATCATAACTCAGGAATGACGTGACCGATTTTGGCCAAATAAATCTAAAAAAGTCAAGAATTACATAACCGTTAATTTAATTTTACACTACTTCTGTGTGTAACCAACGGTTTCGTAGTTTAAAACAAAATATGGTGAAAAAAAATTGTTTGGTTAAAAAATTACAATTTCTTAAGTTTATAAATCATCAGTAAACATAACAAACGGCCAAAAGTGTTAAGTTTTACTAGTTAACGCTAAAGCCACATGACCTATAAACAAAATAAGACCTGAATCATGAAAATGGATGGACGCGTTTCGCTCTTATTCCGAATCTCTCATTTTGTAAAGAATTTAGATTTTTTGTTTGGGCTGCATAATGATGAGTAATAAATGGTTTTAATTGTATTGAATGAATTTTTAAACATATTATAAATTAAATACTTAATACATATTGTAAATAAGATACATATTAGTGTTACAACAATTTAGAGGAATAACATTTTTAGATTTCAGTTTCCAAATTCATTTTCAGATTCCAGCATAGGTCGGCCAAAAGAGAATCCAATCTTCCAACTGCGCTGAAATCTGGTGAAATCTTTCGCCGTGCTCGTCAGATTCACTTGGCAATTGCAGACCAAATTTGTCCTGGTGATGATGTAAAAATGGATTTTCAAAGACATATACACAACAATAGTTTCGCAGGATGGCATCTTACTTTCCACATAATCACGAAAGTTTTCTACTCGATGAATACTAAATACATTTTCCATGACGTGAAGTTCTTCGTTAAATACACCTAAAATAAACAAGTTAAATTTTAGTAAAATAAAAATGTACTGATAGTATGCAATTATTCACCTGACTTGGTATTTCTATTACCCAAATGCGAAAAAATATACTGCAACCAGTGTTGCCAGAAGTGACGATTTATCGTCATTTTGACGATTTTTAGTCACAAAAATATAAAATGACGATGTGACGATTTCAGCTTCTGGATTGACGATTTTTAGTCTATTCCAAAATTGAAATTGTTGGCAATGCAAGAGCGACAGCTATATACTATATTTAAACATAAACTTAACCCATCAAGGGACATTGGGTAGACAAACTCCCCACAAATGGAACCATTTATGAAATAATAGAATTATCGATATTACATTTTTGTAGACGGGCTGGGGAAGTATAGAACTATTAAAAACTTACGATATTAATGTATAAAACATACCGTGTCAATAATATACATACATATGTATGTAAATACCCTAAATATTATCTGTGTGACGTTTAATCAAATTCACACAATTGAATCGGGGGTCAGCCAATTAGGGGTTAATGAAAATTATTCATGAAGGACAAAAACTGCATCGACTCTTCTTTTTTACCCTATAAAATATAAATTTACAATTCCTGTTCACATTTCTTTCAGAAATCTCCAGTGTTGTTTTATTTTTGTATTAAGCCGCCAACATTCTGCGTCTTGACGCCAGGGAAATAAAAAGAATTCTAATTTTTGTCGTTTACGCCAGAACCGACGTCAAATGCCAGCTTTTGTTTTTCTTCCATAAGAATACGTGTACAAATTTGTACCGCCTACGTTATCGCTCCGATTGTGTTCGTACACATATTTGTCAACTCTGTTCGTTGGTTGTTTGACCAATAGTTGAAGAGATTTCGGAATAGAGTTTAAATAAAGATATATGAATTTTAAAAATATTACTATAAGATATTGATTTAATTGCTTTGTTTTACTGTTTTCCCCCCACAAAAATATTAATATTTGGTACAGCAATTGCAGTTTTTAATGTTGACGATTTTTTGACGATTTCGAAATATTTTTTTGACGATTTGACGATTTCTGCACCTCCAATTTGACGATTTGTGACCGACTGTATCTGGCAACACTGACTGCAACCATTCAAATGATGGCTCGCTGTTCCGTGCTGCCAGTTATTTAATGAAGTTCTTTACAATCCCCACTTTAATATGTAATAGGGGCAGGTAACTCTTTCCATCAGGTAAGTTCTGTATGGATGACATTCGCTTGACCGATTGCCTAGTTCTTTCCGCGGTAACCAGTCAAGTTTTTGATACTGTGCCTTATATCTGGAATCCCATTCGCATAAATAGCGCATATTTTTTTGGTGTAGCCTGTTTGAAGACCACAAAGTAATACTACTTTCAAATCAGCACAAATTTTCCATAGATGCTCATTGTACTTGAAAGAATTCTGAATTAACTGCATGGAATTGTATGTTTAGTTTGTATTTGTTGCAAGCGCGATTGGAACAGGATTTTTTGTATTGTCGAAAAATAGGAGTTCTGCTTTGAGGCTGCTTTTCGAATCGTCTAAAATCAACTGCCATTTATCTGGTTTGTATGCGTAACCCATGGCCGGCATCAAGCCGGAAATGTCATAACAATACGCGAATGAACTGTTGTCGTTGCGTGGGAAATAAAGGGTTTTTCAACAGAGACGCTACAAAAGTAAATCGATAGGGACAGCAAACGAGGCCATATTTTTCCCCGCTCTTTTGACATTTCTCTTCAGTAAGGTTTGCCATTTCATCATGGAAAGATATACGAGCCAACAACGAGTCGAAATTATTAAAATTTACTACCGAAATTTGGAGTCAGTGGCCTCAACTTTAAGAGCGCTACGTCCAATTTATCGTCGTCATAATTTCTGGCTGAATGGCTTCGTCAATAAGCAAAATATGCGTCATTGGTCAGACAGCAATCCACACGTAATCCATGAGTCATCATTGCATCCCGAAAAAATTACGGTTTGGTGCGGTTTATGGGCCGGCGTCGTCATTGGGCCGTACTTCTTCTGTGATGATCAAGCCCGGCACATTACTGTGTATGCGAATCGCTACCGTTCAATGATAACCGAATATTTTTGGACCCAATTCGATAATATGGACTTGGAGGACATGTGGTTCCAACAGGACGGCGCCACAAGCCTCACAGCGAATGCCACGATCAATTTATTGGAAACCAAGTTTGGTGAACGTGTTATCTCACGAAATGGCCCAGTCGATTGGCCGCCTCGGTCGCGCCGTTAGATTATTTCCTGTGGGGCTACGTCAAGTCTATGGTCAATGCCAACAAGCCAGCGACGATTGATGAACTTCGTACGAATATCGAACGTGAAATTGCAGCAGTATCGACCGATTTATGATTGAAAACCGTCGAAAATTGGGGTCAGCGTCTGGACTTCTACAAGCATGCCCGTGGTGGCCATGCAAAAGAAATCGAGTTCCACACATAATGGCATCGAACGTACTTTCACAGGAATAAAGAATTTCATTGGTATCTAAAACCGGTATTGTTTTATTTAAAAAAAACTTTTGTATCGCTCTTATTGAAAAACCCGATTCTTCAAAAACTCACGCTGGCAGCCGCGAGCCCCATAAAATTGTACGCTTGGTGCCAACATGTTCACCGCTTTCAGTTGTTTGGCGATGATGATGGACTGTGCTTGAGATGTAGGATGGATGGTATAGGGTCTATACAGGCTCACACTCGATTGTGGCTCAGAATTGGGCGATTTTGGTATGTATTCTGAAGTGGGACCCTGCTGTCTTGGAATCAGAACGTCATATGAATGTGGTGTTGGTCTTTCTACTCAAAACAAAGATATTATTCCCGAATACGTATCATTTAGCAGTTTCATGGTTGGTTGGCTCTGACCAATTTTTAATTCTGAGAGTCATAAAAAAATTATAAACGTTTGTTTCAAAGAATTTTGTACATAACAGCGAGGGAAAATTATTACTCCATTTATTACACATTTATGTTGCATAATTATTCATCATTATGCAACTCAAACAAAAAATAAAAATTCTTGGCAAAATGAGATACCTTCACTAAATTCGGAATAAGAGCAAAACACGTCTCTCCATTATCATGATCGAGGTCTCATTTGGTTCATAGGTCATGTGAGTTTAGCATTAACTAATAAAACTTAACACTTTTTGCCATTTGTTATGTTTACTGATTTATAAAATTAAAAAATTTTAATTTTATTTTAAATTTTATATTTTATTAAATTTAAAAATTAAAAAATTTTAATTTTATAACCAAACAATTTTTTTTCACCATATATTTTTTTTAAACTACGAAACTGTTGGTTATACACAGAAGTAGTGTAAAATTGATTTGGCCAAAATCGGTCACGTCGTTCTTGAGTTATGATGACATATACAAAAAATTACCAAGTGGTTTTATGAGCTAGTTAGGGTGCCTAGACACGTTCAGATTGTACTTATAGTAATATGTTCACCAAAGTTGTTCAGCTTTACCCTGGCTATAATTCATAGTCATTTCATTTATTCAGTCTATGCAATTTTGAGGAACTACATAAAGTTTTTGGGGGTTGGTTCATTTTACACATTTTTTCTGCAAGTTTATAGCTACATTTGTGCCGAAGACAGGAAACCAAAATTTCAACTGGTTTGCGAGATAAGGCCGTTTGAAAAATTGCATATTCTTCGGAAAACTTAAGTGTTAGGCAAAATAAACATGAGACCATAAAATCCGAACAGAAGCTAAACTAGCAAAACCAAAATAGAGGTTTGTTAGTTTCGACAAGTACTTCGAGAAATTCCACAAGAGAAGGAGATTCTGATAATAAGGGTAAATGAGATGTTGTGCCCGATTTTGACATCAATAAATCATTTATACGGAACTATTACTTTGATTTCATGTGGGGAGTAACAGAAAGAATTTACCCGCCCAATTTTGGCGCCCGTTCACTTGTTTTAATTTTCATTACCATATCTCATTCTGCTACTGTACCTCACCTTTGCCAAAATCAGAAACAAAAAAAATATACATATATACATTTCTCCTATATGTATTTATAACATTTAAGGGAAATCGATTTGAATTCGCATTCATTTATCTTCAAACGTAATAAAACCACATAATTTCCCGCTGTTAAGTATCACGCAGTCAGTCAGTCCTGCCGTTCCTCCTCCTCAAGTCGACGAACCATAACCTAGCGTTGCCAATTCAGGCCACAAAGAGGAAATAACATGTGAATAATGTTTATGGGAAGATATAAAAACATATTTTCATAAAAAATTAGTAACACTCAACTCAAACGCCAAGACTACGAAATAAAATACAAATTTCGAAGAGCAACCGCAACGCCAAAAAAAGGCGTTACACAATTTCATTAGACCTAAATACGAGTACATGAATGTGGCCAAGGGGGCGCGGGGGAGAGTGAGAAATTTCATTGTGGGTGCGATTGAAGTGAAGAAGTCTGCTTACAAATCGCATTCACAAGGACTCAATCCCACACCCACACACAGCCGCAAGTAATTTAAGGACATCATATGTTGAACCAGGAATTTATGATGCTCGTTATTGTAGCAGCCACGCAGGGCCGTGTATCCAAAGATATGAGCATGGATTGGCGATGTGTGGTGGCATTCACCAAGGAACGACGGTATTCTAAAGTGTATTGAATCATTAATAATTAATTGATGATTTGCGGTTTAACACCTTATACTTGTTACATACACATACATACAATGTACTTTAATACATATGTATGTATATGGATATGTATATGTATATGCATGGGTATGTGAATATCTGATGCCAGGGCGGAAGGAAGTGTTTTCTAAAGTAACATTACACAAATTCATTTCATGTCAATCAAGTGAAACTCTTTAAATCTACATAGAATTATGGTGGTACTAGGAATTTCAGCAACAATATGAAGTTGTTTAAATGGAACCATAAACAGAAGACTAATCATCGGTTTGACAGACAGAACTTGAATGAAATTCCCTACTTGTTTTACGTTTAAACACCAAAATGATACAGTAGACTTTTAAATTACCTTTAATTATCTGATGTTCGCCATTTAAAAAGCATTTCATTATCACTTGATCTGAAGCGCTGGCCAAGAATTTGTACCACATTTTCGACAAAATAAATTTGTGATTTTAATGGGATAAGTTTCCCAGTAGTATGAGATCTATTAAATAAAGACTGCAACCCCCTGTGCTGTAGGAAAACGACAGAGTCATTTAGAAGTTATGCACCGTAGCGTATGATTAATATTTTTATGTAGAAACGACTTGATTACCAGTATTGGAGACCATAATTCGATTCTGCGGTACTGGGGCCTAATTGTGTATGACGATAATCGTCCAAATGATACTGATATGTCGATAATGACGCATCATCTGTCATTTAAAATATATGTGCGATTGAAGCACTTGGCCAGATTCCCCACAGAATTTTCACTCCAAACAGAATTGATAATACAGTTGCCAAGCATATCGTCACCTCAGTATGGGAGCCATACATATGTATTTTGTGTGTTTTTCAGTCAGGGCTGCCATATGACTTAAAAAAATGATATATATCTATTGGCCTTTTAAGATATACTGTTAGAGATCTGTTTGATGGAATAATATATTGTTTAAAATTTCTATTTTGTTCCTATTTTAAACATAAAATGGCATTATATCGAATTCAGGTTTTTGAGACTTAAATCACTCCAATACTGACGTGACGATATGGTCAATCCAGTTGCAAGAAGTGACAGACATTGTCCGAACCAAGACACCGGCGATGTTGTAACTTTGAGTCGCGACCTGTTATTGGTACTGGTTGAACTGCACAACTCGCAGTCGGCTACGTTTACTTCCGCGTTGGAAGTCGGAACCTTACAGTTCCGAAGGTCGACAACAGTTTGTCTCCACAATACTTTAACAGCTCCATATTTCTCATCGATAATGATGCCGAGATCCAAGTAATTCACCGATACCTGTGGATATCACATCGCAGTTATTAAAACCATCGTATTGTTTCCTCAGCAGTTTGATAACCAAATCGGTCGCTAGGAACCACATCCCTTAGGGCAGACTCAAGTTTCAGCCATTTGACAGAACTAGCATTGGCATCATGATCAGCCATGTCAATGACAGCCAGAGGAGGGTCCATCTCTAGACATTCCTCTGTTCTGGGTTTCTTCGAGCCTGTTAGGACGTCCTCCTCAGAGTTGTTCATTACCTAAATGATTGCCAAGAGGAATAGTCTGGTTCTTACGCTTGGCAGCTTTCAACTGATATTATTAGAACATTTTACTTTCACCCTTTCATATGATCGATGCTCTGTGTGCTTCTGATTTTGCAATCGTTCGCCAGTTTGTTTTCTTCGTAGGTCTTCCGAGAGTCAGACTCGGCAATAATCGACCCTTGGACCCTAGTAGCCTTATTTACTGTACGGAACTTCCTGGAGTCAGTCTCTACAATATCGGACCCTTGGTTCCATGCAGTTGAAGAGTTGGTGTGAGGTATTAGTGGCATCACGTGGGACGGAAGAGTAGGTAAGATCTTCGATACGACTTAATGCATCTGAGTACAATTTATCTTTCTTCGAGAAGCATATGCATGCTCCTTCAAACAATGATTTATGACCTACAATACCCGCTCATATCCCTATATTCGCTACTTCTATTCTTAGTCTTGTCAGATTTGACAGAGATTTCTTGTGTCGTGAGTCTTTGCTCCGGTCAGGGTCGTATAAGATTCAATATCCAGGACCCCAGTGTCTTGCCTGATAAGAGCGAAGAACAGAACAAATCTAATTATATAAGTATTGCCTTCCAATGGGGGCATAGATAATGTTACTATCGCTATTCCTTTCAGGGAGTGAAGATAAAATACTACCATCGTTGTCCGAAATCCCGTACGAAACCCCCATTTGCTCGTCAACGACGATAATATTATTTGATAGATCATTTACATAATCATGACGGTGATACTTACACGCTAGAAATGTTGTATTTTCTTGTTGTTTGGAAGCAAACGTAAAGTGTTTGTACTTGTCGTAAATATAGTGTTTTTGCATCCAAACACATTGTGTTTGCTATTCAATATAAAAACAATAAGAACAATGTAAGAAAAAAGATACAAAAACGCCGCAGATCTTGAATTCAGAAATAGTTTATGTAATATGTTGCTGGTCCTCTGTTTTAGCATGTAGTTAATGGCGGCCATATAACAGAATTTTCTTCGATTGTCTGCACCCGTTTACAGTTCCTCCTCGAACTGTACCGCTCCACTAACTTATATACCTGCAGCCGTTGAGCAGGCCGCCACCTGCTGACTCCCATGGTAGTCTGAGCTTAACAGTACAATCTCTATAAAGACGTCGTCTCCCCAGATATATTTTTCGAACGAATATTTACACCGAAAGTGTAAATTAGTGATGAAAAGTTGTATACTGCCTCTTATTGTCACGTGTCCTAAACCGAACCTAACCAAACCTAAACCGAGAGTTAGCTAACATGCAGATCCGCCGCTGCAACGGAAATGGCTTCATTAAATCAAGTAGTTCCGTCACCGTGGGGAATATGTTTTATTGCCAAGATGGTTATTCGTTGCTCGATATAATTAGTTTCTTTATTCTACCAAATGTCTCACTGATAACAGCTGTATACAATTGATGTATAAGAACAACATACGATCATTACAAAAATTCAAATATAACTGACATTGGCCTGAACATTCGAAAACCTATCTCACACAAAAGTTCAGTTATGTATGTATTCCAGATCAGCTAACCTCAGAGCAACTGCAACTGTACGAGAATGCACAAGTAAAAGCAGTACATAGAGGAAAATATCCTTCTGCTTTTGTTGTCGGAATAAATGACGATAATACCGATTATCCCTACGAACTTCCAATGTATGAGGCATTCACTAATTTAACTGTTAGTGAAGATGATGTATTAAATGGTCTGAGAAGATTGAAGTATTCTAATTCGCCTGGAGGCGATGGCGTCCCTGCGTCGATGCTAATAGTATGTGCTGATGAATTATGCATTCCTCTCATGAACATTTTCAATAAGTCCCTTCGTTTAGGTTATTTCCCATCTTTATGGAAGAGGAGCTATATCATTCCGTTATATAAGAACGGTAATAGACGATGTGTTGATAATTACAGGGGAATAGCTAAATTAAGTGTTATTCCAAAGTTGTTTGAATATTTAGTAACTCTGAAGATTATTCGATCGGTTTGCGCTGTCATTCCACCCTACCAACATGGTTTTATTAAGAATAGGTCGACTAGTACAAATTTATTGGAATTAACGTCCCATGTTTTTAAGGCTTTTTCCAATCGTTGTCAGACTGATGTCATTTATACTGACTTTAGTAAAGCGTTTGGCACTGTTGTTCATGATCTCCTCATATTTAAATTAGATAAGTTAGGATTTCCTCCAGGTCTATTGAAGTGGATATCTTCGTATCTTGCAGATCGTACACAGCGAGTTATGTTTAGAGGTTGTTTGTCTAAAACATATTTGTTACATCTGGCGTTCCCCAGGGAAGTCATTTAGGACCCCTTCTGTTTGTTTAATATTTAAATGATTTACCTTCAGCTATTTCGTTCTCGAAGATTTTAATGTACGCTGATGACGTTAAACTGTTCTTGTCATTTAAAAACTTGGATGACACCAATCGATTACAGTCTGACCTTTCTAGCTTGGTCAAATGGTGTACTATTAATGGTATGTCCTTGAACTTGAAAAAATTTAAAAAACTGTCTTTCTCTCGAACATCTATAATGCCTTGTGCGTATACTGTGGGATCTTACATTTTGGAAGGAGTAAACTCTTTCATGGACTTGGGTGTAGTATTAGATCAGAGACTTCGATTTCATCTCCACATTGATAGTATTATTAATAAAGCCTTATCTATTTTGGGATTCATCAAAAGGTGGTCTAAGGAGTTTGCTGACCCATATATAACGAAAAGTCTTTTTGTTGGTCTAGTTAGGCCCTCCCTTGAGTATTCATGCGTAGTTTGGAGCCCATACTATAACGTGTATATAGATAGAATTGAGTCAATCCAGAAAAAATTTCTCTTATTTGCTTTACGTGGTTTAGGCTGGAATCAATCGGAAAATTTACCACCTTATGAAAACCGTTTAAAACTTATTGACCTTCCTACACTTGAACGAAGGAGATATATGTTAAGATCTATGTTTATTATAAAATTGATAAACGGTCAAGTTGATTCAAAATTTTTGCTCAGTAAAATTCGTTTTAATATACTTTAATATCCTTTAAAATTGTCTGTGTCAAGATCTAATTACGATTATTATAACCCGGTCCGCATTCTATTTCTTCTTTATAATGATCTTTATATTTATCTACCGTTTTTTGAACCATTAGCCAGGGTGAAAAAGTATATTATTTACGAATTTACACATGCTATGGTTGCCAGTTCATATCATTCGAATCGTTAAATCAATGTAACGCTTGTAATGCCGTTAGGATTGAATAAAGTCGTTGCATTTTATTACCTCAATTCTTTTGCCTGCAAGAATCATTTCTCCGACGATTCTTGAGTTCTATATGCTCCTGGTTGCTGAGAATTTCTTCTACTGATGATGTCGTGTCCAATTATTGCTGCTCCTTATTCCTGTTGATAGTTGTTTCTTATGTTTAATGATTTTTTAAAAATACAAACTTTGAATTTTTTTTCACCATATTTTTTTTTATACGAAACTGCGAAATTGTTGATTACACTGAGAAATAGTTTAGGAATAGATTAAAGGTATTGTAATCCAACATTTTTCTAAATCTATTTGGATAAAATCGGACTCGTCGTTCCAGAGTAATGATGGCACATATACATACAAGTTGGCATAATTTTTAAGATACAAAGTTGGCTTTATGTGCTATTTATTGTGACTAGAAACGTTCAGATTGTATTTGTATGTTCACAAAAGTTGTTCAGCTTTATGATGGCTTTAATTTTGGCTAATACTGTGAGTAAAAAATTTGGAGTTCCTTAAACTTATGCTGAAAAACGTGGAAAAACTATTTATTTTTTCAAAAAAAGTCCAGGAAAATCTCAGAATTGGTAAAAATCGACTTTTTCAAAAATGTTACGTGATACAGACATTTCATGGGTACCAATCAACTCAGTAGATTTGTCTCTAATTAAGCACAGTAGGTGGGCGTTTGATAATGAACTTGTTACGCAGTACGAAACTGGTCATGCCAGCGAGTGTGCTTCGCTGAATAATCGATTATTCCAACAAAAACGAACCATTTTTCATTCGGGAAAATTTATCAGACTTGAAATTTATCCGACATTAACATGCAATCTAACAAAAATAGTGCAATTGCAAGAATTCTAATCAATCCATTCATCTCCTGTTCTTTATTTCGGTCCCACTTATACATTTAGATGAAAAGTATAAATCGTATATTTTTAGTTGGATGAAAACGATTTGAGCTACTCCGAGAACATTTGATCTAACTCCACAAAGTAAATTGCAAATGGAAATTATGACATTGTGGTATTCTCATATAAAACTAGTGCGAGGTCCAAAAATGCTTCATGCTTACACCTTCATTTTGAAGATTACAATGAAGGGGGTTTTAAATATGACAAGAATAAAATGTTTTAGCTTTAATAACGGGTGGGCCATTTAAAGCTTCCGCATCTCCCGACCGTCGGAGGTGCAATGGTAGTGGGCGGCTCGTGGGTTCGATCCCTGCTCTGATCACCTTACATTTCCTTCGACGACGGCCACCTCGCTTAGTGATAGCGACACTATCGAGTACTTTGCCATGGAAAAGCTTCTCAAAAATACGGTTCAGAACTGGAGTAAATCTTTAGGTCCCAATCTGTGAAAAATTAGAACGCGCACTGGTTGTGAGAAGCAATCCCCAATCCCTTCATTGGATGTAATGGGAAACGGTATTTTGTATCTCCCGACTTCACCGCTCCAAACTCCTTCCTGTGGGGTTATTTGAAGTCCAAAGTATATGTTAACAAGTCACGGACCCTGGAAGCTTTGAAAGACAATATTCTACATACATGAACAGCCCAAAACATAAGAAAAGCGATGGAAAATGCGGGAAAATTAGCACATTGTGCCATTCGCTCTGGTGGCGAAATAATTTGTGTTACTTTCTTTATTATTACCAAAAAGCATTAGGAATGTGTAAATGGTCCACCCCGTACCATTTAAATCTCAACATTTTTAAAACGTCATTTATATTTTTTCAAACATAATACTTGATTCCATAGCAATCAGTTTCGTCGCCTAAATGACAACGCCGCTGCAGCAACGTTTTCGCTTCGCAACTTTAAATGTTAGACAAAGACACTGTGGGGCGAACCTGAGAGCGGCAACGAAGTTAACTTAGTGAGTGGACACAGAATACAACGCGTTAAATTTTCTGTTTAATGTACAGGTGGGCAGCTATGTACACATATATACACGCAATGCAAGGACCACAATACTCTCTTATATAGTGTAAAATACTTGACCAAGACGTTAGGACAGATGGTGTTTCTTGATTTATATTCAGTGTCATCTCTTCCGAAAATAGTAATTAGAATACATTAGTATAATGTACATCAGCACAAAATTCAAATCAGAAGATGCCAACCATTAAGCCTGACTTCCCTAATATCAACTCGTTCAAAAGTTATTAATATCTAACAAAAATACTATTAAATAGTGACAGTGAAAGGCTTGTTTTTGCTCGTCCTTTGTATCAAAATATTATACTAAAACTTTAAACAATAAGACCATAATACAATGTAGATTATCTTCATTGTCCTTGTTATAAACACAACATTAGAGCCAACAGTTTGTTTTACTGGTAAAACTTTTTTAAACAAGCCATTATTTTAATTATTTGAAAGCAACTAAAACTCCTGGCACTTTCGCTTTTATATCACCGACATCGCCAACAGCATCGACACATCCACTCGTACAGGCTCCTTCTTATCTGTGTGTTCTCGGTTGTATGTGGAGTTTTGCTAAAACGAAAAAGTTTCCCACCCAACAAAGTCTATTCGGAGCATAAAAGCCACAAAAGTGGTAATAGTGTTTATCACATCTCCTGCCCTCCTTGGGCTCACTCCGCGTGCACTTTAGTGTTCTCAAAACTGTTTTGAGGAACAGTGAAAAGCCACGTAAATTATTAAATATTTCATAAAGTTTGTCCAATGAATGAGCAGCGTTTGAAGGAGCGAGCGAGTGTCTGAATGAATGGAAGAATAACCAAACTAAACACATTCATTTATGAAAAGTTTTCCATGATTTAATTGCATTTAAGTCAACAATCCTTGTTGATTCGCAACGAACCGACAGCAAAATGGTACATTGTGTTTGGTATTTAAGCCGTCTTCTTGTTGAATGTCAAGATGCGTTTACACGCACTTGACACAACATTAAATTAAGCCTTCTTCTCGCAATTCCGGCAAAAGTTTCTCTCACTTGCCGCATCCCACTCGTCGTCTCGTCTCATCTCATCTCGTGTTGTTTTTTTTTGCTGGCCCAGAACTGATTTTACGGGTGCTGATGCACGAAGAAAACTTTACTAAATAGCAGCATATAAAAGTGGAAAAGTACTTTGCTTAACATCGTCAACAGGACATGGAATTGGAGAAAGCGAAGAAGCTGCGCCCCTGCCAGGGAACAAACACATATTTCGAGGGGGAAAAGTTTACTTGCAATTCACGCTTGACTTTTACTTTTTATTTGAGTTATAAAGATTATTATGTACTCCACTTCCACTTTGGCATTCACTTTTGCGATGGATTGCATAGTTGGCAACCAAGTGCTGCTCCGCGAACTTCTCAAATAGTTTTAATGTAATCACTCTTCGAGTAATGTTCATCACTCCCAGATATATTACTGATGGGAAATGGAAATACATATAAATGAAAATAGTGACTAAGACGCTGATGCCGATGAACATGAACATGAATCAGGGAACGCAGCAGTGAGGTGGACAGTTTTGCACTTAACATAAACAATTTTAGTATTTATGAAGATCCCATTTTCAATTTATAAAAATATATCCGTGTGTGTGTGTGTGTAAGGGCAAGGAGCAAGAAAAGTTTATGTGTTCAATGTCACATTTATGGTGGGAAGTAAAACTTTTTGTAACGAGTATTTCTTTCAAACTATAATGACGCACAAGCAGTTAAAATTTAGAACGCACTGTTATACATTATGTTTGGCATTTTGAACTTTTTATCCAAACTTGGAAAATTTTGAAGAACTTTGTATAGTCTTCCGTGTAATCGATCATAGCTTAACAAATGGTCAATGTTGAGTAACCATTGAGTTGGTGTTGAAGTGCTACGACTTGATGTAGCCGATTTGTCAAATGCTTCACCTATCCTTATAACGGGTTGTACACCTCAGACGTTAGTCCATTTTCAAAAGTTAGATGTTGCAGGAATCGTTGATTAACCGGCAATATCATTTTGAGGACGTCGGTGGTGTAATTGTTAGTGCGTGCGGCTCTTGAACAGGAGAACGTGGGTTCGATCCATGGTAGTGCTGCGACATCGACCTCAAAACATCGATGTTTTACAACATCGATGTTTCAAAAAAGAGACATTGATGTCGATAAAACATCGATCTCAGAACATCGATGTTTTCCAACATCGATGTTTTTGGGAATGTTTCTTTTTTGGTGGCTTTTTTTAGAAATCGAGGTACCAAAATTGAAACAGAAGAGGTAATTTACACCACTGGTCACAAACATCGATGTTTCTTCGATCATCAATGCTTTTGCCGATGTTTTGTATTTGCTGCAATTCTCTTTTAGACATGTGTTATCAACATATAACTTACCCTTTTCCCCGATATAAAGGTGAAAAACTACAAAACTTGATTAAAATAAATAGTTTCCCATTACATCCCATGTTTAACCAGCTGCGCATAATGGTGGTGGTTGGCGTCTGGCGGCGAATAAATGGGTAAATATAAACAATTCAAGTATATATTAATATTTTATGGTTTATATTTCCTTATATTAAGGCAATTTGTTACAATCGTCACACAGAAAAACATCGATGCAAACATCGATATAAACTATAGATGTTGGAAAAACATCGGCACTAAAACATCGATGTAAAAAGTACTCGATGTTTTTGAAAAACATCGATGTTTTCAAAACATCGATGTCGATGTCGCCGCCCTAATCCACGGTCTGATAGCCTCACTATTTCTTCGATGACGGTCACCTCGCTTAGTGATGGCGACACTATCGAGTATACACAGAGAAGAGATTCGTTGTGACAACTATATTTAAAGCCAACTAAAATTGGTGGTTCCTTGGACTATCCCATTAGTCCCGTATCCCCAAATATTGTGCACATCAATTGATTTGTAATTCAGTTTTGGCTGCAAGAACTGAAATATGTAGTTGAAGCCACAGCAACAAGAAATAAATGGGATCTGTCAATCGAGTTTTAGTGGTAGCAATCAAATTATCCTCTAGTGGTGAATAAGTTGGATCAACGAAAAATGTAAAAACGAATTCGCTTGTACCAAATAATATATACTAATAAATCAACTAATTACTTGAATTTAATGGCTGTCACAACCATTTGTTGATGCCATATCCCATTATGAATTTCATAAAAAAAAAAAACAAAAAAAATATTTTTTTATTAAAATTGTGTATTTTATATTTAAATATAAACAAAATTATTATTATTTGTAACCAGGGTTCGTATTTCATGGGTAATGGGTTACCCTGGGTAATTGATTGAAAATATGAAAACATTACAAAAAAATTTCTATATCTCGGAAACGGAGCGCCGAATCGAAAAAATAATAAATTGCTTACCTCGATAAAATGCTTTGACGATAAAATGCTTAAAAAATCGCTAAATCGTACATACATATGTATGTGTTAGCTATTTTTTAAAAAAATTGTTGCCTGTAAAGTCGGTTTTACGGGCGAAGATTTTACGTGACAACGTCTTTTTCTCGGTAGAATATTTATTGATATGAATATAATTAAATTGCACAATAGGAGTGCAATGAACTCACTTGCCCAATGAGTGTTAGAACTCACGGGCGATGTTTTAACATTTATTGAAACTTATGGTTTAGGAAAATAGAAGTAATTTCAACACCATCTAGGTACCTGTGCGATTTCTATGAACACATTATCAAATGTGACATTATAAACAATAAACATATCCTTTATTATAAAATATAAACATTTCTTTTATTATAAAAAATAAACATTTCTTTTATTAAAAACAAAAGAAAATAATTTACTAACCAAAAAGTATTTCAATTCATCATATTCGCATATCGTTTTTAAAGCCGACCGCAGCTCTCTGTTTCGTTTTGGCTACCTAATTCATATGAAAATTTCTACACACAAACATACACTACACATATCATAAAGCCAAAAAACAAAAAACAAAAAAAAACAAAAAATAATACCTTATCCAATGCAGACTGATCTAAATCAATATTCATACACACGCACATATATACGCACATACATACTTGCTCAGTCGTCATATATATGATGTGCCAAAAAACAAAAACACTCACACCACCGACCAACAGCCACTAGAAGCCAGCAAAGCAAATCGTTTCTGGCACACAAGTAAACACATTGCGTTTACTTGTGTTCGGTGACTCATCGTAACGTTACCGGGCGTTACACTTTTTCATAAGTGACTCCCAGCCGCAACCTAATTTAAGACGTTGTCACGTCAAAAATAAGTGATGCCGTATTAAAGACATCCATTGGGTAAAGCTTTCTATGGAAGTAACAACGTTACGAGTATTATTTTTAAGCTTGGACGCAATTTTTTATTTTTAGCGAGTTTCTTACATATTTTGGTAATTTTTTGAAAAAAGAATTCTTCCATTCGATTGGACCACTTCACGAAAAACCCTTAGAAATCTTTACAAATTAGTTTTTTTTTCGATTGGGCGCTCCGTTTCAGAGATGTTGGCATAAGGGCGTTTTAGTGATTTTTGATTCGAGAGACTTAATTTTAGCAGTTTAAAAAAAAAAACAAAAGTGATGCCATATTCAAGACGTCAATTGTTTAAAGCCTCCTCTAGAGGTAAAAAAATATTATTTTTGCGATGGGAGGCACCGTTTTCGAGTTAATGCCATGTTTTATTTTAGGGATTTTCTTATTTTGGCGATTTTTGTTTTGACAGCTATATTTTGAAATGTACAACTATATGAAAAACCTTTAGAAATCTCCAAAAATTAGTAATTATTTCGATTCGACGAAATTTGTTCTAAATTTTTTCCATTTTCCATAAAAAATTGGGTTTACCCTTGGTAACCCACTACCCATCGTCGTGGGTAATGGTTAAAGGCCGCTTTCCCATTCTTCATGTAAACTGGATAATCGTGCATGTAGCTACCCATTATTTTCACCATGCCCTATGGGTAGTGGGTATTCCCGAAGGGTTATACATGTGGGGGTAAATTTAAGGTCCAATTTTTGACTGGTCAATCATCTTTGATCAACGATCAAATATAATTTAAACTCAGAATTCACTTTTAGGCTTATAGTTAATTGCTGCTTAAACAGCCAAACTTGGGCATTAATATTTTGACATGATTTTGACAGAAAACCACAATAAGATCAAATTCAAAGCTTCTTTATTTGTTAATATGGATAATTATAATCACTATCCTAGTTGAAATAACAATAAAAACGTATCATTTAACTCGTAGTGAAGTTAGAACTTTATTTCTGCTCAAGTATTTTCCAATTTTATTAAATATTTTGTATTTTATCACCTCACTTTTGTTTTGCAAATAGCGTCAGTTGGATGCATTGTAACGATTAGCCGATAAATGTATGAATACCGGTTATTTTACGTAGCATTTGCCACTGTTGTCACATGGTAGTAAGATTATTTGACAAAGCACTGAAAAACTTTTTTCGTATTTAAAATCAGATCAAACATAAATCAAAATCAACTGATTACCACTTTAAATAACCAGTCAAAAATTGGGCCTAAGTTAATTTATGGCATCCACAATAATAGTTCCTCCAGACAAGTGTCCTCAATTTGTTCCATATGTTTGTGAAGGAGTCAATAGTGGCGTCAGATTCAACGATTGTGTTTAAAAGTCGCACTGCACCTCAATTTATAGTACTAAGCCCCGTATTCAGTTCATGCGAAATTTTCGTAAGAAATTTTGTCATTTGTCTATCTCTAAACGGAAAATGATCCTGCGGAGAGTTACCACATAACTTTGATTTACATTGCAAATATTTCGTTTAAAATTCCTCTACGCACTCCAATTTATTTTAACGCATGTCGTGTTACTTTTGGTTGTTAAAATTATCAAAATGTCAAAATTCCGGCCCCAAAAAATTATGGAACAATTGTTTTCGTGCGAAATAACTTTGGCGTAACCACCCTGCGATTGATTTTGCCTACGAAATTTTCACAAAGAGCTGAGTACCAAGCAAATGAAAAGAGAGCGAAATTTTCGGTTCATTAAAATTTCGTTATTTCATAAATACCGGGCTTTTATAAAAAAAAAAATCCAATGAGTGCTCGAACTCACGGGCGATGCGTTAACACCTTTTTGCTACACGGTACCTGTTCGATTTCTATGAACACATTCGTAAATGTTACATTGGAAAATAAAAAACAGCGTTCAATCATATGATGACGTTACAGTTAAATAATATTAATACTTAAAATTATTTAAAGACCCAGTGCAAGCACATGTGTCATTATTTTCTTGCTCAATACTTTTTGTTTTATTCCCACAAAAGTCAAAGAATGCAAAGCAACAGACACTTGTACATACATACCATAGAATAACACATACGTAGAAGGTTTTATTCGCTCAATAAATTAAACGTCATAGGTACGATGGAAATTACACAGTGGAGGGTGGAAAATATGGGTTCAATAATACCAGATGGTGGCAATAGTATACAGCGATCCACAAAGGAACTACACCCGAATTTCGTGTTTTTGTGGCAAACTAGTTGTGTTAAATACAATACAAATGAATACCAACGTTAAAAGTCAACAAAAAAGTGCAAAATACATTTAAATTTTTCAGTTCTACACCAAAACGACAGGAAATAGTTAAGTGAACATATTTTGTAACTCCACCTGGTGTATGTAAATTTTAAATTTAATTTGCTCTCATTTCCACAGACCTACCGAGAGAGTGTGAAATGAAACGTCAGATGAGAGAATAAGTTCTTCTATAGTATGTGTTATTCTATGCTCTCTCCAATCCCTTTATGGTGTGCAATGGGAAACCATATTTTTTATCATTTACTATCCATTAGTTTGGTGAGTTCCTGAATAATTTTGAATGATATGTTTTGTAGTCTTTTCACACTAGGCAACATCTTACATCTTCAATCTATTTTTCAAGGATGTTAACATTTCCCTGTATAAATTTGACACTTTGTGATCTCAATATCTTTGAAGAATGTTCCAATAACATTTCGTTTCACAATTTTGAGTCCATCAGTAGAAGAAATTGTATTTTCTAGGAAAAATTACAAAAATAAACAAAAACAGAACACAAGAAGAATTTACAGCAGGTGGTTGCGCTAGAACAACTAAGTTAAATTCTTCTTAAGTCACTGTTAAGTGCATATGTGACTTGCTCCACGAAAAGGGACCTCTGCGCCGAAAAGAAGTTATTGAGAAAAACGCGTTTAAAAAAAGCGCTTCGTTCATTTTATCATTTATTTCATTAATTATGTTCATCTTTACAGGTGATTTGTAAAAAAAACTAAAAGACATAGAAACTTGCGGTTTGCGGCATTTGAAAGAGCGCTTTTTTCCCCTATAAGAATCACTCAAAATGTAAAAAAAAATTTTTCGGCGCAGAGGTCCCTTTTCGTGGAGCAGGTCACATATGTTGTTCGTGCATTTTTGATTACTTAAATCAAAACAATTAAGCCGGAACATTTTCAATAGGCGTTCGCAATGTAAGCAACAGTTTACTTCGAATCAGGATGTTTGTTCTAACAGGTGATACCACTATTACGGCCAATATACCACGACAACAATAAAATATATTTTGTTTTCGTGTCATACGTCAATACGTCAAGAATAAAAGTAAGCCAGAAATTACAAAAACCAAATAAATTTGAATTTTATTCTTCATGTAATGAAATGAGGGGAAAGCAAATCATTTAAGTTGTTCTTATAGCACAACCTCTATTAATTGCATCATGATTCATATGTCAAAAATGTTACATCCAGGTTTGTATTTTGAATTTTAAAAAATGTTAATGTATTTAAACATATTTGCTATTAAATGATTCTACAGATAAAAGTACGTTTTATAATGCATCTTAACACAAATGGGTTCAATTTTCATTGATGTTTTTAATTTTGAAAATGAAATTCGAAGTACAGCGCCATCTACCGCTTAATAGTGTATTATTTATTCGAACAAATATGTTGCTGGAGTAGAAATGAGCAACTTCGGTTACAAATTTGACTAACATTTTTGTAAAAAAAACGAAAAGACATTATGTGAAATTCTGTGTGTGAGAACGAGTTGGCATGAGAAACGAAACTGTGGCTTGCATTGTGAATGCGACTTAATAATAATAACGAAATGAAAAAGTAAACGTTTGGCGGTAGTCATTCTTCATTTTTCCAATCCCTGATTCCCAATAGGCAATACAATTGCATAATTGTATTTCATACACTGAACGAAAAAGTTCATCATAGGGATGAAAGTGTTCATCAACCCAACAACTTTTTGTGAACTAACGTACAGTTTCATTCCCGCTACGAAAATGTGTTCATCAACTGCAAATTGTTCATCACCGTGATGAAAGTATGGTTGTTGCTGCAATGAATTTGGTTCATTATTGCAATGAATTTGTTTTTTGCTGCATTGAATTGGTTTCATTGCTGTAATGAATTTATTTCATTGTTGCAACGAATTTGTTTCATTGTTGCAACGAATTTTGTTTCATTGCTGCAATGAATATGTTTCTCGCTTAAAACACAAGCAAATCGCTAAAACGCTCATACGTCCAATCTTTGGCTCATCTAAGGATTAGAAGTAAAGCGGATAATATTTTTTTTCAAAATATCGAAAAATAATAAAATCGCTACAATATTGCATGTCTATAACTCCTAAACATAGCGTCCAAACGCAAAATATCACAATTGTTGGTCTCCAAAACTGTCTTTAACTAAGCGATATCTTTAATACGGCACCTAATAATTCTATAAAAATCGCTAAAATATAAAATTCCTTCATACGTCTATATTTCGTAAACCGGGGGCTTCTAAGGGTTTGCAATAAGTTGCCCTCGTATCCAATGTCTAGAAATTTTAGGGATTTTTTATTTAAGCGACGTTTAGTTTTAAAAACATTAAACACTCTTTTGGAGATCAAAAATTAAATTGTAGTTTATATATCACTTCGCGCTTGCGTTCGCTTATGAAAGCGATTACTGACATTTGTGATGTTACGAGTTGCCAAGGCAAATAAAACCTTATAAATTGGCAAAAATTCTCTTCAGTGAACTGCATGCAATGAAAGAGAGATTAAAAAGTTAGCTGTATATCAATAGATCAACAGGTTTTAAGGATGTTATTGTTTATAATACTGAAAATACGAACAATATTTAAAGTGAGCTAAACAGCTAGGTGTTTGCAGGAGACTCGTGCCATTTGGCATTTGGTATTCAAAATGTATAGATTCTTTTGCTTAATAATGTCTTAACATCAACGTTACAGAATGGAATATATTTTATCATTTCCCAAATTGGAAATATTGCAAGACTTATATAGTGGGGAACATCTGACAGTCGCAAAAGTTCTTACTCATACGCAGATATTAAACCACACTAACCGTTATCTGAAGAGTATTTTTGTATTATTTTTGTAATATTCATGCACTTGATGCAATTTTTTGGGTCGGTCTATTTGAGGCTTTTTTTCCTCTGGTTTAGATCTACATCTTTGCTGAGGACAAAAAAACAAAATTCCGAACGGTTTATGAAATATGGACTCCGTAAAAATTATCCTTTTTTCAAAAAATCGTGTTGGGGTGAAAATACTGGGGTATCCATAAAAAATTGTTTCGATGTGATGGGGCCAAGTCCTTTGGGGATTAGTTTAGTTTCGGTATATACTTCAAAAATAGCTGGGTACGAAGGTAGCACCAGACGATGACCTAAAAAATGTTGCACTGTGTAATCTTTGACAGAAACTTACAGGTGACACATTATTCTGTGAAACGGACTTGCCAAATGGCCGCATGGATCCCTGTTTCCCCACGACACTTGATACTTTCTTTGGGACTTCTCATCCATTTAAATGAATTAGTGATCAAGAGTTCGAGATCTATACTTACCTATTCCGCGATAGAATGGTACATTCTTAATAAGGCGTATGAGTCTCACTGAAATGATGCGGAATAATTCAAATCCATTTCTAATCTCATGTCCAATTGTAATCTCATATTATTTCTTCTTAATTCAGCGTTGAATGTGACACACAAATTGTGGCCAACAATTGTTTCTGTCATTTGCTCACACACTCGCACTTATTTTGCAATTTTAAAACTGAAATCGTTTTCAACTTTGTCACACATTTTCATTAAAAAATAAATCACGAAGGACTTAGATTTACGCCATCAGCTGCACCAAAAGCTGTGAAATTATTTCACTGCCGAAAAAATGGGCGACAACGTCACCCAAACGATTTTGTATTCGTTCCAGCAGCAAATTCAATATTATTTCATTCGTGGTGGCTCACGTACCGCATAATCTTGTAAAAATTGTTGAAACTAATCCTTTTGTGCTGTTTCATGTCACACATAAGCCAAAAAGTGGGCCACAAATACCCCAAACCCCCCTCTTACTGTGATTGCGTTGCAAATACGTTATAGTTTGCAAGAGTGTGAGTATGGGATTGGGTCTAGGCTCCGGCCGCCGGTCTCTCTATACCGATTACCTTACACACACACGTACACTCTAAAAACATGCACGTCTGTGTGTACTAACGTCTGTTGGATTTATTTTTAATTTCATTTTGTATATCTTGACAGTTGGTGACATAAACATGCATTTTTTTCCATTTCGTACCATGAAAATATTTATGTTCGCCTGTCGTTTGTGCTTTTTTTTTGTATGCTGCTCTCAAAATAACTCATACGCTTCGCAATATATCATTTTCATATCACTCATACTACCTGCCTGCCATTTAGTGTGACAAAAAGTGGAGGGGATCTGGATGGAACCCGTGTGCGTATACTTAACACATATGTAATATATAATAAATAATAATACGTACATATGTGTAATTAGAACTGGAGACATTTGGCACAACTACACGTTGATAAGAGAATAATCTTTATTTAGGTCACATTAAAGGGGCATTCACCCTGCCCACCCTTTGACCAAAGAATCCATATTTGTGGCACATCTCCCGGAAAAATATATTAAACTATCCAGCAAATGGAATATATCCTTCTTACAAATGCTTCAACATTGGCAGGTATTTTCAGTCCATTAGGATGGTCTATATTTCTATCATAATTCTCTATTTTTCTCTACACAATCCAAAATGGGAATATATTTAAAGTTTAGGTCAAAAGTGTCAGTGTTAAATTGAATTAAATTATTGTTCAATTTGCGACGTATTTTCTGATTATAAACCTTTACTGGAGTGCAGTAAATCGATACTGTCTCAGACTATGCTTACCTCAAAAAAGGTACATATTGATAAGGGTTCAAGGACCACATTCCGGCCACCTCTTAATCTTTGTCAGAATTACAGAAACAACTCGATTGAAAATAAAAAACTTGATGCCAAGTTGTATAAGGCAGTGTATTGCGTAGTTTAAATGTAGACGGTATCATTAGAGCCAACAATTTCCCGGTGGGGAGGAATTAAAATCACTCCTCTCCCTATTACAACTGCAAATAAAAATAATTCAATATCAAATTTGTATTCAATGCAATCACATTACAAAGCAATTTGCGAACACATGGTTGTAATCTGTAGCAAAAGTGCTATGACTTCATTTCTACTTGGTGTGACTGTAATCTGGTACGTTTGTTGGAATACAATCAAAATCGATTTTTGGCATTACTGACATCAATTTAGCATAGAATTTGTGTAAAATTGTACATAGCCTAGGGTGGTGTGATTTTGCACTTTTCGGCATAAAGAAGAAAATCTCAATTTTGTAATTTAACAAGAAGTCTAATATATGCCCCCCTTTGCTCTCTTGAAGAGGTTTACCTTAGAAGCATTTTCTGTTCTGTGATCGGAAAAAGATTCTAATCGTATACATCTCTCTCTCTCCCCAAAAACTAAAAGATCGAAATACCACCCACTCTAATTTATAAAAACATCATCAATAGAAACTTGAATTTATAACTACATATTGAGTATGAGAATTTAGTGCCAAATTCCTTTTCGCAATACAAAATTAAACTAATGTATTGTCCTGCTGTGGTAGTCGTTCGGAGGGATATGTCACAGACATCCCTTGTTTGCTTTCGTACTTTTTAATTTCAAACCTTTTGCCGTTTTACCAAATCCATAAGCTGTTGTTGACCAAGGACCATAAGCTGAACGAAGGCAAACATATGTAGCTAGGCAACCAGGCAAATGGATACTTTATCGTTTGAGACTCATCCTTTACTTTGATTGATATCACGTCCAATCCAGCTAAGGTTCGCATATTAGGCACTATAAATCTTTTCACAACCATTAAGCATGACAGGGAAGATTTGTTATAGCAAATTAGAATAATGAAAAAACCAGGAGCAGCAGCAACAGCGTCATCGGGATACGATACTACTTGTTCGCTTTACATCTTCATACGTGTTCAACTTTGTTTCGTTTCTTTTTAGTTGCAGGCTGGAAGCGAACGAATTGTAAGAAGCAAAAAGCGAACGAAACAATTTAAACAAAGTAATTTGCCGAGCAAACTTTCATGTGGAAATTTTAATTTGATCATGTCCCTGGAATGGAATGCCAAAGTTGTGTAGAGAGAATGAACACCTGAAATAATTTCACCCAAATACCCAGATACTAAGTGCCATGCAAAAATGGTTATCTTTCCGTCTGTCTGCCGTTGTGTCGTCTTTCGTTCTGCCTCCATGCCACCCGTATGGGTGGCTGAATGCAACAATGTTTTCAAACGCATTTACACCTTGTTGATCTTTGATGGGGCACAAAGTGTTTTGCGCTACTTTACATTTACATATCTGCTTCCCATCCATCCAGGCTGATGCTCTGTAAGGATGAGACGCACGCGAGGGGAAAGCAATCCTATCCCCGCCATGGGCATACAGCTTGGCGGTTTAAGCCCACATAATTTCCTTATAATGTGCATACGCTTGGAAACTTGTAAGTATACTTGACATAAGTGCATTAACCAGGGGAAAATAACATGGCACACTCCTCTGTGGATGTGGTGGAAACATTCAACAGCGTTGCGTTATTGCCTTGTGTTGCACTCTTGCGAAGGGGATAGGTAATTTTCTCGTGTGCTGACTGCATCTGCATGGACGTACGTGTACGTGTGCACGCTCGTACGTCTTCCCGCTGCAATCCATTCACTTGGTTGATTATTTCGCACTTAATTTGAATGTGTAAGGGATGATTGTCTCGGCGTGTTCATAAATTTAGGATAAATCGACAATTTAAGATACGAGTGCTTAGATGAGTCGTCGGCTGAGTGGACGGGTGATGAATGTGTTGATGTTACTTAACAGTAAGAGATAGCGAGTATCTTGAGTACAAAGTAAGTAACGAGTATTAAAATAACAAACCTTCGCCAGAATATCCGGAAAACTTAAATCACATCAATATGACATGTGATGATCTACCCCGTTAATTAACAATGAACAATGAACTAAATACATTTTATTTTACCTAGAAACATCTTTCTGACCTTGTAGTCTTGCAGTATGAACTTCTCATCAGAGTATGGAGACCTATTCGTTTTCGATTCGCTCGAAAACTTTATATCGGTAAGAGAGTTTAACTTTTTAAAGGTTAAAGTCTTTTGAACTCCCTTTTTTAACTCAGGACACGAATTTTATTTGTCAAAGATTTTAAAATATTGCATTTAAGTAAAACCTAAATATTCGCGGGTCGAAATTTCAGATTATGTTTTAGTTATTAAACAATTATTATGTTTTAGTTAGGAACAATTTTTTTGTATATGGGTGAAAAGCGGGCAAGAAATTGTAAAATTTGATGGTACGGAAAACAGTTTGAAAGGGTGGGAAGGTGTTTAAAGGGGAACAAGAGGGGGAAGACTTTAAAATGCGGGAGAAGTGGTATCGAATGATTATGAATGTGTTAAAAAAAGTGTATGTGAGTAAAATCTGTAACGATAAAATTTGTTTGGTCAAAATTGTGCAAAAAAAAAAACAAGGCGGCGAAAAGGGTAAAACTTTAACATGCGGGCAAAATCGTTTGGAAGGACAGGAAATTTTAAAAATTGACAAAAAGTTTAAAATCGTGTTCAAAAAGGGGTAAAACTTCAAAATTCGAGAAAAATCGTTTGAAAAGATTAGGAATGTTGCCAAAATTGTGAATGGGGTTAAAAAATGGTACAAAGGGGGCGAAAAGGTTTGAAAAGGATAGGAGGTTTGAAAAGGATACAATTGAGGCACAAATTGTGAATGTGAGTCAAAAAGGGCCAAAAAGGGTAAAAGGGTAGGTGAGCAAAATCGTTTGGAATGATTAGGAATGTGTCGAAAATTGTGAATGTGGGTAAATATGTGTAAACAGGTGGGCGAAAAGGAAAAATTTTTAAAACGCGAGATAAATAGTTTGAAAAGATTCGGAATGTAGCTAAAATTATGAATGGGGGTCAAAAAGTGCCAAAGAGAAGACAAGGAAAAGGGTGCACAAATTGAAATTGAATGGGTGAAAAGGTAGATTTAGATTAGGACTGTGGGTAAAAATGTGGGCGAAGAGGGTAAAACTTATAGCGTTTCCTTTTCTGACAAAAATGTTGCATTTTTTTGCCCTTACCCTGAAATTGCATTTTTTGTGTTCGTTTCTAAAAAAATGGTAACACTGTGAACGGGTAGCGTGTTCTTTTCTATGAATGTTACCATTAAATAGGAAAAAAATGTTACATTTTCCCCCTTAATTTTATCACAATCTAACAATGTTGCATTATTTAACAGCTGTCTTCATCATTTTACTTGTAAGAAGAAGAATATGTATCAAGGCGATGTTGTGGACGAAATAAGGTCAATTTCAATTGTCAAAATCAACTGAATGTGAGTGTGCAACTTTAAGACAAGATAAAATGAAAATCAGTATATTTTTGTGCTTTATATAAGCAACCGATCATTTAGTTCGCGTCTCTTTATATTTTATTGTTTACAACAATGGAAACAAGAAATTTGCAAACAACGTTGGACAATTGAAGTTGGCCAAGGCGATTACAAAAAACTCAATCAGGTTTGATATTGCTCCCACCTTGTCAATTCGCCTTGATGTGTATTTTCCAATTTATTTGTTTACGTTTATGAAAGAAATTTGTTGCATTAAAAATGGAAACAAAAGCTGCTGTTTTATGTGCAAGTAAATCAATTGAAGACTTGTTAGAGTCATCTCCTTCATCAGATGATAATGAAATGCACTCATGTGTTTAAAAAGGCAATATTTTCTGTTCTAATGTGATGTTAAAAAATTTAACATTTTGAAAGGGTGAGTGCAACACTTTAAAAATGTTACCCTGCAACGAAGCAACATTTCTTTTAGAAAAGAAAACGCCATTTGGAGAGGTTAGAATTGTGACAAAAATTGTGAATGTGGCTACAAAACGCATAAAGGCGCCAAAAGGGTAAAACTTTGAAATGCAAGAAAAATCGTTTGGGAAGATTGGTAAAAATTGTGAATGTGGTGAAAATGGTTAAACGGTAAAAAGTTAGCCGAAAAGCGAAGAATTTTAAACTGCAAGAAAAATAGTTTGTAAAGATTAGAAAGGTAGCTAAATTGTGAATGTGGGTAAAAAGGGTATAAATGTGGTGAAAAGGGTAAATCTTCAACATGTGAGCAAAATCGTTTGGATAGGATAGAATTGTGGCAAAAATTGTGAATGTGGTTAAAAAGGATGCAAAGGTGGTGAAAAGGGTAAAATTTTAGCATGCGAGCTAAATCGTTTGGAAAGATTGGAAATGTGGTAAAAATTGTGAATGTGGGCAAAAAAAAAAGGTAAAAAGGTAGGCGAAAAGGGAAAAATATCAAACAGCGATATTAATAGTTTGGAAAGATTAGGAATGTAGCAAAAATTGTGAATCTTGTTTAAAAAAAAGGTCAAAAGGTGGTGAAAAGAGTAAAATTTCAAAATGCGAGCAAAATTGTGTTGAATCCGGATAAAAATGGTAAAAAGGAGTAAAACTTCAAAATGCGAGAAAAATAGTTTGAAAAGATTAGGAATGTTGCTAAAATTGTGAATGGGGTTAAAAAATTGTACAAAAGTGGCGAAAAGGTTTGAAAAGGATACAATTGAGGCACAAATTGTGAATGCGAGTCAAAAAGGGCCGAAAAGGGGGCGAAAAAGTTAAGTGTTAAAAGTGTGACAAAACTCGATGGAAAGACCAGGAATGTGGCACAAATTGTGAATATGGGTGAAAACCATAAAAAGGTGGGCAAAAGGGAAGAGACTTCAAAATGCGATAAAAATCCTTTTGGAAATATTAGGGTTAGGAATGTGGTAAAAAGGAAGGCGAAAAGCGAACGTTTTCAAATCAAGGGAAAAAATAGTTTGGAAAGATTTGAAATGTAGCTAAATTTGTAAATGCGGGCCAAAAAAGGGTGAAAAAGGTAAAAAGTGGGGCAAAAGGGGTAAAATTTCAAAATGCGATGAAATTCGTTTGGAAATATTAGGATTAGGACTTTGGTAAAAATGTAAATGTGGGTAAAAAAGGGTAGAAAGGGAAGCAAAACGGTAAATTGTTAAAACGAGAGGAAAACGGTTTGGAAAGCTTAGGAATGTAGCTAAAATTGTGAATGGTAGAAACGGTAATAAGGGCGGCGAAAGCGAAAATTTTCAAAACGCGTGACAAATAGTTTCGAAAGATTAGGGATGTAGCTAAAATTGTGAATGTGGGTCACAAGGGGTAAAAAGGGGGCCAAAAAGGTAAATATTCAAAGTGCGAGTAAACTTGTCTGAAAAGTTTAAGAATGTGGCCAACATATGAAATTGGGGTAAGAAAAAGATCAAAAGGAGACCAAAATAGGTAAACCAAATTTTACGATTTTTAACACATTCACACACGATTTTCAGGCACTTTATCCACACACAATATTTAAAACCAAGATTTATCTAGCATATTCACATTTTACCCTCTTTACGCAAAAACACAATGTTTAACAAATTCAAATCATTTCATGTAAATTTTATTTACTATTATATTTAGATTATATTTACTAATTTTAATAGATTCGCAATTATTACCAAGTAATAATCTCGTTATTGGCCTTTCTTTCCTGCCTTTTTTACCCACATAAACTATTTTTAAAATATTCCCAATGAAGTCAATATTTTTTATATTTTGTTTTTTTTTTTACTTGTTACGTTTTTTACCCATTTAACAAACAAACGTTTTAACAAATTCCAAACAACTTTTTTTGTTTTTTGAAGTTTTACTCTTTTATGACTCTTTTACCCCGTTTAATATATTTAAATATATTTCTGTCGTTATTTGAAGTAGTACCCTTTATGTCCCGTTTTACAATGTTTCCCCCCATTTTACCCATATCCCACATATGTTTTCACATATTCGCAATAATTCCAAATGATTTTTCTCGCATGTTGTTGTTAAACTGTTTTTTCGTTAAGTCTTGCTTATTTAAATACCACACTATATTCTATATCCCCAATCATTGTCCAACCCAGATTTTGGTCTGTTTTTAGTAGCTTTATTAAAACCTATATTCCAATTATTAGTCGAACACCAAACCAATCATTCCAAATTAATGTTCCACATATTTGTAGTTTTTCGCCATATTTACAATTTATACCTAAATTATACCTATATATTTCCCATCGTCCCAACCGATTCTGTCCGCTTTTTTATAATTCTATCCTTTCTGATAGACGCTGATTAATTTCTACATCTTCCAGAAAATTCAAATCGCCTCTTATACACAAATTCGAAAAAATTCCACTGGCGAGTCGAAAAATTCGACACAGCCTTACTATAAATTGCTCCCAGCATAATCAAAATTAAACTCCAGAAAGAATTTTTATTTTTTATGTTTGACTCGCTAGGGAGCCATTCAAATAAATAAAAATTTTAAAAATTATTTGCCTCTTTTCATAAATCGAATTCGAACGATCAAATGTTGAATTTATTTTACAAACTCATTACAGGATCATGGGGAGAATGTATATCCTAAATAAATAACTTATTTGATATATATTATTCGCGTATGATTCGTCCCCATTTTTGATGATTCGTAATTTCGTTCAAATTCGTTTTATGAAAACAGACACGAAACTCGCCCGAGATTTTAATTTTTTTTAACTTGGAGTGAGAGTTTTATATTGTTTGTTTTACTTACTCCGGTTACCATAAATTAACTTATAAACGAAACAAATCGGTCATAAACAAAAATTAAAAAAATTTAATTTATTTTGTTTAAATTTTGAAAAAAAATGTAATAGGTTTATTACAATTATCTTACTTGGCCCAGGTTACATCTTCTTCTTCTTAATCTACAAGGTTTACAGTCCTTGTCCAACCATCAAATTCATTGTAAATATTTAAAAGCTAAATACAAAATAAATTGTTTCGATTATAGATACTTAAACCTGTTCAAATACACTGCAATTGAAATAATATCCTCACAACTTGCACACAGACTATGCAACATGTACGTGACATCCGACGCATTCCTTAGGTGTAAATTAACATAAGGTCTCTCCAACATAACCATATCGTGTAACCGTTTTATTCAGCGCCACTAGCAACATCAACCCAAATGCCACTTTCAAGAAAAAAAGTTGTATGTACCAGGAGGAATTGTATGCAAATAGATCAGAGAGGCCCAACCTTCTTTTTAGCAGACCAATTGGACACCACAAATATAACTATAGTCACATTAAAACTACAAACATAAACATGCACAAACATTATATTAGCTTCCAGGAAACATATATATGATAGTGATAATATTGAAATAGGAGCAATATTCCAAACATACATAAGGTTGTTTTCTGAATATATTATATAAGTAGTTATGCGTAAACATATTCAAAAATACCTTTTCTCAGCACATTGCACCCTAGCTACAAAAGTATCACAACTCAAAATTCAACAAATTTTCAGCAGAGGCAAACAAAATGGGTCTGTTAAGTTAAAAAATCTATTAAAATTTTCAACAACAAACTTTTTCATACGGAGCCATTTTGTTGAAAGGGACACATGCAAACAATTGTGGACACTTGGCTGGAAGAACTATGATTGTGGCTGACACAAATTAACTTAAACCCTGGGAAACCCATTCCCATTTTTGATCGAAAATATGAAAAATGCAGAAAAAATGTCTATATCTCGAAAGCGAATCGTCGTCCAATCGCAAAACTAACAAATTTTTACGATTTTCTAAGGGTTTCTCACAAAGTGTTCCAATTCGCATGAAATAATTTTCTTTCAAAAAATCGTCAAATTAAGAAAATCCCTAAAATAAACAAAATGCCTATATCTCGGAAACGGTGCGTCCAAACGCAAAAATAATAAAGTTTTTACCTAATTGGGAGGCCTTCATCTATGGATGTCTTCAATACGGCATCACTTTTATTTTTAAAAAATCGCTAAAACTAAAATTTCTTGAATCAAAAATCTCTAAAACGCCCCTATGGCAACATCTCGGAAACGGAGCTTACAATCGAAAATAAAACTATTTTTACGAGTTTCTAAAGATTTTTCATAAATGGTATGGAAAACATATTGTTCAAAAAATCATCGAAATATGAAAATCGCTGAAATAGTCGCAAAAATAAAAACTTTGTTACCTTTATAAGAGATTTTAACCATCACTTATTTAAAAAAAAACGCTATATACAAAAAAAGTCCATACGAATTGGACCACTTCATGGAAAACCCTTAGAAAACCGAAAAAATTAGTTACATTTCGATTGAACGCACCGTTTGCGAAGTACATAGATAATGCCGATTTAGCGATTTTTTATTCAAAAAAATTTAGTTTTAGCGATTTGTTTAAGCCTCCTATGGAGGTAAAAATTTATTGTTTTTGCACTGTTTCCGAGATATACCCATTTTTTATTTTAGCGATTTTCTTATTTTGGCGTTTTTTGACAAAAAATTATTTCATGGGAATTGGAACACTTTGTGAGAAACTCTTATAAACTCGTGAAAAATTTTATTTTTTCGATTGGACGCTCCATTTACGAGATATAGAAATTTTTTCATATTTTCGATCAAAAATGAGCTCGAAATATAAACCCTGGTTATAAAAAATAATTATTTTGTTTATATTTAAGAATAAAATACACAATTTTAATATAAAAATTTTGTGTTTACTTTTTTTTCTATAAAGTTCATAATGGGTTAAAACATCTCCAAATGGTTGTGACAGCCATCAAATTCATGTAATTACTTTAGTTGCGCATACCAATATATTATTTGGTGCAACCGAATTAGTTTTTACATTTTTCATTCATCCAACTAATAGAATTGCTAGAACTAAAACTCGATTGACGGATCACATATATTTATTGTTGCTGTGTCTTGAACAAAATATTTCAGTTCTTGCAACCAAAACTGAATTACAAATCAATTGAGGTGCACAACATTTGGTGATACGGAACACAATTATTGGCAATCACAACTGAATAATGTGATAGTCCATGGAAGCGTCAACTTTTAATTGGCTGTAAATATAGTTGTGACAACAAATCTCTTCTCTGTGTGTAGGTTCATCTTTTCAAATACAAATACAAACACATACCTGTGCACAAGATTTCTCAGGAGAGCAAAATTTAAAGTAATTTTTGGAAAAATTCTTTAGAGACATCAAAAACTAATGTATTTTTATTAAAGCCCCCATATGTTACAAACATGCAATTTTATCATTAAATATATCCATTGCTTACACGCTAAAAAAATGGCCCCAGTAACATATTCTCTCACACACATTCTCCTGGAACCATTTATATGTTTGGAACACAATATATGTTCATATACTTGCAAGTCCTAAATTAACTTATATTTAAATACAAACATTAGCAAGTTTATTTGCAAAGTTGCATACTTTCACGGGGATGTGTGTTTCATCCCTATACTGACGACGAAGCCTCCGTGCGTGTTCCATTCAAACGAACAATTCACGACTGAAGGCATGAATCTAAGATACAACATTTCAGTCAAAAATCAATTACACGCTCACTGAGGAATATATATGAATCATTGACTGAACGAAATATGTCAAAATATTGTTATACACTTGCAATGACATTAACTTAGGCAGAGAAAATACCCTTTTTGTCCCTCTTTTATTATTTTACGCTCGACAGAGCAAATCGACAGAAACTGAAGTAAACGGTGCACCCAGCACAGCTGTATTTGTATCACAAACAAAGCTGTATTTGGATCACAAACACATATATTATAACATATTAATCATTGTATCTCCAAAATTTTACGGTGAATAGCAAACACAATGTTTTTGGACACAAGTATACTCAATTTGCGACAAGCTCGAAACACACGTTATATTTGCATTCAAACAAGAACAAAAATCAATGAGTGTCCGAACTCACGGGCGATGTGTTAATATCTTTTTGTTACACGGTACCTGTTCGATTTCTATGAACTTATTAGTAAATGTTACATTGGAAAATAAAGAAAAAGAATAGTTTATGTGCTGAAGGCTTTTTTGCTGTTGTACTTTAATTTTTCTTACATCTGCTTTAACATTAGATGTAATATTGTTAAAATAAATAAAACAATATTTAGCTGACTGAAATAATTGTTTTTGTTTTGTCATAAACAGAACGACGACAAAAAGTATTGAATAGTATAGAGAACTTATTGCACTCTTTTTCCGCTTTTTTATTCTTCCAATAGTACTTTTTTCGACGTAAGAGTACTTTTTATCAAATAATTGAAAAAATCTGTATTTACACCGAAAGATTAACGAGCTGTTTGTGAAACATTAAAAATTTATTTAATCTATATACGTTTGGTTTATCTTTCGGTGTAAATGTAGTGAAAACTTTAGTTAGCATCAGGCACACCTATATTTCAGTCGTATTACACAAAATATAACAATATAAATAAATCTTGGCAATTTCGATCAGATGAGTTTGACAAGGTCGGCCCTTGATATAAAAACAATATTCCTGCAATTCGTACTGCTTCGGCCTTACTTATTTTGCCATGTGTTGTATTTAAAAACCTCTCAGATAAAATTTGGTGAGTCAAATCCGAAAGTACTATTATTGGACCAAAAGGAGTTGGGGACCTTTTGAAATTGAAAGGAGGTAAAAAAAGTCCTTATCCACTACAAATATCATCCCTGGTATAGAGTCTGTGTAAAAGAGCATAAACGAGTCTTATTCTCTTTATAAAATATTGCAATATAAATGCACCATTTCGTCAATGTTATTACATAAATCCATACAAAAAGCATAAATGTGTCAAATGGGATCAATGTTTCACATCAAAATTATGAATGCACCAAGTTATAACAAAAAGAGAGTAATACGTTTTGAATCATTCACCAGATGTCGCCATTGATTTTGCGTCATACATTGCGTTCCATGACTTCTCTATACTATTCAATACTCCTGCTTGTTCAGGCAGAGACTATTGTCGTACAACAACCACGTTTGTGATGCTAACGCTGTGTGTTGTCTGCATGTGTTCACTTTGATAGATTGTCCTACCCGTGCCTATAGATGTCAACACATCAAAAATACAAATTTTCAGCGCGTAGTAGAATATATAGGTAAAAATAAAAGATACGCTTTTTTCCAAACTAAAAAGGTGGTGTTTTGAAGATTCTATCAAATCATCGTCGAGTTCTTAACTCAATTTAGACCGAAGAGCTCTGAAGACGTTTTCCCTTTGAGCACAGACATACCACTGATTCATAACGAAACCGTACTTCGTTTTTCAGCAGTATTTTTGTTACATCCCTAATTTTGAGAACGAATTTTCGTTTTCAAAATATTTTCAAATTAATTAATATTCAAAGGCTGATGTATAAAAGTATTTGTAATGTTCACAAAGAACAAAGAAGAAGAACAGAAAGAACAAAAAAAAAAGAGTTTGAAAAAATGTTTTTATCCAAACTCTTAACCTATCATTTCTTTTACACAATTGAAGTTTAAAGATAAGATTAAATTTAATTTAAAAGTCGGGGCTCAGAAAATTTACCCGGAGTCAGATTAGGAGTTGAAGCCGATTTTTCCAGTTCGACACCGTATTCATAAAACTTTTAACCCGTCTGTATTCCTCTCATATGCACCCCTCCTATGATCCTTGGGTCAATTTGACATCATAATTTGTTAAAAAACACGAAAATACATAAAAGAAAAATAGAGAATCACTTGTTAACTAATTCACTATCTACTCGTATAACTGTATAGAAATCTAATAATTATCATTTCGTTTCATGGAAAAAATTAGAAACATATATAAGTATATGTTAGTTATTTTTGTTGCAGTTTGAAATCAAACTGACTTACATAACTGACATACAGATTTTGAGTTTTTAGGTTTTACTGTCTCTTATTTGGTAGGACACTCGGCGGAGATGTTCTTACAATGTTCGAATATGAATTTACAATATTTTACAACTTGAGTATGTTTTACAACTTTAATGGGCGATTAACAATGTCACAACATCTATTTACGCAAAATTTGTTGTTTTACGGTATTACCTGTAGTTCCAGCAGATAAATCCTGCACCTGAAAGTTATATTAAGATTTCAGGCTGGATTTATTTCATTCATATGTCGTGCAATCAAATCAATGTTTTGCCAGCTGGTTATTTGAATAACTAGATTTGTTTTATTGGGAAAGAAAAATAAATGTTGGTTTTATATCCGTGATATAATATTTTTGGAAGACCCAGGATTGTTTGTTAAAATTTGATTTTCTTGAGCCTACCAGCTTGAAGCCATGGTTACTCTTGCCAAAGAGCACTATGATGGTTTCATAAATATTAAATGGGGTTGCAGCGTTCTCTGTTGATTTGATCTTCCAGAATGACGCCTTCAATACATTCGCTTGGCGATGAGTATTGATCATTTCCATCATCATCATTCATATTGATTTATATTGACTTTCAAATATCCAGATATTATAACTTCTTAGAGTTCAGTAACCCGAAATGTAAAATCTTTTACAATGAATTTTTGTGGGGAAAAAGGACGAGCTTTTAAATTAAAGCACTGACTTGTGAAAAATTATTTATTTACTTAGTAGAATGAATAATTTGTCTAGTCACATGCTTCGGCATTAGACAAAAAATTAATTTAAGTTCATCTGGTTTGTTTGTAGAGTTGGATTCGGAGTAGAAGTTAGAGTTAACAGTTTTAATATTTCGAAGTTGGAAGAGGAATTTTCAACATTCTAAGGAAACTCTACACTGAGACAAAGACCCCAATTTCCCGCCAAAAGTTACTTTTTGTAATTTGCAAAGGAATTATATGCCACACCTGGTAGTTGTTTCAAAATTGTAGACTTCTGTTTACACCTGTTGAAAATACAGGCTCGGTAAGTCAGAAATTGAATTAAAAAATAATAATGTCGTATAACTTCGGGTGTCAAAATTATTGTTTTTTTTTGTTTTAGCCATATCCATAAACATTATATTTAAACAAAAAATTTTCCCAATATATATTGGGCCGAAAGAATCCTTTGCAAACCAACTAATGCTATAAATACTTTTGGCATACCAGTATGTACGGGGTGGCCCAAATACAAGTATCATTTTAAAAATCATATAAAATTAACCAGACTTAATTGCTTTTGGTATAATATGAATTTATTACTGACTTTCTGACTTAGGTGGCCTCAAACAAAACAGAGGAGTCAAGGGTCTTACAAAATAATGGTCACATGCTTCTCCAACCTGCCCTGCCTTCAGCTTATCTCCTCCAGTTGGCAACACAAAGCTCTCACAGACAATATTCTACCCGATCTTTCCAACGAAGTCTTGGTCGTCCTATTTCTGGATGTCCTTCGTGTACGTCTTCGAATACTCTTCGTACTGGTTCATTCTGATCCATTCTACTGACATGGCCTAGCCAGCGTAAATGCACTATTTTGATACGCGTAACTACGTCGATGGCGGGATACAGATTACACAGCTCGTGGTTCATCCGTCGTTGATATTCGCCATTCTCTATTTTATTAACACATTTTTCGGAGCTTTTTTCTATTTAAGACTCCCAATGATGTTTCCGCAGCATGCGATATGATCTAGGATGCTGCGCCATAAAGCAAGACAGTTTGTATGAGAGTCTGATATAGTTGGATATTCGTTTCTCGATAGAGGGTCTTATCTCTGAAATATCACCTATTTGCAAGCATAATTCTCCGTTTGGTTTCCAAGCTGACGTTGCTGCTTCTGTTCACGGCAGATCCGAGGTAAATAAATTCGTCCACTACCTCGAAATTATAAGTATAACAGTTATCAATATTCACGCTATCATCCGATCAGGTGGATGTTCTACTTGTCCTCATTTACTGCCAAATCCACTTTTGCTGATTCCTTCTGAATTCTCGAAAATACTGCAGTAAATTTTCGCAGTTTTCGCCCAATGATGTCTAAGTCATTAGCATACGCGAGATCGCATGACTCGCATGGCTACAACAAACGGCATTAGTCTTTCGCACATTACGCTCGAGAGGACCTTGTATGCGATTGATAAAAGGCTTATTCCACGATAGTTACATATTATGGCTTTATTAGAAATAACAAATATTCCCATTATCTATGGGATACGATTTCATTCATGTTGCTACCGCGGCTGGCTTCGCAGTAACTCATCCTGTTCGTCCATTTTCCAAGACTTTGTTCTTGGTTTCTGCTTCTATCTCGCGAATGCGCCTTAAGGGTGTGGATCGTTTATCCCACAAGGAAAAGTCTAAATGGGGTCAAATCGCAACTCCGAGTCGATCAGTTATCTTCGCCAGGACAATTGATGACACAATTACCGAAATTAGTGCGCAAAATATCGATAGTTTGATGAGCTGTGTGACATGGTGCGCCATCCTGCCGAAACCAAACATTGTACAAGTCAATATCTTCTACATCAGCCCATAAAAAGTCCATAATAATGATTCTGCAGCCATCATCGTTATCTGAAATGCCCGTTTCCAGCAGCACTTTCGAAAAGATGAAAGACTGGTACCCCCACTCCAAAATCCACACCAAACTGTCACTCTCTGTGATTGCTTTGGTTTTTCGATATTGACGTGCGGGATTTCCGATCCCCAGATGCGGCAATTTTTGTTGGTGATATAGCCGCAGAGATGAAAATGCGCATCTTCAGAAAAGATGATTCAGCCAAATTCGATGTCCGATTGGAGCTGCTGAAAGCCATAGCGAAGTGGATGGTAGTTTGTATTCAATTGCTGAGTCAATTGGACCTTTTAAGCGAATAATCCGAGATCTTTGTGCAAAATTCTCCCTATTTTGGTGGGTAAAATTCCGGCTTGTTGTGATCGATGGCGAACCGATGTTCTTGAATTGAGGTGCACACTTGCAGCCACGTTATCCACTAGCAAAACAGTCCAGCCCCACGAACTTTTTGAACAAACTTGCGTACAGCCCGCCCGGTGGGTCACTTTGGAAATAAGTTTGCAATATTTTCTAGCGTTGCTCATTTTGTTCCTTGGAGGTATGATACTGATAATATTCACTGATAGCCAATATTTCGAACATCAGTTTAACATTTGACTTAAAAAAATACCTATATTTGGACCACCAAAGTATTCAATGTTGTCATGGCCACCAATGAATTCACACATTTTATATGGAAAAAACGCCACCTACTTACAAAATTTTTGTGCTACAAACCTAAGTTGGGCGAATACAAATCTAAGAAGAAACTTTCATCTCATTCATTTTTATACATATAGATTATCCTAGCTGAAGTCCATTCTACATCTCTATTAATAGAGCTATTGCTTTTGCAAAATGCATCCTCCTGGCAAGCTGTATAGCTGTTTCAGATCTATCGACACAATGGCATAACAAAGCGCTGAATGTAAAACAAACATGACGTGGAAATACATGTCTAGAATTACACCAAACAAATTTGGCAACTCTAGGAAAAAATGCGACAACCCTTTTAAAATAAAGTTGTGTATAATTAAAAAACTACAAACAAGTTAAATTTATTTGTGAATTGATTTTTCTTCAAAAAAAATTATAATTTCGTTGGGAAAATAAAAAATAGTATTTATGTAGCTGCCTAATTATTAATTGATCTTGCCAAACCTCTTTTGGCATCACTACAACTAAAGTTTTTGCACAGAGTCCGAAAAGCAACTCAAGCTCGCCTAAGGTTGTCATATTTTTTCAAGGCTTGTCATATATTCGAGTTGGCAACACTGAACAATGGAAAAATATATTTTCTAGCTCAGTGAATAAGACTTATTTCCAATATGCCTTCTTGAATGAACCAGTTTAAATAATGCCTGCTATATATATATTTTGTTCCGTGGAGTTAGATCAATTGGCCTCTGAGTAGCTCATAAATATATCAACTTTAGAATTGACTTGTAATTCATGCCCGTATTAAAACAAATACCTAACAACCTACACTAGTCTCGTTATCCCAATCTTTATAATGTTCCCCCACCAACGTTTGGACGTTTCTGAAATATACAACATACGGCTGCCACATCCTTTGCAGTTTCATGACATAGACGCAATGGCGCGCGCACAACGACATCGTTTGCGTTATCAAACAGGTGATTGACAGCTTTCATTCCCACATCCTTATCGTGTCTATACACTTTACTCTCGCATCACATTGCATGTTATTCTAATAAATAATATTTCCATAAAACTATATAAAATATCTGTCTTTGATGAGATTGTGTTCCAATAGTCCCAACGGCAAATAAAAGTTATGTTTCCGCTAGACCCGCTCCCGCTTTGTGGGAGTCACAACATCTTTTGTGCTGAATATCCTACAAACAAATGTTGAAAGGTTTGGATGTTAGCCAAACCAAAAATGCAAATGTATTCAATTAACCAGGCTAAAAAGCCTGTAAGCCTGCTTTTTTCTCCTCCGGTTGGCCTTCAGCCAATATGTAAATGTGTGTGTGCAAAATATTTAAAAAGGCAAGAGATCGACCATGCAGAAACTTATTGAAATGAAATAATAAATGTTGTAATATTTTCACTGTAACAATTTTTAGTCATAAATCAAACTTTTTGACCTGAACAACACACAACTAAAGATGTTTACATGGTATATACCCACATATGAGCAGAGTTGGGACACTTGTATTGGCCGCCAAAGTTCCTGCAAGTGAGGCTAATTTCAAATTTCATGCACGTCTTTTTTTAAACCCGTAAGTAATAAAATACAAATTCCAAACTCTTCTCTCCCGTAATACACTATGACTGTGTATCATGAGAAGAAGTTACGCAGATGTAAAACGTTCGTTTTATACCCTCGCTAGTGTAAGTATAACAGGCGGCATATCCGGTTTGTCTTTCGATTTGTAGTCATTTGACATTCTCAAGGGATCCCTATAAAGGTTTAGCAGTTCTTATGTACAGGGGACATGAGTCATAAATTGTAGCCAAGTATTAATTAAACCACAACTTCTGGGTTTCAGGAATAATTTATTAAAAATCTTTCTGTTACAGCTAAGCAACAATGTACACAATCATTTGAAACTAGTTACACGCTTAAAATCTGTTGGTTTTTGTTGTTTGGATTCCAATATAACGTGTGTTTGCAGCTTGTCGCGTATATACTATTTTTGTGTCCAAATACGTCGCGTTTGATATTCAATATTATATGCTGATTAACATGTTATAATATGTGTTTGTGATCCAAATATATCTGTGTTTGTGATACAAGTACAGCTGTGCTTTCTGCACCAATTATCCTCTGGAGAGAGTGAGAGAAAGAAAGAGAGGCAAATATAGACTATTCAAAGTCAACGTTGTAAGTGTGTCACTGTATTTGTCCATTATTCATTCAGTCAGTGATTCATAAATATTCATAAATGACCTGAGTCTTTCTCATGTTGACTGATCTATTGCATTTTAGTTTCATACACGCTGAAAAATCTATCGTTTCTTGTTGTTTGGATGCAAATATTACCTGTGTTTACAGCCTGTCGCAAATATAGTATACTTTTGTCCAAACACATTGTGTTTTCCATTCAATACTACATATTGGAGACACAATGATTAAAATGGTATAATACATGTGTTTGTGATCCAAATATATCTTTGGTTGTGATACAAATATAACTGTGTCTGTTGAACTGGTTATGCTCTCTCGAAAGTAGGAGAATAAAAGAGGGGCAAAGAGAGCTTACTCACAGTCTATCGGGCAAGTGTGTAACTGTATTTATTCATTATTCTTTCAGTCAGTGACTCATAAACGTTCGTAAATTGCAGATGAAGTGAGTGTTTCTTATTTCGGCTGATGTATTGCGTTTTAGTTTCATGTATTCAGTCGTCATTGGTTCATCGGACAGAGAATATCAAAAGCACTTGGGCGATTAAGTAAGTATGCTGTGACAAAAGTTACATTAGGAGAAATTATTTATAACCAGTGAAACAAGAATAAAAAAAGACTCGAACTGTTAAATGGTTAGTGATGTTGGTTGTGGTTTTGTGTAAGTGTTTCGTATACATGTGTGCTACCAAAGAAAGAAACTGAAAAAACCAACAACGCGAAGTCCTTTGTCTGCCCGAGCCTTTACTGAGAAAATCGGAGAGGCGCGCCATTTGCGAAATTTAATAAAAACAACAAGACAGGAGAAACAAAAGACCAACATATTCTTATTTCACGAAAAAAGACAAATAATGCATTCAATGCAAGTAAATATAAAAAGGGTCGGTTTAAATCTTTTAATTGTTTTATTAATTCGTTAAAATTTTTGACTTGTATTGACAAAATTAATTATAATAATAAATATATACATTGAATTAAAAAAATAACTCAATTCTAAATATTATCATGTTTGGGAGGAAATACGGACATGTTTCCACGAAAGTACACGGAGGTTTGGGAGGAAACACGCTAATGCTTCCTCGTAAGTATATGGATGTTTGGGATGAAGCACGCATATATTTCCACGGAAAAGCACACTTGTTTTGTCAGTAAACATGTTTATGTTTGCATTTAAATGCAAATGAGTTTGGGACTTGCAACCATATGAGATTTGGAGTATGTTCCAAACAAATACATGGTTCCTACCGAATGTGTTTGGGAGAAAATGTTACAGAAGTCGGTTTTTTAGCGTGTATTCGCAGGACAATGACAAATATATTTACAGAAATGTTTATAGTGTGAAGAACAAGTGAAGAGAGAGAAGAAGAAGAGAAGAGATTGAAGAAGAGATTATCAATCCAGTGTCAAAAATATATGTACACGGATCGAAATATACGTGAGATATAAATTCCACTACACAAAAATTAAGATATCTCTGACCTGTTGTTTGTGTTATGGCAAATTATAGATGGAGATAATGAAATAAGAATTCACGCTTTATAAATATCCGTTTGGCGCAATACTGCTGATAAATAAAGTTTTTAGTGATATCGAATACTTATCGTTACTCTGGAGTACAGTAGAAGTACAGTCTGACCCAAAATGCACTCTCATGTCAAGTCAGTTTTTTTTTTTTGTTTGTGGAGTAAACAACCATGGAACGCTATACTCCTCAATAACGCGGAATACTCGTAACTGGTTTTTTACGCAAAAATTCTTGAGTAATTAGGGCGCCACGAGAACTTCGCCACAGATTTTCCGGCCTTCGTAAGCCAGCTTGTCAAACATTAAGGCGTTAAGTAGCTCGCCTCGAAGAGACTGAAATAAAACGTGATACGCACTGGAAGTTCACGTAGTAATAGTTCCTATGAGAATATCGCCGCTGTGGCTGAAGATGTCACGGATTAGTCGTCAATGTCGACCGGACGACTACGATACAGAATCATGATCTACGAGGTTGTATTACAGCAGATTTATATATTGGAACTGAAGGAGATGTGATTCCAACAGGTCGGTCCAACTGCACATAGCTTGCGCCATAGTGAAAATTTTGAAGAATGCGTTTCCGGGTGGCCTAGTGTATCATTTTGCCGATCCATAGAGGCCAGTAAGACCGTGCGATTTGAACGCTCCCGACTTCTATCTTTGAGTGTTTCTAAAGTCACTGGTGTATGTGAACAAGGCTCAGACTCTAGAAGCTCACAAAGATAACTTATCGCCCGAAGTTATTGTAATAACCGTTGAAATGAGGTAAAAAGATGACTATGACTATTTCAACAATGACGGTGCCTACTTGTCCGATATTATCTTCGAAAATGGAAAATAATTCAAAGGACCAAATAAATATTAAAAAATGTATATAAAATTATATCGTTTCAATTTAAGGACATAGCAAAACTCTGTAGCAATATAAAAAGATGAAGACAAAAGGGGAAACCAGCAATATAATAAGATGAGGACCAAATGGGAAACACACACGACAAACTGAAAAGACTCCGACTTCTTAGTTTCCAAAAATAATAATAAACATCGACTCGAATTCTAAATCATGTCTCCGACTTAGAGTCGAAATCGTTGAGGGTGAGTCTGCGAAATATCTGTGGCAAGAACGGAAAACGACTTATGCGCATTTTTATACTTGTCGGGAATCTGTTTTTAAAGTTTCAAGTTATTTTTAAAAAATTGTGAAGAGACACAAAAAAAACTAATGTGTTTAATTGAAGCCACTCTAAGTTAAAACACATTATTTCACTATTAAATATATTCATTACTTAGTTTAGGAGATATAGCTATATATAACAGATAAGTTCTTTTTTCAAACTGGAAAGTCGTAGTTTGGAGATATTATGGCTTCATAAGCTGTTTTCCGAAAAACAAAAAATTAAAGAAATGACGTCTTATAAGTCGTTTCCCCAAATTTATTTTGATTATTTTGATTCACCAATGCCTACATAAGTTTCATGCTATTTAAATACGAGAACAATGGGTTTTTTTTTGGAAAACAACTTATATTGACGGAAGTTATTCTTCCACACCGTATTCCGTAACTTTTTAACGACAAAAATTGGTAGTTAGATTGACAAGGTTCTAAAATTTTGAATTGAAATTTTATAAATTTTGAAAATTAACTACCGATTTTCATCGGTAAAAGAATTTCGGTGCAGATTTCAAATAATATGAAATCGTATGTGTAGTTAGGTTGTTATTCCGTGTGGAGTTGCCACAGTAAATAAGATATGTCAAAAGTTTCAGGGCTATAATTTTCAGAATAGCAGATGTTACTTTTGATCCAAGAGATCATCGTGATACTCTTAATTCAATTTCAACCTAAGATGTATCGGTGTCCTTTTGGACACAGACGTATATCGGTGTCAAACTTCAAGTTACAGTCACAGATATTGAGACGACTGGCCGTTTCTGCTCTGCAAAAGTGTGTAATAGTCCTGCAAATAAAGGGAACTAAAACATTTAGAAATACAGTAGAAATAACGCTCGAAAACACTAACCGCCTTATTCATAAATAGTTGTAAGAGGTTTAAGAAACGTGTCTTGTATTATAAACTGTCTCTCAAACCTCTCACTTCTTTTTATGAATAAGGCGGTAAAGCTATAGTTTGATAGAAAAAGGAGATGAAAACGTAGATGGTTATGGAAAACCAACTACATTTCAGAGGCGCCTTCGATTCACTCAAAAGTAAGCAGATGGTAAGTTAGCAATTTTCGTGAATAGTGCAAACGATTCGTAGTTGTCCGATTCTGACGTTGCAGTTGACTCATTTCCTTTTCTTATCCTTCCTTTAGCTTCCTGTATCTTTTCTTTAGTATGGATTTGGTAACTTAAGACAAACCACCAAGTACTATATAGTACGCGTACAACTCCATGAATACCAATGTCAAGACGGGGATGCGAATGGGGGGTATAGTGTAACGGGACGCTTGTAAAGCACACATCCCCACACACACATACACAGACCCATACGCAGATATACTGCTAACTGTACAAGTAATAAAATACAAGAAAAGTCATGTTTTACACACTCTACATATTAAATAGCGGAGCAGGAAAAACAGCAACGCAAACGCCCATTTCATTACAAATTACAAGACAACAACGAAACCAAAACGCTACACCCACACACACACACATGTATACTACAAGAGCGTTTTAATATAATCCTTCTTCTCAATGTGCAAAGTCATAATGACTACAGCAAAGGAGCTGAGAAAGATAGAGAGGTGGAGGTTGAAGATGTAAAGGTGGTAGCCAACTCCATTATCGTCCTTGTATGTTGTTGCAGTTACTTGTTTATTAAAAATCACTCATCCTTTTTTGGTTCATCCTAAATCGTTATATTTTTGTTACATATTTAAAAAAGATCCTTCATCATTTGTGCATTTGAAATTGCATTTTGTGTCATTCTCTTTTAGTAACGTTCTCCTGAGCATTTACTCGATGTTAACATCTCTATGGAATTCCTTGCGTTGTCAGTTCTATCAAACGTTGAGTTATCACCAGTTTTGTTTTCCCATTGTCCCTCTCAGAAATCTGATGAAAGCAATTCATTAACATCCAAATTAAAGCAACAATTACTCTTTAATACAATTAAGTTACTATTGTTCGGAATGGTCCATACAACTATCCAGCAAATCCAACCACCCTATTCGTTTTCCAGAAAGAATTTAAAACGTCAAGACCGGGAAGGTGTAAATGGAATTGGGCATGTAAATGTCACACGACGACATCTAGAACACCCTGCTCTAATCCACTGAGTGTTTCGATTGAATCTGAAAATAACTTAATCTGTTCAAAGGTTATAAACTTACGCACTGCACAGTGGGGTACTTTTATGAAATTGTACTAAATACCTTTTGCAACGTAAATAAGACTCTGCCATCTAGAAGGACTGAGGCATACCACAACATGGATCATGCACGTACGCAGGCGGGGGCCTCCCCCGAAATTAATTCTTTAAAAGGTGAGTTTTGAATTTAGTGCTAAATATCAAGGTGGGAACCCCCGAAATAAAATCCTGCGTACGGTACTGACATGGATAAAGGATATACGCGAAATAGAATAGATAAAAGAGGGCCCTCAGATGAAACAACGATGTGTAGAAAATGTGAAGGTGTAGAGATGTATATACGAGGGTGGATCAATAAGTCCGTGACTTTTCGAACTTCCTTCCCAGTTATATGAAATGCAATACAGCTTCCATCAAGTATCATTTGTTACTAGACTACTGTCAAATTTTGAGCAAGGTCCGTCATTTACTTTGCGTTTAACAGCTGTTCAAAACATACAACCTCGTGCATTTTTATTTTAATAGAAAAAAGTGAATTTCGAGTGCTCATTAAACAATATTTTGGGGGAAAACAAACCGTCAATCAAACCAAGGAGAAGCTTGAAAAATACTATGCTATGGTCGCACAAGTACAAATGACGCTGAACGTTCTGGACGGCCAATAGAGGTCAATACACCCGAAAATGTCGAAAAAATCCACGATATGGTGTTGGCCGTTCGAAGAGTAAAAGTGCGTGAGATTGTTGATGCCATAGGCATTTCATATGGCAGTGTGGTTTCGAGTTTAAATGATCAGTTGGGTTTAAGAAAGCTGTCTGCAGGATGGGTGCCGCGTTTGCTCTCAATTGACCATATTGGGCTACGAATTAGTACCTCATCCGCCAAATGCTCTGGATTTAGCCCCCAGTGGCTATTTCCTATTTCCAAGCCTAAAGAAATGTCTCGGTGGAAAGACATTTAGTTCCAACGATGAAATTATTGATCAAACAAATGTCTATTTTATGGACCTCGAAAAATCCTATTTTTTGGAAGGGATACAAAAATTGGAGAAACGTTGGACCAAGTTTATTGAGCTAAAAGGTGATTATGTTTCATTCAAAAAGTCACGGACTTATTGATCCGCCTCGTACATATAATGTAGCCGGATAGAAGGAAACTTTGGAAAAATGGTAGTAACAAATGAATGTATTTTCTTTAAAGCAGGTTTCCGCAAACTAGAAATTCTGAACTCCAACTCCGAGTACTATTCCGACTCTGACTTCGACTGTTACTCCGATTCAACTCCGACTCCATCTACGTCTTCGTCTCCGACCCCGACTCCGACTCCAAACCCACATCTACACAAAATCTATTTAAAGGAAATTACAACTTTAAACATAACCAGGATCTAAACAACTAAATCTATTTGAATATGTTTTTCTGTTTAATGTTACCAATTATTTTTCAATTATTCAGTCTATTAAATGTAAAAACAATTTTTCAAGAATTCTAAATTTAACTTTTGAATAGAATCATGAAATGAAATCTCGTCCTTTCTTCCACAAAAACAACATGGTCAGCAATGACACTAATCTTAATTAGGGCTTTAGGTTAAGGTTGGAGTGGCAGCCTGCATGTCCATTGTGATACCACAGGGATATAAAGAAAAATATGAGATTCTCCTAGTCCCTCGCTTTGAACCAGTTTGATTGTTTCGAAAAGCTGTAGAGTTGGCGGATGCTAACATCAGCCAGATTTACTAACTTCCCAAACAAATGCGAGCCTAGTGTAGCCTGCCGCCTTCTCCATTTTTCAAGACTTTCAGTCTCTGGAAGCATGTAAGGTAGTTCCCAGTCGGGCAAATTCATCTGCTTTGCAGTACCCTGGTGTGGCCCTGTAGCCCCGCACCAAAATAAGGTGAATATTAAATTGTTTAAATTGTTTGTTTGGCCGTCGGTGGTGCAATGGTTAGTGTGCGCGCCTCTTGTACATGATATCCTGGGTTCGATCCCTGCTCTGATCACCTTAAATTTCTTTCGGCGGCGGTCACCTCGCATAGTGATGGCGACACTATCGAGTATATAGCCATGGACAAGCTTCTCAAATTACCTTTCGGAACTGGTGTAAAACTGTAGGTCCCAATCAGTGAGTATTAAACTAGAAAGCGCACAGCTCACTAGTGGTCTTCATGAAAGCTCGAAAGAACCTCGTAGACTCGAAAATATCGTACACTTGCACAGCAAACGTCAAAACAAACAAATTTCCCATACAAAACGACTTGCTCAAAAGTGGAAAGTTTTCGAGGCAAATTTGCTGCGCAAACGTGGGATGGAGAAACGTGTAAACTTTTGACATTTCGTTGTCATCTGACTAGGATATATAAATAAGGTGAGGTACAGTAGAAAAAGTACACATACAAAGTACATACACATACATAAGACATGCAATTGCTACTGCTACCACCTTATATATCCATCTTGGTCAGCTGATATTGTTTTGAGCACAACTACGCTGAGCAACTTTACCTGGTGCCTCATGCAACGGTGCGAGGGAAACTTGCGCTGAGCAAAAGTTCTCGGCTTTCACATTTGCATGAATGCCGCTACTGTTTGTGAGAAGCTCTCGCAATTTCCTTCATGGAATGTAATGGGAAACCGTGTATGTATGTAGACATCTCGATAAGAGGTCTGCGACAGTCGAGAGCAGTATTCGAAATCACGAAAAAAGTTTTCAATGACTTGATGGCAGCTGGACTATCACAGAAAATATTGATTTCGAATTTAGTCTGAATATTACTTCCCTAATAGCTGAGATTTGTGCCTAGTAAACACTACAGTGATCAGGCAGTCTATTCGCAATGAATGGCCCTAGGTCCTTAGAAAATGCACCAAAGCCTACTTTATCGTCAAGTTTTGAACCATCTCTATAGAAGTAATCGGCATACCCTGGACGGTCAGGCATTCGCTGAACTTTATCCAGTATCGCGCAGTAGATTTCCGTAGAGCCGTTCACCAGGCGATAATACCGATACAGCATTATTGGTCTCACTAAAACCGTATAAGTTCAATGATCCATACGCGGGCTCAGATCCCAGCGTTTTCCTATTGCCCTTTTGCAGGTATATAGCGCTATCCTCTTTGGTTATTTTGAGAGTATTGGGTTTGAGTATTAAATCCCTGTCGAGTAACCCACCCAAGTACTTTGCGCTTTCAGTAAACGGAATTTCAGTACCCCTTAAGAGGGCAGGTACAACAGTTGGTACCTCTTGCTGGAAAGAGCCGGTTCCATCTTGGTTGGGTTCACGCGAAGACTATTATTCGAACACCATCTTGCGGTGGTTTGAAGGACCTCTTGCAGGATGTCCCTAAGAAACCTTTTAAACTTCCCTCTAACTGCTATTGCCACGCCATCTGCGTAGGCTGAGGTGACAAAACGCCTCTTTTTGTAAGAATGTATTGGACAAACAATTTGATATTGCTATTAACCCCCAGAGCCGTGATTGCCGCATTTGTTGGCATCCCTCTACATCTACTAAAGACACCATGGTGTACTCTTTATCAGCGAGAGAACCTTCTATAAATCTGATCATGATGAGGGGTTTCGGTAGACCTACCGTTGCTGTAGGCATGCTGTTGAGTAGACAGTAGTAGCCTGTGACCAATGTTGGTCCTAATCTCTCTAAAGTTTTTTACTTGGGGTTTATAGGAGACAGTTTTGAGGAGACACTAGCAATGCATACACACATTTTTACACCTCTTATTGTCTTCGTCACTGTCTCTTATGTTTCGAAGGCAGCAATTCCTGAAATGTCGTTCCAATTTGCGCAAAAGACCGTACAATTTGAAAAAATTTCTTTCCTTTTTTAGATTTTGGTCAGAGATTAAAAATATATTGAGTAACCACTTCTCTCAGTAAATTTACAACATTAGGCTTAGTTGCCTATGGACGTTGTATGATGAAAAATATTGAGTTAATAATAGCAGATAGAGGCATTACTTTAAAACATCGAACAAGAAAATAACAACGGCATTTCATGTTTTTCTGTTAAAATGGTTATGTTAAATACAATCCAAATGTATACTAGCAATAAAAAACAATAAAAAAGTCCAAAATACGTTTAAATGTCACAGTTATCCACCAAAGCGACATGACAAATTTAAGCCAACAGCTCTTGAAACTCTACCTGTAATGCGATTCACTATCTCATACTTATCGATAGTAAACAGCTGACCTTTTGTATTTACTGAAATTGATATTAAGTGGCAGCTCTGTCCATGTAAATGCCAAAATATACGAAAAGCATAAAGAGGAATCGAAAAAACCGAACAAATTTCTGTTATAAAATTGAATTGAATAGTTTGTAAACGTTTTAAAAATGTAAGTATGTACATATGTATATATTTGTTATTTGTTCATAATATATTTTTTTGAATGACTATAAATCCAAGTGGGAAACGGAGCCGCGCCTCGCCGGAGCTACTGTTTTCTATGATAAAACATTTCCTAAATATTCGAAAGCCATTTTCAAACGAACAGTAATTAAAAAATTACAAAATTTCAAAAAAAAAAAAAAACAACCCCAATTGTAAAAGAAGGAAAAATTTGTTTGTTTTGTTGAACTCAAAAATAGTTGTCGTTAATTTTGCGATAGCCGCTCCGCTAACTCAACAGCTGTTTTAGCCATAGCGAATATCGTTATCAAACTGCCTGCAGAATACCAAAATCGTTGATTTTATCGTTAAGTGAACTCGATTATCGTTAAAACAGCTTACTGAATCGTACTACTGGTATAAGTCAATTTACGTCGAACATTTCTCTGTCGCGCCGAAGTCACCACGAAGAGTGTGAAATGAAACGTCATACAAGACAGATGACAGATATTTATTCTATGTATTGGAAAAACAGTTATGTACGAGTTAAAGTTTTAAATTTTTGGTTGGAAGAAGCGGGCTGGGGGTCAGCTAGTACTTATATATAAAAGTAAATGTTTGTCTGTTTGTTCCGTACAGACGTCCAAACGGTTGCATCGATCTGTTTGTCATTTTCACAGAAGGTAGCCGAATTCCCGGGGGTGAAAATATGTTACTTTAATATATTACTTTGTTACTATGTTACTTTAAAAGGACCCTTTAAAACCCACAATATCTGGAGGACTATTGCGCCAATCGCCCTGAGGTTTGCTATAGATTAACTTGAGATTCGCATACGTATCTCAATTCGCATACGGGATCTGATCGTGCATTTAGCATCCGCCAACGATTTGGTCAGTAACCTCATATAACGAAAAGAACCTCTACAAAAATTGGTTGGGTAATCTTTTTTAACACCTTAAGGCATACCCAAATGTTTGGCTTTTTATATTAAGTAAAATATAAAATAAATACTTTTGTAGGCAGGTCGAAAAATATTTGGACTTTGGTCCCGACAAAATTTGGACTTGAGTTACAACCTGGTTATTATCAAAACTTTAAAGTAGATTTGTTCAAATCTCCAAAACTCAAAAAGGTTTTGTAATTTGTTCAATATCTCTAGTGGTTATCGAGATATCCGGTCTAAAAAAATTATATTTTGACTTGAAATATTGCGGAGGCCATTGAGTCGCCAGAAAATAGGATCTGTTAGCACGTAGAAAAACTACAAATCTTCTAATAGAATCGATTTGAAAACACTGTGGAATGTAGAGTTTTATTTTCAGGGTAGGGAAACAATAACTGCTTTGTTTTAAACACAATTTTTATTCGAAAATAATTTGTAGTATATTCCCACAATTGATATTATCGCATAAACCCCTTTCAGTTCACATAACTTTTGCATCCTTGCAATAATCTTCTTAATTTAAAACGGCAATAAAGGAACAACTTTTATTCTTAAAGCACTTCGAAATAATCTTCCACTGTGATTTTGAAAAAAACCGCAACAAGTTTGAAGTGGGTTTATTGGGCCAGCCATCGCCACTCATCGCCTGAAAGTCTATTACAACTCACTCCAGATGTTCGCTCTAAAAGTGTTTGTGGGGTAGGAAGAGTAGTGAGTTTTGGCTTTTGCGTAGTTGGGATAGTGTGGTCTTTTGTACTTTCTCCGTCAGTTGTTTCTGTTACTTCCCGCTGTTAATTAATTTTATGTACCTTTCAGCGTGATTTCATTTACACTCCGCTTCATTTTTTTCTACTTTTTAGGTTGGGGGAAGCCAGCACAAGCTTTTCACGGATTTCCTAGCTGTTTGTCGCCATGTGAATTATAAAACCCCAAAGCATAGTCATCCTAGGTACAACACTTGACAAAAATCCAAATGAATCCAAAATCATTCAGCAGAAACAAAAAGACCACCAAGTAATGCGAACTCAAGCTCAAACAGAGATTTCAAATAGAGCAACGGCGACACAGGACACACGACAACATTACAGTAACGTCGACCGGCATCCAACTGAGCTGACGGTGAAGTATGGAATCCTAACACACAGGACGAAATCTCATCCAGATAAGATAACACCGAAAAGTACACATTGAATTAAAAAATTTAAATCATTTGCATTTTTCTTATTTAATTAAAATGTCATTTTGTTTCTTCTAATTGTCCTTCCGCCTAGGACAGCATCATCAATTCAAGCTCTACCTCTCTCCCTATCTTTCCTTCGTGCAAACTAATTCGAATTTTTTAAAGTTCACGTAAATTCATGCATAAATTCAAGGACCTTTATCTGTGGCCACCATCTTCGCCATTAAGTTGCTCATTCATATGTATATCATCATAAAATAATTACGGAACCCATAAACATTGAGTGACTTTTTGTGACCAAAATGGAAAACCAACAACTTGTGTTCGTTCCCCTTCCCTGCAGCACTCCTTTGAGTTTTCCCATAAAATTATGACAACAGATGTGATCCCAGCAATATTACACTTAATGTGAGGGGTACCTGTCGCCAGACAGGCAGACAACGGACACATCGTAGCCACGGCAATTGGTAAATATCCAATACAAAGTTATAAACAAAACAACAACCGTGTGCTCAATTCTTAAAGGACCTAGTCGTTGGTAGTAGTAAACTTTACTAGCACATGCATAGACAATCCTACATGTGTTTTTATTAAATGCCATGTTTACAACCAGAATTATGAATTATGGCTTCCCACAAATACTATAACGTACATATACGATGGAGATGCAATAATTCGATCCGAGAGAATCCAGCGGCAATCTAATTCCTGACACATGATTTCGTTTCCCAGCATACGGCAATCTGCTTTCCGAATACTTTTTAAATACATGTGACTTTGGTATCGTGGTCTTCTGAAATTAAATTTTTGGAACAACGTTACGAAATTAATTTTGTCTGGACAAAAACACATGTTAGCTAAGTTGCTAAGAAGAAGAACGCTAGAGAAGTGACCAATAACGGGATTGTTATAATGGTTCTAAATGGTCCTTGTCTAAATTAAATAAGTTTGCTGAAACAGAGTTGCTATTGAATATAAATAAGAAACAGGTCACATTTTCGTACCAATTAATTATCCAGCAAAAACCTTTCAGAATCGGTGTGGAAATGAAGTTGCCAATCACTCAATACAGAAATAAAATGCACACAGCTCTTTGTTGGTGAGAAATTCTCTCCCTTCCCCTTCATGGGATGTAATGGGCAAATATGAAATTAAAAATACATTTATTACTACTTGATTGAAAAATCAACATATTTTTACCTTTTGAACGATATGAATTTTCTAATCGTTCTTTTTAGCGCTGTTTCATTTCCCTTTAATAAAACAAGATTGTTTTTAGATAATGAAAGTAAAACCGTTCACTTTATTTGTACAAACTTAACATTCACAGTGGGTCTTCATGCGACGCGTTTCCTATTACTTAACGTTGAATATTTTTGAGGGTTCACTTGTTACCATCACTGCCGACTAACTGTATCGTTAACCGTTTAATCCCACAGATCGGTTCACAACAGCTATTTATATCAGTTCTATTACTTGACACCAGGCTTTCGATATCATTCTGGCGAAATCTCCACTATTCAATATCTTTCGTTGTCGTTATTCACGTAATCTATAGATTTCCATCCGTTTCCAGAACCATTGGTACTGTCGTCTTGTTGGGGATTAGCCGAGACAAATCGTTAGCGAATTGAATCGGTATTGCAGCGAATTCATGATACTGGTTTGGCAGGCTGGTATTTTTTTGGGAGGCATACTTTTAGGCGCAATATTAATCGCCCTGTTATTTATACTCGTTCACAAATGTTAGCAAAGCCGAATAAGTAAATCATTCACATTAACATTACGTCGAATTATCCATTCAGCATAAGTAAAGCCAATACATAATCCAAATTTTTCGAGCTTGGGGTCAGTATTGTTTTTTTTCGATATTTCGCTGCACAATGCTGCCTTCGAGTTCATAAAAATTTGAGTACACTGTTGTGGTCGAAAATGTATCAACGTTCTAGTACACTGTATCGGTCGAGGCAAATCTAATGAGTTCATCGGGACCCATGAAAGGAAACGAATAATGCAAGGACTCGCAAGTTTCAAATATGTAGACTTTACTTGCTAAAGCTATAATTATTGTAAAATTTGTGTCTCATCGTTTTACGTATTTTAAAAATGAAACATATTTAATTTAGTTCCAATAACACAGTGCAACCGTGAAAAAAGCACCAGGTACTCACTATGCAGATTCGATAGCGGTACCAGAGCTGAGTAAAACCCAAATTTAGTTTGGCTGGATTAGTAGCCGTTTTTTTTACCCCTCAAAGCCTTTGAAAGTGGGTGTGACCACAAAAAAAAGGTGTCATCAATTTTCGGCAAACCACTCCTTCAGTTTTGATGATGGCCGTAAACTATCATCGGCAAAGTTGTAGCTGACAGTCTGCCGAAGAAATTTTTTTTACAAAGGTTTTCAAAAAAACATGTTTTCCGAGAGTTTTTCTAAAAAAAAACTTTTTTGAAAAAACGTATGTTTTTACTTTTTCGAGTATAACTTTAAAACAATCAGAATTTTTTGCTTACTCTCTTCTGAAAAAATGAAGCTTTGGAGATGCCAAACAAGTCTTCTGAACAAGGTTTTACAATCTGAATACTTCTACATCCTCTAAAATGGCCCCAAAAGTGGACCCAAACCCTTTTTTGGGTTTTTGTTCGCTTAATAAAGGAAATATTCAAAAAAAAATAAACGCTTTTTTATTTTAACGTTTTTTTTGACGATGTTCTAATTATTTTTGAGGATTTTTTCGAAGATTTTGACGATTTTCTGCCCAACTTATCTAGGAACCTTGCCAAAGCTTTGTTTGGTTCAATTCTCTCATCACTATCTCTTATCTTTTCGAAGTTAACACAAGTAACATATTTATCAGTAAACCAAATGTTTATTATAACTTGATGATAATATTTATCACTCTCTTCAGCTTTGAGGATAGCTTTGAATCTTCTTATGCAAATTTGTTTCTTACAGTCAGTTAAAAGAATTCTCCTAACAAAGGTACCGAACAAAATTATTTTATCCTTACTTTTTTTAAAAAAGGCTTGAAAGAAAGTGGAATTTTGATACTTTCCGAGCATAACTTTTGTACCTTCAAAATTTGTTCTACACTCTTTAGCAAAAGTGAAGTTTTTGAATAACTGTGGAATCTAAAACTCCCTAAAAGTAAAATCTTACAAAAAAATTCATTTTTTTTTATTCTTTTTGAGAAAAACATTTAATTTTCATCATAAAATTCATGATAATCATTGTAACGCTCAACGTCATCGTTATCGGAATCTTGGAAGTCAGCAAAAATTTCCATTTCTTCAGTGCCTTGGTTAACTACTTTTACGTTTTCAATTTGCATAGGCGCAAAACTCCTTTGATATTCATCCTGAAATAAATTTTTTGCACGCCATCAAATTTCTGCCCTAATCGCATCTGGACGACCCTTTCCTTTATACATTAAGGAAAAAAACGCTAGTTAGAAAATAGTGTATAACTACGGATAGATTTTGTTACCTTAATTCAAATGGTAAAGCTGTTTGGTGAAACCGCTCTCCTTGTTCGTCGGATTCAGTCGAGAGCTGGCGGCAAAAGTGACTTAAATGATGGTGCAGAAAGTGTATCTTCAAAGACATTCTCACATGAATCGCCTCAAACGCATCCAACATGCAGCTGACCAATTTCTCATAGTCTTGGGAGCGATATATCCCAAGAAAGTTTTCGATCACTTTTTTTTAAAAGACTCCAAGCATTCTTTTCTGCTTCGAGTAAAATGTTATCAAATCGTTCGTCTTTCATAAGTTTCCGAATACCTGGACCGTTGAGTACGCCTACAAAGTATAAATACTTTTTTTGTTAGATAAAAAAAAATACTGTGTTTCACTTACCTTCATTTAATTTCTCAACGCTAATTTTCTCTTGGAAAACCTGCACTTTAAATTTAAAAAATTCCACTTAGGACTTGATTTTTCACTTTTAATAAAACTTAAACACGTTCTTTCTGTACGGGGATTACCTTCTTTCTAAATGTGTTTTACGGATTGCATGAGAAATACAAATAAACAAAATACAAACAAATTGCATGAGAAATATTCTAGTCATAGACATTAGAAAGATCTTATGTGAAAGCCTGTGCAAAAAAACCGCGCCGAGGAATGTCAAATAAAATAAACCTACGCAAAACAATAACAACTTCTCGCTCCAAAATTGAGGACCGGAGTTTATGAAAATTGTTATTGTAAAATTGTCATGAATTCCGGTCCTCAATTATGGAGCGAGTACTTCTTATTGTTATGCGTGTGACGATTTTAAGTGACGATTTTAACATTGGGCTGCCATACAAAAAATATGCACTTTTGGGGCCATTTTAGAGGACGTAGAAGTATTCAGATTGTAAAACATTGTTCAGGAGACTTGTTTGACATCAGTAAAGCTTCATTTTTTCAGAAGAGAGTAACCAAAAAATGCTGATTTTCTTAAAGTTATACTCGAAAAGTAAAAAAAAAGGTTTTTTGAAAAAAGTTTTTTTTTTTGGAAATATGCACTTTTGGGACCATTGTAGAGGATGTAGAAGTATTCAGATTGTAAAACTATGTTCAAAAGACTTGTTTGCCATCTCAAAAGCTTAATTTTTTCAGAAGGGAGTAAGCAAAAAATTCCGATTGTTTTGAAGTTATGCTCGAAAAAGTAAAAACATACGTTTTTTCAAAAAAGTTTTTTTAGAAAAACTCTCGGAAAACATGTTTTTTTTGAAAACCTTTGTAAAAAAATTTCAATTACAGGGTTGTTATGCCAAAGTCGTTTCGTAGTTACCACCGATCTCTGATTTACCTCGTAAATATTTCATGAATAATACCTCTTCGTAATCCATTTTAATTTTAACGTATGTGATGTTACTTTTGTTTTTCAAAATAAACGGAATGTCAAAATTTCGGTTGCACACATTTATTAAACCACTGTTTTCGTACCAAACAACTTTGGCATAACAACCCTGTAATTGATTTTGTTTGCGAAGTTTTCGCAAAGACCTGACTACCAAACAAAAGAAAAGTGAGCGATATTTTCGGTTCACGAAATTTGCGTTATATTTTATACTCGCACTCCTTATGGGAGTTCCTAACAACTGAATACGGTGCTGGTAGACTGAATTGTAAATACTCGTACTGAGCTCTAATAAGCAATGATGCTACCAAAATTTAAATAAATAATGTCGTTTTTTGTGCGAGAGAGCGTGGGTTCGATCCCTGCTCTGACCTCCTTACAATTCAGTTATATTTCTGCAATCTGACTTTTCTGTTTTTCTCGTCACTTATTCCACATATTGTGGGTTCTTGTCCATCATCATATAAGTAGATGATTTAGTTGGAATTTAAGAACTATCTTGGTGACTTGTGTGTGTGGCCCAGTTTCATCCCACGCTAGTCTTTTTGTGACCGTCGGTAATACAGTGACTTCCAGTTGGTTTAAAAATGGCAGCACTATCGACTTTTAAGCCTCGAAGTAAGTATACGAATACAAGTCATACAAAACATGGATTACCAAATCCCTTCATGGAGTGGAATGAGAAATCATGTTTTTTTTTTTACCAGTTTTAGGTAAGGATACAAATGTTACATGATATTCCATATTATATAAATATGAAGAAATTTGTCTGCTTAGATTTAATGTAAAAACGGGTATTTTTATACTTAAGGGTCTTCGATAGATCAACCGATGGTATCAATTCAGACACAGTAGTTAGGCATCTGATGATGAACTTGTCACGGTGTTCGAAACTAGTCATGCCAGTGAGTGTGCTTAACTGAATTCTCTATTACTCCAACAAACCCCAACCTGACCTTGTAAGCTTGTAGTATGAATTTCTCATACATTAACTAAAAGTAAAAATGTATCGACAAGTGTTGTAAAGACAAAATGTTAGAAGTTGTTAGTCCTTTTTGATCCGGCCTCGAACATACATAGTATTTTATATGCATCCATGTGTACCATACAGTAGATATGTATGTACCTTCATAATACACGCTCCATAAACAAACATGCCTCGATTACCTCCACCGAACTCAAGTGAAACTTATTGTCTACCAGCAAAATATTACAAAAAAAACAAAAGTTGTAAAAACAACTGGCGAACATATGACTACAATCAGTTGGGACGACAAAATTCTACCCTTCCGCATATAGAAACTGAGAAAATGTTAGTATTATTCCAATTGGCAAGTGGATTAAGTTTCTAGAATGTAGAAGGATGAGACTTGGTCACAAAGAAAAAATACTAGGATGTTGTTTTTTTGGCGGAAAGTTGAATTTCAAGACTATGGTGCAATTGCAATTGAATGTGTGTAAGCCCACATTTTCCCTTAGCTTCGTTGCAAATGTACTTTCAAGCATGGCTCTATCGACACCAGATGCTAAAAATATTAACTGGTTTTTCTTGAACCAAGTAGGATTGTTTTTAAAAATGGTCCCCACCGATTTTATACAGCATCCACTCCAATGTGCCTACCAAGCTTTGTACAATCTGTCTTTAGTGTAAACAATGTTACGGAGTCACAGTGGTGTAGGACACCATATTGTCAGCTTTAGTTCTATAGTCTGTAGTAAAGTCCGTCCACCCTTGGTCCTGTCCAACTGTTTGAGTACTATCTAACTCACAACAAGAGAATTGTAAGGATATCGAAGTTAAAGAGGCTGACAGTAACAGTAAAATTCATGCTACAGCGATTGTACCTATCTACCTTTTTTGATACAGACCAAACTACTAAATTCGGGTTATGGAGTTAGATTCAAGTAAAGCAGATGAACTGCATTGGAAGTTGCTCGGAGGGAAAACCGATCCCAGCCAAGGCACCCGACGACGAAACCATTGAGTCCATTCTTAGGTATAGTAATCCAGAATTTCCAATACACAAGTGGAAAATCTGTAGATTGGAAGAGGCAGATGTTGTCCGTAGATACGCGACGTTCATTGTGAATAGCAAGTCATTGCATCTTGGAAAACTATCCGATGATGGAACTTGGTTTGGGTTTGGACAGATAACTTTTAAGATTTATAAGCGGGATCAGGCAAGCTGAGCGGTTGATACTATATCGACTGGGAGCGAGGCAGAAACACGCAATGAAAGCCCGTGCAACGGAATTGGTATCAAGACGGTATGAATTTCATACACCGTGAGCAGGCTGTACGCGAAGATATAGGCTTTACTGAAGAGCTTACAAGATCCCTTATCCGACACCGATCTGGCTAAGCCTATGGTGGTGATTCAATGCACATCTGCTAGTAGTGGTAAAGAGAAAGCCGCTTGTTCAATATCTGATGGCGAGCAGGTCGTGACGGCCGTCAAATACAAACTATCTTAATGTTGAGGTTTCTTTCGAACAAATGGTGAAGATGTGGACTGTTAAAGGCAGGGTTTGTGAGTTAAAGACGAAGGAGTGCAAGCTCTCCTACAGCCTGCAGGGTGGCCAGAAATGATGTATATGTCTTCATGCTTTCATCGTATAGCAACAGGATAATGTTGCCGTCGGACTAGAATTGAACAATTCCAAGATGTAATATATCGCATTGTATATTTCCAATGATTAAAAGGGATCACGAACATCAAGGGGCAAGACCCGTACCCTTAAAATATCTTATAGTAGATGAGGCGATAAGGTACATTAGTACCCCACCCATTGTGGGCGCACACTATCCAGTATGGCGTAGTACAATGAGAGGGGAGAGTTACTTATTGAGTACGTACTGGGTACAAGCCTTGGCATATGCCATAGAAGCAAAGTTCCGACTTTTGTCAATAGCAATAAGCAAAAAGTTTTAGATGTCGCCTTTGCAACGTAAGATGTATATGAAATGAGATGAACATGAATTCCGGTTGGTTTGGAACATCGAATAGGGTCGTCGAAGTGTGAGGAGGAACGGCTTATTCCCCTATGAAATTACCTACAAAAGGAGTTTGTAGGTTAGCTAATGTAGCGGGCAGGAACACGGAGGCTTTCAACAACTCACTAAAACTGTTGTGTCAAAGAATAAAGTCATGTCAAAAAATCCAAGTCTCCAAGGAGCAAGGCGGACTGAGATATGTACAAAGTGAAGCTAATATGGTATGAGCATGCGCCCAGATGGACTACAAGTACTCGTCGATGTTCAATAGAAAATAAATCCAAGGACTCAAAACTAAGGAAAATACTGGTGCCAGACAATACTGCGATGGACAGTATTCTGGCAAGTGAATTATTGCACCAGAATTCAGTAACTTTTTAACGATAAAAATCGATAGTTTAATTGAAAAAATTCTAAATTTGGTATTGCAGTTTTATATCTCGAGCTTGATATGGTATTACCAGCGGAACTTCAGGTTATGCCCGATATACTGATTACCTGACTGATAAGGTTATAGATCCTGTGTATAGGTTTTAGATATTAGGAGCACTCGGCTGATTAGGAGCACTCGCTAATTGCTTTTCTTTACATTGAAAGTGCGTTCAATAGCGTAAAAGATGCATATCTCAAGGTGTGGTCTCGTCTTCACTTCCGTTAAACTCTGTGCTAAATTGAGTACTGGTCACTCCCGAAAATGCAGGTGGAAACGTTATTGTTTAAGCGAACGACGTGCCAATAGCTGTAAGGGACAAGTATCTAAGCACTGGACGGGCGAAAATAGCTTGAGTCTAAGCCCGGCCCCGGCCCAGTTTTCCCACTTTATGCGAAGGTAGAATATTCCCAAAACAGGACCTACGGGCTTAAAACGGTCTGAAATTAAGCTTGTGTTGTGTGCTAAACGTCAGCTTAGTTGCAGACCCTACATAGTTGAGAGGCGACAATAGGCATCTACATCTGTAAAAGGAACAAATGGGAATGTCCCCGTTGATTGTTTTCGTCTAGTAGCAATTGTTTGAGCAGACGACGGTGTACATCACGATAGCTCTGCGCACAACTCCCACTAAGGTAATGAATGCAATGTTACATTTTCTACCAGTAAGCATTGTGGAAAACAGATATATTATGCACTGATATCTCAGACACACAAGACTGGCAAGGGACGCATACGAGTTTATAGAAGGTATTTAGCTTTCTGATGACTCCAAACTGGATGGCAAAGTAGAATTAGGAGTGTATTGTATAGAGCTGGGTCTAGACCTTGCACAGAGGATATCAGACAATTGTAGTGTTTTTCATTACAAAAAAATAGATATATTCCATGTCTGCCATCAGGTTAAGGCAAGCATCACAACTTCTGCCTTTATCAAGACCCCCGGTATCAATACTTGTGTAGGTAGTGATTATTTGGAGAAATCTAAATTATTCTCCGGTAGGGCTAGTGCTTAATCTCGTTAGCCTGGGGTGTCACAACCAACTACAAAGTCTGTGTGAGTAGTTTATCGACTGCCATTAACGTCTAACCTAACCTTAAGCCAATATATTTTCGGCAAAATAAAGTGAGGAAGTCTTTCTACTCATATTATTAGGAAAGTTTCAAAAATATCTCACGTGTGATTGTGATTGATCCTGGTGCTCCCAACGTAGTAATTGGAAACAGAGGTTCTATCTCGCTCTTAGCCACAGTGGCGTTAAAACTGAATCAGCAACTAGACACATAAAAAACATCACATGAGGTGTTAGGGGACGCCCGGTTTCAACGAAATTCCTTTCGCTATATATTATGTACTAGTTAGTTCCAATACTCTTGAGGCGCCTGTTGAAAAATACGATAATTTAAATGAATCTTTAAGAAAATATACTTTTTGTAAAATCATAAACATTTTTTAAGAAAATTTTTCTTTTATAGAAAGTATATTTTTAGTTGTTGCCGTCGGTGGTGCAATGGTTAGTGTGCGCGGCTGTTGTACATGATAACGTGGGTTCGATCCCCGCTCAGACCACCTTACATGTCGACGGCGGTCACTTCGCATAGTGATGGCGACACTATCGAGTACTTAGCCATAAAAATGCTTCTGAAAATACCGTTCGGAACCGGTGTAAAACTATAGGTCCCCATCAGTGAGTGTAAAACTAGAAAGCGCATATCTCACTGATTGTGAGAAGCGCTCCCCAATGCCTTCATGGGATGTTAAGTGACACCATGAATATTTTTTACAAAGAAATACTTTCTTAAGAGCAGGTACTTTTTAAAGAAGTGGTACTCAGTTTAGGAAAATATTATTTTTTAAAAAAAGTACTTACTTTCAGAAAGGCTACTTATCTCAAGAAAAGAAAAGGGAAGGTTATATTTTATTTTTAAGAAAACACATTTTAGTAAGAAAAGGTTTTTTTAACAGAAGGTATTTTTTTGAAGAAATTGATTTTTTTTAAAAAATGGGAATTTGTTTAGAATTGGTCCTTTTTTCAAGAATAGGTACATTTTTAAGAGTAGGTACTTATCTCAAGAAAAGTTTTTTGTTTCACAAAAGCGGTATTCTTTACAGAAAAGGAAGTTCTTTACGAAAAGGCAATTTGTTGTAAGAAAATTTAATTTTTTTTATGAAAAGCTACTTATTTACAACAAAATTACATTTTTTAAGTAAAGGTACTTTTTGGACGAAAATTTCCTTTTTTTAAGCAAAGGTACTTCTTTAAGGTAAGTTTTTTTAAAGGTACATTGTTTAAGAATATGAATAGGTATTTTTTTTTGAGAAAATTTAATTTTTTTAAGAAAAGGCACTTTTTTATGAAAATGTTCTTTTTTAAAGTTTTCTAAATTTAATTTTTATTGGGTTCAAGACTAAAACGTATATTAAATATTGATTACAGGCTCCACCATAGATAAATAAAAACCATAGATGATTCATTTGCTTAATCACCATTTGCACCAGAGGGCACATGTTATTTCCGTGCGACCATTTTTCACGCGGATGCGACGAAAAAGCACTCAAACATAATTTTTATTTCGATTATGTTGTTTAAATTTGAAAATAGAATATAAGTAATAGAAAAGCATATCGCATATTTTGATATTTGTTGGTTATATAGTTTTTTCAATAGTTTTTGTTACCAGGGAAACTTGCCCATATCCATCACTCCGGCGCCATCTAGAAAATTTCCCTTTAAGTCCAATTCCACCACTTATCTTTCACCATCCATGGTTTTTATTTATCTATGGATCCACCTAGTAAACATCCCAGTAAACAAGAAATTTCCCAACATATATTAGTTTAGACACAAACCTAAGCAAAAGTACCCAATATAGTTGATAATACTGGTTAATAGCATAATAGTGTTAAAACAAATTGTTTTTTTTTTTTTTTATTTAGCCCACATCCAGCAACGTGCGATAAGGAACTTCGTTCCAAAAATGGTTTCCCATTACATCCCATGAAGGGATTCGGGAGAACTTTTCACAACCAGTGAGCTGTACACTTTCTAGTTTTAATACTCACTGATTGGAATCTAAAGTTGTACACTGGTTTCGAACGGTATATTGAGCAGTGTTTTACATAGTTTAACATCGCTATATCGAAGAACTTCAATATATAAGTGGTGAACGTACGTTTTCACTATTGACTTTTTTCATGAATAGCTTCTAATACCATCTCTATATACGAGTATCATTTGCAACAGTTGCAAATTTTGTCATTATTGTCCTCATTATAGTTTTGAAGAGATCGCATGATACTTTATCGCCTTTCCGAATCTATGGTTTGGTGGGCTAAACCCAGATATTTCACCACTCGTATGTTCACACCACCCTACTGCACATAAGGCAAGGTAACGCATACTTTTGCACTGATTTCGAAATCGTTTGGAGGCAGACATATAACTGCATCAGTTTTAGTGGCAACTATTTGGACCGTTCTATTGATTTCATGGAACCAGCAATAAATCCTTATGCTCAGTTTCACAGTTGAAAATTCTCCATTTAAATGGATGCTTGTCATTTAATATGAAATTTTTCTGTGAGCTTTCTAATTGAGCTTTTAAATGACGAGTGTGAAACTCGCCCTTAGTATTCTAAATATCTGAGAGAACTTTTTGCTTTCTTCTCTTCTTTATCTTGTCTACTATTCCCTCCAGATACGAACAAATTATTTTAAAAAGTTTGGGAATTGGCTTCTAAAATGAAAATTAACCATGAAGAAAGATCCTAAGAAAATACAATTACTGAATAGAGGACTAAATTAGGATTAAATTAAATAATTTATTAAAATCAACGACTTTTGTCACAAAATTAATGAATACTTTATTGCAGTGTGTCGACAAATTTTTACCTTTAAGAAGATGAATTTTTAACGTCATAACAAATATTCTTCAGTTAGTGAATTTTTTTTTAACAATTTTGAATTTTAATTTCTACGGTGTAGCGTCAAAGTGTTTTATCAATGTCGTGTATATCAGCCAGTTTTAAAATGGTTTTTAGGGTTATGGAATAATTCAAACAAAGGTTAAAGTTTGCTTCATAGTATTGCTTCCTGAAGAACAGTAGTAAACAAAATCTACTGTAGAGTACAAAATTGAGCCAGAGCAACAGTATTGAACAAGAACACAATATAGCAAACATGTTTCCGTAGTTTTTTTTTTTTTAACAAGACTGAGAAAAACTTTTTATCAAAGCACTAGACCATGGACATCTAGCTGCTCAGCATCCTGTGGGATGACAACATTCAACATCTATACAAAAGCTTAATCGCAGCGGCAATGTTGTCAAAATTAAAACCAATTTTGTTTCATACTTGACATAACACAAAAAATATTATTTCTGATTCTTGTTGCCACAATTTTCTCGCTTCTTCTTTCCGCGTTCGCTTATATAGCTGGTGGCATCAAAAGTCATATAGTGTATGTATGTTTGTATGTATATTCGATGTATGTCCTATCTGTATCCTTTAAAGGAGTTTGTAGTGCATATTCATAGAACCCATGCATGAATGCATTCTGCACAATAACAGTAGCGTTTGTCAAACTAACATAGATATATTTTACAGATGCATACACATACATACGTACATATTCGCATATACTGTAAAAGTTGTGGCTGTACATTTAGACGAAGTGGTTGATTGGAACCTGTTAACCCCACAATGTTGGGCACGGGTAGTCAGAATACGTTGGATATAAGAAGTGGGATATATGTATGCGAGATGATGAAGAAAGACACCGTCATATACATAAGTTGTATATGTAGTAACCGACGTATTTTTTAGCACATTTCGATGAAACGTCTTGACATTTAAAACAAGTTTGTTCCAAGCTTTATAGGCACATTTGTGAGAAAGTTGTATCAAACCGGGTTTCCCATGTGACCCATTTTCGAAATCACTTATCATTGGTCGGAAAAAAGTTGTATGTGCAAATTTGTGTTAGGTGGAGCAACATTTGTAACATCTGAAGTCAACAGCACTTTGGTCCACGCACAGAAGTAATTGTTTGAAACGTGGCTGTAGCTGCCGTAAATTCGAAACGAATTGCGGGTGTCACAACCTAGTTGAAATTCGGTTGAGACAACTTCGAGTCGTAATAGATTCGGATGTGAGAACTGAATTTCAAATTATATTCGTTCTACCAACTACATTCTCCATTATTTCGGTTACAATAAGCGAATTCGGAATAAATTTGGTTGCATCAACCGAATTTATAAAAAATTAGGTTGCTGCTACACAATTTCTCATGAATTATGTTGGATTTCGGCATAGTATAATACATACCATAGAAACTTTTATTCGCTCAATAAATTAAACGTCGTAGGTACGATGGAAAGTAAACATTGGATGGTGGAAAATATGGGTTCTATATTTTGGAACACCGGTAAATCGAAAAAAACCAATTTTAAAGTTGCACCCCACTTTTGTAAAAAAAAATTTTTTTGCGGTTGTTCTAGGTTGTTCTAGTTGTTCTAAACATTGTTCCAAAACAATGATTTTCTAAAATATAATTTTTCTAAATTTTTTCGATTTACCGGTACAAATTATATTTTAGAAAATCATTGTTTTGGAACAATGTTTAGAACAACTAGAACAACCTAGAACAACCGCAAAAAAATTTTAAAATTGGTTTTTTTCGATTTACCGGTACAAATTATATTTTAGATAATCATTGTTTTGGAACAATGTTTAGAACAACTAGAACAACCGCAAAAAAAATTTTTTTCCAAAAATGGGGTGCAATTTTAAAATTGGTTTTTTTCGATTTACCGGTACAAATTATATTTTAGAAAATCATTGTTTTGGAACAATGTTTAGAACAACTAGAACAACCTAGAACAACCGCAAAAAAATTTTAAAATTGGTTTTTTTCGATTTACCGGTACAAATTATATTTTAGATAATCATTGTTTTGGAACAATGTTTAGAACAACCTAGAACAACCGCAAAAAAAATTTTTTTCCAAAAATGGGGTGCAATTTTAAAATTGGTTTTTTTCGATTTACCGGTACAAATTATATTTTAGGAAATCATCGTTTTGGAACATTGTAGAACAATGCTAGAACAATTCAGAACAATCTTCAAAAATATTTATTTCCAAAAATGGGGGGCTAACTTCGCACACCTATCATTGTATTAAAAAATAAAATGAATGTAGAATTGTTACTGTCGCGGTTTTATCAAGAATTTGTTTTTGGATTTATTACGAAAGGTAAGTACAAATTTTGTATTTTTGGATTTTGCGTGCAAAAATATCTTATTTTGCAGATAATGTCCATATTTTTCAGCGTGTAGTTCAAACAGATGTTATCGTTCTGGGGATTTTCAAGGTCGTTCGATTGATATATGTACATAGACATATATAAAGACCGGTCGAATGGATGGTTTAAGATCTAAAGCGACGGATACAGTACATCATAATAGGCGCTATGATCCATGCAGGCTGTAACTTCAAAAATAGTCAGATGTGACATGCCAATGTAAAATTAATTTGTTTGCCTACATACATAAGTATATTCCCTCATATGAAGTGATGAAGTGATGGCAAAGCACCAGTGGAGTTAAAAAGTGGACTACTTTCTGCAATCTGCATCAAGCTACCCTATATTCCCGTTAGATGGGAAAAATCCAAGATATTATTCATGCCATTCATTGCACGCTCTTGTGAGCTTCATAGAGAAAGGAATAAAATTTTGTCGAATTTGTTGACATAGAGGGTGAGTTTAATAACGTGTTATCAGTATCGATCAAATCGGGACTTTGAATTGACCTGGGATCATTAATTTGATCTATGAATTACTTACGAGAGAGCGCATAACCTTGTCCCTGCGACACTCGAAATATGAATAGAAGAACACCCCAAGGGGCAGACTTGCCTGAACTTTTATGTAATTTAGCACTGCATAGTGTTTTTCTAGAGGTAGAGGGATCAGGTTAAACAGTCGTAGCATATGCTGACGACTAATCTAATGCATAGATGTACCCCAGAACTTAATCAGGAGACTCTCTCAGTAAGCTATGGAGAATGGACTGGGGCGTAAATTCAAACAAACCCTAGCTTGTGCACTTTTCCAGGAAGCAGAAGGTTCTGTATATTCATACCTTATCTCGATGTGGTAGAAAAAATTGCCTAAAGGATAGTACAAGATATATAGCTGTGATTCGCGACAGCAAGGAGAGTTTCAAGTCAACCACTATGCATAGAATCTGTAGAACCACAGTGACCCAATTTTCGTTTAAAATTCCAGTCGGTGGACGATAGGGCCTACCCCCGAAAATAGTTTACTCAATATATACGGCTGTTTTCTGCCCAATATTGCCCTACGGCATTGTGGTTTGGTGGCCGGTACTGGAAACGCTCATTTACCTAAGTCTGTTTACAAAAGTCCAGAGAATGGCAATCGGGTGTATCACGGCTGCCCATCGTACAACCCCTACCAAGGGTTTGCACCAGGTGGACACTAGATTTGGTCGGAAGGCACACAGCTGCAACGTCGGCGAACCGGCTAGGGCATTCCTCGCACTAGGTAACCAATCCAAACCAAACCAAAATTATTTTGAGGTATCTCCTGTAATCCACAATAAAATCGGACTACATGACACCCACTTCATACTTTGAGAGATACTTCTGCACTGATATCTCGGACAGACAAGACTGGCAAGGGACGCATACCAGTTTATAGAAGGTATTTAGGTTCCAGATGGCTCCAAATTAGATGGCAAACTAGAATTTGAAGTGTATTCTAAAGAGCTGGGTCTAGATCTTGCACAAAGGATGCTGCACAGTTGTAGTGTTTTTCAGGCAGAAATCACAACAATAGAAAAGTTTTCCTTTGGCTTGGGCGAAATGTCATCACCACCTGGAGTAACATTTATTTATTTCAGTCTATGGATATACAATCGTTACAGACTAGCTCTCTTACAGACTAGAATCTCTGCAATCTTTCATTCCTGGTTTCGAGAACTGTCCGCAAGAGCCGCGATCTCAAAAATTATATGGCCAAGAAGTTCGATATTCACCTTATATTGGTTCCGGGGCACCATAGAACAGATGAGTTGGCACGATTAGGAACCACCTTACTTGTTCCACTGGATATGGAGCATGCAAGCTCATGCTTAAATCTTAAGCTTTCACACATACGAATGACAGATGGTCTGGTGGGATAAAATGCAGGATCCCCAGATAAGTATGGCCAAGTTATGACCTGAACCGTACGCTTAACTTTATATCCATTCCTATACAATATATATCTATACTAGTAGCTATGATCACTGGACACTGTTTAATAGCAGACTCGCGTCTAGACTTGGAATCTCTTACTTCAGAAACTGATGAGGAGAACATAAGCGCCGAACATCTCATATGTTACTGCCCGGCCTTTTGTATGAGGAAGAGGAAATGTTTAGGATCTTACTTCATATTACACATAACAGACACTTAGGAAGTTAAGCTGAATGATCTTAGGACATTTCTGCAGAGTACCAATTGGTTCGCCAGTTACTAATGTACATCTTTTCTTCAGTCAATATTGGGATGAGGTACCATATGGCTTGAACGCCCCATAACCATACCAGGTTAACACGGTAGCATCACAACGGTCTTCATTGGACTAAGTGTGTCAATAGTGACAGCCACTTCTACCTAACCTAAGTGAATTAATTCGTCGTGAATCATTTATCAGTTACCAATAAAATGTTCAAATACTTCCACTAAACACGTTTTTAATTAATAGCAACAATCTTTTAGTAGGTTGTGGTAACCTCTAAATTCTATTGTGACAACCTCTAATTCGGATGTTAAAACTCTAATATGAAAAGCTATAATTCGGTTGTGCCAACCTCTAACTCGGTTGTGATGACTTCTAGTGTGGCTGTGACAACCTCTATATTCCGTTGCCGCTAATGCGGTTGTCTCAACCACATTTTTCTGCTGGTGTAGTTACATTTCTATGGGAGTTATACTAAAGCATAATGTGATCTATTTTCAATACTTAAATTTCTAGAACTGTTACTCTGGGTCTAATAAATGTTATTTGGAATATTTGCACAGCAATCAGCTTCTATTTGTTAAATATGGAGTGGATTATACCAAGCTTGAAAGCTCAGTTGTATAGCACCTATCGAAACATGAACTGATTTAACATATCCAATTTCAATGGCCATTGTCATTCATCCAGCACAATTTTGTACATATTTCAAATTTCGTCGAATTCTTTATGTACCTGTAGTTTGGTCAGAAGAATACACGGTCAGTATTTTTTGCCACTGTTTTTCTTTTAAAATCGGGTTTTTAGTTCATCAACTTGTACACTTTTTCATACCCAACAACCGAATTCTGATTACCCGTGTTAGAATGGTTGTTTTATTCTTTTTGATTTTTCTACAGAAAGAGAGGGAATCGAGATTCTTATGCGATATATTCGAAAACTTTTGCCCAAGACTCAAGTTTTGAAGTTGACAAGAAAAAACACATTAGTTTGCGTATTCTATGATTCTATGATTCTATGATGCAGAGGGAATCGCCCTTCCATTTAGAAGACGTTTACGAGTAAAATACGACAAGTCAAGACAATAAAGACATTGTAAACCATAAATACAAGGAGGTGGAGCGGTGATTTTATGATACTGGCGTACACACATATAGTACAATATCACAAACTACGTGGGGGATTCGAAAAATTCCAGCAAAACTACACGGTGTTGAATATTAAAATATTTTAGTTAAGATCTCCTTGAATAACTTTCATTTCCACCATTTATGTATTCAACATTTGCACCATATCCGGTTGTTGATGGTGTTGGAAAGAATAGAAATCCATAATTCTGCAATTAGGATATACAGGGTGATTCAATTGTAATTCAGAAATTTGACAACAATTATTTGTCATAAGTTAATGCTTTTTTTTATTATTTTTCAGGCACTTGGTACTACAGGCTTTGACAAACTAATTCATGAAACGATACTTAGTATGACAATACGTATAAGTGGTCGAGACGTTTTATGAAGTGGTCATTTTGCAAGAAGTAAACAGGTCGTGAGGCCGAAAATGTTGCTGCTGTGGACCAAAGTGTGGACCAGACCGCGTCAACTCCAATTGACATCGTGCACAGCAATTGAACCTACAGCACCGGCCCGGGGGGGTTTAACAAAACACTAATTTGTACACTCCTACGAAATTCAATTGACACAGGAACTGAAACCTAGAGACAATTTGCAGCTCTATAAATTTATCAATTTGATTCTTAAACTATAAGCAGTTGATGCCGATTTAAAAAATAAAAACGTCATAAGCGACGAGGCACATTGTCACCTAAATGGATACGTTGACAGGCAAAAGTGCCGCACTTGGGATACTGACAATCCACATGGCATTCAAGAAAAAACTATGGACCCACAACAAGTCACTGTTTGGTGTGGGTTTTAGGCTGGCGGAGTCATGGGACCGTATTTATTCTAAAATGATGCCGATAACGCTGTTAGGGTGAACGTAATCGTAACATGATAACAAACTTTTTATGGCCTAAATTTGGTGACAAGGATTTGGACAATATTTGAGTTCAACAGGACGAAGTTCCAAGGTCGAATTATCGCACGAAACAACAAAGTTAAATGGCCGCCGAGATCTCGCGATTTGGCACCATTGGACTTCTTTCTCAGGGGCTACGTGAAAAGTATGTCAATACGCCCGAAACGAGTACAGAGCTGAGGAAAGAAATCATACGCGTTATAAATGATATACAGACCGAACTATGTCAAAAAGTCATTGCAAATTTTGATAAGCGCATCCATTGTTAACGAATATTATGATTCATACACGATGAAATAGACGGCTTCAAGAACATTATGCAGGTCTCCTGTTTCTTTTGTTTCATTGTTATCTGTCATGTTTTTGTTTTCAGCAGTTTCAACAAACGAATCCATATTTGAGTCACAAAAATATATATATTATAACATACTAATCATTGTGTCTCCGTAACTATGAGGTCAAATTTATTGAGCGAATACAAATCTCTATGTATATCTCACTGTATGACCACCATCTGTGTATCTTTTTTTTTCATAGCTGAAATTTGAAATCTTGATTATTTTGGAGTTCATGCAACGATGGTACAATTGGCACACTTTACAGGGTGATACCTGTGACCTGATCGGTCACAACAAATTCATTAACATTTTCCTTTTTGGCAGACGCTGGTTGGATGCTCGTTGTTGTAAATATAGTATACTTGTGTACAAACACAACGTGTTTGCTGTTCAATATTACATCTTGAAGACACAACGATTAATATGTTATAATATATGTGTTTGTGATCTGAACACAGTTTTGTTTATGATACAAATACAACTGTGTTTGGTGCACTGTTTAAATAAAAATAAAATGGTTCCCGTTACATCCCATGAAGTGATTAGGGAGAGCTTCTCACAACCAGGGAGCTGTGCGCGTTCTGTTTTTGCACTCACTGATTGGGACCTACAGTTCTACACCGGTTCCGAACGGTATTTATGAGAAGCTTTTTCATGGCTAAATACTCGATAGTGTTGCCGTCACTAAGCGAGGTGAAAGAGCCGCGCACACTACCATTGCACTACCGCATTGTTTACTGGTAATTTTTTGTCGCTATGCTCTTGAGATCAAACTAATACACGAGGGACAAAGAGAGATTGTTCTCCGCCTAAGTCAATGTTATTGAAAGTGTATTACGGTAATTTTGCATTATTCTTTCAGTCATTGATTCCTAAATATTCCTGAATTCGTGTGTAAATAAATTCATTGTTGCTTATGGTGACTGATTTGTTGCGTCTTAGTTTCATGCATTCAGCCGTCAATTGTTCGGTTAGGAGGAATCACGCGAATGCTTCGAAGTAAGTATATAGATGTTTGGAATGGAAGAAGCATATATGTAGCTCCATGTAAAAGTATGCATCTCTACAAGTAAATATGCCAATGTTTGCATTTAAATATAAGGACTTGCAAATATATGAATATTTGGAGTGTGTTCCAAATATATACATGGTTTTTGCACAATGTGTTTTAGAGAATATGTTACAGAGGCCTTTTTTCCAGCGTGCAGGAATAGCATAATCGCCCGAACGCTGACACTGAAAACATTGGAGCAGACCACTCATTCTAAATCACTCAAAACAAATTGACTAATAAAGGATAAACCTTGTCTGTTGGAATCTGACAAGATCGGAGTCCCTAGATAGTTTTAATAAACATCTACCTCCTCTTATCTTCGTCAGCCGCAAAATGGTCAGTTTGAGTCCCAATCCTGCCAAATATTCCTTGAAATCTTCGACTTCAAAATAGTCGGGCAAGCGTCATATGGCTTCGAACCATTAGGCGTATGGGTAAAGAATTTACTTTTAATTTCGAAAATAAATCCTTTAACTTGGCGTGGTTCTGAAGAGTATCCGCAAAAAATTAACCACTCTTCTACTTAATGCAATTTAAAATGTTGATGGTCGAAGGCCTCAGCCGTACTCTTTAACATCGTATTTTGATTCACATCGAGCGTCGTAGGTACAGCCTAGCTAGGCCCCTGGAATTTGGAAATGTTGACTTCTCTGCCGCCATCTTATTCGTAATTGCAGGCGCCCGCCCTTGGGCAACATTCGCCATTGAGGTATTCAACGCAGGATATTGGACTTTTTCTTTAAACGATCATTTTCAATCGTTATTTCTTGGACCGATTGCCGTAGACTGTCCAATTGTTTCTAAAGGAGTAGCTCCCTCTCACTCTTCTTCTTATCAGGTCAGCGCGATTTCGCACCAAGAGTTGTGGCCCAGAAGCACCCGTAGTCGGAGTTGAAGTATCCGATGCTGCGGCACCAGTCAATATAATGGGAAACAAACAAATTTGCACATCAGGGAAGAGTTTCGCTTTTCTATTCTTCTTCTTGCCTGGGTATTTGGTACCAGAAGCATCCGCCGTAGAAGTCATACCAGCATACTCCTCCCTAACCGGGATTCTTTCTAGTTTCGGTAATTTTACACCTCTCCGCCCAGTTACTGGCAATCGTGGCAATGACATCAGGGACTTTGGTTCCAGATGCTTTCGCGCCAGGAGTTTTCTCCTATTCTATTTAATTTAAAAAACACATTCCGCGATTAAATGCTTTTTGGCGACACCTTGCAGCACTTGTTACTTGCAAAGTGTTTTTTTGGTTTGTTTTTCAGAAAACCTCCAAAAACACCAAAATATCCAAATTCTTTAGGAAAGCTCGTGGCCAAAAGGACCAATGACACCTTTCACCACAGCCACGGCAAGCATTGTCTTTAGCTAAAGTACAAAATTCTTTGACAACCTAAAAAAGATAAATTTTTACAAATGGTCCTCGTGATCTTAATGCTAGACACGAAATATTTTGAGAATCATCATGAAACAAAACAAAGGTGCATTTTAAAGGGTGGGCACGACCACATTGACCACAGTAGTCATTAGTAATTTTCTTCCGAATGAATGTTGCTGTCGGCTACGACTTGTGTATTTACCGAAGTCGTAGTCGTAGGAAACTAAAACATTTTGTGTTTTTTTTGAAATCAATTTTGTGAGTGCAGCCACAGTAGTACTCGTTTATGCTCTGTATTCAGTTCTTGCGAAATTTTTCTAAGAAACTTCGATAATTCTCGAATTCGAACCTGATGCATATAGCACACTGGGTTATAACTACTTTTGATGGAAAATATTGCATCTTTTGAAGAAACATGAACTTATTAGAGGGAACAGGTGTACCGAATTTAAAGGAATTTGAACTATCCTTCGGTTTAAGGACATAAAGTTTCCTAAATCTAAGGGGAAAAGATCTTAATTTCAGTTAAAAATCTTTTAATCCTTAGTTTAAGTCCATTGACAATTAAATTTTATTATACTTTTTTGAGTGTAGGCTGTACTACATTTTTGTCTGCTGTTGCTATTTTTTCGTCAGCAAATTAAACACTGATTCAGTGTGATGAGAGAAACGCAACTTCACTTTAAAATCAACCCCAAGATATACAACAGTATCAACCTTTAACAATCTAAGATTATCCACTCAAAACGATGAACCAAACAAGGAAAATACAAATGTTACAGAGCAAGTGTGTTAATTCAGAAACACCCAAATCAATAACATCCTGAGGTCGAACAAAAGGTTAAAATCACTAAAATTTCAATCGGAAGCACAGGTGTATGTCACTCGTAAATAAAATAAAGACTAATGGATCCAGTACAAGACCATAAGGAGCAATATAAAATTCTGAACTACACCCATCAAAATCAGTATCATCTACATGCTAAAAAATCTGTATTTTTTTTATTGTTTGGATGCAAATATAGTATACTTGTGTCCAAACACATTATGTTTGCTATTCAATATTACATGTTGGAAAATGATTCATATGTGACTTTGTTTATTGAAAACTGCTGAAATCAATAACGTGATAAACAACAAAGAAACAAAAAAGCTGCAGATCTTCAATTCATGGAAACAAAGTTCCAAGCATATACATACATGGTCCCTGCATTATGTTACAGAGACCGATTTTTTTCAGCATGTATTAGAAAGACATGTTCCAATTCATGGTAGAAAAATCAAATGCTATTTAACTACATTGGAGGAACAGCATGAGAGACCTTTCCAAACATCCAACATGCAAACATCAAAGTAAGTAGTATCACTTGGAATCATAGCTCATCATTTTACAAAACTATGTTGAGCATCGTACGAACATAAGCAAACAATTGTTCAAAGATGTTCAAAATGTTTCGAACTGATGGACAACTTAGAAATAAGCCGATAATTCTTACTATGACTTACATGTACTCTTAAATACAATCACATTTCTGTTAAACCACCCTCGTTGAAACCTATGAAACCAAAGAAGGAGACTTAAATGCCACCATAAATACATATTATCGACCACAATAGTTGCGCTTGTATGGTTTCCCTTAAAAGGCGTTTAAACTTAATCCGTTGGAACCACTTAATGCTTTAACTAAAAACCCGATATTAAATTTCATTGGCCGGATAAATTTTGTGTAAAATTTAACACAAGTGGACATGCAATCGAAAGTTGCATAAATCAATTAAACGCATACCAGGTGTCCCGGTGCAAAAGGGCTACACAAATTGCATAATGGAAATTGGACGTGTTTATTGATTTGAACAATTTATGGACGCCGAGAACGACATTCACACTGCACGATGCCGAGCCCCGCAGTTGTATAATTTTTTTATTTTATTACAAAATTGAATTTAGGGACGAAGGATAGAAGCAACGCCAACGCCAAAATAGTTCTGGTACGTAAGGACTAACATTAGTAGATCCTTGTTCAACAGCCAAAATGTTAATAAAGCTATGGGCTTTAATAAGAATTGCATATTCGTATTGTTGGCCGCCCTCATTGAAATGCAAGATTTTTTTACATTTACTGTCATTTATGTTTCTTCAAGAAATTGATATGAGATATTTGGCTTCAGGACGATTGAAATCATTTTGTGCCTTTTGATGTTATAGGATAGGAAAACATCAAATAACTCTCCAACTCTCATATTTGTCCTTTGGGCGAGTGTAGCCACAATCAGCGTGACTAAAACGGGGAAAACTCCCCACTTTGGTTTTTTAACAGCTGAAGATATTGCTCGGCAGAAGTTTCACCCTTTGGCAAAGAAGCAAATATTAAAAAAATATGTTAATATGGGAGGCGAGTGGTATGGTGGGAGCAAAAATGCGCCCAGGACTTTGATCACAATATAATATGTTTTGGGGAATGTATAAAACTCATTTAACCGGAACGATATATTTATAACAGTACACATAGAATGTAAAGTATTTAGAATCTTTTAAGACTTGGAGGAGGATGATCCCGGAAACCAATATCTTTAGAATTTTCAACACATAAATCAAAGCAAAGATATCTTAATCGAATATAAGAAATTGTAATTTAAATGTTCTTTTTCGAAGAGATGCTGGGAAGACAGGAGATAAACTTTTTAAATCTGTTTCGGATCATATCATAGAGCTAAGGGGAAGGTGGGCGTGGGCTTAAACTTAATATAATTAAAAATACAAATCAACCGTAGTATACATCCGACAACAAATCGCACGGCTGCCTCGCTTATCGGCCAGATTGATTTACATTAGGTGTCTGTGTTTGTTTGAAGTGTCTACTACAACATTAACTACGATATTTCTAATGTGTTTCAGAGGAAGATGTTTCCCATAATCCAAATCGATAGTATTAGGTCATGGGATGCCCGATCCACGCCCACCCTCTTTTGGGTAAAATAATTTAATGTCGCAGATTCCTATCTGAGTTGCTAAAACACAAAAACTGAAAGAAAAATTGGTTGATAACGAAAATTAGAACGAACCTGTTTCGAATCCGCAAAAATTGCTAAAAGTGAATCCGTCTCTGTAGAATGACGCTGACCAACACCAAATAAGCAGTGAAGGTGGGGAAAGACCTCACAGAACTATTTTGTACCAAGCGAGGATTGAGACAAGGCAACACACTTTCGTTCAATCTCTGCAACCTCTTAATGGATATAATAATGACGAAAGCTGCAGTAAATACGAGCAAGAACGTCAACACGAAAAGCCATATGTTGCTGGCATATGCTGACGACATAGACATCATTGGGTGAAATTTCCGAGAGGTTACTGCAGAATTTTGCATGACTCGAAAAGGAGTCAGCGAAGGTGGCTCTTGCTGTTAATGAGGGCAAGACAAAATTGATGGTGTCAACGACTAGACAAACCTCTTGACTTGGTCCGCACTTGAACGTTAACAATCGAGTTAATTTTGAAGTGGTGGATGAATTTATCTACCTTGTATCCGCCGTTGAGAAGGACAACAATGAAACTGGTCCAACAACCCGCACTTCAATGTTGTATGCATTTTCGGATCAGAATCCGTTTTTGTGCACCCTGGTTATGGTTCAAAACAATTATTTATTTCCATCTCATGAGATATTAATAGTTATATGTATGCGTCAGTTGCCAAAACGATTAACTCCATCAAAAAAAACCTGGGTACTAATAATGTAAAAAACGATATCGCATTCATTATCGTTTTGCCGGTAGTAAAGCTTTATATAGGCATGTATTTGTATATGAAAAGTATATTGGACGACTATCGTCCTACATAATTAGGCCCCTGTAGAACCTGAAGTTTCCGTCGTGTTTTAAAACTCGAAACTTATAATTTCAAATTAACATCATATCATATTCTACTACGGCTGTATTGTGTTACTCAGTGAAGTTGAAAACGTACTGGATACATTAGTTTAACCGCCCAGATACTAACATATCAACTTTTTGATAAGTGGAGTTAATTGGTATGGCTTCTATGTACCTCATACCAGGATATGCCTTGCAGCGTTGGGAAATTGTCACAGTACTAGTGACAAACGGTGTGGAATGATGGAAGAAAGCCGAAAAAGAGAACAACCAAGACTCCGCTTGAAGGATCTGACGGAAGTATAGAGAGAAATACCAATATATCGATCTGGTTGGAGAAACATGATTTCTTCTATTTGTAAAACCCCTAAACTCCATTGATTGTTTGTAGACATTTAAGTAATCCAGTAAATAGTACAACACTAACTACAAATGATTCAAAATTTACAAATATTTTGTAGAGCCTAGTAACTGACTTGGTAAGATTCGTAAACTTAGCAAAGTAATCAATAATTGGCAGGGTCATAACGGTTTTTGGCGAATGAAAAACTGATGACAGGTTCTTAGAATTAATAAAAAGAGTCCTTGCATATTGAAATTTAAATGTGAACATGTTCAGTTTTAATTTGATTATTTCATAGTTTCTATACGATATGACCGTTACTTTAACTCTTCTTTCTTTGGAGCCGATTCTTTTACATCCATGCAGTGACTAATGACTGATCAACGATACCATTGTTTGCCCTTCCTTTTATTTAGTAGATCACTGTTTATTGTAGTTTGGTCTCAACTATCTGTGGGTTAAAAATATTTTCTCGTCAATTTATTTGCCCATTCTAATCATCAGCGCAAACTATGTAGTTTTATGTGCTTTACAACACTGGCCAGCTAATGGAAAATATAATATGTATTCATACTGAAATTATCAGACCATATTTCTTTCAAACTGAGGCCGATCGGAACGTTACTGGGAATGGCGCCCGTTATCGCACCCTGATAACAGACTATTTGCCGATTGATATTGAAGCCCGTGATCTCGACGACATTTGGCTTAAAAAAGACAGAGCTACCTGCCACTGCCAGTAAAACCATGACATTATTTCGTGAAAAATTCGGGGAAATTTCACACGTTGAATCGGAGAATTGGACGCCTAGACCACACACCTCTAGGATTTTTCCTCTGGAACGACAAAAATTCCAAAGTCTGAATGGATTATTGTTGAGGTAATAGAAGCCTACATTACTCGCAGCATTCCCACAGTTACGGCCAACATTTTAAAGAAATAAACTGTGACATATAAACGTAAAGAGTGTTTCTTTCGTATGGTAATATTAGTAATTTTTGTTTTATTTAAAAAAAATACCTACAAATGAATCACCCATTACTTGCACTCGCATTTAAAATGTCGATACCTGCTACGCTTTATTTGAGGGGTACCTTCAATATTTATCCATTTATGGCAACTGCTATCCACTTTTAACACGAACACGAATCCCGATCAACCTTCACTTCACAAGTTCTGCTCTGTTTCTGATTCTTTCCATATTCTATTATGAACTACTCTTGTCCATTATTAAAATTAAGCCCATATTGCTTGGTAAAGCTTTGCATTGTCCAGATTCACCGTCTGTTTATTGGTGTCCTTCCTACCTAGCTCGTCTGTCCTTTAGTACCGCAATGCCAAGAACATTTCAATGATGAAGAACTTATTTATCTTCCCTTTGTACTAGAGTTTTGATAAGTATCTCAAGCTTTGTAATGATAGCGCTTTATTCGATACCAGTGATAATTTGGTTCACCATCGTTGTTCACACTCTATCACCGACTTAACCTCTGCTTAGAAAACAGTTTTACGATCATGGTGGTGAAATTTCTGCTATTCTAGATCCCTCGCTCTATTAGTGGATGCCCCGATGGCTATTAATAAGCAAACTGTGTACCCCGAACCCACTCTGTGGGATAATTGTGTAGCAGTTTATATTAACCCATTGCGTGCAATCGTTTCTCCACATTACTTAACTTTTACCTCGTGGTGTTAAGTGAATGAGATGCTTCAATTGCCCTGTATTCGATAAATCGTTTTGAAATTTTTCAATGTTGAATCCAAGGACCGGCCTCATTATGCTTGTGCATATCCATTGTGCCATCGTGTTGTGGGGATCCCATTTAGAGTTTAAATCCCTTTGGCAAAAGATCAACATCTGTAAGACTTTTCCACTCTGTTCCTTATGTAGTCTTTCGCAAGTAGTTTCCTATACAGGATAACTCCCAAGTTTTTCACCGTGTTGCACATCTTCATAGTCTACCTTAGAAAACGATACTCTTCAAAATCAGCTTCACCTTCCTCTTAAGCAAACATTGTATTTCAATTTTATCCGGATTTACATTCAGTTCTCTTCGTTGTGACCAATTCTTTGATAGTTTAAATGCCAGTACATTTCTGTGGAATTTTGACAAAACAAAAGTCAGTCAAAGAATCAGTCATGTAAGATGAAACAATTAAGGAACTGTCATATTTTCCATTTCATCTCCTTTTTCATTGAATATATAAGTACATTGACGAATAGAAATGCTATTGCAGTTTTATAGTTTTGGTTGTTTAAAGTCCACAGATATGAATTTGTAATTTCAAAACCATATAAAAAGTTAATAACTTAAATACAAACAACAACTTCAGTTCAATATTGCAAAATTGAAAGGTCAATGTTGTGTGAACCGTGTTAATTCAGGTTGACTTTCATTAAACCTCCCCACCTTATCCTCCATAAAAAGCGAAACAACTTTTAAATTATCACTGAGACTAAAAACATTGGTCTAAACACATTTCGGATATTTATGTGGATTGGTAATGGAAGCAAGTGTTCCCAACCCCCCACATCACCGCTCTCTTTGACGCTAACTAACTGAAGGAAGCATTTATAGTGCCATCGCAAATTGTATTCTTTACCATTTCCTTTGAATTCATGAGAAATTCAAAACATTTCCGCATTGCAATAGGAACTTTTATACAACAACAATTCAACGAAAACCCCACGAAAAGAAGCGAAAAAAGGAATGCACTTTTCTTCTTCTTTGCACATTCGTGTGCATACGCGATGAACAATGTCGTAAGAAGGAACATAAGGTTTTCGGTTTTGAGCAAAGCAATGGATTTTCCAGGGAAAAGTAAGGATATTTCTACATACATGCATACATATTAGGGTGGCATTTAACATTGAGATTGTACTATTATTTTCTCCAAAGCAAATGTGGGTAATACATTTAAATCATCGGACAATTATGATTGTAACGCAACAAGGATAACAGAAGTTCTGAGGGGCACTACAGTTTCCACTGCCACATATCAAGAGCAGCAGGCTTAGCTGAGGACGTTCCTTTTACGCTTAAAAGATGCTACTGAACAAGATGTTAAGATGATGTTTTAAAGAAGGCATTTTAATTTTCGGGAATTTATGAAAGTCAAAACATTTAAAATACTTTACACAAAAAACCTTTTTTTTGAGAGTAAACGTAAATATGTTTTGAACTCCATTGAACAAAACGTGCCTTTTTGATTATTTCAAAATTTTGGGAAATCCAAGGTTATTTTTTTCATCCGATTATACGTGCCTAGTCTATGTCTAGTCCGATTACACGTGTCTAGTCTCTAGTCTATGAGAAGAGAAGAAAAATTATCCAAATAAGATTTTTTCTAATAGAACTTAAGCAAATTCATACAATACAAGATGACCCAACTCGCTCATCTGACGTTTCACTTTGTGCTGCTTCGGAGAGGAATCTAACGCCTGTCAGCTCTTTTGCTGTAACATCAAACAAAATTCTCAATTTTTAATTTTGTCAATTCACGATGTTCATTAGAGTTGGGTAGTTCATGAACTACCTAGTTCATTTAGGCTGACCAGACACCACCCTCACATATATAATGCACATGTTCGATATCGCGACTGTGTTCGTGATTGTTATGCAACCTAAACATATCTATAAGGGGTACAACCTTAATATGTTAAATATTAAAAGTCGACAGGCCATCTCACACTCATGCATGTATGAATACAAGTGAAAATGGGCGATGTATTTGGTGCGCATTAAATTGTTAAAATGTGTTTTTCAGGACGCAATTTAACATGAATTATAAGAGTAAGAGTACTAGAGTACTCAAGTATTTTTCATGTATGTGTTAATTCAGTATGGAGTGTATACTTAAGTACTGAAGTACTTTTTCCTAAAAAAACCCCGTTTCCCATTACATCCCATGAAGGGATTGGGGAGAGCCTCAGTCACTCACTTCATTTTTCACTCACTGATTGGGACCTACAGAGTTACACCGGTTTCGAGCGGTAAGTACTCGCTAAGTACTCGATAGTGTCGCCATCACTAAGTGAGGTGGCCGTAGTCGAAGGAAATGTAAGGTGGTCAGAGCAGCGATCGAACCCACACACTAGCTATTGCACCACCGACGGCCTATTTTACCTCGTGTTTTTTCCTCGTATACGTTTATCTGCAACTGTTGTAAATGTTTCTAAACTTTTTGTTGGTTTTTTAAGGAAGATGAAGTAACAACTAGATTTTTTTTATTATAAATGACGTAAGTTATTTGAAATAAAATGGTTGTACCTATATTAATATAGAATGTTGTGTGTTTTATTTACCCTTTCATTTTATAAAATGAATAAATGGAAAACCACTTTTTAACAGGATTCGTATTTCGTGGGTAGTGGAATACCCTGGGTTACCCATTATCATTGTCGTGCGAAATGGGTAGCGATCGTTTCCAATTACACACACAGAATGGGGAAAATAATAGGGTAATCGGGAAAATAAAGGGAAGCTATCCACGACAATGGAGAATTACCCATTACCCTCAGGGTAGTGGGAAAAATAATGGGTAGTTGCCCACGACGATGGGGAACTACCCATCACCATTACTCATTACACATGGGGAATGAGTAAGCGGCTTTTACCAATTATGAAAATATGAAAAAAATTTAAAAAATTCTATATCTCGGAAATGGAGCGTCGACTAAAAAAATAACTAGAGATGATTTTAAAAAAAATCACTCTCCTTTTACGAGATATAAACTTTTCTAATTTTTTCATATTTTCGATTAAAAATAGGGAAGGGTTTACCCGTGGGTAATGGGTAAACCCCGCTTACCCATTCCACATCTGTAATGGGTAATGTGGTTTTAGCCACACTGCGCATGAAACAATCAATTTATTTTGTCAACTCTCGGCTTTATGCGAATAAACCAGAAACAATTCCTGAGCTCAAATCCGAGATCCAGCAATACAGTCACATCTCTGTAAAAATGTCATGGAAAATTTCATGAAAAGCGTAATGGTCTGTCATCAGAGACGTGTGAGCACTTTAACGCAAATTTTATTCCATAATTAATCGGAACTTGTCTTCTTTACAAGCCAATAAAAAAATCACAAGTATCTCAAAAAATACGTGTTTTTATTTTAAAATGAATACGTGCATTCTTACCACACTTGAACATCGTGAATGCACAAATTTCGAAATGGAGGATTTTGTTCGATGTTTGCACAATTCGTTGTTCTTAAACACGTTTCCTCATGGAAGAAGGGTAAAGCGAAACGTCAGATGAGACGGCTACCAAATATATGTATAAATTAATCTGTTCTTTCACCCACCTACTCTGTTTTCTATTAATTTTCAACTGCATAGTATATCAGATGTGGCATGGATACCCCTGGTTGAACCCGACCACCGCTTAACAAGGCATCGATTTTTTATTGGAATTTTTATAGCTTTATAGCCCCAATCTGTGGTTTAGTTCTCGACAAATATTATACTTTTGTAAAAAATCGTAAAAAGTTAAAAAAGTGCTTCAAATGCCTTTTAAAAGCCTCTTGATATTTGTGTTTGGTGGCAGTTCTACACCGTCTCCAATTCCTATTCTCGAATCCAACAAATTTTAATTTATTTTAGAAAATGACAATTGAAATTTAAAAATTCTACGAGTATTTGAAATAAACATACATCAATTGAAATTTTAAATATATTGAAATTTATCCAACGTATTTTAAATTTGAATTGATTTCTTTTAAATTTTTAAAATTTCAAATAGAATTTTAAAATTTAATTTTTTTTAAATTTCAATTGGAAATGGGGAGATGCATTTTTTCAGTTTGTTCCATAGTGTATTCTGGATGGTATAGAACACAATGCAGTTTTAGGGAACAATAAAGCGAACGAGTTGGCAAGACTAGGGACGACCTCACCTTCCCCACTGTGTCGACATGCAAGCTCTTTATTCGAACAGAATGTATTAGGCAGACGAACGACTAATGACCTAAACCCACAAAATGTAGGCTGGGTATAGTTTGAAAGACAGACACTCGTCTGGACTAGTAATCCCAGCATATAATTTCCACGGAAACTGTGGGGATGAAATAGGGAAAGTGTGCGTCAGTCCCCTTCTTCTGTACTAAAATCATTTATGGGAACAACACGGGCTTTTCCGTAATCCTACTTGAAATGCAATTAAAAGCGAGTATGAATGGCTGAAAAATATTTTGATCAAAATCAAAAATCACCGTGAATATCTTCTGAATCGAATCCCATAATTGTACGAATTTGGTAACTTAATCGGGTGGTAAAAAAAATAAATGTTTATTCTATTTTGAAAATTGGGTCAAACTGTCAAGGAAACTTTAAAAAATCAAAGAGCCCTCTATTGAGATATTAAAATTTGAGATTTATTAATTTCGGCTCCGAGTAATAGTGACCATATTTTTATTTCTTTTTATTCGCTTTCAAGGTAGAGGACTCAACATTTCGATTGACATTTATATCATGGTAATACAACAATGCGTTCTGAATATACTTATATACCATCTGCAACACAACATCCTTTAACAAAAAGCGCAACTACGTCACGCGATAAAACGCGATCAATAACAAACAATGGTTTCCCGTTACATCCCATGAAGGGACTAGGGCGAGATTCTCAGAAACCAGTGAGCTGTGCGCGTTCTAGTTTTACTCTCACTGAATGGAACCTACCGTTTTGAAACGGTTCCGAACGGTATTTCGAGAAACTTTTTCGTGGCTAAATATCACCGTCACTAAGCGAGGTGAGCGCCGTCGAAAGAAATTTACGGTGGTTAGAGCAGGGATCGAACCCACGTTCTCATGCACAAGAGCCGCGCGCACTACCGTTGCACCACCGACGGCCAAGAGTTATAATTCGTCATCTGAAAATCATTAGGATTTTAACAATTAAAAACATTTCCTTTCGTGGGACATTGTGCCACCCTTAAACAAACATATGTGTTGCATACATATAAAAGGATTTGGAACGATGATACCTCCGTCTGTAAAAAAAGCAAGGGAGAAATTGTATATACATAAGTGGGACGTGCAAATGTCTCTGTGGCAAAAAATGTTGAGTGTTGCCGAATAATTTATAAACGTAAAATTGTAATGCACAGCAAGAGCAACGTGGCAGACATGAATAATGAAGTGAAAAAACCCACTGCCACAACATACAATTTCCACTATTCCACTAGTCAGTTCAGCTGAACCCGAACTTTTTCATATCGTATACAGATCGAACCAGAAGCAGCCAAAAGCAGCAGCAGCAGCAGTTAAGAACCACAATAATATGAAGAAACACGACTTTATGCAAAACAAACACAAACGGAAAGAATTCGATTTTATTTGATTGTTTTTCTCCATCTGCGCATTCATTTTTAACATTCCATACTAATACAACTACACACACACACACACACAAATACTACTTCTTTTGCCACCAATTTCAGTCAGTCCGTCAGTGTCAGGACAAAGTGCTTGTAGTGAGTGCACAGGATATAAGGTACTTTCGGGGTACACACATGCATCCATACGTGTAGTAACTATGTAAATAACGGCAGTTAACAAAAACATCGAAAAGTGCATATGCAAGTTGTAATCATATACTTATATACATACACATGTATGTAGATATACTTACATACGTAAGGTACATGCAACTAAATTCATTCATATGTGGTGTTCGTTTAGTCCTTCACGCAAATAAGGATATCACAACTGTCGCGCTTTGACATTTGTTGCCATATCGTTTGTAAGTTCAAACGGTTTAGCCGAGACACAACCCCCATAGAAATAAGAAATAAGTACTAGCCGTTAAATATTTTAAAAGTTCGATGACACTGCTCAACACTGTTTTTGGCAGCTGAATAAATCCTGCGCCATGTGTGTTTTATAAGTGATTCGTAGAATAGTTATCTTTGTAAACATTACAAAATCACGTTTTAGTATCTTGTCAGATAAATATTTACATGACCTGTTTCAAATTCATCAGGGATGATTCTTAATATTAAATCTCGTATTTAAGGAGATTTCAATCATTGGATCGTCAACAATATTCCAGTCCACAGTTGACACATATAACTAAAACAGTCGGATTTGATAAGAGAGTTTGGTGGCAGCTTTAGTTTTACTTTTATCATATTTTATAACAGATAGAATATAATTACACTATGATACAAAATAGATACCATTGTATATATATATAATTGTGCTATGATGTAGTGTAATTGTGAAATGACGCTGTTTCAATCCATTTTCAAAATGTCGATCAGAACCGTAAATTGTCAAAATCATAAAATTTCAATACGACATTTTCGATTTTAGTCAACTTAACTGCCCATTTTATAGTTCAAAAGTTACAGAATGTTTAACACTTTCAAATATGTGTTCCATTAAAGGGATGACTTTTCAGCACAACCTTCAATCCCCTTCAACCCACCTTCAAGTACGAAACCATTTTTATTTCATGCCAGTAGTATTTTTAAACGAACATGACAGATATTACGTGCGCAGTAGTTAGAACCTTCTAATTGTGGATATTTGTTTAGCAAACCCATTTTTATATTCGGGTACGAAGTAGAGCAAATTAGTGTAAATGTGTTTTTTTGCCCTACACAGGGTTCAAAGCCATCTTCAATTTGTCGGTGGTCGCGCCTGGACCAGTTTAGAGTCCCCGGTGGCAACGTTTTCAGAATTTAGACGACGCACATTGGTTTAGAATCGATTTCGATCGGCCAAAATTCCATATCTATTTATCGAGTAAACATTTTTGAATTCTTGGAAAAAACTAAGTATTAAAACATGGTTTTCCATTACATCACATGAAAGGATTGGGTAGAGCTTCTCACAACCAGTGAGCTGTGGGATATTTATCTTCACAGACAGCGATAAGTCTTGTATACTCGATCGGGGACACCCTGCCTGAGGGAATCCGATTAGGGTATCCTGACGATATCTTACATGGGAGTCTTAGCCCACGTTATCCTCAATTTAACTCTGTAGTGATCCTGTTTGGATACTTGTTCGGGGACACCCTGCCTGAGGGAATCCGATTAGGGTATCCTGACGATACTTTGCCTGGATTCTTTTCAGAAGAAAGTTGATTTGGCCGCCCTAACATAAAAGTCAGGCCAACAATCGTTTTGCAGCTGAAGACAACGTACTCGCGTAGCTCCGAAGAGTCCTGCAGCATTTCAAGTCACAAACATCGATTTCCGTCGTCAGTTCCATCAAAGCAGCTGCTGTTCAAAAGATCTTTTCCGCGAAACACCGCCAGATCCGTCTAAAACTCATGTGTATAGAACGTTCAACTACAGCGCAACGCGCCCCACAGCTTACTGGTTGTGAGAATCTCTCCCCAATGCCTTCACGGCCGAGTTTTATATACCCTTCATCACGGATTCGGCCTAACAGCTGTAAACAATTACATTAGTTTAGAAACAATTTTTGATAATTTTTTTTCACATTAAAGAAATGTCTTCCTTCATCAATAATGTACAAGCCTGATGTCATAATCATAACTCATAAATGCTTAAGATATTATTTAACGTATGTATGCTATGGGCATTGACACGCCCTATTGTCCCATGGCAATATTCAATGGTTAGAAATCATATCACAGTTAAAATTTCAAGTACATCTTGCCAATATTTTTGCACATATAACAATTATTACATTCCTTACAAAGGGGTGTGTCTCCGCCCACTTTTAGTATAAATCAAATTTCCTATACAAATAAATCATGCAACATATATCATTCTCATACCCAAAATAATGACAGAAATAAACAGAAAAGCATTCATAATCATAAATTCCAACTCTACTTTATAGTTGGTTCAACACTTCTCACAAGTTGAGTTTAAAAAAACGATCAGTAAACACAACAAGGCTTCTTTAGTTGGTTAGGTATTCACACATATATCACTGTGCGACAGTGGATTTAGGGTCCCAACCAAACCAACAAATTACGAAAGTATATGGCCGTGGTAATATAAAACGACGCTCGGGCTTTATGCCGACCATTAAAATTTGTTTTCCAGCCCAAAGAATATTTCTTCGAATGATCAGTTCTCTATTTCCAACTTTATTTCAATAAATCGTAACCTGTTAAAAATGTTGCACTACAGCCTTTGATAAGTATTTAGCTCTTAATAATTCATTCTAATAGACATGACATGAAAAGACATGTCAATGCTCTAGATAATGACGAAACGTCAAAGCAAATTTTAAATAATTTACAATTTTCTGGATCACGGCAGAGAAATTAGGGTACTACAAATTTCGTGACATCTCAGCAAAATACACTAATCCAAAAATATATATATTTACTTATAGATCGCCAATTTGTTTAACTTTGAATTTCTAAATTACTATTTTGAAACAAAAATACTTATATGACACTACTGATCTGCAAAGTTGTAGTGCCAACAATTTCATATTCTAATATTTTTGTCTAAATTCGGTTTTTTTATAAAAATTTTTGAGCGCCGCCCCACCGATTGCATTGCAGCCAATATTTTTCCTCTTATACTTATATACTAACGAACAATTCATAATCTTGCGAGAGAGGGAAATTTGGTCCATACTGCACTTTTGTCGTCATGTGGGTCATCCAAATTATTATTTACAGCCCATCATACCGATACACGCCGATGTTTATCATCAGCGTGGGATTTAACAAAAGTCATAAAAACATATAATTGATGGCCACTTCAGGTCAAATGAAATATTCTTCTTATCATTAATCATACATGGGGCAAATTAATTATATGATAATCAAAATTTGTAGTTTATCTTAAACTGCCTCTAAAATTTCAAATTAAACAAATTTTAATTTAAAAGCATTTGTTTGATATCCGGCTGTTTTGGTGTTTAAATATTTTAGAAAGTATATAACTTAGAGAATCTGTAACAGTCATCAAAAATTAAAACAAAACCAAAACCTCACATGTCTCCAGGAGGGGAACACTTTTCTTGACAAGTTTATAGATGTTGGCCAGTCAATGCCAATTGTTCTGAGAAAATAGTGAAATCAATTAAACCAAGCGAAACATTATTAGTATTAGATGGTTTTTAAATTCACAAAAAAATGTTTATATATATTTTATTTATTTTTTATTTATTATGACAAATGTCAACGACTGAATAAAAAATATCTATGAACAGCTCTCTAAAGCAGAAGTGTTCTCATCGCTCTCCACTAGTGTAGTAAAATGGGAAGAGTTTAGAAAAGACCCCCTGGCAATTTTATGTACTGGTTTATGTAATTGAAAGGTAACGACGCAACATTAATCAAAGCCACGAACCTGATTAATCAAATTCTAAACATCAAAATTATTCCCATGTTTCATTTCAATTGGCATCCGATTCCGCAACCATGTCTGATCAATTGGAAATGCAAAATTATTTATTTCTAATTGCAAACAATGCAATTCTTTTTCGATTTACATATTGTAAAGTACTGCAATTTCAAATCGAATGCAAATTAAAAAAAGTTCAGTATTTATACAACATTGAACATGCTCGAGATCGCTAATGCCGGGTTTTGAAAAAATGGATTTATAATTAATCAAATGTTGAGTTAAGCGAGATTGGAAGTTTTTAATTCCCATTGGATTTTAATTTGCATTACTTTATCTAACGCAAATGCAAAAGAATTACGATTGTTCGCATTGACAGAAATGTTGAATCTCCATTTGCTCAGGAAATGCAAATGCAGGTTGTGGAATCAGATGAATGAAATATGGGGATGCTTTCGATATTTTGAATTTGTTTGTTTGCTGGCAATTCTGTTTTTAAAGTATTTTATATGTAGAGGTTTGCGGCTTCGATAGGCATTGACTCGTAGTACTTTTAAATTCATAAACCTGTTCTGTATAAAATAAATAAGTGCAATTGACAATGAAGTTTAAATTGTTTTGAATTTGCTTTTACAGAGGTAATTCAAATTAAACTACAAATTATAAGTATAATTGTCATACAATTAATTTGCTCCATGTATGGATTGTACTCAGTGTATAGAGAAAATCGTTGTATTAAATAAAATCATATTCCTATAGTATAAATAAGCCGAAGACAAGTTTTTGAAACAGTAAATGCATTTAGTGCTTATTAATGCAAACATTTAATGCAATTTCCTTTTATAATAAGGCTTTCCTCGCTTATCTTCACCTACACAGAAAAAAAATCGAGGTAATACTGCCTTAAATTATTGTATAATTTCACCTATGTAAGTGCTAAGGCAACATAGGGTTTTCTAGGTTCTACGGCAATATGAACAAACAGCTTAGGTAATTGTACACATATTTTGGTAAATTTATCGTACATTATAGTTATATTTTCTAATAAAATTAACTATTCTGCATTTGAAAAATGTCTGAAACTCAACAGTATTTTGGACAATTACACAATAAATTATATTTGTAAACCTTACTTTATGAAACATATACATATGTACTTATACATAGGGACGGTATATTTCTGCTGAATAAGGTAAAATAATTCACTGCCCATTGATTGGTGTAACGAGGTGGCTGATTGTGATCAGGGAAAAGTATAATGGCAGCACCATACATCCAAAATTATAGCGAAATAAATTTCACAATCTGTCGAGGAGTTACAATAACTAACACAAATAGTTGTTTAAAATCATCCGTTTTTCCTCTTCCATTGTATCGATATACTGCTCAAAGCCGTAGGCCACCAACACATTACTACTAATCAGCAATACATCATTTGTCAGAACCAGCAAGGGACGGCAATTGCGACCAGCATCCAAACATCGACATAGTTCAATTGTTCAGGATCAGGTTGGATTACAACCATTGACGAACCCCTTTGTAGCATCAACAGCTATGGGTGCTGGCGACCCATGTTCTGCCAATAGGTGGTCTTGTAGATAAATTTGCTCGAATTTCAAGAAATAGTGAGCTATAATAATATGAACAATGAACAAACCATTAATATGAACATACATATCGATGGAGTTGCGTAAAAAGTTTCAATCTGTCGTTTCCTATTGAGTCTAAGATTTGCATAGATCATACGGTAACAAAAAAAGTTATGGCTAGAGAATATTATGGTTGGGCTCTTCGAGCAATATAATTGTCTACTTATTTCGTTGCAGATAGACCCAAGCAATTTGGCCCATTTGTCTTGAAGTGACAAGATAAACAAAACCAGATTGGCCCCTTAAAAAATGTAGATTGGTCTTTTTACGCAACACCATTTTCAGTTACCTTTTTTTCATTAAAATTCCTGCTGTTCCCGTATTCCCGAATTGGTTATTTTTCAGAATACTATGTACTTTTATTTGTTGGAATTTAGAAATCAAATAAATTTTGAAAAGAATTACATATTTTCAAATTCAAATTGTACAAAGCCAATATAAATGAGGACTGCCTAAATAGTAGCATAGGTAATAAATCTTATTTTTCTAGTTTCATACAAAAAAATTTTACCTAAGCCAGCCAAGGCAACATAACTTCGAGAAATTTATTCTGCGAACATACTACATCTACTATTCATATTAAATTAAACAAAATATCATAAAATTAAATCAAACAACTAAAGTGTCATAAGGACCAACGTAAACATACCCTCACCTAAGTCAATAATGCATACAGTTTAGGATGTAGGAATTTTGAACAAAAAACTTTTTCATTTCAGTTCCCGCCCTTAATTGTTGTTGGGTGAGCCATTGGGTGTGAGTCCAGTTTGAAATTGTGTCTTCAAATGGTAGAATATTTTCAGAGTGGATGGCCTTAATTTGCACATCTATTTATATTTTTTTTCTGACATCATACTGTTGGCAATTTTTCCGATATAAATGTAACGTATTTGTACAGATGGTACTAGTATTTGGTACGAAGTTAACAATGGTTCCAATGGTTCTAGAACACTAGCCAACAGTCGTTTTGTGATTTGTTTCTAGCATACTTTTTCTCATTGATTTTGACCTACTAAACACGAAAATGAGTTTTAAAAATTTTTCTGTTGATTGGTTTTCGAGATACAAATTTTTGAACTTTTTTTTTTAAATTTTTGGAGGTACACTTACAATTTTGAGCATATCTTTCGTCTTCTTTGACGTATTTGATCCTACTACTACTCAAATTAAAGCAAATTGAGCCGTCTACAACTCATTCTCAGAAAATTTTCAAATCGGGTGAGTAGTTTTGATGTTGGCGGCTTAAAAAGGTTAAAAAACTGCGTATTTTTAGTAAAAATGTGGCAGAAAAATTGATATAAAAATTCATATAAAATATAAAACGCGATGCTAACAGCGATTTTTTTTACGTATAGCTGGCATTTTTCCAAAGAAAATAAGCACTTACTTAACAAAATCTGACAACAAATGGCGGACTTATAATTTTTTTGGTAAAACACCGAAATTCCGCTATTTCACGATATTTTGATTTTCATTATTTGCACAGCTTACCTACCCAACGCAAACGAATAAATACATTTGAACTTAATTTAAAATAAACAAATTAGTCTTAGTATATTATTTTTTAATTTATTTAGAGCACTACATACTCAATGTATGGCACAATTAGAAATGGATGTGCCAGGTTAGCTAAACTAACGAAATTAACCAAATCAACGCCCATAAAAAATGAGTAGAAACAAAGATATAACTGTACATTTTATGCCATGTGGAAAAACAGCTGACTTCTTCTTTGTTTTTTGTATTCGCTGCAATTGGTCTCACGTATTAGGGTCCAAATGTAGTCACCCATCATAGCCGTGTCATAGATGCCCTGATAGCGTCGTTCCATAGCCTTCAATTCCTGATGAAAGCGCTCGCCGTGTTCGTCGCTCACGTCTCCTAAATTCTCAGGGAAAAAATCCAAATGAGAATGCAGAAAGTGTATTTTAAGTGACATGTGCACTCCTACCCAAAAATGAAAAAAAAACGAAAATTAAAACGCTATTTAAATTAACATTTGTTTCAAAAAAAACCTACCCATTGCTTCATAGTTCTTTACCAGATCCTCAACTATGTCCTTATAATTATGGCTTTTGTTGTTTCCTAAAAAGTTTTCCACAACAAGCCTGAAGGAATTCCATGCTGCGGCTTCGATGGGTGATAACAGCTTCGGGAATGTTTCATCTTTCAAAATTTTTTTTATATCGGGTCCTGCGAAGACTCCTTCTTTAATTTTTGCCAGCGAAAGGTAAGGGAAAATTGACCGTAAATAGGCAAAAGCTTCACCTTCTTTGTCCAATTTTTTGGCAAAATTTTTTATCAAACCCAATTTTATGTGCAGCGGCGGAAGTATTATATTTTCACGGTTCTTTATTAGTTGTTTGCGCTGAACATTCGCTTCTCCAACTACAGGTTTCGTTCGTTCCGGCCATTTTTTTTGAATATAATGCTGATCATCAGCGCGGCTATTCCAAAGGCACAGAAAACAGCAATGTCGCGTATAGCCTCCTTGGAGTCCACATAGAATGGCCACAACTTTGAGGTCGGCGCATATTTTCCAATTATATTTGCTATACTCTATGCATTTCAGCAAAATGTTCATAGTTTCATAGTTCTCCTTTGAATGAACCGCATGAGCAATAGGAAGAGATGGCTTTTCATTCCCATTATGTAAGAGAACTGCCTTCAAGCTCTCTTTGTTGCTGTCAATAAACAACCTCCATTCATTGGGGTTGTGAATTTGGTGAAGCTCTTGGAACAAGCCGGAAATGTCGCTGCAAAAACATATTTGGTCTTTCTTTGTATAAAATTTTGCATACTGCTGGTGACGCTTCCTGTACGCTGTTACTTTCACTTCTGAATCCGCAAATCCACACTGTACCATCCGAGACGCAAAAAGTTCGGATTTCTCCTTAGTGAGACCAAAATCGCGCACCCAATCGTTTAGTTCGGCCTGTGACAGTAATTTTCGCTTTCTGCACGCCCCAAATTCGCTTGCACTTGACTCGGACTCTTGATCTGACGATTCTGCTTTTTGAAGAGATGCACCAGGGCACACTGGATATGGTACATCATTCGAATGTGGTACTGGAAGTGCAAACGATCCCACTTGAGCGTAGTTCCATTTTAAAAATCTCCCTACCCCACTGTTTGTGGTGAGGCAAAAATAACAGTCTGTGGAATGGCATAGCGGCTTTTTCCACATCATTGGTGTATCGAATTTCATATGGCGCCTAAAATTAAAATAAATTACTATATTTGCTTTGCTTAATGTGTTTAAATAAAAATTCTTACCTTCCGCCAGCTGCCCAGTTGGTTAGGATTATATAGCAAAGATCACATAGCGACTTAGGTGTCCATGATTCTGTGATATTTGGTGAAATACCAAAATAATTCAAATAGTGCAATTGCACTGCTGGAGTAAACGTGTGTGCGTGATTATTCTTTATAAACTCGCCACAAACATTGCAGAAATTGTCTGGATTGTTCAAACACTCGAACACACGTAGTCTTTTACTCATTGTCTTACTTGTTGGGTAGGTATTATATGCACTTAAATTCAATTTGTTTCACTTTTTACTCGTACTACTCGCGTTCGTAGACACTTGTTGAATGACAAAAAACGATAAATGAACACCTATAAATACTATACCTGGCTATATACCTGATTCAGCAAGTGTGCGTTTCAAATTGTGGAAAAGTTTCCAAATAATGAGCACTCACAAATGTGGGGGGAATTTCTGTAAAAAAAATCCGATACAGGTAGCCATCGGGAAAACACACATCAATAAAAAAGTGTAATTCCCTTTAATTGACTGTGAACGGAGTAGCAGTCATAAAGGAACACGAAGAGCGTCCACGCACATTCAGAAGCGTATATTACTCTGCAACCACAATCATAAAAATTAAATAACTATTTGTGTATTACTTATTTTTTTTAATTCTGAGAATCATAAAAATTACGTAAACGTTTTTTCCAAACAATTTTGTACATGTAAAGTGGGTTTGCCAAAATTCGTATCGTAAAATGCACCTGTGTTTCTATGTTCTGCATTTTCATTATACCATTTTCTTAAAAACATCGACGAAACGTCCCTACGGTATTGTAAATAGGTTTTTTACAATTATGAAATATTTGTGTTATTAATATTAATTTAAAAATTTTATCAAAACTGCTAAGTGCTGTGACATTTGAAAAAAATTTCCAAAAAAAAAAATTGCTGATTTCACTAAATTTTTGAAATTTCACGTCCCTTGCCAGAACAGAAGACATTAACCCAGGGTGGTGAAATTTTGAACAGAAGTAACTTATGTATAGGAGCAACTGTTCCGTTCTATTCCAAAAGGATTATAAAAAACTTGCTTTTTCGATCCCTCCTAGTAGGTAAGCTGTGCAAATAATGAAAATCAAAATATCGTGAAATAGCGGAATTTCGGTGTTTTACCAAAAAAAATTATAAGTCCGCCATTTGTTGTCAGATTTTGTTAAGTAAGTGCTTATTTTCTTTGGAAAAATGCCAGCTATACGTAAAAAAACCAAAATCGCTGTTAGCATCGCGTTTTATATTTTATATGAATTTTTATATGAATTTTTCTGCCACATTTTTACTAAAAAAACGCAGTTTTTTAACCCTTTTAAGCCGCCAACATCAAAACTACTCACCCGATTTGAAAATTTTCTGAGAATGAGTTGTAGACGGCTCAATTTGCTTTAATTTTAGTAGTAGTAGGATCAAATACGTCAAAGAAGACGAAAGATATGCTCAAAATTGTAAGTGTACCTCCAAAAATTTAAAAAAAAAGTTCAAAAATTTGTATCTCGAAAACCAATCAACAGAAAAATTTTTAAAACTCATTTTCGTGTTTAGTAGGTCAAAATCAATGAGAAAAAGTATGCTAGAAACAAATCGCAGAGAAAATTTAGTTATTTGTGACCTAGTGGAATTGGTAACCCCATTTTTACTAGGCGATAATTGACCAAATAATCAAATCATTTTGTCGTATGGAAGAGAGAGGCTCTGTTGTTATCTCAGACAAGGAATGAAATTAAATCCAGTAAATTTTAGTCCTACAGTTCCCCTTCTAATACTGCATTCACATTGAAATAGGATTCTTTCATTTGGAGATATCGAGTAAATTAACGATTGGTTATTATATAAGTATTGAAAACACATGTTGTGTTAAATTAACTCTCCAAACAATTTTTAATTTTCGATTGCAATGTGTACAGGGCTTAAAGCAAATATTTATTTCAATGATGGTGGGTCGAATTCAAAAAACGTGGCCAAAAAAGAGTGTGTTTATTTTTCAGGAAACATCGATGCTGTATGCGAACTGAAATTGCAAAACCATCTTGCAAAACCATCTAAATTTGGTAACAGTTTTACTATATTTTAAAATACTTACACTATATTTAAAATAAAACCATTGGGTCAGCTTCGGCATGTCATGAAACCCGATAAATTAGTCCTCAGCGGATGATATATGATGACGATGTCATTGATGACGTATCTGAAGTTGGGTATACCATGACAAGTACAATTGGCGTGATCAGCTGGGAGAGAATGTCAACAAATTTCAAACATCTGTTATCACTAACCACGTCAATAAGATAAGATATGAGAAGCCTGAAAATTTGGTGAAATGGTTAAATTAAAACCTACCCTACCTACCCAAGATATGGTTATCTATTTATACCCTCACCCATAGGGATGGGGGGGGGGGGGGGCTATATACCATTTAATACGGAAAAAATTATAACGCATAGAAGGAGCCATATTAGACCCCTTAGTATCCTTGGACGATATTCATTTTGGGACTTTTTAAGACGATTGAGCCATGTCTGTCTAGCTGGCAAGCTGGACAACACGATAACTGCCGTAAATCTTTGCCGATCACAGTCAAATTTGGTCAGCGACTATTGTTTGTCCAAACGTAGTTTGGGTACCTTCCATACAAATCGACATATTTTGTATAAAATCATATTTCTGCTAAATATTTTTTCCGGTATATGTGATTAGATTCAAAATTAGGTATTAGGCTTCAAGTCATCAAACGCCAGTCACCGATTAAGACAAGTTGTAGCACTTTTTTTTATAAATATCGCGAAATTCCACAATGCTAACTCGTTGAAATTTTTACGTCATTCATTTCTCTAGCTATACAGTGCATCAGTTGCTATTATAACCCTCTTTATAGCATGCGAAACATTTCTGTTATTTTAATCAAAGTGGTCAGCTAGTTTTCGTAAAGTCGTATTACGAACTTGGTAATTTCACTAAATAGTTTGATTTAAGTACAAAAAACAAATTACAAAATACAGCCACATCATCTCTTAAGGTTGACTGGAGATCAGAAAAAAAGGTCGAAGATCGTGGACAATTTGGAACAATTAAATCAAAATTGATCTATAAGTGTTAAAAAAATTATAAAACTTATATAGAAAATCTCTAAATAAATGGTGTTAAAGAAAGTGACATTCGCAGTATTATACGCGAAATACGATAAAATTAAAGAAACAAATCCTTTAATGCAAAAACCCCAACATGTGGAATTGGGACGGTCGATAAATTCATCCAAAAATAAGTTCACGTATCAATAAATAATACTGCCGAACTCTTCATCCAGGTAGCAGCAAAATGAAGCTAGTAAACCTAAAGCAGGCGTAATTAAGCTAATGAAATAAAATAAAGAAATAAAAAATAATCAAACATAAATATGACAATAACTTCCTAAGGCATCAGTCTATCTTCTATCATAATTACAGATAGAACTACCAAAAACCTACGGATTGAGCTCAATGCGGTGGTAAAATGTTATAAGGAAGAATAATATAAACAACAATTGAATTTATAGATTATCGATATCCTTGCCTAAGGATCACCCAATGTAAGTTTGCCTTACTTTTATAATTTTTAAACATGCATTCGATGGATAATTATTATGACTACTGTGCATAATCTGCCCGCTCGAATTAATAACGTAAATCATGATTACAATCGTATTGTCTAATAACTTTTTAAGAGAATTTTAGATTTAATTTTTGTAAATAAATGAATTTATAGACAACATTGAAGATGGAGTAGATATATTTTCAATTGGGAATGAGATTTTGCAAGGTAAAATGTATAAAAGGATAATGTAAGCTAATTGTAACTTGAAATAGGGAAATGGTCTATACAATTCAGGGCACAAAACCATTTAGAGAAGAAGGGTGGGTAAATTTGAGTGTCTATGCAATGAACAGCAATTGCAGAATTGGAAGCAATAGGATTAATCAATTAGATGATTTTAACCATTCTCTGGAGTATTTACATGTTTCGTTAACAAGTCTTGGAATGATTTTTTTTTCTCTTGCTAGTAGCAAATGTTTTCGTAAGGTCAAGAACCCTCCCCGATCCGACGAGCTAAGTCCATTTCCAGCATTCCAAGCTCGACCATACCAGAACATAGACAAATTTAATTTAATTTCAAAACTAGCTGCTACAAAGTGTGATTTTGCTACGAACATTTTGGTACCTCCCATACAAAACCAATCTTTATGAAATTTGGTACAACACAATATTTAGTCAAATGCCACTTTCCCGTGCAAAATGAGTTCGGCGGATGACCGGTTAATCGACACAATAACTCTGGTAAACCACAACCTATCGTAATGAAATTCGGTACTAGGAAATGTGTTGATAAAAACTACTGTATGGTCAAAAACTGACTACTGTGCCACGCCCATTTTCGTAACTCCCATACAAATACAAAAGTTGGGTGGCTTTCCGGTTGGCCGACTCGATATTTTCCCTAAACCACAACCAATCTTAATAAAATTTGGTACTGATCAATATTTTGCGAAAAACTGCAGTGTAATAGGAAATTAACAATTTCACCATGCCCATGTTTGTACCTCCCATATAAATACTTGGCGGACAATGGTTTTGTAGTCACTATAAATCCCCAAAACCACTTAGGATTCTATTTAAGTTGGGATTTGAATAATATTTAGTGCAATGTCACACTGCTATTGAATAGGGGCATATTTTCCACGCCTATTTGTTCAACGTAAGAGCGAAAATAGAGTTTTTTTAATAGAACTCGGAAACAATGGATGACTTAAAGTGAGTATATGTTTAAGTCAGTTCACCCGACTGCATTTTTTGTACTGGTTTTGATTTTTTTTCGATTTTTCTGCTTCATAGTTTTTATTGTAGCCCAACGGATCTTATCACCCAAAGTGTCACTGTTAGGGCAATATGAATAAATTACAAAATTTGATTTATTTTTTATTTATAGGTATTATTATGTCTGCAGCTTTTTTTTTTTGTTCTGTCAATAATAGTGAAATTTAAATATATACTTTTCCATACATTTTCCATACACACCAACTCCTTAGAATTCAGTTTTATGCGCCTATTCTGAATAACTACAAAATTAACTAGATTTTATACAAAACGATACAATCAGGGTTGCATTTCGGCTGAAACGAACAAAAACAAAGAAAACGTCAATAAAAACTTTTGTTTTGACGCTTTTTCAAATGGTTAATCTTTGCTCACATTTGCTTTTTTCTCTGCTATATTTTTATTTTATAACTGTAGTACATATTTTGTTTGTCAGTTTGCAGACATATACGTTTTTGCATTCCCCAAAAATATTAGTGTAAATCGAAAGCTGAATGATCGAACGATTTCTTTCGACTAGAAGACAGTTTCGTTCCATTTCTCTCTCCGCGAATCGTTCCATTTGCATAAATAGTCTAACATGGGCTTGAGTGTTTCCTTCGCATGGCGCCATGATCGGCGCCATGATGTATTCGAGTGCTAATTAAAATAATTTTAATGAAACTAGACTTTATCTGAATAGAACAGAATATGAGAAATTATTCAGAAATATTTATTGTAATTCATTTTTGAAAACTTGTCTTGTTTAATAATATTTTCGAATTTGTGTATTGCACTAACAGTATTGTAGATTTTAGTCAAACATTTCAATTCAATATCGTACATATAACTTGAGTTTATCACTTCAATTCAGTATCTTATAACTACAAAAACAATAAATAATCAAGGAACAGAAACATCATTACACTAATTATACAGGTATTTATGTACTGCAAAGATATTTATGCGCTTAGAATTTAACTACTATTTAATAATGATAGTTAAAGATAACTAGACCTAAAGGTTATTAGTTACAACTATAAGCTATGTCTTTCGTTAGGTTTTGTTTTCGTTTATTAATTTTAGAATAGAAAAGCTATTTGAGAATTGCAAGATTTAGATTTTATTGTAAGGCATTGCATTTATTACAGATGATTTTGTAGTTTTCTTATATTTAAGGACTTAAATGAATAAAACAAAAATAGGTAAATGATTTATGAGTAAAATTTGATTTAGTGAATATTTTTAATCGGATATCGAATTTTGGGGGAAAAAGAAAGAAATCAATTTTATTTTACAGTTGCGAGCAATATTATTGTTACATATACTGGGTGGTTAAATGTTAAGGGCCGATGTTGAATGTGAACCACACCTAAACGTCAAGTTTTTTCTGCATTACATTTGACATTTCTCAATTTCAAACTATTTGAACCATGGAAAGATACACAATCGAGCAACACTTTATAGTTATTCAGGCTTATTATGGAAATGGGCGATCAAATCAAAATGCATATTGTGCACAGTGATGAGGTACATTTTCACCTAAGTGGATTCGTCAATAAGCAGAATTGCCGCATTTGGGCGAATGATAATCCAAGAGTGACTGTCGAAAAACCAAAGCACCCACAAATAGTGACTGTTTGGTGCGGTTTATGGGCTGGCGGCAGCATCGGGCTGTATTTTTTCCAAAATGAGGCCGGTCAGGCAGTTACTGTGAATGGTGTTCGCTATCGTGAGATGATAACGAACTTTTTATTATGTATATGTAGATTTCCTTGGAAGTTTTCTCTCGAAAATTACATATCGTTACCTTAATTTAAAAAGGACGTAACAAACAATTTTTTTGAAATACCGTTTTTTTCCATATTGGTATAGAAAAACATAAAATACATGGTCAATGAAAAAATTAGTGTGCTGTGCACGCGAAATTTGTCTCTCCTTTTTAATTCAAACTGCATTACAACATTTTTAAAATTTCTGAAATTATAACATTCGTTAATTCTTTTCCTCCTCCAGTAAAATTTTTAAAATATTAGTTACGTCCTTCTAAATTAAAGAAACGATATGTAGACAGTAGCTACAAGCTACTCTGCTTCAAAACGTTTTATAGTTTTATAGTCAAGAACATAACAAACCCCACATAACAAACCACAAACCATGAACATGTACTCTTTGTTCGAAAGCGAATGAGTACGAATGAAAACGAGTGCATTCATTGCTTCGTATGTTAGAATTGAATTAGTACATATTACATACATTTCGGCAACATTTCGAATAATCTGTGAGTTATTGTGAATATTAGAACAACTTGGGGTACTTTGATGTAAAAGACTGAAATGAAATGTTGTTCAAAGATTTTACTAGGGATGTGTGCTTAATTGATTAATTAGGCAACCTGAATAATCAACACTGTGATTAATCAAATAATTGATTAATCATAATTTTTTAGTAATCATATTTACGATTATTCGATTAATTTCCATTTTGATTAATTTATATTCATGATTAATTGGTGAATTTAAAAACCGATTAGTCAAAAAATTTAATAATTGAGCAATTCATCTTTTAGATTTTTTCAGTTCGAATTTTTTCTATCTTTACTCAAAATATTCAAATGTTTCCTTTCGTTGTACAGCATGAATTTGTATGTTTTCCAAAAATTTGTTGAATGGTGAATAAAAGTATTGGAATATGATTAATCAATATTCAAATTAATTGATTAATCAGTTTTTATTATTCCAATAACTGATTAATCACGATATCGATTAATTAAAATTGGAATTTATGGATTAATCGCACATCCCTATTTTTTGCTATCCAATTGTCCAATTCAGATTCAAATCAAGGTTGCATTAAGTGGCAATAAATAAGATAGTACTTAACATTCAAAAATTGGGAAACTGCACACGTATGCTGCAGGGGTCTACTTAGGACCGGCCTAAATTGAGACACAACTCCTCTTTGACAAATGTTACTTTTGCTGCTTGTGCGTGGTTCGCAGAATTCTGAAAATTTTTTGTAAGTTTTATAGTCGATGTGAATGTATTTCTATCTCCGCCCCCGGAGTAAGCCCTAATTTGAAACTTCTAGCACCATTTTATCGATAATCCTTCAATGGAAGTTATTGCATTTATTCGCATCATTTGTCACATGTAATTTAAATTTTGCGACCGATTTTGAAGACACTCTACCACAGGCGTATTAACAAAAAGTATGTAAAATATATGTTATGAAATCATAAACCGTGAAATTTTCATCATAAACCGCCTATAAAAATAAAAACATACGACATATTTTGAGCTGTGCGATTTATATTTCTAGGCCCACTGACTGGGACGGATATACACTTTTCCACCAAGTCCGAATTGGTTTTAGCAGCTATTTCATAGCTACATATTCGATTGCATCGTCAGCATTATGTGAACTTGCGGTCGGCGAAAGAAATTGAAGGTGCACGGCAACCATTGCACTACCGACTGAAAGCTGAAAAATCTGTTTTTTTTGGTTGTTTGGATGCAAATAGAATGTGTTTGTAACTTGTCGCAAAAATAGTAGACTTTGGGTTTTCAGTAGACATTGGGTTTTCAATATTACATGTTGGAGACACAATGATTAATATGTTAGAAGGCTTATATATGTTTTTGTGACCAAAGTATTATTTTGTTTGTTGAAAACTGCTGATAACCAAACAAAAAGTATCTTCAATTCATGAAAACAATGCTTGCACGTTAGTATATGGATGCTCCAAACATATACATGGTTCGTGCATTATGCTACAGGGGCCATTTTTTCAGCGAGTTCCACCTACAATACGTAACGATAATTTCACATTTGATTAAATCATATGTACCATTGTTATATATACATATGTATGTATACACATTATGCGAATAAATTCTGAACACATCAGGTTTTCTTTCAATTCGTAAAACAAAAAAGACAACTGTGATAGACAACAAATGATCGAATGAATATTGCAAATGTTCCCTTACCGTGAAATGTTAAACTTGTATAAGTATATATCAGTTGAATCAGCAGGTATAATATAATTAAGATATTTCTAAAATTACTGTAATTTACCGGTAACTACATTTCAACAATTAACATTACTGCCAGCTAATCATTTCGCTTTTGAGACGATTAGTTATAATATATTTATCTTAATCAATTTCTATTGCTATTTATAAAATATGTATTTTCAAATATTTTAACTATTCCTAAGCTGTAGAGTTATGCAGACATCCGTGGGTTGATGGTGAAAATAATAACGTTCAATCTGGTAACACTGACTTTGCCGCATTTTATTATGATTGCCGATGTGTTGGTTAATTTATGTATTTAACGGATGAGAGTAAATCAATTGACGCCAGAGCGCACTTCTTAGTGCTGTCAATCGGTTTTGAAAATATCGAGACTTGAGATTTTCATATTTCTAATCTTGGAATATCAGGAATTTTGAAGATTTTTCGTGACATTTGGAATTTTTGGAATTTTTATACTTTTCTTCATTTCATGTACATTTAACAAATGCCATAACATTTAATGTAAATAAATTCATTGTCTTCTTGTTATCAACCTAAATAAAATATAATACAATTTATCTAAGCCTAATATTTGTTATTCAAAAAATCATAGTAGTAGCACTACACCATTTCGAATTGAAATTCACCAAAAGAATCAATTTAACTTTGAAAACCATTAATTGAAGTTTGAACTACACAGGTCAGGGGTTTACTCTGCAATTAGAAAAAATGTAAACAGTCGGCACCAGGAGTTGAACTCGCGTTGGCGGACCATCGTTTCGCAGTTCGTGACTCTTCTCATCAGCGCCTTAGCGTTGTAGGCCAGTGAACGTCTTGTTAACATTGTAACTAATTGCAGTTGTCGTCGTCGGAGTTTCTGTCCTCTTCTATCTTTCGTGTGCAATTTGAAAATTCCCTTTGAAATCTAAAATACAACAGTTGAAATTTGAAAATTCTATTTCAAGCTTAAAATCATCAATTGAAATTTAAAAACATTAATTGAAACTTGAAAAATATCAAATGTAAACCACATCAATTGAAATTAAAAATATATCCATTTCAGTATAAAATATACTTATCTATTGACATATAAAATTCAAAAATCATTAATCGATTTCATAGATTCGGCTTTAAAATTGCAATTTGTGACTTTTAAATAGCAATTGATGTGTGTCGGATTTCATTTGATGTGTTTTAAATTTTAATTCATGTGTTTTAAACTCCAACTTGGTGTCTGTTAAATTTGAATTTTGAATTTCAATTGAATAATTTTATATTTCGCGAAAATCCAAAACTATCGAAGGAAAAAATCCTTGTATTCGTATTTGAAGTCTCGAATTCGGAATCCCGGAGTTGGTATCACTAGTACTTGTCAAACGACATTGTAACCATTCCATAGGAAATTTATATGTGTCAAAAACTAGTACGATGGTTTAACACAAGTGTATACCAAATTGTGATTGCCCTTTTTACTTATTTTAAAATGAATTGCCATTTATTACATTTTAAGGTCCTGATCCTCGATCTCTAACAAACCCCAGTCACTCCAATTCGACAGGGATTACGATCGTCTAGTCAATCGGTTTCGGTCGACTGATATTATCTTTAACCGCAAATGACAGCACAATAGAAAATTTAGAAATATAAAGTTTTAAATTTTCGTTGGGATTGAAATGACAAGATTGAGGAGCCCAGATTCATTTACCCAGATCAAATTTCATTTGTTCGACGTCGAGCACGAGATACTAAATTTTATTTACCTGCTGCTTCTTTTATCCTTTCGCTTTCCAAAATAAACTAAACGGCCTAAACGGCTTTTGTAATTAATTAATTATATATTGAAAAATAATGGCTTGATTTTGATTGTAGTTATAGTCATATTGAGGCCTCTGAGATCAAGATTTAGATACCAAATATTGATTTAGATTCCTAAGAGAATAGGGGCCATACAATAAATGTCAGAAGTTTAATTAAAATATTTTCTCATGTCACTATTTGTTTTAATCACTGTTTTATACAGACAGATTAATGTTGCAAAAGATGTTATATACGGGAATATTTCAAGTGACAAATTTCATTACGGTTCTAGAAATACAGTTTTACGTTTAGTCGGGATTGCCATTGATTCCGGTACACTTGCCTCATCGAAACGGTCAACCTTAATAAATCTATTTAGAATATTTTCCAAATATTTCAATTCAACATTACTAAAATATTGAACTCGAGCATACTCTCTGGCGAGGTAAAAGTTATAAATTTGTTGCATACTTTCAGTAGCATGCCAATAATCCTTCTTTAGTTTGTGCCTTTATTTTATTTAGAAGCTTTTATATGCACCTAACAACTTAGTCAATTTCTCTAGGATTCAAACCGAAAACTGCATTCAATTTCCTATATGAAATGTAAAGAATCTTCAAATATTTTGCTGTAATACACATAACACTTCAAGTTAAGTTCAATATAATTGAGCTGTCTCTAATAACTAAATTCCTGGAATTCATTCTTATGTCCAATTCATTCTTGTAATCCATTTTAATTCATTGGATTTTAGATACAAATTATTGTCAGGCGCAGATTGAAGTACTAACTTAGCAACTGTGAAATCCACTTGCATGCCTTTCACACCCCTTTAATCCAAATGTTTGCATAGCTCATTCAATACGTCCCTAATATACATAATTTGAATAAAGCCTCTATTAAATTTTTCCTAATTCCAATATTAAGATCTATATAAAAATATACTCGTACATGTGTGTAAAATTGTGTGCGTGTTCACTGTATCGAACATACGGCTGATGCGCCAGTATATTGGTTATTTAATCTACGTTTCATACCCTCCAAATAAATATCACGATTGAAGAGGCCCGCTGCCAATGGAATGCTGAAGACGAGTAAGAACTAGAGTTAAAATGCATATCCTGGGCATTACAATATCAATACTTACGAATCTGTTCCCGCTCTTATTATTGTCCTAAACAATGCCCACACCGGCTTATGATCGGAGGTAATAATGGACGGTACAGAATCATATAACAGACACTGAACGTAGGCATGAGTGGGTGAGGACATACCGGGTATAGTACTTTGGCGCCGCATCATTAAACCCTGAGTTTGACGAAACTTATAGAGTATGCGATCGGTGTAGGCGGGTGCCCTTTGCTTGGAAGATGTATCGAAATGTTGTGTGCCCGGATCATACTGTAAATAAAGACGCCTAAAAAATTATAATTATTGTTGCAATTATTGTTGCTTGAGACTCACCTTATAGGTAGGTGGAAACGTTATATTTGCTTCCATAAACCCCCGAAATGCAGCTCCATCCGACAACACCGACGACAATTGATCGGTGTGCATGTAACCATGTGGTAAATGTGAAGGTAATGGGAACTTGGTATTTTGTATCCATTCCAAAAGTTTCTCTCTCGGTTCACTTAAACGAAAATTCAAATCCCCGCACCAGAAAACATTATCAAAGTTTTGCGTCACATCCTTGTTCTTATGTCGCAGATTAAGATTCTTTGGCAAGTCTAGGGCGTGTATAATCCTCTTCACATCCGAGACGCGCTCCTTCACCTTTTGCTGGTGAGCCGTTAAATGCGAGGTTACAAAAAGCATCGAAGTACCAAATAAGCAAAACGATATCGCTACAGCTCCTTTGGTACGAAATGCGGATCCAGTTCTCACAGACATACAGGCATCCTCGGGTGCTGAACAATACCATATCAAATCCCGGCGCATGTACACCGCCAAATGAAGAGTGCCCAAAGTTGTGGAGTGAAATAGGACGTGAGAGGGTCCCAGTGTTTCTTGTATCGTTACTTCCCACTCAAAACGATCTGGACTGGATTCTTGGGTTCCAATGGCAACAATGTCGGGTACATGTTCGATATTAGCAGGTAAAACGAAATCATTCAATTCTCTGGGGGACAGACAAAGAGAAATCAATAAAAAGCAAGTGTAAGAAATTGAATATTAACACCAACTTGGGCGGACTTTGTCCATTCATGTTCCAGGTGCCAACATAAATGGTGACTTCTTTGTTTTGCAGAACTTTGTTTAATTCGCTGGACCCCAAAAGAGAGGTTGAACCCAAACGACCATCTAAGAAACTTCTACGATAAAAGAGATATAATAACAATTATAAAATGTTAATCTCAATAACACTGAAATACTGACATGTGATGTCTCATCTCACCATCAACTACGTACTCACCTCTCTCTGGCCTTTTCTGTGGGTATCAAACTTAATACTTGAGCCGCCATTAAAGCTTGTCTGGCCAGGCCCGAACTGGAGCCCTGCCTTTGCATTTGTATATTCTCATGGGACATGAAACGCATTGCCTGCGTATCCGGTTCTTGATTTGAAAATAACACTTCCGGTTTGGTGGCAATGTTTGGCGAAGACATATGTTGTGGTGTAGTGGCTCTCTTGATATCCGAAATTGTGGCATCTTCATTTGGAGGGAAATCCGCTACGAACGGCGGTAACTCTTTACCCGGCGGGTAAAGTTTAAGTCTTAATCGTGACCGACATGCCGTGACTGCAATGGGTCTTATAGGACCGTTCGCTTGCGCAGTAGCTGTTGCTCCATTCGGCGTATCACTCTGATTGCTGCGCAAGGAAGCGTTCGATGGTGATCCATATGAATCTTCAATACTGGGGAATATCATCGATTTCCCCGTCACAGGACTCTGTGGGGCACTGGCACATTCGGTTAAGGTTGCTATGGACACCACTCCATTTCCAGGAGGCTGCAGTGCCGAATTTGGATGTAATATTGCCGAGTTCATGGACAATGACGTATTGTCTGTTGTCGTCCAACTTAGAGACATGTTATCCCTTCGCATGGCTTGACCACCATCTGGAATGGAATTGTACCGTACGGTTACGGGAGGAGTAGCCGATTTCTTTTCAGCCTTGCAACACAAACTGAATTGGTGACTGAAACGGTTGTGATTGGGGGAACGATGTTTGGGAGCCTTTCGCAAGACTACTTCGGTACTAGCACCCATCCCTCCATCACTCTGAGACCCATCTGTACTATGACGATGTATATGATTTTTGTTCTTGCCTGCCTTCACCTTGCGATGCAAGTTGATAATACCACTGCTGTATGACTTTTCCAAACTCGCTGCATTTTTCATCATATCCCCCGGACACACATTGTTGGGCAACGTTTTACTTTTGGTTTTCGGGTTCACATGATTGACATCATTCATTAGGGGTGATTTCTTCTCTGGGGTACATTTAGCAAAGGAAGTGTCATGATTGCTATTGTGCGTACTATTTTGATTGTTTTTTGTGTTGTTATTCCCAGTACTGCCGCCACTGGGATGTTTGTTGTTGTGCTCCACCTCTACCGCGGGATGTGGTTCCACTTTGGTAGAGCGTTTGCTTAGCAAACCGAAGAGTCCAGAACCTCCAGATTTATTTGAATGGCGAGGACTAGAGTTGGCGCTTGCTATGCGCTCTTCACTGCTGCCACGTTGCATTTTCGCTGGATTGTTATGGCTTAGTTAGCTAAATTTAAATTACTAGCATACGTTTAGGCGAGTTTAAAGTTATATGTTTGATGCATACATTCAGGAACAAGTTTCTTCGGTATTTGTGCTTTCGATAATATTGGGGGATGCATATTGTAAGAATATCTGTAAATATATGAAGAAAACAATAATTGTCAAAGTATAATTTATTATCGAAGATATAATAAAAACTATTCATTTGGAACTCGACCAATATATATCAAAATCAGTTGCTAGCAATTAGAAACAGGATTTCGAAAATGCATTGCCAGTCAGTTGGTAGCTGGTCCTTCTGTGGGTCTACTCATCAACAAGTCTAGAAGGATCATAACTTGTTTGGTCAGCAAATCTTAAGCCAGTGCTTAAATGGCTAACTGGCAAATAGCAACGGCAGAGACAAATTTACTAATGCCTATCGAATGCCTAATCAAATGTTGGCGAAAGACTACGGCTATTGCTTTTGCACATGCAAATGACTGGAACAAAATGAAATGAAACAGCGTACACGCAAAATATTTCGGTCTAGTATGACTAAGACTATAGCAAATACAAAAGTCGTAGTCGACAACAACAGTCTTTGGGAAGAAAATAACTCATGAACAATAGCAAATGCAATAGTTGTGTGTATTTGCTGTGGCTGTTGTTAGGAAATTGTAAGCAACTTTATGTAACGAATCCAGAGGTTTGCGTAAGTGAAGATGGGTCAGTCAACAACTTAGATATTCATAATCTATAGAAAAAATCCTATAAGGACCATCTACGATAATTTGCTCCAATACTAATGTGTTCATTTGCACAAAAGTGTTATTATATTTCAAATCAAATTATACGTTCGGGAGTCATTTCAGTCATAGCATTCCTTGTTGCTTCTTTTTATCAAACAGCTGAGCTTCGACTATCGCAGCCATTAGTTATTTCCCTCCGAATGACTGTTACTGCCCGTTACGAAATCAATTTCGTAATGATAGTCAATATAGCATTTTGAAAATTAAAATAAATGGTTGCCCATGTAAAATTTTAAATTTAAATCCACCGTTATTTCAAAGCAGATGGCCAAGTCGACATTTATGAAATACCAGATTAAAGGTTGGAAATGTACGACATGGGTCGCTTAACGCTTGTAGAAAATAGGGAATATTATTGAAATTAAAAACTTTCTTCCAAACTTCTGAGTCTTCAACTCAAACTGTAAGATATCTAGAAACAAAAAACCTTCCATCAACGCAGTTTGTGGATCAATTTGTGAAGCGTGTTCATTAATCCGGTCCACATTGGACCAAAGAACTCATTTATGTGCTCGTCCAGTGCAAACACAATATTCACATTTTGTGCTAGGAAAGTCCACACTTAATCGAGAAGAGACCGATGCATCCACAACGAGTGATTGACCCATATTTTTCCTTCGAAAATGAGCAAGAAGCCGCCATTATAATGCATGTGCACAGTTTATCGCGATCAGGTTATCGATAACCTTGTTATCTAACCTTTGTCGTTTACACCAACAAATTTGGGATTAAAATGTCATTTCAGGTGACCACTTTGTGATTGGACCAATTTAGAGCAACTCCGTGCCGTGACGAAATTATCGAAGACGGCGACACAACAGAAAATTAAATTAACGGCTCTTGGTTTTACCAGTTTCGTACAACTTTGGGATGTTTTTGAAATATCTGAACCTTTAATATAGGATCAGTCGGTCAAATCGGCACACATTTGGAACGGATAAGAATAAACCATATTGGCAGCGGCGCGAGCTTCAAAACATGCTGGAGGCGGCGACGCGTCGTAAAATGTTCGCTCGGCGTGCCTCTGCCAATAGTTGATTTTTTTTTGTCTTTATTTTGATTGCATATTTTTGGAAATTTGCAGAGTTGCATAAAATTGTACAATTAAAATTGTATGAGTAATCTCCTGGGTTAACGTGGGTAACTTTCGAAATGCGCTAATCTTAGTCGGTGTAAATTCCGTATCAATGTTATCGTGCCATGCTCACCAATTTTGTGTTCCCAAAGTTGAAGAAGATGACATGGACGACGCGCTACGTGCCACACAGCTATCTGTTGCGCACTGTGTTCAAAAACCGCATAATCAGCCGAAAGCCGGAAGTCCATTGGCCGCCTCACAACTGCGATTTGACCCTGTGAAAATTTATATCTGGGGACCTTAAAACACGAAATCGATGCTGTCGTTCACAAGAGTCCAAAACAATCGAAAATGTAATGAAAAATTCGGTAGAAAGAATGAAGTACTGTAAAACAAGTCGTGGAAGCCATTTGTACGATGATGTGTTTATTCATAAATACCAATGAAATCATAATTTTGAAAAAATGTCTATTAGTATTTGTTTGAATTGAATTCCAAATTTTACATGACCCACCTTTTAGGTTAGCAATTTCAAACCCTAGTGTAAACATATATTTTTGAGTTGCAGTATGTACACCAGGGCGGGTAACGAATTCATTGTAGATTTCTCATACGCCACGCCGTACACCTGCTCGGATCAAAATGTTTAATAGACTTTATACTAATTATATTAAATGAATATGACCAACAAAATGAAGAAATGACTCTAGATTTTAACATTTAAATTAGCATGTGAAACGGCTGTACTCGAGGAATTAAGTCCTCACCCCACACTAACTACTAATAGTGACACTATCCAGTAGGTTAGGTAAAAGAGGCTGTCACTATTGACGTCCAGTGAGGAACGTTGTAATACCACAGGTCGTTATGTACATTGACCTGCAAGGTTTATGAGGCGGCCAAGCCATGTGGTATCTCATCCATGTATTCCAAGATAGTAGCCATATTAGTCAATGACGAACCAACTTGTGATCCGCAAAAATAATCTAGTTTCATTCAGTTTAACTCCCTGAATATTCGCTAGATTCAAAAAGAAGTAAGGCCCTAAATATTGTCTCATACTCACGTAAAATGCGAGGCAAGAAATATAAGATGTTCGAAACTCTCATCCTCCTCTTCATCCCCTCAACTCACGTAGTAATTATGAGTTGGGATTCCATGACTAGACGCGAGTTTGTTTACCCAACAGTGACCAGTGCTCACAGCTACTAGCATAGAGATATCTTGTCTAAAAGTGGATATCAAGTTTTTCCAACGATTCAGATCAAAACGTGGCCACACCTGCCTGCTGTTCCTGCAATTTGGGGATCCAGAATATCTTTTGTTCATGGCTTGCATTTATAATGGGACATAGGGACATACCCACATGTTCCATATCCAGTGAAACAAGTAAGGTAGTCCCTAATCGCGCCAGATCATCTACTCTGCCGACATCAGGCATATAATGTAGATATCCAAATACTTGGCCAACTGATTCAGAGGTGCGCGGCAGTTATGGACACTTTTTAAAAACAGGAATATATATGGCAGAGCTGTTATGGGCAACTGACTGTCAGAGTAGATATTGAGATCCCTGGCAGTGTCGACGTTACGCCCCAGCCAGACTGCAACTATTCCGATTGCCATGACCTCTGCCTGAACAGCACTGCAGTGGTCTGGTAGCATTCGTGCAAGGACTAAACCCACGTCTTTAGGATTGACTCTAAAATCTATCTATCTATAGAAGCATAAATATCTTACATTGCCTGGTATGTGTTCCTCCAGGCCCAACTACCTGGGATATGAGCGAGGAAGTTTTTCTTAAAGGTAGAAATGTAATTCAGTACAAAGGAGATTACCACAGATTACTTAAAATCGTATTGTGGCCATAGGGACCGTTGTGTAAAAGTTTTAGGCGGACTGCTGACGTTGCCACCATTTGCCTGCCACCATACCCATTTTAGGACCTTTGTCAACAGACTTATGGAAGCGGTTTTCTCCAGTACCGGCCACCAAAGTATTTAACGTAATCTTTCAAGAAAACTTCCATACCACTTAGACATAATGGCACAATATACGGTACCTTCTGGTAGAGTACAAGCTCTGTTTTATCTGGATTAGAGAGGCTACTGAATAAGACCTGGAGCACATCTCTGCATGTGCAAGGGTTTTTTCCTTATAGGTACAGTAACAAGTAAAACTGATTCAATAAGCTCCGTCCTTCGGAATCAGTGTACAACGGTAGGAACTAAACAATATGTTTGGAATTAGATTACAAAATGCGGTATGGCCATCGAATTGATTAAAGGGAGGTCAGTTCTGCACTGCAATCATTCAACCGAACCAACGGAACTGAATATCTGGTTATATTTGCCCTTATTAACTGATGCACTTCTTCGTCTAGTATTTTGCTAAAAGCAATGTCCACAAACTATAATTTTGAGACAATCCTGAAATGCAAATGCAAAGATACGTCCGTTGTGTATGTTATATCCGGTTTTAAAGTGAAGCCCACCACGAGTCCCAGGCGAATAAAAAATATTTGTATGTTCTCATATCCTGCTATTTTAATTCCACGTAAAACGTTGACCTTACCTTCAAGATTCAGGACTCGTATGAACAAGATGCATACTTTCAAGCTGCTAAAAATTGTTTACATCTCTACCACACATATATCACACTCATTACTTTACTGTTGGTAGTAATCCAGTGCATACTTTTTGGATTCCAAAACTATAGCACACACTGTAGGCGTTTCTTTATAATGTGGCATCTATGTATTACAATACAAATTTCTTAATATTTTATAACTCTTTTGCACCTTTTTTTAATTTTCTTACCAAATTTTGTTATTTTTTTCTTAAATTATATCACTTGGTTGTTGTACAGTTATTGCACTGCGAGCATTTTTGTTATTACTATTAATATCACTTGTTAATTTGTGTTTTATTCTTAAGATTTCGTTTTGTCACTGATACGCTTTCATTTATGTAATGAATTGTTATTTTTCTAAATTTCGCTAATAAATAAGTATTTTCTCATTTTCATAGAATAATATTTTCCCCGACGTAATATGCAATTTAATATTTTTTTCTTTTTAGTTTTTAAATTAAAATTTCTGTTTGTTTTGAGCTACGACGTTTATAACGGCAGTGGCAGCGGAGGCGACAATGCCCCAAACTCTACCAAGCGACACGACCACTTTAAATATTCTAATGTCGAGGTCCGAGATTTTGTTTCTGTTGCCCTCTCGATGCTGCTACTGCTGTTGATTGTAGTGTGTTGCTGTTGTTGATGTTATTATTTCTAAAATCTTTTGTCTTGATTTGCGTGACAGTTTTGTGTTTTTCACTGATTTCTTTAAAATGCGACATTATCTACAAGGCGGGGGGCGCAGGGTGGTTGCTGCCATCCCCTATTATAGCTGGGGCTGATGCTATAGTTGCTGACGTTGATGCTGATACTGCTGTTGCTGTTGGTGTTGCGGCCGTGCCCGCTGTCGTTGCTGTTATTATTATTATTATTGTTATTGTTTGTTGCAGGTATTTCTTATGCTAATTGGTCGTTTATCTAAAACACGTTGTGTTGTTATAGTGGCCGATATTTTCTTCTTATATATTCTCTGCTTTCTTGCTTGGATTGCACGTTGGGCCAGAATTCACATGAAAATTCTTTTCAAGATTGAGGGTAAACTCATGTGAGTCTTATATACCATTATATAGTATAGAACATTGTTGTTATTGTTATGTTATATCTGTCTGGCCCGAAGCAGATGTTGGCAACGTTTCAGTTGGTCACAATCGTTTTGAAATCGATGACGTTACACTTTTTTTGTTCAATGAGGATTTTTTGTTTTGGTTTGCAAATGTGAAATCTGTGTTAGTGTAAAGATGATTTATCCCATGAATTCAACTAATCATTCACATAAACTATTACGTATCTTTGCGACACACCGGCACATGCTTCCTTGTTCTTCATATGATTTTGATTATAAAAATAGACCAGATTTATCTGTAAAATCTGTTTCCAATCATTTCTCACTGCATCTACAAAAAAAATAACAAATAATTCATTTAATTAATAATAATTGTTTTAATTCACAAATATTTTTTTTTTTATTGTGGAAATCTCACCTCTGGCATATCAGATTGTGTATATTTGTATCCAATTCCATATATAACTCTGTTGGGGGTAAAAATGCAATCTGCAATAAAAATGTAATCAATAATTATTTTATTGTAGTTGTAGTTGTTGTCGTTGTTATTATATTGGTGCCAAGTCAATGAAACATTATGGGCGAGGAAACATGTCATGCCATCCTCAGCTGCGGACCAGCGATGACAAAACAAAAGCGTCGTCGTTCAGCACGTGACGCCCACAGTTTAAGGAAGAAGCAAATCGTACAAAGACTCTATTGGTATGTAAACAGTGTGAACCCAAAGTGGGAGTACAAATGTAAAACTTTAGCAAGGGAATCAATTGGATCTCACCACTTAAACAGCAAGCAACTTTGTCGAAAGAAATTCTACACAACTAAATATTTCGTGTCTCGTGCAGGGAAGAGTTTCAAAAAATATAAAATATTTAACTTAAAATTTAATGCATGACATTCATTCCAATTAATTTCATACCATATAATACCATTGAAAATGCTTTACAATTTTACAAATGTGAATAAACAAAAAATCACATGTGCTTGCACTAGTCTTTAAATAATTTTAAATACTAATATTATTTAAATGAAACGTCATTATATGATTGAACGCTGTTTTTTTTCAATGTAACATTTACTAATGTGCTCCGTGTAACAAAACGGTAACAAAAAGGTGTTAACACATCGCCCGTGAGTTCGAACACTCATTTACTTTTTTAGACGACGAAAATGCACCCAACATAATTTTTAGTTCGATTCTGTTGTTTGAATTTAAAAATAAAATATACTTATAGATAATATAAGAGCATATCGCTTTTAATATACTAGTTTGACAACACAAAAGTCAAACAGGCAATGATAAATAGTGTTTTCAATTGTTTCTGTCATAGAGAGAGGAAAAAATAGATATAGCGGTACCGTGATCACCTTTTTTCACTAGGTGGTGTCCTACATTACTGTTTCTTTTTCGTTGAAGTTACCCATAATTCTCATTGACGTTTATTCAGAATTGTGGGAAATTTTGTACAAAAATATCCAATGAGTGTTCGAACTCACGGGCGATCTGTTAACACCTTTTTGTTAAACGGTACCTGCTCGATTTCTATGAACACATTAATAAATGTTACATTGGAAAATAAAAAACAGCGTTCAATCATATGATGACGTTACATTTAAATAATATTAATACTTAAAATTATTTAAATACCAGTGCAGGCACATATGTCATTATTTTCTTGCTCAATACTTTTTGTTTTATTCCCACAAAAAACAAAGAGAATGCAAAGCAACAGACACATGTACATACATACATTGTTATTTTAGAGCATACGTTACACAAGTTCACACAATTTTCGTTGCTCTCTTGCTATCTCATTTTTATATATGTACGTATACGACCTCATCACCCACACAAGCCAACTATTCGCTGCCGCTACATCAGTTTGTGTTTTTTTCGCAGTATGACAATCTGTGTTTCGCAGTCGGACAAATCTGTGTTCTATATAGGGGTGGATCACCCTTATCATTTATGGGGTATGAAAAATAGACGTTGGCCGATTCTGAGACTTACCCGATATGCACACAAAATTTCATACAAATCGGTCCAGCCGTTTCGGAGGAGTTTAACGCCAAACAATCTGTAATCGAAGTGTTCACTTTGTGAGTTTAGTCCCTACCCGTGGCTATAGATGTTAACACATCAAAAATTAAGCAAGGGAAAATGTGGCTGGCTTTTATTTAATTTACTACGCAGAAGGTTTTGTAAATAATATAGAGTTATCACTAGCAGAAAGCCCGTTATCCCGGCCAAAGTCTAAACAAGTAGGAACGCGTTTTCTATCTAATAACTTCCAACCCAAAAATTTAAACAACTTCTGTGCCCGCGGATTCTGAAACTGTTTGTGTGCCTGAAGACGCCCAATCATGAATGGTGATTGAACCGGAGGAAGAACTACTTTATAGGTGGCGTTTTAAATAATTTTGCTTTTGATTTCAATTTCAAACTTTAAAATTCTAATAAATGCCATATTTTAATTTTACTTTTTTTGGAAACAAAAGCTTCCAATTATTGCTTTCAGCGAACCTAGAAAATTACACATTACACTAAATATTTCCCAACACTTGTGCTTCATCTATTATTTTTCTATATCTATTGTTTCTGTTTCCAGGAATATTTGGCCATTTCCACCAATGGTGCGCCATCTACAAAATTTCCCTTGACTTTCAAATCCCCCACATTTATTTCATCATCTAGGGTTTCTCAATCCTCTTAGGTTAGGTTCTTATCAAACTGTATCAAAAAATGTTAACATATCCCATTAAAACTTGTTGTGTTTGAGGAGTTTGATGGGGTTCTGGGAATTCAAAGAATGAGCCCTTTGGCAAACAATGAAGTATGTTTACCTGCTCCATAAGTATCTTCTCCACTAGGGTGTGTTCAGCACTGGCTGGTTTCCGCTCTAAATGCCTACATTTGCATAAGTTCTGATTTTCGCTCTTTTGATTGAATTTCATATGGAATTATCCCAAGAATGATGTTCAAACAGAATGGTGTCATATGTTGTCAGTGGAAGCACATTTGGGAATACATAAGTTCAAAAAATAAATAAATAAATGGTTTCCCATTACATCCCATGAAGGGACCGTGGAGAACTTCTCACAATCACTGAGCTGTGCGCTTTCCAGTTGTCACTCACTGATTGGGACCTACAGTTTTACACCGATTCCGAACGGTATTGTGAGAAGCCTTTTCATGGCTATATACTCGATAGTGTCGCCGTCACTATGCGAGGTGACCGCCGCCGAAGGAAATTTTTTTTTTGAAGGTGGTCAGAGCAGGGTTCGAACCCAGGATCTCATGTACAAGAACCGCGCACACTAACCATTGCACCACCGACGGCCACTATTTCAACCTGTTGGCAAATTTATAAATTTAGAGGCAATTTTACTACCACACTTGCTTAAATCATCAGACACATTTAACTATCATTTAATTTATCGGAGATTGTTGTACTTGTTGTACTTGATATTGTTGTAATTGTACAAATGGTTGTTTGCTCTTTTTAAATTGTTAGCACTAAAATACTATTCTTCTGCGATCGACCGCGATCCGGATTTATAGATATATTAATTCACTGGAATAATGGATTTAAAAAAATGGGTTCCCATTATGTCCCATGATGGGATTGGTGAGAGCTTCACACAATCAATGAGCTGTGCGCTTTCTAGTTGTACACCCACTGATTGGGACCTATATTTATACACCGGTTGCGAACGGACATTAGAAAACCAATTGACTGCCAAGGTCTGCCAAAGTTGTGCAGACACAAAACCACTGTAATATACATTGGGATGAAATAATATGAAATATTGAAATATGACGAAAAGGATAACTTTGTACAGCATACTTTTAGCGGTTAAATTTATACAGCAACATCAACGGTGTTGGGATTCTTAATTTGCATTACTTTATCTAATGCCAATTCAAAAGAATTATCATTGTTCGCAATGACAATAAACATTTTTTGAATCTCCATTTGCTAAGGCAATGCAAATGCAGGTTGTGGAATCGGATGCCAATTGTAATGAAATATGTAAATACTACTTTTGATACTTTGAATTTGTTTGACTGCTGGGTTCAATTGGTATTGCCTCGAGATATGTACCTTCAAAATCACAAACCTTTACATATAAAATATTGGAAAGCCAAAACTGCAAGATATGAGTAAAATGATTTAAAAATAAGAGCAATTATGTTCTTTAGTAACACTGTGCAAGTCGAAAAAAAACCCAGAAGTGGACTCTACGGATTTCGGATTTTCAAAAAGTTATTTTTTTTTCTTCATAAATTTGTTTATAACTGCTAAACAGTTCTTTATCTTGGGAAATAGTGTAGGTGTAGATTAAAGGTATAGTAATTTTTAATTTTTTTAACTTTGTTTGAACAAAATCAGATGAGACGTTCTTGAGTAATGAGCTCTAAGTTGCAGCCTCTGAGTAAGAAATTAGTAGAAAATCTGTATGAAACCATCATAATGATGCAGTTCGATTCGTAGGACCCGAATTAGTGTAAATCCCTTGAGTCCGCATATGTTTTCCAAAAACTCATAGAAAAAGTACTCTTTAATAGAAACTGATATTGAACCGAAAATTATTAAAGAACATAACATCCTAAAGATATAATAATATAAACTTAAATGGAAATAAGACCAATTGCCAATGGTATTAAAATTTTTTGCATTTTGCTTTTCTAGACCATAGATTAATTTATACATAGATTTGTCAACTCGCTCATCGCTTTAATGATTGAAGGGAAGCGATCAATCAAGTTGCAATATACGCCTCATTCTATACGCCTTGGCATTCTAATGTTATTGATGTGTTGACATATATAGGCACGAGTAGGGCAATTTATCAAAGTCAACACATGCAAACAACACACAGCGTTAGCATGATATATGTGGTTGTTGTACAACAATAGTCTCTGCCTGAAAATAAGTATGATGGTATTGATGTAGCGGCAGCGAACAAACAAGCAAGTCGTCGTCGCCAAAGAGCGTTGAATAGTATAGAGAACTCATGGAACGAATTTTATGACTCAAAAGCACTGGCGACATGTGGCGGATGATTCAAAACGTATTACTCTCTTTTTGTCACAACTTGGTCCATTCATAATTTTGATGTGAAACATTAATGCCTTTTGAAACATTTATGCTTTTTGTATTGTTTTATGAAATAACATTGACGAAATGGTGCATTTATATTGAAATGTTCTATAAAGAGAATAAAACTCGTTTATGCTCTATTACTCAGGCTCTATACATGAGGGCGGAAAAAGAGTGCAATAAGTTCTCTATACTATTCAATACTTTTTCTCGTCGCTCTGTATATGACAAAACAAAAACAATTATTTCAGTTAGCTAAATATTGCATTTTATTCAGTTGTATGCCATCATTCAAACAAGCAGATCGTTGTCGCTCCGTTTATGACAAAACAAACACAGTTATTTCTGTGAGCTAAATATTGCTTTATTTATTTTAACAATATTAAATATTGCTTTATTTATTTTAACAATAAAGCAGATGTAAGAAAAAAGAAAGTGCAATAGCAAAAGAGCCTTCAGCACAAAAACATTACATTTTCCAACGTAAAATTTACTAATGTGTTCATAGAAATCGCACAGGTACCGTATAACAAAATGGTGTTAACACAACAACCGTGAGTTCGAACACTCATTGATTTTTTGACATCCTGCACATGCTAGTGAATGAAATATATGTATATGAAATGAGGATATAACGATTTTTAGCTCCTTGTCATAAAGGGGATAGGCGGTAGACATATACTCGTACCAAGATATTTATATTGTGAATTACTTAAGCTGTTTAAGACAACATAGTGCAAACTTCAAATCTCTAACTTGCTCTCTCTGTGATGTCCCCTAAAGCAATAAAGATACCCATGACTTAAGTTGCTAGTTCCCAGTGTTACACTTAATTTTGTGAATTTTTTAAGTACTTGGAACAGTAACTTTATGTCAAATGTCTCGGAATCTCAAATATCTCGAAAACAAGAGCCAACCTAGAAAAACGGTTTCAGCGTACTCGAATTGGGTTTACCCACTGGGTGCCCTGCTTGTTACGTTTTTGAACTAGTACAGTGAAATCAATAAAAACACATGGAATGTAATTATTAAAGTTTTTTAAAAATCATACAATTTTACAAGAACTTTCCCCACTAATGTCGCATTCAGAATGCAGTTTATCGCGGCAGGTTAGCGATAGCCTTGTTCTCTAATCTTTGCCGTTTACCCCAACCAATTTGAGATTAAATTGGCATTTCAGTCGGCAACACCATGCTTAGACCAATATCGCGCCGAGACAAAATTATTGAAGACGTCGGTACAACCAAAAAAATTAATCAGTAGGTCAAATCGAGACAGTCCATAAAATCGACTCACATTTTAAACCAATAACAACCAATTATATGGCGGGGGCGTGTGCTTCAAAAATTTGTTGGTGGCGGCGACACGGAGAAAAAATGTTGATCGGCTTCCGTCTGTCAAACAGTTGATTTTTATGTATGTTTTTATTATGGTTGTATTTTTTTAGTAATTAACAGTGTTGCATCCAAATGTACACCAGTTTAAAATGAGGTTAAAAATTAAGCTTTCGATTTTACAGATTAAAATTGCAGCAGTAATCTTCTGGGTTAGCGTGGGTTAATGGAGTTAACCTTCGAAATGCGTTAATCTTGGTCGGTGTAAATGTAGGATAATCCCTTCATTAGATCGTGGGCCGGCACAAATAGAATACTATTTGGTATGTTTTCAAACCTGTGAAGTAAAACCTCTTGCAATATATTCAACAATAGCGAATTATATCAGTATAGTCAAACATTCCGACTCTAAAATAATTCGAAGATCTGGAAATACCCAAAATATGTCCAAACATTTTTATATACTTTCAAGATTTCGGTCCAGATAATTTATGACAGGGAAAATTTCAATTTTGTGTATATAGGTCTGTCTGTTTACTGTAATATTGTACAATATTGTACAAAATGTTACAAAATGTTGTCTGTTTACTGCAAAACTTTTGCAACGAGAGAGCCAAAGAGAGAATTTTTGACAGTTGGATGATAGAGAACTTGCAAAATGTTACTGGAGGAATTTCTTCTATCAAGATTTTGCAAGTTCGATCAGCTGTTTTTTATTTACATTTTGATTGCAATATTTTTGTGTGAAAAAGAAGAATAAAGTTGAAATTTAACAATGGCAGAGGTAAGTAGTTAGAATTGTGTTGATTTTTAACGTTTATAATAAATTATAATAAACAAAACATTTTACTTCATGCTAGAAACGTGCAAATACACAGTGCGACCGTGCGACACATATGCTAAAATTCTTTTGCTTTGTTATTTCAATTGTTTACACACCGATCAGCTGTTTTCTTGCAATATTTCACAAAATGTTGTCTGTTTACTTTTTGGAATAGAGAAAAAAAAGAGCGTTAAATTTTTTTTACTCTCTGCAAAAAGTTACTGGATAAATCTTGCTTGAAAAGTAAACAGACAAAGATTATGTTTCAAATTTCATTTAGATTGAGTCAACTGCTTTTAATTTGCGTGACAATGACAATAATTAACAAATAGTTAATGTCAATTAGGGAAATGGTTATAAATGATTATCGTAGTATATTAATTTTTTTTAGAAATCAACTACGAATTTGTTTAACTACACAACTAAGGAATTTTAGCGGTGCAGAAAATTTGAATGTATGTGGAACTAATTTTAGGTTCCACTGTGTTCTAAGAAAAAGAAAACAATGAATCACTCAACTGGACGATACATGATGCCAACATTCCGTGGAGTAGGACTCGTTATACCTACGTACATATAGACTCATACAAAAGTATCAACACATTTCCATACATACATAGATTATACTAACAAACATACAGCATAACTTTTGAACAACTCATTCCTTTGCAACCAACAAATGAGCCCAGGCGAGTGTATGACACACTAACATAAAACATCAGTTGCTACGAGATGGTAACCAGTCACTAGTGGGTGGGATATCAAGAGCCAACTCCTTGTGGTGGTAGAACATGCAGTAGCGGAAATGGTGCCAGGCATGGTGGACTGTTTATTGAGAACGTACAAAGACCTACGACCAACCAGGCAAAAACTTCGCTCACATGGGTGAAAGTGAATGCGATACAAGGCAATGCGTTTCATGTATTTAATTGAGAATGCAGGGGTTGGTTTACACTCCTTGTGGGCAGCGAGGACTTTTTGGAAACAACAAAATTTGTATATTTGGCGCCAATACGGTCGTAAAATGCCAAATGCAAATGGGGGTAAAAAATATTATAGCGACGGCGGCGGCAGTGTGGGTGTGGGTGAAAATAACTCCCACTTTACCGCTTTGAAAACTGGGAAATGTTCCAGCAAGACTGTTGTCACAAGTTTTATTTTCGTTATGAAATTTTAAAATTGAATTGTGCAAAGTACTTACATATACACATACATATACTATGTTTTCTAATGGCCTTGTTAAGGTCTCTGTGATTTAGCATAGTTTTTCTGTGTCTTTCATAAATTTTTCACCATTACGCCCACACTAAGAAATATTTTGCATACGCACAAGGTGGCTTTCGAATCTCGCATAGTTTCATACACCGACAACGCCACATCACATCACGTCACATACACTATCACTAACACTCTAACACTTACTCTGTTACAGTTACACATCAAGTGTTTCCTTCCTTCAAGTTCAGGTTCATGTGTATGAGTTGCTCTTCTATAGCAGAGATTGCTCCTTAATTTCCTTACTAAATTTAGGTTTTGTGAGAAATCTTTTTCGCTTCTTTAAACTTTCATTCGTAATATATTTTTGGGAAATATTGATTTTCTCCTGATCGATTGCAAGTCGAGACCGAATTTTTATTATTTTTTGTTTATGTAATTCATTTTAATATCAGCAATTTACAATATATGTATATTTCTTTAGTTTTGCTTGATTATAATTTTTGTATTCTTCACTGTGTCCGTATCTGTCCGTCGTCTGCCAATCACCTTGTACTCGCTCTGTGAAAAATTTTCCGCAACTAACTACTTTGTCGACGTCGAGAGGTAATGACAAACGCCGCCATGAGAAATACAACAAGAACAAATATGAAAACACTCTTCTTTGCTTTCTTGGACGTAAAACGAAAAGTCTGACAGCTTGAATATAACAAAACGAACATTTTTTATTTGTATTTCCCTTAACGAACACCAAAAAAACTGTTGTTTTGAGAGAAATCATGAAATTGTGCGAGAGAGAGTGAAATGCCGACGAAATTTATGCAAAGAGATTTGAATACTTTTCCTCTCTCTGTTTGGTAAATAAACAACGCACCGGAAATTGTCAAAATCATATGTTTTCATTGAAACCGTTACATTTGAAATGAATGTGAGGTAAAGAAACACATATCGGATCCTAACCACAAAAGAGCCATAACTCAAAATATACAAATTGTCAATAGGGGCAAAAACTTGTTTCGACAAGTTATAAAATTTATTAATTAAAATAAAATAAATTTGAATAGAAAATGATGACAGATTCAAACACTGGATAAAAGGGGAACTGCATACAGTATTTAACAGAGCTTGTAACTGTAATGACTTTTAGCAAAAAAATCATTTATAATTGTTATCAAAAGTTAGAAACATAGACTCCGCACCATTTGAATACCACAGCCTTAAACATCAGTTTTTAATCTCAATATTTCCCGAACAAGATGCGCTGCACCTATTCCAATTGTAATTCACAACAAACCAAGTGAAATTCAGAAAAGATCCATTAAATTTAAGAATTTCTAATTCGTATTCAGAAAATATTAATTAAAATTCATAATTTCCATTCGACAATCAGAAACTATCAATTGAAAATCGGAAAATATGGATTGAAATTCAGAAAACATCAATTGAAGTTCTGAGAATATCAAATTAAATTCAGAAAATATCAATTGAAATTCAGAAATGGATATTAAAATTCAGAAAACATTAATTAATATTCAGAAAGTATCAACTGAAATTCAGGATACATGATAATCAGAAAATAACAATTGAAAGTCATAAACATTTGGATAAAATGATGAAACTTCAACTGAAGTTTTTCTGAATTTCAATTGATATGTTCTGAGTTTCAATTGATATTTTCTGAATTTCAACCAGGTATGCTGCACCTTTCCAATTGTAATTCATAAAATATCGATCGAAATTCAGTAAAGATCCATTAAATTTAAAAGTTTGTAATTCAAATTCAGAAAAAAAACAATTAAATTTCATAATTTCCATTTAAAAATTAGAAAGTATCAATTGAAAAGCAGAAAATATGAATTCAGAAAACAACATTTGAAGTTCTGAAAATATCAATTGAAATTCAGAAAACATCAACAGAAATTCAGAAATGGGTATTAAACTTGAGAAAACATCAACCAAAATTCAGAAAATATCAACTGAAATTCAGAAATGACAATTGAAAGTCAGAAACATTTATATAAAGAGATGAAACTTCAACTGAAATTTTTCTGAATTACAATTGATATTTTCTGAATTTTTATTGATATTTTCTGAATTTTAATTGATGTTTTTTTTTCTTCTTTCCAAATTTCAATTTATATTTTCCGAATTTCAAACGATTTGTTTCTGAATTCCAACTGATATTTTCTGAATTTTAATTTTAATTTCTTAAATATCAATTATTTCCTTCTGAATTTCAATTGATAATTTCAGATTTTCAAATAGATATTCTAAATTTGAATTGGTATTTTCTGAATGTCAATTGAAAATTTTTAATTTCATTTGATCATTTCTTAATCCTTTTCGTGTCGCGTTGCAAAAAGTTAAAAATAATTTTTCTATGGTAATTAGAAGTTCGCTATCTCATATAGTTTCAATGGTCATTTGAACGACCCCAAATTTTTTTCCTACCGGAGGCATCTGGTACTTCAACAAAAACTTGTTTGTAGATTTTTCTTCAAAAGTAACATATTTTTAAAAAATAATTCTTTTAATGTCTCTTATTTTCCTTTTAGAAATTTGGGCTAAATATAAGGATTATTTCAACACCCCCAGAGCCAATAAAGGGATGTGGGTGAGCGATATAATTATTTTTTTAAAGTCAACAAAATTTCCAATAGCATTGAATCATTAAGCATGTTTTGGTTACACCGCTTTCTTATATATTCGCTTGTTTTGTATGAAGCACTTAGCGAAGACTTAGCGAGAACTTAGCGATGAGATTCATTTTCGCTAAGTTTAAAACAAAAAATTTTTTACATCTTTTACAGTTTTTAACCATTTTTCATAATTTTTAACAAAATGACTTCTCGCTAAAAAGCCATTTTCTTTGCAACTTAGCAAGCGATAATCGCTTGCTTGTAACCAAAACACGACTATTGTCGTTTGCATCGCATATTCAGAAAATGTCACATAGGTAATTGGCTTGTAAATAGTAAAAATACTGTTCGAAAACTCGAGCAGTAGCTCAAAATGAGTTAATTTCAATCATGCACAAGAGCCACGCACACTAGACATTGCACCACCTACGCCCACAAATTTTAGAAAACTCCATACAAACAAGTGCTTGCTTCCTCAATTGGAGGAAAAAATTTGGTTTTTTGTTGATTTGATTTAGCCTTAATTTGTTGCTGGCCATTGACGGTACGATAAAGTATGAGTGGTAAAAACTATTTCGAGCGAACGTACTTAGTACCACGCTTTACGGTTGGACAAATAACACACAACGCTTGAGCAGCACACCTAGCTAAATCATTAGCTATATTTATGGTTATGGAGATTTGAAGATGCTGAATTTTTCATACTGTTTTAATTAAAAATAATGTTTAAATTCGTCTAGGGACAGTACTAGCACAGGCGAATAAACCCAAAATTATGCCCTACAAGGGACGGGCCTGTGATAATTTCAAAAAAAAAAAACTTGAATGTTGCCGAAATGTTATGTCAGTGTTTTTTCTAATGAGTCGAAATATATTTAAACAAAACATGAAGGGCATAGTGAGCTCTATTACACGGGCAGACAATAATTTTAAACGAAGCTTCAAATTTTCACGGCCAAATATTGAAGATATGGCAAAGATTATCTAAAACTCTCATCAAAAAGGTAAACAACCCCAAAAGGAGTTGATGTTGAGTATTTCGATACATACAGTTTTGATGAATTCACCGAAAATCATACTAAAAACGTCTGCTGATGAATATCTTGGCAAGATCCGAAATAGCTATACAGAACACATTTTTGTTGACAAGTTTATAGATAGTGGTCAGACAATACCAATTGTAGTGTGATATTAGTGAAATCAATTAGAAGAAAGGATAAATAGTAGTTGTTAGATGGTTTTTGGATATTAGATATCTTCCGATTGCCTATTAAAAGAAATATTTGCACTTTTATTCATACCCCGAATGACAAACGGCACTGGTTGAACAAAAAATATCTGTGAACAGCTCTCAAATTTTCAAGCAGAAGTGTTTATATTCCAGTTTTCTTTGCTTTTGTTCGTTTCATCCCAAATGCAACCCTGATCGTATAATGTTTGTTGAAATTAAAAAATTAAAGGAATCTGTCAAAATGCTTTCATCAAATAGTTTATAAAAATCCATTCCTTCTCGTCAAATTAATATCTTCGTATCCAAAGAATTCTCTAGTACGATTTACAACGTTTATATGTGACCAACATTTCCATAAACAGCTGATTATTGTACGGCAAAACATGTTTGGTGGGTTGAATCTCGAAAACTTCTAAAAGACTGCAGTATACCCAGGGGTCCTATGAGACAGCTGATCAACTAAGTAGTTGGAATTTTGATACAGAATTCGGGTTCGGGTGTCGAACCAAAAGTATTAGTACAAAATAAATCAACTGAGAGTATTGCCATTGAAAATTGTGGCAATTAAATTAATGGAACAAAGGGATAGCTAAAAAAATCAAAGTGTAATGAAGTGCTAGGGTAAAATTATTTGTGTAGACTGTACCTAAAAAGCAATTGTTAAAATGAAAGATTTTCTCATTCAGTATAAGTTCAAAAGTTCCAATTATCCCACGGATCAGTGGTGCAAGTAAAACAACTGCTGCACACTCTTATATACATATATATTACTCTGTGATTAAATGTAAACAAATGAAATAGGAAGGAGTAATTGTTCTTTCCATATTTCGAAATATCAACATATATATAGCTGATGTCTCGTTTCCTTCATTTTCCCATTTACCGTGTGATAAATTCGTTTGTACTCGTGGTTTAAGGTCAGTTTTTGACTTGGTATTTAAATACCATATCAGTTAATTGCAATCAAATTTGACTAAAACTTTAAGTCTTAAATGTGTGTTTCAGAACTAAATTAAATCAGCCATTTATTTAACGCATAGATATGGCAACATCGTGTAATTCCCAATCCAAATATCGACATTTGCCAGGAAAACATCTGTAAAACCTCCGAATTAGCACGAATATGAAAATGGTTTGGATGAGTTTGTGTTCTGCGTGGTCATCGTGATGTGGTTAAACCTGATAGTTTACACATTTCTGCACCACCTAATACTCCGTATTCAGTTCTTCTGAAATTCTGGTAAGACATTTTGTCATTTATCTCGAAACGGAAACTTTTGATGCGGAGAGTTACCATTTATTTTTGACTTACCGCGCAAATGTTTCAATAATAATTCCTGCTCGATCTTCATTTTATTTTTAACATGTGGTATTATCGCACTTTAGTTTGTTAATATTATCGAAATATTCCGTTCCCAAAGAATTATCAAAAAAAAATTTCGTACGATATAACTTTGGCGTATCAACTCTGTAATTACGTAATTACGAAAGTTTCGCATAACAGCTGAGTGCCAAGGAAATGAAAAAAAAATTAAATTTTCGGTTCACGAAATTTTCGTTAAATTTTATACACGGACTTCTTGTGGCAACGAAAATTTCGGAAGAACTGAATACGGGGCTTATTGTATCTTTATCGTCATTCTATTATTATATAAAATTGTAGAATTCTATTATTCATAAAGTTCAGCATGAAATTTCAAAACCTATAGTGACTCACTGTGAAAATGGTCCACCCTTGGTAATCAAATTTACTTTACTTTTATTGACTATATTACAACCTCATGAGGTCAGACGTCTTACACATATTAATTAAACAAACAAATTAAACAAATTTCAACATATTCTTCCAACTTCGCCTTTTCTCGCCAGTTGGTAACACCAAGGATACGGAGGGATTCTTCTGCCTGGTCTTTCCAGCGGAGTCTTGGTCGTCCTCTTTTCCTGCTTCCATCGGGTACGTTATCAAAAATCTTTCGCGCTGGCTCATCTTCATCCATTCTGATAACATGGCCTAGCCAACGCTATTGGCCCACTTTGATTCGTCTAGCTATGTCCACGTCAGAATAGAGATTATATAGCTCTGCGTTCCAGCGACGTCGCTCCCCCCGTTTTCCCTAACAGGACCATATATTTTACGGAGAATTTTTCTCTCGACAACTCCCAGGTGTTTTTCATCCGCTTGCGATATGACCCAAGTTTCGGAGCCATATGTCAAGACAAGTAAAATGAGAGTCTGATATAACTGGACTTTTGTCCGTCGAGAGAGGGCTTTGTTCCTAAACTGCTTGCTGAGCCCAAAATAACATCTATTTGCAAGCACAATTCTCCTATCTATCTCCAGGCTGACGTTGTTGTAATCAAATTACGTACGCAAATTTCTTGGAAATGTATACAAATATTCAAAAAGAGTTTTAATATTCTATAGTTTAGTTTATCTTCTATCCAATATATCCAAAGAGAAACTTTTCCATTAGAAATCTTTTCCAACCATTCCCGAAACCCCTAAATTTTTTTCTGTGTACAATGGGCGGAAATTTAAATTTGTAGCCGGCAAAATAAAGGCAACCCTTTCATTTTTGCGTATGGTTGTATTTGCCTGTAGTAGGCAAGCACTGTGTTGCTCCCAAATGAATACAACCAACTATTCTTATTAGAATTATCATGCATGCTACAAAAGTTTTTGCTTAGTTTAGATTTGCACTTTTTCACGTTGGTTCAGCGTCGCGTGTTGAGCGACCGAATAACCCATCGTAATTGTTATTGTTGCGTTAAAACTTTGAATAAACTTTCTGAAATAAAATCTATTTCAAACTTAAAAGAGAAGAAGCTGTAAAGTTTAGCTGTACAATATAAACATGGCCGCACAAACTATTTTGTTTGACTTCACCGTGGACAAAGATCGCACGGCTGATGCCAAAGAGAGGCAGGAAATGGCCAAATTGTTACGCCATGAATTGGAGAACATCTTCCCCCAACTGGAGATGTCCTATCAGATGCCCATGGATGATGGCTACTTTGCTGTGTTGTCCGAGAATAAGGAAACCATAGTTACGGTTCGTATTTTCGGCCAGGGTCTGGTGACAATCAATGTGGAGTATTATTTAGAGACTGGCAAGGAGCAGCTGATGTCATTCGATGTAAGGAACACATTTTGAAATTGTCTAAGGTTTTGCTCTTTTGATTTTCAAATGATTTTCGTTTATTTCCTATTCGAGCAGAAAAAGCATGCAAAACTATGATTGTTTTTCATTCTCTTGATTTGAAAATTTCATTAAGTTTAATTGATTTTTTGTTCACTTCCGTCCATCCATCTCATCGTGTTTCTTTGTCTGGCTGGCTGGCGATTTTCCTGGTTCCTTTCCATTTGTTTTCGTTTGTTGTGAAGTCTTCATTATCATTTGCTTCTCTTGTTCTTCACCTCATCATAACCTCGTGTGGGGCTGCTGACTCTTCTCACCGTAAAGTGTTGGGGTACCCAATTCACACACACACTATAAGGCCTCATTGCCCTGGTGGGGGTAACCTTCAACTTTGGCCAACAACAAACTATTTCATTTCCATGTTTTGTTGGTTGTTCTTTCAATTTTTTTTTTGTTCTGTTCACTTACCGGTCATTGGTTTTACTTACGTGTGAGGATGAGCTTGAACTAAAAAGTGTTGTGTTTGATGACCTTGAATGATTTTGGTTCCCAAGTGTAGTAAACTTGGTCAGGGTCAGATTAGCAGGAAGTTACCGGAAGATTCTGCCATACATTATATGGTAAACACAACAATGGAGACATGCATTTCCAAAGAATTTGGGTAAAAAATTGTTTAAGAGTCGAAAAATTTTGTTTTTTTACAAGAATTTTAAAACAAAAACGGCGCACAAATTGTGTCCTGATGAACGTTTTTATTCTGAAACAATTTACTCCTAAATGTAGGACTACACTGTTGGTCCTTTGTTCCTGGGATGGGGGTAAAAAATTTGACTAATTCATGTAATGCAGCTTCAATCGTGTTGTTAAACTCCAAAAATATAATTAGTTTTCAGACTGTTACTTCAAAACTGACAATTAGGCAACATTTTACAGAATAAAACCCAAAAGTGTCCTACCCTTCAGAACATAAATCAAAACACGAGCACATTACCTTTCATTTGAGTACCGACAGTTGGATGATCGATCAATTAGTTGGTTTTTTTATTTATTCATTCATAATTTCAGATTTTCGATTAATTCTAGGCCCAAACCCAAAACATACAAGAATGGTCCTGACAGGCGACGTAAAAGAAAAGTATGTTCATCGTCGTCATCGAAAGATTATTTTTTTTTTTTAGTACCGCCTGAGTAGTCATTTCCTTCACCCGCACAGTTTTGTATTCTAATCAGGGACTCCACTCAAAAGAGAATGAAGTTTTTTTGAGGGTAATGGCCCAAGGTTGGCAATTAATTTATTTATTTTTTTTTATTGTGACTATTGGCCAATGAAAGCAAATTACAATACGCGTAACTATAAAAATGACAGCTACTCAACGTAATTTTAGCGTTATTTTGTAAACACATGCATTAGAGCTCGGCCGAAGCCGAACATCTTAAACTTCGGCAAAAGCTTAAATTCGAAATAAGTAAATAAATAACAGATTTTGTTTTGAGTATTTAGAGATTATTCAAGTGTATTGAAAACTAAAGAAATGAAAACAATAAAAAATTAATTAACATAAATAATATGAACGTATGTTATACAAAAGCAGTTAAAAACTAACGAATTATTAGAAACTTCTATATATAAGAAATCGAAATTCAATAGTTTATATTACAGTGGCCGAATCAGAATTGATCAGTTGGGTGTGGGAGAAATTGTAATCTTTCTGGCACGTTGGCACTAGTTATGAAGTAATTTTGCACCATTTTTTCTTTTTTGGGAACTAGTTCATATTTCATGAACAAAGATTTTTTGTTAACTATTTCGACCTCGTCCTACTGGTTACAGAATTATGTACTAGTAGAAGAATTACGAGTTCATTAAAAGGGAAACTATACTACTTATAGTTTAAAAAACACTAGTTGTGGAACTAGTATTCAATAGAAAAAGTATCGCAGATGGTAATGGACGCTATTTTATATATAGCGTTGTCTATGGACGTTAATCAATGATCGCACATTTCGGTGGGGAGCGAAATTTTTGATTGTATACATATGTACATATTGTAATGGTCCCCATTAATAAAGACCAATACACTTTTGTTAAGAAAGAAAGTCCATGTCACTGGGTAGCAGATAAAGATTATTCTAAATTTGCTAATAAAAAACCTTATCAATTAAAATGTTTATGCTAAAATCAAAATCAACTCATTGATAACTTTTTTGCTTTTGTATTTGTCACGTAACGGTGTATGCGTGTGAATGAATTGCCTGACAAGCTCTGCGTGTGTATGATCTGTTCCTAAGTTTATTTTCGTATACAATTTCTCTTCAGTAAACAAAGTGAACCGGCCGGGTCCGTATACATACATAAATATTGTTAAGAGTTTACTATTGAGTTCCGTTCTGTTTTATATTTCTTAAAGTCCCACCAGATATGAGCAGATGAAGGTTGCAATACTTCCAAAGAAAAGTTGCCCTTAGAAACGTGTCTTATCTGAAGTTTCCCCGGCAGAAATAAACTTCTCGTGAGGTTGCTAATAACAGCCTTCATGCATATGGAGAATGCCGACAATTGTGGAGAATGCTGTGAATTTTTTGTCAATAAAAAAAAAGTTTGGAATCATATTTTGTATCGTTCATAATTATTATAAACGTAATTTAATGAAATAAATATATGTATCTACAATACAAACGATTGCCTAAATTGTTTGTAGGAAACACCTTCTTTGTTGATTTCTAGATTTCTAGAAAAGATTACAAACTATTTGTTTTCTTAAGTTTGGAGCTGCTTAAATTGGTTCAAGAAGCTGCAATTTATTTTATGATATAGTAAAGAATTAATGCAGTAGGTGATGTGTATTTTCCCCGCTTCGTTTTCCTCCCCTATTTCCGCTACAAAGTTAAACTTTCCATTTTTTTTTAATTTAGCTGCTACGTACTTGGAATGAAAAATGAATTTGAGTTTTCTCTTTTTTCCTCAACAAACTATACATTTTCTAAATATAATCATATTCAGCATAGACATATGCTGCGACAAGTCTTCTACTTTTATATAAATAATAGATTTAAAACAAACACTTGTCTGTCATACGTTTGTTGAAATATAAAAGGGTGAATACCTTAAAAATGGGACATGTCTTTGGTAGCTGCTTAGGTATCAATACTATTTTCACTTTTATGTGATTAGTAGACATGCGGCGAGACTAAATGTGGGGGGAAAATGCCTTCTGTAGAAGCAGTAAGGTTGGCGAAGAAGAATCCACTGAACAACTTCTCTGCACGTTTCCAGCACTAGCCAGCAGGATGATGTCTACTATGGGATCCTACCTATTTGGGGAACTGGGAGAATTATCTCAGATAGACGTAGACAAGATCTGGAGCTCCTTGGATCATACTAAATGGTTAAGCGGCGGGGATAACGTTTTATGTCGTTAGCCCATGAAAGCACAATGGTTTAATAAGTCTAAGTGAGTCGTTCATCGACTGCCACTAACAACTGACGCAGTTCAGATTTTAACTCAGGATAAATATATAAATAGGCAGACTTTAACTCAGGATAATAGGCAACGATAATGTTCGAACAAACGCTCCATTAAAATAATCGTATAATACTGTAAAATGTTAATAAATATCGAATTTGAATTGCGAGACCAGTTTTGATAAGTTTTAGGTAATGAGAAGCTTACAAGTTCAGGAAAATTTTTCTAATCTGAAAAATTTTTGGTTTTAGATACTTTGGGATCGATCGATCCTAATTTGCACATGTCAATTGCATATTTGAGTTTGTTGATAATCTGCCGATGGTATCAATTCAGGCAGAGAAGTTAGGCATCTGATGATGAAATTGTCACGGAGTTCGAAACTAGTCAGTGCTTAACTGAATTGTCTATTATGCCAACAAAAACCAACAATTTGTCACATTTATTTTTGAATATCCTTTTTCCGTTTATTTTTACAACATGAACGGAGTTTTTTTATTAATTTCAGTAATTTATATTTCGTCACCAAATATGCAAAAAGACGTAACAACATTTATATTTGAGGTAACGACGATCTGCAACTTAAGTACGCATTCGAAATTCTCCACTTGATTCCTAAACTGAGGCCTTTGCTTTTGTATAGGTAAATGCCGACCAATCTCAGCGTTATCAAGAATGAACTGTATGTTAATTAAACTAAATAGGTCTTGTGTTTAGTCTTCTTAGCAAAAACAAATGTACAAGAATATACAAGATTTAGCACTGTCACCCTAGCCCAAAAGTATAATGAACCTTTTGTTTTCTGCTTTCGTACATACAGATTTACCTACTGTATATAACATTTATCATGTGCATATTTCAAATCAGTTTCACTTGTGTTTTGTTTTGAAATTAATTGAAACGATTCTGCATTTTCATAATTATTATCATATTTTGCAATTTGTTTTTTGTTTTGTTTGTTTTTCTTTCAAGTTTTGTTTTAATTGTACACATGTTTACATATATCTTATGTTTGATTTAAACTTTTGTTCAGATATTAATTATGTTCTTAATACAACTTATTTGATTTTTTGAACTTAAGATTTTATTTTGTTTATACATAAATGTATGTATGTCTCCAATGTATTACAGACCATGCGAGCTTTGGAATTAATATTACAACAAAAATTAAATTCTGAAAATTCCAAATATTTGCCGCCTATTAAACGTGGTGGATATATTGATATTTACATGACAACTTCAGGTTAGCACAGTGTGAACTTTACCTCAAAGAATCTATTTTCCACTCAAAACAAAAATATCAAATACAATGATCATGGTAAATTCTGTATCATTATTTGTCCTCTCATTACCAACAAATATGTTAAAACAAACTTTCAACGTTTAAGAAAATTTTTGAAAATTCCAAAATGAATTTCATTAGAATCTGAAGCAGTTTATTTTTACTTTTACTATTCAGCCAATTTTATTTTTTTATTCTCTTGTATTGTTATTTTATTATTATTTTATTTTACTTCTTTGTTCCTTTATGGATTCCTTGCTAATTCTCTTTCTTTTACAAACACTGCAAAACTCCTTAAGCTGCTTTTATCAAATTTTGGATCCGCCCTTATATTGGTCTTGTAGTAGGAACATTCCATAGTTGCTATGAGACAACAAAATTAGAGTTCCTTTTATGTTAAACTGCATGATTTGTTGTAAAATACGAAACCGAGTTGATCAAATTCCATTTAAGTTTTAAAATGTCTTTAATATTATTTTCTAAACATAACTGTATATTTGTAAATATTTATTTTCAATTTTATGGTTTTTAATTATGTTTTTGTCAAAATATATTTATATACTATCATTTATTTTTTATTTTACAACCACATTATTTTAAACAAAACTCCTATCCTTTTTTATATTGTTGCTGTTGTTTTCACCATCTCAAATCAAACATCATTACTGTTGCCACTTTCAACTCAAATTGATCAATCAATTCGAATTTATAAAACACGACCACCTTTAACCAACCAACCACCACAACTTTATTGATTTGAAAACCCATTACAATTTATCTATCATCGATCGGTATCAAAAGTCATCAAAACGTCTTGAAGATAACATTGCCAAGAAACTGAAAGTCTTGTCTGGACAAGTATTGCCCACTTTGAAACGTGGCGACGTTGCTAGATTCTTCCCATCCTCAGGTAATATAAAAGCATTTTAATCATTTTATATTTTTGTCTTTTTGAATAAAAATAATTAATATATTTATGTTTTTCCATACGTTTGACTGCTCCTCAAATACATACTTTAATAACTTGACTGCTTTTAACTATTTAAACGTTGCATGATTTAACACATTGTATGGGTCTTGGTTTTTTCTTTACATATTCTGGACGAATTTGGGAATTATCCTTCTCGTTAATACAATCACGATTGTGACAATATTTCTCTTTTTTATTCTGCACAAAACTTAACACTTCACAATAAGCCTTACACAGATATGTAAACTTTTGCAGTCGGTAGTCGTTGGCGAACCATCGCAAACTATAATAGAGCCATCTATTTTTCGATACTTTCAAAAAGTTCTTCAGTGAATTCATCAATCGTACTTGGTGAGATGCTAAAGGGTAGAGTTCAACTTACACTCGCGATCGGCACGACAATATTCAGAACAACCAATCTTTTAACACTAACCTCAGTTGCTTAAAAATTTTCGAATGTTGGTTTAACATACTCCAGATGTCCGTTGGGATTCAAGTGTTAGATACGAGGGCGGATCAATAAATCCGTGACTTTTGGATGAAACACAGTTTTATTTTTGCAAACAAAAAAATATTTTTCTACATAATCTCCTTGTAGCTCAATACACTTAGTCCAACATTTCTCCAATTTTGGTATCCCTTCCAAAAAATAGGATTTTTCGAGGTCCATAAAATAGGCATTTGTTTGATCAATAATTTCATCGTCGGAGCTAAATCTCTTTCCACCGATCCATTTCTTTAGGTTTGGAAATAGTCACTGGGGACTAAATCCGGAGAATATGGCGGATGAGGTACCAATTCGTAGCCCAATTAAACAACTGCAAACAATCCTTTGAAGTTGTCACACGATTACGTTTATGGTCAATTGAGAGCAAACGCGGCACCCATCTTGCAGATAGCTTTCTTAAACCCAACTGATCATTTAAAATCGATAAATATTTGTTTAATCCTAAAAAACAACATTTTTAATGTGACAAATCGTAGATAAATCCGGTAAGTAATGGAAATCTATCGATTTAAATAGAATACGATTTGGCGTAGTAATGATTTTTTTCTGCAAATAAGATATCAATTAATTTCTTTTTCTACCATTAGATAATTTTTATATATACAGACATAATCATATTATATATTTACACAAATTAAAATTTTTAGTATGCTTAGAAATAAAACAAAATGTTGGAGATTTACGAATAAATTTGCAAATGAAAATATCTCAATAGTAGTCCGTAAAATTTATAGATTATGCTAGTTAAAAATGTTTAACAAAAAATTTGTCGGCTGTTGATTTAAATTACAAAAGAAGTCTACACCTTATCTTTCAAAATTATTTTCACACTTGTTTTGTCTCTCAAAATTATTTACACATTCCTGAAATGTAGTCAAATATGTTGCAATCTTTGAAAAAAATCTTTAAATCTTTTAAAGTCGAAACGCGTGTTGTGATCGTAACGAAGTTTGGAATGTATTCCTCGGCATCAGACTTGGAAAAAGAGTACGGAATATGTCGGAAATCAGTCTACAATTTAGGAAAGAAGAAACAAACTTACGAAATAGGGTCAGAACTGGTCGGAAATATGTGACAAACAAAATAGAAGATCGTTCCATTCTTAAAATATTTGCAGAAAATCCAGTCGCAAATCCGCTTAAAGTTGCTGCAGAGGCAGAAAACATAATTAGAAAACATATAAATGAATCCACATTTCGGAGAAGATTAAATACGTAAAGACCTATAAAGATCAGTGTCGTGAGAAAATTATTAGACATATCTGAAAAAAAAACGGCTGAAGTTTGCCATGGAATAAATAAATAAAAATAAATATACATATGTCAGTGGAGTTCTAAATGAACCGAAAACGTGAGGAAACTGTTGATGAAATAATAAATATCTTAAACAGCTTAGAAATCGAGTTTGTACGCAATTTGATTGCATATATTCCAGCTAGACTACAAGCTATCATAGATGCTGCTATCCTGCTAGTAATTATTTTTGTTTGTGTTTTATAATTTGTGTAAATACGTAAATAATTTTGAACTATCAGGTGCAGACTTCTTTTGTGTTTTAATCAACAACTATGCAGTTTATTGCTAAACATTTTAAACTAGCATAATCTATCTATACATTTTGAGGATTACAATACGGAAGTTTTCTTGTTGCAAATTTTGTTTTATACTAAAATTTTTAATTTGTGCAAATATATATGACTATGTCTTGACTATGACTATGACTATGCCAACAAATATCGTTAAAACAGTCAAACGCATTCAACTTTTATTCGACTGATTTTCATACCGGAATATATGTATTCCAAATTAGGTTTATGTTGGCTTGGGATTGGCATTCGCTTCAATACACTCTAAGTTATGTAAATGTTAAAGAATTCATTAAAACCGCGAAACCATTCTAAAGGTATTTTTGTAAACTTTTGTGATAATGATAGGCGCTCCGCTCCGACATTGATTTGAGACAACGATGTTATTCAGCAGATGTCACCTCGCATAGTAGTGGCAATAACAACTTCCTATTTAACAGATAAACATTGATCAGAACATCCAAAAATAGAAAAGGTTAATGGAAATTTGTGTATAAAGTATTTCCCGCAACTTTTGGAGCAACTAGTTGGTCCAGGAATATGTCAAAAGTGAGAATGTAATGTCAGTGGAAAGTGCGACTCAAAGGGGCATCAACAATTTTTATATAAACAACTGTTACTGCATCAAATTAGTTTATAATTTTCCAAGGTTATATATTAAGGTACTTCTAATGAAACTCTACCATTGGGTTTCTTCTACAGTAGGAATGGTACGATCGAGAAATTTATTTCCGAATGATAACTGACAAATCGCTTGAATGTGTTTTAGTTTTATTTGGAATTGTAATTTCAAAATACTTATATTTGTTCTCTTTATTGAATTTGTTAATACCATTGATCTTTACGTTTAGTCTACCTAAAAATTAACAAAACACGAGTAAATATATAATTATGACCATTTTCTATTATTTGAGCAATATGTAAAATATGTATAATTGTCATATGATATGCTTATTAAGATCGTAAATTCTACTTTTTTAATATGTGTGCTATAATCCGAGGCAAATCGTTTTAGTTTTCACCTTCTTTGACATCTTGCCTGGTTCCCTCTTCACAAATGAATCCTTTCAGTTTATTTTCCTGTCGCAATAATGCAAAAGCTTATTTTTCTTTGTCGTAACCTTTAAGTGTAAAAAATCCCTGTTAACAATGCATGCACATTGAAATGTATACATACATTAATAATGTATATAAATGCAAGTATTCTTAAATAAGTGTTGGTGTATTGAAAACAGAACTGCTACATACTTATACAAGCTCATGCATAATTCTTACCCTATCATCCTCATCTTAAAAGGATAACACAATGACACATCAGTACATGCATCGAGGTTAACCTCGTCAGAAATAACATCTAAACAAATCTCATTTACATGTGTAAATAAACACTCTTCCAGTTTACTTATATAAGAGCGGATGACAAATCTTTCATACATATTCACATCAAATGACATACACACATTGTACTCTTATATAATGCCAGTTTGTATTTCTATGGTTCTATTTGACTTTTGTTTCTAGACGAACGCATTATCGAATATGATATTGATTCTTTGATCTACGAGGCCCGCTCGCCATTCCAAAAAATACAAATCCTACATTCAAAGACACTCGGAAATATGTTGATATTGGATGAACTGCAGAGTAAGTATTATACAAATAATTATAATTGTTTAAGGTCCGGGAATTTGAGATTAAACTTGATCAAAAAATTAAACACGTTTGTAAATATACCATTAACAACTGTATGGAAAAGAAATGGCATTAAGATAAGGTAAACGAAAAATCCCGTCAGAAAAATTGATAGATTTTTAAAGAACAATTTGTATTGGTTTGGGGGTTGTTTTAAGTGAATATTTATAAAGTTATATACTAACTGAGTAGTTAATGAATGCAAAGAAAAAATATTTCATTGAATTTACAAATTTGCGCTGATTCTCTGGAGGTTTTTCACCGACAAATTCCTCTTTTAATGATTCAAATCACAAAACATAGAAGATTATCAATTTCTTAACATGATTTCTTGTTCCTCCTCAGATATAGCTGAATCCGATTTGATTTACACTGAGACCTTAATGGGCCGTGGTATTGAAAATTATGAAGGCAAGGAGATCTGCATTCTAGGAGGTGGAGATGGGGCCCTTCTCTATGAGTTGTTAAAGGAGAAGCCCAAATTTGTCGTTATGCTTGAAATAGACGAATTGGTGATGGTGGCTTGTAATAAATATTTAAACAGCATCTGCGGTGATGTCTTGGAAAAGCGTAAAGATGACAACTATGAGATTATTGTTGGCGATTGTGTAGAGTACATGAAGAAGTTCATATCCGCAGGTCGTAAATTTGATTATGTTTTTGGAGATCTAACGGACATTCCTATATCTGGGGCTCCTATTGGAGAATGTTGGGATTTTATACGCACAATTTTGGAACACTCATTTAAAATCCTAAAGCCCAATGGAAAATATTTAACCCATGGCAATGGCACCAGCTGCTTGGAGTCTTTGGAATTGTTCGAGGAGCAGTTGAGTTTGTTAAAACCCAAGGTAAAGTTTACCACTTCGAAGGCGTTTGTGCCTTCCTTTATGGAAGAATGGCTTTTCTATCAAGTCTCCATGGCTTGACGAGGTGAATGTTGCAACAAAGATGAGACACAAACACCACAGCAGCGGCGACTAAACTCCAAACAAATTTACCACAGCGCAAATGCTTCCTTAACAAATGAACCAATAACCTACACGAACAACTGCAATTCCTTACCAGATGCTCCACCTCAGTTTATACATGATTTTCAGATGACCACAATTCACAAACGTTTTCTATACCACACATCGGTATCTTAGTCACCCAAGCGCATCAAATGTGTTTTGCTGATGCCTTCAGCTTTCATGTCACCCTTTAGATGTCGTCAATTCATCTCCTATTTAATAAATCATACCAAATATATAAGGTCGACATTAAATTATTTTAAGTTAGCATTTAGTTAACTTGTGATTCAATGATTGTCATTTCCCTGCCACAACGCAACTATGAACCCACTCCTGCATCTTCGTGTCGTTGTTCTGCAGATATGTAGAACACGATTATTTCAATTTAAGTTCCTTTCTAGTTAAGAACACATTTCGTAATTAATTATTTATTGAGTTATTTGTTTTGTTATAATATACGATGTATGTATTTTTAGGGTGGATCAGTAATGATGTACTTATTCTCGTAAATGCCTATCTTTAAAGGAAAATCGTATTTTATGCTGTTCCTTTTTATTTAAAGTTAATTTGCAAGAGAAACCAAATACCAAAAAAATTACGAAATTTATTTTAAAATAAACTTATGTATTTTAATCGTAATGAAAAAAATATAAAATAAATAGTCGTACGCAAAAATAATGGAAAAATCTTTTAGTTGCCCCTTCAATAATTCAGACTTTAATGCAAACATCGAAACAGAAAATTTCAAATCAGTAAATGTAAGTATTTAGTTAATTCAACGATTAGTGTTGCAAGATCAGTGGTTCCCAAAATAGGTCGATCATGTCTTGGTACTGGCCTCAATATAAATAAAATATTTTAAATACAAATTATTCTTAAATACAAATTATGTTTTCCTATTGACGTTTAGAATAAAGACATTTGAATGAACTTTCACGGTGAGTTTTAAGACACTTATTATGACATTTCAAATTACTTGAAATTTTTTGTGGAAGTGTGTTAAGGGACACAAGAAAACATATTCTGACTCAAAATTAAAATCGCCTAAATGCCCCTTTTTAAGAAAAATGATTTTTAATTTTAAAACTGCTGAAATTATGATATTAGGAATATACTACACAATTAATTTCAATAAAAATTTTTTTTTGATTTATATTAAATATTTTTGATTTAATGTATGTTTATTATTAACTATTACATAATATAAATAAGATTCATATATAAATATATATATGAATCTAAATATGAAGACTGTTAAATTCACATAATGTTTTTTTAATATGTTCCATATAATTTGGATTATTTGACTGAATGCAATACTTATTATCCCAAGTTTTTTTAAAATCATAATGGACCGATTCCATCGATTGTTTAGAGTAATACGCAACGCCAACTTCTTTTTTCATACAAAAATCTTGAATATGAAAAAGTTCAGCATGTACTTTTGGAGTTATCGGTATGGCAAGATCTTCGTAGCTTGCCTTAAACTTCGAAATGCGGTCAACATAATCGTGTTTTAATTGTATGGAAAAACAAGCTTGAACAACCAATTCAAAGCTTGGACAAATTTTAAGCACTCTAAAGGGCAAATCTTTCGTAAAAGAGCAGTATTTGCTAATAATTTTTTACACGCATTTCCATGAAAGCCAGAAGTACCACGAAAAATCTTTCGTTGAACATGGCATAAGTCAGCCCATTTTAATGAAATTTTTTCAAATTTCTTTAACATATGATTAAAAATCGTATTAACAACTCGTAGCATTAGATGGAGCTCAGGTGGTACGATAAAATCTATAACACTGAGCAACAAAACAATTTTTTTTTTTAAAAGTCTAGGGTTTTCCAGCTGAATTAGACTAATTTAGATGCCCTGAGTCCGAAAATGACCTTGGTTTTGTTCTATCAGGTCAGGATTTTTTGCTACAGAAATTTTTAAAAATCGATTTTTCGTAAAAAAACATTTCTTTGGATCATCTGCTGAGAAACCCCGGAAGATTTTTTCCGTTTTCCTCAAGAAATAAAAGTCAACGTATGCAAATTTATTAAGTTTTTATTTACTCCATCAAATTAAATAAGCATATTTATCATAATATTAGTATAACAATGAGCGTTACGTGACACAAAAGTTCAGAGTTCACGGCATAAATCGGCGTTTCTTCGATTCCCGTTTGTGAGCAGCTGCTGGGTTGTCTCTCTTCAGCATCCAGCAGTAGTCCGCCATCATGACTGCGTCCCACCTCCCCTGGTACCTATCCTCCATTTGGCGCATGTCCTGATGGAACCTTTCTCCCTGCTCGTCGCTCATCGCCCCAAGGTTTTCAGGAAACTTCTCCATGTGTGAGAACAGGAAGTGCATTTTTATACTCATCAAACACCCGAGCTTTTGAAAGGCCTCTATCATGCTGCTGATGAGTCTGGCGTGGTTTGCTGCCTTCGTGTTCCCCAGGAAGTTCTTCACCACCTGCACAAACGATTTCCACGCGGCGCACTCTAACGTGTTCATGGACTTTTCGAACTCTGTGTCCTTTATGAGCTGCCGTATCTGTGGCCCATCGAAAATGCCGGCCTTCAGCTTCTCAATGGTCAGTCGCGGAAAGGTTTGGCACAGGTAGTTGAAGCACCTCCCATCCTTGTCCAGAGCACGCGTGAACTGTTTCATTAACCCAAGCTTGAAGTGTAGCGGTGGGATCAATATCTTCTCCCGGTCAACAAGAGGTTCGTTTATGATGTTTCCCGCACCAGGTACTAACTGCTCTCGTGGCGGCCACACTTTCTTTACATAGTGCTGGGCTCTGTCTCGACTGTCCCACATACATATAAAGCATGGGTATTTCGTGAACCCGGACTGCTGACCAAGTAGAAAGTTCACCATCTTGAGGTCGACGCAGATGAACCATTGGTGCTGCTCATATTGGATTTTGTCGAGCACGTACTTCACTGCTTCATATTTCTCTACGAGAGTTGTGGAGTGAGCAAGAGGGATTGAGGCGAACTCGTTCCCGTTGTGGAGGAGCACACACTTCAAAGAGCGCTTGCAGCTGTCAATAAAGAGTCGCCAATCTCTCGGATCGTATGTAGGAGCCCCGAGTTTAACAAGAAGACCGGCGACATCTCGGCAGTACACTAGGTCTTCCTCCTGGCAGAAGTAGGCCATGTAGTCCTCATGCCTTCTACGAAAGAAAGTGATACGCGCGTCCTCGCCAAGTAGATTTTTCTGTTTCAGTCTGGAGGCCAACAGCTCGGATGAAGTCTTCGACAAGCTGAGATCCCGAACAAGATCATTAAGCTCACATTGTGAAAAGGGCTGCCGACCATCTTGTGCTTCATACTCCTCGTCTGTTATATATCCTCCTTCGTCTGCAGTGGTGGCCTCGTCGTGGATGTCAGGAAGCTCTGTGAACGCTGGTACAGGAATTTCTTCGCAGTGAGCAACTGGACGGCGGGCAGATGGAAGGTCGGGGTACTGGAGGCTGTGCCGATTCTTCCGGTTGATGCCAGTAGTATTGATAGCGCAGAAGTAACAATCCGATGCATGGTCTAAGGGCTCCCTCCAAACCATCGGAATCCCAAACTTCAGTGAAGTTTTCGTGCCCTTCGTCCACCGCCGGAGGTATTCCACGCAGTTCTTGCAGACCGTGTGCGGTGCCCAGGGCTTATCTTGGTCACCCAGCTTGACTTTAAAGTAAGCCTGGTAGGCGTTCTTCACAAATCCCGTGATGTTCTTCCTGTCCACTGAAAGCGTGTATTCTCCGCAGATGTAGCAGAAAACGTCAGGATTATTCATGCATGAACGTCGCGCAGAAGCCATATCAATCTGAAATAGATAGAAATATGCAGTGTACTGTCAGACAATAAAAATTAGAATAAATTTTATACAATAATAAGAATAAAAGGCACCTATTGGAATGATTAACTGTTACAATCTTAAAGGCTTCTTTTGTTTTTGTTATGTTTGTTCACTGTTTGTTAAATTTGTTTCTTGTGTGTGTGTATACTTATGTGTAGATAGAGATCGAACGAAGAGAAACACAAGTGTTGACGATTGAAGATGATAAGCAACTGAACTCTTTTATTGATTACATACTTAATTAGACTTACATACTACTATATATACAATGACAGAGTTGCCGGATAATGACGTTATCATTTAATAGCAAAAGATGAATTAGGGTTACTAAGTTAGCGTATTATTAAATTAGGAATTTATTTCAGGGTATATAACAGTTTTCATATGTCCTGAATAATCCCCTTAAAACCCCTAATATTAGCATATTGAAGCGTATAAAAAGGCTTACATTTCAGGGAAAAATGCTCATTTAGGCCTATGGCTGTATCTCAAAAAGTTGACCTGATACAGCAAAATCAATGTGATATTCGGACTCAGAACACCAAAATTAGTCTAAATCAGCTGAGAAACCCATGACTTTTTTTTGGTTGTTACCCAGTGTAATGAATGAATGTTGTTAGATGAATTATCAATTTTTGATTTCTGAACACTTGACAAAGTAGATGAAACGATCTGTTCTTTAATTTTTAAATCAGATTCTTCGACAACCTTCCCAATATTAAGTACACGTCGGGTCCGATTACATTTGTGTGGCAAACCTTTGCCAATAATTGCAAAACAAGTGGTGCACCTTTTAATATTAGAGCTGCTCGATGAGTTTGTAAGAGAAGAATTCCCTGTTGGCCAATAATGAAAAAATTACTTAGTTTATGCATAATTCATCGTAAATTATTATGTGTTGATTGTTTACTTACTCACCTTTTAAGAATCTAGGGTTTTTATTTTTTCTTGCGATTTCACAAAGCGTGCAAAGACATCGATCTGACTTAAATGAACGTACGTCAGTTCTTATCGGGTTGAATTTCATTCGGTTAGCTCCAATCAATTGATTCTCACCAGTTTTATAAATTGTTACATAGCACGTATTACAAACAGCAGTGGGTAATTCTTGCCTACTTGAATCGTAATCACAAAAAAAAATTTTTACTCGTTCTTCAATTTTGCCATTCGGTGTTATAATTCTCATCTTATTAACATTTTTTAAATCTCTAGTACTTTCATGGTAGAAATATAATGGTAGATGCAGTACGACAACAAATACAACAAGCCAAAAACAACAGGCATTTTGTTTTTGCTCAGTGTCTGTGTTGTGTCAAGTCAGCTGATAGAAAAATTATGAAAATGTATACAAATTTGCAAAAAGTTCCATTTAGAAAATGATTGAGTGTTATTTGATATATTGAAAGTGTTTAAGTGTGAAAATTAAAACTTTTCTATGTAATTTTTGCAGAGAAATATTTCAAAAACAGCAGTTGCTGGCAGACGGGGGTTGCAGACAAACAAATGTAAACAAATTTTGACATAAGAGAAAAACTTACTCACACTCAGTCCAGAAAAAAGTTCAAATCAGCTGGGCTAGTGCTTCTACCATTTCTTTGTACCATGAGTACTTTGTACATTCGAGCAAAATAAACACACCTTTGTCGATTCCATGGTAAAATAAGTAAGGTAAACGCACTAGGAATTGTTACAACAAACACAGGCATTTTGTTTTTGTTTGGTGTCCATAATCTGTCAAGTTTTCTTCATGTATGTATCTACTGTAAAAGTAAACAAAAAGTACACAAACAAAATGCATGTGAATTTGACATAAGAGTAACACCTAAGCAAGAAATATGTTGAAATCAGCTGTTCTAACGAGTTTACCTTACTCATTTTACCATGGTCGATTCTCTTCATGAGTAAGAGCGTTTAAGGCCATGACTCACTATCAGATTTAGTATTTGGATCTGTCAAAAATCGTATGTGTGCTGAAAAAATAGGATAGTCTGGATTGTATGCGAATAAGTATGAAAGAGAAACGAAAATAATTTTGACAGGTCTGCTAGATTTGCTCATGTTTTGAAAAGTTCCAAAAAATTAATATTTTCGCTGCGATCAGGGTTGTGTTTTGGGAGACAGCTGATAAGAATAACAACAACGCCAGCTGATACAAAAATAATTAAAATTATTTCAGTTTTCGTGAGGTAGTTGTGCAAAGGAATAAATAAATGAATATGTCGAAAAATATTAAAGTGAGTATGTTGTAAATACAAACGAAATCTAAATATCATCAAAGCAATCCAAAGAACCAACGTGATGTTGAAAACATATGCTTTTGCATCATTTTTGTGTGATGGTCTGGCATCCACAACACACTTGGATCGGATTTTGTCAAGTGTGATAAGATTCTGTCAGATTGTTTTTTGAATAAATCGCACCACTATCTAGGATAGTGAGTCACGGCCTTTAATGGCATTATACTTCAATTTAATTTATTTATTTATTATTATATTATCGTTGCAATTCTGGCAACGTCGACATCACATTGAAGAGTGTAACCGTAAAAACATACAATTGTGCATAATCTGCTATGAACTCCCATTCCAAAAAAAAAATTGTGTCTTTTCTTTCACCCTTTGTTTTTGTTTCGTCTTTTCTCTCTTTGCATACTTTTCTTATCGGCACGTGTTTGTTTGTGTGCAAGATGGTATTTATTCCGTTTGTTCGTCAAACTGAGGTAAAAAAAAATTTTTGTTCGCTATACACGGTGAGTTTTAAGACACTTATTATGACATTTCAAATTACTTGAAATTTTTTTGTGGAAATGTGTGTTAAACCGAGCATTCGTTAAACCGGGAATCCACTATATAGTATATATATATATATATATACATATATATAACACATGATATACAAATTTTATGAAAATTATTTGATTACTAAATTATTAACATAAATTTTAATTAAATTGTAATAGTTTTGAGGTTATAAATAATTTTTCTTAAAAAGGGGCATTTAGGCGATTTTAATTTTGAGTCAGAATATGTTTTCTTGTGTCCCTTAACACATTTCCACAAAAAATTTCAAGTAATTTGAAATGTGATAATAAGTGTCTTAAAACTCACCGTGCGTAGTAACACTACCTCGTCAATGCGCCTTGACTTTCAATCAAATCAGGAAAAAAACAAAAAACCCTACGCGATCACTTCGGATTTTGTTAGGACACTTGGTACGAAATCAGGAAAATATTTTGCAGTGCGAATGAGCTATTACGAAAATTTCGCAAGAACTGAATACGGGGCTTTAGCCTTTGAAATTATTTCTCCAAAACACAAAAACAAATTATTCTCAAAAGGATCAAACTGTACCACTAATTTTTACAAATATTCTAAATGAAATGTCAATCGTCTTAAAAACATTTATAAAGATGTCTATTTTTTAATTCCGGAACATACTTTAAGAATCACTACTAAAAAAGGAGGTATAAATCCAAGGGGTATGGATGAGACAGCTGATCAAGTTAGTACTTGGAGAACAAATAGAGAATATCACCGAGTAACACAATTTCATAAAGAAATGTAAGTAAAAAATGTGATGTTAACAAAGAATACATTTCTATTGGCCAAAAGTCTATGTTGTAAAACTTTTATAAATAAATATAAGTCTTTTGTGTTGCTCTATATAAATAAAATTGTTGCGTTACTCACTGACTAATTCATCAGCGCCCTTGCCAAACGGCTTACGGTAGGATAATGAAATTTAAACATTTTTACTTTTAGGGAAAAAATAGCGCAACCCGGGAAGAAAATGGTACCACAGTAAATACCAAACGGCTGAAAACCAAATCATGAAATTTGGGTTGCACATTCCTCTTATAATGCAGATATAGGAATTTACGTGATTTTCAAGATTTACCCTTTTAGAGGTACAAATAGAGAAAAAGGGGACAAATATAGTACTGTCGTTAAAACCAAACGGTTGGAGATGGAAGTATGAATTTTGGGGACATTTCAAAATAAATGGTACTTTTTTGGTACCATTTTTAGTACCGTTTGTTTCCTTCTTTGCTATTTCTCTTAATAACAATACACAAGCTGCTTTTTGATAACACTATCAAAAAGCCGCTTGTGTATTCAAATATTCAATGAAGAGAGCAAGAGAGAAGGCAGATAAGTGCTAGGGTTTCACTCGTTTTGTTTGTTGGCATTTGAGTGAAGAGAAATTTTGACTGTCTATTTGTACATCGTTTTTGGTCGTCTAATGCCTTATTCACGCTGCCGCGAAGTTGAAGCCTTTCGCAATTTGGGCCGAAATTGAGTTGAAATTGCTCAATTTCGCATATATTTTGACAACTACGAAATTGAGATATTTACGACAATTTCGTTGAAATTGACTTGAAATTGTCGTACACAACGCTGTTTTTACTCAGCAAAATTAACTCAGTACTTTTTTTTTGCAAATATGGAAGAACACGAAGCCGACAGAAAATTTTCTGATGTGCAGCCGTCGTAGATAATTGTCTGAAGTTCACGCCGCCGTCGTTAAGGCATGATTCGACTTAAAATGTTAGCCGATATTATCAGTTAAGCCGCATTTAAAGGCCCGAATTACTAAAAAAATATCTACATTTTTCACACAACTAACGAGATGAACTTAAAAGTAACGACTGCGAAAAATTACATTTAATAAAAACTCAGTTGCCGCCGTCGATATATTTTTTTGTTGCTCTAACGCCGTCGATAATTATGGGTCGGCTTCGTTCACCGAACACGTGGTTACTAAAATTGCAAAAAAACCAAACAATTGTATGCCGCCTCATTCAACAGATTCAAATTTTAAGTTTACATCGAAATAGGGTAGAGAAAATAAACTATAAACCGTGGTGAATCAGTGATTCATGTTAAAGTTCACGTATCATTCATTTATTTTATTGGTTTCATTCAGTTCCTAACAGAATTTTGGTTATTATGCCCAGGCACTAAAATTTTACTAATGGCAATATTTGTAACCAAACATTTGTCATTTTTCAACGAAATTGCTCAAAAGCCAGTGTGAACGATTTCAATTTCGTTCGACAATTTCAATCCGAAATTGTCAATTTCGTGGCAGCGTGAACAAGGCATAACAACTCAGTTGTCGTCGTCTATTAATTTTTTTGTAGCTTCAAGGCCGTCGATTACACTCTCAAACTAGTTGAGGCAACATCATTTTCTTGTCAGATGACGAAATGAAAGGTGATGAGCGCAGTGCGAAAATATCACCAATTTTAAGAAAAAACACTACTTTTATTTTCTTTAAATATTTATAAATAACACTATAAATCACATTTATTTAGTATATATTTTTCCGATACTGTTAAATTTATTTATTTTTTGGTTCATTTATTTACATTTTGGCGATAATGTTGCCTCATGAACGTTTCTCACCGAAATGCGTATGAAAGTTGATGCAACTTCCCTTACACCGGTGGATAAGTTGATATCAACTTCAAAAAATCAAAATTGCTTTAATTTTACATCAACTAGTTTGTACAAACCACCAACTTCACCTTACACCATGGATAATTTGATGTCAACTTGAAGTGGCTGCAACTTATCCACAGGTCTAACCCGGGGATTACACTTTCAACTCAGAATTTTTCACTAATTCACTCACACATTTTAAAGTTGAAAGCATAGATTAATACTTATAGTAGATCTACTAGTTCTCCCACCAAATTTATGACATTTGGCCTGGTGTGATATTTACGTTTGATGTTGAAAAGAATTGCTTTACTAATACCAGATAGTGGCAATGGTTCAAAACGACGAACAAAATAACAACAACGGCATTTCGTTTTGTGTGTTAAAATTATTGTGTTAAATACAACACAAATGTATGCTAACACTAACAGTAAATAAAAAAGTTTAAAACTCATTTAAATTTCACAGTTTTTCACGAAAATGGCATGAAAATTTAAAGCAAGAATTTATTGTAATTCCACCTGGTGTATGTCACTTTTCGTCAAACATCTCCCTATCACACCGACCGCATCACGAAGAGTGGGAAAGGAAACGTCAGATGAGCCAAATATTCTCTCTAGTCTGAGATTACTCTATGGTTGAAAGGCTGTTGCTTGCGATTTTTTCGTCTACCCGATAGAAAATTTTACCATGCACAAGTTCATCCCAAATTGGGAGAAACATGAATACATGTCTAATTTTACCGAGTACATCAGTTCCATGGTACAATAATATCTTCATGGTAATAGCAGCGCATGTTGTTGTTGTTGTAGGCAGCAATAACAGGCATTTTGTTTTTGTTCTATTCGCTTTAGCTGTCAAACTCTACACAAATACATACCAACAACACAATAATGCAAAAGAGTACAAAAAAAATACACATGAGTGTGACAGCCGAAGCGAAGAATCTCATGAAAAAAATGAAAACAGCTGTTCTTACGACTTTACCATGAATACATTATTGTACCATGATCAGTTCCATTGTAATTTGGAGAAGTAAGAGAAAACAAAAGGGCGAAGAAACAAAAAATCAGAGCACGAAATGGAACGAAACGACACTGTCGGCCAGTGTTGCCATTTTAGTGCTTAAAGCACTGCTTTTGGTGCTTTTCCCTATTCACGATACCCGTTTTCTTACTATGTACCCACTACCCGAAAATCGTGAAGTATTAGTGCTTTCCTATTTCTTTAACAGTGCTTTTAGTGACTTTTTAAACAAAAACTTTTATATTGCCTTCTTTACCGACATTCGATGTACATAGGTAATCCCCCATAAAACACATCAGCACGTGAGAGTTTGTCTCAGAACACAACAAGAGTTCAACGCACACTAGATTCACACAATTTAAATGAAAATGGCTGAATTGGCATGTTTTCTCAACACTCAATGTGGTTTATCCAACATGGTAGTCACTTTTATTGAAATCTTACTAAATTGGTCTAGGGGTTTTGTTAAAACACTTCAGACCCAGTCAGCCAAAAATATGTTTTTGATATATCAAAACTATAATACTTGAATGCAAGAATATATCCACTATATATAACAAAGCCATGTGAATGATGATTGTTTTTATAGGGCTGATGTCCGCTTTGCCCGTGTTTTTCAGCACTTCGTACGTATGAAACGTATATATGATTGATATATTGTAGTCATATCCAATACATAAAAGTTTGACCCACCGATTATATCAAATTCATATGAAATTCATCTATTCTAATTCATTTAAAAAAACATAGTTTTCTAAATTTGAACTTTGTTATATCTGTTAATAAAATTATATTAATTTCATCATATCCGTTGTAATAGTATATTTTTAAAAATTTACTAAAAAAATAATTAATAATTAATTAGTGGTTGAAGAATTTTTTTAAAATATATTTCTTAAGTTAGTGCATACACTTGTAAAATTCAAAAATATTTACTTTGCTTTTTGACTTTTGCTCAGTTTTGCTTTGCCATTTTACCCTCTTTCTGGCAAAGTTTTACCCGTTTTTGCGCTTTCTAATGGAGCCGTTGGTGCTCTTCACCTTACAACAGTTGGCAACACTGCTGTCGGCGGTTGATTAAAACTGTACTGTCTTTATAACTGGCTGGACGCGTACGTCACACAAACAATTTTTCTCTTTGTGACAACTAATACATAATCTCAACTATCTTGCCTCAAACTGTCCCGTGTAAACGCACCGTAAGGTATCTGTACAATGAAATGTAAACAAAGGAAATCAGCTGTTCTAACGCCACTACCGTATATTTCTACCATGCATGCATATGGGGATGTTTAAACGATGACTTACGACCCTGGGACACGAGTCACGACTTACGGTGCTTTTAGGCAAGGGTTATCGATGAGACAGCTGTTCAAGTTAGTACTTGGGGAACAAATAGAGAAGACGCTGTCAAAGAAGAAACTATGATAGGTTGGTGTGATTTTCAAACTTCTGCTGCAGCGTGTTAAGACAAAACTACAAAACACATCAACTGGGAGTAAATTTTGCCAATTAAACCGATTAAAAAAGGGATATTTAATGTAAAAATCAAAATGTAATGAAGTGTTAGAGTACAGTTATTTGTGAAGATCTGAATCAACACGCAAATTGTTAAAATTAAAGATTGCACTAATTCCCTATATGTTTTCCACGTAGGTCTCTTAATTCGTTAGTACAAAAAGCAAATAAGTGCACACTCTTGATAATATTACTCGGTGCTTTCAGGTAAAGGGGAAGATAAGCATGAGGGGTATCAAAATAAACACGAAATGGAAAATCAAGGTGCATTTTGAATTTATCTTTTACCTCTATCGTTTTTGACATGGCGACGAAGCAGCAGTATACTCAAAGAGGCGAAAAATTGTTTTGAAGCAATTTCTTAATAAATTAAAACAATTCAATTGCAATGATAACTGTTATTGTTCATTAAGTTTTAAAAAAGTTTCAATATTAGATTATTACATCGCAACGAGCCACACAGTTGTAGAGCATCAGTACACTATGGCTTCCACGCGCGTGTTTGACGCGTGCCTAACGCATTTTGTTGGTGAAAGGTGTGGTCAATGGTACAATAATATGTTCATGGTAAAGTCGTTAGAACAGCTGATTTCAATTTTTTCATGGCATTATTCGCTTCAGTTGTCAAGCTCATATGTATTTTGTTTTTGTACTTCATTGTATTCTTATGTTGTTGGTATACATCTGTGTAGAGTTTGGCAACTAAAGCGAATAAAACAAAAACAAAATACCTGTTGTTGCTGCCTATAATTGCAAAAACGCGAGCTGATATTACCATATATATATTATTGTACCATGGTGTGGTCTTACACGCACGATGTACAAATTTGTGGGGAGTTTTCCCGTTTCTCTTTCTCCACTTTCGTATTTGTGGAATTTTGTTTCATATTAATTCTCATGAACACAAAGCCCATGATAGAATGAGAAGGTAAACTCGGTAGACAGCTGATTGCAATATTTTTCTCGTTGTTTAGTTGGCCACTTCTGTCAGATTCAAAGGTTTTATTTTTGTACTTATCTGTTTACATTTATTTGTTGGTATACGTATGTGTTGACTTTGACATGAGGAGAGGCTAAGGGTGGTTTTACACGACATGTATTTTACATATCGCATGTCACTTTTGCAGATGAAAAATTTATGCATGTCGTGTGAACGCTATCAATCATGCCATATGAACAATGCATCATGCAGGCGTGTTCTATTTTTGTATGTAAAACCGTATCGCATTAAGGCCATGACTCACTATCAGATTTAGTCTTTGGATCTGTCAAAAATCGTATGTGTGGTGAAAAAATAGGATAGTCTGGATTGTATGCGAATAAGTATGAAAGAGAAACGAAAATAATTTTGACAGGTCTGTTATATTTGCTCATGTTTTGAAAAGTTGCAAAAAATTAATATTTTCTCTGCGATCAGGGTTGTGTTTTGGGAGATAGCTGATAAGAATAACAACAACACCAGCTGAAACAAAAATAGACGCGCTATTATTCTGTTAAAATTATTTCAGTTTTCGTGAGGAGTTGTGCAAACGAATAAATAAATGAATATGTCGAAAAATATTAAAGTCAGTATGTTGTAAATGCAAACGAAATCAAACTATTATCAAAAGCAATCCAAAGAACCAACGTGATGTTGAAAACGTATGGTTTTGCATCATTTTTGTGTGATGGTCTGGCATCCACAACACACTTGGATCGGATTTTTTCAAGTGTGATGCGATTTTCTTCAAGTGTGATAAGATTCTGTCAGATTATTTTTTGAATAAATCGCACCACTATCTAGGATAGTGAGTCACGGCCTTTAGCTATATTTTGATAAACAACAAAGCATTTGTGGAAGGTGAACAATTTCAAGGAGTGGTAAAATAAAATTAAAATGGTTAAACAACAAGGAAAGGTAAGTAATTTATTAACACTTCTAAATAAATGTATTAATGAGTGTTTTATTCTGTTTTGTGACATGACAACATCAGCTGTTAATGACAAGCAGAGGTTATGCCATATGGTTTACATGTGCACGTTTAAACACAAAAAATTAAAATCCGTGTTTTTTTAATAATTTTGACAGACATACGAAAAACAGACGGGTCGAAAAAGTGACATGCGATATGTAAAATACATGTCATGTAAAACCATCTTAAACAAAAACAAAATGTCTGTTGTTCTTGCCCACAATTGTTGTTGTATCTACCATGTCGGTTTTACTAATTGTCGTTTTTGCAAACCAATATTGGTATCATTTGGTGTCATGAAAACATGTTGGTTTTGACAATTTCGAATGTAAGTAAAACCAATGTTCGAATCAGCTGTTTATTTGTTCGAATAGTTTTCATTGAAATATCAATATAAGTAATTGTATTACACTAGAAAATTATAAAAAAAGGAATAAGTCGTTATAAATAAAATACTATTGCATCAGATGTAACACTTTTGTTATTAGATGAAAAACTCTTACCAAGTTGACGAGATCTCGGAAGAAGCACAGTATCAACAATTTTTGGGAACATGACTATTTACCGCCTACTCTCCAAAAAACAACCATTTTTTGAAGGGGACAGAACACATTATTTTAAGCAAAAAGAGTAAAATAACAAAATCCGGGCAAATGCATTGTTTCGGAGTTATGATCCCCGAAATTTCGGGTGTGTGAGAGGGTAATGGGGTATAAAAGAAGTCAAAATAAACTCAAAAAATAAGCCAGAATTTCTCGATAATAAAATAAAATTAACAAAATCGGGTCAAATGCATAGTTTTGGAGTTATGGGCCCCTCGTATGTTGAAATTTTGAAAAATAATCGATTTTTTTTAAATTAAGGGACTTTCTCCTCTGGCGTAGGTCCAACACCGGCTTCAGCATAGTATTTTTCTGGTATAAAGCTTTCTGCGTGGACGGCCTTCGGCCGGGCTAAGGGAAATTTTCCGCTGGGGTAGGTCCAACACCGGCTTCGGCATAGTATATTTGTGGTATAAAGCTTTATATTTTTGAGAAAAGTAAAAGAAAATAATCGATAATTTGTCAAAATTTCAACATACGGGGGGTCCATAACTCCGGAACTATGCATTTGCCCCGATTTTGTAATTTTAATTTGTTTTTCTTAAAATAACATGTTCTATCCGACGCAGTATTTTTTTAACGTAGAATACGTTATACGGTAAGGTAGGGGTGTTGATCTGGAGCACAAAATTTTGAGAAAATGTTTGTCAATTTCATTATAAGTTTTTACTACTTTATGCATGCACTGAAGAAAATTCAAGTATGGTCGTAACATATTTAATATGTCTTCTTTTGATTTGTATTTAAATAATCATATTGCTACATATAATTTTTTTGATTCTATAAGTAAATCAAAATTTAACTCCTTCAAATTTTGTATTAATTTTCATATGCTTTGTAGTTTATGTATTATAACATCATGTGTAAGAGCAGTACGATTATCTGTGTGTTCATCACAGAACCAGTGTGAGAAAGAGAAGAAGTATAATGACAATGCATGTTTTATGTGAACATTACAGAACCAGTGTTGCCACATGCAGTATTTACACTTGTTTTCAAAAGTGCATCGAATTGATATAAAGTGTACCCAAATTTTGTTAAAAACTATCCTACATTTTTAACATAAAAATTAAAGATAAATTTGATAGATTTAAATCATTTATCAAAAATTATATTTAATTCATATATTTTAATTGCAAAATGACTAACGTATTCTACGTCTGACCTATGCGCCCGTGTTATCTAACACAGGCTTCATATTTTTTTAATTTTTGGAGAGTAAGCCGTATAATAGGCAAGGCCCTATTTTTAGGCTTTCTCCTAAAAAAATGAAAACAAAAATGCAAAAATATATAGTTTTATTAATGAATTATTAAAATAAATCAATTCACTTACATTTTTACAAAACATCCCGGTGCAAAAAAAGCGAGCGAATGAAAACTGACAGCTGTTAGCTGCTTGGTTTATTTCCAATATCAAAACCGATAACATTGGTTTCTGTAACATCTAAAACTGACATAAATTCTAGTTCGAATATAAAACCGATTACATTGGTTTTCATGACACCAAAGCATTTGTTCTTGTCGTTTTCAAACCAATAGTGACAACATTGGTTTCTATGACACCCCTGTCTATGACAAAGCCCCAGGGTGGTAAGTCATCGTCTAAACATCCACTATGGAATACAACAAAAATCAAATGTGGTTAGAGACGCAGAGGCAGGTACTCCGATAGTTAAGGTAAGTGAGTACGCATTTCATTCAAGAAAGTAAGTCGGGAGTATACGTATCGGACTCGTTGCGGTATTTGGACGGTTGAAAAAAAAAATTTAACACGCGAACACGTAATTGGAATCAATCCGGGAGGCAGGAAGCGCAGGGTATAAAGTGCCCAAAAAAGAAATTTCAAAAGGCTGAAGTGAATTATTGACTGAATTTACTAAATTATTACTTAATCGTATTTAGTGCTAACGAAGTCAACTCCTAAAATTTATTTTGATTACGACACCATCGCATTGATATACATAGCTGCAATGGATAAAAAACTGCACAGTGGAATACATCATCCGACCTTGCGTTTGCTGCAAGAGGCCGGCTGCGAGATAACGCCACACAATTTGATGTACCCAGTGTTTGTGATATGTGATGATGATGCTCTCCAGCCCATAGCCAGTATGCCGGGTCAGTCGAGAATGGGTGTTAATAAACTGCGGGAACATTTGGAGCCATTAATTACTAAGGGTCTCAGTTCCATACTGATGTTTGGCGTGGTCGATTGCGCAATGAAAGATGAGCGCGCAACAAATGCTGATTCCATGCAAAATCCAGTTGTAAGAGCATTGCCTCTATTAAGACAATGGTTTCCCGATTTGCTAATAGCCTGTGACGTCTGTCTCTGCCCGTACATGTCCCATGGCCACTGTGGCATTCTTGATGAAAATGGTTTGCTTAATGGACCGAGTATAGCACGAATCGCTGAAGTAGCTGTAAGTTATGGCAAAGCTGGCGCACACATTGTAGCTCCCTCTGACATGATGGATAATCGCATAAAAGCGATTAAGGAAGGCCTTATAGCTGCTAAATTGGAGAATCGCGTTTCCTTACTGTCATATTCAGCAAAATTCGCCTCAAACTTCTATGGTCCATTCAGGGATGCGGCACAATCTGCTCCCGCATTTGGCGACCGTAGATGTTATCAACTACCCAGCGGATCCAAAGGCCTAGCCATGCGTGCCGTTCATCGAGATGTCGTAGAAGGCGCAGATATGTTAATGGTCAAGCCTGGCATGCCGTATTTGGACATCTTGCGGCAAACTAAAGATACCTACCCTAGTCACCCCTTGTATGTTTACCAAGTGAGTGGGGAATATGCGATGCTGTATTATGCTGCCCAACATGGTGCTTTCGATCTGCAACAAGCTCTCATGGAATCAATGAAAGGTTTTCGTCGTGCAGGAGCTGACTGTGTCATAACATATTTTACTCCTATACTTTTGGATATTTTGCTTGACGAGAAATGAGGTACGAGTTGGGGGCAGGGGAATATGTCTTCAAATTAAGCCAATAAGTGATCTTACTAATTTATGCGTTTATCGTGATATCAACGTCATATATACAGTGCGAATGATGAAATAAGGGCATTTGGGGAATAAGACAAAGTTTAGGATCTTGCAGCTTTTTTATTTAAATCCAATTTGTAATGAAAAATCTAATATTTTATTCTATAGTTACATGACTTCATTATTTTTACTTTATATATCTTAACTGTTCTCTGGTACTTGCTATTTTTACGATTTATATATTTGTTGGTTTCTATGACAAATTGTAAACGATTAATTTTAAAATTGTACAAATAGCTTACAAACAATACAGCTACAGCTTTATACATATGCCAATTCTTTCAAACAGCACGATCCTTAATGTAAGATTGTAAACGTTTGTCGGTGAATTTTGAAATTGAGGCTCCTCATGTGTAAGTAGTGCCGTAGTGCAATAATGTTTAAGTTTAACTAGTTTTTTTTTTTTACAAATTTTGTTATTTGGACGACAATAAAGAAACCACTAATTGATTTTAACCAACTACCAGTCTTTTAAACCAGATTATCCTTAGTATGATTAGTATTTAGGGGCACTTTCTTCGTCCCACAAGCGAACAGATTCGATTTCATATCGAATCGAAGCTAAAGGTTCCTAGAACATATTAGACTGATTATGGTTCCTGAAAGCAATTGTGTGGAATTTGGGCTTAAACTTTTTATTTATTTATTAAATTTACTTCGGTCGATACTAAAACGAATAAAATGGTTTGTTATCAGACAGTTGCGCAAGCTAATCCTTTAAAATAGAACAAAATAAATAATGAAAATGTAAATGAGTGAAGGAACTACAAAAGAAAGGGAAAATGCAAATCGAGCCGTATTGAATTCGGAATATGTAATTGGTTGCTTCATAACAAAATATACTGCCTCTACGTATAAAAGGCATGGGTAATCTTTAGCTGTCACACATTTGAGAATATAAAAATTCTTTGGAGAAAAGGTTTACTTTGCGGAACACCAAATCTATATAGACTGCCACTTACACCAGCCCAATAATATACGTGCCCCGTATGGTTTTGATAACAAACTTCTGTTATTGTGTAAATTGTCATTATTGAATTATCTTTTTGTACTTAGTATACAATTTTTGTTAAATGTACCGAGTCATTAAACATTTTGTGGGAAACAATATAACAAACTGCGATTGTTTTAAAATATGCATATCATTTTAGTTTTTAAGTCTTTACTTTATCAAGAATGTGCGATTTTTTTAGTTGAATTTTGAATGTTACTATCAGCAACATTTGTAGTTAATATACACAATACTAAGTACAAAATGTTAATTTTCATTCGTAGTGTATGAAGAAGCCGAACCAAAAAGTTTTCCAAGCATTTTTAGATGTTGGAGTAAACAGGTTTATTTTTTTTTTTAGCAAATTGCAATCAAGCAAACTAGTTTTATTTGCAGATTTCTGATAGATCAGTTCATTTTGTTTTTGCCATCACGTGAACTGACAAAAATCAGGTGAGTCACGACTACTAATTAATTGACTTCATCGGTTTATTAAATTTCGATTGTATGCCAACAACGCTTTTGTAAAGTAGAGCAACACACTTATGCTGGTATATTAACCTGAGTTTTGATCAAGCCTTACTTACATTACTTTACTTTTATTGGCTTTTACAATGTCATGAGGTCAGCTGCGTTACACATATTAATTAAACAAGTTTTTAACATATTGTTCCAACTGGTTCTATGCGTCACCCTTTCCCCCAAGTTGTCAGCACCAAGAATAGGAAGATATTCTTCGGTCTGATGTCTCCAGTGGAGACTTGATCATCATTTTTTCTTGCTTCCATCGAGGACGTCATTAAATTTCACGGTTCTCAACCAAAACTACATGACAAATTTAAGTCAACAGTTCTTGTAACCATCTGGTGTAAGCCGACCAGCTCCTATCACACCGACCGCACCACGAAGAGTGTGAAAGGAAACGTCAGATGAGACAAATTGTATCTCTTTAAATAATTACTCTATGGGTTTGGCTAGACATTGACACCATCAATTTTGTCTTGCCCTCATTAACAGCAAGACCCATCTTCGTTGATTCTTGAAAATATTGCAGTATCCTCCCGAATATTTCGCCCAATGATGCCTTACTTACCTAGGAAGCTTTATAATAAGATATAGTTTGTCAAAGCTTTCATCTCAGTTGTTCAAAGAGAAGCTGTAATTGATTCTTGCGTTGATGTTGGCATAAAAAAGTTGGCACAGTTCATTGTTCTTACGAAAGGGGACTCTTTGTTCCTTGTCTTCATTCACCCCTATAACTTTGCGATATACAGTGTATCACAAAAATAAGTATATACATTGTAATTTTGGACGAATATCATATTTTGTCGTACTTTGCTTTTATCACTCAAATTGCTATACTAATTGTTGCAACTTGCTATTATATTTGTTACAAACACAAAAATGTCAAGCATATTAAACGACCCTTTTCACGTTTGTGGCGAGGTTTCTTAGAAAATGCCAATATTGTGGTCACAAAAGTAAGTATGCGGTGAGTGATTGATTATCCATTCGTTAATTGACCGTAATCATAGAATAACACATACGTAGAAGGTTTTATTCGCTCATCTGACGTTTCATTTCACACTCTCATCGTAGGTTTGTGGAAATGAGAGCAAATTAAATTTAAAATTTACATACACCAGGTGGAGTTACAAAATATGTTCACTTAACTATTTCCTGTCGTTTTGGTATAGAACTGAAAAAGTTAAAAGTAGTTTGCACTTTTTTGTTGATTTTTATCGTCGGTATACATTTGTATTGTATTTAACACAACTAGTTTGCCACAAAAACACGAAATTCGGGTGTAGTTCCTTTGTGGATCGCTGTATACTATTGCCACCATCTGGTATTATTGAACCCATATTTTCCACCCTCCACTGTGTAATTTCCATCGTACCTATGACGTTTAATTTATTGAGCGAATAAAAACTTCTATAGTATGTGTTATTCTATGACCGTAATGAAGAAAATTTCTCTTTTTGTGGATTTAAATAATAAATCTATATAAACTGAAAACTCCAACAAATAAGTTTGTGTAATTTAAATCAATTTTTATTGCAATGGCACAACGAGGCAAGGAACTGTCTCAGAATTTGAAGGATCTGATAATAAAATCGTGCAAAGTAAGTAATTCATCAGAAAAGCACCAGAAAAGTTTAAGTCTTAAGAAGAGGCTGGAAAATGTTGCCATTCAGAAACTATTCGTCATGGTTGCACAGTCACTTGACCCGTCAGAAGAGATTGAATCTCGCTAAAGAGTAGATAAACCACCTAAAAACTTTCTGGAACACAATTATTTTTTCCAAAATAAATCTTCATGGATCTTATGGCCGTGATATAGTTTGGAGCCAAAACCATGACTGGCACTGTAAAACACGGTGGAGGTCAGGTAATAGTTTGAGGATGCATGGCTTGTTTGTATTGGTGGAATTATTAACAAGTATTTGTACCTCAGTCATTTGAAAAGCAATTTGAAAGAAAGCGACATGTAATTACGCTTGGAAGAAGCCTTCATATTTCTACAGGACAATGATCCGAAGCATAAGTTTTTTATTGTGAAGAAATCGCTGTTGTATCACAGAAAATACCTTAAAACATTTTGGTCGCCACACATGAAATATCAAAGGGGGAGATACTAGTCTGGTTGAAAATTCCAAGTTCAGTAACCCAACTTTTGGTAGATTCAATGCAATCACGACTTGAAAAAGATATAAAATATAAGGGATACCCTACTTAATACTTATATCTTACAAAGCGGTAAACGAATCACATGCATCTTTAAGGCTAACTTTTGTGATACAAATTATAAATAATCTGTCTTAATACAATGTACACGTTAACTTATTTTTGTGATGCACTGTATGATAAAATCTTTCGCTGAGGTGGGGCACGTAGTAGTGATGCGTAGAATTGAGATTTATTACAGGAACCGACTGGACCAGGGCTTATAAGAACCGAAAGACGGGTCCAAATGAATCGAAAACGGTGCTTTAAGGACCAAAAACGGATTCTTGAATAATAGGACTCCTTTCCCAAGGAACCAAAAGTGTTAACCTTTGTGTGAGGGTTCGAAAATGTGTATTTTTTTTTATCGAATTTTATATTCTTATAATAAGATATATCACTTAAGCCTCTTAGGGACAGCAATTTCCAGAGAACCGGAACCGTTCCATATTCCCGGTTCTTCTCGGAACCGGACTCGACAAAAAATGTGTATTTTTATTAAATTTTATATTCGTACAAGATATTTCACTTAAACCTCTTTGGGACAACAATTTGCAGAGATCCGGTCCAAAATACCCGGACCTTCTCGAAACCGGTCCAAATTCGCGGTTCTTCTAGAAACTGGATTCGACAGAAAATGTGTATTTGTATCAAATTTTATGTTCTTAAAAGATATTTCACTGAACCCCCTCTTTGGGACAGAAATTTGATGAAAAGCGAAACCGGTTCAAATATCTGGTTTTACTCGGAACCGGACTCGACAGAACCGGTTCTTAAAAATACACGGAACCGCACGTAGGTTTCATTTGCATTACATTTTACCTCCATTGAAGATAGATGTAAACACAACAATGATTCCCAATACAAACCATGAAGGGAGCTGTGCGCTCTCTAGTTTTACACTTACTGATTGGGACCTTCTGGTTTAAACCGGTTCCGAACGGTATTGGTATTTTGAGAACCTTTCTCATGGCTAAGTACTCGATAGTGTCACCATCACTAAGCGAGGTAACCCACGTCGAAAGAAATGTTATGAGATCTGAGCAGGGATCGAGTCGCGCACACTAGCCATTGCACCATCGACGGCCATAGGGTTAAAAGGAGGGTAGACTATGAGCATTAAAAAAATATTTACTAAAAAAATCTGCGGATTTTGAGTCAATCGGCGTCATTCTGGACAGATGTATTAGGTACTTTAATGGCCAGTTTTTAAGTGGGTAGTTAACTATCGGATTACTTAATCGTAATTGAAAGATAATTAGAAGTTAACTTTGCATTTTGTTTTTCAGTGGCAAGTTAAAGTAAGCAGTCATATTGTTAATAATTATGGCAACCCTTATATTCTTATTGGACAAAACATCTGTGTTGGGCTAAATACCAAAACAATAAAGAGGAGCAACCAAATGGAATTATGTAAAATAAGAAGTAAATGCATAAAATCGAAGCCATTTTATCAAAAATGTGTAAAAAAATAATGTTGCCGCAACAATTTAACGATCTAGGCTCAAAATATATGTACAAATACTCAAAACAAAAACATGTATTTTATGCAATCTTACATTTCTCATTTGACAGTCAGTAATGCGATTGTCAAAATCATATGGGTCTGACTACAAGTTAACCAACCAACATTGGGTGGTTAAATCATTAATAACCATTGACTGAAAAACAAAATTCGATGTTTAACCACAATTTAACTAAGAAACGAAGATCACTACTGACTGAAAAACTGGCCATAAGAGTATAGCGACATTGGTTTAAGAGTTTTATCCACGTGGGTTGCCTTAGACGGCTGTTCCATAATCGTTATTGTTTTTCGGCGATAAATTCCAACCGCATTATTTTTTTTTGCTTGTGTGATTGGACCGAAAAGCATCGCCTGATAATAATCGGTGGTTACATACTCTTCTGTAACTTGAGAGTTGTCATTATCTCCTCTCCCGTATACGTTACTCGCGTTCGAATTCATTGCAGTTTCGACATTTCTTGTAATTTTCAACACGAATTTGTATAACATTCCATGACGGACTGCACTTTCAATATTAAACTTAAAATCGGGACCTAAACTGCAACTCCGACTCCAACCGGGTAAACTTGTCTTTCAAGTTCAATGTACGGGAAGGGGTCGTAGAATCGGGGAAAACAAAATGCACCCATGCATCCATTATTTGTAATATTTATTTAAATTACTATCCAAAATAAACACAGGCTTTATTCAATTATTTTTATTGAAATATTACATATTGATTTTCTGCATGGTGGGTGTATATAATCAAAATTCTATTTTTGTTTTCAAAATACTTATACACTTACATTGAGTCGCTTTATTATGTATATAAAATTAAGTACATTGAGCAAATGTCTGACGTGGACAATAATGATAAATTGTACAATTACAATACTGTGTTTGGAATTCCGTGTAATTAATGGTGAATTGTCACTACAATATAGCAAATCGAATATTGCATTTTATAAAACTACTGGTGCCGAAGGATGGTGAATACGAACACGTGATGTTGAACTTCAGTTTCAGACAGATTAAAAACGTAAGTCCTTAAAAAACTATGTATGAAAGCATTTAAAACTTAAAGTTAATACGTTAAAAACAGTCTTAAAATCATGTTAAAATAATATAAAAATAAATCTAAAAATAAGCACATGTTTCATTTCTTAAAATTGATTTCTGAATGCACATTTTCAGTTACAAAAAACCAGGGTAGCAGGATTTATGCCGCATTAAACTATACGAATAGCCGTAGGCTAAAAGTTCAGGTTCCGGTTGCAAAATATTAAATCGTAAAATTGTGAATGATCGCAATTGTTATATAGCATATGTATGTATATGTTTTACGCACTGTAAAGAAGAATCATTTTTTTCTATTGTATACGGAAAATGCGTGTTTCCTTTAGTGAGTAAAAATTATAAAACAGATGATCATCAAACTTCATCGTTTGAATAGAAAATAGTAAACCACAAAAGGTAATATTTGAAAATGGGATTCTCTTGCTTACTCTGCTGTGGAATCTGAATATGTTGTCAAACTTATACCTTTAACATTTTAGAATTAACTTAATTTGAATCTATGTGAGTGTTGGAACAAATCTCTTTAATATTTTGTGTGTAATTACTATGATTTCCTTAAGTTTCCTGCGACTCGTTGTGAATTTTGGAATGTTCCAATATGTCCGTATTTTGCATGGGTTCCAAATCAGTTTCTGATATTATCTCTGCCAACCACTGTTCAATTTGCACCGGATGAAAAGATTCCTCATCACCACTACTATTTGCTTCGAGTATAATTTTTAAATTTTCAAAATTCTTCAAAACTAAACGACGACTGTTTGGATTGTCGCCCATATAATCACTGTACGAAGAGCTTTGTGAAAATGAGGTCGAATCGGCAGCGGCAGCCTGATGATGCGAGTCCGCAGCAGAAGAACACTTTGTGCGTGTCTTTTGCTGTTGATGTATAGATCTCTTAATTTCATTCAGCAGACGGTTGTAAAATTCGCAGGTGACATCATTAGATGACGATGATTCTACGATGGGATATTCATGGGCAGTCGAATTGCTGGACAAGGGCTTGTTCTCCAATTGCAGTTTCTCCGATTTGGATTGGGACTTTTTCGATTTTTGCTTCTTAGACTGCGAACGAGAGCTATTGTTACTTGAATAGTTTGACATACTGTTGGGAGTGGTTGTTTGGCTAGCGGAGGTAGGTGAGGTGCACTCAGTGTTGGTGCTGGATGATACCAAGGACTCTACCAAAGTTTTTGATTTCGTTGTGGATTTATCTTTACTCTTTGTCGAAGTAGAGGGCTCCTCAACGTCTTCACCATCAGCGTTACCATTTTCCTCCTGCTCCTGAGGATACCTTACAGGTATCTGTGCTTGTACATTTTCTTCAGTGGAACAATTGATGGTTAATGAGGCTATATTCCTTAGATTTATAGTACCATTACAGTTGTTGATAGTTATTTTGGGCTTGAAACGTTTTTGTTTGCTAGTTTGGCAGTATTTGTTATTCGAAAAATGCTCTGAATTCGCCTCCAAGCTGGAAACAACTTCCGCTATGGAGGACTCCACCTCATCGTCCAACTCCTCAAGGTTTAATGGAGGCACAGGGGTTTCTTTCTTCACTTTAGCTTGCTTTATCAATTCCTTTGCCTCCTTCAGTGTAATATTTATTATGCTGTCGTTCATAAGTTTGGCATTACGCTCCATTAGTGTCTTCTGAATTGAGAAATCAACTACTATACTCTCATTCTGCTCTTCTGGCCCGTCCACGACACACTCCTGATTGAGACCTTTAAACATTGTTTCATGGTCGTCGGTGGGCTTTATGTAGTCCTCATTCTTGAGGTAAATATCTTGTAGAGCCAGATTGAGATTGGTCAACTGATAGCGACCGTAATTACGTATGGCTGCCAGCAGCTCTTGCTCGTTTTCACTGAAGAACTCAATACCAGGCGAGAGCTTTTCTGCATCCTCCTGCTGCTGTTGCGTTTGTTGTTTGCTGGTGGTATTTATAACATCCAGTTGTCGTAGCAACAATTTCTCACGCATCATCAAAGCCGACTTTAAGTCCGTAAATTTATCAATGACACTTTGTTTTACCTACAAAAGTTTTGCTGTATTGGTTTCCAATTTCTCTTCTTATTCCTTACTCACCCCATGTATCAATTCCTGTGAAGCCATAGCAGAAAAAAAGTGTGCGTTAATACTTTCAATTAAATTTCAATTGTAAAAAAATCTACACGCCAGACAGTTGTAATTTTCTTCACTTCTATTCACTGCTGCTTCATTGTTAAAGGAAAAGCCTTCTTTATCTTTCTGTTGTCTTCTTTATCGATTTCAGTTGCCCGTCGCTTTCCGAATTTTCCTAAGAATTTTCTCCTAGTCCCTTGATTTGGTGATTAACATCTGCTGCGAATTGTTCGGACAAAACAAAATGCTAGAAAAACAATACAACTGTCACAATATGTCATGAGTAAAAGGCACAACAAAATTCAAGTGCTGCCAAATTCAAGAAAAATTCGTGAAATCCAGGTCGACCACCCAACCAACATTTTATTTTCTCCTGCAACCCAGCTGTTGGCGGCATCTGTTGTTACCATCTAATTATTAAGATGCTGCCAAAGTCTGTACATATAAAACATAGATAAAGGAAATAATAGATACAGCGCGACCATTGTCAACTTTGTTCACTAGGTGATGTCTTGTACTACTGTCAGTTTCACTGAAGTTTCCACTAATTCTCATTGACGTTTATTCAAAATTGTGGGAAATTTTTGTGAAAGTAATTTAAACATTGGAAAATGTGACAAAATTTATGTGATTTTACATAATAGCATTTGTTTCGTATAACAAAAAACTATTTCAAAGCCATGAGGCCGGTGCTGGGATATCAATAGGACAACCCCGTAAGACCGCCAAAAGATGACCTTCCCGGAACGCCTTTTTAATCTAAAAACTTCCCCGCCCAAAAACTGTAGCAACTTCTGTGGTCACAGATGCCAAAACTGTTAGAGTGTCTGAGGACTCTCAACAAGGAATGGTAGCTGAACCGGAGGAAGAACCAATTTATTAGGATATAGACGGTGGTGATATGGCTTTGCAATTCGATGGCCATCAGATATTCTACGTTAAGTAACGTGTTGTATTCTTGATATTTTTGTTGGAAAATATGTTTTCTTTTGATATGAAATTTTAGATTTATATTGCCATATTTTTTGACTTTTTTTTGTGAACAAAAAAAATCCAATTTATTGCTTTCAACGACATCTAGAAAATTACCCATTACACTGAAATTTTCCCAACACTTGTGCTTCATCTATTTATTTACTTTATCTATGCTTAGTAGTGATGCATCAACTTGTACACCAATTTAAAACGAGGTTTTAAATTAAACTTCCGTTTTAACGGATTAAAATTGTATGAGTAATCTTCTGGGTTAGCGTCGGTTAACGGAGTTCACCTTCGAAATGTGATAACCTTGGTCGGTGTAAATGCTAACCGCCTTATTCATAAAAAGTTGTGAGTGGTTTGAGAGACGTTTTTTGTATGATAAACTGTCTCTCAAACCTCTCACAACTTATTATGAATAAGGCCGTAAGACTATTAAAGAAATCGTTGGATAAGTCAATATTTGTATTTGATGGGAGTGGATGGAATGGTATAAACTTGAGGAGACCGAATTTCAGTCCAAATTTGGGCAGATATGTTAGATTTCTCTAATATTTGAATTTTACTGAAATAAATGATAACGTAGGTTCGATTCCTGCTCTGACCACCTTATATTTCTTTCGACGACGGTCACCTCGCTTATCCAGCAAAACTGGAAGCACTAAAATGATCGGTAGGACTAGCAAAGGCGCTCATAGAAGCCCTTTATTTTCGATCAAATCTCCCACTCAGAAGCTCTTTATACTGTCTTGTGATAGCAGAAGAAATGTTTTTGTCTAAGATAGGAACATTGCTACGAGTTTTTAATAAATTGTGATGATTTAATTGCTTCTTTTTTATTTTTCAGAAGCACTTTAGTACAACATTAAAAAAATGTCTACATTCTCTCTTACTTCGGTGCATTTTTGAAGCAAGAAGAAGTGTAGAGATTTAAGAAGCACGTACTGCTTCAAAATTTTAAATATTTTGTGCTGGGTAGTGACGGCGACACCATCGAGTCAGCCATGAAAAAACTTCTAAAAATACCGTTCGGAACCGGTGTAAAAATTTATGTAGGTTCCAATCAACGACTGCAAAACTAGAAAGTGCACACCTCATTGGTTGAAAGAAGCTCATTGTAATCTCTTCATGGGAAAGCAGAATGATTATACGATTTCTTTCAAACTGAAGAGAGTTTCATTTGAACACAACAATTTTCTTTTATTTTTATTTGTATAACATCCAAATTCTGGCATAAATAAAAACTGTATTAAAACTGCCATTGGTACAGTGATTTCATAGAGTAATATATAGAGAGTATGCTATTTCATGGCATTTCCTGAGATAATGCGCCCTGGGAACTTTTCGTTCGCACTCCATCTAATTAATGTCCTAAAAAGTTTGTTACGATATCATGTCACAATAACGTTCACCCTGACAGTGTTACCGGCATAATTTTCGAATAATTATGGTCGAGTGACCCCGAGAGCCTTAAACACCACACCCAACAGTAACTCATTCTGGGCGCACAGTTTTTTCTAGAATGACATGTGGATGTTCAGTAGGGTGTCCCAAAAAATTTTTCTTTTTCGATTTTCATGGTTGCTCTAGCTTGATTGGAAAGCTTATAGGGTAAAGTATTTTTGAGATTTTTTTCAGATTTTTCGGAAGAGGTGTAGAGGTCGCACAAGTCGAATTCTCCCCAAAAATCGGGTATTCCGGACATTTTTTGAATTTTACTTAAAACTCGGTCAATAACCACGATTTTCTTAGTTTGTAAGTCAACATTCTTAAAGCAAAACGTTCAAACTTGTATTGTATATGCATAAACCACCAGTAACACGAATTAAATTGTTTCGTAAATTTTAAACAAATTTTGTTAGTAACGCTCTATAACTTTTAAAATTTCTATGAAAATTTAAAAAACTAATGATGCATTCTAAAAGACGGATAAATTCCAAGCAATTTTCTAGGAAAACAATTTTAATTTGCTGTTACTGTTCCAGAGTTATACCATTTTAAAGCTTTTTACCCATTGTATGAACCTAAAAATATTATAAACTGTTTGTAATTTTTGCATCGGATTTACTTTAAATTTCTATGAAAGATCCATTAGATCTATGTATGTACATCTACTTTTGAATTCTTGCTGTAAGTCAAGAAAACACGAAATAAGTAATTTGAGATTGTAATTTTCAAGAAAAACATTAGTACTGTATCTCTGATTTATGCTCCATTTTTCCATTTAAATGGACTTTAAAGACCCCATGTTTGTCATTTAAATTCCATTTAATACGACAATTTTCTATGAGCTTTAAAAATTTAGCTTTTAAATGACGAGTGTAAAACTCGCCCTTAGATTGTGAATTATTTTTATAATTTGTAACTTTTTAAGGCCCAAAATGAACCTGACTTGACAACCATGTCATAATAGGACGAATGCACACATTGTAAATGAGTATTGGTCGATTTACACTACACTAGTTTACACTAGCGTCAACTCGAGCAAAGTGTACAGTTATTTGCATTTAGTTACATTAGTTGGCTTATGCTCAGTTCCACAGCTGAAAATTCTCCATTTAAATGTACGTTAAATGCCTGATGTTTGTCCTTTACACGTCATTTAATTCGAAAAATTCCTGTAAGCTTTTAAACTGAGCTTTTAAATGACGTGTGTGAAACTTACCCTTAGTAGACCACCGTCCACATTTGTTGACTTTCACATTGCTAATCGTTTTTAGTTGACATTGATATTGTGGATATATCGAACGTGCTTCATTGCGTAAAATAGATACATATTGTTACGAATAAGTAAAAGCTTTTGCTTGCTCTTAATGACTCTACTAACATTATGTAAATAACTGGCGGTTAGTGCTGCGCCTAAAAGTATGCATTGTAACAACGTACCAGCTCGCTAAACCAGTAGCATGAATTCGCCTCAGTTAAGATAATTCTCCACATTTCGAGATGATTCTACAAAGATAAGTAACAACAACAACGACCAGAAGGTGCTTGAATTCGCTAGATATAACTTCATTTGAATATGGTGTGTTGATATAAATAGCGGAGGTCTTTGGAATGGAGAGGTCAGTTAGTGATTAACTGCCGTAAAGTAAGCAACGCGATTTGATAGTAAAATATAAGACTTATTAAAGTGGTGTAAATAAAGTAAACTGTTGTACTATATAAGTAAAATAAAAGGAAGTGATACCGTTGTAATTATCGTAATTGAAAACGAACCTTGTTTTATTATTGGGAGTAAATTACGAATTAAGGACAACGATGAAGTTTGAAGAAGTCAAAGTTGAACAACTAAAAAAGGAGTTGAGTAAATTGAATCAACCGACAGCTGGTAACAAGGTAGAGCTGCAGAGGCGATTAATAAAAGAATTCAAGCGCCGAAACATTGACATTGATACATACCAGTTTGAGTGTTAAGAAGAAATGGAGGTATCTGCAAAGGAAGCAACTGGTAATATGGATATTTCTACGATGTTTGCAGCCATGATAGAAAAGTTTGCAAAATTAGACGAAAACTCTCGAATAATTAACACGCAATTTGGTGAAAATTCGAGAATTATGGACGAGAAATTTGGTGAAAACTCTAGAATTATGAACGAGAAATTTGGTGAAAATTCTGGAATTATGCAGGAAACATCAAACGCCACAAATGACAAGCTACATGAAATCTCGGAAGCTATGAATAACATGGAAATACAGGTTAATTATCAATTCGAAAAAAAAAAAAAAACCGTTTCCCATTACATCCCATGAAGGGATTGGGGAGAGCCTTTCACAACCAGTGAGCTGTGCGCTTTCTAATTTTTTCACTCACTAATTGGGACTTACAGTTTTACACCGATTCCGAACGGTATTTTGAGAAGCTTTTTTCATGGCTAAATACTCGATAGTGTCGCCGTCACTATGCGAGGTGACCGCCGCCGAAAGAATTTTTTTTAAGGTGGTCAGAGCAGGGATCGAACCCGGGATCTCAAGTACAAGAGGCGCACACACTACCCATTGCACCACCGACGGCCAATTCGGAAAGGTCGAATAGAATTTCGAGGAATTTCAGCAGAAGGTCGAACAGGATGTTGAGGAAAGATTCGCCGAACTGGAAAGAAAGATGAATGATATCAAGTTGCAAGAAGGGCCAGTGCGAGTAATTTCTGAAGGCTCTAGTAGATTGAAAGCTCCCAGTTTCGATGGCTCTACACCATTAGACGTTTTTAAATTCGAATTCGAAATGGTCGTAATTAAGAACTTGTGGAACAGCAACGACAAAGCAGTAGAGCTAATTTTAGCACTAAAAGGCAGCGCAGCAGAAGTCCTTCAGGGCATTCCCGTCAGTGTCAGAAACAACTACGAGGATATACTGGCTGCGTTACAACGCAAGTATGGTGGCGATCACAAGAAGGATTTATGTCGCATGGAATTAAGAGTCCGATTGCAAAAGCAAAATGAAACACTTCAGAACTTCGCAACCGAGGTGGAACGTTTGGTGTTGATGACTTATCCTGGTGAGTCCCACCCATTCTTTGATCAATTTAAGATTGAAGCATTTGTCAACGGCATCCGTGATCCTGACATAAAATACGTGACTTGTGCTACACAAAAAGCTACATTTGCCGAAACCGTTTCGTTCGCTTTGGCACAGGAGGCAGCGAAATTTGTGTCCAAGCCTCAAATACAAAGAGTTAGAAAAATTGAAATGGAGTCGGAGGCGGAAATGACCCAAACCCTCAGCAAGGCGTTATCAGGCGGAAGTAAGCCCAGACCAAAGTGCTACAATTGCGACAAACCTGGTCATATTGCACGAAACTGCAGAGAGCCACGAAAACGATCAAGATCGAGATCACCCCAACGTGGCAATAAACGGGCATATTTTACTACACAAAATTAATCTCCGTTAAACTAAAACGAGCTAGCTCGCAGGGGCATGGACTGGGTCCCACAACCGAGGGCCCCACGATCTCCATCTCAATAATACAACAGATAAACAACAACCTCACTGTCTACGGAGCTATCGGTGGTCGGAAGCGCATATTGACTATGGACACAGGCGCGTCACAATTTATCATCAGATCTGTTTTGATAAATGGACCAATGGAATCGTTACATGGTGTAAGACTCCGCACAGCAACGGGTGAACCAGCATCTGTACATGGTAAAGTTAAATTGAAGTTAGCCATTGCCAACATGAGCATCGAACGTGTTTATTATCGCCGAGATTGTAGATGAAGTGATAATTGACGCAGATGTTATGATTGCCCAAGGCCTCAAGTTGGATATGGGGCAGCAAGTTTTGACGGTGGCTATTGTGGAAATTCCACTCAATGTGGGATACGACAATACTACACAGATTAAAAGGCTGATCGCTCACAAAGATGCAAAATTGTCACCAAACACCAGAAATCATAGTATGGGCCCGAATGGAAGGAGATTGTGAGATCGGCGGGTTGTGGCTAGTTGAACCAGCAAGTATAAAAAATTATAACATCACCACTGCCAAAGCTCTAGTAAAAACTAATAATGAAGGATACTTGCCTGTACGAGTTCTAAATTTGTCCAACAACGAGGCGACCGCAAAGAAAATGCAGAATGTACACCAGCCGAGGAGGTCATCAACTGTGAAGTTAATTCTGACTGCAGCAAACTATCAGAAAAGGAGCAGAAAGTACTGGAGTCGCATCTCAGTGAGTGGGTGCGAGAACTAAAGCCATCTGATAGGAACAAAGCAAAGCAATTACTGTGGAAGCATGCGTCTGCCTTCGCCCTGAAAAACGAATGCCAAGGTAGAACATCAATGGTAAAGCATTACATCAATACAGAGGAAGCGAGACCAATAAAACAGGCACCCAGAAGTCTTCCACTTGCAAAAACAGATGAGGTGAAGAAACTTGTAGCTGAAATGCAGAAGGATGGTGTAATCGAACCCTCTTCAAGTCCATGGAGCTCGCCGGTGGTACTAGTTAAGAAGAAAGATGGAAGTACTCGATTTTGTGTGGATTATAGAAAGCTCAACGACGTCACCAAAAAGGACAGTTATCCACTACCAAGAATTGATGACACATTGGCTACGTTGTCAGGAACAAAATGGTTCTCCACGCTGGACTTGCAAAGTGGTTATTGGCAAGTAGAAATCAGCGAGAAAGACAAGGAGAAAACTGCATTCAGCGTAGGGGATGTGGCAGTTCAAAGTAATGCCATTTGGACTCTGTAACGCTCCAGCCACCTTCGAGCGATTAACGGAGTGCGTGTTGAAAGGACTTCATTGGCGAACATGCTTGGTGTACCTAGACGACATCATTGTCATGGGAAAACATTCGATGAACACCTGAAGAATCTTAAAGAAGTCCTTCAACGTATAACCGCGGCTGGGTTGAAACTCAGCCCGAAGAAGTGTTCTATGTTCCAGAAAGAAGTAAAATACTTGGGACATCGAGTGACAGTAGATGGAATTTCCACCGATGAAGACAAAATTCTGACAGTGAAGGATTGGCCCCGACCGCAGAATCTTCATGAATTGCGCAGTTTTCTAGGACTCTGCACGTACTACAGACGGGTTGTGCTGGGTTTCGATGCAGTGGCTGCAAGTCTTCACGAGTTGACAATGAAAAATCGGCCGTACTGTTGGAGCGAGAACAAGAAGAGTCATTCCACCAACTGAAGCAATATTTATGCACGGCTCCTTTGCTTGTATTGGATACTGACGCGAGTGGTTACGGAATAGGTGGCGTGCTCTCGCAGGAAATCAACGGCAAGGAAAAAGTTATTGGGTACTATAGCCGAATACTCTCAAATCCAGAGAAAAATTACTGTGTTTCGAGACGAGAGCTACTGGCACTCATAGAGTGTCAAACACAACCACAAGTATCTGTACGGCCAGCCTTTTCTCTTAAGAACCGATCATGCGGCGCTAAGGTGGCTACTGCAAATTAAGAACCCCGAAGGCCAACTTGTTCGTTGGATTGAAAGACTGCAGAGCTATGACTTCAGCATTGAGCAGAGAAAAGGAGGAAAACACGGTAAAGCAGATGCCCTGTCACGTCGTCCATGCAAGTTGGAATGCAAACACTGCTCAAAAGCAGAGGTGAAAGAAAACATCATTGACGTTCGTCTGCTTCGACTGGAATCCAACGAAGACTGGTCAACAGCAGAAAGAAGCGACCCCACACTGGAAAAAATCATAGCTGTAAAAGAAGAAGGCCTCAATGCCAGTGGAACAGCCTAAAATTATTGGATGGTTGCCTATACCGGTTATGGGAAAGTGAGGATGATAAAATAGTCCAAAAGTTAATAGTGGTACCTTCCTCTAAGGAAAAAGAGAATGACAGAATTCCATAATGGCCCGGAGGACATCTAGGAATAACCAAGACCATTGAAAAGCTAAAGCAACGGTTCTACTGGGTTGGCTGTCAACAAGCGGTAACGGATTGGGTAGCAAATTGCACCCAATGCATGACAGCTAAGGGACCAACGCGAAGAAGTCATGGCCATATGCAGCAATACAACTCGGGTGCACCATTTGAGCGTATAGCTATGGATGTGGTTATGGATTACTTCAGTAAATGGCCCGAAGTATAAAATAAATAAATAAATGGTTTCCCATTACATCCCATGAAGGGACTGGGGAGAACTTCTCACAATATCTGACCTGTGCGCTCTCCAGTTTTCAGTCACTGATTAGGACCTACAGTTTTACACCGATTCCGAACGGTAATTTGAGAAACTTTTTCATGGCTAGATACTCGATAGTGTCGCCGTCACTATGCGAGGTGGCCGCCGCCGAAAGAAAATTTGAAGGTGGTCGAGCCGGGTTCTCATGTACAAGCGCCGCGCACACTAACCATTGCACCACCGACGGCCACGAAGTATATCCTGTTCCAAATCAGGAAGCGAAGACTATGATTTGTGGATAACTGGATATACCGTTTTGGTGTCCCCTCGGGACTCCATTCGGACCACGTCAGCGAAAACATTTTGAATCGACCATCTTCAAAGAAATGTGTGAGTCATACGGTATTCGGAAAACACGAACAACACCATTGCATCCTCAGTCTGACGGAATGGTTGAAAGATTCAACCGAACTCTTGAAGAATACCTAAGAAAAAGAGTTAGCGCAGAACAAAGAGATTAGGATGAACACATACCTAAGTTCATTTTGGCATATAGGACGGCCACCCATGACTCCACTTCGCGAACACCCGCTAGAGTAATTTTCGGAACTGAGCTGAAGCTGCCTGGAGATTTGGAGTTCGGTACCAAACCAGCATCTGACCCTGCGAACAGTGATGGCAATTACCAAGATACGGGGGATCTTAATGATCTTCATGAATTTGTGCGCAAGAAAATAAAGATGGTCGGTAACAAAATGAAAGCCAGATACGACCGAGCGGCAAATTCAGAAGGATTCCATGAAGGCCAGCTAGTTTTACTGTTCATTCCACAGCGCAAGAAAGGTTTATCTCCAAAACTTCAGACTCACTGGGAAGGCCCTTACAAGGTTGTCAAACGAATAAATGACGTGGTTTATAGAATCCAGAAAAACCAAAGTCCAAGAGCTAAAATGAAAGTCGTGCATTTGGAAAGACTAACCGTGTATGGAAAACGGAGGGTTGAGCCTGCTCGGGACGAACAGGCTTATGTGGGGGCACTGTTACGAATAAATAAAAGCTTTTGCTTGCTCTTAATGACTACTAACATTATGAAAATAACAGGCAGTTAGTGCTGCGCCTGAAAGTATGCATTATAGCAACGTAGCAGCTTGCTAACCCAGTAGCATGAATTCGCATCAGTTAAGATAATTCTCCACCATTCGAGATGATTCTACAAAGACAAGTAACAACAACAACGACTAAAAGGTTCTTGAATTCGCTAGATATAACTTCATTTGAGTATGGTGAGTTGGTATAAATAGTCTTTGGAATGGAAAGGTCAGTTTGTGATTAACCGCCATAAAGTAAGCAACGCGATTTGATAGTAAAATATAAGACTTATTAAAGTGGTGTAAATAAAGTAAACTGTTGTACTATACATATAAGTAAAATAAAAGGAAGTGATACCTTTGTAATTATCGTAATTGAAAACGAACCTTGTGTTATTATTGGGAGTAAAACAACGCAAAAAGGACGAATAATGAAATAATGAAATTCGTAACAATGTTAATTAATAAATTGATCCTTTCATCCGCTAAATTAATTAGTTGATGGCACTTTTCGTCACGCCAAATTGCACCCACTTTTATGCAGCATTTTGTTTTTTCTCCGCTGGTAGGCATTGCCGTTGCATTTTTGATGTCATTGTCCACGTCAGCGAAAACATCGTCCATCGAGGTATTCGTCCATTTTTTCAAATTTTAAATACGCGCAAAACAACAGACAACTTATGTAATTTTGACTGATTTCAATAGTTATCGGTTTCAGGTATTTATTCCGGATAATAGCTTCGTTTAAACAAATATCTATAAATAAAAAAATAATTTAAAAAAATTAAGTTCAGTGTTTTATTTATAAATGCACTAAAAACTAGAAAATAATTTTTCTCTTAGCCTCAATAAGTATATTCTTCTTCATGATGGGGTTGTACAATGGTCCGCCTACTTAGCACTTCAACAACAATGGTCTAGATACTTTCAATAAAGAGCGTAATTAAAATGAATTAGTTAATTAATTTTCTAGGGATCTCTCAAATAAAACGCTTGCATTTAAATTAAAAATGGTGACATTTAATTTTGACACTTAATTTGACATTTAATTTTGTCACCATTTTTAAAAAATTAATTAAAATTTTTGCCACTTCTCAAGAATGAACATGAAGTCAATTTATTTTTGTATTGTCAAAGCGTCAATTATAACATCAACTGTTGACATAAACCATTCACATTATGTTTACACTCGCAATGCCAACTGAAGTTTTTCGTATTGCCAATCAACGGTCTACGCAACAGTTGACCACTGTTTACACCATAGACTAATACTTATAGTAGACCCAATAGTTCTCCTACAAAATTTATGACATTTGGCCTGGTGTGATATTTACGTTTGATGCTGAAAAGATACCAGGTAGAGGCAATAGTTCAAAACAACGAACAAAATAACAACAACGGCATTTCATTTTGTGTGTTAAAATTATTGTGTTGAATACAACACAAATGTATGCTAACAATAACAGTCAATAAAAAACTTTAAAACACATTTAAATTCCACAGTTTTTCACCAAAATGACATGGAAAATTAAAGCAAGAAGTTATTGTAATTCCAACTGGTGCATGTCAAACATCTCTCTATCACACCGACCGCATCATGAAGAGTGTGAAAGGAAACGTCAGATGAGCCAAATATTTTCTCTACTAAGATTTACTCTATGGTTTACACTAGGAATGACTAAGTTGACATCAAAATTGACTTGTTTGCCAACTAGTGTAAATCCGCCATATGTCATAATAAGTAATGCATATAGCGATCTTTAAATCCTTGTCTCGTGTATTCGTGATGTGACTTGAGAAATGCAACATTTTATCCAAAATGACACCAAGATTTCTGGTAAAATATGCACACTTCTCTCTGAAAGCAAAACGTCTTTCTATCAAAAATATTACTTCCAGGAGGCAACAATAAAATGCAGCTGTGGGAACGACAAAATTATGGGCTAGTCAAGATGAAGTGCGAGCATGTGATCGACCAACGAGCTCGAACTAATCGAAACTCATGCTCAAGAGTTACATGTGTGGTACACTTTATACAAGTTTTAGGGTTTAAGCTCGGATTATCTTCGAAAGATTTCCTCTTCAAGCCAAATTGGATCTAGTCGATATTTTAACAAAGAAGAGTGAATTACCACTGCGACAGTGTAGTTGAAATTATGGGCAACAACTTCAGACGTCCTGTTTTTGTTTCGACGCTTCCCATTTCAAAATCAACACATATGTAATAATCCAACATTCCTAGAGTAATGTCATATAGAGCTACCATTCTTATAATCTGACATTTCATTTCACACTATTCGTGGTGCGGACGGTGCGATAGAGAGTTATTTGACGTAAATTGACTTACACCAGGTGGAATTACAAAAGTTGTGGACTTCAATTTTTCATGTCGTTCTGATAAAAAGTGTGAAATTTAAGCGTGTTTTTGACTTTTTTGTTATATTTTATTGTTACTATATATTTGTGGCGTATTTAAACAAAAATGTTAACGTAAAAAGCGAAATGCCATTGCTGTTGTCTTGTTGGTTGGTTTGAGCCAATGCCTCTATCTGGTATTATTAAAGCAATACTTTCCAACATGCAACGTCTATGCCAACAATAATTGCAACAAACTAAATAACTACGGAAATAGATAAAAAAAAATCAGCGTCTAACTGCGATTAATTTACCATGCTTATCACCTTAGTCAATAAACGTGTTCTTATTTCACGCTAAACTAAACTTTCGACGACTTTGTACAGGGAGGTGCTTAAAATCTCTTAGCGCTCAATAAAAAGTGGTCGAAAAATAAGTTAAGTAGGCCATAAAAAACAATACATGTCTTTTTTATCCCTGCTAAACTAACTTTTCGACCACTTTGTATCGATAACCGTTTAAAATTGCTTAGCTCCCTATACAAAAAAAAGTAATGAATAAAACTGGGGAGAGGGATTGAAATGTACACTCAGTGATTGGAATCTACAGTTTTACACTGGCTCCGAACGGGTTTTTGAGAAGCTTTTTCATGCCCAAATACTCGACAGCACCGCCATCACTAAGTGAGGTGGCCAGCGTCAAAATAAATGTAAGGCGGTCAGAGCAGGGATCGAATCCAAGTTCATATGTACCAGAGCCACGCACACTACCATTGCATCACTGATAGCCACATACAAAGTGGTCGACAATTTACTTTAGTGGACGATATATAAACAGCCCTATTAAGTACCTACATGTACAGTTGGAAGCAGTACAACCATAGACGAATACATACATAGATACATTTATTCTCTCATCTGACGTCTAATTTCACACTCTTCGTCGTAGGTTTGTGAAACTGAGAGAAATTAAATTTAAAATTAACTTGCACCAGGTGGAGTTACAAAATATGTTCACTTAACTTTTTCATGTAGTTTTGGTGTAGAACTGAAAAATTTTAATGTATTTTGCACTTGTTTGTTGACTTTTATCGTTGTTATACATTTGTATTGTATTTAACACAACTAGTTTGCCAGAAAAACACGAAATTCGATTGTTGTTCCTTTGTTGGACGTTGTTTACTATTGCCTCTATCTGGTATTATTGAAGCCATGTTTTCCACCATCTAATGTTTACTTTCCACCGTACCTATGACGTTTAATTTACTGAGAGAATAAATGTATCTATGTGTGTATTCGTCTATGAGTACAACAGTTGATATATTTGATTTACTGTCATTCTGACTCAAATGAATTTTATTTTTTACTGTTTTTGTTTGTACTATTGTCTTGAGTTTGACAGATTCGGTCATATGAACAAAATCAAAATGTAAGGTTTTGTTGCCTATTACAATAACAAGTTAGTATGAAATATAAAATTTTTACCACATTACTAGCATTTCTTCTCTTTAGTTTCTATTTATGATCTCCAGTTAACCATTCTATGTGATTACAATATACATGTGATTACAAGGCAACACCATTTTTTGTTTTTTCCAATTGTTGTGAGGAATTTTCAAGTTTTTATTTTATATTGTATTAGTTCTTTCAAAATTAAATACTTTTCAGCAAAAATACTTTGAATATGACTTCTTCAAGGTGAATCAACAAAAATGAACTAATTACTAGTGCGAAATATTTATAAAGGCAAAAGGTTTATTTAAATATTCTAAAAAGTTTCGTAAGATATTTGATCCCCATTATCGATAATAACTTCTAATAAGCATCTTGGCATTGAGTTTATCAACGAATGAATATGCGTAGGATCAGTTACCTTCCATTTTCTGGTATTGCTACTCTTCGATCCTTGACATTCATCAACTGGAGTCCTGGGTGGTAAACTTGGGTAGGTAAAATAGGCCAGAGATTCTCGATCGGATAAAGATCAGAACTGAGTGCAGACCAGTCGAGAGTTTGTACTATTTCTGGACTCCAGAAACTTTGGAGTTTTCTTAGACCGATTTCCTCTCCATAATTAACAAAGACGACATCCAATAGTCGAATATAATACTCGGAGTTCATTTTTGTGTAAACGAAACATATTGGAGTGGTTCCTCTATAACTCATGTCTGCCAAAACCACAAGGGAGCAATCCCAAAATTTCGCCGCTGACGCATAATTTTGGACAAATCTTTGAAACGCCAATATTCGTCCGAGCTATCAGGTCCATCCGAATTTAAATATTTCCATCGGAAAATATCACCGCTCATCCAAAAATGTGTATATTTCAGCAAATTTAAAACTGTCTAATTCGTGTCTTGGCATGAGGCCAAGTTTTGCATACTTTTTCCCACATGATAGTTGCGAGTCGCGTTTCATTATTTGTTGAACAACACGCTCAATTCAGTAATAATTTCCCTATCGCCGAAGTTTTCTTTAACTGCAACCCTTTTGATTTCTCTTTTGGCGTTACCACTGATCAGTGGTGTCCTTCCTGGTCGTTTTGTGTTTCGATATTGGCCACCCTATTCTATAAAATTGTCAATGGCACAGCTAGATTTTTTCAATCGCCTCGAAATTTCCCGATTGGACAGCCTTTCGTCATGATAATCTTAAATTTTTCCCTTTTCTTATTTACTTAGGTACTTTCTTCCAGGTATTATTTATAAATAATTTTTTTTTAATTTGACCGACGTTAATTTTAAAACAATAAAATAACAACCAAATAAAACTCACTTCTGTTTAAGTTCCTATTTACTACTGTTCGAATTCGGTTTCTTTTCCATGTTGCCTTTATATATATTTCGCACCAGAAACAGAAAAAACAACGCCACTTTTCATTTAACTTGTAAAAGAGATCGAACGGTCACATCATAGACTAATCCATACCTAGATAAACTTATTCTCTCATCTGACGTTTCATTTCACACTCTTCGTGATGCGGTCGGTGTGATAGAGAGATGTTTGACGAAAAGTGTTATACACCAGGTGGAATTACAATAACTTCTTGCTTTAATTTTTCATGCCATTTTGGTGAAAAACTGTGAAATTTAAATGTGTTTTAAACGTCTTTATTGACTGTTATTGTTAGCATACATTTGTGTTGTATTTAACACATTAATTTTAACACACAAAACGAAATGCCGTTGTTGTTATTTTGTTCGTTGTTTTGAACCATTGCCTCTATCTGGTATTAGTAAAGCAATTCTTTTCAACACCAAACGTATACATCACACGAGGACAAATGTCAGAAATTTGGTGAGTGAAAGATTTTCTCTACCCATATTTACTCTATGGGTCACATGCTCTGACATAATATACCTAATGACACATACATATATGCATTTAAATTCTACACCAAAAACCCAGTGCATTGAAAGTACCGAGAAAAAATATATTGCCTTTATAATTATTTCGTATTGTAAAAATAAACTGTGTATTTAAGTTTTCAAAATAAATTCACGCAAGGAGTGATTGTTATTGAACTGTTTCACGGGATGTATGAAATGTCACCGTCTTGACCAAACCACATGTCGTCGACATACATATTGTTACGAATTTCCTTAGTCGTCCTTTTTAGCCTTTATTTCCCTTTATTTATTCCTGTTCACAAAACAAGGTTTGTTTTTAAATTTCGATAAGTACAGCTGTTTAAGTGCCTTTTATTTTACGTCAACACTTTACAATAAGTCTATCTTTTACTATCAATTCGCGTTATTTACTTTACGGCGTTTAATCACAAACTGACTCAAACTTCCAAAAACCTCAATTTGAATTTCAATTTATTCCATATCATAAACAAAACTAGTGCGCAAACTTAAAAGATTTAACATATCAACATGTACAGTTTTTCTTAACATTAACAATTTTTTACAGAACCACATTATTCGGTTCATGGCATTGCCATAAGTCCAGAGAGGCTGGTACTTCAAAACCTCAGATATTTATTACACGAGTTATGCTTCTCGTCACCCGGTCTCTTCGCGCTTCTACTTATAGATTGATCTAACTTGTAGTAGAGCAGTTTTTAAAAATAACGTACTTGCAGCCGACTCGCCAACTGGGTATTGGTAATCGTATGCTTTCAGGCGCAGCATTAATCGCCCGTTATTTACATCATGTTGATTTGGTCATTAAGAGTAAGTAAAATCTTTTACTTAATCGTAACAATATCATTAAATTTAGGAAAAAGTCAACTAGGTTATTATGTTTCGCAGAAAAATTGTTAGACGATGACCCAGCCCAAAATCTACACCAAACAGTGACCCCAATTGCGAAATTTCTGAGATTAACGAATCAAGGTGAAAATGAGATTAATAGCTGAAGACGAGTTTGTTTACTATTAATTATTAATATAACACGTTAAAAACATATAATAAATATAAAATAAAAATAAAATGGTTTCCCATTACATCCCATGAAGGGACCGGAGAGAACTTCTCACAATCACTGAGCTGTGCGCTTTCCAGTTTTCACTTAGTGATTGGGACCTACAGTTTTACACCGATTCCGAACGGTATTTTGAGAAGCTTTTTCATGGCTATATACTCGATAGTGTCGCTGTCACTATGCGAGGTGACCGCCGCCGAAAGAAATTCAGAGCAGGGTTCGAACCCAGGATCTCATGTACAAGAGCCGCGCACACTGACCATTGCACCACCGACGGCCATATATATAGGGTTAAATATATTAACCATAATATAAGATCGAAATATAGGCATAATAAAAAGTATGAATGTACTTATATGTATGTATATAAAACCCTTTATTATGTTTAAAATATTTCTCAATAATGAAAACGGGTTCTTCCATTTTTAATAACGATGAGCTTATAGCCACCCTGTATTTTTTTTCCTCAACAACACTTTACTGCACACATGGCAAGAAATTCAAATCCAACTCGCGTTTTCGGGCATCCTTTATTTAGAATGTCCACTCTTATTGGAACCTGTCTCAACGGAAGAAGATCTGTAATACCCCAATCAAAAAATTCTAATAAGAAATAAATTGTCCCTACAATTCCGAATTACCCCAAAAGTGCTGCATATAATCTGGCAACATCTAAGCCACAAACCAATGAGAGCAACAGAAAACGCAAGAGCAAATTTCCGCACTCACGAACACTGAACATGCCCCAACACAACTACAAGAAATCACTACGAGTGTGTTGTCATTTTTATTTAGTTGTGCGGTGTCGTGTTGTTAGGACGTGTGAACTTTCAGTGAACGGAACGCTTTTTACCGAGTGGAAAAATCATTAAAATAGATTATTACACTAAAGAAACAGAAAGAAGCTACTACTAGTTCTGAACAGAAAAAAATCCAACAGAAGAAAGCCTAACAATTATTGCAAATATAAATTGAAGATTTTTTCACAAACAGCGTAACGAGTTTCTCTCGGAATCTCAAATGAGCCTACGAAGAAAATTAGTGAAACAATAAAGAACTGGGACTGCTAATTTAACCGACAGTGCAATGCAAGTGGTGCAACTAGCCAACTTTCAGAAAACCGCCTCAACGAAACTTAAATGAAATCTCAATAATAAAACGCGTGAGTTTCTTGTGTTTGACGAGACATTTTTGTACTTGTGTTATAACTCACATTGCCTGCTCTGTAGCGCTATCGACAACGACCACGACGTCGACGTTAACGTGTTTGTGACGTCGTATCTTGTTTTATGTAGTAAACCAACAAAAAAAATATAATAACGAAAAAAATTAAAGAAGAACCCGTAAAAACGAGTCATCATTTAACATTTTTGTTGTTCTTAAGTTTGTTTTGTGTTTTTGTTTAAAATAAAATATATAAGCAAAAAAGTATTAATCAGCAAAAATTAGTGAAGTGAAGAAGTGAGAGAGCGAAAAATAATAATAATAATCACAACAATGCAAGTGTCGAATTTCTATGAAAGCAGCGAAGAGGAAGACGTGTTCACACAATTAAACAGAAATTAATTCCAAAAAGTAACGAAATAGAAGATTTCCAAACTCTGTCATCTCCTCAGTTCGTTAAGCAACAACAGCGGCAGCAGCAACATTCTCTGGCAGTGTTGTTGTGGTTCTGGCCTTTTTTAATTTTAATGTTGCATTGCTTTCGGTTTTGTTGTTGTTTTCAACTTTTTTTCTTTTTGTTCATCATCATCATAATATTTTGTGTGCGTTGTTGTTGTTGATGTTATGTGTGCTTTTGCATTGTCATACGTTTGGTGTAGTTGTTGCTGATGGTGTTCATATTAGGTTCGTTTCGTTTCGCTTTTATGACTTTTGAACGTGTGTGAGAGATAGTATGTGTGTTTGATTTCTTGACTTGGCTCTGAGTTGTTGTTGCTGTTGTTGACTTCTTGTCATGTTTGTGCATTTAGTAGAAGCGATTGTATGCAACAACAACAACGACGAATGACGTTAAGAAAAGTTTAACATCACCAGTAAACGGCAACAGCAAATACACGGCTGCAACATCAATAACAACAACAACGACTGCATTAGCATTAAAAAGCAAAGTGCAAAGTGTCATTCACGCGACTAAAAGGCCTACGAAAAATTACACACACACAGCCACACACAAGAGAGAAAAAGCTACAGCGTCAGCGAGAGAAGAGAGACAAACAACAAACAAAACACACACAGAGAGTGAAGGCAGCCAGCCACAAAAGACAACACAATAACCAGTGACAAGGAGAATATAAAAATAATCAACAACAGCAACAAATTCAAACGAACAGATAAAAATCATAACAGGTCAGTAATAAAGCAACTAAATTATTAATGGTATTAATGAATGTAAAGTGGTGGGGGTTCTTGCCCCTCTTTCTTCATCTTCCGCTCCAGCTTGTTACACACTTATTCCACTATTATTAACTTATTAAAAGTGTTTGATTGTTGAAATGTATTTTTTCTTCTTTAAATACTAATTCCAATGTCATAAGAGTAACGTGGTACTGCAGTGGCAGGCAACTTGAAATACTACCTAAATAAAGGAACGTTATGTTACGTACTCATTTGCAATGACCGACCAACAGAGCAGACCAGTTTGTCATCATGGCGATGTTTCTGTTTTTCACCAGATTTTGCACCACTTTTCCGTATTTGTCTATGTGCTATTTTGATGTTTCTAACCACATTTTTCCGGATATTTTAACAGAAATATTTAATTCTTCGATTGGAGGTTCATATTATTTTTATTATAAGTTATTTGTAATTTAATTTTATCTATTCGATTCACTTTACTGTTCCAGTCCCTAACAGCCGCCAGACTTCTCACAAGTAGGTCAACATTTTAAAAATAGGTAGTAAAATATCGGTGGTGTCAAATTTTACAAAATATACACCGTTTGATGCCCAATTGTTCCAAAACATACGATTATCGCCTGTCAATATTTAAATAGTAACGAAGATCTCTTAAGGAATATTGCACTTTGACTATAAATTCCCGTGCTAAGGTCAACATTTCACGTACAATTTTACGAAACTAGATTAAAAATATTAGAAATAACATAAGTATCTGCGAAATATTTCCATCAGTGTAGTTACAGCCTCATGCGAAATAACATCAACTTGTATCGATCTACATTTTAATGTGTCCAAGGAAATGTTAACTACGAATTAAATTGTAGGAAGAAATGATCGGAATGATTTCTTCAAAAAATAAACACCAATTTTTAGTGCAATAAAACTTACAACCGAAGAAAAATATAGGCATCAACACTGGCATGCGCTCGTTTGTTTGCAACCATACAAATTGATGTTGCTAAAAATTTTTCACTCGAACGATCTTCGTACTCGTCATAGTTCGTCTTTACCTACTCATGTGTAACTCATACACACCGCTCCCATACCCTCTGGGTAATCGGTAATCGTGATGGGTAATTCCCCACCGCTACGAACCCTGGTACTCGGCTTAAAAGAAAACAAAATCTTCTCGTGTAAAATTTGGTCAACTGGTCAGACATTTCTCTAAACGCTGGTACAAATATCGTTTGCACTAAAACATTCAGCAACTTCAATTTTTTTCGCTGTGAAATTGGCCAACAAAATATTGGCAACTATATTTTCGTCTGTTCTTAGGATATTTTCTAATCTAAAAATTATAAATTATTATTATTTGTGCCTACAATTTGGTCGTCACAGTTTCCTTAGAAACATTAAAATGTTGGTGGGGTACATGTTGCTGATATTTCGTGGAAACACTTTCGTCGATATTTCAAAGACATTTTTTTGTATGGAGTTTGGTAAAATTCCGGGCAAAATGTTGCTCTTATAATAAAAATATTGGTTTTTGTTGGAATAATAGCCAAATCTGGAAAACACACACACTGACGAAAATGCGGACGGTTGGTCAGGTTTGTCATTCATCGTATATACATATGTACATATATATGTACGTAAATACTTCTAATGAAATTTACATCTACGAAAATTGTATTGATCAAAGATACCTAAGTACCAACTCAATCACACTTTAATTTAAAAAGATAAAATCTTCTCGATCTTTTAGATTACGTGGGTAACTCAATCTTTGGTGTGTCGTGTTAGCTGTGAACATACTCGTGTTTTTGTTGACTAGTATTCTGTTCTATCACAATCAACCAAAACACTATGCAAATTTTTGAAAGTTAAAAATATTATTATTCCACACTGAAAGAAAAACGTGCATGACATTCATAAATTTGTGCATTGTCCTGATGTAAAAGCTCATACATTTCTAACTTACAACAAATTTCATTAAATACATGCATATTTCTTCCGATTCGTTCGTAAAACTATACGTTATTAGTAAGAAAACTTGTCATAAATTTGAGGATTTTTTGCATTCAATTGATATACTGCCTTTAATTGTATTAATACATTGGTGCATACATTATGTATACATATTCAAACTTGTATTCAATTCAACGTATTTATTACGTTAACTCAGTGTTCAGGGTGCAATACTTACTTCGTTCAATAGTACTTCGTTTTACAAATTTGAGAGCTGTTTTTTGTTCATTCAGTGCCACTTGTTTATGTCACCAATAAAAATACAACAATTTTGCTTAATAATAAGCGTGTTTGGTTATACCGCTTGCTTATATAATCGCTTGTTTTGTATGAAGCACTTAGCGAGATCTTAGCGACGCGAATCATTTTTCGCTAAGTTTAAAAAATATATTTTTTGACATCTTTTACCGCTTTCCCCCTTTTTACATATTTGTTAATAAAATTGCATATCGCTAAATACCAGTTTTCTTTGCAACTTGTAACCAAAACACGACTAATAACAGTAAAACCGACAACAAAGACATGAAAAAAAATTAATTCAGCAGTTTTACTGCTAACACATGAATTAGATACATCTTGGGCGCAATAAGCGATGCAACCAGAAAGCCGATCGGAACTCGAGCCGACTGCCGCCAACGGGTAACCTTCGTAGAACAACGAATAAAGTGCGTCCAACAATTCTTTAGTATAATTTAGACGAGCGTTTTAAAGAAAGATGGGGCTACAGACATAATTGTGTAGAAATTTCTAAAAAATACTCGTAGCGATTTAAAATATAAGGTTATAGAAATTCAATGAAATGATGTAAACAAATCTTCAATTCTATGTTGATGAAAAAAATGTGAAATAAGCATAATCGTTAATTTAAGGAAAAATTTTACTGTATCAATGAAATGTTACATCAATTTAATGTAGTACTATTGATTAAACTGATACTGATGATCAAATATGTCTTCAATGCACTGTACAATTTTTTTCTATTAATTCTATCCCTAATGGCCAACTTCTAGACAACGCTCCAACATTCTTAAATTCGTAGGTGTGGACCCTAAAGTTGCATCTCAGAAATGTCGTAAATTTTTCTGTGACGAGCAACAAACAGGGTGGATATTATCTGCACTATTTTTGGGAAATCAGTGAGTGTAAAACAAGAAAGCGCACATCTCACTGATTGTGAGAAGCTCTCCTCAATCCCTTCATGGGATGTTATGGGACACCATTTTTATTTTTTTTTTATTTTTGGGAAAGTAATAACCCAGATTTTTGGTTTTGAAACCAACAACACGACTGATTTTTGGAAAACGATGTTTTTTCTCTACGAGTAGGATAAAGTAAAAGTCCCGCTCCTAGGTATTATGTAAATCGCAGGACTGCTACCCGTATCCATGTACATAGATATACGTGTCTTTATAATACGCCTGGTAGAAAACAGCTAAAACTAATCTAGGCTGTTTAGCTATATTTGTAAAAATCTCACAAAATCGGTTGAGACAACCGACTCCGACGAAACAAGATTTGGAGGTTGTCAGAAAAGAATTTAGATTTAGATCATAACTGAATTTTGCTGTTGACACAACCATAATTTCGGTTTTCACCACCGAGTCAAAAATGTTATGAGGTTGTGACAAGTGATGAATTAGGTTGCCACAACTGAAATATTTTTTTATAAACGAGGTTGTCCCTACCGAATTTGTTTTTTTGAATTTGTCTCGCATTTAAATATAAATAAATTTTGGGCAAAAACGTACTTATTAAATGTTGTAACACTGCATGCATGTGACTATGTGACTTGTACTAAGACGGTAAAGGGCCTAATCCAGAGCAAAAATTCTGTGAAGGACGCGAAATTCGGTCTAACTTGCATATGAAACAGATAAGATACCATTGAAATGGTGTAACAATTTCCCCTTATTTGATACGAGTTGGCATTTTCGATTAGATCTTAGGCAGACGTGGGTCTCAAAACATAAAAATTGGACTAACTAAGTTCATTTGTGTTGCTGCACTTACCTCTTACAGCATGGGTCAGATTTTTTGTCAATTTATTGCCCTATGGTAATCTTTACCACACTTTCCAAATATTATCTAAAGGCCATTGAATTCTGCGTTTTTTTTTCACCGTATTTCATTTACACCCCAGAGTGAATATCAACAATTGGATTTTTATCCACCAAATGAATGATTCTTTTTTAATTGTAACGTTCAGTCAAAATCAAAATTCGGTTCGAAATACATATACGAACTTCAAATGACAATAATGATAAATAACTTACTTGTGTCAACCTAATTAGAAATGAGTTTGGTTGTCGGAAACGAATCATTAATTTCGGTTGTTGTAACCGAATTAAATACAATTTCGGTTGCGGTAATATAATTCTTGAGAAATTCGGCGTCAAAATAATTGGAATCAAAATAATCATAAATTTGTAGTTTTTCCAATCGAATTTTAGTTGTAACAAATGACTTCAGTTGTGGCAGCATCAATTCAGTTGTGACAAACGCATTTTTAGTTGCTACAGTCTCTCTTCAAATAGAGAGTTCTCTAAGTGAAGCGTAGTATCAGAATTTAATTAGCTGGTAAGATATTATGAACTAGTAAGATATTATGAACTTTCTGGAATATAAATTCTACAGAGATCACTTTTATGGCCAAAACACCACAATCGTTGAGAGTTATACTATTGAAGAGTTCAAAACCAAGAACAAGTTAATTTTTTTTAAAGACACTATAAACCTTTTACTTTATATCGTTTAATACTTCAGTGGTTTGGAAGGGTACCACAAAAAAAGCCAAACAAATCAAAAACTTCTGAAAAAAGTTTAAAGCTAAATGACATTTTTCCCCCCTAAACTTAGTGAAAAAGACAAGTCAAGCAGGTGAAAAAACTAAATTGGTAATATTGATTTCACTGTTAAAAGATAATTGAGAAAATAAGAAAAACAGATTTTAAAATCAGATGTTACGAACATATTACTATTACGTCAAAGTAACACGTTATTTTTTTTTTTTTTGGATTAGTTAAGTCCCAAAGTAAAATATAATGTCTTCGCATTACCTCCTAGGGAGAGATAAGGAAGAGCTGTTCAAAATCTGTGAACTGTGTTTTAGGCTCACTAATTTGGGCCTAAAGTTTTACACCGGTTCCGAACGGTTTATTTTTAATGACCAGTTTTTAAGTGGGTAGTTATCAATCGGATTATTTAATCGTAACTGAGATTTAACTGCAGGTTAACTTAGCATTTAGTTTGCCAATGGTGAGTAAATGTAAACCGTCACCTTCCGGCATGTGAAGAAAATCGAATACGATTTGACTATGTAACTGCTAATATTGGAGAACAAATATTTTAGACATATGTACATTATCTAATGGCAGGAAAAGAGGAATAAATTAATTGATGCCCTTTAGTTACAAAAAAATACATCATTATTATGTCAAATCGTATTCGATTTAAATCGATCTATTTCCATCAGATACCGGATAGATAACGATTATGTGAAAAACATGTGTTTTGGGCCAAATACCAAAACAACAAAGAAAAACAACCCAAATGGAATTATGTAACATTTTAACAAAAATGTAAAAAACTATGTACAAACTATTGAAAAAAGTATCATGCATTTAACGATCTAGGATCAAAGTATGTACAAATATTCAAAACAGAAGCATGCACTTTATGCAGTCTAACATTTCTCATTTTGACAATCAGCAATGTGATTGTAAAAAACATATGTTTCTAACTACAAATTAACCCACCAACATTGGGTGGTTAAATCATAGTTAACCACTGCCTGAAAAACACAATTCGATGTTTAACTACAACTTAACTAAGAAACGAAGATAACCACTGACCATAAGACAAACTTCCATGGCTAATTACTCGATAGTTTCGACATCACTGGCATGTTCAAAAACATGAGCTGGATAAGGTTAGCTGAAATGTAAAACAACGTAACTAAAATTTAATTTTTTTTTTTACAGGAGAAGAAAATCTGGTAGGGAATATAGTTTTGGCAACCATCTTACCTAAGGAAGGATCGTACTTCGAATTGAAAATATGCTTGCCAAAATTGTATTCTTGCCATTGATAAATGTTTAGTTTTAATTACATTGACTTTCATTTTAGCTAACGATATATTAGATGGCCCAACTAATCAAATATAGTAATATAGTAATAATTAAAGTAATTTTGTAATACAAATTTTTCTATACTCCGACTCGATTCTGGTTCCACAAATATATCAATCCACTTTTGTTCTCCACTATTTGTTAAGGGTATGTAATGGTTTTAAGCTGTGCACATTGATTTGTATAATCGTATTGTTAATTTATGCAGAGCTTTTTGACTGTGCATTAATTATAATTCGCATTCGTCAGTTGTTAGTTAACCGGCAAACTTGGAGTTACCATACACATGTTTCTAAGCTTTCCTTAAGTTCACTTAGTCATGGAATACCTGTTTTTATGATACTTATTTAATCCGGGCGTGTATAAATGTATATGAACAGAAATCAAAGTGGTGATTGAATAAAAACGACTGAACAATTGAATAAATTGACTTGGAACTTAAAAGAATTATTTTATTCTTTATTTAATACTCGTCCTCGGGTCCGAATTCTGGATTCCGACAAAAGGAAAGAAAACTCATTGCACAGTTTTGGCTACATACTTATACAATTTTCATATATTACTAATCAACAAAAGGTATAGGTGGTTGAAAAGTGGAACTTAATTTCCGCCAATTTTATAATTTTCGGGTTTTTTGCCTGCAATTATCTACGGTGTGGTATATTCCAAGTTATTGACGTCTTAACGAAAAAGTGGTACGATGTTTTTAAAAGTCGAGAGAAATAGAGTAAATTTTCCCAAATAAACAGTATTTCGCCGACGTCACTCGAAACCAGTGCATTGCAGTGTATGTACTAAATGCCTTCTTAGTTATCTTCGCCACGTCTGGAAGTCTGGGAGAAATTTAAAATTTCAAAAAAATTATATACTTGTAAACGGTTTTAAAATTAGCATAGTCGATAACTTTTTATCAGGATGATGAAATTGATAAAAATATTGCCAACCAGTTTTGAAAGTTGATAGTGATGCGATTAATATCGATTGCAATCTTATTTGGTGTCAAGAAGGGCGCACATTGGTTCCAAATAGTTTTTTTGCGGACAAAATTCTCATTTATTAACCTATTTATTAACCTGATTTATTAACCTATTAACTGGCTATTATCTCATGAGCCTATTTTAAAAAGATGTTTTTATCAGCTGTAGAGATCAAGTCAAAGTTGGTGAAAAATTAATATATTTCCGTACAGTCTACAATACTAGTATAATTTTGAAAAAAGACTTTTAGACTTTATAGCTTGAAAGGAAACAAAGTCGACAAAGTCCTTGCCAAACGATGTTTTTATTAAAAACTCGCTACAGCCCTCATTTAATATTAGGTAATTTGGCGTATGTTTTTTGCGTTTTAGAAAAAAAATTTTTTTTTTCAAATTAAAATGTAGCTAATTTCTTGTTAACGTAATTTTTGTTTAAAACACTCTACTGTGTGCATTTCTCTACCGTTTCAAAATGTTATTCTAGGATTATACTCTGTAACAAATTTATTAAAATAAATGAATGGGAAACTACCCATTACAACCCCTGAAGAGACTGGGGAGAGTTTCCCAGAATCAGTGATCTGTGCGCTATCTAATTTTACACTCACTGATTGGAACTTACACCGATTCCGAATGTTTGTGTGGGAAGCTTTTTCATGGCTAATTACACGATAATGTCGACGTCAGAGCAGGGATCGAATCCACGTTCTCATGTACAAGAGCAGTGTACATTACCACGCACTACCTACACTTATCACTGTTGCCATGAATAAGATGTAAAAGAAATCGCACGGCCAAAATTATTGGGCAGAAATAAATTTGTCTGGGATTTGTGTGACTTTTAGTACACGCTGAAAAAACGGCGCTAGCAACATATTGCACGAACCACGCATACGTTTGCAAGCATTGTTTTCATGAATTAAAGATCTGCTGCTTTTTTTCTTCTTCGTTGTATGTCCCGTTTTTGTTATCCGCAGTTTTTAACAAACAATGCCATATATGGGCCACTCACAAAACATATACAAGATGGGGCAAAGTTAATCACCGTATCGGAAGATTTTATAATTTTTACAAATGGCGTGGTACGTCAATCATATTTGACATTTGTGAACAAAACAGCTGCAGTATACAAACAGACAAGCAATGGAGCGATATAGCAAGAGCGTAGAATAATTGTGCCGATGTTTTGACCAATAATCGGTTTTCCTAATCGTGTCGCGCCAACTGGGCAAGCAATCCAGGGCATAGCTGTTGGACTCGAACAGGCTGGAACCACACGAGACCTTGCAATGCGTGGCTGCCACCGAACTGGCCGTTAGGCCGATAATAGAAATTGTATGAGCGGGGTTTGGTGAACACAATGGATATTGTAAAGGAATTCTTTCCTGGTCTCGTAATCTCCCGTTTTGGCGATGTGGCATGGCCAGCAAGATCGCCCGATTTAGCGATCTCAGACTTCTTACCCTAGGGCTAATTGAAGTCGGAGGTTTATGCCAACAAGCTTCAGACAATCGCCAACAGTAAGAAGAATAATCGACAGGAATACGAACAGTTACCACCGGAAATCTTGCGGAAACGGTCACAAATGTGTATCAACACTGGCGGTAGCCACATGACGGTTATCATCTTTTCCACTTATCAGGAAAAAATTGTAAAGGTTGAAATAAAGATTTCCATCATTCAAAATCATTTTTTTTTATTTAGTAACAAAATTATTCAAAAACAAAATTGGATGATTAACTACAATTATAACATTTACTATTGAACAGCAAACACAATGTGTTTGGACCCAAGTGTCTTTATATTTGCATCCAAACAACAACAGAAATACAGTTTTCAGCTTGTGCTATTATGCATGAGTTACCGAATGGATTATATCGTCGTAGTGTTGTATTTCTCCTTGCAGCTTCTTAATCAACATTCAACTTTTGGAAATCATTTGAATTATAAATTTACGTTTTTCTCACTAAATTTTAAATGCTGTTTTAATTTGTATTTTTTTTTTGAATCTAAGTGAGAATGACTAAGTGTTTTGTTTACAACCACTTTGACGCTTTTCAAAATGTTGTTGTTTTTTTTTTAATTTTTCTCCCGACTTGAATTAGTTCAATGGAGCAGCTAATCAGGGTCAAGCACACTTGACTAAACTTTACGCCCAATTCGGTGGCAGTCTTAATGGTGATTATGATGATGTTGACGATGATGAGAACGACAACACCAACTATGTGGATTATATTGGCTTTATGCTTCAGCTGCTGATGAACTGAACCCAATGGTCCATGACGCAGACTAGCAGGGCGAGGGCCACCAAACCCATGGTTAGATAGATGGCAGGATGCTATTGACTTGTTTGCTTTATGAACTCTCAACATAAGTTTTTCATTAATTACATGACAACAAAGTCCAAGTAAATATGTACATACATATGTATGTATGTATGTAGTGGAGTATATTGCCACTTTTGAATAAACTTCAAGACGGTTTCCTTGCCCCCGTAATTAATTACGCTTATGGCAGTCAGCAACAACAACACATGTTACGTTATAGATTACTACTGTCGTTTTCGTTAAATACGCATTACGAATTATTAATTGGCTTCGTCGCTTCTATTCCATTTAAAATGAACTCGAACACAGCAAGAAACACCGCTCACGCACTACTGAATTCCACGTGCTGGCGATATGATATCTTGTGTTTGGTTGTGTCCACAGACCGGCCCAGCCGACACAGTCAAGTCTACAAGTACAAATATTTCTGGTCTTTATTAAGTGAAAGTATTTCTACTGTTTTTCGCTTGGATTTTTTTGTTTGCTAATGTGACAACAAAGTGCTGGGCACACGTTTGTGAAAAATGTGCGAAACATTCATTCATTCATGGCAGTTGTAACATGAGAGTTGCTGCCCCTTCCTATCCTCCATTCGTTTATGAAATGTAGACGTACAGTGGTTTAAAAGTCGAAAATACAGTGGTAGTGACCGATTTTGAATATTTTGTTGATGATTACTTTACGCACAAAAGCTGTAATTCAAATTTTAAATTCCACGATTTCGACTCAAAGTGGCCAACCTGTGATTTCACTGAGTTTAAAAGAAAAATCTGCAACATTTTTTAAATAGAATTGCAAAATACTTCATTAATTCTGTGAAGTGTGTATGTAAATTTTTTGATGAAGGATTTTATCATATATACGCAACAATACTTTGATTAATCGACTAATCGCTCATCCCTAGTTATTACTGTTTTATATCCAATCATATTCAAAATATAAGTTATGGTACATGGAATATAGGGAGAGTTAAAAATAATGTTCGAACATAAAGTACAGGGTGGCTCTAAATCAACGTTGTGGTTTCAATTCTTAATAACATTTTTATTTTTTTTAAACTTTATTTCAGTATTTTGTAAAGATGACTTGGGAAATTTAAAATGGAGCAATACATAATCCAACAACGATCCAACAACTTTACTTTTAATATCATCGGTCCATTGTTTTGACTCAGCGTGCATATCGACGATATTTTAATGTTCAGATTGAGCTCTCAGAGCCAACAATAACACGTCGGGTTTCAAATTTTCGACACGGCGCAGTAAGGAAACCAAGAGCTGTTCTTCAACGACAATTACATCCCCTTAAGTTCAGTGTTTGATGCGGTGTATCGTCCGAAAGGCTCATTGGCCCGTATTTCTTACAAAATTAAGACGGGTTCGCCGTTACTGTCAATGGTGGCCAATTTCGGGCGACTCTTATGGTTCCAACAGGATGGAGCCACAGCGCATACTGCCTGATACTCAATGGATTTCAATTGTTCTCCCCGTTCACTTGATTTAACCGCCTCTGACTGTTTCCTTTGGGGGTATTTACAACAAATAGTATACGTTAATAAAACACAACATTCGCAGTGAAATTGACGCCATAACACCTGAAATTTTATGAAATGGTTTTCGAAATAACATGAATATGCGAAGCAGAAAATGGCCACCACTTGCGAGATATAATTTTTAATAATTAAACCAAAAATATTCACCATTAAGATATTGTACTTTAAAAGAAATATATATAATAATTATCTCTTAAATAATCAACTTATAAAGAATTCAACCACAACGTGCATTTTGAGCCACCCTGTGCTCTGTCATTAAAAGAATAACATCTTGTTTAGAATTTTTGCTTTTTGCTCGCACCTTACACACACAAATAAATACTTTTGACATTTTAATCGAAAATCACTGATTAAAGTAAAAAAAGTCATTGAATTTTCTGTGATGACGATTTTTTTCATTATTAATATGAAAATTGTAAGCGAATAATATTTTTTTTCAGTCAATAATGAAATTTATGGAATCAATAAAAAGAGTTGTTGGTTTTAATTTTATATTCAATACAATATGTTATTCGTTTGATAAAAAACTATTGAAAATAAAATAAACAAATGATCAATTCAGTAAATTTCAATACAAATATAATTCAGTTCTATGACTAAATATCAAAATAACGAACAAAATTTAAAAAAATGTTTTTTTTTTACTTTTGTGAGTTTTTAAATAATGCATCCTCATGATTCCTGGTAAACTGTTTACCTACTTTAGAATTAGCCACATATCGTCGTCAGCAGTTGTTTGGCATGATGCTGTTGAAAAATGCACGAAACTAAATGCGAACAGAAACTCAACCGCATTGAGAATTCTTTAATATACAAATGTTCTAAAAGTATCATAAGCACACAATAAACATCTGATTCCAATATTTCCTTTACTTTGTTTCAAATATTTTCTTTATTGAAAATGGAAATGTATTCACAAATTTATTGTTCAACTGCAATTTATTAAGTGTTATTTTCCATGATTTTAATATTGATGGACATAGTATTTGAACTCAATACCGAAAGGTTATTGATTTGACCGTTTGTTTTCAACAAACGGGTTTGTTGAATTTTTTTCATCTACTTTTTAAAAGCCCACAAGTTTTGTATTGTTTTAAATTATATGACTACGGGAAAGTAATTAACGAAATCATGAATTACTACTTTATAAACAGTGAGTTTTTCACTATTCCCCAATAAAGAAATTGCAATTAAACCAAACTTTCATGAAATGTTTTTCTAATATTTTAATCTTGCAGGACTAACAAATATTTTAGCACAAAATACATTTAAATTAAAAATAAATAAAACTAATAAACAATCGCAGATCCGAATTAAGCATGAATAATACCATTTTTATATATTAAACTATTTAAAAACCTCCGGTAAAAATCAGTCGTTAAAATTTTTCAGAGTTTCCAAACTAAAGCTTTAACCACAATTGTCGATGAACCGTGGTTTGTATGTATCTGACGAAATCAGATTTGAATATTCTCGGCATTAAAGATGAGATAAAACAGTTTAGCGACAGATATTTACAACGGCTGAGGAGACCATGAAAATCCATTGACTACAGTCTAATTAGATGAGCTACCATTCCGGCAGTAAATCCGAGTCATTACTATTTCAAATCACATTTGTAATATGAACTAATTTAAGCGCAATATAGCTATATAAATACTGTCGTTATTACGGACCTTGTAACAATAGAGTGTATTTTCAAAGCTTAATTTTTAAAAACTTGTAGTTCTGATCAGCTCTGACGTTTTCAGATATATACTCATATATTTTGAACGGAGTAAAAAATCTAACAATTTTTAAATTAGGTTAAACAACCGACAATGCTGTATGATATTTTTCGAGCTGAAAAACATTTCATATGTAGCTGTGAGCTCTTGACATTTGCAGCATTTGCAGCATTTACAGTATCGTATAAATTTCCTATATCGCGCGTCCATGTTCGTTATTAATTTACATTCAAATATATCGTCCGAAAAATAAATTAATTAAATTGAACATTGATTGGGTTCCTCAAAGTGAGAGAGCATACCGAAATAATAATAAAGATTGAAGAAGAGAGAGATTGAGATTGATAAGATTGAAGATTCAAAACAAAAATTATCTTTTTTTTCAAAATTGGTTACTAAAGGGTGTCTCAGTAAGAATGCATTTTGTCATTTTAAATTGAAAGCACGTATTTTTGAGATAGTTCTGATTTTTTTAATGGATTGTAAAAAATACATGTTCCGATTAAGTATTGAATAAAATGTCCGTCAATTGGCCCCCATGGCTCTGATGACAGGCCATTACTTTTTTCATGACTTTTTCACAGAGATGTGGCTGAATCTTATCGATGACGCGTTGGATCTTGGATTTGAGCTTAGGAATTGTTTCGGGTTTATTCACATAAACTCAAGATTTCACAAAACCCCAAAGAAGGAAATCGCGCGGAGTTAAATCGCATGAACTTTGTGGCAAGTTGACATCAGAATTTCTTTCTTCAGATAATTTCTGCAATAAATTGATTGTTTCATGCGCGATGTGGCAGGTGGCGCCGTCCTGCTGAAACCACATGTCGTCCAGATCCATGCCGTCCAGTTGAGGCCACAAGAACTCTGTTATCATGTTCCTGTAACGAATGCCGTTCACAGTCATTGCACTTTCGGGCTCATCTTCAAAAAAAGCAAGGCCCAATCAAGCCGCCTGACCAAAATCCTCACTAGACAATTCCTCGTTGTGAGTGCATTTATTGTTTGCATGCGGATTTTCTGAGCCCCAAATTCGAAAATTATGTGTATTCACGAAGCCATTCAGATGGAAATGAGCTTCATGAGAGAAGATGACTTTTTTTTTGTTTGGAAAAATTGCCATTGATTTAATTTTGCTCCATTATCAATTGAACGAATTGCGGGCGATTTCCATGGTTTGCTGGTTTAAGCTCCTGAGTAACCTGAAGTTTGTTCGCATGAAGGTGGATGCCTTTTGTCAAAATTCGTGAAATTTGAAGATGTTGAGAACGATGTTGAATTGATGTTTTCGGTATTTCAGTGACATTTTCGTTTACAGCAGCAATGTTTTCAATAGACCGACCGGTAAGTTGACGCACGGGAGTCTTACTGTCAATACCCGACAAAGTTTCTTCAAATTTTTATACCACTCTGAATGGTTGATACATTAGGGGCACTTTCTCGACTGAAAATTCTTCGAAGTTTGCGAGCGGTCTCAGTATAACTTTCCAAATTTTTATAATACGTTTTCACAATTATAACGCGTTGTTCTTTCGTAAAGGGCTCCATTTCTGATAATTGGAATAAACATAGTATGTAACAGCTGCCAAATTTTAGAGTTGCCACTGGCACAAAAAAAAACTTACACTAAATTTAAAAAGTGCAATCTTATCCTTTATTTATAGACGCCACCCTTTGGCTTCATATCTAATAACTAAAAACTTTTTTAAAATAGGCCTCGAGGAATCTATTACCTTTTATGTGAAGTCTACGCTGTATTTTTTTGCTTTGAAATCGGTTAATACAAATTTGTCCACACAAATTCCATTTGAACCACTGTACCGCGAATCGTTCTATTTGCACTGACAGTCTAACATGACCTTAAAAGGCATGTGCATTTTATGATGACGAAAGTTCATCGATTAAAGTCTTTAGGCATTTGAGGATGATTCCACTAATCTGAGCACTGGGCTATGCATTGGGTTAAAGTAAAGCTGGCTCATAAACTGATTTGGCGGTTTAACGATTCTACTAAGGGGGGAAAATGAAAAGGCTAAATACAGTTACAAACTAATTTTAAGGTCAATTAATTAAATACAGTTACAAACTAATTTTAAGGTCAATTAATTAACAGTCTGCAATCAAAATAATAGTAGTGCCCACACCACAAATTAAAATCTTGGAAAATATATGAATTGATTTTAATAAATATATAAAAGCGTTCAAAAATTTACACCAGGGGGCAAATCACCGCATACGAAATCGAGTACTTTGCCATCGAAATGAAGTTAACGTGGATCACGGCAATCGTTATCGTAACGCAACTACTCGAAGTGACACTCGATTAGTAATCCGTTATCTTAAACAAACAAACACTAGCGAAAGCGAAACAGGAAGAAAATAAGTTGATAAAAATTTAATTAAATTTCTGATATTTTTGCAAAATAATTGCAATATTGCACATGGTACTTTGCGCTAATCCAAGTAGAAAATAATTCCCTGCATTGTGTTCAAAACTGGCACCGGCCAAAAAGGTCAACGTTGCGGGCGGTACCGACGCCGACATATGAGCAGAAATGCTTATTTCGGATAGAACATATTTAAAAGCTTCTTTCGACAGTCGAAAACGTCTTTTAAATCTAAATCTATGGTAAACATATTTTCATACTTTAAAGAGCACAACTTACTCAACTTTTGGCAATGAAAAAGGATTGCTTTTGTCACGAATACTTATAGCCTGTTTCTCTATCTCAAACGAAAGGCTAAGCGAAAGAAAATCAGTTACTCTCATTCGACTCAAATTGGGTTTCTCTACATCGAAATTTTCGTTCGACTGACTCCATGTTTGTTCGGAAGTGACAGCACCTTCGAAATAGAGAAACCAAAATTTGTACTGAATAGTTTTGTTTTCATTCGACTTGAAATGACAAGATTGTGGAACCCAAATCATTTTTCTTTGGTCTAGAACACGAACGAAAGCTTTCGTTCGAGATAGAGAAATGTGCTATTATTCTAATAATAGCAATATTGGACTCATCCTCCGATTTAGAAGATGCCAACAAAAAATATTTGGATCCATTTTAATGAAAAGTTTTCTGTATTTTCACAACAATCTTCACATTTTAACACGATTTTGTATATTTTGTTTTCGTTGTCAGTTTTGTGTTTCTTATTGCCAAATGCAAAAAGTATGTACAAGTAGAGAAGAAAAAACCGGCACAATTTGGCAACCCTAGTAGAAGAGAACCAAAAAAAGTCGACGCGATTCACTGAACCGCATTTCTTTCGCGTCATAACTTGATTATTTCATACTTTTCACATACTTTGTGTAATTTTATTCAAACATGATTGGAATTTCTACAGTTATATACTATAATATCATCAAAAAACTGCTCGTGTATTGAAATATTCAATGAAGAGAGTAAGAGAGCTTGTTGTTAGCTTTCCATTCCATGAGTAAATTTTCATCTCTATTTAAAATTCCATACTCTTTGCCAAATGTTTACAGAAATGTAAAAAATATGTAGTAGTAAGCGGCATTACAAATTACGATCGACTAACGTGATTAGGAACACAATAGCTAGTAGCTAGTATCGCGACAGAGCACCATTAACTGTGATTGCCATTCCAGCCGCATTGTCGAAGAAAACTGGGCCGTTGAAGGCCTCAGCTCAAAACTTGCACCAAACAGTGCCACGTTTTTGATGCATTTATTTCTCAAGAATCACTCTTGTATTTTCTGAACCCAAAATACAACAATTTTGTTAATTATCTAAGCCATCAAGATGACAATCGCTGAAGATGATTTTGTACGAAATACCTTCAATATTTAAGGTTATCCGGTTCCAGATCGTATTTTTTCCATTAAAAATGATTTTTAATACAAAAAGTTTACACCAGAAGAAGAAAAAATGATCTTGAACCGGATAATGATTGAAACTTTAAACATTTAAAGATCGATAAAATATAAAGACACCTTCATTATTTTTAAAATATTTGTCAGCAATGAAAATCTATTGTTTTTTTTTTTTTTAATTAAGGGTTCCATTTTTAATAACCCTGAACTTGCAGCTGTCACGCTGTCTTCTTTTCTCCAACAACCACACTGTACCGCACACACCGCTCGAAATTCATATCCTGTGTGAATTTTCGGACAACCTTTATAATTATATGTCTCAGTAATATATTTATGAACAAAGGAGTATAAATTTGAAGCATTTCTGTAAATTGATTGAATGTTTTTAAACATCCATTACAAATGGGCAGTCAAACTAATAGAAGCGTCGAACATTTCTCTCTGATAGATACGAACAAAATGTTTTTCATTCATATATTTTCTCCCTTTTAGGTTTCAGTTGCGTGCATTGAGTTCACCGGAATTTGACATCTGTCATCAGGTGTTATCCTTCAATCATCACCTACAGCTCTTCAAAGCTGGGAATTATTGGTGGGTTGATAATTAACCACTGCCTTCTAAAGGCAAATTCTCAATTGTATTCAGGTCTGCTGATTGAGGGAGCGATACCAGGACATACATTTTGTTAGTCTGACTAATTGTTTCGAGGCTAATTGTGGTGCTGAAATACTCAAATCATTTGTATTTTTTTCTTCTGCAGTAATTTGATCTAGAGGTGCAGATTCTGGATTTCCTGTATGCAGTTAGTGTTGTGAAACTCCATGGCATAAATATTTCGCCTACAATACAGACACTGGACCGTTCATCTTTATTGGTTTCCAGCCTATATATTGTTTGTGTCTTATCCACTGCTTAGAAGGATACTAGCCACCATTGACCGTCATTTTTGACTCATCCGACTATAAGATAGTTCTCAAATTCTCAGTAGGTCACATTAAATGCCTTTTCGAAAACCTTTCCCTTTTACCCACATGATTTATCGTTAGTAATAATGTCTATTTTCGTAGATAAATAAATAATAAATGGTTTCCCATTACATCGCATGAAGGGACAGGGGAGAACTTCTCACAATCACTGAGCTGTGCGCTTTCCAGTTTTCACTCACTGATTGGGACCTACAGTTTTACACCGATTCCGAACGGTATTTTGAGAAGCTTTTTCATGGCTATATACTCGATAGTGTCGCCGTCACTATGCGAGGTGACCGCCGCCGAAAGAAATTTTAAGGTGGTCAGAGCGGGGTTCGAACCCCGGATCTCATGTACAAGAGCCGCGCACACTACCATTGCACCAACGACGGCAATTCGTAGATAGGGGCTATAATTGTAGTATTTGGGATCCTTCTATGGACGACTAGAAACTTTTAAATTTGACTTATATCAGGGGAAAAGTAACAGAGTGTTAGCCGTAACCGAAGATAGATGTAATCAAATTCGAATTAGAAGTTGTCACAACCGCAGTATAGGTTGGAACAACCACAGTACAGGTTGTCACAACTAAAAAGAAAAAAAGTTGTTAAAGCTATTAAAAAACATCTTATTCGTATTGAGTAGCAGCTGTATTATTAATTTGAACGCAGCTGTACATAGACCTTAAATTTCCTACGTTCATTTCTATGGCTTCTGCCTGCTCTCTATGTGAACATTAACCACTGTGCGTCTTCTAAAAAAACGTTTCCATTACAAATGTTTTCAAAATCCATTGGAATATTAATATTACAATTTTTATGTATAATTATTTAGATACTTGTGTTTGAATTATTGTGGCCGGTCAAAGGTATTACGGAATCCCCTCTCTAATTATAACAAATAAATTGAGAGTCTAACAAGAAAAACAAATATTAGAAAACCGCTATCAATGCAATGCAATCCCTATACTATAGCAGTACAGAACCACCGCAATCCACATCCACCGATATCCGAGAATTGAATTTACATCACAATCGCATTTCTGCTTCGTAACTTTGCGTCCCTCTTTCATTTGCGACGGTGGGGAACACAGATGGGGGTTTGTATACAATCATTTCATTTCAAATACAATACAAAAGTCCGGAATCGTAGATGATGTTTTGCGTAGGTTTTCTCAGACAAAACATGGAATTCAATGAGTTGCGGCTGCTAGTTGGTTGGTGTGTGGTTTTTATGACGGACGGACGATGCGTCTCATGCCGGTTTGTTCATTTTCGTTTTAAAGTATTTTTCTCAAAACACACAATACAAATCAATGTAAAAGGAATAAAGAAAAACAAACAAGATAGAAGAAGGACAGAACCACATGAGTTACATTATCGTCATTTCAAATGTTTGTTTTATTTTCTAATGTTTTTTGTATTCCCTAAAAAAGGCTCCCCGATTTAAGTTTTAGAAAAGCTTAAAGGTATTAAAAACCAATTAATCTTGGTAAAAGTTGTGTAAACATTTAACCTCCTGCCATTCTTCGAATTCCTTGCGAAACCAATTTATCACTGAGTAACCTTATCCCAACATAAGTTGTTATCCAGCGTCATCTATATGAGGGGATATTTTTTTTTGTCGAATGTCGTCCTGTTTTTCCAAATATCTACATTCATAGTATATCAACAAATAACGTGATCAATTTTTGTAGTCAATAAATGTTTCACATTTATAATAAAGAGAAATATATCATTTACTCTGGCAGGGAAACGACTTGAAATTAATGTGTCCTTTGTAAATAGAACAAACAGTTTATGTTTCTTTTTTTCGGAAAATTAATCAATCGACCCTCCAATTTCTTACAATAAAACGCCTCGTCATAATGTGGCAAAGAACTTGTATCGTATTTACACAACGTGCGTGAAAGTGACGAAATTATGGGCGGGAAGCATGAACTCTCATTTTTCAGAAACAACAATTAAATGTGAATAAATTTTGTTCACGTTTTTCCTAATTCTCTTACACATCCAGATATAATTTAATACGAGCGCCTGGTATTTATCCTATTTAATAATAGGAGTGTTTTTTTATTCCCTGCTAAGCGATTTTAAGCGACTAATATTATTTTGCGACAAATTCACATTGGAATCGATTTTTTTTAGACCGACCTACACGTCGTGTCAATGAAATTACTAAAAATTTGAAAAATAACTACGTAAATGAAATTTAATTGAGTTTCTTTATTAGGTACAACAGAAAGGCAATAAAAATACACTTCTTTCACAGTCCCAAAACAGATTTTAACATGTTGGTAGTCATTCATTTCTTTAAAAAATGTAACTGTTTATGGAAACAACAAACAAATTTAAAAAAGTATATGTAAAGGCAAAAAATAAATAAATTTGAATGATTCTCTGGTATAAGAAGTGTGATAGAAAGAAGTTCGAAGGAAAAAGGATGAACAAAAATTAGGATTGAAGAAATACACTGGTACCCATAGAGGAATTTAGGGTAGAGTAATTTATTCTCTCATCTGACGTTTCATTTCACACTTTTCGTCGAAGGTTTTCGAAGAAAATTAACTTACAGCAAGTGGAGTTACAAGAACTGTTGACTTAACTTCTTCATTTCGTTTTCGTGTAGAACTGTGAAATTTAAATGTATTTTGCACTGTTTTGTTGACTTTTATCGTTGGTATACATTTGTATTGTATTTAACACAACTATTTTTCCACAAAAACACGAAATGCGCTTGTTGTTGCTTTGTTGGACGTTGTGTACTATTGCCTCTATTTGGTATTATTGAACCCATGCTTTCCACCATCCAATGTTCACTTGCAACCATATCTATGACGTTAAAAATATTAAGAGAATAAAATACTCTAACCTTATTTTCTCTATCCTACTACTACCTCGAAGTTGTCAATTGTTTTAGTGACAGCGTTAGCGTGGAATGTCTAGGGTCTTAAAGGTAGGTAGGGTTATTAAATCAACTGCACACTATTTTTCTATTTGAGTCGTCATAGTTTGAACAAATTAATTTTATGTAAGAACAAGTTAAAAAAAATTTTTCACGCAGAAACTATTTATTTTTATTAATTTAAATAAAACACGAATTATTTTATTTTAGGTTTGATGTTTCATTTCAACCATATTGTTTTAAGTGTTTTCGACTACTAACTTTACAATGTTTCTCATTGTCGCGGGCCACCAAATCCATAAACATAGAACGACAGTTCATGTGAATAGAGAATGTAAAAGAAATAGCAACAACAATACAACGGCTGAGTGATCAACTGAAGCAAACGGCTTCGTCATCGCTGTTGTTGTTGTTGTTGATATATTCTTTTGCATCCCAGGAAGCATTTTCTATCGCTGTAGTATCTAAATCGATTCTACTAGTAGTTGGAAATTATCGCATGCGATATTGCTTTCGTACCGAAATAGCTCCCACCTTCGGGAAGAAACGTGCCACTATTGTAATACTTTCGAAAAGTATCTATAAAGTGTCTGCACTTTCTATCGCCAAAGTATCCAAATCGTTTCTGCTAGCAGTTAATTATCATCGAAGATTATATCGCTTTCTTATCGAAATAGTTTCTTCCTTCGGGAAGATATGTAGGACTTCTGTAACTCTTTATTACACTTTATATTGTTTTTAATCCTAATAATTTTTTTTATTTACATGATATAAATTTTTGTTAGATCAACGCACAATTCAAAGACAAACTGATCGTTTTCAACTGCTTTTGATTCTTTAGTTTTAGTTTCAAGGGCAAACTAACTGTCAAGTTTGACGCAGTCTATTTTGTACATGATTGGAAGACAAGCATTCGATAATAATGTATTTTGTTCTTGACATCTGATTGCTATCGGAAAATCATCTAAAAAGAAGTGTCGCAGAAGTTAAGTTAAGAAGAGGAAGTGAGAAATTACTTCCAAATGCTTGCTGGTATCGATCATATAAACAAGAAACAACAACATACATACATACGCGACAAAACATAATGAGCAAAACCAATATTTATGTTCTTGTTGCGGCAAAATATTAGAAACTAATATTAGTGTGGCCCGCAATTTCAATATTTCACAAATTTAACAACAATCAAAAATACAAATATAATTGGATGATCGATGTAGGGCGATCTCACCCAACAAACATCTGTTTCGCGAGTGATCTTACTGTATGCATATTCTACCATGTTCCATCTTTTGACCACATCTTTGGGACGTAGAACATTGACTTGTAAGTAAATATTCAGAAATTCAAAATCATTGTAGCTCATTTACCTACAATTTGAAAATCATTGTATTTCTATCAGTTAGTTTATGACCAATTTTGACCATGATTTTTTTCGTGTGAAAAAGGACGCGTTATCATTTAATGTATCTTAGAAGAGAATTAAATCTCTGATTTGTTAAAAATTATCTATTAATTTAGTACCAGTACAGTACATTTGAATAAGTTTTATTTATTTGTGGTGTAGGACTTTGAGCCGGAGACTGAGTTGGGGTCGAAGTTCAGAAGTTGAAAATTGGGGAGTTGGAGTCGGAGATTTCAACATTTTAGCAAAATTCCAAACTATTGGTTTCCATTCTATTCTATTCCCTTTTAAATGTCAATACTGTTTAGTGAAATCGTATGTGACTTATGGCCAATTCCACAGTTGAAAGTTTTCCATTTAAATGTAGTTTAAATGCCCGATGCTTGTCCTTTAAATGACATTTAACATGAAAAATGTATGTGAGCTTTTAAATGACGAGTGTGAAACTCGCCCTTAATGTCTCATAAATTGTATGAGATTTTTAATTACCCACCGTTTAACTTTAAAATTTCCCCTGACAAACTCAAATAATAACATATTTTTGTTTTTTAAAATTTCACATCCTTTATAGGCCATTGGCATTACGGAACATATGATTCAAAGCGCTTTGCTCATTTAGTATTTTGAAAGTTGTATGTCTAGCTTTAAATTCATTTACGCCATTTCGTTATCTGGGCCTAAAGACACTGTAGTTGTCCTTGTTGCTGATTGTAACTGTTGTGCTTACCCTAGAAATTCTCGTGTTTATCTTTGGTCAGAAGTTGAAGAGATCGGACCCTCACGTATGTACTATATACTAGCTGGTATACCAAGTCCTGGATATACACACAAATTAAAAGGAACTAGTTCAACAGGTACTACTACATGATTCCGCTTTATTTTATCATTATCCTATGAAATATTCTATGGTAAAGTTTTTATTTTATCGGTTTTATTGAAAACGATATTCGTAGTCACCATATTTGTTTAAAATATAATTGAATCGCTTTTCAATAATGTTTAACTATACAAAATGGTTTCCATTACATCGCGTGAAGGGACTGGAGGAGAGTTTGTCACAATCAGTGAGCTGTGCACTTTCTAGTTTTACTCTCGCTGATTGGTAGCTACTGTTTTCCACCGGTTCCGAACGGTATTCTGAGCACATTTTTTCATGTTTAAATGCTCGATAGTGTCGCCGTCACTAAGCGAAGTGACCGTCGTCTAAATAAATTTAGGGTGGTCAGAGGAGCGTTCGAATCCACGATTTCATGTATAAGAACCACACACTACCATTGCACCACCGACGACAGCATAATATTTACAGTTGTTTAATTAGTCGAACTGATGAAAATAATGATTGATTGTATGATAATACTGAGATAATCTTCTTCACTGTTTCACGTTGTTGATTCATGTTCAATCGCATCGCTCGAGAAGACGTAGCGCATGATAAAACGGGTTTGTTTCTTTATGTTACCGCAGGATACAGCGGCATCCCAAAAGATCACAAAGTTGTGTCGTTACGCAAAAATTGAGTAACAGAGAGCAAAATAGTTTCTCCCTTAACAGCATTGGCGTTTTCGTTTCAAAAAAATAATGTTGCTCTTGTATGAGGCAACTTTTAAAAGTTGTTGCCATCACCCGTTCAAAGTTGTACTTTTTTTAGGATGAGAAAAGAACACAGAAATATTGCATTTTCTCATAGTTGTATTCTTTATTTTGGTTTTTAAGCGTGTTATATTTACCTCGCTAAACTAAAATTTTCGCGTAATTTATATGGATTTAAGCGGAACTTCGTACAAACTGGTCGACAAAGTAACAAAACAATTGGTTATTTCCGTTAAAATAATATTTCGACCACTTCTGTTGAGAAGTTAAGCGATTTTAAATGAAGATGCTTAAAATAGCCTAGCGCCCCCAAGAAATTCAGCCATTTCAAAGGGAAATTTTCTCGGTGAGAGAGCAGAAACTGCAATATTTTTCTAGTTTTTGAGTACAACATTCTCAGATAAGAACACAAAACCTTGAAGTAGGGTTGCAATTTTCTCACAAACGAACACAAAAATACACTTTTAGGACAAAGGGACAAATTGTTGCATTTTTGGAACGAAGATCCGTGTCGCATGTTGCTTTGGTTTGTGTCTAGACTAACGTATTTTGGGAAATTTCTTGTTTAACGGGAAGTTTCTAGGTGGAGCCGGTAACCAATATTTAGTAAATATTGTAGTTTTGAACCCAATAAAAAGTAAATATGGAAAAGCTGAAGTGAAAGAAGTTTAAAAAAAGAAAATTTTCTTAAATAAGTGTATTTTCTTGAAAAAAGTAAATTTTCTCAAAAAAATACCTATAATATTCATATTCTTTACCAAAGTACCTTTTCTTAAAAAAATACCTTGTCTTAAAGAAGTACCTTTGCTTAAAAAAAGGTACACTTTCTTACAAAAAGTACCTTTTCTTAAAAAAAGTATTTTTTTTTTAAATACATAAGTAGCTTTTCTTAAAAAAGTACCTCTCTTTAAAAACGGACCTTTTCGGGAAAATATAAAACATTTTCTTGCAAAAAGGACCTAAAAATATAGATTAAAAAAAATGTTTCTTAAAAAAGTTTATCATTTTACAAAAAGTATATTTTCTTAAAGTTCCATTTAAATTATAGCTTTTTTCAATGGGCGGCTTAGGCGTGTTGGAACTAACTAGTACATAATATATAGCGAAAGGAACTTCGTTCCAACCGGTTGTCCCCTAACACCTCATGTAATTTTTTTTGTCAGGAGCGAAATCACCGTCGTTTCTCTTTTTACTAAACCATCCCAAATTTGTTGTACGTGTATGTTTAGTAAAGTGCCAAACAACCAGCAAACCAAAAAACCAAGTTGAACTAAATTGTTGGCGGCCAAGCCGGCTCATATTTTAAGTCGTTGAATCCGATAAATCGATGGCGACGCCTGATTTAAACTATCCGGCGGGTTAAAATCTCAAAATAAATCGGCGGCGGTGACGGTTCAATTGGTCGACTTGGTTCTCTGCAACAAACTACTTTCGAAAGGGAAATGTGTTTGACGTTTATTTTTGGCTAAGGAATGCGTTTTTTGTTTCTTCAACTTTTGGAAACCTAATAACTACAACACAGTTGAACTAATAAAGGTTGTGTTATAAGAGCAACTGATTTGAGTTTTTTCTTGCCCTGACACAGTCCAATTGCCAAATTTGATATATTTATATTTGTGTGTTGAATTTGACGGAACGCCGATGCAAAACATAAACAAATGCCGGTTGTTGTTGCCCACAAGTACAACTAAACCTACTGCTACTATCTGTAGTTACTAGTGTTCTACCATGGGCTACAAGGTAATGACAGTAGAACAGCTGATATAATTAGCTTTTTGCCGTTTTTCGTTGCGGTTGTCAAATTCATATGAATTTTGTCCTTTTTCTCTCCTCCCACAATAATATGTCCCTAACTTAAATTTCCGTTGGGTTTATGAAGTATTTTCGCCTTGACTGTAGGTTTCTGTAAGCAAAACCCAATTAACTTTTGCCGATCACGTAATCAAATATTTACGTTATCGCTCGTTTCTTTTAATTTCAGCTCATTCTAACCTTTACGATAATTACTCAATTACGCAGCTTTTTGTTTTATTTTTGTTTTTTGTTTATTCTGCTTTCTGCCTTCCAATTTGATTGCAGTCAATTTGCACAGACCTAAACGTGGAGCCAGTGAATTTGCCCATTCCCAGTCGCTCCCTAAACGCTTGCACGCGCTTTCCGAGCAACCGATCTGACTTAGCAAACACATGCTAATAGCTTTTACCACAAGGTCACCTTATTTAGTGTACGTTGGTGTATTGGTGTATCTTGACGTGAACACAATGGATGTAATAACACTATTCGAGTACGAGTAGACCAATAAAATCACGTGGCAATCAACTAATTTGTGTTGAGATATATTTTCTGCTATAGATTCTATATCAGATGGGCTTCTGGCGAAGAGTCTTATATTTGTTTACGTCTTTTGTTTTATTTAGTTTGCCTGTGTCCCTTGGACATATTTCGCATTTCTACATGCGAAATAGCGTCTCTGATGTTACCATAGTAAAATAGTAGTACTTACCCTGTCCCCTTCAAACATCCCAAGACAAGTGGATGAATAAATGAAAGCAGCATAGATGTGAGTGATATTCCCAAGCATTTGTCTCTCTGACCCCTTGTGTTCTGCTTACACGGTGGAAAAACAATTCTGCGAAAAGTGATGACCTTTAATACTCAACTCTTCATGATGTTTGAAATGCTGCAACAGCCATGGATATGAATGAGTGCCAGGGATGGCATTTGATAAGTTTAAAAGTAAATGAAGATTCTTCTTTCCACATATGTATGTGACATGTAAGGAAGACAGGGATCTGATTATCGAAAAATCGGTTTCAAGTTGTGTTCGATTCGGACGTAGAAAATTATGTCAAATTACGGCTAACCTTTTTTTTCGCAAACTCGGTTCGTTTCTATATTTATTATAGGTCACATATAAGTTCCCGGACTTCTACAACAGCGTGAAGATATCATCGTAAGTTGTGATAAGATCGATCAGATTATGAACAGAATCACCGTTCCCGTGCTAAATATTGAGCGTAGTAATGCGTTTGAGGGGTTAAGGGGTCGCGCAGTACTTCTATTCTGCCTTCAAAATGGGTTTATTCCAAATTTTGGAAATAAATTAAATTTATTGAAAAGCGGTCTAACAAAAACAGTTTCAACAGGTTAATTAGTTAATATCTTTGTGTATGTTTTACTTAAGAGACATATATGTATATTATGTCCTTTATTTATTTCAACAAAATAACATAATTACAATACAAAGTTTAAATAAAAGATTCACGAAGAACATATGGCGTCAACGAATTCTCTCCAACGATTTCTGTCTCTGGCAAGTGATTTAATTTAATAAATAAATGGTTTCCCGTTATATTCCATGGAGGGACAGGGGAGAGCTTTTCACAACCAGTGAGTTGTGCGCTTGCTAGTTTTCCACTCACTGATTGGGACCTAGAGTTTTACACCGCCTCCGAACGGCATTTATGAGAAGCTTTTTCATGGCTAAATACTCGATAGTGTCGCCATCACGTCCTCATCGATCGAACCCACGTCCTCATGCACAAGAGCCGCGCATACTACCATTGCACCACCGACGGCCATTTTGGTGATTTAATTTGGTTCCATGATAATCGACTTTGCTTATATTACCCTTTCAGGTACCGCTTCCGTCTATTTGGTGGCATTCCTGGTCTTCGAAGCCCCTGAATGTTCCACTGAAGTGCCGCTCTAGTAATATCTGGTGTTGGGCGCACCATTTTCTTCTACGTATATTCAATACAATGAGACCGACACATGTACTACATACTTATACATTGCTAGAGTACTTCATTAGAAATTTTCTTGGGCCAGTAGATACGGAAATTTTTGTTTCTGTAGGTTTGGAACTTCTTTATTTTCAGCTTCGTCCGTAAAATAGTACAGAGTTCACATTGCAATTGAATATACGCAATTTTGTCTTTTCCTCTTATTGCGCCAGATTTTGTACAGGTTTGGGAATGAAACACGGGCCTTATTAATCCAATCACTTATATCCGTCGCAGAGCCACCATCCTTGGTAATCGTGCATACTAAATAGTTGATTGCATCCATGTCTTCAGTTAACGAACCATCATCTGTTAATGGAGTTTTCCGTTCTGTTTGAATACGCATTAGCTTTGTCTTCTTTATATTTATTATTTTTCAGATTTTCTCCTGTTTAACTTGGCTTCTATGTCATCAAATTTGTGATCCATAAGACATATGTCATCTGTGTAGTCGATTTCATGTAAATGCTCATACATACTCCAATGTATGCAGAATGGTGGTTCTGCATTATTTGCCTCCATTACCTCGTCCATAAACGCTAAAAAATCTGTCTGTGTTTGTTGTTTGGATGCAAATGCAACGTGTTTGTAAAGTAGATAGTATACTTGTGTCCAAACACATTGTGTTTGCTCTCTTCAATATTACATATTGGAAACACAATGATTAGTTGGTTATAATATCTGTTTTTGTGACCTAAATATAGCTTTGTTTGTTGAAAACTGCTGATTTTGTTGTCTGCACTTTTGATGACCGGCGTAATGACATCTACGAAGCTGTTCAACCATATTTCAACAGCTCCACTGGAATATTGGAATACTGGACCAGAAGATTTGTGATCCTTCATTTTTTCCAGTGACGCCTCGATCTCTGCTTGTGACGGGGTTCCAAATTGGGAAGTCTAAATTGTTTCGTAAAGAATTTACACCATCGCTCCACTTGCTGATCTGGTGATGACATTTCCGTGCCATCATTAGATTTTAACAATGCGGAGCGCGCGGATGTCAGTCGAATGTCAGGTTGACATCTAGAGCCAGTGTTTAAAGGTGCCCTTTCTGATTCTGTAAAAATCTTCAAGTGCTGTAAATTGTTGTATATGGTTATTTTTAAAATAGTTTTCACCGCAACGATTCGGAATTTTGGTCCAGGACTCTACACCAATCCAATGTTTATTCACACATATTTTCTCACCAAGGACCTCCTGGGCAGTTTGCTTCAGCGTTCGAACAATTTTGTTTCTAATACCTTTGACAACCAATGGACGTCGACGGAAGGTGGAAGGAACCATATACATGTTTGGAACATACTCCAAATATTACTGTTTGCAAGTCCCAAACTCATTTGCATTTATCCCAAACATCCACATACTTACGTGGAAGCATTCTCGTGTTTCCTCCCAAACCTACATATACTTGCGAGGAAACATATTTCCGTATTTGAGTATTTCCTCCCAAACATAATAATATTAATAAAAAATCTAACTTTTTTTTTCAACTAGTGCTTATTTCGCGAATGGTAACACTTAGCTCATGTCTGATTTGACCGATAATTATTTTTATCCTTCCGCAGAACGAATATGGTTGTGTATACGCTTGAACAACGCTGGGAAATATGGAAAAAATGGGCCTGCGATCGACTTACAGAAGATGCCGATTTTGCCAAACAAAATCATCTTTTCAGATGAAGCGCATTTTGATCTTGGCGGGTATGTAAACAAGCAAAATTGTCGCATTTGGTGCACAGAAAACCCGCACACATACATTGAAAAGCCGATGCATCCAAAACGAGCCACTGTTTGGTGCGGATTTTGGTCTAGAGGCATAATTGGGCCTCTTCGAAAATGAACAAGGATGGCCGTTACAGTCAATGACGATCGTTATCGGGCCATGTTGAACGAAATTTTGTTCACAAAAATTGAAGAGGAGGATATTGGCAACATTTGGTTTCAACAGGACGGCGCTACGTGCCACACAGCCGAAGCTACACTCGATGTTTTGCGCCCTGTTTTTGAAGATCGCATTATCAGCCGCAGAGCTGATGTCGTTTGGCCACCTCGGAGCTGCGATTTGACACCGTTGGACTATTATTTGTGGGGTGCCCTCAAAGATAAGTGTTACGCCGGCAAGCCAGAGAAAATTGACGCTTTAAAGGACAATATTCAGGACAAAAATACAGCTGTACACAATCGATAATGTGCTTAAAAATTGGACCAATCGTGTAGGCTACAGCATGGCCAGCCAAGGCAGCCATTTGAATGAAATTATTTTCCATTATTAACCGGAAGGATTGTACTTTCAAATAAAAAAAGAAATTTGAGAAAATATTCAGTAGTTTTTTTTTTATAGCATTTTCAAAAAACAAAAGTTATTTGGCGGACCCGTTATAAGTAATTTTACATTTATAACCAATTAATAAAAAGATTGAAACCATTTTACGTTTACTTGCATTGCATGCATTGTTAGACATTTCATGAAATGAGAATCCGCTGCTGTGACTCCAACATGTAATATTGAATAGCTAGCACCATGTGTTTGGACACAAGTATACTATATTTGTTAGAAGCTGCAAACACATGTTATATTTGCATCCAAACAGGGTAAAAATACAAATTTGTCAGCGTGCACTAAGAGTTGCCATCAATTTTAGCACCACGTCCAGTTTTGACGTCCAGTTGCTGACAAGTATATGGTCAGTTTGATTGAAGGTCTGACCATCAGGCGATTCCCATGTATATCTGTGTATATTTCTACAGGGTGTTTTTTATGTTCCGGGCCGATGTCTTTTGACCGCCATTTATGTTTGGTTGACATTTGTCAGTTTGTACCTAAATTTGACAGTTGTGCAGAGCAGTCGATAACAATTTATTACGCAGCATCTAACGCACCAACAACGTTTTGAAGTTATTAAACCATTTGATCTAAATAATCGTTAAATTGTAAAGACGCGAAGACTTTTGCGGTTTTTTTAGTTTAAATAATGGGCCGAGCAAGTCAACCATTCAGCGTATTGTAAAGACTTTTGAATCTTTGTATACACTGACACACAACACAATATACAATTGACACACCAACGCCCTTTACACCCTCGTAGAGTGAGTGTATGCCATATTTTTTTTGGGCAGCGGCCAGAGGTGACCATTTAGCCGATATTATATTTCATACATAATTGTTATAAACCAAACTTCCATGCAATAAAATATTATTAAAAAAAATTCGAAAATCGGCCTTGAACATAACAATTTAGTACCGCCGATATACAGTTGATGGTGAGTACATACATCTATGAGTCATGCCACCAATTGACACGGAGCATACAGAAAAAATCTATAGAAATCGTCCTTAACACTGTCCTTATCAGGCGTAGTAGATGCATACGGCTGTTCCACATTATTCGAGCTTGTGGTCAGTTTTGCTTTTCATTTTCGATATTTCGTTACACCATTGGGTAGCATCACCAGGAAATATGATCATCATATTTCGTGAATGGTGTAGCGAAATATCGAAAATAAGAAGCAAAACTGACCACAAGCTCGAATAAATTGGATTATTTGCTACTCTTTGATTTTCCTATTTTTGAAATGTAATGTATTTCATTTCATTTTGTCTTCTAATGACCGCTTGAGTCTTAATTAAGTCTTTTAACGAAAGTCCTTTGCCTTAATTTCTCACTTTAAACAACAAAATCCTTATCACAAGTTTCTACAATACCTTACAAACATATAAGTGTAATTGTGTAATTGTAGTTGAGTCATTCTATAACTATAAAGTTAATATTGTACAATAACTGGTTCAACCAAATAGTACCAATGCCCCGCATTTGCCATCTCTGACTGCTGTTTGTTTTATTCCCCTTTTTTGTACCTTTTGGCCTGGTTTTATTTAGGTTCGAGTGACCTTCCTTATCCAATAGAATGTGTGTTGTTGCTGCCTTTAATGTTTTTACGTGATTTTTGTTCCACGTTGATTTTTTCGGCTATTATGCCTATCCCCCCTTTTTGTCGTCGTCGGCGGTTCTTGCTATCCCTGTTGAACTTTTCTAATGCGCGTTTCCCTTGCTCACTCATTGCTCTACTTGAAGAGCAATTTACCTTCTTCTTCCGTCTTCTTCGCTACTACATATACAGTGTATGTAAGGATGTATGTATGTATATATATTTTCGTATGAAGCTAATACGTTTTCTGTTGTGGCACTTTTAGCCTCCTTCTGTAAGCGTTTTTGTTGCTTCTCGACTTCTCTCTCACACTGAGTGAGTGGAGTAACTGCGTGATTCATGTTGTTGTTGTTGAATGTAAGTTCCATGTAACGTAACATGTTGGGCGGAGGTAGTTGGTGTTTTCTTTTTCTTTCTAAGCCCCCTTTGTAGTGGTTTATTTATTGGTGTAACAAACGCGATTTATTTTTATGCGTTGTTTTCTTCCCGAAATGTTTTATAATTAAATTTGAACCACTCCACTTTAGCGTTTAATCAGTTCCCACTATGCTGGACATAGAATCGTAAAGTATCGTCTTCATCAATGACAGCCAACTGGCTTAATACGTCATTACAGAGCTTTACAGCTGATGAGGTGAGAAGAGAAACAGTTCAGTCGGTTGAATTTTACGGATTTGTAGGGAATTAAGGTAATTTCGGTGTTAAGAAATTCAAACTATTACTAAAGGGGAAAGCTCAGAATATTAGATTGTAACGCGTAATACAAAATACGTGAGTTTGACACATGGCACTTAATATTCAATCCCCGATTTAAAAAGGATTCAATGCGTGCAAAGCACAACGTAATACTGTCAACAAAATAGTCAAAGTTAAAGAGAGTATAATATTAAAGGTAACGAGGGTTGTATGATAATACTGTGTTTTGCTAATAACAAAAATTCAAAGGCATGTGCGGACTAAACGGTTTTATCCTATTTTGTGACCTTGTAAGTAATTGAACTCCATCACTGGCTTTTTGACCTCCATGTATGGTTTTATATAAAATTTACTTTCAAAGATTTTTTTACACAAAGAATGATTGTTATGTGGTTTGACGTTCTATAAGTTGCTCCTGATTGAGATTATCGATAAACCATATTCGGTACAGTTCGTCAGAATGGTCCAGGCTACAACTTTTGTCAGGCCCGAAAAATCAGGTCTTGGGACCGTTTGGGCACAAATGTCGAATTACTATTTCGAATACGTCTTCGAGTACCTTTCATACTGTACTGGCATGACCTAGCCAGCGTAAACGCGCTACTTTGATCCGCATAAACACGCCGATGTCAAGATACATATTATTTAGCTCGTGGTACATCCGTCGTCGATACTCGCCGTTTTCTATTATAGGACTATATATTTTTCGGAGCATTTTCTGTCTCAAAGACTTCCAGTGATGTTCCATCAGGATACGATATGACCCAGGATTCTGAGGCATAAAGCAAGACAGGTTGTATGAGAGTCTGATAGCGTTGGATCTTTATTTCTCGAGAGTAGGTCTGATATCTGAAGTGCTTGCTTAACTCGAAATAACGCCTGTTTGCAAGCAGAATTCTCCGTTTGATTTTTAGGTTGACGCTATTCCTTCTTTTTATGGCAGATCCGAGGTAAATAAATTCGTCCACTAACTCGAAATAATAAGGGTTATCAACGTTCACCTTTTCCTCCAAACGGGTTAATGTTCGCTCGTTGAAATCATTTAAATTGTCTCGTCCTCGCCTACTGCCAAACCCATTTTAGCTGATTCCCTCTCAATTCTCGAAAATAGAGCAATACTTTCTCGCAGATTTCGCCCAATGGTGTCTAAATCATCAGCATAGGCGAGCACTTCTCACGATGATTTCAATTAAAATGTTGAAGAGATCGCATAATAGGGTATCTCGCCTCGTACTAATTGGTTCATTGGGGGTATTTAGCAATCTATACGTGTCGGTCAGTGTCATTTTACAAAGATGTGTCAGCGTCGCTGGAATACCAAGCTCCGACATTTCTTGGTACAGTTTTCCCCGTATCGGACTATCGAAGGCAACATTATCTATATCTCTATCTGTACTTCTATACTAATATAATAAAGAGGAAGTGTTTGTGAGTTTGTTAGTTTGTATGTTCGGTGTAATCTTCTAAACTATTCATCCAATTTTAACAATTCTTTCACCAGTATAATGCTACGTTATCACTGAGTGCTATAGGTTATTTTTCGTTTTTCCCCCTACTAGAATTCTAATCTGCAAAGAGGTGTTAGGTATCGAATTGCTTTCCGTGGGTATTTTGTTGTGTGCGCGGCTCTTGTACATGATTACGTGGGTTCGATTCTTGCTCAGACCACCCAACATTTTTTTCGACGGCACTCATCTTGCTTAATAACGGCGACACTATCGAGAATTTAGACATAAAAATTCCGTTCGTGGAAAAGTGTAGGACTGGTTGTGAGAAGTTCTCCCTAATATGGAAACAATTTCTTTCCATTTCTTTTCTCCAGGATTTGTCGTAATCTGAATATCTGGTCGATAGTTGATTTTCCAGACCTAAATCCACACTAATATGTAGTCCGGTCAGGTCTGCAACAAACGGCTTTAGTCTTTCGCACAATACGGTCGACAGGACCTTGTATGGGATGGACGAAGTCTAATTCCACGATAATTTCTACATCTACTCGGGTCGCCTTCTTTGAAAACAGGACACTATGCTAAGACTCTAATCGTCGAGCAGGTATTTGTCTAGCAAGATTTTGCATATGAGTTGATGCATGCACACTTCCAACTCATAGCCGCCAGGCTTAAACAGCTCAGATCCATTAGCACCAGCGGCTTTGTTATTCTTAAACTGGGAAATTGCAGTTCTAACTTCGCTTTGGCTATGAGGGCGCAGTCGACGACATCGTCCTGTTTGTGATCCACACCCTCATCTATATTGAAATCTCCTGGGACGAGTAAAGCAAACAAGTGATCTCGCCATATTCCCAACATACTCTGCACATCTGCAACTAGATGCCCGTCCTTATTCTACAAAGGGGGGCCCTGATCCATTGCCGTTGGTTTGTTAAACTGTACTTTTCGGTAGAGTTTACGGGCGTTATTCTCCCTTCCGTATGTTGCACTTTGCTCACTGTCGCACTTAAATAAACGGGGTTCTCTCTTCTCTTCTCCTTATATCACTCGTTCGCGACTCGCGTTGCAACTGACTGAAGCATTGCCATACGCGCAGCGTTATTTTCATCACTTGCCATGCGACACTCTTCTTCGTACCCTGGTTTGTGTTTCAAGTAAAGCCTCTTCAGCAGTTTTCATAGAGTGTGAAATGGACTTGCACTGCGCTTCAGGAGTATGAGGCAGGGGTGCGTTCAACGCCAGTATCTGATTGAGATTCTCTGCATATACCCTGGTTATCCCTCGTAATTGCAGCTTTGTGATATCCAGCTTTCTATATGCCTGGTTTAGTACGACTTTTGCTCATCCTTGAATAACATGTACGTTCATTACACTAGTAGAGTGCCCTCCATCAATTACCAGGTGATCAATCTGGATTTTCGTCTGTTGATCATGGGATATCCAAGTAGCAGTATGAATGTCTATGCTGGAATCTTGTACTAACACCCATGTTTTTCGCCTTTGCAAAATCTAACAGTTTCATTCCGTATTCGGAAGTGATGGCGTGTAGACTGAATTTACCGATGGTAAATTGCCGACGTTAGCATTAAAATCATCTAGAACAGTCTAATGTCATGGCCAGAGCAGCGGTCGTATGTTTCATCTAGGCGCTCATAGAACATTTTCTTGGTGTCATTGTCTTTTTCTTCCGCCGGGGAATGCACACAAATTAGCGACATGTTAATGTAGTTCGCTTTAATGCGGATGGTGGCTATACGTTCACTAACGGGGTTGAACCTTGAGACCAGATGCCGCAGTCCTTTGCCAACTACAAATTCGCAACCAAATTCATGCTCTTCCCCATGACAGCTGTAGTATATTGTAACAGTTCTTCTACCTTGTACAGCCAGGTCCTGTCCATCGCATCTCCTGGATAGGACATCTGTTCTGTTAACTGTTCTGTGTTCTAACACTCCAAGTGCATATCCGTAAATCAAGGACCATGGTGGTCGCGGGGGTCGTCAACAAATAGGAGGTTTTACTTTTCTCATTCTCATTTTGTTTTTCATTGCGAATATAACGGTGGCGGAAGGCAAGCCAAGCCCACCGGGTTTTTGCATTTTACCTACTGCCAGACTGATTATGTTTCAGCCGCCCATTATAAATCACAGGCTGAACAGAAGGCAATATGTCGAAACTGGATTTTTGTCCATGAATGACCACTAGTGTTGCCTTATCCACCTTCAAAGGACAAACGAATATGTCCGCTAGCTCGAAGAGTTTCAGTGACAAGGTCACCTATTTAACCTGAGACGCATCAGTGATCGCATAAATATTCAGGCTGCTCATTTCTTTCGCTTTCTCTCTCTAGCTACCATACAAACATAAATACACAAACATGGCAAATTCCGGAAGTGCGTGTTAAATTTGATTGGGTTTTTTCGCATAAAATTAAAAAAAATGAATTAGGTCTCTTAAAAATCATATGATGAACCCTCGTACTTTATAAATTATACATTTCCACAGTTCGATTACAATCACATACTAATGAAATTTCAGCAACTTTATTTTTTCAACTTCCAGTCAATTTAAATCGATATCCTGCCATATATCGTCCCAAAAATTCAACAACAGAAACAATTGGCTTTCTCCTAAAACAGTTCTCCATCCTGTTTTGTATTCGTAAGGATATTGAGAATTTCCTTCGATTATTCAATTATTCTTTATACATTTTCCCAATTTTTCACTCAATTAAAAAATAAAAGTGGAAAACTTTGTTGTGTGTTTCTTTCTCTCTGTCTCCCTTCCTGTTCGCTTGAGCGCTTGTTGGACAAACAAGAAATGCGATGCTCAATCACCAAAATGATTAAGAAAAAAATGGAACTACAAATAAGAAACTTCCGAACACAATAGACAAAAAGAAAGTCCTCTGGACTTTAACAGTTCAATCACTTTATAAACAAAACATATTTTGTATATCAATTCACAATTCATAGTGGATGTAGCCAGTTACGTGTATTGAGTATCGACTAAAAGGACATGTGTGCGGAAGTCTCGGTGCAGTTGTCTTTTTGTTGTTGGCTGTATGAGTGTGATTGTGTGTGTGTGAATGGACATACTTCGATTGTCGTCCGATTTTTATTAAATGCATCTGCATTTTTTCTCTGCAAAGCGAAAACAATAAAAGTTCAGTTTTGTTTCGATTTCGTTGTTCGTCGTCGTCGTCGGCTGCTGTTGCTACTATTTCAACTGTTTACATGTGTTTTTGTGTGCCACTGCAACCATGCGCATCTGTCCACTACAATGGCACCGCATCGTACACCAGTCCAGTCCAGCCCTCCCACCCATCTCAATAAATTGACTGACTTTGACCACATCACAGAATTTGAACTTTTTTTCATTGGTTTCTGGGATTTCCAATTACAATGGTGGCAAAAACTGTATTTAAAGGTGGTATGACAATGGTGGTTAAGATGGAAGCGGGAAATTGTGTTGCCACTTGTTTATTATGTTTCAACTAGATGTGGCGCGTGAGTGAATGTTCACTCACGATGACGCACGAGAAGCTTTACATCTTTCACATTCACAGCGAGAGCGTGATAAGAAAAAGAGTTCACACACGCACACTCACAACATTTCAGACATTGTTAATATTTATTGTTAAAAAAAATGGTTTCCCATGGTTTGCACGGATTGGGGAGATCTTTTCACAACCAGTGAGTCGTGCGCTTTAAAGTTTTACACTCAGTGATTGGGACCTATCGTTTTACACCGATTCCGCACGGTATTTTGAGCTGCTTTTTCATGGCTATATACTCGATAGTGTCACCGTCACTAAGCGAGGTGACCGTCGTCGAAAATATTTAAGGTGGCCAGAGCAGGGATCCAACACACGTTCTCATTTAAAAAATCCGCGCCCACTAACATTGCACCTCCGATGACCACTTATTGTTAAACATTAATTGGTTTGTTACAAAACTGCTACGTATGTTTGTGTGTGTATTTCGAAGAAATCCCTTTTTGTCAAACATTCTGGATGAATTTTTGGAGACGGAAATTGTATAGTTTTTGTTGATAACATATTCATACCTGTAAGCCCGTGTGCCTGATTCGTGAGTATAATCCGTGGGTGTGAATACCAACAATTTCAGTCACGCACACGATTGCAATGTTGGACCACGTGCACTCACAATACGCGAATTAATTTAATCTTAGTGACGATCACGATATCACAAATTCGTGTCACGCGCACACCTACTTGTTGTTTGAATATTTTAAATTGAAATTATTTTCCTTTGTTTTAGTTGAAAAATGAAACCACTGTAGGTACTGCACCCATACTTGAATCCGTCTGCCCACAGTTTAAGTGATAATTGTTGGCTTTATTTGTCAATCATTTTGAGGCAAATACAGGAGTATCATCTTCTCTATTATCTCACTAGCATCGCCTTTGGGGAGTCTACCACCAATCACTGATAGGAAATTTGTTTAAACTATTTTAAACTCGTTGGGCGCAAATATATTTCTCTTGTACCAAAAATATTTCGTATTACTTTTGCCGCAAATTAAAAACTTATTGTGGAAGTCAATTCTTTTGTTGTCGCAATTTACATTGACTGAAAATACAGAAACCTGCTTATTATCACGAAATAGACTCAAATGTCATCGATCTCATGAATTCCTTTTCTCTTTTTTCATCAAATTTAAGCAAACAAGTCTTCGTGTTAAGGATGTGTCCGTCTTCGCGCAACGTAAGCGATGGCTTAGTGAATAGCCATATATAGAGTCTTGGACTTCCAGTGATGGCTCCCGGGTACAATTCCATTTTTGGGAAGCCTAAGTACTAACATAAATTTGTATTTACATTTCATTACTCGTTTGGGTTAAATGATAAAGTAGTTTGTCGCTAACGCTTTTCGTTTTTTGAGTTTGGATTTACTATAACTCGTTTGTGGTAAACGAAAGAACAGTTAAAGTAAACGGGTTTAATTTGAATTTTCGTTTATTTTGAATAGGTTCATACTACCAGCTTTCAAGGTCTGCTACATTGTTCTAAGTGAAGAATGATTGATTTTCGTTTGAATAATGGATAATTCAGGGACGCACACTCACTGGCATGACTAGCTCATCATTAGATGCCAACTCAATGCTCCTGAATTAGTACAAGCTCATCATCTGGTGCACCCACTGCGCCTAAATTGGTACCTCAGTATCAACTCAACCTGAAATCAATTATTCCAACAAGAGCAGAAGGCTTTTTTCCTCCATGTTATCTTTTCCTCTTACATTCTCGCAGGGTTGCAGTTGTCTCGTTCGTCATAAATGTTTTATTTTCTGTTTAGTGTTACCATATATCGTTTGTTGTAAACATTTTTCGGTTCTCATAAACGCTTTGTTTATTTGTCAGAAACTAAATGATGTGTTTGATTCAACAAATATTAGAATGCCGCAATTTCGTTCGCGAACCGAAGTTCATAAATTTGAGATTTCGTTTAGCAATTTTTCTTTGCGTGTATTTATATTCAGGATCTAATATCTGCCTCATGGACCGAATGGTGTAACTGTGTCTCTATTGACGGGTTATATTCCAAACCCACTATGAGACATTTGACAGAAATTGCGCGTTTGATGGCAAAGTCTTTACCGTCAACGTTTTCACATCCTACAGCAATTTTGACTCCAAAAATCACTGCATTACGGGTTCCATTTTGAACGTAGAACGTATTATAATTTTATAATATTTTCTGGAATCGATCATTGTGATTCCGAAGGTGTGTTATTTATATACATACAGTAGTAACTCGATTCTTGTACATACTTGATACTTGCACACCTCGATTCTTGCAACATAGAAATATTTTTCATTACGCACTCAGTACTTGCGACATCCGAAAATTTTTAACTCGATACTACTCTTACGTGCTGCTTTGTTTACGTTTTCTTAGACTGAATACATTTCGGGAAATCCCCGTCGTTTTATGCTGCTGATGAAATGTTGTAATTTGAATCAGTTTTAAGCTGACTATTGAGAGGTGCGGTGTCATAAACAGATGTATGTGCCTTTTATTTTGTATGGGAAATTAATACTCGGTGCTTGTGACAACCTCGAAACTTGCACCGAGCCGGGGTTTCATTACGTGCAAGAATCGATTTTCTACTGGATTTGTAAAAGGTGTGACAAAACAAAACAGTAGTATATTTTTGTGTCATCTATTTAATGGTTCTAATGTTTGTTATTTGACATTTGAACAAAACCCACGATATACAATTTTTTATAGCAAATATCAATATTCAAATAGAAGCCCACACCTATTGCCGTAGCGACGTAAATAGTGGGAATCGTTATATATTTCTGAAATAGAAAAATTGTTCGTTACGTAACAACGATAGTGTAGAAGATCATCAATTGATTAATGATTCCATAAATGGCGAATTAAATATTTTTTTCGCTCTGCTGCAATTTCTGCAAGGCGACGGTTAAGAAACTAAACTCGGATAACCGATTTTCGATTAACCAAAATTGTTATCATAAAACCCGTTTTATCAGATACAACAACGTGTATTTCCTTTATAACACAATTATATTATCATTGTCGTTGTTATTGGACCAAGTGGCAAACTAGAACACGTGTCTAACTACCAGTATACGGTTCACCATATCGTCACCTCAGTATTGGAGTGATACTTATCACATTTCACTCCAATACTGAGGTTACGATATGCTTATCAGATAACCGTTTCACCTTATTCCCGGTGTATTTATATGTCCGCCTATTATTTCCGCAATAAAACACAATTCGACCACTGTGTGAAAAATATATTCCCAAAAGATGACCAGACAAGTCGCTCTGACCTCGCACGCCACTATCAGATTGCACACATTTACAAATTGGTCAATATTTTTTGTTCTTTACAACGAGTTTTGTTGTTTCTTTTTGTCTACTGCTGCATACGGACGATGATTTTTCTTTTGGTTTGTCTTGTTATTGAACTTATTGTTGTTGTGTGTGAGTGGCAATATCGCACACAAACACACACTGACACACGCACTGGCACACACACACACATTTTTCATTTATATGAATTTGTTTGTAGCCTGACTTCATTGCAGCAGTCATTGTGGCGGCAAAACAATTTTTATTGGCCACCAGAATCATATATTTGATTGAAACTTGTGTTTTAATTTTCATTTGTACGAGTGGTACAACAATAACCTGAACAAAACAAAAGAAAAGCCAAGACTTTTTATACGTACGCATACACACACACACGCATACTTAGTCATTATTTCGTAAGTTCACTGTACAGGTGAAAAGGCTTCCAACGAAAAGAAGAGAAAACAACTAAAATACCAACCGAAAATTCAATGAATCTGTATGATGTATGTATATGTATGTATGTATGTGGGCTTTACGTCCCGCTTTGTTTGCGCGCGTGTTGCATACATTTAGGGGTTTTAGAAACGGATGTAACAAAGAGGAATGCGCAAAGCCAACATTTTAAATCGAAAGTTCACTGAGGCATCAAACTTTGCCCTAGCAAACCCTTCTCCTGTATTTGCCGCCGTGTTGCCTTCGGTTTTGTCTATTAGTCACAGAGCGTGAGCATTTTTAAACCTAAACACTGACGTTTATTTGTTAATACGGCAATACCACAGGTACAGATACGAGGGAAATCTAGTGTGTTTGGTTACAAGTAATAACAACAAATTGTATGAACATACATTAATTAAAATCACACACATTAATTAAAATACGATAGAGAATCAAACTTTTAGGAATCATACAAGTTTTGGTACATGGGTTTAATTGTGAGCGACTCTGTCACATGGGATCATGTATTCGATTACCGCTCTTGCCATCTTTTATTTATTTTGACGACGGTCACTTCGCTTAGAGGTGACTGCACTATCGAGTAACTAGCCATGAAAAATCTTCTCAAAAAACCTGTTCGGAAGTGGTGTAAACCTATAGGTTCCAATCAGTGAGAATGAAAATACAAAAAAAAAAACTATTTGAATAAGTGAATTGGAAAATGAAGTGAAAAACACTTTTGATTTCAAAGGAGAGAAGAAGCTCTCCTCTGCTTCTTCATAGAATGTAACATACAAATATTTACATTAATAATTGTTCCGGTTCAAGATCAATTTCTATGAAAAAGTACTTTTGTAACAAAAAGAACATTTTCATAGAATGTATTATAAAAAATATATATGTATATGTATATATTTTTTCTAGGAAAATAAATAACATCTTAAAGATCGAATAATAAAACCAAAATGGAATAAAAATATTTATTTAGATTTATTTCAAAAAAAGTAAAATCAAAACCAGAAAGTGCTCACAACTAAATTTAGAAAGATTTTTTAACCGAAATCATATTCTAATAAAATTAGTAAAGATGTCAACTCAGTTTTCACCAACCTCGTCGTTTGCTTGCTTTTAACGAAGTCCTTATACACTTCTCTGGATAAATCCCAAATTAAGGTTCCTACACTCAGATAACTCATAAAATTTATTTTCCTATTTCATCCGAGTTTCTCACTGTCAGTCACCTGATCGGTTTTTAATTTTTAGACTCATCCTTTGAAATCAAAGGTGTTTCTTACTTCATTTTTCAATTCACCGATTCATACTGATTTTTGTTTGTATTTTTCATTCTGATTTACTAAATTTTTTCACCACACTTGTTACACCCACCCTACTATGTCAGTGTTGATTCACTCATTTAGCCGTTATTTCGTTCCCATCATTCATGTGTAAGGCTTCTCTTTGCCGTCTTGCTTTAAGTCAACAATTGCAAACGATTATTTGCTTGGATGTTTTGGCCGTTATACCTGTCTCTATTTGGGATTTGCGTTGTGTTTGTAGTTGTAAACTAATGGCGTTGTTGCATTTTCGATGAAATTCTCTAATGCGACGTAAGAATTTGTTGCAACAACAGAAACTTTTACCAACTGCTTTTCCTAGATAACAGCAAACAAATAAATTACGCATTCCAAGGTATTATAATGCATTTGTTTTTGGCAGGACGATGACCTAAATCTCTACATCGGTTTATTTTTCCTTTGCATTCTTGCCGTTTCGAGTAAATCACAATTTGCAGCTCTGAAAAAATAAACTCTTCAATGCGTCATTGGAAAATTCTCAAGCGTAAAGGTTAAACGCTTTATATTTTTTAACTGACACTTAACATTGATTGATTGGGAGGCTAAAATATATCCATCCATAGCTTTGGAATTTTCCTCAAGAGTTCAATTATTAAATTGTATGTGCTTAAAATTAAGTGGATTTCTATGGCTGACCATTTGTTGTCTTGAAAATGGTTCAAATCGATTGTATGTGAAAAGTAATTTGAAAAAAAAAAATGATATTGATCGTTTATTCTGAATTGTCTATTATTCCAACAAAAACCAACCATTTTTCAATTAGAAAAATGTTCATGACTTGTAAGCTTGTAGTTTGAAATTCTCATACATTAACCAAAAACTAACAAAAATCGGTCAATAAAATTCAAATTCAAATAAATAAAAATAAATAAATATTTTCCCTTGAAGGAACTGGGGCTGTGAGCTGTGCGCTTTCTAGTTTTACACTGACCGTCGTCGAAAGAAATGTAAGGAGGTCAGAGCAGGGATCGAACCCTCGTTCTCATGCAAAAGAGCCGCGCACACTAACCATTGCACCACCGATAGCCGTTATAATTTCGAGATAGTGGACGAATTAATTTATTTCGAATCTTCCGTGAACAGAAGCAGTAACGTCGGCCTGGAAATCAATTGGAGAATTGTGTTTGCAAACTGGTGTTATTTCGGGCCAAGCAATCACTTCAGAGATAGGACCCTCTCTCGAGAATCGAAGATCCAACTCTATTAGACTCTCATTTAAGCTGTCTTGCTTTATGGCGCTGAATCCTGGGTCGTATCGCATGCTGATGAAATGTCACAGGGAGTCTAGGAGAGAAAAATTCGGCGAGTATCGGCAACTTATAAACCACGGGCTAAATAATCTGTATCTCGACATCGACGTAGTTATGCGTATCGACAATAGCGCGTTTACGCTGGCTAGTCCACGTCAGTAGAATGGATCGGAATGAATCGGTGCGAAAGGTGTTCGAAGACATATTCGAAGGACATCGAGAAAATAGGACGACCAATATTGCGCTGGAAACACCAGATGGAATATTGTTTGCGAGAGCTTGGTGTTACCAAAGGAAAAGCTGAAGATTGAGCCGATTGGAGAAACATGTTATCCTCATTTTGTAAGACCCTTGACCCCTCTGGGTTGTTTGCGACCACCTGAGTACGTAAGCAGTGAAAAATAAGTGTAATACTAAATCTGAGTAATAAATATTTGGGACAGACTTCTAAATCTCGATTCACGAAATTTGCGAAAACTGTCAATATATGTTGATGATATCTTGTAATCTTTCTGCAATTACAACTTTTAACTAGATCGATTAACAAACTGAAAATAATAAACTGGAGAATGACTTAAAAGTAACGATGTTTCCTTAAATTAATCAATTAATCTCGGTTGAAGTATTTCAGTTTTTCCTTGGTTAACCACCGACATTGCATAGGGCCCCGTGAAGTCGATATTGCCTAAGGCTGCATGAATTCTAAATACGAACCTGTGTATACCCGTAATTGAAACTGATATAGCCCCATGGTCAGCCACCTGCAATCTAACTGCCAAATTTCAATTGAATATCATGAAAATCGAAAGTTTCCCTTAACCGACTATGTACAAAATGAAAGGTGACTAATCGGTGATTGCTGCATTTACTATGTATCTGTCATCCACGTATATAATGGTATATGGATATGTATCGTATGTATGTATGTCTATATGAATATTTACTGCTGTTGCTTTTTCATTTATTTTTTATTGGTTTCCCATGACTTTTAATTACGAATATTGCAATTGTAATTTAGTACCACTGCATCGAATAGATTCCATTTGAAATCATGTGACGCAGGCGATGCAAGTGCGTGGGTCGTTGTGACGTTGCGGAAGCAGGAACTTAAGAGCCAATTGTAATGAAATTAGCGCGTCCATAATTTGAGATGACTGTGTTTAAATCAAAATTAAAAGTAAAGATACATGGAGGAAAAAGAAAATGGTTGATAAATATGTTCAAATTATTTTCCGACATGTAGGGTAGTATCCCGTATTTGATGCAGTCCAATTTCCATTCAATTCTTTAATGTTACAAATTAACTTACGCAGGTAATTTATATTGTATTTTAAAAGACAATACAATTGCAAATCCGGAAAGCTCTGTAATGGAGTTAAAACAGCAGCTAAAAGCGAACAACTTTTGTACTGTTACAAAAAAGGAAACAGATAAAATGTGTGAAAATCCCACGTAATTATTTAAAAACTGAAAACCTGCATAGATTCCAACGATTTAAGCAAAGTTAATAGGGTTTCGGAACCATCGCACAGGTAAATGATATTGAAAAGAGACAAATAATCTGGAAATCTGCAGCCTTTGAATGGAAAATAGCTTCCGCAGAAACATAGGTAAAGTTTTGACGAGCTTAAGCTTATCTCGTCCGGTATCCTCTCTTCGGTCAAGGTGGACCACATTGAGTCACGGTGTAAACAATCAAAAGCACGAACGACCAGGCCTGAAACCCGCCAGCCTCTTCCGCACAATGTGCTTCACCACCGGTGTGATCCGATGAAGTATAAAGTCCCCATTACCTTCTCTATTGCATTGAGCAATGTAATACCACTCCAATTCCCGCGCAGCGTTAGATCACTTTTTCCAGTGACAGAGTCCGCGTGATTTAATGTGGATCTCGACGTGAAGTCCTTAACCACAGGTGAAAACATGTTTGATACGACTGTTAGCGCCGCCCGTGAGATATCCGCATAGAGGGGCAGCCAAGAGCTCAGGAATAGGAAGCCTTACACAGTTGGTATACATGATTACGTGGGAGAGCAAACGCCGCGTATTCGCATATCCGCCAGCGTGTCTTCTTTCTTCCGTCCAATTGAGCAACTCTCTGTACATGAGCTACTCCTCCTTGGTAAAGAGTGAGGTACTATCCAAACCTCTTCCGTGATAAGGGCCACGGATCCCATATTTCGAGCATATACACCTGCCTAGCATACTTCGTTACAAGTAACGGATATACAAGGCAACTACATACTTAGTCTCTACCAGCGATTTTGGTGGCAACCACAGCCAGCACGATCTCCCACAAGGGGGCCGACCCACCCGTGCTACCAGATAGGCATACTCTCTGGTCCGAGTTTCGCAGTGAAGCTGCTTCCAGTTTTTACTTTGTACTAAGTAGGGGACTGGTCACCCCCGGCGACAAAAGCATCAATCGTGAAACAATTTTACAATTTCAACATCAACAACAACATCACGTAACATTGCCATTTAAATGCTAAGATTGCAATTTAAACGGTGTAATAACTACAGTCAGACGGCTGCAGCTTTCTCACCGTGGGAGCAAGGCTGTTATCACCTCTTCCGGTCAATAACAGTGACCGGCAGCCAATCTTCAGGCTTCGCCCGATGATCCCCAGTGGGTCACAAAACAAGACACAAACTGAAAGGGCACGAATTCGAGACCTTCCACGCGTCACTCCCAAACAGCACACGGTACCAGAAATAGGGCTCTGGTCAGACCTCGCGGCTAATCCACTTCCATATTCGACCCCGACGAAGTCCGGGAACTGGCAGTCCCTGTGTTGGCAGGGTACAGCAGTAACGACAACGAGATCCTACACGGCTGAATAACTATCTGGAAAAAGCCAGGATCACGAAATACGTTTAACCACTACAAAAGGGAGACACCGATAGAGACCAGTATTCTACATCCGGTATAAATCTATACGTTACTCGACCGTTGGTACTGGAATTCCAACGGCCCTGCCACTCAGATGTGACTAACGCATCTAACCGAGCCCGCCGCTCACTTCTACTCATGCTCTCTGCTCCAACAATGAGCCAATCTGACTCACCCAGTGCGTACCCCCTCTTGATTTTGAAGTCCCTGCTACGACGCATCACCTCTAGATCAAGAGGAGTGGCACCCATCAACACTTGTAGTGCCTCTGTAGACACCGTACGACATACTGGCATACATGCCAATAACATTACTCTCTGAACAGAAAATAATCGACGTTGCCCGAAGACGCTTCTCGCAGATTCGCACCAAACAGAAGACCCAAATGTTGCCATGGCAACAAAAAGGCCCCTGTACACGGTCCTGACTGCTTGACGACTCAGACCCCACTCACTCCTCATAACACGCCTAACCTTTCCTACAACGCTCGTCAGTCTCCCTATATGAGGCAAAAAGTTCATCCTTTCTCCCATGGTGACTCCGAGGTACTTCACCTCCGTGGAGTAACGGATTGTGCCACCACCATTCACACGCACGATTGGAAAATGGGACTTGAAACTACCCTTCAGCAACATGGTCACTGTCTTTTCCACCGACAAACTAACTCCTACACGCTCGCCCCACCGAGTGACAATACTCATCATAGCCGAGGACAGCTGTTCCAACTCGGAACGAGATCTACCTTCGACCATAATAAGAAAGTCATCAGCGTACGCACATGTCTTGCATTCGGCCTCAAGCTCATGCAAAAGCGAATCCATCATCAGATTCCACACAAACAGTCCACAAATGGAACCCTGTGGACATCCTCGGACCACATCAACACACTCAGAACTATTTGCCCCAAATATCACTGATTTTCTGTCAGAGAAGTAACTTCTCCAGAGTGCTACTTCCAGACACCCTAGCCCCGCTAGTCTTTCTTCCGCGCTCGCCCAACTCAGATAATCAAACGCACCTTTAAAGTCCGCCATCTTCTCACAAGCGTTTTTTTTTCGTCCATCGATGCACTTCTGATGACCGGCGTAATGACGTTTGCTAACGCTGGTACGCGATATTCCAACAGTTTCCGCTGAAATATAACGATGCGGTACTCCTGATGTTGTTGCCACTCATCCTTTCTTAATCGGAACGGACCATGTACTCTACTTTATGTGCTAATTGGCGGTAGTCTAGTTTTAATAACATTTTCAATGTTGGTGGCTTGGATCGTACACGCATATTGGGTCGTTCACGATTCCCACTTTCGGCCCAGTATTCTGCATTAATCTCAGCAATGATATCCTTGGCAGTTTCCTTCAGCGTTCAAACAATGTCTGACCACTTATTTTGTCTGTTTTGTGCCAAATTAGCTCGTAGAGTTTGATGGTTCATCATTGATATGGATGTCCCTCAAATGGTCTGTATTGTATTATACTATTTTGCCTCTTATACCGTTCACAATCGCTGGACGGAGAGGTAAGGTGCCCACTAAGAGTTGGAGGTCGTTATCAATACCTTCAATGACTTCCAGCAGAGAACCCACAAGCAGCTTGGTTAATTTGATTGAAGGCTTGACCATCAGGTGATTCCCATCTAGACTTGTAGAAACAGGGAAAATTTTAGTTGAAAATCAATTCAGGCATTTAATTCCATGGTAAAATCTATTCAGCCCTTTTTTGTTTCCCAGTGTAATTGGTAAAAATCTCATCCCACTCTTCATCATCACCAAAAGCCTCTTCAAATATGTGCAATAATCCAATGTCATTCGTTGTCTGTTATCAATTAGTAATACCACACTTTGGAAGACATAACGCAGTCGTGTGCAATTCATGTCATAAACAAAATTAATATAACGAATGTAAATACTGAGTAGAGGATCCAATGGACAGTTCATTTGTGTGACGACGTGAAAGAAAATAAACAAACTTCTATATTATTCTCTCTACAGGTCATCAAGTTTTAAAAGAGAAGATACGATTTTCGTAAATTTGCATAGATGTAGTGAAGAGCAGCTACATCTTCGGATTTACGAAGAGCAGTTTCATTGGTACTTTAATACTTACCAATACTTAGTGCAAAGACTTAGTTTAAAATATCTCCTGTAAAAGAAATGAAAAGAAATGAAATTAGCCAGGAACTTTAGAGCCTCATCGTTGCAGCCGGCCGGCATGATCGGACCAATCTAAGACGTTATAACCCTTTTTTGAAATCTAAACAAACTTGTTGGCTTAAATCGATCAAGTCCATATACTATTCGTGTATAATTTAAATTATTTTATTTACCACGTATCGTTCATGTATAATGAATGGTATTAATAACAAAAAAAACCATTCACTGTCTCATTTTGGTAGAGGTATCGAAATACATGCATGTGCAAATAAATATTATTTTTCTGTTTAATTGATTTATATATTAGTGTGTTCCGTAAAATAAGATTTTTGAACAATAAAATAAATAAAAAAGATTTTTGGTACATTTTGAAAGGTTATGATTCGAAGGACGCATATTAATCTGACGCATATTTTGCCATGAAAAAGCTTTTCAAACTTTGGCACTGGTGTAATCGCTGTGGGTCCCAATCTGTGAGTGGAAAACTAGACAGCGAACAGTTCACTGGTTGTAAGAAGCTCTCACCAATCCCTTCATGGGATGTAATTGGAAACCATTTTTTTATATTGATCTGCTGATTTGTTTATATGTTTAAAGAAATAACAGGCGTGTTTTTTTTTATCCCGCTGCAGTTAATTATAGCTTAATTTGTACGGGGCACATAAGCGCTATTAAGCGTCATTTCAATTTCCCACTTAAATTCCGTCTTGAACAATGACAGTGTTGCCAGAGAATGGCAGCAAAAAGTTATCTTAGATATATTTTGTTATGATTTCTTGTGAATGAAAATGTTATCAAGAAGGACAGACTCAAACACAGAAATGTGCACTATGGCTTACACATGGTAAGTTCATTTAAATTAATATTATACGTATATTTTTTTTGTTAAGATTACGTATATTTTTGTATCTCTAAAATTGAAGGATATATTTTTATTTCCGATTGAAAACAAAATTGGAATTATATTTTTCATTTAACCCCTGGTGATTAATTTTTTTCATTTCACTTGCCAAACTCATACTTATGTATTTTTGTATTCTTGCTATATATTTGTGTACAGTTTGACATCTGAAACGAATGAACAAAAACAAACTGTCTGTTGTTGCTGTCTACATCTACAACAACACCTGCTGCTACCATGCATTTGATGGCACTGACTACAAACGTGTTGCCGTATCGCATTTTTTTCACCCATTACAACAAATGTTGCTACATTTCGAAGTATTAAGTTTGGAACGTTTTTTGGAAAGTCATAAGTGGCAATAGCTCAATGGCATAAAAAGACAGCCCTAATAAGTATTTTTTTTAAATATTTCTGTGATGTTACTTACTGCCAATCGTGTTATGGAAATAATGTTTTAACAAATCGTTAGATTAAATTTAGTACGTCACATCCATTTGAGGGCTTGTGAAAAATTAAAAAAATACTGTTTACATCGCGTAAAGGGTCACGGGAGAGCTTCTCACAATGCGTGCGTTTTTGTCTTGCTGATTGGGACCTATAACAGCTTTACACCGATTCCCAACGCGTTTTTAAAAGGCTCTTTAATTGTGAAATACTTGATAGTGTCGCTGTTACTAAGTGAGGTATCTATCCATCGCACTGTGGTTCAGAATCCTTTTTTATCGGACAAAAATCTATAAGTTTTGATCTAGTAAACACTTTTGAGTTCTGTAAAATGTCGATTGTAGGCAAGGAGTCAAGAATTATTGTGATATATCAAATTGCACGCTGGGTATATTTTAGAAAATGTTCCAAATTTGACTACTTTTCGTTTGTTTCGATTTCCAAGCAAACACAAATTTTAATATTTTTGACCCGTTTGGATGGAGAGAAAAAAGTAGTTTTCGTTTTACAAATATTAGCTTCTTTCAAATTTTGAAATTTGAAAAAGTATGATTTCACTTTTTTACTTACTTGAACTGTATCTCAAACAGTTTTAGAGCTGTTGTACTAATTCTCTTTAATGTGGCGTCTAAATTTCGCAGTCAATATATTCAAAAATATTACTTAAGAAAGTGACTTTGGCCCAAAATAACTTTTGTGCGTCAGAAGTAGTCAATGAATTTGATACATGATTGGAATGGTAAGTGTGTTTAGCATTCTCCGAGGGTAACTTTTGCCCGCCCTAAATTGCAAATTCAGAAGACAGCGTCAATTTAGTGAAACATTTAAAATTGTTCGTTTTTAAACGTGAGTACCTATTGTTTTTCTCAAAAATTGTTATAAGGTAAGTAAGCAGCTGGAAAGATGTAGAATTACCATTTCTCCGGATGGTATATTTTATACCAATAGGTGCTCTTTTTCTGGTGTTATGCCCAAAAATTCCGTATAACTAACCTGACCAACTGGTTGTGCGAAAAAACGGTACACAATGGGTAAAAATTCGAAACTTTTTAATTTTTAGTTAATTAAAATAATACTAAATATATAAAATAAAGCATTTTATTTTGTATAAAATCATTTTCTTATTTTAAATTCAAGTCGAGATGAGACACCAAAATGCGGATGAGACCAGATGAGACACACTAAATAGAAATGCATCGTCACAGGGATGAAACTGTCATCCCACCAACAACTTTTGTCATCGGCACTGAGCTAACATACAGCTTCATCCCGCTACAAATTGTTCGTCACAGTGATGAAAGTATGTTTGTTGCTGCAATGAATTTGATTCATTATCGCAACGAATTTGTTTCGTTGCTGTAATAAATTTGTTTCATTGCTGCAATTAATTTGTTTCATTGTTTCCATGAGTTAATATCCTTCGTTCAATGAAACCTCCGAAATAAATAATAAAAATAAACTATAACAAGTAAGAGATAAACCAAATATCAATAGTTTAAATCTCGTGCACTTAATTTTTACATATTTTTCTTCAAAATTCAAATTAAATAAAATTATTGCAGGAATGAAAAGTAAGTTGTTGCAGCAACGAAATGAAATATTGTCAAAGAAATCATATATGTGACCTGCTCCACGAAAATTTTTTGAGTGATTCTTATAGGAAAAAAAACGCTCTTTCAAATGCCGCAAACCGCAAGTTTCTATGTCTTTTAGTTTTTTTTACAAATCAACTGTAAAGATGAACATAATTAATGAAAAAATTGAAAAATGTGATATAAACAGATAATAAAGGGTCCGCCATCTAACGTTTTTTTTTCAACTAGTGCTTATTTCGTGAATGGTAATACTTAGCTCATGTCTGATTTGACAGATAATTAGTTTTATCCTTCCGCTGAACGAATATGGTTGTGAATACGCTTGTACAACGCTGGGAAATATTGCGACATTACTTTGAAAATCATGGTAATGTTGCAGATGCCGATTTTGCCAAAAAAATCACCTTTTCAGATGAAGCTCATTTTGATCTTGGCGGATATGTAAACAAGCAAAATTGTCGCATTTGAGGCACAGAAAACCCGCACGCATACATTGAAAAGCCGATGCACCCAAAACGCACGGATTTTGGTCCAGAGGCATAATTGGGCCATTTTTCTTCGAAAATGAGCAAGAAGTGGCCGTTACAGTCAATGGCGATCGTTATCGGGCCATGTTGAACGAATTTTTGTTCACAAAAATTGAAGAGGAGGATATTGGCAACATTTGGTTTCAACAGGACGGCGCTACGTGCCACACAGCCGAAGCTACAGTCGATGTTTTGCGCCCTGTTTTTGAAGATCGCATTATCAGCCGCAGAGCTGATGTCGTTTGGCCACCTCGGAGCTGCAATTTGACACCGTTGGACTATTATTTGTGGGGTGCCCTCAAAGATAAGTGTTACGCCGACAAGCCAGAGACAATGGACGCTTAAAAGGACAATATTCTTGAAGCCATTGGTGAAATACAGCTGCACACAATCGATAATGTGCTTAAAAATTGGACCGATCGTGTAGGATACTGCATGGCCAGCCGAGGCAGCCATTTGAATGAAATTATTTTCCATTATTAACCGGAAGGACTGTACTTTCAAATAAAAAAAGAAATTTGAGAAAATATTCAGTAGTTTTTTTATAGCATTTTCAAAAAAAAAAGTTATTTGGCGGACCCGTTATATATAATACTTGAAATTTATAAAAAGTTGAATATCAATATCGTACAAAGTACCAGAGAGTCGAAATACATCGCCAGATGATCAGGTTGAAGGAAGAGTTGCATAACCATGCGCAAAACACGGAAAAACGAAGCGCTTTTTCTAAACGCGTTTTTCTCAATGACTTCTTTTCGGCGCAGAGGTCCCTTTTCGTGCAGCAAGTCACATATGAAATTATTCATTGCGTAAAAGCAAGAATTACTAGGGCTGAATTGCATATAGGTGTCACTGAAGTTCATCAAAGAGAAAACATTTACATTGTTTTTATACCTGAATATTAATAAAATTCACCTTAGTAATCATAAAATTCACAATGGGCTTCTTTAGCCTAAGTGTGCTAGACAGCGTGCTGTCTTGCAGCTTTTTCAACCAACCATTCATAACATTCATCCACGGCTGTTATTCGGGTTTTACAGAACTCAAAAAGGTTTACTAGACTCGATACTGATGAAAATCGATACTGAAACACTGTGCGTCAGGGGTTGTACCCACGTTCTGATGTTCCAAGAGTCGCGAATACTAACCATTGCACTGGCCTTGTATTAGTACCAGTAAATTTCCATTAATATTAAACACTTTATTCCTCAATTGTCTATTATTAAACAAAAAATATTTCTCACTTAATGGTCGTAATCTTTGAACACCGGTAGGCCATATAAAGTTCTTAAAATATAAAAAAAATTGTTTCTAGGAGTCTGCCGAAACACACTAGTCGCCGTGAAAAACTTGTGTGACGCGGCACCCTAATGTACAAGCACAGTATTAAAAACTCGTAGTGGAACAAACTCTTATCGAGTTATCCCAAAAGTAACACACTTGTTTCTGGCTTCCTTTGATTCAATGATTTTTGTCGCATCTTTTCCTCTGTATGCGAATATGAATTATTGAGTGGATAATATTCGTAAAATCAGAACCACTTGGAGTTGAGACTTTAATTGAGAAGGTTATTTTCAAAACTTGACTATTCCCATTTTAGTCATTTGTGTTTGGTAACATTGAAATGAAAACTCAGCGAAAATAAAATTGGACCAAAACTCTGTAATTACACCGGAAAAAAAGAAAAAAAGTAATTCTCGTCAAAAGTTGCATTCTTAAAAAACTATTTTTTCAAGTTTTGCAAAAACACAAAAAGTGGAATAGTCAAGTTTTGAATAGAACCTCCTCAATTATACACTCAATAATTTGTAAAGAGGTCAGGAAGAAAATATTTTATTTGTTGTTGGTTCACGATGGAATTACAGTAAAATTCTTCTAAAATTAAATAAATTTCTAATGCTAATTGCTCAATTGCAACAGTACGAAAACGATTCGTGCAAACTGTATATGAATGTGTGTGAAATTAAGTTGTTTCTTCTTTCTCATAAAACAGTAGAAATCTTATCTACAAGTATTCAACTTTAGATAAGGTGACATTAATTCCGGGGACAATTATGGCAAAAGGAGGTGAGATATAACAACACATGAAATGAATTCGTAGCAGTGCCAATAGTTGTTAACCCTTATCACTCACTCACTCACTGTGCGATCGTTGACATTGCTGAATCACATTAGGTATTTTAGACGTGATTTTTATTGAACATTCAGTCGTAAGGCTAATCTTACTAATGAGAAAGATATCGATCGATGGCATTGTCAGAAATTGTTTGACTGAAAAAATTATATACAATTAAATCTACGTTTCATGCGCTTAATTTCCCAGAATATACCGATTGGATCGTGTAGCATAAAACAATTTACCAAATTATAATAATGTGTTTTTTTTATAATTTAATTCTTTAATTAAAGTTCACCATTTTCGATTTCCCAATGAATCGCCTTCACCACTACGTTTAAAACAAAGCAAACTGTTATTGAAATATATAAAATTGAAACAGGAATTGAAATTAAAGTGAGCCAAAATTTTCTGAGAGCTGAGAAATCCTGAGTCATAAAAGATACAGTTCTGAACCTTTTTTTGAGCGTTTCAAATTTTATGCTCTGAGAATTCACTATTTTCTGACTCTAATTTGAGATCTAAAATGATCCAGAAAAGAATCAGAATAAATCTTAGGGGCCTGTTTGTTTCATAATACTTAACAATAGTTCTATTAAGGTTTAATAAAGCGATACATCTTAAACTAAATATTCTTCCATTAAACGCTCCATAAGATTGAAACGTTTTACCCTTCTATAAAGAAAGTTCATGTTTGCCGGAAAGTGCATGTTTTTACCCTTGTCCAATTTTGACAATCAAAAACAAAATTATTCAAAATCACATTTAATTGCATTGTAATTTTAATTATTTGTTCTTGTTTTTTGTGGATTAAATTGTGGATTCGGATAAATTCTCACAGAAGTTGTTCATACTGTTAGGAAAACAAATACCAACGTCGATGGAGTTTGTGGTATGTATGACGTTATAAACCACGCCCAAAAGTATGCCATTGCCATGTCTGATGAGATCGCCTCAATTCGCTTCAGATTTCTCCAGATCAGCCCAGAACCAAATAGCAACTACGCACTGGTTCTGCAAATTGATAAATAGTGTGTGTCAAGGGCGGGTGGCCAAATGCCGCAGTCTTTGTCCAGTTGGCGTTGAACGCCCAGGAAATCTAAGACGAAATTCACGCTGCGCCAACACAACCGACGAATTGTTGCGCAAAAAAATGGAATCAAAACCGAATTGACGTTTGGCGACATTTGCAAAAGTTATAGGCTTTTCCAATAGGGTCATTAATTTTCCCCACATTGTATTATGCTATATTCACCGATATATATAAGGTCATCGAACCTCTACGACTTGCGGGAAGGAACTTATAATAAGAAGGAATCTTTTGGAAAAGTACTTAAGTAATTCATGTACTTACTTACTTACTTATCCGGTCTCGGACAACCCCGGGGGGTCAGGGACCTTACAAAACGAAGATAACACATTTAGCCAACCAGTTCGATCTTTTGCTTCATTTCTCCAGTTGGCAAAACCAAGTGTACGCAGGGATTCATCAACCTGATCCCTCCAGCGGAGTCTTGGTCTTCCTATTTTTCGTCTTCCTTCGAGTTCGGTTTCGAAAACCCTTCGCGCTGGTTCATCTTCATCCTTTCTACTGGCATGGTCTAGCCAGCGCAATCGCGTTATCTTGATCCGCTTAACTATGTCAATGTCAGGATAAAGCTCATACCGCTCATGATTCATGCGTCGCCGATACTCGCCGTTGTGCACTATAGGGCCATAAATTTTTCGGAGTATCTTTCTCTCGAAGACTCCTACAGATGTTTCGTCTGCTTGCGATAGAACCCAGGATTCTGCGCCATAATGCAAGACAGGTTGAATGAGAGTCTGGTACAGCTGGACTTTTGTTACTCGAGAGAGGGCTTTATCTCTAAAGTGCTTGCTTAGCCCAAAATAACATCTATTCGCAAGCACAATTCTCCGCTTGATCTCAAGACTGACGTTGTTGTTTTTGTTCACGGTAGATCCGAGGTATATAAATTCGTCCACTACCGCGAAGTTATAACGGTTATTAACGTTTACGCGTGGAGGCCCTGTTCGTTGAAACCAAAAATTTTGTCTTGTCCTCAGACCCACTTTTGCTGACTCCTTCTCAATTCTCGAAAAAACCGCAGTAACTTCTCTAATTGTGCGCCTACGCGAGCAGCCTGTGACTTTTGCTGCTGACGGTTTTATTCACGTTGACTGCAGCTTTTCTCATAATGATCTCCATTAAGATGTTAAAGAGATCACACGATAGGGTGTCGCCTTGCCTGAGGCCTCGCTTTGTTTCGAAAGGTTCAGTAAGATCCTTACCAACTTTCACTGCGGATTTGGTGTTCGTCAAGGTCATCCTGCAAAGGCGTATGAGTTTTGCAGGAATACCAAGCTCAGATATTGCTTCATAGAGTTTCTCCCGTATCGGACTATCGAAGGCAGCTTTATAATCGATAAATAGATGATAGGTGTCGATTTGTTTTTCGTGTGTCTTCTCCAGGATTTGGCGTAGCGTGAAAATCTGGTCAGTTGTCGATTTTCCAGGCCTAAAGCCACACTGGTATGGTCCAATCAGGTCAGCGATAATCGGTTTTAGTCCTTCGCACATTATGCTTGATAGAACCTTATATGCTAAGGATAGAAGGCTTATTCCACGGTAGTTGGCACAGATACTCGGGTCACCTTTTTTAAATATGGGACATAGTACACTGAGACTCCAATCGCCGGGTATGCATTTTAACCAAATTTTGCTAATGAGCTGATGCATGCACCTTATCAGCTCATCGCCGCCAGCCTTAAACAGCTCCGCCGGTAATCCATCGGCTCCTGCGGCTTTGTTGTTCTTAAGTCGGGCAATAGCTGTTCTGACCTCGTCTTGGTTAGGAGGGGGGCAATCGACGTCGTCGTCCCTATTGTGATCGATTGTCCCATCGTCATTGGATATCTCAGGTACTAGTAGCGCGGAGAAATGCTCTCTCCATATTCCCAACATGCTCTGCACATCTGCGACGAGATTTCCGTCCTTGTCTTTACAGAAGGGGGGCCCTGAACCATGTACATTAGTTCCGTTTTTAACTTTTTGGTAGAATTTTCGGGCTTCGTTCTTCCTTCTGTATGTCTCCATTTTCTCACTCTCGCGCTTTCTCCACTGCCGTTTCTTAAGCCTAAAGAGACGGTTTACCTCCTTTCTTTTCCTCTATACCGCTCAGTTGCAGGTTTTTCGAAACCAGGTGCGGTTATTGCGGCAGTTTTTATAGAGTCGGAAATGGGTTTCCACTGCGCATCAGGATCGTCATCGGGAGGGGGTGGGCTCTGTGCCAAAAGTTGCGAGAGCTTCCTTGAGTAGGCTGTAGCTACCTCTGGTAATCACAGCTTTCCGATGTCCAGCTTCCTCTGCGTCTGGTTTCGTACGATTTTCGCTCTACTTAATCTTGTGCGAACCTTTGCTGCTACCAGGTAGTGATCAGAATCGATGTTAGCTCCTCTGATCACTCGTACGTCCATTACACTGGATGAGTGCCTTCCATCAATTACCACGTGATCAATTTGGTTCCTAGTTCTTTGATCAGGGGATACCCAAGTAGCCTTGTGGATGTCTTTATGCTGGAATCTTGTGTCACTGATGACCATGTTTTTTGCCGCGGCAAAGTCAATCAGTCTCATACCGTTGTCGGAACTGTCAGCATGAAGACTGAAATTGCCAATAGTTGGATTAAACACATTCTCCCTTCCTACTTTGGCATTAAAATCTTCTAGTACAATCTTAATGTCATGGCCAGGGCAGCGGTCATACGTTTCCTCTAGGAGCTCATAGAATATGTCTTTGGCATCATCATCTTTCTCTTCTGTCGGGGCATGCACACAAATTAGGGAAATATAAAAATATTTCGCTTTTATGCGGATTGTGGCTATTCGTTCACTCACAGGATTGAACCTAGAGACTAGATGTCGCAGTCTTTTGCCAACTACAAATCCACAACCAAATTCCTGTTTTTTCTCATGACAACTGTAGTATATGACGCAGTTTCTTTTTCTTGTGCAGCCATGTCCTGTCCATCGCATTTCCTGGATAGCGGTAATGTCAGCCTTATAACTTTCGAGGACATCTGCCAGTTGGATACTTGCACCGGATCTATATAGAGTTCTTACATTCCAAGTGCATATCCGTAAATCGTGGTCCTTATAACGTTTGCGGGGGTCGTCAACAAATAGGGGTTGTTTATGTTTTCTTGTTCGTTTACGTATTTTTTTCATGTACAGAGTGGGTCAACTTCGACTGACTGATTTGAAAAGCTTATAATGTTGTGTGTCTCGCGGTATGAGCTGTAGCTCCATCTTGCTGGAACCATATGTCAGCATTATTTAAAACTACAGGACGTAAACAATTTTCCAACATGGTCCGATATAACGCACCGGAGACGGTTTCTGGCTAACTATATCATCCATATCACCAATCCTTGCATATGAGAGGGTGTAATTGTCGCTGATGCACTGTTGTATGATGTTCGGTACCCCAAATTCGGAAGTCCTGTTTATTAACATATCCATTTACTGAAACTGTGGTTCATTGCTCATGACATTGTTAAAAAAATAATAAAATAACAAATTTGAAAAATTTTTACACGTTGTTCATTATAAAATTTTATTAAACTGTACTTTTTTATTTTATTATTCAAGCTCAAGACCATTCTATATCTCTATTAACAGAGATATAGTTATTTTTTTAAAAAACTAAGTTTTGCAAACTCCATCCTCATGATTCCTGGCCAACCGTATAGCTGTTTCAGATCTAGCCACTTATGCTGCTTTTGAAAAATTCATCAAACTAGATGCAAACGAAACTTATCTCAATTGAGATTTTTCCACTATGCAAGTGATCGAAAAATATCGCAAGCAAAACCCACTATAAAACATTTGCAAAAAACTTATTTCCATCTCCAGAGAACCATTGGTCCCCATTAGAAATGATTTTTGTTGTGGCCTAAAAGACAACACAATTCTTACAGGCCATTGTGATTCCCTTTAAAAAAAATTGTTTATTACCGGCAAAAAGTAAAAAACTTAAAAATAAACAAGTTAGAAGCATTTCGAACTAATTTTCAGTCGAAGTTGGCCCACCCTGTATATGTGGAAATTTTGTAGATAGTTATTAGAAAACTGTGGATCATATAAACTTCAAAATACTGCAAACGCTGAAAAATCTGTATTTTTGTTGTTTCGATGCAAATATACGTGTTTGTAGCTTATCGCAAATATAGTATACTTGTGTCGAAACACATTGTGTTTGCTATTCCATATCACATGTTAGCCACCTAATGATTAGTAAATTATTGTATATGTTTTGTGTAAAACTCGAACGCGCAGCTGGTACTGGTTTGTGAGACGCTCTCCCTAATCCCTCCATGGGTTGTAATGGGAAACCATTTATTTATTTTTGTGACCCAAATATGCATTTGTTTGCTGGAAACTGCACGTGATGGACAACAAAGAAACAAAAAGGCAGCAAGTCTTCAATTCATGAAAACAAAGCTTGCATGCAAGTATATCGATGTTGCAATCATATACATGGTTCCTCTATAATGTTACAGGGGCTGTTTTTTCCAGCGTATACAGCTTTTCTAGCTGACTCAGAATTTCTGTTTACAAACATGATTATGATGGGGATTAATATTGTCCCGTGTGCTATTGCCTTCACCTGTGCGTAAGTGCAACATAAGTATGAACTTCAAGCACTCGTTACACGCCAACGCGACTCGCAGTTAATGGGTTTTCCTTAGATTTCTTGCCCTTTCATACCCCTTATTCAGTGTGCAATAAAAGACGCATTTAACCCTATGACCCCGTGGGGGCCACGTGATCGTAGTAACTACAACGAAAGTGCAACATTTTTCACATACACACGCGTGCACACATTGACACTCGCATCGTGATTACAAAGTATGTGTGAGTAATAAATTATAAAAAGTGGAAGAAATATTGCATTTGTTTGCCATGAAACCCTCCAGGAATTCAGGCACTTGAGTTGTTGCTGTTGCTGTTTTTGGTTTAGCCTTTGGCGTGTTTTGGATTTTTACTTTACATTTCTTTGTGTAACTCAAAGATGGGGGTGAAGGTCGTCAGCAGGGGGAAACACTTTATTGTTTTGAATTGTATGTGTGTTTGTGTGTGAACGCTTTACCTTTATTGTTGATTCTATTATGTGTGTGTGTATGTGGGGGGTTTTTAGCTCTCTGCGTGATTTATAACAATCGTTTTGTATAGGTTTTGGTATTGCCACTGACACTGCAACCGACGTTGCTGCCGCTACTGGTATTGCTGCAATGACCCGCCACAAAATGCTGCAAAATTATAGAGCATCGTTGCATGTGGTAAATTGTTTAACCTCAAACACTAACGATACATAAGTACAATACACACACAGCCATATGTACTAGGGCGTCCCGAAATAAAGTTAAGATAGACAAAATACTAATCTACATATAGGTGAACAAAAACACACGTAACAATTTTATCCCAAACAAATGCCAACCTCTGCTCCCTAAATACACTTTGAAACAAAGCTAGAGCTAAATTTTATAGTTTAAATTTGTTTGTTAAGAAATGGATTTCATATCGTCACCTCAGCAATGGAGTGATTTAAAGGCATAGAATTTTAATCGCATATGGATCACTACAGTACTGTGATAACGATATATGGGTTTGCATCCAAGGTCTGGCCGTGCAATGGCCGTGCAATGGTAGTGTGCGCGGCTCTTGTGCATGAGAACATGGGTTCGATCCCTGCTCTGACCACCTGTTGTTGTTCCCATCAGTCAGTGAGTGTACAACTAGGACGCGCACAGCTCACTGGTTGTGAGACGCTTTCCATAGTCCCTTCATGGGATGTAACGAGAAACTCTTAAATACCTCGCAATTGTCGTAAATTCAAATTCACACTTCAATTTGAATATTTTTTGACATACGAGGAATATCATTAAGATTATGAATATAAATCCTTAATGTTTTTTGAAGTGGCTGTTAATGGTCAAATATGATATAAAGTGGACAATGGAAACCCGATTTCTGCTGAAAATTCCTCAATATTTTATGATCAGGATTTTGTGTGCAGGAATCATAATTAATATATGTATAATAATATAGGCAGTCGCATCAAATGTACGTGTGTTTCACTTTAAAAGAGAAAATATAAAATAAATAAATAAATGGTTTCCCATTATTACATCCCATGAAGGAATGGGGGAGATCTTCTCACAATCACTGAGCTGAGCACAATCCAGTTTTCACTCACTGATTGGGACCTACAGTTTTACACTGGTTCCGAACGGTATTTTGAGAAGCTTTTTCATGGCTTTATACTCGATAATGTCGCCGTCACTAAGCGAGGTGACCGCAGTCTAAAGAAACTTAAGGTGGTCAGAGCAGGGATCGAACCCACCTTCTCATGTACAAGAGCCGCGCACACTACCATTGCACCACCCACGGTCACAAAAGAATAAAGAAAAAACAGAAAATATCCTGATTATAAAAATATTGAGAGAAATTTATATAGAATTGTTTATTCTAGCCAATATTTGTTTCTAAATAAAATGCCATTGTACATGTTCAAGTCTATAATTTTCCATGTAAAGTGTCTCAGTACAGTTGCACTTTTTAAATTTAGTGTAATTTTTTTGGCAAGTGGTAACTCTGAAATTTGGCAGCTGTCACATATGTTTATTCCGATTATTAAAAATGGAGCGCTTTACGAAAGAACAACGGGTTATAATTGTGAAAACGTATTATAAAAATTTGGAAAGTTATGCTGAGACCGCTCGAAAACTTCGAAGAATTTTCAGTCGAGAAAGTGCACCTAATGTGTCAACCATTCGAAGAGTGGTCAACATTTTTTAAGAAACTGGGTCGGTTATGGACAATAAGACTCCTGTGCGTCAACGTAGCGGTCGGTCTCTTGAAAACACTGCTACTGTAAACAAAAGTGTCGCTGAAAACACGAAAACATTAATTCGGCATCGTTCTCAACAACTTCAAATTTCGCGAAACAGTACGCAGCGAATTTTGACAAAAGACCTTCATGCATAGAAAATACAGCTTACTCAGGACCTCAAACAGGCAGACCATGGAAATTCAATGCCAATTTTTCAAAAAAAGTCATCGTCTCCGACGAAGCGCATTTCCGTCTGAATAGCTTCATGAATACACAAAATCATTGAATTTGGGGCTTAGAAAATCCTCATGCAATCCATGAGAAACAAATGCACGCACAACGAGTAACTGATTGGTACGCAATTTTTTTCAGGCGGCGTGATTGGGCCTTACTTTTTTGAAGATGGGGCCGAAATTGTAGTGACTGTGAACGGCATTCGTTACAGGAACATTATAATGGAGTTCTTGAGGCCTCAACTGGACGGCATGGGTCTGGACGACACACAGTGGGATTTCTTCATACAAGCCGCGGCAAAAATTAGAAGGAATCGAGCTAGGGCTTTGAAAGTTCGCACACATCTCTCATATTGCTAAATTAGAAAAAAACAAGTTTTTGTTCAAATCCGCCCACAACCACGCCTACCTCCCATATAACGTAAATTAAAAAATCGTTGTATTTTCCTCATTTTCATATCTATGTCAATAAAAATTACTGCCAGTGCTTGCATTTGAGTCCTCAATTATATTAAAAATTTAAAATTCAATTAATTTCAAAATTTTCGAAAACACAGATATAATTCTTTGTAGTTTGTGATAAATGTAAATCAGCACTTACATCTATATAAATAACTAAAGCCTAATATGTTAGCTGAATATTTGCAAAAAAATTAGGGGGCCATAGTTTACGGTTTTTGTTTTTAATTAACCAATCATTCCAAATTAAAGTCAAATTTGTACTATAAAATTATCGAAATTTATTAATTTTTCAGCATTTCTCAGTGCATACTTTTAGGGATATGATATACAGCTGTAAAAAAACTTTAACTAACGTTTCTATTATCGACAGCATTAAAACACATATGCCTAAAAGTATACACCATTTTATATGATGTTTTCATAGATTTTTGTAATGAAATTTCGTGGCACTTTTTTTTATAAAATTTATAACTTTGTTCAACAGTATACAATATTATGGGAATTTTATTTATTAAATCAAAAGAATACACTCCCACCTTTCACAATTTAGCAACCAGACCACAACGATCGATAACGACCACCTTTTTTTAGTCCAAGAAAAACTAAAAACACTTAGTTTTTTGAGTGTAATCATAAAAGCATGAATATATTTTAATCTGTTATTGTTATTCAATTATTTTTTCTTAAAACTTAATGTAGAAATACCATATTTTTCAAATATACATATTCCAAATCGATACGACAAAAGAAGTTATGTTTCCAGCCCATTGAAATGCATGAAAATCTGAGGCAGGTTACTGCAAAGTTTCATTTTGTTGACTTTGCCGCGTTTTTTTGTACAAAAACAAAATTTGTTGAAAAAAACTAATGATTTATTTCTCTTAATTAAACAATTCTCTACAAAACTGCATCATTACATTTTTGATATTTGACACTCGAAAAAGGGTATTTTTGCCGGCAAAATCCCTCTGTGCGACATGCGGTTTCAGCATGACGGCGCCACCTGTCACATCATTTGACAGGTCATTTGACGGATGTTTTATTCCATACGTAATCGGAACGTAATCTTCTTTACAATCCAATAAAAAAAATCTAGTCACAAAAGGCGTGTTCTTGAGTTAAAATGAAAAAGTGCATTCTTACTGAGACAGCCTCTAATACACAGAATTTCAAAAATGTAACAGTTTAACGTTTAAAAATATGATTGGACTACAAATAAGTACATACATATATATTTCATGCTTTTCACCGAAAATACAATCTAAAAAGTAATGGTCCCCTTGTACGAGCAACATTTAAAAAATGTTGCCATTACCCCTTCAAAGTTGCGCATTTTTTATGGTGAGGAAGAAACATAGAAATATTTCATTTTCTCACAGCTGTATTCCTTCCGATTGCTTTTTTTTATCATCTTTTGTTTACAGCGCTTATCTACAATTTTCGATCAGTTTATATGGAGACATAAACGATATTAAGCGACTCATACATGCTGGTCGACAAATTACCACAACAATTGGTATTTTTTTTTGTTACTTCCGCCAACTAATATTTTGATCACTTCGTTTGAGAAGTTAAGCGATTATAAGGGAAACCCCTTAAAATCGCTTAGCATCCTAGCAAAAGTTAGAAAACTTATCTTAGCCAGATCAAAGCACAGGTAACAAATGACTGAACGTCAGTCATTTTATCGGGCAACATTCTCCCCCATAAGTCGCTGAGACAGCAGAAAATTCAGTTTTTAAGTGAAATATTCTCAGAAAAGAACACAAACTCTTGAAGTTGGGTTGCACTTTCTTACAAACGGACACAGCATGGCACTTTTAGGGGAAAAGGACAGGAAAAATGTTGATTTTTTTTCCCGAGAAACGAAATCGCCATAAGTTCTTAACTCAATAAGACCTGGAAAAGAGTTTTTCCTATCGAAGCGTAAATTGAGTTTTCCACAAATATCCACTTAAAAAAATAGTAGAGATTTCTTATGTACATCTTTAGTCGAATAACTCGAAACTATAATACTTGTTGGCCCAAAATCACTCACCCTATGTTGTTTTGCTATATCTTTAAAATGAAACGACATAATTTTATATTTGTTTTAATGTTTATTTTTTTCCATTATTTGTTGAAGATGACAAATGTGGTCAAATCTGGCGATCTTGCCGGCCAGAGAAAATTCTCATAACTAGACATTTAGCGACCCGTAAATAAGTCCTTCAACATACCCATTGTCGTGCACGGTGTTTCACCGTCCTCTTCGAACCACACGCCCTTTAGTTGCAGTTTATCAATTTGCAACAATGAATACTCGTTGATCGTAGTTCTGTATCGCTCACCAGACACAGTAGCCATATTAACCTCGAACAAATAAGGACACCTCCGGAATAAGTTGTTCACCATGCATTTTGATTTTGAGTGGAGGTAATGGCTCTTAATTTGATACATGTAGAAGCCATGTGATACGTTTATTTAAATACGTGTGCAGATGCAAATGGACCTCGTCGGTCATGATAAATTTCGATTGAAAATCGCCCAGTCTTTCACCAAAATGTCCAATTGTGGAACGTTGTCTGGTCATCATATGGTCGTTATCTGGTCTGAGTCTTCGTCTTCCACAAAAACGAGCAGTAAGAGGCCTTCCGGCGCCTATTTAGCCACGTGTTCTTCCACTCTCTTTGTGGGCAGCGGCTAAACGCCTTCGGCTAAGGACAGAGTGCACGCTAGAAGCGAAGCGAGAAGCGATAATACTTTGTGCTATATCAATGATAACAGAGTAAGAACTACATGCGAGTTGTTTGTAATTGAAAGCACTCTCTGAGAGAGTTAATCAGATTAATAAGTTAATTTGATAACACAAACAAAAAAAATACAGCTGCACGTGCTAAGCAAAATACACAATAAAAAGAAATGCAAAAAACCGTGTACAAAGAATGCACATATACACAAATCATAGAAAACAACACAAAATCAACAAACAAACAAAACGACAAAGCGATCCCATGCTACAAACCATTTCACAAACCTGCTTTGTAGCGTACAATCGCTTGCGCTCCCGCCCCGCTCTCAGTCTGACAACTTTTGAGCGACCACATAAGAAAACACAGGCAGAGGAGCCTGTGAGCCGCGCACACTACCCATTGCACCATCAACAAACAAAGCCATATTTGGGTCACAAAAACATATATTATAAGGTATTAATCATTGTGTCTCCAACATGTAATATAGTAATACAATGTGTTTGGACACAACTATACAATATTTGTGACAAACTACAAAATCGTTATATTTGCATCCAAACAGATTTATCAGCGTGTGGGTTAAGATGCATATACAAAAGTTTAATTGTGGGCCATCAAATTTATTTAATTCATGTCATAATTCCCGGGGAGAATACGATGTTCGTTGCTAATTGAATAAAACGGGATAATTATATAATTTTTCTTCTTCGACAATTAGCATAGTTATCGATATTTCGAGCGTTGAATTGGATATTTTGCAATACCGGATATAATAAGATACGAAAATACTATTCCAGAGCCACAAATACGGTTTTGGACCTAAAGTCCTAAGCCTGGCTGTAGAGCGGCCAGGCAGACAACGTGTACCCTTAATAACTTTTGTGCATAAAGGACCATTAGGTCAAACAATATGATAGCAGATGTTCATGCTCATGAATGACAAGCCTCGCTTTACAGAGGGTACAATTTTAAGAATGTTGCACTGACCCTTTCAAATATTGAATCACAATCGAACATATGTACACATGCAAACCTCTACAAATCAAGTCAACAAATTGAAAATGAATTAGAAAATCCCAGTAACAAAAAATTAGCAGTTTTCTATGGTCACTTTCTCACCCCAAACCAATACTGTAATATTTTCACAAACGAATTCGAAGGGTCAAACACCAAATTGGAATTTTAGATCCTAGGGGGAAAAATCAATATTTTGATGACACTCGATTAGATTCGTGCAATATGAAACTTTTTTCGGGATACTCTAGGGTGGCAATCAAAATCAGCTTTCAATTTTTGGCAAACCCCGAGCGGAGTATTTTTTCCATTTGGTGTAAATCTCACCTGATGAAAATATGAGGCAAATCGGACAACTCTAAGACGTGGCGCCTTCCGTTCAAAGTTTACGGGTTTTGTCTTTCAGACAATTTGCAAGAAATTTTTAAAATTTGGAAAAAGTTTGAGAAGATCCCAACAACTACAAGGGATCCAACTCTGAAATTGAACAACTTTAGATTTTTAGGAAAAGTAAAAAATCAGGCTTTTGTTTTTTTGTGTGTAAAAATGCATCTAGATAAAACAGTTTTTAAACTCGGACTTAAATGCCATTTTGCTGAATTTTATACGTTTCCAAAAGGTATACTCCATACTCTCTCAACCGTTTCTTCTTGAGCTGTTAGGGCAAATTGGGTCACGTCGATGAAAAATCGCTAAGATGGGTGCTTATATGAGTGTCAAATCATAAAAAATGCTAAAGTTCAGTTTAAATATAAGGTATGTGCTGACGCCAAGTTTATAAAATAGGATTTGACAATTGGTTACAATAATCGATTATAGAAACCGCGTTCAAAAACCTGGTTCCATAAACAGTAGATCAAAATTAGTTTGGATAAATCGGACTCTTTATTGAAAAAGGTTGGGTTTATTGAAACCGAATTTAAGTGGGATTTTATTTAAGTGACACCTTATTAATTTTTATTTTTATTACACATATGGAAATTAGATACTATTAGATTAGATAGATACACACCATTGATATTTTAAGTTATGGGGTTATGGGCCATCAACAACCCTCGTCAGGGATATGTTTGTAATTTGTTAGCATAGTTACACATCATTGATATTTCAGTTTATCGGGTTTCATATCTTAAATCTGACATTATTGAAAACTTTGTATATACAAAACTGCAATTTTTAAGGCTACAGTTTACTCAAGTGTTTACTGGGAAAAACTGATAAAATAATTTTTCAAATTGTTTAATTTGAATTTCTTATAATTCATTTACTAAATCCGCTATGTTAAAATATGAATGGTATGTGGGTGGCTACGCTAACAAATTACAGGGGGTATTGAAGGCACAGCTGATTGACTTGGTAGTTGGAGTACTGATAGAGAACATAATGTAATGAAAGAATAAGCAATAAGTGACTGGAAGTAAACCATGCTGTAAATACATTTAAATGATATTTATGGACGTTTCTTTAGGTTAATGCATTTAAAATTACGTTTGATTAATGTTAATATCTATTAAATTACATTTAACTCTTGTTGTACCATCTAGAACTCTATGAGAACTCCAACTATTTCAGTGACTTTCAAAAGTTGTCTTGCTGTATTACTCTATGGATAATATATCACTTACGAAGGTTGTTGCCCAAAGTAGAATTTATACTACAATTTTCGTATATGTAATGAAAGTAAAAAAAGACGACACGTAATTAAAGCCCTGTGTTGTGGAAACCAAATACCGAAATCAAGAACCGATTTCAATAAACAGAAACGGTTTCCAGACCTATGTACATACCTAAATTAATTTTGAACTACGCTTTTTGGAACCGGTTTTTAAAACCAGTTTGTTGAAACCGGGGTCCTACAACTGATAAACCAATTGCCAAATCCGATTTTATAAACCTGGTTTCATCACATAGCTAATATTTTTGACTGGACTTTTGAATTTTTTTATGATTTGACACTCATAAAGGGTGTCTCAGTAAGAATACACTTTTTCATTTTAACATAAACACACGTATTTTTTGAGATAGATGTGATTGTTTTATTGGATTGTAAAGAAGACATATTTCGATTAAGTATGAAATAAAATATCCGGCAAATGGTCCCACAGCTCTGAAGACAGGCCATTACTCTTTTCATGAAATTTTCCTTGACTTTTTCACTGAGATGTGGCTGTATCTTACCGATGAGGCGTGGGATCTCGGATTTGAGCTCAGGAATTGTTACTGGTTTATTCGCATAAACCCGAGATTTCACAAAACCCCAAAGAAAGAAATCGCATGATCTTGGTGGCCAGGTGACATCAGCATTTCTTGAGATAATTAGTTCTGGAAATAGTTCCTGCAATAAATTGATTGTTTCAGGCGCGGTGTGGCAGGTGGCGACGTCTTGCTGAAATCACATGTCGTTCAGATCTATGCGGTCCAGTTAAGGTCACAAGAACTCTGTTATCATGTTACTGCAACGATTGCCGTTCACAGTCACTGCGATTTCGGCCGCATCTTCAAAAAAGTAAGGCCGAATCACGCCGCCTGATGAAAACCCGCACCAGACAGTTGCCCGTTGTGGGTGCATTTGTTTCTCATGGATTGCATGAGGATTTTCAGAGCCCCAAATTTGACAATTTTGTGTATTCACGAAGCTATTCAGATGGAAATGTGTTTCATCGGAGAAAATTTTTTTTTTTATAAAAGTTGGCATTTACTTCAGTTTGCTTCATTGCCCATTGAACGAATTGAAGGCGCTTTCCATGGTCTGCTGGTTTGAACTCCTGAGTGAGCTGAATTTTGTACGCATGAAGGTGGAGCTCTTATGTCAAAATTCGCTGCGTAGTGCTTCGTGAAATTTGAAGTTCTTGAGAGCGATGCCGAATCGATGATTTCAGGGTTTCGGGGACACTCTCGTTTACAGCAGCAATGTTTTCAAGAGACCGACCGGTACGTTGACGCACAGGAGTCTTACTGTCCATAACTGACCAAGTTTCTCAAAAAATTTTGACCACTCTTCGAATGGTTGACACATTATGTGCATTTGCTTGGCTGAACAATCTTCGAAGTTTTCGAGCGGTCTCAGCATAACTTTCCAAGTTTTTGTAATAAGTTTTCACAATTATATCGCGTTGTTCTTTCGTAAAGCTCTCAATTTTTATTAACCGGAATCATCATGTGACAGCTGCCAACTTTCAGAGTTGCCACTTGCAAAAAGAAAAAATTACACTAAATTTAAAAAGTGCAATCTTACTCGATTTTCGATTTTTCGTCGAGGTGGCTACTTTGCCTTACCATCTCTCCAAGTGGTATAGTATGTTATATGTATTTATAACCGAGTTTAATATTTTTTTCAGCTGGATGCATGAAGAGAGAGAGATGAATAAAAATGAAAAAACTGATTTCTTACTTTTTCTACAAATTTAAAATTTTTTTAAATTCAGGGTTGGAACCCGTAGAGTTGTTAGATTTTTCTCAAAACTTTAGCATTTTATATTGTAAAAAAATTGCAAATGGTCTGAAAAATTAAGATTTGCTAGTGTGTACAAAATAAATAATGGCCAAAACCCATTTATTTTGACCTCAAGGCGCCACGTCTTAGAGTTGTCCGATTTGCCTGAAATTTTCACCACGTAAGTCTTACAGAATAATCCGGCCGGGGTTCATTCAAAGTAAAAGAAGAATCTCATTGCCACCCTAATGAACTTATGTGTGAATACATAACCTAAGGTGCAACTACCACATACTACATATATCTGACCAAATTTATAGGGACATTTTACTTTATTGTTTATTTGCTTTACTCTGCGGCCATAAGGGACTTTTAGATTTGAAAACGAATCGCTTCAGTTTCAGCTTCATAAACTCAGCAGTTGAGGCCCCTAAGGACCAGTAGTGAAGGTAAAAAAAATTATTATAATCGGAGCCCAGAGGAAAAGTAACTGTGCTCAATTCTGTTGGCCACTTTGTGAAGTGTTAAAATGTCTAAAATGACTGAAGTTTATTTTGTACAAAAGCAAAATATTTCCTTTTACTTCATCGTAGATCCAGGTAACATGTGTAGTTGTAGGTGGGAATGGGAAACGCTTTTCCGTCAATAATTTAGTGAGGATTTTTTTCATATTTTCTTTGGCCCGTAAAGCATAAATATTAGTACAGTGTCTAAGAGAAATGAAATCGTAACTATACATTTAGGAAAACCCCTATAGGGGGAAAAGTATTTGTTCGTTATAAGAAAATTTAAAAAATGATTTGTACTTGCATCCTTTAAAGAGATAATGGGAAAGTGTTTTACTATAAGACAACTGGGAACATTGAGCGGACACATATATGACGAAAGTAATGGAAACATCGTCAGCATTTAAATATATTGGCTAAACCTAACTTCTGATGAAATATTATTCCATCAAGTTAATTAATTGTTGTATCGGAGGTGGCAAAGTGACGAATCAATTCTCTTAAAGAATTCCTTGAAATTTTCGATTTGGGTTTTCTGTACATACTGGCATTTATATTGCATTTAAGAAATTCAACAATTCCAAACGCTCGTTCACTTTAATATATTGTATTTCCCCTCAATAGTTGTAACATCCCAAAATAGTTTTGAAAAGATTATTCCAATTTGCCCAAGTTTTACTTTATCAGTTTCAACATAAAGTCAAGTCAAATATCATTGAATTACAACTTCATTTCCGTTCTCATTTTGCGATGATTCTTTTCAAAGTTCCCGACATCTACATCTGCATCTCTTTATACCCAAATGCCGTTGAGTTATGTGATACATTACAACTGACATCCCGTTTTCTTGACTATTACCTTTTTGTTTTTTTTGTCCAACATTTCGTGGAGAACTTCACGATGTCATGTGATGTCGTGACATCTTTTTTCCCTGATGATGTTCTGTTCACGGCTGTCCCTTTTCCCATGGAAATGCTTGACTATTTTTGTGTTCTTTATAAATCTATTATGGCTGATTTGATTAAGTTAAGTCGAAAAGAAGAAAAACGAATCAAAGCGGAAATAACCCAACACAAATGCAATATTTAGGTGGAAAAAAGTTTTTACCATGCTCATTTTGCGCGCTTGATTGCCTTATTTTCCACCATGTCACCTGTAGTCAAGGCGGCGAATTTAGAACAGGCATACCCGGATTCATATGTAGGTATGTGTTGTGTACGCTTATTACGGAATCTCATTAGCGGCATTCATTCGGATTTTACTCATTCCATTTGGCATTCTTGGACTCATATTTGTTGCCATTACTTAGAGGGGGTTTTGCCTCTTAGTTACCTCTACCCGTTCCTTAGTTCCCTCTCGGTTAGGTTTAATTACACACATTTTTTTTATACCGTAATTGAATAAGGAAAAACATTTTGCGGATTATTTCCCTGCTGTTGTTGCTTATGGAATGGAAAGAGGATGTTCATTAACATTCATGTGCTTACTCGCTCGTATGAGTGGCATGTCGCTAGGTATATGCTGACGAAGTTTCTTTACGTTTTTTCGGGACCACAGCATAACAACTAAATTCCACATCTCTCCGTCGCCAGGCGACAATGTTCATCATCAGAAAATTTTGCCTTGCCGAAGCTAGAAATACCTCCTGTATAAGTTTTTAATTTTTTTTGGTATTTTGGCGGGATTGCGTGAGTTGCACATGTTCTGAGATCTGTTAATAATAGTTTCCGCAGGATTTCTGTTAAACTTTTGTCATATACAATATTTCGGGGTAAATTGAAGGCTTCGCATAGATAAATTACATTGCCGGATAATTATCACCGAATATTTTGCATATAATAAAATGTTTTGGAATACACAAAATTCTTGGAAATTTATAAAATATGTAGCTGTTAACTTTATATAGCTACAAGAGGAAAGGAAATTTGACTTATTTTACGAATCATTTCCTCAGACACTTGGTATTTCTAAAGCTTTTCATACACCAAAGCGATTCGCAATGGGATTTAAGAGCTTTGGTGTAGAAAAAAGTTTAATTTATTTTGTACAAAATAGTGACTGAAAGCAGCATGAATAATGATTTAAGATTCCTGAGATGACCTTCTTACTTAAGTAGTATTTCTGTTGTTTAAGTAAATATTCGCCCTTATTACGGTTGTCGTAGTCGACGTCGCTGTCATTTATATGGAAACATCCCTTTGTTTCCATATCGTCTTCCCATCAACGCTATTTTTGGTATTCTGTAACTGTTATGAGAGAACGTCGACTGTTTATCGATAACTCATTAAAAACTTAAATAATCAAAGCTGTCAATGTTAGTGAATGAAAGCAGGAAGAAAAAGAAGAACATTTTCCAATTGTACTTCAATTATTTTATTTAATTTGGTAAAAGTTATTAACTTTCGCAACAATATGGACATCGCTTTGGAAGTTATAACCCTATACCACCAGGTTAGACGCATGGCAGCGGTGAATTGAGACGAACCCTCAATGAAGGCACATGTAGCCTTTACTGACCCAAGAGCTGTATACACTGCAAGAGAAAGAACGAAATGGTGAGCAAGAAATGATGTTATCAAATTTTCCATGGACCATTTGGGTATCTTACAGGATATGTAATGTACGCTTCGTTATCGGCCGCTTGTTTGCTAGATATGAGACTAACATGGAGACATCAATTGCTGGACTGAAAGCGCGAAGAGCAGACGTATGTGACACAACATGGAAACCACCACGGCCAAGGCAATGTAACTACTGGTGGGCACATAGAAAATCACGAATACTCAAATCAAACACGAAATTTGTCAACTCTATTATTTGTATATTTGAATTTTTTCTAATGAAGAAAACTATTAATTCAAGTAAACAAATTGTAGGTCGGTAATGGAATATACAATTGTGTGCGTTGAAATAGAGTCAACAACACTAATCAACATTTTCAAAGCAAAAACAAATGTAGAAAAATTAAATTTTGTTTATAACTTTTATTTTTTTATTGTTCAATTAAGAACTATATATAACATTTTAGAACATTAATGTGGTTAATCTAAAACTAAATCATTAGGTATAAATCAAAATATTTCAAAATGTCCCGTTTTGCCTGTGAATTAAAATAGAGTCATCGTGATTCATCATCTGAACTAGAACAAACAGCTGTGTCAAATAAAATGCAACGCATTGACATTGAATCCACAAGTCTCCACAAGTTGTGTTTTCCACGCCGATGGTACCAGTGCCCGCTTCGATATGTGGTTGGGGTCGATATTATGTTGAAACACCCATCGAAGCGGAATTTCCCATTCAGCACAAGGCATCATGATGTTTTTTAATATACTGGTATAATATGCAGCGTCCATTGTCTGTTCAATTTGGAATAAAGGATATGTCCCACTTTAAGAGTAACAACCCCATGCCATTATATTTCCCCTACCATGTTTAACTGTTTGGATTGTGTTCTGAGGCCTGAATTCGGTGTTGGAAGGCCTTCGTACAGGAAGATTACTCCTATCATAATTAACCAATCTCACTTTTGTTTCAGCTGTCCTCAAAATATTTCGCCATTTGCGTACGGGCTATTTCACATGCTCCTTGGCAAAATACAACATTTTTTGAACGTTCTGTTTGGATGGCAATGGAACTTTTCGGACACTTTTTGCCTTTAAATTGTTTTTAGTTACCATTTTTCTTAATGTAGAGGTGTCAACATCCCGATCGTATTGCCTTTTATGCGCGGAAGAGGTAACAAAATTCGAACTCTACGTGGCGCAATATTTTTGGTTCCAAATGTTTTGCAATTTTTAGGTTTTCCCTCTGTTTCCTAGACTAGGCTTATATTTTATTCCGATCTCCACTATTCTCTTTGAGCATCCAATTATGTCAGTAATTTGTATGTAGCTTCTGAATTATTTTCTCATCTGTTTAATTCTTTCTTGGCGCTCATGATTGCAATACTTAGATCGGCCCATTTTGGAACGTCAATAACGACAATTTATTAATGCTACTAATAAACATTAATCATATTTAGAAGCTAAACTTTGTTTTCAAATTCAAATCCAAACTACCATTAACCATTTCAAAAAAAAAATTTTTTGACGTAGAATACGTCTTACCTTACGGTATGAGGAGTCATGTCAGGTTTTTATTGTTGTAATCTTTATTTCATTGAATTTGAGGAAACGGCTAGATGAATTTTTTTAAAATTTTTTTTGTAGGTAAATGAAGATGTTATCTTTCGTTTGATATACATTTCATATTGGTTGATATATTTCTAGTATTTTAATTTCTCAAATGAAAATTGTTTAAACACATACACTCAAACATATGTGTGGTGTTTGGTTGAGTGTTTTTGGTTGCTCAACATTGCTTAGGAACATGTATCTAGTAAAAAGTGAAACGAACAGCAAGCTAATGTTGCTTGGCAACATGTATCTAGTAACAAGTGAAACAAACAGTAAGCTAACGTAATAAAGCTTTTTTTGCGAAAGCTTCAATAAAGCTGTTGTAACATTAATTTTGAATTGTAAAGCGTAAAGCTTTCACACAACGCTCGAATGCTAATGCGAAGACTCGATAAGGTAAACCTTTTTTAATATTAGGGCGGCCCTCTCAACATTCGCAGAACTTAATTCAATAAAAATATTAATTAAAATACATAAATTAAATTAAGTTTAAAAAAATTGAACATAATATTTTTTTTTTTAAACGGACTTGAATCAAATGCCGTTGGTAAATATAAAACTTACAGCAGACAGTTGTCCGAGGCCTTCGGCCACGGACTGTCCCTGCAGGCTGTGTCAGAGACACGGCCATTAAGTTTAACGTAGAATACGCCATCCGATAAGACAGAAAACATATACATATAACAATAAATGATAAATAATATAAGCAAATGAATTTATTGTTATATATGTTTTCTGTCTTATCGGATGGCGTATTCTACGTTAAACTTAATGGCCGTGTCTCTGACACAGCCTGCAGGGACAGTCCGTGGCCGAAGGCCTCGGACAACTGTCTGCTGTAATTTTTTTTTTTGTAATTGACTCTATTTTATAGCACACGTCATTACATAGCCTTTAAAACAGTAGTGTACAAAATTTATTAAAAATGACGGCATTATATTCAGCAGCGGACCGGTCAATCAGGTTCAGAATTTCTTGGCATGAAACACCTTGGACAACTGATTTGCAGAGAATAAAAGTTTTGACGAGTGTGTGACTCTATTTCATCGCACACCACTGTATTTCAAATAAATTCCCAATCAGCTTGAGTATAAAGTTAATCAATCCTTTATAATGTGTACTTGTGTGTTGATTTCAAAGTTAATCAAAAATTAAATTCTTTTTTCAATTATATACGTAATCAACTTAAGTACGAAATTAAACAAAATTTTATATTTATTTTCAATTACATGCATAATTCTGTGGAACAAAGTAAATTTTTTTCGAAAATAAGGTTCTGACCACGGATTCTGGTAGAAGGGGTAAAAAAATTTACATCAGATTTTTTTTAAGGGGTGGTGAAATTTCCCCCTTTTGCACATTCTTATGATGAATCGGCCTAGGAAACTATGTTATACTTACATTTTAGGTATAGGATGTGTTCAGCAATTTTATGTTAAATTTTACGAGAAATATTTTTGTGGAACATTTTAACCCTCTACAGCCTCAATATATGGGTATTTTTGGTTCTTCTTGTTGAACAGTGTAAAAAACAACCGTAAAACAGGGGTGTAACGGGTTAAAATGTACTGTAAAAATATTCCCCATAGAATTCTACTATAATCTTCTTAACATACCAAAGCTCAAACTCAACTTGAATGCCAAAAATAAATCAAAACTGAATTTACTTATTCCGTACTTATTCCGAGTTGGCGCTAAAATTTCCCACAAAACTGCATTTTAGGGTGTTGGTGTGTATTGAAAAATGTTCTACCTAAAATTTGTGTATAAGTCACCGAGCAAAAGAAAGCTGTAGATATAATGTCTCAGACGTAAACTTGTAAAATGCCGATACACGTGCATATTTTTTACCCCTCTACCAGAATTCATTGTCAGAAACTTTTTATTTTTTTGTGTTCCACAGTGCAATCGGCGTAGCGAAATAACCTTTCTCTTGGAGTTTACAAATTGGAAAAAACATTTAGGGTTTGTCTTAATCTTTCTTTATGAAATAACTCCCACCAGAAAAATGAAATAAGTCCCAAAAAATTTCCATACAAAAGTGGGAGTTATTTCATATAAAATCACTCCCACTTTAGTAGGACTTATTTCGTTTTTTTTGGGAGTTATTACATTTTTCCTGGTGGGAGTTATTTCATAAAGAAAGATTAAGACAAACCCTAAATGTTTTTTCCAATTTGTAAACTCCAAGAGAAAGGTTCGTGGATTTCCAACATCGATGAAATATGGGGACATTGAGTCTTCGGATGATTCCGAAATATCTAATTTATTTTCTGAATTTTTTCAACGAACATATTCCGATTCTTCATTTAATACCGATTATCCCTACGAACTCCCAATGTATGAGGCATTCACTAGTTTAACTGTTAGTGAAGATGATGTATTAAATGGTCTGAGAAGATTGAAGTATTCTAATTCGCCTGGAGAAGATGGCGACCCTGCGTCGGTGCTAATAGTATGTGCTGATGAATTATGCATTCCTCTCATGAATATTTTCAATAAGTCCCTTCGTTTAGGTTATTTCCCATCTTTATGGAAGAGGAGCTATATCATTCCGTTATATAAGAACGGTAATAGACGATGTGTTGATAATTACAGGGGAATAGCTAAATTAAGTGTTATTCCAAAGTTGTTTGAATATTTAGTAACTCTGAAGATTATTCGATCGGTTTGCGCTGTCATTTCACCCTACCAACATGGTTTTATTAAGAATAGGTCGACTAGTACAAATTTATTGGAATTAACGTCCCATGTTTTTAAGGCTTTTTCCAATCGTTGTCAGACTGATGTCATTTATACTGACCTTAGTAAAGCGTTTGGCACTGTTGTTCATGATCTCCTCATATTTAAATTAGATAAGTTAGGATTTCCTCCAGGTCTATTGAAGTGGATATCTTCGTATCTTGCAGATCGTACACAGCGAGTTATGTTTAGAGGTTGTTTGTCTAAAACATATTTGTTACATCTGGCGTTCCCCAGGGAAGTCATTTAGGACCCCTTCTGTTTGTTTAATATTTAAATGATTTACCTTCAGCTATTTCGTTCTCGAAGATTTTAATGTACGCTGATGACGTTAAACTGTTCTTGTCATTTAAAAACTTGGATGACACCAATCGATTACAGTCTGACCTTTCTAGCTTGGTCAAATGGTGTACTATTAATGGTATGTCCTTGAACTTGAAAAAATGTAAAAAACTGTCTTTCTCTCGAACATCTATAATGCCTTGTGAGTATACTGTGGGATCTTACATTCTGGAAGGAGTAAACTCTATCATGGACTTGGGTGTAGTATTAGATCAGAGACTTCGATTTCATCTCCACATTGATAGTATTATTAATAAAGCCTTATCTATTTTGGGATTCATCAAAAGGTGGTCTAAGGAGTTTGCTGACCCATATATAACGAAAAGTCTTTTTGTTGGTCTAGTTAGGCCCTCCCTTGAGTATTCATGCGTAGTTTGGAGCCCATACTATAACGTGTATATAGATAGAATTGAGTCAATCCAGAAAAAAATTCTCTTATTTGCTTTACGTGGTTTAGGCTGGAATCAATCGGAAAATTTACCACCTTATGAAAACCGTTTAAAACTTATTGACCTTCCTACACTTGAACGAAGGAGATATATGTTAAGATCTATGTTTATTATAAAATTGATAAACGGTCAATTTGATTCAAAATTTTTGCTCAGTAAAATTCGTTTTAATATACCATCTCGCGTTACTAGAAATTTTCGTCCTTTAAAATTGTCTGTGTCAAGATCTAATTACGATTATTATAACCCGGTCCGCATTCTATTTCTTCTTTATAATGATCTTTATATTTATCTATCGTTTTTTGAACAATTAGCCAGGGTGAAAAAGTATATTATTTACGAATTTACACATGCTATGGTTGCCAGTTCATATCATTCGAATCGTTAAATCAATGTAACGCTTGTAATGCCGTTAGGATTGAATAAAGTCGTTGCATTTTATTACCTCAATTCTTTTGCCTGCAAGAATCATTTCTCCGACGATTCTTGAGTTCTATATGCTGATATATATATGTTCCTGGTTGCTGAGAATTTCTTCTACTGATGATGTCGTGTCCAATTATTGCTGCTCCTTATTCCTGTTGAGTTGATAGCACAGCGTCTTCTAATTACATTTATTTGGTGTTGTTCCTGGTTTCTTGATGTTTTTCCTGCTTCGTAACTCTGGTGTTTTAATGTATGTTCCTGGTTCCTGGACTGATGATGTCGCGTCTAATTATTGCTGTTGCTTATTCCTGTTTCCCGTATTTCTACCGATCCTGTCCCGTTAAATTATTTGCTGTTGTTTATTGATTTCGTTGTTTGCTGGTTTCCTGTATAATGTCAACTCGATATCATGGCGTCGTTTTATTTCGTCTATTTGGTATTGTTCCTGGTTGTATTGGTGTTATTTGTCCTGCTCCGTAACTCTGATGTCTTAACTTATGCTCCTGGTTCCCGATTTCCTGCTGCCTGTCCTCACATTTATTCCTGATTTTATTGGTGTTGCTTTTCCTGCTTTGTAACTCGGGTGTTTTAACTATTATTTATACTGCCAACTCAACATCATATCCCATATGACGTATTTGCTGTTAATCAATGTATCTCGAATGCTGGTTCCTGTTTTTTCCCGCTTGTCTTTGTGTTTTTGTTCCTGATTTCGAATTCTTCTCCTTCATCTTATTCCCGGTTCCTGCTTCCTGATTTTGCTGTTTCTTTATTTTAAGTTTTTATTATATTAATTTTGTTTTGTTTTTAATTTCGCTATTCATATGTATGTGCTGTTTCTTGTTTCCTTATTTTAAATTTTTATTATATAAATTTTGTTATTTTTTAAGTTTTTTTTTTTTTTTAATGCTAAACAACACATTTTTTTCCTGCTCAATGTTTAAAATTTTATTTAAATTTTTTATTGTTTGTCTTCTTTGTAATTGTATTTATATATTGTATTTATAAGATATTTTTATTTGTAAATTTTAGTTTAAGATGAATTTTGAAAAAATTATTCCATCTCCAGCTGGACTTATTTGTAGCGGAGTAAATAAATAAATAAACAAACAAATAAACAAATAAACAATATTACATGTTTGAGACACAACGATTAATATGTTATAATATATGTGTTTGTGATCCAAATACAGCTTTGTTTGTGATACAAATATAGCTGTGTTTGTTGCACTGTTTACTATCTTTTTTGGCGCTATACTCTAGCGAGATCAATATAATAAAAGGAGCACAAAGACAAATTGTTCTCAGCTTAAGTTAATGTTAATGCAAGTATATAGCTGGACTTTTGCATTATTCTGTCAGTCAGTAATTTAGAAATAGTCCTGAATGTATGTGCAAATGAATTGAGTGTTTCTTATGTTAACTGATCTGTTGCGTTTTAGTTTCATGCATTCATTGGTTAATCGTTCATATGGGACGTTTGGGAGGAAACAAACGAATACTTCGACGTAAGTATACGGGTGTATGGGATGGAACACGCATATGGCTCCACGTAAAAGTATGCATCTTTGCAAGTAAATATGCTACTGTTTGCTTTTAAATATAAATGTGTTTAGGACTTGCAAATATCTGAGTTTTTGGAGTGTGTTCCAAACATATACATGGTTCCTGCACAATATGTTTGGGAGAATATGTTACAGAGGCCGGTTTTTGTCAGCGCGTAGGTTCAATATACCAGCAACTGCATTTGATTCAGGACAGTGGCCGTGTTTACTGCTCAGAAAACAATTACCACAACTAGGATGTTAAAGGTAGCGATAGCCGTGGTCATTCACATTCACTATTACAATAAAACAATCAATTACTCAATATTGTTTTTCTTTCAAGTTAAATTATTAAAAATATTGTCAATAAATTAGTCTTAAAAGGAACTCTGTCGATTGAATTTACATACTTGTCATACGCATAAAGCTTTTCAAGCTCTGGAACACTCCTGCAAGTCCTTGACGGTTATCGGCCGCGTTCAAAAGTTGCGAACTCAACATTTTAATTTTGTTAATCCATAAATCAAAAATAAAACTCCGGAATTTTTCTTAATAAAATTCCGAAATTTCCTTAAGTCGTTACCAAAAACTGTGTGGAAAGAAATAGCCTCGTTTCAATTCAACATCGAAGTAAATTCTACTTTCAAACTGCCAAATATGTGTCAACAGTCGTCGTTGGTAATCGATAACGTCTACACTAATACTGATTTATAAACGTCGACATAAGACGACGTCGTTTTGTGTCGACGACAACAACTGTAATAAGAATGATTGCCAATATTATCAAATACTAAGTAGTGCTCAACCAGCCCTCGCATGCCAAAAATGCAAGCAAATTTAATTACACACGCTGAAAAAAAAACGGCCCCAGCAACATATTGCAGGAATCATGTTGTCTGTCACGTTTTTGTATTCAGGCGTTTTCAACAAACAAGAACGTATATTATAACCTATTAATCATTGTGCCTCCAACATTTAATATTGAATAGCAAACACAATGTATTTCGACGGAAGCATATTATGTTTGCGACAAGCTACAAATGCACGTTATGTTTGCGTCCGAACAACAAACAAGCCTGACTTTTCAGCGTGCCAGCAACGACTTTAAATCTAATTTATGAAAAAGCCACATATTTGAAAAAATAGTGTACAAATTGATATGCACAAAATAAACCTTTCACTATGGACATTTCTTGACGAGTCTATGGCGTTTACTGTTATTACACTCTTAATCGGACCCTAAACGCCAGCACAGCAACGCACGTCCCTTAGATCTATATGTAGCCAAATGTGTTACATGTATTCTATGTATATCAAATCCATGCAATTCCGATAGTCTCTGCCCATGCTTAACCTTATCTGGAGATTATGCTTTGTTTCACTCTTTAGATCCGGACCAGTATTCCATTTGTTTAACGTCTCGTTTTGAATGCACAGTTTCTGTCAAGGTGTTCCTCTCATTGGAACGCATTTGCATTTAATTTTGTCTTCCTTTTGTGTATCACGCTAGAATAATTCACTAACGCATCCGTTTGACCCCATTCACTTTGTACTTTACACCCAATTTTCATATATTAACGAAAATCCCAATGCTGACGTGCACCCAGCATGGAGTCATTTTATCCTGTGTACATGGTAGCCACTATGGTTTTCCAACACATGGTGCTGCTGTCACTGTTAATGAATGAGTCGTTATTCAATTTCAATTAATCATTGATCGATGACCGGCCAGCCAGCCACCTGTGCGTATCAGTGGCCTACTTTCACAGTCAGCCATCTACCTCTAACTGCATCATTAATCATACGTCTCAGTGCCGATGGTCGGAAACGGATGTTGTTCGTTTGTTTGCTTGCACTGCAGTTTAAGCACAAACAATGACGTTTTAGCAATATAAATTATAAATTAAACGGAAATTAAATTAATACAACAAAGTATGTATTAATAAAAAATAACAAATCCCCTTTTTAAATATGACACACATTCATTTGTTGTGCCAGTATTAAATGTCTCCGGGGAAAATTAAAGGTTTTAATTGTTATTATTATTGTAATCAATTTGTGTGCTATTTATTAAATGATAAAATCAAAGGCAACTGATACATGGAAATGTTTAATAAATAATACAGCGGCTCTGCCACATGCATAATTTTAAAATCTAATCTCTGGTTGTTTTGATGTGCAGATACCCGCTGGCGTTGAATATAAGAAGTCGAAAATGGATTAGGAAATTGTTTTCTGTTTAATTACTGTCCTGGTACACTCACAGAAAAATTCGGTGGAGACAGCCGAAGAAGCCGGAACCGAATTTAGAGGTTGTCACAACCGAACTCTATCGAGTTAGAGGTTGTCAGAACGGAATTGGAGATTATCACAGGCGAGTTAGATGTTATTACGGCCGAGTTAGAGGTTGCCACAACCGAATTAGAGGTTGGCACAACCGAATTAGTGGTTGCCACAACCGAATTTATTTGTCGCAACCGTAATAGAGGTTATCACAACCGAATTAGAGGTTCCCACAACCGAATTGAGATCACAGCCGAATTAGAGGCTATCAGTACCAAGTAAGAGGTTGTCACAACGGAATTGGAGATTATCACACTCGAATTAGATGTTATTACAGCCGAGATACAGGTTGCCACAACCGAATTTGGATAGTGTCGCAATTGAATTTTGAATTTTTAGTTTATTAATTTAGTGATGATTTATTTTCCTGTATTCCCATAAATAATTACAAAGCGACGAAATATTTTATATTTTGAAGTCCCGCCCGTTAGGGTGACCGCACCAATTCCGACGAGTTGTGCCTGTCGATTTAGGTTCTAAATATTCCCATAAAAAGATAATGGCAGACCACCTATCGGCCTTGAAAAACAGAACTGTTGACGTCTGTTTCTACTGCAAATTTGGGCATTGATTCAGGGCAGTGGCCTTGTTTAATGCGGAAACAATAATTGTAATCTTGATATCACTGCGGCTGCAACAATTGTAAATTCTTTTTAGCTTGTTTAATATAATATTTGTATTTAAAATTGTAAACGTCAGGCTTAAAATATATAGAATTATGTTGCGGTAACCGAATTGAAAATGTATACGGTTCTCCCAACAGAATTCATGAGAAATTCGGTTACAGTAACCGAATCTGGTTGTATAAAGTAGAGATAATAGGGATGCCACAAGCCCATAACTAAACGATAGCCCGTCGCCCTGTCCGCCACATTATCTGACCTGGGATCCGTAAGTTATCGTTACCTTGGAGATGGTCTGTGTCATTCTGCAAAGGCAATATTCATCTTTTGCTGTGCAGTTTTATTAGAAAATACTCCAATGAGATTAGCCTAGTTTCGTATTCGTAGTTTCCGGGAAATTGGGATTGTTTTACTCAAAAGTACCCTTTAAGCACCTGTCGGAATGCTCAACGAAACGAGACTGACAGACTTTGCTAAACACTCCGATTTCAATAACCCACCACATGCTCAAATAGAGCAGGAAGTAGACTGTATAATATTAACCAGAAAAAACACTCAAGTAACATATCGCTAAATTAACTGGACGATGCTAACATTAATAGACCTTCCCAGTCAATTAACTAATAATACTGGAAGTCCTTCATTACAATTGTCCCGAGGCACAGTGGCTACTCATTCATTAAAACCTTAGTTGCCTATTAAAACTAATCACTGTAATTGAAGCAAAAATATTCATGGTAACGACATAGTAACAAGGAAAATAAGTATCATTTGGGGCAACGCTGCAATCACTTACAACGTGACCTGCACAGAAACGTCAATGCGAAGGACAAGCCAGACGATAGTGAGAAGCACATCATAGAAGCAAAATGTGGTGGGTTATAATAAACATTCATCTTGTTGTTGAGGCTAGCTGGAAATATCAAGGCAGTTGAAATTTTTCGATCGACAGTGGTTGAAAATCTGCTATACTTTAAAAGTTATAATTCTTCACGTCTAAGACTACACACTGAAAAAACAGTCCCTGTAACATAATGTAGAAACCATATACATATATGTATGTTTGGAACATATATATACTTACGTGCAAGCATTGTTTTCATGTATTGTAGATCTACTGCTTTTTTGTTTCTTTGTTGTCTGTCATGTGTTTGTTTTCAGCAATTTTCAGCAAGCAAAGCCATATTAGGGTCACAAAAACATATATTATAAGATATTAATCATTGTGTTTCCAACCTGTAATATTGAATAGCAAACACGATGTGTTTGGTCACAAATATACTATATTTGCGACAAGCTGCAAACACTTTATATTTGCATCCAAATAATAAAAAAGGACAGATTTTTCAGTTTGTATAAAATAAAATGCTGCCACGGAAGAGTTAAATGTTAGCCAAACTTGTTAACAACGCTTATGCTAAAATACATCAATTCTTAAGTAGAAACATTAAAGTTCCTGTAACACATTCCCATGCTTTTCGAATTATCCTCGTATATTTTTGGGTTTTTTCCTGTAAATATTAATACATTTTTAATGGAGTTCATTACGAGACCAGTACTATTATTTGCCTCTGTGCGGACTATTATTAGGGATGGGTGAGGGACACAAGCCACAGGACGAGGGATCTCTTTCATACCATTATCCTCATTTTTCCTGCCACTGCAGCTGCAGCTGCCTTTGATGTGTCGCTTTTCATTCCATTGATAGTCTCACGTATTACCCAGACTTTGTTCCACTTTTACTTCATGCCAAAAATCAAATACCAGCAGCAGCGTTTGAAATCAACCAACAACACCAACAACGAGTAATAAGTACAACAATGTGATGTTGGTCTAAAACATTGTGCTAAAAGCTTATGCTGCTGTGTGATGGGCTGTCGTCGTCCGTTCGCATCGAATGAACATGATTGACATATATCGTCGGCTGTTCTTCTCGCTTACTCTCTCTCTGTCTCTCAATGTGTGTAATATGGTACGTAGCATCAAATGACATGACAAACTAAATTTGAGTATATTGACATCTAGAGCGATAACTTGGATAACGAGAATTTCGATAAAAAAAATTGCAATAACATCACTCACACACCCGCCACGCATTCACTTACTGACTGTACTGTCTGTCACAAACATACACTTGTATGCATTGGGAGTATTTTGCGTGGTGTACTCGCTACCCCCTCGTACTCACTTACACTCACCGCGCTCCAACATGAAGTCTTTGTTAAAAGAAATATTAGATTATTGACGAAGTTAAATGATTTTGACCTCTCTTTTGTTGCGTTAAATACTTTTTACCCGCTAGGGTCATTGACTCTTCTAGATGATGTGGCTGATGATGAAATGCCGAAACAATTGTAACAATTGTACAAGTTTTAACTATTTTACAATACGTACAGTCACGAAAAATTCGGTTGAGGCAGAATTTAGAGGTTGGACAACCGACCGCATAAGAGGTTGTCACAAACAATTTATTGGTTGTCGCAACCGCATTACGGTATCACAAACGAATTAAAGGTTTTCAAGGCCGAATTAGAGGTTGTCACAACCAAATTAGAAGTGTCCACAACCGAATTAAATGTTATCACAACAAAACTAAAGACTGTAAGAACCGAATTAGAGGTTGTCACAACCAAATTATATGCTGTCACAACTGAATTAGGTTATCACAACCGAATCGAAGGTTGTCACTGCCGAATAAGAGGTTGTCACAACCGCATAAGAGGTTCTCACAGCCGAGTTAGAGGTTGTCAGAACCGAATTAGAGGTTGTCACAGCCGAGTTAGGGGTTGTCACAGCCGAGACAGAGCTTGCCACAATCGAATTAGAGGTTGCCACAACCGAATTAGAAGTTGGCACAACCGAATTTCGTTAGTGTCTCAACTGAATTTTGAAATTTCTGTCTATTAATTTAGTAATGATTTATTTTCCTGTATGCTCATAAATAATTGCAAAGCGAGGAAATAATTGAAATGGGGTAATCTTTAGGGTATCAAATTCATTTTACATCCACTTCTAACCATTTTTGAAGTCGCGGCCATCAGGGTCACCGCACCAATTCTGACGTGTTTAGGTCCTAATATTTTCTATAAAAGACGATGGCAGCACATCTTATACGACCGACCTTGAAAAACTCAACTGTTGACATCTGCTTGTACTGCTCGCTGATAAATGGTGGCAATTTCTGCAAAATAGGACGTTTTAATGCAGAAACAATAATTACAATATTTTTAATTATCTTTCCTAATAACCACAACAACTCATGATATCATCACGACCGCAACAATTGTAAATTCTTTTTGGCTTGTTTAATATGATATTTGCTTTTAGAATTTTGAACGTCAGGTTTGAAATATAACCGGTAACCGAATAGAAAATAAATTCGGTTCTCCCAACAGAATTCATGAGAGATTCGTTTGCAGCAACATAATTGAATCCAAATTCGGTCGTTGCAACCCACTTAAGGCCAAATTCGGTCATTGCGACCAAACTGATACCAAATTCGATAGTTGCAACCGAATTGATGTCAAATTTGGGTGCTGCACCTGAATTGATACCAAATTCGGTTGCTGCACCCGAAATTGTTGAAAACGAATATTATTGAAATTCAGTTGCCACAACAAAAAAAAACGTTTCCCATCACATCCCATGCTGGGATTGGGCAGAGCTTCTCGCAACCAGTGACCTGTGCGCTTTCTAATTTTTCACTCACTGATTGGGACCTACAGTTTTACACCGGTTCCGAACGGTATTTTGAGAAGCTTTTTCATGGCTGAATACTCGATAGTGTCGCCATTAATAAGCGATGTGGCCGTCGTCGAAGGGAAGTTAAGGTTGTCAGAGCTGGGATCGAACCCACGTTCTGATGCATAAGAGCCGAGCACACTAGCAATTTCACAACCGATGCCCACAACCGCAGTTGCCACAACCGAATCAATTATTGATGCAACGGAATATCATCAATTCGTTTGTTGAAACCGGACTAAATTCGGTTCTCCCAACAGAATTCATGATGAATTAGCTCACAGCTACCGAATTGCGGCAAATTCGGTCGTTGCAACCCGCTTAAGGCTAAATTCGGTAATATCGACCGAACTGATACCAAATTCGATAGTTGCAACCGAAATCGGTTGCTGCATCCGAATTAATTCTACATTCAGGTGTTTAAAACAATATTGTTGAAAATTAAGTTAACATACGAACGAGGTTGGTGCAACCGAATTTCAGTTGTGGGTACTAAATTTAGTCGTGACAACCTCAATTCGTTTGTTGCAATCATATTTCGGTGGCAACATCCGAATTTACGGTTGCTACAACCTCTTTTCAAAGTATTAGTTCTCTGAATGTATATTTATATTTAATTGAAGGTAGCCGGCAATATTTCCAAATACATACTTTTGACTTGAGTCATATTCCCAAATGTCGAACTTTGTCCGCTTCGATCGAGATCGTTTTGTGATGGACGATATAATCTTATAGAGAAGGGTTACAGTTGGGATAACTTTTTACATACCAGGGTCATTGACGTTTCCAGATGATGTGGCTGATAACACAATGCCGAGAAGTCTGTTAAATATGGCGGATGGTCATTGCAAATTGAACTAATTTTCAATCCATTTAATAATATGTATATTTTTAAATGCAAAATTTTTACTTGAGTCACACTCCCAAATGTTGAACTTTGTCCGGTTCTAACGAAATTATGATCTGATTTTTGGGAGATTGTGATTATGAGCATTGTGTGGTAATTTTCGACCTTTTTTTTTAAAGAAAGGTAGAATACAAATTGAAGCCCCACTTTTTTCACTTTCACTCACTTTTTTTCAAAAATAATATTTTCCTTCTTTTAATGTTTCCATGGTATGGTGTCTGATTTAAAAGATTGTAAAGTTTAATTTTAATAATTTAAATATCAGATGTTGAAAAGTGAGTTAACACCTTCTTCCATCAGGGGCTTCAATTGTTTCCTTAATATGTTTATTAGCTGACTGATTAGGAATTTTTTTTATTTATTAACGAGAAATATTTTTTTTTAAATTGAAACTTAAATTGAACCTCACAGCAAAACGACGAACACTATGATTTTGTCAAAATTATAATTGTCATGTACCTCGATCTCGAACGAAAGCCTGTCCCTCGAATTCGACTGAAACTGCTCAAACAGGTCAAAGATTTCGTTTGGCTGACTTTAATCGCAAATGACAGTCCCTTCAACATAGATATATTTTGCGGTTTCGTCGACTTGAAATGACATGATTGTTGAAACCAAATTCCTTTCGACTGCAAACGAAAGAAACCTTTCGTTCGACATCGAGGAACAGGCACTAGAATTTCGTTCAACTGTAACCTCCTCCTCCCGTTCAATGTGAAAATTTTCCAAAATACCCTACTTGTGATTGTAATTGTTGCCGAAGGCGGATTTAAGGCAAAATTTGTTGATTCTGTCAGTTAAGATTTGATGGTGTCTGTTGTTACGCACATTTTTAATGTGATTTAACCCTTTCATACACATACAACAATTTTTGTGTAGCAATAATTTCAGTCAAATGTATTCGCGTAGACTTCCGCCAGTTTGTTCTTGACTCTCTTTGCTTTTAGACATCTGATGTGTTACATACGAAAATCATTGTTTTAGAGTGAGTGTGAGGCTCGTCAACATTTATAGTCCTGAATTGCTTGCATTGTCATATTCACAATTAGATTAGATTATTATGTTTTAAACCTTCTTTCAGAATTAGGCTCTTGAATTGTCCTGTCAGAATCTCCAGCGTTGCTTCCGTATTGATTCACGGCTCTTTTTTTTTTGTGGCGTCCACAAAATATTTCAAAATGCTATTTGAGTAACTCAACATGTTTATCATTTGTCTAAATACTTCGTGAACATGAAATACATATTCAAGAAAATGCAGTGAATATTTGTTTAAAGATGACGTTTGTCTACTTCATCTTCTTGCATTTTTAAGCCAAAACACGATGCATTTCTCAAGTGTCGTATTGTTACAAAAAAAAAGGGAGAGAGACCACATACATATCTCGAGAAAATGTAAAACCCTAATACTTTTTTGAGCTAAACGGAACATTTTTCTCCAAACTAAAAGCTAATGCGAATAAACATTCCTGCTCCTTGCACAAATGCCTTTGAAAGATGAAATTTATAAAGGAAAGATGAAGAAAAAACAAGAACTGGAATATCCTCTTTCGTCTTCGTCTTGCATGCTGTGTCGTATTGTGTGACTTTAAATCCGCAGAAATATCTGTTCAGTTTAAGGTAAATAATCTAAACATGTTAATACACCCGAATTTCCAACATAATCACTCGTACATATTTGAACACATGTACATACATGCAATTCAGTCACTCACACACTCAAACATAGCACAGGATGTTCGCTTACTGGCACACAGCCACACTCACAGGACCATGAATGCAGGCACGTAGATGGAGATACGAATGTGATGCTTTTGAAATGTTGTAACAACAAATGTTACAAATGCAAAATACCTTTTTTCCTTTACAAAAAGGATAAGCAGCAACAGCAGTGCTTTCCTTTAGCTACGCAAAATGTTGCCAATTCTTTGGCAAAGAATAGAAAGGAAACAAAGATCCCCGTCCTCGTGTTTGAGTAAGTGTGAGTGTAAGTGTAGGTGTGAGTGTAAGGTGATGTTCAAACATAACAACTTTTGCATATCTCAAAATTTATAAGCAAATTTAGCACCACTTTTTCCCCTCGTCTAACAATTCCGTCTCACACGGATTGAGATTGTTTAGGGAGTAGAAAATAATGTTTTATTTTGTTTCTTTTGAGACGATTTTTAAAGGTAAATCGTACTATACATATTCTGTGGCTGTACCACCGAAAGGGATTCAAGTACTATTTCTAGCATGAAACGGTGTATGTTTCCACTTTCTTTAACACTTTCATCACCTAGGAATTATACAACAACACTTTGTGGAAAAGAGATCTTTATACGGAATAAAGTTGCACAAAAGTAAACTAAACTTTTAATTAATCGATGTTATGATTAATCAATTAATCGAATAATTGCAATACTGATTAATCAAAACTATGATTAATAAGCTACAGTGGTGGCCAAAACAAATGCGACCAAAATGCATCTTTTACGAAATATTACGCAAATATTTTCTGAAAATAAAATTTGCAATTTTTTATTTTAAATTTTATACTTTATTGATTTAAAAATAAGGAAAAGGGATTTCCACCATAGATATTTAGAAAAATTTATGAAAAAACATAAAAAAAATACATACTCATTCTTATATTTCAGTGGCCACAACATATGCAACTAATAAAATACAGCGCAATTCAATACAAATGAATTGAGTATTTTCTAGCAAATCCGTTGTTGTCCATTACAGCCTGACATATTCGAGGCATTGATATTATTAGTATGTCAGTGACGCTTGTTGGGATTGATTTCCACACATCTTTCAATCGTCGAAACAAAATATCAGAACTTGTACAATTTTCCCACTCAATCTTTTGGTTTATGATTTCCTAGAGTTTCTTTAAGTCTGGGGATTGTGGTGGCCATTCCATTACCGTAACTCTATTTTCACCAAATCTCGATTTAACCACTTTCGTTGAGTGTTTGGGGTCGTTGTCTTGCTGAAAGACCCACCACAATGGTATATCGTACTCGGAATATGGAAGCATTACCCTTTCTAAAATGTCTTTCTACACAAATCGGTTCATAATGCCATAAATTTTATGCAGTGGACCAACACCAGCACCAGAAAAGCAGCCCCACATCATTACACTTCCCCTACAGGCTTGACCGTCTTTTTGCAGTAAAGTGCTTCGATGCGTTTTCCTACTAGCTGTACGTAACACAGGCCCTCGCTGCCAATAATATTAAATTTTGATTCGTGACTAAACAAGACAGACCTCCATTTACTTCCTAGCCAATTTAAATAGTCTTAAGCAAACTGCAAACGCTTTTCTGATTACAATTTGAGATAAGCGGTTGCTCTGCAGGTCTTCGTTCGAGTAAAGAGGCTTGCAAAGGACATCTTCGAATTGTTCGAGCTGAAACTGATATTTGAATTTTGCAGTTATTTAGGAGGAAGAGATAAATGGGTCTTATTTCACGTGTCTGATGATCAAATTGTGAATACAAATTTCTGAAGTTTTTTCTAAAGTAGTAATAATGCGAGATTTTGAAGTTTTATGAACATTATATTTCTTTCTGTGATATTCCACAAGAATAAGCATTCACAATTTTCCGTCTGAGCTAAAATCCGAATTTATTGCGCGCCATTTTAAAACGAACACTATTTTAGCTTCAATAGGAAAAAAAATAACAAAATAATACTGAATACTCCTACAAATCTCTTTACACAGGCTTTCTAATTAGTTATATGAAGAACAGCGATCAAAATAATTATAAAAACGACGTTATTTAGAACAAAATTGGAGAGTTGCATATGTTTTGTCCACACCGATGTTAATATTTATCGTTAAAAATGCCGATAACATGGAAATGTAAACGAAAGCTGTACAATCTGAATTTGTTTTAAAAATCTTAATGCCGTTTATTATTTACTGAAATATCATTGTCCTTTTTGTGGTACAATTTTACAAACTTATAGACCCTGTTAAAGGTAGCCAATCTTAGTTGCATATGTTTTGGCCACCACTGTACGTTGAACACTGCATACCGAACTCATATTTCTCCGCTGAGTTGTCTTTGGTAACATGTTTTTCGGCCGAATACTGACTACCTACCCAACTCATTGTCCCCTTTTAAAATGACATTCATGAAATCTTCTGTGGAATTATAGCAAGTACTACAAGGCTTAACAAATAGGTTGTCACAAAATATAAGGTATTATAGAACTCCTTTCCAATTTTATATTTTCTAAACATGAAGGAAGAGAGAAGCAGAAAATCATTTGTATTATAAAAGAAGGATATCATCGAAATTATGAGAGGGTCTTTAAAACACATTAAATTTCGACACTAACCCCACAATAATCTATTCCAAAATGGTTTTGTATAGACGTGCTGCACAGCTTATTTATTGTCGGTAACAACTTAATGTAAAATGTCGAGAGAAGTGCCTTAATAAATTTACATTTCTCCCAAACAAATCGAGGATTTCCACTGTTGCGTATGAGTGTTTGTTTATCATTAATCATACGCAGTGAAGTACATGTAGAGTATTGTTTTGATTGTTGTATAAAACATGGGGATATTTATGTTTTTTTAGGTTTTTGATTGAAAATACAAGGTCAGAAATGCTAGAGAACTGAAAGGCATTTCTGGTTAATTTGGTGACCTCATGGAAGAGGAAAAAAATCATCGATTTGGGAATTTTGACACTTTCGTCCAGTGTTCTAGAAAATGTTACACTTTTATTTAGTTCCCAATATTTTTTTTAAATTGTCTTATTTAATAATAATAATAAATAATTATTATCATTATAATTTTTTTAATAATCCAGTTATAAAATTATGATAATTTTATAACATTCCACCATCTCTAAGGATTCCAAATCTGAGTTTGAAAAAAGAGTTCTTAATTGAAAAATTTTAAATTTCAAGTTTTTCAGTTTTTGCACAAACTTTTAGATGAAACCGAATAGCATTTTAACTGCAACACTATCTAACGCTTAACTAACGTCTCTATACGTCCAATGAGGTAAAACATGCTACACTTTATCAACGATTTCATGGTGAAGATGGTGGGTCAAGGTTGGGTCAAAGGCATGTAAAAGGCGTCAAGATGGCCTACTATGGGTGCTAGATCATTCATAAGTCAAAAAGTGAGAGATAAACAAAACTCATGTACGTTTTCGTTAATGTATGAGAAACTTATGCACTACAACCGGTTTAATTAGACTATTGGATACAATAATCGGGTTTTATGAACCGGTTTAAAGATCCGTGTTTAAACCCCGGTAGGAAGACCCGGTTTTAGAAACCAGCTCCAAATACCGACTATTAGAGACGGGTTCGATCAACGAAACCGGGCTTAATAACAATAACCGGTTGGTTGTTAACTGGTTTAGTTAAACATGTTTTCAAATTTCGGAAGCGGTTTCGAAAACATTTCCAGTAATTTTTTTAACCGGTTGGTGTATATAAGTTGTGTCCTCACTCATATTTTGACATATTGATGATTAATACAATCATGGACAATCTTGGTGTTTTTCATCCCTGTACCCTACTTTGATCCAACGCCTCACCCTGGCATCGTTTAGAAAGTGTATACGTTTGTTAAACGTCTATTCAAACTTATTTGAATGTTAAAAATTAATAATTAATTCCACTCTTTATATTTTTAAACATGGTCTTGGACCCTTGATCAACTTGTGAAAAAATAACAACAAAGATCTTAAAACTACAAAAAATACACAGCTAAAACAAAAACTGCTGCATATTTGTCACGGCAAAAGAAACTGTATAATGCAAAAATAATTCACAAAAAAATGACTTCAATATTTTGTTTGCTTTCCTTTGGCTTTAATAACAGCTTGTAGTCTCTTCCGCATCGATTTAGCTAAATTTGAGGATATGACAGGTGAAATTGTTTGCCATTCTTCTATTGCAACTGATATGAGGGATTCTCTGTTACTCATTACTTTCTTTCTTATTTTGCGATCAAGATGCTTCCACAAATGTTCGGTCGGATTGAGATCTGGCGACTGTGGAAGATGATCCAATTATTTAGGAGTGTGGTACGAGTAAAGTAGTCATTCCTTAACTCTTGTGATCATTATTTTCTTGCCAGATCAAAGCCCTCTCCAAGCACAACATTGCGACACTGGGAGCCAAATTTTCTCTGAAAATATGAAGGTATTATGTTTAAGCCATGGTACTTTCAATAAATACTAATTTACCAACTCCGCTCTCTGCCATGCAACCCCAAACCGCCACCGAACCCCCGCACTACTGTATTGTAGATCTTACATTTTGTTCAGCAAATTTGTTGTTTTTACTTCTCCAAATTTTGACGGGGTTTCGTTTACCAAAAATTTCAAATTTGCCTTCGACGCTTAAAATAATGTTTTTCCTGAAATACATAAATGTCTTGATTTTTGAACGTATTAGCAAACTCAAGTCGCTGCTTTTGTTTGACTTTGAATATTAATCATTTTCTTCTTGGAACACTTCCATGAAGTCCATTAGTATATAGTTCTCTACATATTATACTGGCACTGACGTCGGTTCCAGATGTTGCTGAAATGTCTATCTACCTATTAACTACATTCTTCTTATAAATTTCGTACACCGGATCGAAGTTGGGATTCATTTAATATTTTCGGTCTGCCAGATTTTGGAAGATTGTCGAAATTTTCCCGATTTTGGAACTTTTGACACATATTCAAATATTTGTTAACTGTACTGTTGCTTTTACCACTGAGGGAACCAGTTTCCCGCACAGATTTTCCTACCTTGTGAAATTGTATAGCAAGTTCATGCGTATCCAGTGATGGAAAATTCTTGGAAAATGTAATTAAACGCACAAATTTTGTCGCGTACCTATCGCTGATAGCCTATTCCCAAAGCAATATATAGATATAATCAATAAACATAAAAAAGAGCGCTCAAAATAAATGTACGGAGCTCTTAATACAACTTTCAGTAAAATGTACACTTTCTTTTGACTCGACAAATATGAAGTAATTTTTGTTTTTGCTTTGTATTTTTTATAGTTGTGAGATTATTCTTGTTATTTTTCCATAAATTGATAAAGGATCCAACACCACGTTAAAAAATTATAAAGAGTTGAATTCATTATTATTTTTTGACATTCATATAAATCTGAAAACATATTTAACAAACGTGTAGACTTTCTTTTGCCGCTCACAGTATATACTTCAGCTAAACGATTGACGGGATTCTTTACCATATAAATGTAATTTTTTTGTACAAAAACTGCAAAATTTGAGTTCAAAATTGTGAAATTTGATGTAGTTTTCATTCATGGAGCCCACACCTTTGTACGAAAACACATTTTGGGTTATATTCGGCAGTGGGAAGTCTTCTAACGAAAGGCCGGGAGGTCTTCCAACGAAAGGCCGTGAGCCCTTACCAGCAAAAACTAATAATTTTGACTCATCGGTCCACAATATATTTCTCCAATTTTCCAGTGTATAAATCAAATGCGACTTCGTACAAAAAATTTTAAAATGCAGTGGTTCTAATCATATGAACGGAACATTTTTTTATTTTTTGTCTGTTTTTGGAAAAGGATCTTTATAATACTGTTGCATTAATCTTTAGTGTTGTTTTTGTTATTTTTGTAATATTGAGAAAATGATCTTTCCGATGGCAGTAACAGTTTAGCTGTTGACTAATAATATATGGACAACCAAAACCAGAAATTTAAGTGGTTCTAATCATCTGATCGAGATTGTATCTGACCGGAACAAATGTGAAATCTAATTATATAGTTATAGATCACCTATGATCTAATTTGATCCTATTAGATACAACTAGTTCTCAGATCAAATGAGATCTAATTAGGTCCAACGAGACTATACTAAGAACCATTCATATCTACAATTTTTTACACGCGATGTAGATGTTTATTCTCCTGCGTGATGGCCCACTGGATTCTGAAAAATATTGACTTGTAAAGTATCAAGTAAAAAAATATCTGTATCGATACTTTTTCCGATAACCCTTGTCACTAGACGACTTGTATCTCGGTAGCTCGGAAAGGATTTTGTTTTTGTTTTTATTATCATTTTTTTATATGAAGGCTGATACTGTCTACTATGCATGCTGCTAACATTGTAATACAAAACAGGTGACGAGATAACGTCAGAAACCCCTGAACACTATCTCCTACAGTAAGGAGAACAACTTTGGGAAAACTTTTTTTTCGCGGAATACGGGAACTGGGGAGTATCGAACTCAGTTTACTTCTAAAATATATTATCTAAGTATTAATTGGGTATGGTTCCCAATTATACCCTCAATTTTTACTCAATTTTTTATTGGCACTTTCTTTTTTTTCTTCTTCTATTTTCTTTTCCGGGTAACGTGGCTATTCAAAACAGCATCACTGTTACATGGAAGCAACGCACATTCACTTCTACCTCTAATCTCTATATATTTTTTGGTGGAATTAGGGTATCGTTTCGATTAATCGTTATTCGAATAATTGCAATACATTTGCTTTTGTTATACTTTATTAAATTACAATTAAAGTAAATACAGCTGCGGTCAAAATAATAGCACCACGCACAAATTTATATTGACTCCGTTTACATCTGTTTAACAGTTGGGCCAATTTAACTCAAAACAAGATAATAAATTCTCTGATGTTAATGGTTTATTATCATAAGAAAATTATTTGGTTTTTTCAACAGTTTATAATTTTCTAATTAATTTAAACAAAAAACTTAAAAACTACCCAGTCAAAATAATAGCACTTCATTTCATTTTTAACAAAAAATAGTGGTCTTTCTTAAAATAAATCAAAAATTGTACTCAGATATCTTGTTGATAAATTAATTGTATTGTTTCAATACTTTGTCGCGTGACCTTTGTTTGCTATTACCGCGGCACAACGCCTTCCCATGGAATCGACTATATGCTGGCATCTTTCAACTTTGATGGAACCCCAAATTTTCTGCACAGCCTCCCAGAGCCCTTCAACGCTTGTTGGTTTTATTGTTGATACACCCTTTTTTATATCCGTCCACAGATTGTCGATAGGGTTCAACTCTGGGGACTGTGCAGGCCACTCCATTACATTGATAGAGTTATCGTTGAACCATTTTTTTTGCCATTTTGCTGGTGTGTTTGGGGTCATTGTCTTGCTGGAAGACCCACACCAGCGGCATTTCGTAGGAAGCATACGGTAGCATAATTTCATCAAGGATTTTTACATAAACCGATGCATCCATAACGGTTTTAATCCAATATATGGGACCCACACCTTGCTATGAAAAGCAACCCCATACCATGTTTTATAGTTTTTGATGTGAATTTTGGCATGTATTCACTGTTAGGTGGCCTACGGACAAAAGATCTGGAACCCTTTCCACCAAAAAAGGACAATTTTGGATTCGTCAGTCCAAAGCACATTTCTCCACTTTTCTTTGGCCAATTTTGATGTGCTTTAGCAAAAGATATCCTTTTAGCAACATGCTTAGAGGTAAGGAGCGGCACTTTTCGAGGACTACAGGCATTGAGGCTGTTGTCTCGAAGTTTGCGGCGAATAGTTTCCACGCTTGCCGGCACATCCAATGTTTTGTTGAGCTCGTCCGTACTTGCTTTAGTCGTCCGTACTAATCGCTTTACCATTAAGGGTGACAAAACTGGCTTCCTACCACGAGATTCAACTTTTTGCTCATATCTTAGGGCATTTATTATCATTTTATTGGAACATCCCAGCAAATTCCTTATTTGGGAATAAGATTTACCCTCGGACGCAAATTTTTTTATTAGTTCACATTTTTCCGGCGAACAATGCTTTCCGCGACCCATAACTATACAATTTTTATAAAAGTATTACCTGATTTTCAAGAAAGTATATTAAAAAATTTTTATTATCTTTTGTTTTCACTTTTTTTCACAAAATTTTGCAAAACAAATTTAAAAAAGCCTGCTGGTGCTATTTCATTGACTGCACTGAAGTAGATCCTTTTGTAAATGATCGATCATTTCTAGAGAACCGTTAAAACTCTTGAGGAAAAAAACTTCTCTTAAAAAGAGTAAACAGAGTACGACGTCATCGCTTAGTTATGTTCAAAAAATAAGCACAGAATTTAATTTTTTATTGGAATGACAATAGTTTTCGACGTTGGTGCTATTTTTTTGACCGGCACTGTATGCAGTTCTTGTTTTGTTTTCTCAATATTTGATTTTGTGCTAAACGATTAATCGAATAATCAAAAACTTTGATTAATGGGACACCCTAATTACAAGACACGCCAATCTTTGGATAAAGTTGAATATATTTTTAAGGTCTCTTCACTTTTTCCTGGTTTTTGAAAATTATCGACATTGGGCATTTGGCATTGGTGCTGATGAAGTTTGTGGAATACAATTTTACATTCACATTAAGTGTGTGGCATTTCAGGGTCGCACTTAATCCCTCCTGATACATATGTTATGCCTAATTCACACACACTGGAGGGAAAAGTACCATCTTCAATCAACTTTATTGCCTCAAGTCTCATGTGTAACAAAAATCCCATCATAATTTGTCGAGCTCTTGTTTAAAATCGCATTTCATTCATTTTCTTTGCGTGTGTGTGCGTGTGAGGCGGTGTTAATTCATAAATACAAATAGATTTCCAACCATTTTCTTCAGACTTATGCGGGACCTTTTTCTTTGACATATCGTCGATATCGACCTCTCTCCCAGTTGTCATCTTTTATCGCTTATCGCCATCGTACATATGAACCCTTAACCTGTTTGTCATTTTATTTTCGATTTGTTTTTTGGCAAATAAATTCACATTTTCAAAGTTTTTTTTGTGCCTCGACTTTAGAATGTGTGTGTGTGTGTGTATACAAGAGGTTTCTTGGAAGTAAAGAATGAAATGAGCTTTGTGAATTATTAAGAATGTGCATAAGAGAACGAGATAGCGAGAGCGAGAGCGAGACAATAAAACGAAAAAAGTTATGGGAGAATTATAGCAAGAGGCATGGAAAATCCAAACATTGTTAAAACAGCTTAACTAAAATATAAAGGAACAACTTTTTCCTTCGGCGAGAGTGTGTGCGAAAGTTTTCTTCTTTTGGCTTTACCGCCAAACTCGTTCAAACTTAAGTATAGGATACTCACTATTCTTTTTCCCTTGTGTAGCAGTCTCTTATAAGAGAAGCTAGCGCCGTTGTTGGAAGTTACAAACATGTTTGATACCATTTTAAAGAAATCCAACGAGCACAGTGGTCTCAAAAGGATTGTGGGCATAATTTTAATGAAAACTGGGATTTGATAATGACATCACATGATATTGACGTGGGTGGTCATGCACGCTGAAAAGAAACGTGGTCTCCCACGCACATTCTGCAGGAACCGTGGATAAGTTTGGAACACAATCCAAATATTCATATATTTGCAAATCTCAAACTCACATTTATTTAAGTGCCATGTTTGCTTGCATGAGAATGAGAATCTGCTGCTCTTTTATTTATCCTTTCTGTGTTGTCCGTCACATACGCTAAAAACAAAGCAACAGCACAAATTACAGGGTGGCGCACCAATTCTGCTATAATTAAAAATTCAAATAACTGTTTTTTAAATTACTGTATTTCATTTATTTTGTTTCTATTGTATAGAGAATTCATTTTTATTTTATATAACTGATTGATTTTGAAGATGATAGCCCATAAATAACGTCCATACTCATCTACGCATATGCGATACCTGATCAGACAATTCTTCACTGCGGCCTGAAGGGTTGTATTCGGGATCGCCTCAATTATTTTTTTTAATGGACTGCTTCAATTCAGTCAAATTTTTTGGTTTAGTGTTGTACACCTATTGCTTGACATGACCCCATAAAGAAAAGTCTGGTGCAATCGGGTCAGATGACCTTGGTGGCCAGCGGAAAGAGGAGTTTCTGATTTGTCATTTGTCAGATACATCTTCGGCGCAGTTCGGTGCAAACAAACTCCTTCAACATATTTGAAGTACGGCCCCCATTGACAGTTACTGTTATATTGTTTACTTCAATGAGGTATGGACCCACCATGAACCTTTGTGAAACTGCGCACCACACAGAAACTCGTTCTGGGTGCAGTTCCGTCTCATGGAGTATTTGTGGATTAGATTCACTTCATATACGACAATTTTGCTTTTTTACATTGCCGTTTATATCAAAATAAGCCTCATCAGACATAACCAAGCAATTTATGGTCCTGTTGTCTTCTTCGGCCATTTCAATCATTTTTCGGCAAAATTCCAGGCGAATACGCAAATCCAGAGGGTGTAACCAGCTGGTAATTTGGTCTTTGTGCGGAAACATGCTTAAGTCATCATGAATTATCCGTTGCAATGACCGTCTGCTAACTCCAATTTGAGCCGATAAGTTTCGAGCCGAAACACTTGGATTTGCCTGAATTGACGATGCTACAGCCGCGATTGTGACTTGAACCCGAACTTAGGGATTTCGATGCAGTACGGTCGTCGTGCGATGCTTCCACATTTGGCAAACATGTTTACATCATCTACTCGATGGAGTGCCGCTAAACTCCCGCCTAAATTCTGTAACGGAAGTGAAGGACTTAAAAGCATGGTACCTCTGCTCTATCCAAATCCTCTTTTCGGTATCCCAAGCATAGGTTAGGTTGGGTAGGTTGTCGCCCTCGGTGGTGCAATGGTTAGTGTGCGCGCCTCTTGTACATGAGCTCCTGGGTTCGATCCCTGCTCTGAGTACCTTAAATATCTTTCGGGGGCGGTCACATCGCTTAGTGATGGCGACACTACAGAGTATTTAGCCATGAAAAGGCTTCTCGAAATACCGATCGGAACCGGTATAAAACTGTTGGCCCCAATCAATGAGTGTAAAATTAGAAAGCGCGCAGGTCACTCGTTGAAAGAGCTCTCCCCAAATTCCTTCATGGGATGTAATGGGAAACCATTTTTTTGTGGCTTCCCGCAAATATAGTATTCTTGTGCCCAAACACATTGTGTTTGCTCTTCAACATTACGTGTTAGAGACGCAATGATAATGAATGAATGAAATGTGTCTTTGTTTGTTGAAAATAACTGAAAACAAAAACGTGACAGACAATAAAGAAACAAAAAAGCAGCAAAAAACTATGTTTGCAAATATATACATGGTTCCTGCAATATGTTGCTGGCACCGGGTTTGTTCTGCATGTGCTAATATTTTCTCACAGCATACTTACTTAGACGACCAGGCACATTGGTTATCCTCTGTCTGCTGAACCATTGACGGCTGAATGCATGAAATTAAACCGCAAGAAATCAGCCAACATAATAATTACTCACTTCGTCTGCAATTTGCACACGCATTCAGGAATATTTATGAATTTGACTGACTGAATAATGCAAAAGTTCACTTACAACAACATGAACTTTGGCAGAGTCTAATGCGCCTGTGCCCAATTTATTCTCCTGCTCTCGTCAGAACATATGCAGTGCAGCAAACACAGCTGTATTTGTATAACAAAGAAGACTATATTTTGGTCACAAACATGTGTATTATAACATACTTATCATTGTGTCGCCAACATGTAATATTGAATGGTAAACACAATGTGTTTGGACATAAGTATACGATATACGATATACGAGTATACAAATAAATACATATTTTTCAGAGTGTAGTGCAGTTTTTTTTATTGTTTTCATTGTTTGGCACTCTTCTATCGTATTCGTAGTCCTTCAGTACATTTCAGTATTTTGATTGACCTCATTATTCCATGATCAAAAATGGATCCTAACATTTTTAAACTCGTATTCCAACAGTCATCCATTCCAAACCACTGTGCGCTCATACGAACTTAATATAAAGTAAATTTTCTTTCACACTCATGTGTTTTTTCTATTTCTAAGGGGAAAACTGTTAAGATTTATAAACATTACAACGAGTTGTTTCTTCCTTTTCATTTTCTGTTTTCTTTATGCTCAGCAAGAAAAGTTTTGTTAAAACATTTTGTAAGTTAGTTGGTGGTAAAACATTTATTATTATTATTATTATTGCTAAAGGTGTTGATAAGCTAATAATAATTTAGCCTTGGTCTGTAAGAAGAAGTTGCCAGCACGTATGTTTACGCACACTATCTGTTCCCCCAACCTCCCGCCACTCCCGAATGTTTAATGGTTGTCTTAAAATTGTAATGAAATTTTCTCCCCTCCCCTGCACCCGTTTAGTTAATCTCTATGAAAAATTAGTGAATTATGGTGGAATGGAGAGATGCTATATGCATTAAAGCAGCGATGAATAAGTATTTCCGCTTCCGCTGTTTCGTCCTTCCTCATTAAGCGCCGTTATCTATTTAGGCTAAAATTGTTTTGCAAGTGTCTCTCGAAATGAGTCGATGTTGTTGTTACTACTCGTACACGTTGCTTTCTGTTTCTGTTTCTTTTTTTTTTGTCAACAATTATTAGTGTACACTTTTTACTCACCCCTTATCGTGCATTCCCCTAAGTATCCTGTTCTTTGGGGTTTGCGGATAAATGAAGTGCTTAAGAGGGATTCTTGTTACAAATGCGAGTTTCGCTATGAATGAAATGAAAAATAATAGGGCAAATTAAGTGTCCTGCCGTGTGCTTTGGTTTGCCTAGTGAATGGATATTTCCTAATGAGAAAATGTGGTTTCGGTCTTTTTTGTGATCCTTTTCTGAATTTTGGTCAATTTATGATATAGATGAAAAAGATGTAAAAGAAATTTTATGCGAATTGGAACAAAGTTTCCAAAAGAGTATTTCAAATTGTTGTTTGTGCAGGTAAGGAGTGAGATAATGGTTCATCATCTGTGAAATTGTTGGGATTACCTGGAGATCTGACTTTAGTGTGTGTACTGAGTACTCCCTTGGGGCAATTACATTCCGAAGTTGTCTATGGGAATATTTAAAGGATGTTGTGAGATATTTCCGCTGTGTTTAAAACAGAAACGATTTTGAATACTTGTGTCTATTCAAATATTGAATAATTTGTAATAGAATGTGTAAAAGTAGGATTTGAAATTTCCACATTGACATCAAGATATGGGGAGACAGATGAGCTCATTGTGGAATTGTCACTCTTAGTTCAAATAACTCCTTAATTCATCACACACAAATTAACAGTATCCCAGAATATTTGTTTATATTTTACGAACTGAATCATTTATTTTTGCAATAAAAATAACAATAATTTCTTCTATTATTTAAACTATTTGCCATTGTTTAAAAAGAAATGCACTCAATTGAAAGCACAAACGAAAACGATAACCCACTTTTGTTTTGTGTTGTGACGTGATGAGATCCGAGTTCTACGCGGTTCCATATTCAGCATTTGGCGCTTGTGAAAACTGCTGCCGCAATGGAAATAATTAAATTCATGCCACATTCACTCATTTGGTCGTTCATTTGTTGCAATTGTGGGAACAAAATGCGTTACACATTTAACACTGTTTTCTACTGTTGCAGCAATTATGCTTCAACAAAAGGCATTTGAATGAATTGCAGCTGGGGCGGTTACAGAGGTGGCGTGGAAGGGGAATGGGTTAGTGGGGATGGACCTGACTAAGTTCAGATGTCTACAATACAATGGCAAAGGAGTGAATCAAACAAAACAACAATAGAGAAATTCCTTCATTTAACAGGGTAAAACACATTATGTGAAATATTTAAATGAAAAGGTTTTTTTTATTTTATAAACTGTAGTTTTATTGTACCCTTACCACCAACACAGTGGGATATTATTGAAATTACTTGTGAATAATTAACATTTTTAATAGCAGCATTGATTTTGTGTTGCCTTCAATTAATCGTTTCATTTTCTAAATGAATACATTCATAAAAATTTTTAAAAATGTCTCTAAAATAGTAACACTACTTCTTCTATTGTTACAAATTATCCCTTTCAACGTTCTTATCGTTGACGTTGATAAAATAATGGTCTTTTTAAGTTACACTACGCAGCATTTGTGAAGTCATCGAGTGCAAACTGCTTCTTGTGTGAAATTTCTTGAAGTACTTATCGAAACTAACAAAACCCTATTTGGGGTTTGCTAGTTATTCGGCTGGTGTTCGGATTTTATGGCCTCATGTATATTTTGACTAAAACTTAATTTTTACCGAAGAATATGTAATTTTTCTAACGGCTATATCTCGGAAACCAATTGGAATTTTGTTTTCCTGTCTTCGGCACAATAGTAGCTATAGACTACGAGAAAAAAAGTGTAAAACAAGTTAACCCCATAAAACTGCATTTAGTGCTTCAAAATTTCAAAAATGTCGAGTAATTTTAATTTTTTCTCTCACTTTTCAGCATTTTCTTCCCATAACAGCCAAACTGTGGACTTACATCAGTTTTTCCCACGAAAACTAAAATTTTTAACTCATATCTCGTAAGATCTCGTTTTTAACTTTATTTCCATCAAAATAATAAAAAAAAAAATATTTTACATCGAAAATTCGAGAAATGTAGCAAAACGCAAAAGAAAAAAAAAATCATCATCACTTGTGTTCACTTCATCGAAATATTGCGTAAATGCGAACTTAAATTCCAAAGTTAACAAATTTTTTCGCTCCTTCTTCCCAACTTTGGGAACTATGTATATGACAAACGTAACAAAATTCATTTTATTTTTTGGATGAAATTGGGATTTTTGCTTTCGTAAGCACTTGTTGAATGAGAAAAAGTGGAGGAATGTTCCAATTGTATGCAAAATATTCCTGAAAGGGATTTCTTATTGGGTGTCATTGTCCTGCTTCAGTATACCTGCTTCAGTTTTCTGATACAATACGATAATTTGATTTTCACCCTTTGTGTGTGATTTTCATGAGAATTAAATCATACAGACTCTAGTTTTTACTGAAGCACCTGAAAAAAAATTGTATGCAAAATTTTCCTGAAAGGGATTTCTGATGGGTACCATTGTCAAGTGTGGTATATCTACCTGCTTCAGTTTCCTGGTACAATACGATAATTTGGTTTTCGCCCTTTTAGTGTGATTTTCATGAGAAATCAATCATAAATGCTCTACTGTTTATTACTTCGTTTTGTTAATTCTAAGAATCAATAAAATAGGTTCATAAATTTCAAATATTTTTTCCGAACAATTGGACCAATATTGTATATTTCGTTTTCACCCTTTGTTCATAAATTTCACGAGAATTCAATCATATGAATATCTTAATGTTTATTAAAAAACATTCATCAATTTCATATGATTTTTCCGACGAATATGATCAGTATTGTAGTTAAATAAGGTTTTGCCAAATCCGTGTCATAAAATGCACGTGTGTTACTAAGTAGTTCATTTTCAATCTGATGTTTGAAATATAACATGGGGGAAAGTTTTTAAAATTAATAGAATTCATATAAAAACATTAATTACTCATTATTATGCAACCCAAACAATCATCGTAATTCTTGTCGAAAAAAAAGATCGAAAATGGTGAAAAAATATAGGAAAAATTAAAATGGACATGTTTACAATTTTGAGCCACCAGTTGCAGTTTTTTGGTATTAGTTTATTTTACACTAGTCTATAGCTGCAATTGTGCCAAAGACAGGAAAACAATATTCCAATGGGTTTCCGAGATACAGCTGTGAGAAAAATGCATGTTCTTCGGAAAAATTAAGTTTCAGCCAAAATATACATGAGGCCATAAAATCCGAACAGCAGCTAAACTAGCAAAACCAAAATTGGTTTTTTATTAGAAAATTTTTAGTTTTTCTACGAGCTAACATATTAGGGTTTTCTGCAAATAGTGAAAAAATTATGCAGTCGGATCTGGATCGTTTTGTCCAATTGTGTCACTAATTGCAGTTTTTGTTTCTGGGTTTCCCTCCTTTTTCTCTTACGTGTTAACGACTTTATTTCGTTACAAACACGTTTTTCTTTCCTTGAAAAGTTTGTTCGTTAGTTTCAATAGGCACTTCGAGAAATTTCACACGAGAAGGAGTTTGAATTTTATTTATAATACTCTTTGTTTACACCAACTTAACATTCACAATTACTGAATATTCAAAAATTAACCATTACTTGACGTTAGTTGGCTATTTGTATCTTATTTGTAGCTTTACACAAAAGCATCCAACTGTTTCTCGAACCATCTCGTAGTAGCGCCATCTGTTTCGCTATTATTTCCAAAAGTGCCTTAGCGAATTCATCAACCTGTGCACAGTGAACCGATATAATTCTGCGGTTTCTAAGCAACTGGTCCGCTCATTATGAAATTTCACATGGACATAGCTGAAAATGCTTGAAGTATTGAGGTTCAAAGCCCATCTGGCATGTAGTTATATATCTTTTTAGATAAATATTTGGTATCGCTGGACGCGTTATCACCACTAGTATTTAAAAAAAAAATTGTTACCTAATGAAATCAAAAAATAATAACAGATCTTACTCACGAATCACAATTTAATATTAAGTCAAAAATTTGATGAAACGTAGTATTTTTGAAATTAATTAATATTTGCATAATAAAAAATATAGAAAGAAATGAGATATAACATCGAAATTTGGCATTGCGCTTACTCGTATAAACTAGATTCAACAGCATGAAAATTTTTAAAAATTCGTCTTAACACAATCTCAGACTAAAATGTAAAAAAAAAATGGGAGTTTTGAAAGAATTTCCCCTATTTGTTTCAAGCTACTATCAGAACTAGGTTAACAAAACTTTGCACTTCAATATAGTTATCGCCAAATATGATGTTTTAATTTTAAATCGACCGAATTTCGAAGGCATGCATGAAATTAATCAACACTTGGCAATGTTTCAAACACATATATAATCATAATATGTTTGAAAACAAATTCCTCTAGTGTTGATAAAAATGTGGCTCTATCTACTGTAATAAACTCTATAGTACATTCAAAATTTATTTCATTCTATCTTACAATTTTCTAAATTTATTCAAGCTCAAGACCTTTTTAAATAATATAAAGCGTATTTTTTAGCTTTATACTATTTCCAAAAAGTCGAGCACAAAAATGTTCCAATGATACCAAGGCTGTCTGTATAGCTATTTCGGATCTTGCCAAGATCTTCATCAGCAGATTTTTGGTATGTTTTCATCAGATATATATATCTAGAAACACGCCCCCGGCATGCCTGTTTAAAACCAATGGTTTTTCGACATGATGAAAAAGAGTTGTGCATGAAAGCTTGGTATTCTTCGTACGTATGTATAAAGCAGTTCTCATTAATATGATCAGTGTTTCTATATATATTTTTTTAATGAATTCACCGAAAAGCATTCCAAAAACGTCTGCTGGACAGCCTTGGTATCATTGGAACATTTTTGTGCTTGACTTTTTTGAAAGTAGTATAAAGCTAATAAATAAGCTTTATATTATTTAAAAAGGAAAACAGAGGGAGTAAAAACTCCCGCAAGGGAAATAATGATTTCATTCTAACGAAAAAAAAAAAATTTTAAGAAATGAAAAAAAAATTTAGAAAAAGTTAAAGAATAAAAGAAAATTTAAAAAAGAAATCTGTGACTACGACGATTTAAACCAAGACCGATCGCCAGCTTGCGGGTTATAGTCCGCTGACCATGATACGTTTTTGGTTCCTAATAAGCAGTTGCGCTCATAAACATAAACGTTCGTTGGGCGCAACTAAATTCCTTAAACGAAGTTTAATTGTCTTAAATTTCATTTGTGGGGAACGATATTTGTCTTACCTTGTGATGTCCCCCCTGTGTAATCAACATCACATGTTACTCCTAGTGTTGGTGCATGGGGGAGGGCAGAAATCGTCCAAAATAATGTAAATTTGTTTCAAAACAACTAAACTTTTCAACAAAAAGACCCACGAATTGAGGAAAAGAATTTCAATTTCTAATGCAGTTCAAACAAAGGTTGTGGCAGTGCGGTTGAGGGAACCACACTCAGCAGAGGAGGAGGTATGGGAAGTATGGACGGTGGGGAAAGGGTGCTTAGAATATTTGTACATACTCAAACACACGCACACATATACACATACAAATCAACAGCAATAGCAGCAACATCACCAGAAACATGAACAACAACACCTTCATAGAAAATTCACATCAGTTACTTGTTCGGTGGTGTTCAGTTCAACACTGTGATTGTTGTTGCGCTGCTGTTGCAAATGTTGCTATATCTCCCCTTTGTAATGTTGCTGATGTTTTTTGTTGTTAGTATAGCTGCTGGTGTGGCTTCTGATGATGACGATGTTGATGGCTTCAAATGGAATACTTGTTTAATGCAAATGAAAACAGCACTAAAATAACACTTTTGGGATATTCTCTCGCCACTCTTCTATTGCTCTGCTGTTGTTCACATTGTTGTTGCTGTTTTGTTTAACAAGTGTTGTCGTTGTTGCTGTTGCTTGGGTTAAGATGGCTGAGTCAGTTGGTATTGGATGGTCTTTTTCCAACTTCTACGCCGCCTCTTCCAGCAGCATAATTAAATTTTGAAAACAGATTCAGTGGTTGACGTCGGTGTACTACTTGGTTGTTTTCTTCGAACTTCTTAAATCTTCACAAAGTTTTGACAGTGAAAACGTGAACATTGTTTGTGTGCCCCTTTAATTTCAGTAAGGGAATTCAAATCCAATACACTTGGAATAAACATGAGAACATTCCACACAAGGTGAAAGTTTGTGTTAGTTAGCATATTAATCTATTTCCCGGCACTAAAGAAATTGTCTCCGGTATAAACATTGTCATACGCGTACTTGAATATAACGGGCTTTTCAATAAGAGCGCTACAAAAGTTTTTTTTAAATAAAACAAAACCGGTTTTAGATACCAATGAAATTCTTTATTGCTGTGAAAGTACGTTCGATGCCATTATGGATGGAACTCGATTTCTTTTGCATGGCCACCATGGGCACGCTTGCAGAAGTCCAGACGCTGAACCCAATTTTCGACGGTTTTCAAGCATAAATCGGCCGATACTGCTGCAATTTCACGTTCGATATTCTTACGAAGTTCATCAATCGTCGCTGGATTGTTGGCATAGACCATAGACTTGACGTAGCCCCACAGGAAATAATTTAACGGCGTCAAATCGCACGACCGAGGCGGCCAATCGACTGGGCCATTTCTTGAGATAGCACGTTCACCAAACTTGGTTTCCAATAAATTGATTGTGGCATTCGCTGTGTGGCTTGTGGCGCCGTCCTGTTGGAACCACATGTCCTCCAAGTCCATATTATCCAATTGGGGCCAAAAATATTCGGTTATCTTCTAGCGATTCGCATTCACAGTAATGTGCCTGTCTTGATCATCACGGAAGAATTACGGCCCAATGACGCCGTCGGTCCATAAACCGCACCAAACCGTAATTTTTTCGGGATGTAATGATGACTCATGGATTACGTGTGGATTGCTGTCTGACCAATAACGCATATTTTGCTTATTGACGAAGCCATTCAGCGAGAAATGAGCCTCATCGATGAAGATGATTTTCCGATGAAAATCCGAACCATTTTCAAGTTGTTGCTCAGCCCAGAAAAAATATGACGTCGTTTGCTGTCCCTATCGAGTTACTTTTGTAGCGTCTCTGTTGAAAAACCCTTTATCAACGACAGGCTATTGCCTGGGACATCAGTCCAACGAAATATATAGTGACTCTTTTTTTCTCAAGCCGCTTCACATACTTCCTCGGTGATGTCTATTCAATTAGACTCGGATTTCATAGAAGGAAAGTATTACAACTTGTATAGATCTTAACACAAAAATTAGTATCATTCTAAAAAAGTTTTAAAAAAATTAAAATTTTCACTTAAATTTCCAAAAATAGTATTGGATTTCCATTCAAACTTTTAGTAGCACATTCGAACTGGAAACAATTTTCTTTATTTCGTCCAAAATCTAATGTGTTTACATTGTTTTTTTTGTCTGGATTTGGTTGAAAATCAAGGCGCATTGAAGAGGTGGTGTTACTACGACAACAATTGCAATAATCGGCATTTTGTTTTGTCTGGTATTTTCCACAACCAAATTCAGCCTATGTCAAGAACAAAAGTAAATAAAAATAGAACAAAAAACAAAATACATTTCAATTTGAGAAACAAGAAATATCTAAGAAATTAAAAAAACAAATTAAGTCGGCTGTTCTCGTGGTACCACCGCTTCAATGCGCTTTGATTGAAATGGTTGGAAACAAACGAACATTTCATCGGTAATGTGACGTAAAACAGCGTTGCATAATGCAAATCAAGCATTTTGTCTTGATTCTCAGACAACCAAGAAAAATCGAGCAAATTTTCTCTATTTCTGCTTTAAATCAACAAAAGTGGTACAATCAAGAACATCGATGTCAGTGTGAGCGCCGTACAAGTCCCTGGTATAGCTTGTAAAATCCGTACAATTTAGGCCGAGTTTGAATTTTATGACAGTTACGAGATATTTGAAGTAATTCAGAATTTGACTGGGAACCTTTGCAAATTTTTTTTCCATCCAGCAACGATTACGTGAAATGCGGAAGGACATTTAGGTGTTTCTTCACATTTAAGCGTTCAGTGTTACCCACACTATACGCTACAGCTGCTGGGTACATAGTTTTTTTCAACTCTCTTAAGGAATTATCCTCTAATCAAATAGTTTAGTTTTTTCATTGATTAAGTCGAGTCTCTGCTGGTCGTGGTTTTTATAGAGTCCCCATATGAAGCCTGCTTTTATACCAGTTAATATTTGATTAGTTAATATGTTTCTTCACTTCCACCTTCCTGATCGCAGCCAAACTGTTATCCTTTATAGGTTGTATTGATTGCTGTTTATACTTGTTACATGAAGATTACACATTTACCGGATATTAGAAGTTTATTTACAAACAGGAGCCGGAAATTGAGATTTGTTATATCTGTGCTACGTGTCCTTTTACTTCGACATTTACTTGTGACATGTGACAATAAATGTTTTCCATTTTCAAATGCGGTAATTTGTACCAGTGTAAACTTGTGGACAGACAGTCTCGGACGTAATATCAAACGCAGAGAGCACAAACTCCTGTAAACCACAAAATAATAGTTTTATAAGGATCATGACATTTAAACAAAACACCAGTCAGTCCTTTCTTGCGGTGTCCACAGGGAATACTTGTCCAGTGATGGCAGCAAAAGGAGTGGCACTATTTCTTTTATTTGCTTTATGTACTGCAATCTGGTGGCATTCTGAGTTAGGTGCGGCTTCAGTTTGCGACAGATTCATTTATTTTCCTGTATTATGTTCATTTTTGTTTTTCTTTTTGTTCTTAGCGTTCGTTGGCGTTTCCTTGGATGTCCTGTTGTTTCTGCAGTTACTCTTACGGCGGTATTTCATTTCCTTTTAATTTTCCGCCAAATATTTTCCAAGTGTTACAAACACAATTGTAATTGTTACAGTTTGTTGTTGCTGGTGCTGCTGCTGCTCGCTTTCGTCCTTTTTCTCAATCCCTATGCAATGTTTCTGCCTTAATTTTCCTGTTTTCATTGACTTTAAATGACATTTAGTTTGGTTTTGTTAAAACAATTTCAAACGCTGTTGGTGAAGGACATGATTGTGCTTGTAATAGATTTAGTAATGACATTGAGAATTTTGCTGGCCATTTTTTTTGTCATTGGAAATGGGAAAAGAAGAGCCTTCTGCTACAGACTCACACCACGTTTACGATTCACTGCCCGAGTACATGAGTCACTTTAAGATAAAGACAATGAAAACTCATTTAAATTTTGTTCTGTTTTGAAAAGGTTTTGTCGGGTACAATTTGTTGAGTTTTTAAATCCCTATTAAGCTGTTAACTGTGACACATTTTCGTCTTAAAACTGTGGGAAAAATTACTTATGTTCACGGATGTTAAACATACAAAAATGGAATAGAAGGAACTGGAGCTGTTCATTATGTACGGTATCAATGGTAACTAACAATGTAGAATGCGATTCCTTAGCCAGAATGTCATAAAATGCCACCTTTCTAATGTTCAATATGATCAGAGGAGTAATAAACCAGGTGTTTTACTTGCTTATACTTAAATAGATAATTTGTCATCATCATTCAGTGTCCACACGCTGAAAAAACCCGGTGTTTGTAACATATTCTCCCAAAAATATTCTGCAGGAACCATGTATATTCATAGATTTGCAAGTCCAAAACTCACTTATATTTAAATGCAAACTTTAGCATGTCTACTTCCGAGTATGCACAATTTTACGTGGAACCATGCGCGTATTTCATCCCCAACATCCATATTCTTACATAGAAGCATTCCTTCTTCCCAAAAGTCCCAAACCAACGATTGACGACTGAATGCATGAAACTAAAACGCAACAGATCAGCCAATATAAGAAACACCCAATTCATTTACACACTCAGGTATATTTATGAATCACGGACTAAAAGAATAATGCAAAAACTTAGTTCTACCCTTGTAATAACATTAACTTAGGCTGAGAAGAATCCCTCTTTGTCCCTCTTTTATTATTTTGCTCTCGACTGAGAAAAGAGGAAATGAAATTAAAGTAAACAGTGCACTACACACAGCTGTGTTTGTATCACAAACGTAGCTATATTTGGATCACAAACACGTATATTGTAAAATATTAATCATTTTGTCTCAAACAAGTAATATTGAAAGTGTACAAAATGTGTTTGGACACAAGTGTACTATATTTGCGACAAGCTCCATCCAAACAAGACAAAAATTCAAATTTTTCAGCGTGCTCCTATCTATCGACTCCTAATACAAACTGGAAATATAATTTGAAAGCAGATCATTCTCCCATGGTGATCTGGCCCTAGTGGTCGACACGAAATAACTCCCACATGTATTAAATGTGCGTGAAGATAAATTCGAATATAACTAGCAAAGACGCATTCTGAAGTTGTTCTGAAATATATGGTAACTATTTTTGGAATGTATTCCTCCAAGGTTCTAAGAGCGTATACACTTGGTTCATGGTTGACGACGTATTTGGTCACAGTGGGCGAAATTCGAAAAAGGGTCCCGAAACTGAAAATCTGAAATTGAGAGATTCTGAAATAGTGCTGAAAAATGGAGATAGGAAATTCGAAAAGTGCGCCTCAAGGGCTATCACCGGGTATATAGTTGGTTTATGGTTGAAGCCCCATTTTGCCACAGTAGGCCGGCCAAAATCAGTTTTCGTATATGAATGTCGAATACGTATTTGGACGTTCTGAAATTGTTCTGAAATATATGATTACTTTCAGAATGTACTCCTCCAGTGCTCTAAGAGCGTATACACTTGGTGCATGGTTGAAGGCGCATTTGGCCACAGTGTTTATTATGTACTTTAAAAACTTGAAGGTTTTAAACGACAAAATTATATACTTTGCAACATGTTTTTGAATTACTACATTAACAATATAAATTCCGAATATATATGCTTTATAATTTCTAAATTTGACTTTAAAATATTGTTCTAAACGGCTAAAAAGTAATTATTTTTATATATTTTTCCATTTTAATCGCTTTAACATAGCTCTGTTAACACAATAACAGTGCTCAGCTAACTGAAGTGGTTTGTGCCTTTGCTAGTTATATTCGAATTTATCTTCACGCACACATGTATTAAGTCGCATGAAATAACTGCCACAACATATGAAACAAGTCCGAATTGAAGAACAATAAAATAAGTCCTAAAAAAATGAACCAACTCCCAACAGCGACATGAAATAAGTCCCACTGAAATAACTGCCAAACAATAACTCCCAATCATAATGCACTTAGTAAATCTTTATTATTACACGCGAATAAAACGGCTCCTGTAACATAATGCTAAAACCATGTATATGTTTGAAACAGTGTTTTCATGACTTGAAGATCTGTTGCTTTTTTGTTTCTTAGTTCTCTGTCATGTGTTTGTTTTCACTAGTTTTCAACAAACAAAACTATATTTGGTTCATTAAAACATTTAGTATAACATATTAATCATTGTGTCTCCAACATGTAGTACTGAATAGCAAACTCAGTGTGTTTGGATACAAGTATACTATATTTGCGATAAGCCGGAAATGCGATATATTGCATCCAAACAAAAAAATTCAGATTTTTCAGCGTGTATTGATTTACAAAAAAAATTTGCGGATTGTAATCCAATATTCACTCGTCAAACTGGGCACTAGTACTTCTCTTCCTCGTTTGCAATGCTCGCTGCCTGCAGTTTCATGGCACTTTCGTTGCAAACTTTTAAATGTTTGCCTGGAAGCATATGTATATTCGGTTCCCGAAGAAGACAAACGATACAAAGAAGTTCAGCTCTCATACTGTAAAAATAGCAGTAGAATCATTTTCGTCGCCTTCCACTTCGTCTCCAATATGAGATATTTTCAACGAGATTTTCATCTGGTTGTATTTCCGTAATGGTTTAATTTTTTGGAAATACTATCTTGTTAATGAAACTGGATGGGGTGATGGACCCTGCGCGCAATTCCGCACTTGAATTGAAAATTTTTTCATCTTTTTGAATGCATTTTCTTTCGCTCTTAGATGTTCCAACGGCCCCGTCGTGCTAACCAATAACTCAAAAGTTCTTGCTTTGGCGAGTTCTTCCTTTTATACATTTTTTTTTTACAAATTTCAAAAATTGGCATGTTTTGGAATATGTTTCCCTAAGAAACCATTGTAGGCTTATACAGCGGAGGTCGTTCGTGTAGCCATGCCAAAGACTGCAATAGTGTCCGGTCCAATCTGAAAGAAAAAGAATGGCTTAGTTTTATTACAGTACCTTAGAATATACATACTTTTTGTAGCCACTGTCTTTCAAAATATTGAAAAAAACGACAGGTATTTGAGAAGATGATTGAAACATTCGATATCATTTTGAATATTAAGAAAACATCCTGAAACGTAAGAAGCTGACAATAGTGGCCGTACTAAAAGCTTGTAATATTCTAGTGAAGCGTCTCAGTTGGAAATTTCCTAAAGACATCATCAGTGAATATGAAGTGACATGTCAGAATCTCTTTCGAATGCATTGTCTAGTAGAATAAAATAATTTTTAAAACAGAACTTTTACAATACATAAATACAAACTAAATACATACTTCCATAACTTTATCTCATTCAATCATTTAAAATTCAATTCAATCATTTAAATTCAATTAGAATCAAATCAATTTTTTGTTAAAAATTTTGTAATTTATTTTTATTATTATTGTCTTATTTTATTTGTTATTGAATGTAATAATTTCATAATGATTACACTGATTTTAGAAAACATATGCGGACTCAACGGATTTACACTAATTCGGGTCCTACGAATCGAACTGCTGATGATGATTTTTTTTTAATTTCTTACTCGGAGGCTGCGATTTAGAGCTCATTTTTTGAGACAAGTTTATAATATGTATGTTACCATCAGTCGAGAACGCCTCATCCGAATTTGTTTAAACAAATTTAGAAAAATTAAGAATTACTTTATGTTTAATATATACCTATATTATTTGCCAAGATAAGCAACAGTTTTGCAGTTATAAATAAATTTGTGAAGAAAAAATAATAATTTTTTGCTTAAACAATTTAAATTGTGTATGAAAAAATTTGAATAAAACCATCATTATTGTGCAAAAAACTAATGACGCAGTTCGATTCGTAGGACCCAAATTAGTTTAAATCAGTTGAGTCCACTTCGGTGTTTTTTTCGACTTGCACAGTGATATTAATAACTACTACTTTTGAAATACAATTTGAGCTATAAAAGAAATTATTTGTTATTGTTCTTATAATGTGAAGCTAAATAAACATTAAACATTAAGTATAAAAAAACTGAATAAAACAAATTTAATAAATAAAATAAATTAATAAATATAAATTGGTGTGTTAGAGGAGACTACATACATACCTTTTCAAAATATTCTACATTTAAGTTGCTTGAAACAGACAACGGGTACTACTGCCAATGTGTTGGGTTGCAAATATAACATGTTTGTAGTTCGTCGCAAATATAGTATACTTGTATACAAACACATCGTGTTTGTTATTCAATATTACATGCATGTTTAATATGTTATAATACATGTTTTTGTGACCCAAGTATGGTTTTGTTGTTGAAAACTTCTGAAAACAAAACATGACAGACAACAAAGTAACAAAAAAGCAGGAGATCTTCAATTCATGAAAATGATGCTTGCACGCAAGTATATGGCTGTTCCAAATATATTCATGGATATTTTTTCAGCGTGTGTGGTCCGGTTCATGGCCGTCGGTGGTGCAATGGTTAGTGTTCGCGGCGCTTGTCCATGAGTACGTGGGTTCGATCCCTGCTCCGACCACCTTTAATTTCCTTCGACGACGGCCACCTCGCTTAGTGATGGCGACACTATCGAGTACTTAGCCATGAATAGCTTCTCAAACTACCGTTTGGAACCGGTGTAGATCTGTAGGTCCTAATCAGTGAGTGAAAAGTTGGAACGCGTGAACAGCTCACTGGTTTTACTGGTAGCTTTACCCAATCCCTTCATGGGAAACCATTTTTTATTATCCAAAATTTAATTAAAATTACTTGAATTATGAAAAATTTTTGCGTAGAAAAACATATTAAAAATAAACTGTAGACAAGTCGAAATCATGTCCAAAATACTAGGAGCACTGTGAACTTCATCTGCCGTAAAGTTGTTTTAGCACCAAACGAGGTTCGATTTTGCTTAAAGAATTTTTACTCATTTTTGTGTGGGTTCAGTCTTATTTCAATATCTGCCCTACGTATTCCGTTGACTACTCTAGTCTATTAATTGTAGAATTTCCTTAAATTTGATGGTAAATTATTTCAAGTATATACTAAAACTTAATCACAATGTCTTCTCTCACACCACTTAGCCTTCGATGCGATTCTCGCATCTCACATTTATTCCCACTCAACCCAACCATCTTGTCCTGATTACCTTCTTCACCTAACTAAACAAAATTTATTCATGTGTTAAATATTTAAGCCACCATATACGAATTCCTAAATGAAGAGGACGAGGGGGTGTTTATGTATTTCATTAACTCTCACAATCCGAAAATTTATGGTAACCTTAAGATAGCGCGTACAACTGCTACAAATCCTTATTCATTAGCTTCATCCTCGGTTATCCTTTAAATGCGGTACTACAAGAATTGTACACCGCCACATGCTCTGGCCACAGATACTTATGGCAGCAGTAAATTATTCGCCTCCACTCGACCTCGTGTTCAGACATTCTCTATTAAGTGGACATTAGTTAAACGCCATGAAAAGGCGACAGGATATTGCACCCAAAACGGAAATACGTTTAATGGCACACACATGAAACTTGGTGGACAACAGAAAATCGGATTGTTTTAAGGTTTAATAGGAATACAGTGGACGATAATGATTGTTATTTAGAAAGAAACCCTTATTTCGATGATTGTTTTTAAACGATATTCCTTTTTTGCTTTCAATACGTATTTTCTTTGAAGATTTTCCGGACTGATTCATTATTCAGTCGCCAATGCTTCACCGGACAGAGGATATCAAAAGCGCTTGATCAGTGAAAAAAGAATAAACGAATACTTTGATTTTTGTGTATGTGTTTCGTATATATGTATGTGTGCTACCAAAGTGAGTTTGTCTGACCGAGCCTTTACTGAGAAAATCGGAACGGCGGACCCCTTGTGAAATAAACGCTTGGCTTGCATGAACTGGATTGGTATACAAATATATTCTTTGTGTACCAACGCATAGTGATAACCAACGCATAGCTGAAACCTTCCGAAAACAAAAACGTGAGAGACAACAAAGAAAGGGGGAAAACACGCACATGTTTCCACGTAAAAGCATACATGTTTGCTAGTAAACATGATGCTGTTTACATTTAAACACAAGTGAGTTTGGGACTTGCAAACTTATTAATGCTTGAAGTGTGTTCCAAACATATACATGGTTCCTGCAGAATATGTATGGAAGAATATGTTAGAGAGGCCGTTATTTTTCAGCGTGTGTTTGTTTGACATTTGACAGTTGTGCAGAGTAGTCGATGACAATTTATTATGGAGCATCTAACGCACCCAACTACGTGTTGAAGTTATTAAATTATTTTATCTAAATAATCGTTCAATTGTAAAAACGTGAAGAATTTTGCGGGAAATTTTTGGTTTAAACAATAAGCCGAGCAGGTCAACCATTCAGCGTATTGTAAAGAATTTTGAAACTTTGTATACACTGGGAGAAAAAGTGAAGTCTGGCCGAACTCATAGCGTACGTATGGCACAACACAATTCAGATGCTTAAGAACTACATTATTGAAGAAATTGGAGCAATAACACCCGTAATATGTCAACATTTTCTTCAAAATATGGTTGAAAGTGAACATATTTGCGCAGCGGCCAGAGGTGCCCATTTAGCCGAAATTATAGTTCATACATAATTGTTATAAACCAAACTTTCATGCAATAAAATATTCAGGTCGATTCCTAAATACGCGCTTCACTTTGACGAAGGCAACGTTTCACTTTCGACGCTGTGTTTTCGATGCATTCTAAAATACTCGTGATGACTTATCAATAATTTGTGAAAATTTTGGCATCACTAATTAAATCAGCTGTAGGTGTAATCAGCTGATTGGGAAAATTATTCGTCATTGACAAAAAATTGTAAACAAAAGCTCATATTTTAATTTTAAATAGATTCCATTGCGTTTTATGTTACTCATAACTCGGGAAATCACGAAGTGTCCTTAAAAACTATTTCAATATTTTCAATGAATGACATCAGGTATGTTTGTAAAAAAATGATAGGGCTCCTTTTTAATCCCGAAAAAATTTTAGGATTAACAAGGCCTTCAAATATATTTTGTCGGAGTTAGAAGAAAAAATCAAATCGGAAACACGGCTGGGATGCTTACGACCTATTAAAGTATTAAATGAATTTTTGATGTTTCTAAACGCGCGGATATTGGCGTCGAACACAAATTACATATAAACTAGTGATGCGAGTATTTTAGAACACATATGATGTGAAAGAAAACACATGTTTCTTTTTGCACATCTCTAAAAACATATGTTTTCTAGCAATCACATCACCAACGTATTATAGAATAGGAATCGATCTGATTATTAAAAAATTTTCTGCCGTTTAAGATTTATTGTAAAACACATCGGCCTGGAACATAAAAAGCACCCTGTATCTACCTGGGGATTTTTTTTGTAAAATATTTTGCTCCCCTTGTGATATCTCGAAAAGGAAGGTGAGAAGTTTCAAGATTAATTTAATCGAGGAATTCAAAATCATTCACGAAACCAAGATGTTATATTGAACAAGATGTTCCATTACAAATTCTCGCTCTCAAGCAGTCATTATTGTTTGACAGACTTCAATTGAGTAATAATGAAAATAATTGGTATCATTAATTGTTTGGTATTTTGCCACTGAAATTAAACAACGAAATCAAATTTATCAGATAATTACGCAACCCAACTGGCGCATCCGTGGAGGAAGTCAAACCACAATTACGTCACGTTACCATGACATTACGAGTATCACAGAAAGTCATAAATCTTCATTGCGAAATATGAAACACAACTTGTGTGAGATAATGAAGTAGCATGGAGCAATTCAGGAGAAGATAACCACAGAGAAACACCTTACCTTGCCTTACATGCAAATTGTAGCTTTATCTCTCTCTCACAATACTTTATGTGCTGTCGCCAGGTGTGTTCCTCGTGCTCTATTTGGCACATTGGCACTAAAAAAGAGGCACTTTATGCTTAATGTAAATTACGCACATCTAATTAGTTTTTATTTCATCTGGATAAGCAGTCGCACTTACTGTTTCCTCTGTGTACTACGCAAATAATTTACTCTGTAACAACACAAAATAGCTGCAAGAGCCAGAAGCGACGAAACATGAAGGGCCAGAGAAACTTTGCTCCCGTAATACGTTCAAAATGTACAAGTAACAGATTAAAATTTATTAAAACAGAAGGCACTTGCCCGGGGAACGATATTAAGGACCGCTAATTAAGAGCCACTGTAAACCAAATGCGTGTGTAATTCTTTCCTTTTAGAGTTGGGAATGCAATAGAACAGAAAGGCGCGAGAAACGAAAACCGTTAGGGGATAAATAACTAAAAGGGAAAAACTCGAAAAAAGGACTGAAATTAACTATGACGTTAAATGGAAACAGGAAAGTAACTGTTATTTCCGTTGCTGTTAAAAGCTTTAAATGTAATTTCAGCTTAAACTCTTAATGGAACAGAGATCCTTTAAGACTTGAAAGGATGTATGAAAGTATTTGGACAACCAATTCAATTCGCCAAGTTGTGGGTGGCAAAAAGATGGCCTTACGTTAGGCAAACACAGTCTTGCACACTGAAATAAACTACTAAAATTGATGGAACAATTGAAAATTACATTCAAATCATTTATTAACTCACATTCTATTGATTTTGTCGTCAGAAAGGTGGTACTTTTTCCATGCAACCCGGATTTGGACGAGGAGGGTGTGTTAAGCATATGATTAGAAAATATACAACATACATATATAAAACGGTGACAGTGTTTTGACTTCCTAAGTAAAAATCTATATTTTCAATACCTTTAAAAATAGATACGAGACTTTGTCCTGACGGGGACACATAGAAGGATTATTCAGATCGGAACCAAATTTTGCGAGTACTATGTCGTTAGGTAATACTCTTTGCCTTGATAGGTTTCCTTCAACAACTTGACCAAGCTGTTTTATCTTTTATAGAGCAATTCCAGATTTTCGAGCTCAACAATGTGCCCTGCTTGCTTCGATTTTTATCAACTATGACAGGCATGTAATCATTGAAACCAAATGGGGAACACTCTACTACAGGTTGAATGAATGATGAATGTTTCTTCCAAAATGAAACGTATAAACTTTTTGTTTGTGTAGTTAATTGGTTCCATTGGTTTCATGATTTCAATGACTTGTCTCTAAATTTATGGAAAATTAACGATTAGTATGATGAAACATGAATTTGAATTGGAGTCTGTAATTTCGTTGTGGTGGCATTCCTTCAAGCAGATGGATTACAATGTGGATCGTAATCAAGTTTGCCGAGCGTGAGCCAATCACAAGAAGATTTTCTCATCGACATCCTTCAGTTCCGATTCAGTCAATCCATCAAGGTCTTATCGGTGTCCCTCAGTTCGGAAGTGGGAAACTATTGCTGCTGTAGCTACTGCCATATAAGTTAATCCTATACTTTCGACAAGGAGTTAATCTGCTCAAATGGGTATAAGCAGATTGTCTCCAGACAATTCCGCAGAAGGATTTAGATTTGTTTCCTTATAAAATTCAAATAATAAGCAAAGTGAAGACTGCAAAACCTGCACGCTGAAAATCTGTCTTTTGTTGTGTTGTTTGGATGCAAACATAACGAATTTGCAGCTTGTAGCAAATATAGTATACTTATGTCCAAACACATTGTGTTGGCTATTCAATATTACATGTTGGAGACACAATGATTAATAGGTTATAGTGTATGTTGTTGTGACCCAAATATGGCTTTGTTTGTTGAAAACTGCTGAAAACATAAACGAGACAGACAACAAAGAAACAGATCTTCAATTTGTGAAAACAGTGCTTGCACGTTAGTATACATATAGATGTTCCAAACATATACAGACACATACATGGTTCCAGCTTAATCCCAATGTGCACAAAAACGGATGCGGATCCGTTTCGAACTGGTAACGAGTCCGTAAAATCATCAAATAGCGAAATGTGAATTCTTGAATTAGTTTCGAACTCGTTACGACTCCGTAAAAACATAAAAAAGCGAATCAGTGAAATTGCGATTTGGCGGATCCGTCTGGAACTTGTTACGACTCCCTAAAATAGTGATTTGGAAGAACCCTCTCGAATTCATTTTATTTCCAAAAAAATTAATGCGAAACCCATTCGAATATGAAGTTCGTTACGAGTTCGAGACGGATCCGAAAAAGTACAAAAACGATTCTTGTTTTCGAGAGGAATTTCATATGTAAACGAATTCGTTATGAGTGTGTAGCGAATGTCCGTGTCGAACAAAATGTCGGCAGAATCGGAACCGTCTCGAATTCGTAACGGATTCATATGACACATTGTGATGTTACAGGGGCGGGGGTTTTCAGCGTTTGCCGATTAGCTTGGAATTTTGCAGAATATCATTCAAATGAGGGTTGAGTACGAACACATATTGAACTGCATTCTAAAGTCTGACGAGACGGATTTTGATCTTAACGAACAAAATTGGGTGAGTTTACCGCACATATACCCCATGAAATGGAATTGTTTCCAGCTCAAGCCACAGAGTGGTGTGCAATTTCAGCATTGTCCGATCTTACTTTTTCCAAGAACACACTCAACGGAGACTGATACTCAAAGATATTGAAAGAGTTGCTCTTTCCAAAAATACCCCAAAAGTAAACCCCTTCAACTCTGTGTGGTTTCAACAAGATGATGGAACTTCTTACATAACCAGGCATGAGCGATTGCAGTGATTTCACGAAACTCCAGTTTCCGGCGGTCAGGAGACCTAATCTTACTGCACTAGATTGCTGTATTTTTTTCTTGTTTGGATGCAAATATAACGTATGTTTGGAGTTTGTCGCAAATATATTAAACGTGTGTCCAAACACATTGTGTTTGCTGTTCAATATTACATGTTTGAGACAGAATGATTACTATATTTCCAAGTATGATCCAAATACAGGTTTGTTTGTGTTACAAATACAGCTGTGTTTGGTGAACTGCTTACATAATTTTCTTGTCGATATGCCCTGTCGAGAGCAAATAGGGATTGTTATCAGCCTAAGTTTATGTTATTACAAATGTATGACTGTATTTTTTAGATTATTCTTCCAGTCAGTGAATGTGTGTGTAAATGAATTCGTGACTGATCGTTTGTGTTTTAGTTTTATGCATTTAGTCATCAGTCGTTCGTTTGGGAGGAAACACACGAATGATTCGATGCAATTATATGGATGTTTGGGATGAAAGACGCATGTGGCTCTACTTAAAAGTATGCATAAATAAATAAATAGTGTCCCGTTACATCCCATGAAGGGATTAGGGAAGTTTGTGAGAAGCTCTCCCTAAAAAGTATGCATAATTTTAGGTAAACATTTAATGATTGCATTTAAATATAAGTGAGTTTAGGAACATGTTTGGAGTAACCAGATTTAGAAGTTGTCACAACCATATTGGGTGTCATCGCAATGGAGTTAAAGATTGTCACAACAGCATTATACGTTGTCACAACCAGAGGTAGTGTTCGAAGTGTAAAACTGACGCTAAATTTCATTAGTTGCGTATTTAACTATTTTAAATACAAATAACTACGTAATTGAATAGACTGGTGCCAAACTAATTCAAATCTTTACAAATTGAAATGAATTAAACATTTTTCCTTCCAAATATTTATGATTTCATTCATCACAAATCTTTTGAGCCGTAAATGCTCGCTCTAACAATTTGTTTAATTCTATTAACATGGTCAAAACATGTCCGCACAAAAGCATCATAAATATTTTTCTTGATTTCTATGAAAGCTCTCTTACACAGTTTTTGCTTCTATATTTTGAATGATTAATGGATATTTTTATGTCTGTTGGTTTACATCACCTGCTAATAGCATTTCATATTTCTAAAAAACGAGGAAATCCCCCAACCCATTCCCTCACTCACCCGCAGGCAAACGGCGACTAGAAAATGGTTATTCCACAATTTAACCGTCAGTCCTTTTCGGTTTAGTTTTATTTGTTTGTAGTCGTCCGTGTATTAGTTTGACATTTGCACGTAAACTTTTAACATTTGCGTGATTTCCGTACCCGGTTCCGTTTGTGTCCGTCGCTTACACTACACATTCATTGGTACGACAATCCGCTATAAATCTACTGTGAAATATATATTTTCTGAATGTGTGTGTGTGTGTGTGTGTTTGTACGGGTCTGGATGGTACTTTTTAGACTCTTGAGTTTTTGTTGCTGTTGTGAAAAGGCAATGTTTGAAATCCATTTTGCCCAATGTAGTCGGTTGGTTATGCGCTCATTTTAGCTTTTTGCCCTTTCGATTCTCTTTTTTCTAGTTGTCCAATTTTGTAGATTTAAAATGCTTTTATCCTTTTTACTGCTGCTTGCTCTCCTCCACCTCCACCTCCACCTCCTTATTCTTATTCTTATTCGTTTTTTTCTTCATCTGGGGTAAGTGGGTTGTGAGGTGAGATGGTTGAGATGGCTATAATGTCATCGTTATTGGCAACATTAGTCATACATAAGTGACCATAGAACGATATCGCTAACGCGCAATGCTGAACGAAAATCTCGCATATGTCCTCATCGTTGTATCCCATTCCTTTTGGTTTTTTCATTCTTCTTTCCCCTCACAGGATAACCGCAATGCTATTTGGCGTCTGGTTTCTGTCATCACCCTCATGATTTGCATTTAAAAGCTTTTCCTGTGGAAAAATATGATTCAACTACGTGATGAGATGATGATGTTGGCTCTTTCGACATGTTCGTTTATTTTAAAATAAAGGACATCTTGCGAGAAGCAAGTGGGCGTTTGCAGGTGACACATGCGAATATATAGTACATACATATATCCTTCTTGGGTGTATCATCTGAATTTCCTTACAATACTGCTAAAGTCTCGCTTTCACCGGCATATTTGAACAATATATTCATTATTTCGTCCTTTGTGGAGAAGGAAGAAAACACTTAAATTGTGTCGCAACTTGTGAGAGCTCCATTGTGAAAAGAATCATCGACCTCATCATCATCATCATCGATACGCTGTGCTCGTTATGAAAGAACTGTATTTACCTGTACAAAAGATACTCGTTTATTTTAGTGTCTCCTCTGTATTGCTTTTATTTTGTTATATGCCTGGAAAATAAAAGTATCTTGAAACCGTCCTTGCTTCCTTTTCCTTTCCTGCGAAGCGTAATGAGTTGTATTGAAATGCCTGACAATACAAAGTGCTCTCAGTAAAACCATGAAGTGATTGAACGGAACGATTTTCGTATCGATTGTTCATTGCATTTTGGTTAAGAGATACATATATTTTTTTTAATTTAAATCAATGTTTGAATGCATTTCTTTCGATGGAAATTAAATTCTGTCTTCAATTAACTTTAGACCGCTATTTGGTAAAGTCGTTGTGTGCAAATCAAGGGGCTTTGTGAACCAATTCCTCTAAATTGCAACAATGTTTCTCCATTATAAATGATTCGATCTGAAATTATTTCTCGGCAGCATATTTTTTCCAATTTCCTTTGAGCTAAACAGTTCAAGGGTTTTCTCTAATTACAAAAAATTTAGACAGTCGGATCCAGGATTTGAACTCACGTTGGCGGACGATCGTTTCGAAGTTTGTGGCCAGTAATCCTCTTGTTCACATTGTAACTAATTGCCGCTGTCGCCGTTCTCTCCTCTTTCTCCCTATTGTTTTCCTAGGAGATTCTTAGCGGGATTCTGAGATAAACCACATTTGAAATTGAAGATTGGCATTTTTTTTTTCAAAGGTTATATAAAACTGTCTATGGCAACGGCAATTTCCAAAACGTTTTTACTCATCTTTAATTTCTTTCAAGAAAATATAGTGATATTTTGAGCACTTTAAGAATTTTTGTTTTACAACACTGGGTTTTCTGCATTGCCGCAGGTTTTTTTTTATTTAAACGTAAACTATGGTCGAGTATATCACGATTTTGCAATTTTCGCAATTTAATTTCTATAATGAGGTGATATTTGACCAGATGATTTTTGAACGGCTGATTTTGGTGGTGGCTTGAAATGTCTAAAAGTTCGAAATAGCATTTAATCTGAACGCCTCTTAATTGATAAGATGTACACAATGTATCTTACTTCCTGCGCCTTTACTAGACGAGACGTCTTGAATGACCATTCAGGATATTTGGTTTTTTCAAGCCATGTACTGTAGGTAAGTTGCGGCAACCATATACTTCAGTGTTCTGTAAAAAGCATTCGTGTAAAAACAAGTTGGCTATCCTGACGTATAGACGAACGGTTTGGCGAGTGTTTCAAATGTGTTTAAAATAGAGATTTTGAAAATTTTCGAAACATGTTTACTACAATTTCGTTCAAGAAAGTCTAATGATATTTTGAGCACTGTAAGGAGTTTTATTTGCCAACACTGGTTTTTCTGCATTGCCACACGGGTTTTTTTTAAATTTTTTTTATTTAAACGTAAACTATGTTCTGGTATATCGCGATTTCGCAGGTTTCGCAATTTCATTTCCATACTCAGTTGATTTTTGTGGTGGCTTGAAATGTCTAAAACTAGTCGACCTGACGTATTGAAGGAGCCAGTAGTTTGAAATAAAATATTTTGGTGATAAGTGGCAACCTTGTAAAACATATGTTTTAAGTTTCAAGTCACCACGTTGTTTAGTATTTTTCTTTGAGTCATCAAAAGTAATCGATCTCAGTGAATTTGTAAACATGGAAAAAATTTGTCACCGTTATGTAATTCAATATTTCCATTTGAAAGATCTCAGTCCAAGCAATATTGAAGCCGAACAAGATTCTACTCTGTGAGAGTCTTCTCATTCGTTTACGACTGTGAAATATTGGATAGCTGAGCTTAAACGAGCCCGTACGAGCTGCCAAGACCAGCACCGTAGTGGTTGGTCAACCAATTGAGGTGTCGCAGCCAGTCACGGTTCAGAAAATCCACAAAATGGTATTGGATGATCGTCGGCTGAAGGTGCGTGAGCTGGCTGAAATAGTTGGCATTTCAAAAAGTGCTTTTGCTTTCAATAGAGCAAAACAGCGTCGTGAGAGTGTTTCAATAGAGTGTTTGGCGATATTTCACCCCAATAAAGCCGAAATTTTATGTCCATTTGTAACCATGGATGAGACATGGGTCCACCACTTCACATCTGAGACAAAGGAACAGCCAAAGCAGTAGACTGAAATGATAGAAGAAGGCAAACACGGTTCCATCTGCGGGCAAGGTCATGACGTCTGTTTTTTGGGATGAGCATGGAAAAGTTTTATTGATTATCTTCAGGAAGGAAAATCCGTTCACGGCGAATATTATGATAATTTATTGAAGCGTTTAAGTGATGAAAAAAGGCAGCAATTGGCGAAAAAGAAAGTGTTGTTTCATCAAGACAATGCTCCAGTTCACATATCCACTGGTGCGATGACCAACATTAATTAATTAGAGTTCGAATTGCTTCATCACGCACCATATTCGCCAGATTTAGTTCCCTCGGAATATTTTCTACGTCCAAACTAGAAAAAATGGTTAGGTGGTAAAAGATTTGCCAACAATGAAGAGGTGGAGTCTGTGGTTGATGGCTATTTTAAGGAGTTTGACAGTTGTTACTGTAAACAGGGTATCGAAGCTATTGAATATTGCTGGAAAAGTTGAATCGAGCAAAATGGAGATTATGTTGAAAAATAAAGAAAACTTTTCCCAACTTTTTTGTGTCTCCTTTGTTAGGTCGGCTAGTTTATGTGCGTGAAAATAAATTCGTATTTAAAATAGCAAAGACACAAACCAATTTACTTAGCAGAGCTCTGTTATAGAACGTACAGAGCTCTGTTACGCACTTTATTTTAAACATAAATCGGTATTTTATTGATTTTTTCAATTAAATAATCGATGCAGAAATTTAAAATACAGTAATTAATATAAACACACTCCAAGCTAAATATATTTGCTACACAAACTAATGTATATGCAACCAAATCCCAAACATTGGTATTTAAATATGTCATATATAGTGGAAATATTAAGGCAAAATATGGGCATATGAAGAATTCTCCACGAACCAAACATATGCCAGTCGATAGTCCTTAAGGAGTGTCTTCGAAATATAAAATCTAGAATTTCGCAAGGACCTTGAGAAATTCAGAATTTGAAATTTTCTGTGTGAGGTCCCTGTGCAAGATTTTGGCCCACTGTGGTCAAACGAAGAATTCTCCAAGAACCAAATATGTGCAGTTGCGTAGTGCTTGACACATCCGTTCAGAATATGCCAACCACATATTTCAGAAGGCCTTCGACGTGAAATGTAAGGTGGTGAGAGCAGGAATCGATCCCACGTTCTCATGTACAAGTGTCAACCACACTAACCATTGAACCATTGACGACCATTAATTTTAGATTTGAAATTTTTGGTTTCCAAATTGGTTTCCATCATTCCAACTTAGTATGAAGTAATACACCCTTTTCAAATATTCCCCAAAAAGCATCTACAAGCTGGCGCAAAGTTAATCATCCAATTTTTTTTAAATAACTTTTTTACTAAAAATGATTTTGAGTGGAAATCATTATTTGGACCTTTAACATTTTTTCTGTCAAGTGGAAAATATGATATCCGTCAAGAGGCTGCCGCCAGTGTTGATACACATTTGTACCCCTTTCATCGCATTTCCATGACTTTCCGCAGGATTTCCGGTGATAACTGTTCGAATTCCTGTCGAATATTCTCCTTAAGGTTTGCGATTGTCTGAGGCTTGTTGGCATAAACCCCCAACTTGAAGCCCTAAAGAAAGAAGTCTGGGATGGTTAAATCGGGCGATCTTGCTGGCTATGCCAAATTGGCAAAATGGGAGAACACGCGACCAGGAAACGCTTCCTTCACAATATCCATTGTGGCTCATGCCGTTTGTGTAGTTGCATCGTCTTGGTATAATCACATGTTTACCAAACGCCGCTCATCCAATTCCGGCAGTAAGAAGTCGTTTATCATGGCCCTGTAGCGTTCGTCAGTAACAGAGGTCGTACTGCCGATTGCGTCCTCAAAAAAATCTGGCCTAATTAGTGGCTTTGGGTGGATGTAGTGGCTCTTCGTGCATCACAGGCGGATTTTCAGTGCCCCAGAAACAAAGAGTTTGCTTATTGACGTAACCGCTTAAGTGGAAATGCGCCTCGTCCCTCAGGATGATTTTCGCCACAAAATCGTCCTCTTCGTTGTTGAGATTGAGGATGGCTTGACAGTAATTCATACGCGACTGACGGTCAGCAGCCATTAAATGATGCATGCGCAACTGCGAGGACCGTCGTCTGGTTGATGTTTCATTGCAAAAATTATAACATCTTCCAATAGGGTGATTAGACATCTCGGTAGAATGCTGATATGATAAAAAGTTCATATCTCATTTAGCTTCAAATTATCATTTTGATATTTCCGGTTAACCTCATTTGGAAGCCATCATCAGTATTGGGCTCATTCGTACACATTGGAATATAACAATAATTTCCTTCCGGGATTTGGTAGTTGCTTACTTGGCTGTGCTATGTTGACTTTATTTGGTTAGATGTGTTATAACTTCGTAGGGTCGTCTGCCACTGTATCTTCATCTTCTAAGCACAAGGATATGAATGAATCCTTGTCGTTATTGATAATAATAGTAGTAATAAAAATAATAACACAGAATACAGTTCCTTTTCTTTGGTTGTTCTATACGAAGTTTTGTAGCTTTGACAATTTGCAGCAATTTTTTATTGTACATTTCCCGAAATTGGGGAAATGCTAACAAGAACAAAAGGATTTAAGTCAGTTTCAAATGCATTGAGACTCTTAGCATTTCCCCGTAAACCACAGACAAAGCCAAAGCTTAACAAGGAGACAACAAGTTTTTCAGTGCCTGGAAATGCTTCGGAGCACAACAACTTTATTGCAAAATAACAAGCCAAGAAAGGATGACAACAAGGATACTCACATGCCATGGATCGTTTTATACACAGAGCAAGCAAATTGCAAGGAATGCCAGCAACGTCAACATCGTCATTGTCGTCATCGTCCTCGTCGACGTCGTCATCAACAATATTGCAATTGTTCGTTCGATTCATCTCCACTTGAACGAGTCATACAAATGCGCACTTATTATACCACTGACTTGCATGTTCGCCTGCTCAGATGCTATAGTATTCGCATTCGTAGTCGTAGTCGTAGTCGCACTCGCACCCGGAGCCGGAGGCTGAGGCAGTCTAGTAAATGGGGTTTCGATTTCCTTCAATTGACATAAATTGAATACCCGCATCATGTTTGTATTATTGTTCTACATGTGTATCCACCTACCTATTGCCGTTTGTGTAAGAGGCTCCTTTATGGCGACGAGGATTTAATATACGTTTTGGTCTCTATGTCTCGGGAATTTCGCGCTTTTTCATTTTATTTTTTCCAGATATTAATCATTATATTTTGCTGAGTCATCAGTGTAAAGGAGGACGTAAATTTATTGTTTTTGGTCTTATAAAGACGAAACAAATTAAAAAGGAAAACGACATTTAAAGTCGGACATATGATTTTCAATGGATTCAATATCGATACTGGATGGTATGATCATCACATATACACTGAAAGAAAAACGCTTCGTCGCATGGATGAAATATATTCGTTAATGTTTTACGTTTCTGCAATCAAAAATTTCGTAAATCCGACAATTTGCTTGTTGCTGCGTCGAAAATTTCGTGCATAATTTCTTTGACAATTTTTCGGTTCGTTACTCGTTCCTGCAACAATTATATTGAATTTTAATTTGGGAGAAAAACCAGCTAAAACCCAAAATAAAAGTAAGTGTATGGTATTTACACTATTGTTATTTGGTAGTTTATTACTATTATTTATTTGTTTTGCCTGTTTGCCAACATATATAGCAAATTCATTGCAGTAATGAAACAAGTTCATCGTACCAACGAATTAAATTTATTGCAGACACTAAGCCAATTCACTGCAGCAATGAAACATATTCATAACAGCAATGAAACAAATTCAAACAAATGAAACAAATTCATTGCTGCAATGAAACATATTCATTTTCGCCACCACAGCGGGAACAAAACTGTACGTCATCTCACTTTCGATGACAAAAGTTGTTGGGGCGACGAACATTTTCATTCTTCTGACGAAGCTTTTTTTTTATTTGTAGTCCGTCAACTGTACAATATTCGGAACGTATTTCATGTAAAGTGAATATAATCTACAACTAAATAATTTTTGGGCTTCGGCTTTGTAGCCAGCTATCAACTGGAGAGCCGAACTCAGAGTCGAGAGGCACAATTTTTGGCTTTAAAGCCAGCCAGCAAACTGAGCAACGTACACAGATCCGAGAGCCACACTTAAAGTAGTTCGGATATGGGCTCGAGACACATCACCCGATTAGAAGGTCGGGATTTGGCTCAGGTTCGAATAAATGGCAATGCAAGATCCCAAAATATATAATTTATACAACACACCGTGGTAACAGGGTAGTATGAGTTCGTACTGATGTTTGTAACATGCAGAAATGTAGGACTACAACCAATCTATATTCTCACTCTGAATCGTTTTAGCCATGCCCGTCTGGTTATTTGTTCTGGTGTCCACGGAATTTGGTATGTAGCCACTAATTTGGCAAGGGACGAACGCTTTTTGATGCGGACTATATCGGTCCCCCCAAAACAAATCTACCTGCGAAGCTTGGATTTAAGGTTCTTGGAGAAACGTTGCATCTAGAAATTGAGTAAAATTTTGCACAACCCAATTACGTGACACATCATATTAGTGGACCAAATATAAATCACATGGGTTTACGTTTTGTCATTATACCACTAAGCTTGGTGCTATCGGCTCAAGAGTGTATAAGTACGTCAAAACTGTCGCACGCGGACCGTCTAGTCACGAGGAGTGCCTATTAGACTGGGTCCCAAAAAACGGTGACCCTCCTTTTTTCGGCACCAAACACATTTGGTTTCCGATGCACCCTGGAGAATCCCGAAATAGACGATTGACGTAATGCAATAAATTTGCAATTGAAATCAAATCTATTGTGTATTTTTAAGACCTCATATTTTTTACGTATCGGTATCATTTTTATCCAAATATTTCGTAGTTTCACTGAATATCGAAACTTTAACTTTGAATTTTCCATCAACATATTTTCTATTGCGAGGAATTCTTCACAATCGCTGTAAGTTTTTGATTTTTCAAAAATTGAATACAACTTCAATTCAGTTAAATCTCTTTCATTTATATCGAACCACGTCGTTTGCTTTGAAGTTTTGTATGAATTCCGGCCGAACTTAATGCCATGCTGGTTTGATGAAATGAACTGCTTCCAAGACATTAAAGGGTTTACTTGTCGAATTAGTTTAGATACTTTAAACACGTCTAACGTCGAAAGTGAAAGTGCAAAAGTGTTTGTTTTTGTTTTTAGAAACAACAATATTTTTAAGTTTTTCAAATTTATATTTTTGTGGAATTCCATTAGACACTGTGACATCAACTTCCGTGCTACCCATGCCTTCTCATTTGACTGCCAGTTCTTTAGTATGATTTTAATATGGACTGATGCAAATGCAATGGGGCATTTCCATTCACTAGAAGCTGTTCTCTTCCCATTACATCCCATGAAGGAACAGGGGAGAGCGTCTCCACCTTTGTCATAATTTGGTGGCGATAGTCCATTAATATTGATGGACGGATGTATTTATGGCAGCAGCTTCACTACAGGCTAGAGATGGACACGTGGATAAACATTTGATCCTGATACCGGCTGTCCTGAAATCAAATTTTTCTATTCCGCCCAGCCCACACCTAAGAAAATAGTGTAAAATATAATTACGTATAGGCAACCTGTTCAAAAATAGGTATATTAAATTCTGGCATCTGTTACATACTCTACATCATATTTTTGATTTCATTTGGACGAAACCCACGTTTAGTGTGATCATGGAAATGCGCAACAAATTATTTCAATGTCTTTCATTCAATGGAAGTTGTTAATATCTAAAGTTACTTCCTATCAATAATTTCAAACTAAATATATCAATTTCAAAACTTGGTATCTCCCACAGTTGTGAATAGTTTTATAGTTATGACGCACAAGCTGGCTATGAGTAACATATTCACCAAGAAAAAAATTTCCTTGTCGAAATGTACTTATGTCGAAATGTATGATTCCTCCCAAACGAACGATTGACTACTGAAAGCATGCAACTAAAACGCAACATATCAGTCAACTTAAGAAACACTCAATTCATTTACACGCGCATTCAGGACTACATCACTGACTGGAAGAAAAATGCAACGATACAGTTATACAATTGCAATAGCATAAACTTAGGCTGAGAACAATCTCTTTTTGTCCCTCTTTTATTACTTTGCCCTCGGCAGAACATAGCGGCAAATAAATAAGTAAACGGTTCACCCAACACAGCTGTATTTGTAACACAAACGAAGCTGTGTTTGGACCACAAGCACATACATTATAAAATATTTATCATTGTGTCTCAAACGTGTAATATTGCACAGCAAACACAATGTGGTTGGATATATATATACTATATTTGCGACAAGCTATTGGCATCCAAACAAGAACAAAATAAAGATTTTTCAGCGTTTCGAAATGGTTACAATTCCGTTGTCTATTTGCAAGTACAATTTAGATGTGATTTGGAACATTTTTAACAATAATATAACAATACATCGGCTTTGTTGGGAGATTTGATCACCATAATCGTAGCATTCTTCGCATGAGAAACCAAGAAACCCACGACAAATTAATTTTGACCTAAGGCAAACTGATTTTATCTAATATGGTGCTTAAAAGTATATATTAACCGAAATAATCGGTCAACAAGTTATTCTTTTCGAATATTTTGACTTTTGATGGAAATGCTAAAGTTGGGTCGGAGCCGTCCAAATTGTTACGAGTCCAGGCTAAAATCCCAAACTGCGACTCTACAGCACTGGGATTCCAACAGTTCTCAAAAGTTCTCGCATTTATCATTCTCATGTATATGGGAAATCTCCATTGAACCTCCATTCCACGATAAGTTCGTATCACGCCCACACTTCTGACTTACTTATATAGTGATTATCGGCATCGGATTAGTGTTACGAGTAACGTAGTAGAAGACTATAGAGATTGTTATGATAACGGCTATACCTGAAGTTAATGATTAACTGGATCTCAATTGTTTATTGTTCCAAATTCGAGTCCACTATAAAAACTTTATTGAAAATGTATTTTATAACATGAAATGCACAAAATCTAATATAAATTATTTTATTTTTATTTGCAGGTCAGTTTTCCTTGAACTTGCTGGCATTTTTGATACTGTAAGTAATGTCCCCTTGATTTATAATAATTGAATTATCGTGTATTTGGAGTTTGATTTTATTTTTAAAACAGCTAATGTGTGCAGTACACGAAGTGTAAAAAGCCACATGCGCATGTGTCTCTGACGTCATGAGAATTTCCAGCAGGTTGGTTAAATTTTTTAAATGTATCGTAGTGGCTACATGCGGTAAAATATTGATAGTACAAGAAATGTATTTTTGTCCCAAAATCCAAATGTGCCACATGTGGTTGAAGCGAACACATTTGTAAAGGTAGCACATGTTGAGACATGTGAATGGTTACATGTGTGTTATTAGTACACGGCATACAGCATATGACACATTTCACGAGTTAGCATTTGCGAAAGTCACATGTGTATGTGGCTTTCTAGTTAGTACACGACATGCTGCCAGTCGTATTGTAGACATCACTATTTTCTGTCGCAGTGATTTGATTTGAATAAAGTTATGAGAAGTTGGTTTATATAATAATACTTGTATAATTTATATTTTGTTTTTTTTTTGTGATATTTGTGATATTTTTTAAGGATAACTTATAACATTATATTTTAAAAAATATTTGTGTCACACAGGAATAAGTTTTTTTTTTTATTTTCTTCTTTGCATTAGAATGACTGTGCAGAGCTTCAACATCAATTACTTCACTAAATTATTAGTTATTTATATTTTATAATCCATATAAAATATAACTAACTGGTTTTTCAATAAGAGCGCTACAAAAGTTTTTTTTAAATAAAACAAAACCGGTTTTAGATACCAATGAAATTCTTTATTCCTGTGAAAGTCCGTTCGATGCCATTATGTATGGAACTCGATTTATTTTGCATGGCACGCTTGCAGAAGTCCAGACGCTGAACCCAATTTTCGACGGTTTTCAAGCATAAATCGGCCGATACTGCTGCAATTTCACGTTCGATATTCGTACGAAGTTCATCAATCGTCGCTGGCTTGTTGGCATAGACCATAGACTTGACGTAGCCCCACAGGAAATAATCTAACGGCGTCAAATCGCATGACCGAGGCGGCCAATCGACTGTGCCATTTCTTGAGATAACACGTTCACCAATCTTGGTTTCCAATAAATTGATTGTGGCATTCGTTGTGTGGCTTGTGGCGCCGTCCTGTTGGAACCACATGTCCTCCAAGTCCATACAATGACGCCGCCGGCCCATAAATCGCACCAAACCGTAATTTTTTCGGGATGCAATGATGACTCATGGATTACGTGTGGATTGCTGTCTGATCAATAACTCTTATTTTGCTTATTGACGAAGCCATTCAGCCAGAAATTATGACGACCATAAATTGGACGTAGCGCTCTTAAAGTTGAGGCCACTGACTCCAAATTTCGGTAGTAAATTTTAATAATTTCGACTCGTTGTTGGCTCGTATATCTATCCATGATGAAATGGCAAATCTTACTGAAGAGAAATGTCAAAAGAGCGGGAAAAGATATGGCGTCGTTTGCTGTCCCTATCGATTTACTTTTGTAGCGTCTCTGTTGAAAAACCCTTTACATTGAGCAGGGAAGATTTACAGAAAGTAATTTCTTCCAGTGCAAAGACACCAATACATTCACATTTGTGGTATGTTCCCTTTGTGCCGACCACTGTTCTAGAGACGATATTAAACGATTGATTTTGTCGCCTGCGGTGGATTTGGTTTGTCGAGGAGACTTCAATTGCGAAGGGGCAGTGTTGAATTTGGCATCGATCTAGTAAACATTTTCAAATTCTGCAAAAAACCGATTGTTGGCGATTAAAACTCGAATGGTGGGGTATATTTCAGAAAAATTTCCAAAGTTGACTACATTTTTTTTTGCGAAGACCATCACTCTGGTGATGTCCCCTATAAATGCAGTGCATTGCATTGGACTTAGAAAAAGGGGATAGGAGTAGGGGGAAAGAGAGAGAAGTACTTGTTAATGTTTGACTTAAACTTGCTGACGTTGTAAGAAGTGGGGAATTCACTTGCTTGAAGCTTATTCCACATACGGACTGTTCGGCTGAAGAATGAATTGTTTCTGTAATGCGCAGTTCGATCTAACGGCCAGGAAACAGAAAAGGGATGACTTTCACTTGAAAACCGCGTCGTTCAGTTAAATACTCTAACTTCTAGAATGAGGCCATTTAACTCGGCGGAACACTTTCCATGAAAATACCCATTAAATACCGAGATACAGCTAACATTTCGTCGATGCTCCAAGGAGTCAACAGTGCTGGATACACTGCTGTCGCCTATCAGCTTCAACGCTCTCTTTTGCACGCGGTTTAAAAGCTCCAAGGTGTACGCTGGAGTCCCAGCCCAAATATGAGAGTTGAATTACATTTTTTGGTCGAATATACATACGTGGTGTAGATATTGTGGAGATCGGGTGTGTTGAAAAATCTTTTACACCGCTTAGAAAAGCCCCGGGCACTTGAATGCATCTTTCGACACGTTGAAAATGTGCTTATTCCAACGAATGCCACATTGTGTCTTCATGCCCAGAACATCAAGGGCTTCCGATTCACCAACATCTAAACCACCCATTGAAATCATTGGCAGGGTCGAGTCAGTGTGCTTGTGCGATATTCTGCAACACTGTGTTTTGCGTGCATTAAATTCGACTCGGTTTCCCCTGCCCCACTCACTAATCAGATGCAAGTCCTGATTAAGCGTGTCATTCGTTGTTCGTCTACAGATTTCTAAGGAAACAGACATTTTGGTTTTTTTCGTTTATGTTTTTTTAACATATTTTGACACAATTTTTCATAATGGGCAAAAATAATTTTCTTTTCGTATTAAAATTCGTTTTTTCGAATTTTGAAAATCTAAAATTATGATCTCGTATTTGGAATTTCTTGAACTCTATTTTATTCATTATTACGTTATTATTTATATTATTATTATATTATTACGTGGCCGTCGGTGGTGCAATGGGTAGTGTGCGCGCCTCTTGTACATGCGATGCCGGGTTCGATCCCTGTTCTGACCACCTTAAAATTTCTTTCAGCGGCGGTCACCTCGCATAGTGACGGCGACACTATCGAGTATTTAGCCATGAAAGAGCTTCTTAAAATACCGTTCGGAATCGGTGTAAAAACTGTAGGTCACAATCAGTGAGTATAACACTAGAAAGCGCACAGCTCACTGGTTGTGAGAGCTCTCCCTAATCCCTTCATGAGATATAATGGGAAACCATTTTTGGAGATATTACACTCAATTTTTTTTATTAAAAATAATGATTTGTTGGCTTTAATATTGCAGCTATGTTTTGTTTATACCAAATACAGTTCGGGTGTACTAAATACTAAAAAAATATCGTTTTTGACTTTGACTTTGGACCAACATAACTTCTTTGGTTCAAAAGCCTGATCTGTTACCCTTTTTTTCAGGGTAATTTTTGCCGCCGCCCAATTGTACACAAAGAAGATAGTGCTAATTAAATGTAAAAGTCTGAATTTTCAGTGCCTAAACGTGAATAACTAACTCGGATTATGCACGAAATTAACCCTTAAATGGATTTTCAGTTTTGACTTATTTTTTTCATTCAAGTTGAGTTTTGAGCTTTGGTGTGTTAAGAAATTTATGGTCGAATTTTATGAGGAATATTTTTGTAGTACATTTTTACCCGTTACACGCCTGTTTTGGGGGTGTTTTTTACCCTTTTCCACAAAAAGATCGAAAAAGACCCAGATATTGAGGCGGTAGAGGGTTAAAGTATTCCACAAAAATTTTTCTCGTAAATTGTGACATAAAATTGCTGAACACATCCTATACCGAAAATGTAAGGACAACATAATTTCCTATGCCGATTCATCATAAGAATTTGCAAAAGGGAGCAAATTTCACACCCATTAAAAAAAATTCAGACGTAAGTTTTCAAAACGCCGATACACGTAAATTTTTTTTTTACCCCTTCTATCAGAATTCTTTGTTAGAACGTTGTTATTTTTTTTTGTGTTCCACAGTGTAACTGGTGCAGGTGCATTTTAAATGTGTTTGTTCTATAATTCAGTCCCTTTTAGGTGATGAATCAATTTGATATTAATTATGTTTCCATTTAAAAGATTTTAATTTGCCCTTAAGAAATATTTATTTTTTTACGATTTAAACATTTATCTTTATATTGTTTGAAATTTCCCAAATGTCAATATCTACATGTGTCAAATGTCAACATATGCAATATTTAAAAACACATGTGTGTGCCTGTGGCTTGGAAGTTACATTTGACACACAGGCATATGCATTCTGCATGGTAGAGTAACAAAAGGTGAAAGTACACGGCTTCATGATGACCTCAGAAATACGTCAGAGCCACATGCGCATGTGGCCTTTTACATTTCGTGTATTACAGGGTTAAGAAATCTTTGTTTATATAAAAATACAGTAACTGTTTCAGAGGGTTAATACTAGGGTTGCTAAGTGCAAACTTGAACTTCCATTGGAAAGTTTGAAATTTTTTAGCATAAACACACATATAACCTTTTCACTTACGAGCACTATTTCTCGGTCAAAAAAAGGAAGTAACCCGTGAAAATTTTTGTGCGTATCAATCAACTTGTTTCGACGGTTGGTGATGAAGCACCATCAAAAACCACTTTAAATCGTTGGTACCAAGAGTTCAGTCTCGAAAGCCGTTCGCTCCAGGATGAATTTCGTGAAGGCCGTCCAACTTCGATCGTTTTGCCGGAAACCATCGATGCTGTGGGTGAACTGATAAAGCAAAATAGACATGCGACATACCGTGAGATTCAGGCATCCCTGGGCATTAGTATGACAAGCATCAATAAGATATTCCATGTTCATTTGGCCGTGAAAAAGATTTGTTCTCGTTGGATCTCCCATGATTGAATTGAGGAATACTATAAAAAAGGATCGTGTCGATTGGAGCAAAGAAATCTTGAAAAAAATTCAACCGCTGTAACTCAAATTCAGTGTATAAAATCGTCACAGGCAGAGTTCGTATTTAACCGTGGGGAATGTGTAATGAACGGTATGAGAAAATAATGGGTAGATACCCACGACGATGGGGAATTACCCATCACGATTACCCTCAGGGTAATGGGGGAAATAATGGGCAGCTGCCCACGACGACGGAAATTACCCAGGGTAAGCCATCACCATAAAAAAAAAAAATCTATATCTTGGAAACGGGGCGTACAATCGAAAAAATAACCAACTTTCTCCGGTTTCCAAGGGCTATAACTCGGCAACGGTGCGTTCAATCAAAAAAAATAAGAAATTTGTACCTCCTTAGGAGGTTTCAACTAATGGATGTATTCAACATCTTTTTAAATTGCGAAACTAATATTTTTCGAATAAAACATAGCATATGGGCATTTCCAGAGAAAGTGCCACCCTATGTGACGTCACGTCACCCTCGTTAATTACTTATATTTTAGGACCCTTTGGTTCGATTGTCTTCTATTCGTTTCCTAACTACAGAATGTAAGTAACTGCATATTTAGTAAAAGAAAAAAATACAATCAAACTAAGTGGTCCTAAAATATAAGTAATTATCGAGGGTTAACCTTTCTGTGGAAATGCCCATATTGAAGCCATCCATTGGTCAAACCCTTAAAAAGTTAAGAACTTTATTGTTTTTGCACCGTTATAGCCACTTTTTTATTTAAGAGATTTTCTTATTTTGGTGATTTTTTTTGAAAAAAAATTCCTCCCTACGAATTGGACCTGTTTATGAAAAACTTTGAGAAATGCGAAAAAATTGGATATTTTTTCGATTGGACGCTCCGTTTCCGAGATATAAAATTTTTTCTAATTTTTTCATATTTTCCATCAAAAATTGGTAACTACCCATTATTTTCCCCATTACCTTGAGGGTAGTGGGTAATCGTGATGGGTAATTCCCCATTGTCGTGGGTAGCTACCCACTATTTTCCCCATACCCTGTGGGTAATGGGTAATCGTGATGGGTAATTCCCCATTGTCGTGGATAGCTACCCACTATTTTCCCCATACCCTGTGGGTACCCATTCCCCACGGCAATAATAATGGGTTACCCTGGGTACAATAAAAACATCCCTGTTGAATTTGAATATCGTGGAGCACAACGAAACTGCATGCAATTGTTATTGCATGTACAAAATTGTCTTGTCTTTTAGGCAACAACAAAAAACATGTCTAATGGGAACCGGTGGTTCTCTGGAGATGGAAAGAAGTTTTTGCAAATGTTTTCTTATGTGTTTTGCTTGCGATATTTTTCGAACACTTGGATATTCTCAATTGAAGTGCATTTTCATTTGCATTTAGTTTGATGAATTTTTCAATAGCATCATTCCAAACAACCGCTGATGAAGATCTGTGGCTAGATCTGAAATAGCTAGACGGTTTGCCAGGAATCATAGGAATACATTTGCAAATCTCCTTTTTAAAAACTGTATTTCTGTTAATAGAGTTATACAATGGCCTTGAGCTTGATTAATAAAATTAAAAAATAATAACTAAATTTTATTCGTCAATATGGGGATCAAACGACTTGTCAAGATGCGCATAAATAGAAAAATATATTTTCAAGTTGAGTTTTACTCATTAATAGCCTTTTTTTTTTTTAAATAAATTCACGAGTTGTATGAATTCTTTCTAAAATAATTAAAAAATTCTTTCTAAAAATTTGAAAAAAGTTGGAAAAGGCGAAAAAATAAAAAAAAGTGTTTGCTGGACAAATACACACGGATTTCCCATGTTTTCTTAACTATCATATATATAGTACGAAAGGTCGAACTTTCTTCTTTTTAAATCCGGTGGGAAACTGGAAATCGGTTGATAATCAACTGAGTTGCAGACTTATAAGTGCCCAAAGTTTGCAAATTTCGGTTTTTAAAAAATTGTTAATTGTTTAATTTTTTCACTTTGTTATTATTGTATTTTCAAATGGCATAAGGAAAAGTTTTTGTTTTTTAATTCATTTAATTTTTAATTAGTAATTGTTGTTTATCTTCCAGACGATGGGTAGCAAAATATTGAAAAATAAAATCATTTAAAAAAGACCTAACGCTCGAACATTTTCATTTTAAATAGAATACGATCATTTTAAATAGAATAAAATACGATACAATACGAATTAAAAGGGGTTTGGTTAATTTCATAAAAGGATTCTTGTTTCACTGGACAACACCTACAAGAAAAAAAGTATCACTTCCCAGGTATTTTGGACTGTCGTCGCACCGTGTTATCAATTTCTTTTGTTTACCGTATTTATCATACTATCCTTTATTAATTCAAGAGTTACTCTAACTGCAGTGGTAATATTCCGCTACTGCCACAAAATTCAATTATACTACAACTGCATGCAGGAGGATGAAATGGCACAACAAATATGATGTTGTTGTTGTTGTGTATCTCGTTTAGCAGAATGCTATTACGAAATCTATTGTTGACTTGCATCTGCAGGAGTATAAAAAATAGCGCATTCGATTCTAAGCGAATGGGTGGTTGCGGTTTTATTGATTGCTGAGTCCTGAGTGAGTTTACGATTTCTTTGGCGAAATTAAAGGTTGTCATAAGTAATTCCTTGAACATGTCTTCCTCCTGCCCCAGAACGACACCAAATTGATTTCTTCATTTTCTTTGCAACAGCAAGAGGCCAAGATGTTTACTCTGGAATGGCATCTTCAACATTTGCCTTGCAGTGCTGTGACTGAGGTCGAGCCTTAAGGGATTTCTCCAGTTAGTTGTCCTTCTGCAGCAACAGCAGTCAGAAGTCGTAGTTGTAGTCGTCACAACTGTTATGAACATTTAGTTCATACTTATCGTATTGTTCGGCAGCTTGAAGGAAAAAAGTTGGAATTTTTTCTCAGGTTTTGTGTTAGGGGACTTTTGAGCTCCTGGTGAAATTCTCCTCAGTTATAGTTGCAGTTGTTCTTTTATTACTGTTGTCGTGAATGTGTGTGTGGAAGAGAAATCTAAAACTGTCACTTTTGGTTTATTTACTACTACCACGACAACAGTAACTACAAGTTTTACCATTACTATTACTGCCACCCTGACAACAACAAAGAATTGCAACAACACTAGCAACAACATCAACACCATCTAGCACTGACAGGCATTACAAGTTAGTTTGAGGGTAATAAAACTATTTTCTCCAATACTCCAGGTGGTGCTGTTTGCCAGTAAATGAACATGATTACAATTGCTTTGAGCTGCAGCTGGTGGAGCAGGAAGAAGTTGTTTTTCATTTGGAACAATTTGTGCTTTAGCAATTACAGCCCTACAAATGTCACAACAATTATATTGACTAAACGTAATTCAATTTAAGTTTATTCTCTATCATTTAGTTTACACTTTAAGGTATTAAACTTTGTGTTGTCTTGTGACAAATGTTCATTCAGTGAACAACTCTTATTACCACTTTGTGGAGGTTGGAGGTGGAAACGCAAAACAATCATAGATTTGCTAAATTACCTTGACAACAAAATGTGTGTTGAGCAGGGATCATTCTATGTCCTGTGACAAAGTGGATTCCTGTTTATATGGATGTGAAAGAGGTCCTACAGTTATACAATTCAAAATAAGTAATCGTGTTTCACAGTTGGTTTCAAGAATAGAATACATACATAACCAAATTTGCATTATTTTAAAATTTGAAATATTTTCATGAGTTTGAAAATACAGAGTCTTATTTTAATTAGAAATGTAAATCAGTTGGTTGCCTGCAGGAACAGATGGTGAGCCACATTTCGTATAGTGAATTAAATGGAGCACGAAATTTTAATAATAGTTTTTTGTTTTACGAAATTTAAAGAAAATATGCACATCATACATGGGTTGTGTTAATTTGCATTGGATTTTAATTTCCATTACTTTATCTAATGCAAATGCAAAAGAATTACCATTGTTCGCAATGACAATTAAAACTTCTTGAATTTGCATTTGATCAGACAATGCAAATGCAGGTTGTAGAATCGGATGCCAATTGTAATGAATATGGGAATGCTTTTAATTGTTTTGAATTTCAAATTCATAAACCTGTAGTGTATAAAATATTGGAAAACCAAAATAGCCAGATATGAAGGAAATGCTTTGAAAATAAGTACAATTGCCAATGGCATTGACAATTTTCTGAATTTGCATTTCGACAGGTAATTCAAATTAAACTACAAATTATAATTGTCATGTAATTAATTTGCCCCATGTATGATGCAGATAAATGAATTTGAGGCGGAAATTGTACGAGTATGCGTGGAAGTTTATAATTTTTTCCCATGGAATAATTGACAACATTTGTGGTATTCGTGTAAGCGGCCAACAGCCTCGAAAACTCGATAAACTACAAAACTTGCACATCAAACGTCAAAACAAACATTGTTTTCATAGAAAACGACTTTCACAAATATAGAAATGTTTCGAGTCAGTTTTTCTGAGCAAACATCGAAAACGAATCGTCGGACATTTGTGCATGTCGTTTTAAATGAGAACATTTTTCTTCTGACGTTTGCTGTGCAGGTTTTCGAGTTCTTGCGTTTACATGAATACCAACATTATTGTATACAAATGTTTCCATTTATTCTTCTCCAGTAACGACAATCAGCGTTTTTTTTTAAGGGATTGTCTTAACTGGATCAGTTTTAATTTCCTAAAAGGATGTAGGTTTAAGGCTTTTAAAAAAATTATGCTACATCGCTTTATTTCTAGTAGCATTTTATTTTCTCCTAAAAGTGATTCGTGCGTAGAAATTTAGTTTGGATTTTAGTTTTGTGGAAAAATGCAAATTTATTTTTTTAAAAGATTAATAATTGTTGATTTTATTAAAATTTAATAAAGTTGCTTTAGTGACATGAAGAATGGAATAAAGGGTGGCCCAAATACAAGTATCTTTTCAATTTTAAACAGGGTTCGTATTTGTGGATAATGGGTTACCCAGGGTTATTATTGCCGTGGGGAATGGGTAGCGATGGTTTACGTTTGCCATCGTTTAGTGATCGGGAAAATAATGGGTAACTACCTACGACGATGGGGAATTACCCATCACGACTTCCTAGTACCCACAGGGTAATGGGGAAAAAACTGGGTAGTTACCCACGGCGATGGGTAATCGGTTACCCAGGGTAACCCATCCCCATTTTCGATCGAAAATATAAAACAATTTCTATATCTCGGAAACGGAGCGTCCAATCGGAAAAATAACCAATTTTTGAGAATTTTTAACCTGGCGTTTACACGGGACAGTTTTGCTCCGACAGTAACAATACATTCACACTATTTTACTACCACACTTACACTTCAGTCACTTGCCTCGCCACTGTCTCTGATTTTTCGACGACAGTAACTTCGGCAAGCGATTTGACGTAATTGGCCAGATCGGTGACATTTCGTGGTAATTTGTGAAAAACAAAGCAAAACATCGCATTCATACATATAAACATGTATACATTTGAAATTTGCAGAGTAAATTGAGTACATCAGCTTCACTGTAATCTGGAGAAATAGGGCAAAACACAATAGCAAACGTTCGTAGAAATTGGGAAAATTTAGTTTTATTTGGTAATTTGGAGTTTTATTGAAATATTATTTGGCAACACATACTACATATAAACATGTATAAATAATATATGTAGCAATTTTCTATTAGTAAATTAAGATTTCAAGCAAACGTGAACAAAAGCAAATCAAAATCAGAGCACGAAATTTACAAGAAACGACACTATCTACCATTGCTTAAAACTGTTCTGTCTTTATAACTGGTTGGACACATACGTCACACAACAAATTTTTCTGTTTTTCACAACTAATACATATTCTCAACTGTCCGGTCTTTAACTGTCCCGTGTAAACGCACCGTAAGGGGTTTTCAGAACGTGGTCCAATTCGTATGGAAGATTTTTTTTAAAAAATCTTCAAAATTAGAAAACCGCTAAAATAAAAAAGTGGCTATAACTCGGAAAATAAATATTTTACCTCCATAGAAGACTTTAACCTTTATGGCTGAAACGCCCTCATGTCTATATCTCGGAAACGGAGCGTCTAATCGTAATATTCCGAGTTGAAAATGCGCCCTGTCAGAAAAGATGATTTTTCGGCCAAATTCGATGTCCGAGAAAAATGTAACTGAGAAAACGTAACGAAGTGGATGGTCATTTGAGTCAATTGAACCTTGCAAGCGATTAGTTCGAAATTAGGTTCGAGTGACTGTAAGTTCCTCCCAAGGAAGCTCACCCAAGTAGCAGTGATGCCATTTTGATTAGTCACATTACCCTGAAAAGAAAACAAATAAACGAAAACGATGTGCGAGGAATAGATTGAAGTTACCCAATTAGTCACAGGAAGTATGTTAGAAGTAGACTGAGTTCAATACTCCCTAAACTGAAAGAAAAAGCTTCATCAAATTTACGTATTCGTTCCTCAATTTGATGAAACAATTCATAATTTTCCAACCTACGACACACTTCATTGAATTAATGAAGAACATTTCATCAATCTTTCATCAATAGTTTACGTTGATTCAACGACAATGCTACGTAAAGTTGATGTAAAGTTTTCGTCAGTTTTATGTGAATTGTTCACCAATTTGCTGTAAATTTTTCATCAATTATATGTAAGGTTTTGTGTAAATTGGACATAATTTTTATGTAAATTGTTTGTTAATGACAGCCAAAATCGTCTATTTTTCATTCTAAAAAATCCACAATACAGGGTACAAGACCTCATAAACAGTGATCATAGCATGGATAATGTTTTCTGTCCATTGCACTATTTTCTATTATGTACTTATTTTCAATTTTCAATTTTATAATACTTTTTTCTCTTTCTCTTTATTTTTTCAATACTACATCCATATTTTGAATCGATCCCACTAATAATTTCCAATGATGAAGATTGATGTAAAAATGATCATCAGTTCAATGACGTTGAAGAAACGCATAATCTTCAAATTGAATAACTTTGTCATTAAATTGATGAAATTTGGCAACAATTCAATGATGAACAATTGATGAACATTTATCATCAATTTGATGTAAAAATTTTCTTTCAGTGTAGTTCCTGTATTCCGTCGAAAAAGGGCTTTTCTAAAGTTGTCCTTATATTTTGCACTAAGTTCGTCGTCGCAACTACGACAGTAACGCCTGTGTTGTATTCCAATGTCTACCAATCGTCCAGCGACGGGTTGTGACATCTGTCATTCTGGCTATTGTATTGCTGTTCTGACTCATCAAGAACTCGGTTCTCTTACCGTCATATATAGGTTATATACCCCGTGATATGTGACAGGTAGTGAGTTCTCTTCAGTTCCTGTCTGCCTGGTGGTGGAAGTAGGGATCAGTCGCGTTATCCAATACTCTTAGAGGGTTTTCAATCACGTTTCGTCCAGCCTCATTTCTACTTGAACCTTTCCTGGCTAGTTCATCCACGGCTTCGTTTCCGGCTATATTCGTATGACGCGGAACACGCACTAGGGAAAGTCTTGTCGTAGCGACGGTCTCGTCAAGCAGATTCGTACATTCTCGAACCATTCTCCTCCGAGGATGGATCCCTTATCGCTGCTTGGCTATCCAAAGAGATTTTCACACTCCTACTATAACGTGATTTCGCAACTGCCGACACGCCTGCAACATTAAACCCACCCGCAAAAATGTCTATGTCAACTTCCTGCAATGGTGAGTGGTTATGTGAGTCTTCTCTATGCGATATGATATTTATGAGGTTTTTTCCGGATGTTCAGCTCTGGACTAGCATAGCCATTGTTTCAGGTACGACCCCACTAGGCAAAGTGTACAGATTACTACTATGCTTCGTTGAGTCCAACATTTCAGCTCTCTAAGCCGGAGAGCAATCTTTGCCGCTACACTCTTAGCCCACTGTTCAATCGGAAGCAAATTTATCATCGTATTGAGAGCTGCAGAGGCGCACGTCCGGAAAGCCTCTGTCACGCCAACGCAAGCTATTCTGTGCACTGTTGACAGATTTCTATCTCTCTCTATAGCCGGCCACCATACCGATACTTCACCGATCAGAACGGGTCTAACCACCGTCGTGTACATCCATAATACTATCCTCGGGTTTAGACCCCATGTTCTCCAAAAAGGTTTTCTTGCAAGCGTAGAAGGCCCTTGCGCCTTCTTTACCCTGTGTTCAATATTGTGCTTCAGGTTGAGTTTCGGATATGGTATTACACCCAGATACTGCGCCCTATCCGACAACTCTTAATTGTTTACCATTGAGTGAGGAGAGACGATATTGTGGAATAGTTCGTCTACTTGTGAGTAGTAGCAGGTCAGTTTTATCCGGGTGAACGCCTAGACTACAGCCTGTGGCGCAAGTGTTGATCTCTCCCCATTAGTTTTGCGATTGGTCGCAACATTTCCGAGTTATAGTCATGTTTTTATTTTAGCGATTTCTATTTTGAGTAACTGTTTGGAAACTTTTTTCTTTTAAAATAGTTTTATTTCTTTTATTGAAATGTTGGCACAAATTTCTATTGCAAAAAGTTGCAATGGTTGTGCTTGTTGCAGCCTGTCAGCTGTTTCCATTTTCAGACTCACTAATTGGGATGCTACAATTTTACACCGATTGTGAATGGTTTTTGAGAATTTCCGGATTTTTAATGGCTACTTCTTCAGTAGGAGTTCATTAATTGTGTTTCAGGTTGTTATAATCCAGAATTGCTCACGCTAATCACTACCCCAATCATGATTGGTAAATTCTCTTTTGTAGAAGTTTCTGTTCACTGGCAACTGCAGTAATCAAGCCTCTTCTCACGGTCGAAAGTGTCCTGCACCCCGCTGTCCCATGAATTACAATTCATTAACATACAACATTTTAAAGTTAATCTTCAACATTGTGGTCCCACTTACCCCGTTGTGATTAAGCCCCATTCTAAATCAATTTCCACAATGTCATGACATCCCATTCTTCTTCCCTTGATTCTTGTTGGCTTTTTACTTTTTAATTTCTTGCATTTCAAGGACAATAAACTGAAATTATACGCCACGTTCACTGCACGATTCACTGCATCGTTGTTACCCTGATTCATTTGTTTGCCACTCGGATGAATGGCATGTTGCATGTTGCAACATGAATGGCAACAACAACAACGACACATAGATTTCTTTGTATTTTACTCGCATTTAGCTGCCTCCGAGAAACAAAAGATATCAGCATGAGGTGACAAGACGTGCTAGCAGCAATTGCTGTTGCCGGAGCAGCGACAGGATCCACAGAACTCTCGAAGCAATCACAAACTTCCAAACAAAAGGACTTAGAAACAAAAAAAAAACAACATAAATGGAGAGTCAGGGGCATCCGTGAATTGCATGCAAAACTGCGAGAAAGGTTAGAGGAAAAATTGCAAACAAAAGTAAAGTTTCGTCATAAATTCCCACAGAAATTGAAATGAATTTGAATTTGAGAAACCCAGAAACAGAGGCAGCCTCAGCTACCGAATGAAGGTCATTAGTGTGTAAGTTTGTGGGGGTTGGAATCCCTGCATAGGATATTGATGATGAAGTGGTGAATAGATTTGGTTTTTTTTTCTGCCAAATTAAAAATACATCATTTTGAAATGCATTCAGTGGGGCAAGAGAAGTGCAGTGGGGAAGTGTTTTAATTAAAATGTTAGGGTTGTAATCGAATTAATGATGTGGAAAGTGAATGAATGGGTTTTTGCATTAAAACTCGTAAAATCAAAGGACACTGTAATCCGTTGCATGTTTGTTACGAAAACAGTGTCATCCGTAAACATAATGCGTGTTAGTGAAAGGAATAGTTGTCACACAAAGTTTGAAGAAAATCTAGGGAAATGCACTACAATAAATGCATGACAGGATTATATCTTTTTTGTAATACTGTAGCCGAACAGAGTTATTGGTGTTTATTCTTGAGTTATTGGGGAAAACATTACGCGTTTTCATTGTTGCACTGAATACGAGGTAACTATTTATATTTTGGGTCCTGGCAATACTGGTGTTGCCAGATGCAAACTGGAACTTCCATTGCAAAGTTTGAAATTTTTTCGCATAAATATACATAGAATGTTTTCATTTACGAGCACTATTGTTTGAATTTACAAGTTTGTTGAAAAATGCATCTCGGTCAAAAAATTGAATTAACCCGTGAACATTTTCGAGCGATGATTTTTTACGATTTACGATTGGATTATCGAGACAAGAGTGTCTCAATCAACTTGTTTCGACTTTTGGTGATGAAGCACCATCAATAAAAGTCGCTGTTAGCAAAAGTTCAGTCTCGGACGCCGTTTGCTCCTGCATGAATTGCGAATGCCAAAATCCGAAAACTTTGACTAAAATGCGGCACGGCTTAGAGTTGTTCGATTCGGCTCAAGTTTTCACCAAGTCAGTTTTAAACCATAAGGAACAGGAATCCGCCTGGGGTTTATTTAAATTCGAAAATATATTTTCCTCCATACATTTCATTGCCACCCCAATGTACATACTACATATATGTATTATATTTGCTATTCTGTTTTCATATCTTTTGTCTCTAATACACTTGATTAAAACATCGTTAATGATCTCTTACCAAAACTACAGTCTTTTCTGTGACAATCTTAAAAAGGTCCTTTATTTTAAATTCTTATTTAGAATTTAAACACAATCGGCTTTGGCCGGTAGCGCTAGTCGTTACACAACGAAGATGACATATTTCTTCATCTTTTGCCATATCTCTCTAGCTAGTAACACGAAGCTTACTCGGGGATTCATCGACCTGGTTCTTCCAGCGGAGCATTGGACGTCCTGTGTTGCGGCTTCCTTCGAATGCCTTTGGCGTTTTCGAATACCTTTGGCGCTGGTGCATCTTTGTTCATCCTACTGACATGACATACTTCTACTATGGTTCGCTTAAATATGTCGATGTTGTGCTACAATTCATACAGCCCGTGGTTCATTCGATGCCGATACTCCCCGTTGTGTATTATAGGTAAATTTTTTATTGGCAGCATTTTTCTCTTGATGACTCCCATTGCTGTTTCCTGTGCTTACGATATGACACAGGATTCTGCGCCATGAAGCAGGATTCTGATGTTATAGTTTGTTTTAGGTCAAATACGAGATAAATAAATTCGTCCGCTACCACTTCAAAGCTATAACGGTGAACGTTGATCACAGCCTGCTTCAAACGAGTGGACGATCTGGTCGTTGAAGCCACTAACTTTGTGTTGTTCTCATTTACTTCCAAACCCACTTTTGGTGATTTTTTCTCGATTATCGCACATATAATATCTCGTCAGTTTTGGATTTTCCAGGTCTAAAGCCACATTGATAACACCCGATAAAGTCTGCAACCAATGGTTTTAGTCTGTCGCACATTACGCTTGAGTGGAACTTGTAAGCAGTCGATAGAAGGCTTATTCCACGGTAATCGACACATATGAGACTCCAATCGTCGTATGCATTCGTCTAGCCAAATTTTGCATGAGACAGAGCGAGCAACAGATCACTGCTGCCAGCCTTGAAAAGTTGGTGCACATTCCCGATTCACCTTTTTCAAATTCAAGTCATAACTCGCTGAAACTCCAATCCCCGGGCATGTACTTGTCTAACCAAATTTTGTAAGATATGGAGCATGGAACTTGCAAGGTCATTTCCGGCTGTTCTGATCTCGACTTCATAAGGAGCGGACCAATCCATGCCATTATTTTAAATTTTTTCAAATCCCTCATCTGCATTGGTTTCTACTTGCACAAGTAATACAGACAAATGGTCTTTCCATTTCCATAACATACTGTGCTCATCTGGGACTAGGTTTCCGTCGTTATCTTTACAGAGGGGAACCCTGAGCCATAGTCGTTAGTAGGGGGTTTTCCCTTTTGGTAGGATTTTGAGGCTTCGTTCTTTTTTATGTGAGAGCCACTTTTTTCTCCACTGCCATGTTTTCACTTAAATAGGCGATTTACCTCTCTCCTTTTCTGTTTGTACCACAATAGAGAAACGTTTTCATTAAATGTTCTTTCGTTTACCGCAATTGCGTTACAGTTACTCCAAACTCAAAATTTGTTTACAATAAACGCACAAATGAAGGATTTGTTTTAGATGAAAGTGCCCCCTCATTAATACATGTATTTTTTTGAATTTTAAATACAAAGTTTGATTCTTTGTTTAATAAGCACATCGGATCCGAATCGGTTTCGGATCGGATCCGAATCGGCTTCGGATCGGATCCGACTTCTCTGAACTGATTTCGAGATCGGGTCCGATCTCGATTCGAAATCGGATACTAAAGCGGCCGCAATTCCTCCTTCGATCTCGAATCGAGAAATGTGTCCGATCTCGAAATGACGTCGGATCCGATCTCGAAATCGAAAACGGTCCCGATCTCGAAACGTGAAGTGGGTCCGATCTCGAAATCGAGAATGGACCCGATCTCGAAACGAGAACCGATCCGATGTGTAAAGCAGTCTCGAAATAATTTCGGATTAAAATTGTACCGCAAACCAAATCAATGTGAAGAATTTATTCGGTACAGCGTTACCTCCAACCACGTCGAATATACATTTTTTATAAATTAATTTATTAAATTAATTAATTTACTGGAAGTATTTTTTACTGGGGCACTCCATCACTTCCAATCGGCTCAGAGAAAATGAAATCCGATGTTCCGGACTCAAACCGGATCCGAATCGGATCAGCGTAAGCGGAATTCGACGCGTCGGACTCAAATCGGATCCGAGTCCGACTTTGGGCTTATTGGGTATACACTTTTTCGCGTATCAATAAATAATCAAAATTTTTCGAGCTTGTGGTTAGTATTGTTTTTTTTTTATTTTCAATATTTCGCTACACCCAAAATAAATCTCTTTTGTTTATAATAAAGAGGTTTCTTTATTGAACGCAAAGGTAAAATATGAAAATTGTAGAGTAAATGAAAGTTAGTTTACAACAAAAGAAAACGACTTGTACGATAAAAGTTGTTTGTTTGCTAGTTAAAGTATCAGCATTTACGCTAAACTAAGAAACTAAGTATCAACCGAAATATTTTTGGGACAAATGAAATATTTTTGGGACAAATAAATATTTTTGTGCAAACTTGCTGTATACATTTTTTTGTTTACGCGCACAACTTATGTACAATATCCGCTCACACACACATCTGCTCAATGCTGGCGGTCTATGTTCAGGTTTTGATGTCAAGGTATATTACGATCTTTAAGATCTACAAACAAACAAGTTCATAGCGCTCCCCAAAATATTTGTGTTATCCAAATTGCTTAATATCGCTAATTGATTTTCTTAAAATATCAATTAAAATTTCTGCGAAATCTTAATATTTTAATTATCTTAGTAGCCAATCAATGAAGTATAAAATCATCCTCCACCAGCAGAATGCGGTCAGCAACGGATTACAACTCTGTACATCGCACCCTCACGATCCACATTGGGGGAGCCCACAAACCCAATTCTCCGGTGGGTGCATATTAAGAGGAGGACAAAGGGCTGAGAAGGAAGGAAAAAGTGTAAATGACGATTACACAAAACATTAAACCACAATCATTACCTAAAACTGTTAAAGTTAAACTGTATGAGGTCGATAAACCACCAGCTCAATAAAGCCAACCACGAACGAACACCTACATACTGGCACACTTGTGCAATAAAACCACCGACAAAACGACAGACCCGTCTCTCACCCACACACAGTGTTGTGTTGTGTGGGTGTGTGTGTAGTGGTATATTGTAAATCTTAAGTGATCAATTAAATTTTCTTGTACTACGCACACAACAATTATATCGAGCTCACACAGATACGATTACATGCATGCATACAAGTGCAAATACAAATCCAACAACCGAATACACCCAATTTACGAAATGCAATCAATATCTTGGGAAATTATACGCATTATTTAACGCCCACATTTGTATGTGTGTGTAACCGTATAATTTCGAACATTTATTTGTACAACTACACTGAGGTGCAAATCTTCACAAAGGAAAACAAGTTAAATCGGATTAATATCAATCTTCAAATCAGCTTCATTAAATGTGTTCATAAAAAAACGTCATTGGTTTAATGAAATGTTTGATAAATGTAATGCAATTCATTTATATTCATAAATCTTTCGTACATTGCGAAACCACTTTAAAGTGTCAAATATTAATATTTAAATAAAAAGAAGAATTTAATAGATCATGTTTCAAAATATCTATACGTAAATGTATATAAAACAATGGGGCAAAAAGCGTATGTTTCCCTCTGCTGGCCGTAATTTTCAACCAATTCTGTTTGTTTTTTTTTAATGTAGATAATTATATTACGGAGGTAATAGGCTCAAAATTTCAATGAAACATTCCGTTGCTATAGTGACATTTTGTCTCAAAATGCACTTTATTACATCAATGACTTCGTTTGCTGCTACATTTTATTGGATCAATGAAGGAATCTGTTGAACTTACATACCCGTATGTATTCCGACAATTCTCTCAGCGTAGCGACGATTATTATTTACAAATTAAATTGAAATTGTAACATTTTTCTTAAAGCTAAATAGGCGATATAAAAAGTTAAATAGGAAAAATCGGTCTATTTTTCATGTTTGGCTGCAAATACAACGTGTGTTTGGAGCTCCTCGTAAATATAGTATACTTGTGTCCAAACACATTGTGTTTGATACTCAATATTACATGTTGGAGACACAATGATTAATACGTTATAATACATGTGTTTGTGATCCAAATACAGCTTTGTTTGTGATACAAATACAGCTGTGTTTGGTGCACTGTTTACTTAACAAAATAAGAACGAAGGGAAAAGGTAGATGGTTCTCAGCCTAAGTTAATGTTATTGCGAGTGTATAACTGTATTTTTACATTATTCTTTCAGTCAGTGATTTACGAATGTATGTGTAAATGAATTCAGTGTTTCTCATGTTGACCTATTCGGTGTAGTTTCATGCATTCATTCCTCAATCGTTCATTTGGAAGGAAACACGAATGCTTCGCCATATGTGTATACATGTTTGGGATTAAACACGCATATGGCTCCACGTGAAAGTGTATATCTTTGCAAGGAAACATGATAATGTTTGTATTTAAATATAAGTACATTTAAAACTGATATTTGAAATGTGTTCCAAACACAGACATGTTTGCTGCAGAATTTGTTTGAGAGAATACAAACACAGACATGTTTGCTGCAGAATTTGTTTGAGAGAATATATTACAAATGCCATTTTTTCAAGCTTGTAGATAATAAAATGATTACAATTCATATATTTGCAACCCCCCGATAGCAGCATAAGATGACGATAGGGAATCACCAACGCGGTGCAAACCAACAAAAGTTACTATATCTACTCTTGTATCATTGAATGCACTGTCGCGCATGTTACGTTATAGAAATATATGAGGTAATTTTACGAACAGCTGGTCAAAATGAGTTGAATATCGGTGTAAACCTTCCTAATCACCTAAACCTCGGTGCAGAGCGAAAAATTAATCTGGAGGAAAATCGTAACCTCATTTTGTTTTAGATTTACACTATCAGTTTTGGAGAATGCAGATGTGTTGTGACCCACAAAATGCAATAGTTTTTCTACGTTTCTGTTCGTTGAATTCGAAATGCAACTCTGATCGCTTAATTTTTTGAAGAAAATATAAATATTTGATAAATTTAACCGATATGTCAAAATGTTTTCTGCAAATCCTACCAACCTCGTGTTGACACTATTCTATTCGCTCATCGCAAATGAACAAGTTAACATTTTGAACAGTTTCTCTAATGTAAGGCCTTTACCGTACTTTGGCCTCAGTGCTAAAGTTTATTATTTATAATTATATTACGTGTTGCTCCTTGCAAATTGGAACAAGGTATATTTTCAACCCCCATCTGGAGCTCTTGAATGCAGTGGGAATTGACTTTATAATTTTCCATTAAGCCAAGCACATGTACCATAATACTAGGCCATAGAAGAAAATGTCAGGTTACAATTTCTGGTAATTGCGGTCAATTGAATAGCAACGCATTTGAAATTAACTACCGTATATCCACTTTTATACGTCGGTGTATTGCATGTATAAACAAATAGATGTACGCCTGAGTGAATGCCTTAAGAATTGATGATTGTAAATGTGGTTCTGCTCAATTCGGTTCACATCCATTGAGGAACCAGCAGCTCCAGCTCCAACACCAAGTGTTTGCTTTAAATTCAAAGTAATTTCCAAAGTGTTTTATTTAACAAATACGACTACAACTGCACAACTTAGGGTACAAAACCAAACAACATTTCTCATGTGCAATGGCGCTCCATGGCGCACCATCTGCGAGTGCATGTGTGGATGAGTGTGTGGGCACGAATCTGCATTTGCAGATACTGACAAATGTGGCTTATAAATGCACTTTGTGTAAGTCCAATTGTGTTTGTAACTTAGGGTTTTTTTTTGCTTAAACCGTATCCGGATCCGTAAACGTATCTCGGTGTACAATGCCAGTCGAAACAGTAATAGTTGCAATCGAAGTGTGAGTGTGTGTGAGGGAAAGTATTTCTCTCATTTTTGGGTTAGTAACCACAACTATTTGCTTAAGTCCATGGCCAGGACTGAAAGCCTTCAAATGAACCGTGATAGTGTGTGTGTGTGTGTGTGTGTGTGTGTGTGTAAATAATGTCTAAGAAGTGGTAGGGCTAGATATTCGTATTGAACAACAGAGGCATGTTAAATGTTACTACTACTGCGTATTCAACTCGATATAATACTCGTACTTTAACACATTTAAACACGTACTAACACAGGCGAAAATTGAAAAACCCATAAGATATAGCACAGTGGGATAACTTTATTTCGTAGTTAATTCTTGTCACAAGTTCATGTTATAAGTACAGTCGACTCCGCTTAACTGAAACGCCAAAAATGTAATCATTATGTTTCAGTTATCCATTTTTTTCTCTAAAGAGGAGGTCGGATAACTGAAAAACATTTCAGTAAAAACGTTTCATTCAATCGTAACTCGGACAGTCGAAATACATTTCAATCTAAAGACCGAATTACAGACCCTATGGAAATTTAAATACGATCTCAATCAAATATGCGAATTAATTTTATTATACCGTACCGTTGCACCACCCACGGCCACAAACGAGGAAATTTTGTTATGAAGTTTATAAACTGCATGTAGCCTGTCTGCAAATCCTCTGCAATATTTGTTAAGTTATAGTCAGCAGTAACTGATGCCAGAAAGGGATATTCAGCTATTCTGCACGCGAATACCGTCTATCGAAACCCCTTTATGTGCCCTAGTGTGCGCGGCTCTTGGTTCGATCCCTGCTCTGACCACCTTAAAATTTCTTTCGACGGCGGTCACCTCGCTTAGTGATGGCGACACTATCGAGTACTTAGCCATGAAAAGGCTTCTCAAAATACCGTTCGGACCGGTGTAAAACTGTAGGTCCCAATCAGTGACTGAAAAATTAGAATAGGCACAGCTCACTGGTTGTGAGAAGCTCTCTCCAATCCCTTCATGGGATGTAATGGCAAACGGTTGGTGTGAATGTAATTGCCCAATATTGTTCATGAGTTATATTGTTTGCATCTGTGCAGTTTATGTGTTATGTTATACCCCCTACAGTAAAAGGAAAAACGGTTGTGGCAGCCGAATTAGACGTTTCCGAATTTGAAGGTTGTCACAGCCACACTAGAGGTCATCACAGCCGAATCAGAGGTTGTATCAACCTAATTAGAGGTTGAAATAGCCGAATTGGAACTTGTAACAAAGGAATTAGATGTTATCACAACCGAATTAGGGGTCTTCTCACATCCGAATTAGAGTTTGTCACAACCAAACTAGAGGCTGCCACAGCCGAATTAGAAAACTGCAGTTTGAAATTTTGGCTATTAATTCTCATATATAATTACAAAGCGAGGAAATAATTTATGGGGATAATCTTTAGGCCAACAAATTAATTTTAAATGCCACTTCCAACTGTTTCTGAAGTCACGGCCATCAAGGTCACCGCAACAATTCCGACGTGTTGTGTCTGTTAAGTTAGGTCATAAACCGATTTAGATACAGTAGACCGACTCACATTGTGTGCTGGGAAACAGTGTTTTTAGTGATGATTCCCAAAATATCTCGTTAAGAAAATCTACGAAAAATCTACGGAAAATCTCCGAACTAAAATCTGAAGAATTCGAGGTTTTCCAGAATATCCCTCAAAAAAAGGATGTGTCAGGACATGCTTTAACAACTTTTATATGCCGTTGGAAGCGCCTTAAAACCCTTTCATATATGATTCTGATATTGTATAAGTATACATTTGGGCATATTCATAAAGAATTATGAGAGATGATTTACCGTACAAAATTCGTGTCTCAAACCTCTCATAAATTTTTATGAAGGCTTTTAAGCCTCTAAGGTCCTTAAGTTAGGTCTTTAGTTCAAGTACAAATTTCTTTGAAAAACTAGGGTGTCTCAGTAAGAATGCACTTTATCATTTTAAAATGATAGCACGTATTTTTGAGATAGTTGTGATTTTGTATGGAATTGTAAAGAAGACATGTTCCGAGGAAGTATGGAATAAAATATCCGTCAAACGACCCCCACGACTCTGATGACAGGCCATTACTCTTTTCATGAAATTTTCCATGACTTTTTCTCAGACACGTGGCTGTATCTCACCGGTGACGCGTTGGATTTCGGATTTGAGCTCAAGAATCGTTTCTGGTTTATTCGCATAAATCCGAGATTTCACAAAACCCCAAAGAGAGAAATACGGCGTTAAATCCCATGATCTTAGTGGCCAGTTGACATCAGAATTTCTTGAGATATTTTATTGTGGAAATCGTTGCTGAAATAGGTCGATTGTTTCATGCGCTATGTGGCAGGTGGCGCCATCTTCGTCAGGTGGCGCCATCATCATCACAAAATCCATCCATCAAAATCCATGCCGTCCAGTTGAGGCCACAAGAACTCCATTATCATGTTCCTGTAACGAATGTCGCAAATGCAAATGCTGCAAATTCTGCCTCATCTGCAAAAAAGTAACATCCAATCACGCCGGCTGACCAAAATCCGTACCAGACAGTTGCTCGTTGTGGGTGCTTTTGTTTCTCATGGATTGCATGAGGATTTTCTGAGCCTCAAATTCGACAATTTTCTGTATTCACTAAACCATTCAGATGGAAATGCGCTCCATCGGAAATATAACTTTTTTTGAAAAATTGCTCTATTACCGATTGAACGAATTGCCGGCAGTTTACATGGTCTGCTGGTTTGCGCTCCTGAGTAAGCTGCATTTTGTACACATGAAGGTGGAGGTCTTTTGCCAAAATTCGCTGCGTAGTCTTTCGTGAAACTTTAAATTGTTGAAAACGATGCCGAATTGATGTTTTCGGGTTTTCGGCAACATTGCAATGTTTTCAAGAGACCGACCGGAAAGTTGTCCATAACCTACGCAGTTTCTTAAAATTTTTTGATCACTCTTTGAATGGTTGACACATTAGGTGCATTTTCCCGACTGAAAATTCTGAGAAGTTTGCGAGCGGTCTCAACTTAACTTTCCAAATTTTTGTAATATGTTTATAATGCTTTGTTCTTTCGTAGAGCGCTCCATTTTTAATAATCGGAATAAACGGATGTGACAGCTGTCAAATTTCAGAGTTGCCACTGGAACAAACAAAAAATTACTTTAAATTTAAAAAGTGCAATCTTACTGAGACACCCATTGCATAGAATTACGATGTGGTAACCGAATTTAAAATGAATTCGTCTGTTCCGACAGAATTTATGAGAAATTCGGTTACAGAAACCGATTTGACGCCCAATTCGGTCGTTGCAGCGAATTGATGTCAAATTCGGTTGTTGCACCTAAACTGGTTCCGCACTTGATTGCTGCGAGCGAAATTATAGAAAATTTAGTTGACATGACGAATATAATTGAAGATTCAATTGTCACAATTGTATCAATTATGAAACGAGTGTGCTTCAAGCGAATTTCAGACGTGACAGCCTCAATTCGGTTGTGACAACCTCAATTCGGTTGTGACAACCTCAATTCGGTGACAACTGCCGAATTTATGGTTGCTGCAACCTCTTTTTATACAATTAGTTTTCTGAGTGTACGTCCAATAATTGTATCGGTGAGAAATTGCCCAGCCTTTACTTGCTGCTATGTAAGACTGAAAATTGCCACCTGTACCTCAACTGTGTCCCACTGTTTGTTCCCAATTCGTCTACATACGTCTGGAGGAGACACAGAAGGAGGGGAGTCCATGAGTAAATTAGTTTTGGCCATTATTATGTAAATGCTTAGTCACTGTTACACATATGCTTCATTTAATTTGCATATAAAAGGACTTTAGGTCAGAAATTCCAGAAAGGAAACAGAAGCGGGAAAAGCAAACGGAGCAAAACTACTGTAAGAAACATTTAAAAATGGCTCCTTCATTCAGTTCAATACGGCCAATTTATTGAATAGGATTGTTGTCGGCCTTGTGGTTGTTCTTTGTCTATCTTGGTAGTAGACCTCTTTTATGTTTAATTCCATCGTACAGTTGTTAAGTCTGTAAACGGAAGAGATTTTCTCTTGTCCTTACAGAGTAGTGCGTTCTCCTATTTCCCCTTCCTACTGCTCAACATTCAATTATTTATTCAATAGTAAAGAAGAGGTGGATGAAGGCGATGATGATGATGATGATCATGATGATGTTGATGAGGAAGTTGCAGCCGCAGTAGAGGCGGCAGAAGGATATCGGAAAGCACACAAGTATAAAATCTGCACTATTATCCTCTTAAGCTTATTAAAAAACGGAAATGTTAAACTTGTTTTACCACCGGAAACAGCAAACAAAAGGAAATGTTGTTGGTTGCCATTGTTGATGGTGCTGTTTTTGGTCAATGAGTATTAAACTACAATACCAATTAGGTGTTCGTAATGGCCATCAAGTTATGAAAACGTAAATCCACTTAATTGCCAGGAGTTGGTGCTGCTTTCAGAGCAATTTCAAGTACAACTGGATGAATACTGATGTTGAACTCTTCCTAAGCACAGTCAACTTTTCAGTTAAAATGCCGATTGAAGGAAACAATCGAGTGTAAGTAGGCAACACTTGGTGAAAGAATATACGGAAAACGTATAATCCCTGGAAAGAAATTCAAATTAATAATCAGGCAAAAGGGGTCTCAAGAGTGTTTTGAGAATATCGTAGAAATTATACTGACTGAAGACCCATTAAGGTTGGCAGCATAGGATTAGAATTTTCTAGTGCTAGAAATTATTAATCTTTTTTGATTTTCGCTTCTAAGACTTCTAAATATTAAACCTTCTCTTTGCAGGTTTAGCTTAAGTAATTGCATATATGTATTAGAAAACGTACTCCTGCTCTGTAATCTCATTTATGCTGTCCATACTAATGTTGGCTGCAATTTAATCCTTCCGCCCTTTCTGTACCTGCAATGGAAGCAAATTTGATTACACAAAACCAACGAATGGAATTAGTGGCCACAATTTGGTTTACCTTTTAGCCAAATGGTCCATCACAGTATTGGTAATGGATAGAAAAGACCAACCAAATTTGAAATTCAAAGTAGTTCTATGCGAGACTACGAACTACTAACACAGATAAGATGGATAGTATATGGAGCCCTGGGCCACCATTGATTATTCCGTTCGTTCTCTTCATTTGTAAATTGAAAGGCACATAATTCGGAAAATTGCTTTTGAATTATCATTTCAAGCCTTAAACTGGGCTAAACATCTTAAATCAAAGTTGTATGTCGAAGCCATTAACGATTGGAAGAGTTGAGAATATTGAATATTTACTTTTGAATTTTATTGCATAGACGAACATTAGGGTGCTCCTTATATAGCTCTTTTAGAATTGTAGTTAATAATGAAATGAATTGGTTCTTGACTTTACCATTAATATATACATATGTGTAAATTTGATATTGATATTTAACGTTTGACCCTGCATGAGAAACCCACGTCCAATCGATTGAAACCTAAGGAAAACTGATTTTTATCTAATACGGTGTAAAAATGAATATTAGCCGAAAAATTCGAAAATTTTCGTCTAAATTTTTACGACTCCAACACCGAATGCAGGCAAATAGCCCCGATTCCGAGTCCATGACTCCTATTGCAACTCCACTGCACTGGCTATAACTAGCTAATATATTGGGATGATTACTTAGTCTTGACAAGTGTTTTGAACTAAGTCTGTTAATTTCATCCGTGGCATAAGGAATTTTTAAATCTTTATGAATTTGATTGTTCGAGTTATACCAAGGTACATTTATAATTCGTTGCAATGTTATAGATTGATAACTTTATACATAAGATTTATACATTGGAATTACTAGATGTATCATACGCCCGCACCGACTTTAGGATAACTGTATATAGTTTAAGCTTCTTTTCAATACTAAGCTGAGATCCAAGCTTAAGCGACCACTTAATTTATATTGTTTTAAGTTAATTAGATCCCTATTAGCTTTAATAGCTCTTTCCAAGTTAGTCTTTTATCGAATTGCATCCCAAGGTACTTACAAACATTCGATTTTTGGATTATAGAAGTATAGATGTGAATCGGAGAACATCCTTCCCTTCTCAATGTAAGTGAAACATTTTTCTGCATTTAGGGTTATTCTCCACATTTTTAGTCAGCCCTACAACATATCTATTTCAGTTTAACTACTGCAGACGTTTCAACTGGACATGTATGATGGGTCATTAAAGCCGTCTCGTCGGCATAGGTAGCGGTGGTGACCCACCCCATGATGCCAAACTCTATCAAATGCCTGGCTATACGTTCAAAAAACGGCGGAACTGTACAGTTTCCTCTCAAAAGATTCCGTGATGTTATGGCTCCGGTGTTCTGTGATTGTGGCGGAAACCAAATTGATCATCAGGTATCGGGCGGCAAGCTCTCTTTCAAAAACCTTTGATAAGGTAGATCAACTCTTATTAGTTTGTAAGATGACACATCATGTTCAGGTTTATTGGGTTTATGAATCATAATGATTTCAGCGCATTTCCATTGAGAAGGAAAGTGTTGTAATCTTACGAAAGCGTTATAAATGCACATCAAACGCAATATACCCTTATTTGGTAATAATTCCACTGCTATTGGTTGGATTTTGTCGTAGCCAGCAGATTTATAATTTTTTAATTTAAATATTTCCTTTTTAAATTGCTGCAGCGAAAAAGCTCGGATAGGTAAGTCCATTTGTAAAGAAGATTCTAAGAAATTTACAATTTTTTTTGTCAATTATTTGTCAATTAATCTGAAAACAAATTGGCATTACTTTTATGAGACTTACACTATTGCCAATCGAGTCCTTTCACTGATATCTTGAGATATTTTGTTGCTTTCCATGTACTGTAATCTGTATTATTAGTTGAATCTAATATACCCAAACAAATTCCCAATTCCTCATTTCTTGCTTCATGTAAAATCATCTTGGGTTTCTGGTATATTTCCAGTTTGTTCTTAGTTTTCTTTTCTCCCTTAAGAGTTTCTGCTTTCTGTTGAAATTGTTAATTGTTGTTTTCGTGAATTATCGTGATAGAAAGCACACGCTGAAAATAAACGGTCCTATAACATTATGCAGGAACCATGTATATGTTTAGAAAATCCATATTCTTAGGTGCAAGCATTGTTTTCATGAATTGAAGTTCTAGTGATTTTCCGATTCTTTGATGTCTGTCATGTTTTAAATTTCAGCAATTTTCAACAAATAAAGCCATATTTGGGTAACATGGGTCATATGTTATCACCTATTAACATTGTGTCTCCAACCTGTAATATTGCATAGCAAACACAAAGTGTGTGGACACGAGTGTACTATATTTGCAACAAGCTACAAACACGTTATATTTGGATCCAAACAACAACAAAAAATTAAAATTGTCACAGCCCAACCGATTTCGGACCCGGTTTTAAAAAAAAATTTTAAATTTAGATTTAGATTAATCCAATATTGGTAAAAGGCAATAGTTGTTTGGGGGGACAATAGTTTTTTATTTTTGTTTACGATATAGTTAGTTATAGTTAACGATGATCTTAACTCAGATCATCACTGTATTTTATATCCCACAAATTACTAGATAAGTCCAGTAATTCTGGATTTTTATTAATGTCGGTTAGCCAATAAAATTATCTCCCTGTAGAAATAGTTTTATAGTTATTTTTAATACTACATTTATAAAGTTCCTTCCTCTTAGTGCAGAACCCCCTCCAGGGGTTGTTCGCATTAAAATCACCACCAACAATAACTTTTGAAAATGTGTTAAGGGAAAATGAGTCACGAACGTTACATGTTTACTTGTGTCTTGGTGGAAAATAAATTGCATAAACATGTAAATAAGTATCATCACATTTCAATTGTACTCCACTGCCTTGTATTGATGCAGTAATCACAGGTTCTTTTGTCGCATATTTCAAGCATGATTCTATTAATACAGCGGATCCTGCATGTGCCTTACGATCTGGATGGTTGGCGTATATTATGTCATATCCTTTGATATACAAATAAGTTTTTTCAGTAAAATGTGTCTCTGAAATGAGTAGAATATCAATAACGTTTTCTGTAAGGAATAAATCCATTTCCTTTATGTGACTGGGTTGTTAAATTATGTACACATTTTTCAACGTTCCACATTAATTTCATTTAGTTTTTTATAATCACGACATTAAGTCCATATACGGTTAGAAACTGCTACAATATAATTTCTACAATTGGACACTTTAACTTAAAAGTAATACATTTGTACAGAAAACCATTCAATCTGTGTACTTAAGTTAAGCACAACTAAGAACTCAATTTGAACTTAATTTTAATTTTTAGTCCAATATGCATTTATAATCTCTTCGTCTATACAATTCGGAGTATTAATAGTCTTTGCTTGAATTAAAAATAGTGTTACTCAAGTCCAGTACAAAATCGTACTCATTTGGAGGAAATTTGTCCCAGAAAATTTTTTATTTAATGTTGAGTCCATAATTCGTTTCAATGCATGTACTCTGATCAAGTACGAATTCCTCAGATTTCGTTAAATTTCCTATTTTTTAAAACACAAATGGACTACAGGCTGAAAAAAGCGGCCTCTGTAATATATTGTTCCCAACACATTCTGCATTAAACATGTATATGTTTGGGACACACTCGAAATATTCATATATTTGCAAGTCCCAAACTCACTAATATTTAAATTCAAACATTAGCATGGTTACTTGCAAACATGCATGCTTTTACGTGTAAGAATGTGCGTGTTTCATCCCAAACATAATAATATTTAGATGCAAATTAGTATGCGTTGGTACACAAGCAATATATACAAAACCAGTTACTGTAAACAAAGCGCGGTTTAACTAATTTTTTTCAAGTTTTTTATATATTAAAAAATGGTTCACCGCTCCGATTTTCTCACTAAAACCTCGGGCAGACAAAAGGAATCAATTTACTGTTTTTTTCAGTTTGATTCCTCAAAATCGTTTCTAGCACACATAAGCTAGCAACAGCCGTCGGTGGTGCAATAGTTAGTGTACGTGGCTCTTGAACATGAGTACGTGGGTTCGATCCCTGCTCCGACCTCCGACCACCACAGCTATGAAAAAACTTCTCAAAAATACCATTCGGAACAGGTGTAAAAACAATAGGTTCCAATCAGTGAATTCAAAACTAGAAAGCTCACTGTTTGTGAAAAGGTCTCCCTTCATGGGATGTAATGGGAAACCATTTATTTATTTAATTAGCATACGTACCTCGTTAATCACTGTCACAATCCATAAATCCGACTCAAATTTCAGAATACCACAGCGAGTGGAATGATTATGCTGAGCTTGGACTTCGAGTTTATGTTTCATTCAAACCATGGAGAATGTTTTGCACCATCCATGGCAGAATGCTGACACGTACAAAATATCATTATCAAAGAAATGAAGAAATAAAGAACAATAAAACAGATTACTTTTGATAACCGCGTAGCACGGTCCGGATTAACAATTGAACATAGTCCAAAAAATCCTGTCGACTGGATAACTCATACATACATATTCTTGCCTTAATTTAGAGAGGACGTAACAAATTTTTTTTTGAAATAGGGTTTTTTCATATTCATATAGAAAAACATAAAATACATAGTTACTAAAAAAAATAGTGTGCTGTGCACGAAAAATTTGTCCCCCCTTTTTAATCCAACTGCATTAACACATTTTTACACTTTCTGATATTATGAAATTTATTAAGATTTTTCCTCCTGTAAATTTTTAAAATGCTGGTTATGTCCTTTCTAAATTACGGTAACGATAGGTATATTAGAGTGTCCCATCAATAATTTTTTGTTTGCTTAAGCTTTATTTGAAAGCTTATTGGGTAAAGTATTTTTGTAAAAATTTTTTGCAGATTTTTTGGAAGAGGTTTAGAGGTCGCGCAAGTCGAATTTCCACCAAAAATCGGGTATTCCGGACATTTTTTGAATATTACTTAAAACTTGGTCAATAACCAAAATTTTCTAAGTTTGTAGGTCAACATTTTTAAAGTAAAACGTCCAAACTTTTATTGTATACGCATAAACCGTCAGTGCTGGAAATGATTTTGCTCAATAATAGCCGTGTTTTGGTTACTAGCAAGCGATTGTCGCTTGCTAAGTTGCAAAGAAAACGGCAATTTAGCGATAAGTAATTTTATTCAAATATTTGAATAAGGGTTGTAAAAACTTGAAAGATGTGAAATTTTTTTTTTAAACTTAGCGAAAATGATTCTCGTCGCTCGCTAAGTGCTGTATACAAAACAAGCGAATATATAAGCAAGCGGTGTAACCAAAGCACGCTTAATGTACAATGTATTACATTTTTTCGTAAATTTTAGATACATTTTGTAAATAACGCTTTATAACTTTGAAAATTTTATGAAAATTTACAAATCTAATGACGCACTTTAAAATGCGGATAAATATATTTCAAACAAATTTGGAAATTAAAATTTTCAAGTTGCAGTTACTGTTCCAGAGTTATACCAGTTTAAAGCTTTTTACCCATTGTATGAAACTAATAATATTATAAACTATTTGTCATTTTTGCATCAAATTTGCTTTAAATTTCTAGGAAATTTTAAAATACTAATGATGCACTTTAAAAGACGGATAAATTCCAAGCAATTTTATAAAACAAAATTTTGAATTTGCAGTTACTGTTCCAGAGTTATGTCATTTTGAATCTCTTTACCCATTGTATGAAACTAATAATATTATATGTATATTGTTGGTAATTTTTGCATCGGATTTGCTTTAATGAAATAATCTACATGCACTAAGTAACGACAAAGAATTAGACGCAGAAAAAACGGCCCAGCAACATATTGCAGGAACCATATATATGATTGCAAGCATTATTTTCATGAATTGAAGATCTGGTGCGTTTTTTTTTTTACAAAATTTACAAAATTTGTCGAAACTTTACAAAATTTATCCAAAATTTACGGAAAAATGTAATACATGGTACCTTATTGAGCAAAATCATTGCCAAAACTGGTGGTTTATACAAATACAATTAAAGTTTGGACGTGTGGCTTTAAGAATGTTAACTTACAAACTGAGGAATTAAGTAATATTCATTAAACGTCCGGAATACCCGATTTTTGGCTGAAATTCGACTTGCGCGATATCTAAACCTCGTCCGAAAAATCTGAAAAAAATCTCAGAAATATAAGCTTAGCAACCATATAAGCTTAAGCAACAATGAAAATCGAAAAAGAAAATTTTTTTGGCACACTCTAATGTATATACGAATGACATACACAGAAACCAAAGCAATATCACACACAAACCATTTCAACCGCTCGAGTCTTTATTTATTCTTTTTTCACTGATCAAAAATTTTCTACTAATATAACTTTTTTTCATGATTCCTTTATCGACCAAGCGCATTTGCTTTCCTCTCTCCGATGATCGATTGACTAGTGAATGCATGACACCAGCGAACACAAGAGATCAGTCAACATAATAAAATCTCCCTTCATCTGCAATTTGCACACCAATTCAGGAATATTTATGAATCACTGTCTTAACTTCGGCTGAGTATAACCTCTCTTTGCCCCTCGTTTGTTATTTAGCTCTCGATAGGGCGTACCGACAAAAAAAATTTAAGTAAACAATGCGCCAGTCACAGCTGTATTTGTATCACAAACAAAGCTATATTTGGATCACAAACACATATATTACAACATGTTACTCATTTTGTCTGAAACATATAATATATTGAATAACAAACACAATGTGTTTGGAGCCAGGAATACTATATTTACCACAAGCTCCAAACACATGTTATATTTGCATCCAAACAACAAGAAAATACAGATTTTTCAGCGTGTAGAATTGAATACAATTGTATGCGCAAAAAATTAAAGAAGTTTTGAATTCTATTGTAGGAACTCTTGTTTCTAATATTAGATTCAGTCATAAACTACAAATAGATTGGAATCGGAACTCAATTAACCTCAAACTAACTGATACACATCTCTTTAAATTAATTACTGTCGGAAGCCCATAAGCAGACATGGAATACGACATCAATCGAAAACTAATTATATCAAAATGTCAACATTTACCCGGGAACACTATCATTCAACTCCTTGCCATCCCAAAAAATCAGTGCAATCAGTTTTAAATAAATTACTAAATAAATGAAAAACTATAACAGAGTAGCAAAAGAAAATAATATCAAAATATTTATGCGATCGGAGGACGAGTATGTATGTCTGTATGCATGTATGTATATTGGACAAAAATAATTATTTGTAAAGATTCGATTTCTATCCATGTCTGCATGTACACTCTCGTATACTCCTCGTTATGCCATGCCATCCATGATATTAATTTACACACCGGTGGGTGGAGATGGCGTTGTGTGTCTTCCATACAAACATATGTATGTGTGTCTGAATGGACACACAGACGTATGAGGAGAATGCGAAGTACTAGAGAAAATTAAAAATCATATGGAAATGAATTTTATGAAGTGCTCCAACAAAATGATGATAACTAGTGGCTGCTTCCCCAGTTGGCCAGTTGCTCGTGATGTTGCTGCATTGAAGCAATTTGGGTGATGGACCGATTGGAAACATGAACAAACCGGGAACAACAACACAACAACCAGGACACAACAAAATTGGCAAAATGAAAAACGAAAAAATTACCAACCCCAACACCTACACCTACACCACCACCATCGTCACCACCAACACTGCTATCATAGATGACACTAACACAGACACACATTCGCCATGAGATTCAGTCGGCAAAGTAAATTGAAAACAGAGAAAGATACACAATGTGTTTGTTGAAAAATATTTACATAACGGACCATCAAAAAATACACTTCATCATTCTGCACATTAGACCTGGTAAAAAAAATACACAAAAATCTGGTACTTGTTTGTGTAGAAGAAGATCAGTTTAGAATGAAGTTCTGGCTGACTGACTACAAACTCTTTTCGCTGTCAAACTCTATGAACAGTCTATATCAGTCTTTTGTCTATAAACAGACAGGAAATATTATTACATTTTTCTCATTACGTGTAATAACATTTTTGTTTGTTATACCAACTTTTATACCTTTCGAAATTTATGATTTTTTTGTTTCCAGCTTTTTTTATTATAGCGATATTTCTATTACCGCAATAATTTATTATAGTTTCAAAGTGCTAACTTCTAACACCTTTCATTTTCATCAGGGGCAATAGCATGAACTTTAATACCCAAAACGGTAGTTTATCAAAAATAAACTGTGGCAGGGGCAAATGACCGCGTTCGAAATCGAGTACTTCGTTATCGAAACGAAGTTAACATCGATCACGGAAATCGTCATCGTAACGCTACTACTCGAAGTTGTACTCGATTAGTACTATGTTATCGAACGAAACAAGAAGAAAGAAGTTGGCAAAAATGTAAATGAATTTCTGATATATTTGCAAAACAATTGCAATATTGCACAAAGTACTTTGCGCTACTTGGGTATCCCCTGATTAAAGGACAAATAACCAAATTGATCACGTAGTAATTGATTTAAGGCACTCATCCAATGTAATGGACGTACCTGTTAGCAGCAAAGGTTCGCCACAAGATTAAGTAGATCGGAAATCGTACGAAACTAGACGCAGAGAAAGCTCGAAGTCCAAAAGCTACAATTACCAGAGGTACACTGAATGAAAAACATTTCTTCACTTTCCAACCTACGACATATTTCATTGAATTGATGAAAAACGTTTGGTCAATTTTTCATCCATATTTCATCAATAGTTTATGTGAATTCAACGACAACGTCGCATAACGTTGATGTAAGTTTGTCATCAAGTTGAAGTACATTTTTCACCATTTTGATGTAAATTGTTCATCAATTTGCTATACATTTTTCGTCAATTAAATGTAAAGTTGTCATTAATTTGATGTGAGTTTGTCATCAATTTGATGTAAATTGATCATAATTTTAAAGTAAATTTGTTGCTAATGTGTTGCCAAACTCTTGGGATATTTTTCATTGGAACAGGGTACAAGAGCTCATAAAATATGCTCATAGCGTGGATATAGTTTTCTATCCATTGCTCAATTCTCTATTATGTATTTATTTTCAATTTTCTACTGGTGTTTTTTTTCTCTTTCATCATCATCAATCATTATCATCATCAATTATTATCATCAATTCAATAAAGCTAAAGAAGGTGCAGAAACGCACAATCTTCAAACTGGAAAACCTTTTCATTAAGTTGATGAAATATGTCATCAATTTTATGCCGAACAATTGATGAACATTTATCATCGATTTGATGTAAAGATTTTCTTTCAGTGTAGCCACCCCTCCCCATGATGATCCATTTCCAACTCTAGAAAACTGCCGCAATAACAGTACTTGGTTTTGAAAACCCGCTTTGCAACAAACCTTGGTACGATGAAGAGTGACGCATAGCAAATTGTGAAAAGAGCGCTGTACGTATGGCAGTGCTTCAGTTAATTGCAACGCGAGCTGCGATTGAAAAGAAGGTAAAAATAATGGAGGTAAACCGTCTCTTTAGGCGTTACAAACGGCAGTGGAAAAAGCACGATAGTGAGAAAATTGAGACATACAGAAGGCAGAACGACGCCCGAAAATGCTACCAAAAAGTCAAAAAACGGAACGGATTCGGGCCCCCTCTGTAAAGTCAAGGACAGAAATCTCATCGCAGATGTGCAGAGCATGTTGGGAATATGGAGAGATAATTTTGCCGCGCTTCTGGTACCTGAGATATCCAATGACGATGGGACAATCGATCACAATATGGACGACGACGTCGATTGCCCCCTCCTAACCAAGTCAGAACAGCCATTGCCCAGCTTAAGAACAATAAAACCGCAGGACCCGATGGATACGGGAGAAACTCTACGAAGCAATGTCTGAGCTTGGTATTCCTGCCAAACTCATACGCCTTTGCAGGATGACCTTGACGAACTCCAAATACGCAGTGAAAGTTGGTAAGGATCTTAGCGAACCTTTTGAAACTAAGCGAGGACTCAGGCAAGGCGACATCCTATCGTGCGATCTCTTTAACATCTTAATATCGTATGCTGATGATATAGACATCATTGGGGGCACAATTAGAGAAGTTACTGCGGTTTTTTCGAGAATTGAGAAGGAGTCAGCACAATTGGATCTGACAGAAAATGAGAACAAGACAAAACTAATGGTTTCAACTAGCAAGGCCTCCACGTGATAAGACCAAAGCGTGAACGTTGATAACCGTTTTAATTCGAGGTCGAGGACGAATTTATATACCTCAGATGTGCCGTAAACAAAGCAACACTGTCAGCCGTGAGATCAAGTGGAGAATTGTTCTTGCGAATAGATGTTATTTTGAGCTAAGCAAGCACCTTAGAGAGAAAGCCCTCTCTCGAGAAACAAAGGTCCAACTATTCCAGACTCTTATACGACCTGTCTTGCTTTATGGCACATAATCCTAAGTCTTGTCGCAAGCAGACGAAACATCTGTAGGAGTCTTCGAGAGTAAAACACTCCGGAAAAATTACGGTCCTATAGTACACAACGGCGAGTATCGGCGTCGCATGAATCATGATTTGTATGAGCTATATCCCGACATTGACATAGTTAAGCACAAGTTAGCACAAAGGGTTTTCGAAACCGAACTCGAAGAAAGCCGAAAAATAGGATGACCATGACCCCGCTGGAAGGATCAGGTTGTCGAATCCCTGTGTACACTTGGTATTGCCAACTGGAGATATAAGGCAAAAGTTTGAACTGGTTGGCGAAATATGGTATCTTCGTTTTGTAAGTTCCCTGACTCCTCCGGGGTTGTTCGAGACCGGATAAGAAAGAACTTTTCGCTAATCCGAATTTAAAAATCCTAAATAAAACATCATTCACGGTATTATGTTGAAAACTGGTCACTGGCCAAAAGAGTCGAAGAAGACGAGGCCTGCACATTTCCCTTCCGTTGTCAGGCCTCCTAGACTTATTTCCTAGCCTTCCCTGTCAGGTCTTTTGGTGAGCCTACTAATAAAAGGTATTCTAAGATGACTTCTAGGAGGTCTACAAAAGGAAACCCTCTGGCAGGCATTTTCTTTACATACCAGAATTTTACCATCGCCCCTTTAAAGTTGTGCCTTTTTTGGGGTGAGAAAAGAACATAAAAATGGTGCATTTTGGCACAACTGTATTCGTCCGTTGGCAATTTCAGCCTGTTTTATTCACCTCGCTTATCTATAATATTCGACCAGGATCAGAACCGTACGCAGGATTTTATTTGTTGGGGGGGCAACTGGATATTTAGGTTGAAAAATAGCACTATATTCAAAAATCACGTCTTAAAGAAATAACTTCGGTATGGGCCCGAGCCCCTGGGCCACTCCTGAGTACGGGCCTGAGGAGTATATATGGAGACCTAAGTGATATTAAGCCATTTTAAGCGACTCTTCATGCAAACTGATCGAACAAGTATCAATACTTTTGGTGTTTTTTGTTACTCCCGCTTAACTAATATTTCGACCACTCTCTTTGAGAAGTTAAGCGATTTTAACTGAAGCTGCTTAAACTGGCTTAACTGAAGCTGCTTAATTGGCCGCACAATATAGGTAGAAAAATTAGCTTCGCATGGACAAAGAAAAACAAAGAAACATGGTTTCCCGTTACATCCCATGAAGGGATTAGGGAGAGCTTGTCGCAAACCAGTGAGCTGTGCGCGTTCTAAATTTACACTCTCTCATTGGGACCTACAGTTTTACACCGGTTCCGAACGTTATTTTGAGAAGCTTTTTCATGGCTAAATACTCGATAGTGTTGCCCGTCGCTAAGCGAGGTGACCGCCGTCGAAAGAAATTGTGCACAACAGCAACGCACACTACCATTGCACCACCAACGGCCATAGCAAGGACAAAGAAAACTTACAAAAAGACAGAATGCCAGCCATTTTATCGGCCAACATTCACCTCCGTGACTCGCAACATTCTTAGCAACGAACACAAAACCTTGAAGTAAGGTTGCAATTTTGTCACACACGAACACAAAAAGGTACGTTTAGGGCAAAGGGCAGAAAAAATTTTGAATTTTGTTTAGAAACGAAATCGCCATAAGGCATCATTCGGACGTTTATGCACTCGGCTCCCGCAGATTATGGTTTTGTAATAACAAAGTGCATACATTTGAAGATACACGAGATTTTCATCAACAACAGCATCCCTCTTGGCTTACCTTAACTCGCCTGCCAATAGGTCTACTCAAAGAAGGCAAGTGTTCATTAGGGTATACTAAAAAAGTTTTGCTTGGAGGCGGTCTCAAAAGATGCATATTGAAGAGCTGATTACGGGAAAGTAAGTAAAGTAAATTAAGCTTCCAGAAACAGTGAAGGGCGCAGAATAACCTTGCCTATTTTAAAACTATACTGATGGCACCACTAACAGACTTACACATTGCAGAGGTTTCTTTGAAAGCCCCATTAAAAGTACACAACGCTTTTGCCATCTCTTATCCTAAAGGGGGTGCCCCAAGAAATATGTGATTCCATTATGTTCCTTCATAATTTTTGGGGTACAAGATCAATTTCTATGAAAAAGTTCCATTACTTTATCGGAATTTGTCCTACTTTACAATGCAATGTAAGTATCACTACTCGGTTTATTTTTAGATTACATCGAGCGTGTTTATTGGGACACCCTTTAGTTATACATTTTTATTTTTATGGAGTAAAGTATCAACATTTTATGTTTTCTTGCATTATTGAAAACGACATTCGCTTATTGTTTGAGAACTTTACTAAAGATACAATTGAAAAGGTTAAAATGAAACAATGTTCCATGTAAAAGGGTTTCGGTCAGTCAACATTTAGTCCGATTTTATTAATCTGAGCCTGATTTTTCCAGGAAAAGGCATGCGTTAGCCAGATCAAGCCAAAGTTTAAATTCTCATTTCCGCCACTTAATGTGTCAGAATGTGTCTTACTAAACAGCAACAATATATTTTATCCCGACGTTTGAAAAAATTAACCGCCTTATTCATAAGAGAGAGATTTAATAGATGTTTCATGTATGATAAATCGCTTCTCAAACCTCTCATAACTTTTTTCGACTCGGTCTAATACACCTACACAGGCGTACATGTTGCAGTACCCAAACACAAATACACACACCCATGCACATACATTCAATAAGTGAGGACTCACTTGTGCCCACGCAGATAGACTACCGTCCAGATAGACGGACATACAGACGGATACACGGACAGCGAAAGGATACATGTTCAAATTTAAATGAATCTGATGGCTTTTCGGTTTTTTTGATGTTGATCTTTCGCAAAGATATGAAACCTACAAAAAGTGATGGGATGTTTTCTGTTACCTTCGCTAAAAAAAAAAACTGTTACAAAGTCAATGATGATAACAGAAATATATCATGATGGATATCTGGGGCTAATAAAATTCATATACAATTTTATGTTGGTCATGATAGAATATTTACATAAAATGATGGGAGACATACAAATTACAAATTTTATATTGATTGATCAAAATGTATTCAAGTGAACGGAAATCAATCGCAAATAATTCACTGCTGGTTGAGTTCAATTCGTTACATTGGAATGTTTGATAGTTTCTGGAGATGTTTTTAAAATGGACTGGTTCGGGTCCAGAATGATCTAAAGTTATTCACAAAATTAAGCGTCTTTAAATAGAAACATCGGAGTTTTTATGCACTTCTCTCTGATTTCAAACGCATACTGGACATTAGTTGATCCTCATAAGTCCAGCTATATTGATTGCATTGCGTCACGTTATAACACGGGATGCTGTGAACAATTACGAATCGAAATCAACGGCATATTTGCCAGGTATACCTTAAAATCTATGCCGATCCACTTGGCAACCAATATTGAGTTAATATCGTTCATAGTGATGAAATAAGAAGATACAAAGTTGCCCAGTTTGTGTGATTTTCTGGAGATACGTCACAGGTGTTGAAACAGTGGTTTGATACCGTAGTTGTTTATATTTGGTTAAGGACACGTACCAACTATGATAATCACTGATTAAACAGTTGAGATACTACACTCGGTGGTTTGTTGACCTATTATGATTGTCTTGGGAAATGAAGGCAGGTAGAGGTACAGAAAGAAAGGAAAGAAACAGTGGGATGTATAGGAGTACAGACTGACACACTAGAACTAATCACTTAACAAATACACGCTGAAGAAAAACGGTCTCTGTAACATATTCTCTCAAACATATTCTGCAGAAACCATTTTACTGTTTGCAACACACTCCAAATATCATATATTTGTAAGACCTAAACTGACTTATTTAAATGCAAACATTAGAATGTTTACTTACAAAGATGTGTACTTTTGCGTGTTCATCCCAAACATCCACATACTTACGTAGAACCATTCGTGTGATTCCACCCAAAACGAACGATTGACGACTTAATGCATGAAACTAAAACGCAACGGACCAGTCAATATAAGAAACACTCAATTTATTTAGGTACGCATTTGGCAATATTTATGACTCACTGGCAGACAGAATATTGGAAAAATACAATTATGCACTTGCAATAACATTAACTTACGCTAAAAAAAATCTGTATTTGTCCCTAAGCTCTCGACAGAGCATAGTAGCAAAATATTAAGTAAACAGTGCAGCAATTTAAGCTGTATATGTATCACAAACAAAGCTGCATTTGCATCACAATCACATATATTATAACATGTTAAGCTTTGTGTCACAAACATGTAGTATTGAATAGCAAACACAATGTGCTTGGACACAAGTGTACTATATTTGCGATAAGCTACAAATATTTGCATTCAAATCAATAGTTGTTATCAATAAATAATCTACATGCATATCCCACCTTAGCTACAAAAGAGTCACAACTTAAAATTTTCGGATTGCCATTTTTTGTTTAAAAACAATAACCAAAAACCATTTCTATTCGCTGTAAAAATCTGACATCATTTTCTGTTCCCCTTCGTCAAGAAATTCAGTATGAAGAATTTGACTGTAATTGAGAATTTTCTTACATAGTTTTAATTTACAAAAGCAGTTTTTAAGCTCTACTGAAAACTTGTAAATTTTGAACTATGACGCATTTGTAGTTCGGGTGCGATACATATACTTGGATGGTGTCGAGAAAATTTACGCGGGGTAGTTAGCAGAAGCAACACTCAACTCCTGAGTTAATGTAATCCTCGCACGAACTCCAGTACTCCCTCAGTATCGGCAGCATGAAAATAATACTAACCTTCTGCAACAAACTCACCAAACCAGCCCTCCTCTTGCACTCAGAGAATTAATTGTTTTAAAGGATGTTGTGTCAACCGTACATTCCGTTGTTGTCAACGAATTGCGGTTGCTACAACCGAATTGAGGTTGTCACGACTGAATTTAGTCCCCATTATGTCACAAAAACAACCGCATTTGGAATTAATTCGGATGTAACAACCGAAATTTATACCAAATTTGTTTGAAGCAACCAAATGTGACGTCAATTCAGGTGCAATTTTTCATCAATTCGGTTGCAATAACCTTAAGTTTAAGCATCGAACCTTAAGTCGGTCTCATCGACCGAATTTGGCGTCAATTCGGTTGCGGTAACTGAATTTCTCATTTCTCGGGATCACCGAATTAATTTTCAATTCTCTTGGGACAACCGAATTAATTTTCAATTCTTTTACCACAAAGTAATTCTGTATATTTCAAAACTTACGTTTACAATTATATTAAGAAAGCTGAGTACAATTTACAATTGTTGCGGTCGTGGTGTCGTCAGGATATTTTTGTGGTTATTAGGAAAGGTAATTAAAAATATTGAAATTATTGTTTCTTCATGAAAATAAACAAAAATAATAAATAAATGGTTTCCCATTACATCCCATGAAGGGACAGGGGAGAGCTTCTCACAATCACTGAGCTGTGCGCTTTCCAGTTTTCACTCACTGATTGGGACCTACAGTTTTTACACCGATTCCGAACAGTATATTGAGAAGCTTTTTCATGGCTAAATACTCGATAGTGTCGCCGTCACAATGCGAGGTGACCGCCACCGAAAGAAATTTTAAGATGGTCTGAGCAGGGATCGATCCCGGGATCTCAAGTACATGAGGCGCGCACACTACCATTGCACCACCGACGGCCACAAATCATGAAAATACCTACATTAATCAGCATGCGGTACAAACAGATGTCAACAGTTATGTTTTGCAAAGTCGGTCGTCTGAGATATGCTGCCATCGTCGTTTTATAAAAATCGACAGACACAAACAACCTAGAATTGGTGCGGTGAACTTAATGGCCGGGGCTTCAAAAAATTTCGGAGGTGTATGTAAACGGCATTTGTTACCCGAAAGATTACCCCGTACGAAATATTTATGAGAATAATAATAGTAATTTCACCACTGAATTAATGAACAACAATTTCATAGTTCAGTTGTGACACTATCTACTTTTGTTTGTGGCAACCTCTAATTCCGCTGTGTCAAATATCTGATTCGGCTGTGATGACCTCAAGTGTGATTGTCACAACCTCTAAATTCGATTTCACCTACATAATTCGGCTGCCTCAACCAAATTTTTAGGTAAGTGACTGGGTAGATGTTCCTTGGTCTCAATTTCAACTTCTTCCGCACAACCGTAATCATCGGACGTTGTGTTTGTTAAACTGTTCAACACATTGACGACTTGGGAGAAGGTCGAGTGGTATTTAATTTTGCACGTAAGTGAAAATTGGATCATTCGATGGAGGGAAATGGACAACACTAGTATGATGTACCAGTGTAGTACCCCTGGCAAAACATTTTCGCGAGAAACATAACAACTCATTTCACGATAACAATTGCTTATTGGAATAGGCTTAAAGTTCGATAACTATTGCTTACTGGAACAAGCTTATACTTCGCTCAGACTTCCCTTAGGATTTAATTTTTTCATAATTATATCAGAATTTCTATTCTTTTGGTTTAAATTTATATCATAATAATTTCAAAACACAATTTTCAGTAACTTATTGGATCATGACATAATTTAGTTAAACGATTTGTCCCCAGTTGTTGTATGTACTTAATTACTCGGCAACAGTTATGTATGGAAATGACAACCAAATATGTTTCCACTCAAATTGTGTTATGGCTTTTAAAATTGAATTAATAACTATTAATTTTTTTGTTGTCCTCAACTTGGACGTTTTTGTTTTGGCCTCCGTTTTTTGTTGGCTTTTGAACTGTGCGAGAATCCATTCAACAGCTTCCACTCAAAAATGCTTTAATGAATTGTTTGCCGCCACTTCTGCAGCCATCGTGGCAGCTGAAAAATGTTAGTCACGCTGCATAATGCCATAAATGTAATACTCGGCGTAACACTGATGCTTTATGAAATCATGGTAAACATGATTTTTATCCAAATGAAATATTTGCCTAAAATTATGCAACCATAAACAAATTACCCTAAAATGCTGCTATTCAATGAATACTGAATGTGCTTTATGAACAACAAAGTCAATGCGCAATACCCTCTCATCTTGTCGTTGTAGACATTGAAAAGCAAGTTGGTGGAAGGGAGGAAGAGATTGAATTGATGCTGATGCTCATACTCATGATGACACGAGCTAGTGGAATTGATGATGATGCTAATGGTGAAATTTGTTGGTGATGCGGCTGATGTTGCTGCTAATGTTCGCTATGAGATAAACCCCCATTTATGAAAATTATATTGTTCTGTTTTTGACAAGTTTTGTTGAATTTATTTTTCACAACAAACAGAATCATTGCAAAATATATTTATTCATAACTCTTAAGTTTAAGTTATGAATTTTTTTTATTTAATGACTGTTGTTGGATAATGCAAACTTTTCTCATTGTGCTGTACCTTCTTGTCTCTGCTTTTTGTTGTTGTTGTCTTCTTGTGCTTGATTAATCACAGGTCTTTATCAGATATCAATTAACCTAAATTTTGGCGTAAAAATGCCAGCGGATATGCTATACCACCCCCCTCCCTCACGCCCTATCTTTGTGCTGGATATCATCCCATATACTGGCGGCTGAGTGCTACGAGGGAGGTAGGTTCAGTGAAGAAGTGTTGGACAACAAGATTGTTAAGTTAATTTGCTATCATATCGTTATTTTGGTAACCGTTTGCTTACGACGAAAGCGGAGGACTTTTGTTGTTTTGAGAATGTTCAAAATTCAAAACAAATCTAAATCGGGCTAATTAAAATCATAGAATACCCTCACAACACTAACATCGATTTAATAAAAACGTATTGAATGTTCTCAGACGTTGGCCAGATGTGATGAACATCATTAGGTGTATTCGCATAGAGTTGGGTTGTAACTTGAGAATAGGGGGTTTAGCCTCACATAGAACACTTGTCATTTCTTTCATTCAGCACTATCTCGTTAAGTGGTACCACCAACCGTAATCTTCAGATTTGATACAAAAGTATAATGATTCCCCAGAGTTCGTATTTATTTACCTACCCATGTGTAACACATACACATTGCCCTGGAGAATGGGTAACGATCGTTTAACCATTAACCAACACGGTATGGGGGAAATAATGTACAGTTACCCTGTGGGTAATCCTATATATCTGTATCCCACAAACGGAGCGTTTTTCGAGTTTATAAGGTTTTTTGATAAAGGTAGGAAGTAGTTTACGACATTCTAGGCCAAAAATAGTTCCCCTACGACAAAAACAAAAAAAATTAATTTTTTGAATTCTCATATGGATTACTTTGAACATCTGTTGGCAACATAGTCCGATGAACATGAAGAACGACTTCACCAAACATGTGAACCTATTAAATAATTCTATAAAGGGAAGAGTATTCATTCTCTTATAGCTGACATATCGTCGTACCGGAGTTATTTGCACGTATATCACAAAATCCAAAAAATTGAGATAAGAACACTTTCTATGGTAATTTTTCAAGATCTATCAATCTGTCTAGTCCCCAGGTCGCTACCTCTTACAGATTATGAAATATTTAGGCGTTTTATGATAGTATATCCATAAATACAAAAAATAAAACGCGTTATAACATCGTATATAACAATAAGGTGGATATACAATGAAAAATATATCAAATTTGCGAATTCAAAAATTGTTACGTTATCTCCACGTATGTGCAAATAAAAAATTATTTTAATAACTTTATTATAAATTTAAAAAGAAATCATACTCATAATCATATCACTTAATTCTAATCATAACTTAATTAATTTTTCAAAATATTTATAAAAATCAAAATATAAAGACAAATTTATATCACTCGAACACAAGTTTTCATTATGAAAATTCGGCTGAATATAAATAATAAACAAAAAATAAAAAAGCAATTTGTTCTCTTATTAACCAGATATTAAATTCAAAAATTAAATTGTCCGAGCGTTTGGTCGTGTTTATTAATTAATTATATTTTTCGATATTTCGCTATCCTTTGGATAGCATCGTCAGGTCGGATAAATCATCACTTATTCAACCAGATATTAAGTTAGAAAAGTATTTACCATCTTCTTGCGGAAGATACATTTTTCTCTGATGAAATTTTATTTCGGACTGATTTATCAAACTCAATTTCAAAAAGATTTTTTGGTAATTTTTCAGCAAATAGGCGATGTATATTGCCTTTTAATTAATTGTTTTTATATACATATTTTTGAAATAATATTACTAAAAATGTCAGCATTTTTCTACATCTGGGCCCTAACTATGTAACTCGATTCGAAAGAAAAATTTAACGGAACCGAATTTTTGGTACCATGGATCTCGAATTCGAATGAGCGATATCCGAAAGTCGGATTCTAGTTTCGATTTACGGAAGGATTGAACCATGTATCTCGATTTTCGAACAGAAATGAACTCGATGTTTGAGATTCTTATTCGGTTGCTCTTGAGATAGCGGAAAGATATAAAATATTTGATTTTTATAAAAAAATAGGCAAATTTTATATTATTGATTAAGGAATTTTTATGCACAATAAGAAAAAGAATGATTTTTTGTATCAAAAACTTATTTTAATTTCTAAATGTCTCTTAAAAAATTTGATTATTCAAGGTTATATGGTATTTTTCAACTTATTGCCGTGCCCATGACCAAGGTATCGCTATACTTCGGAAAACGGCGACTCTAAGGAATTCGTGCACTAAATAAGACGACAAAAAATCTCCTATTACTAAACCATAGTATTACTGTATTTGTGCCACTGCCTCTTCCTTCGTTTATTAGAGCCTTCGTGAGATAGTCTGCATATACTTATAACGACAGTAATGCTTTTCACTCACTAAATGAATTTTGAATGTAGGGAATGTGGTTATGTCGTTGACTGCTGCCGAAGTCGCATTATTTTGTAAATGTTCAATGTATATGAATAGGGTGCAAAAAGGCATAGTCCAGTATGGAACTAGGGACTGGCGAAATGGTTAAAACTAGTGAATAACTAGTGAAATTGTAATTTTTTTTCTTACCCTTCCAATGAAATAATTAACCCCAGGACCCCTAATTTACTTTATCTAGGATATTTTTAAAACTTATTTATGAACAATAACAAACCAAATATAATTTTGACGTGAAATGTTGCCAAACAAAAAAAAAAACATTTTCCGAAAGTATTGGTAACACTTTTTGTTCAATCCGAAAGTTGTACATGGTACCATTTCAAATACGGATCGGAAAGAACTTTCGAATAGTTTTAATTTTCGAATCGAATTACATAGTAGGGGCCCTGAACTTTTTAACTATAGTAATCAATTCCGAAATTTTTAGTAAGATTCTACTACTGGGTCCTATCTTACCCAAAGCACTGTAACATCAGTAATACTAAATACCTACTGAGGGTTAATTTTGAATAATAAAACAAATGAAATAGCAACAATATAAATACGAATCTTAGTTTTTTAAAAAAACAAATGTAAAAGTAAACATTTTTTAACATGTTTCTTTTAGTTCATTGTCACGTATATCCCACATTTTGAACAATTCCGCACAAAAACTGGCGTATACGATTCAATGACAAAATGTTTCTGAAGGAAAAAATTGTCATAACTCGAAAAATGTTCTCAATGACCATTGATATTATTCTATATAACAATGAAGAATCCCCACCATTATATCTAAAAAAAATATTGGACCACTTTTTTCATTCCATTTTTTTGATATACCTTTCTGAAACTTTAAATTGAATTTCCCAAAAAAAACTTTTTTGGATGTACGTGTAGATAACTCCGGTACGACGATATGTTGGACATTATTTGATAACGACAGAGAATTACCAAGAGCGAAAGGAAAGAAATCTTACTTGTCCTGACATATGGCTTCGAAACTTGGGTCATATCGCAAGCGGAGGAAAAACACCTGGGAGTATTCGAGAGAAAAGTTCTCCGTAAAATACATGGTCCAGTTAAAGAAAACGGCGAGTACCGACGTCGTTGGAGCCAAGAGCTATATTACCTGTATTCTGACATGGACATAGCTAGGCGAATCAAATTAGGTCAATTGCGTTGGCTGGGCCATGTTATCAGAATGGGTGAAGATGATCGAGCGGGAAATGTTTTCGATAACGTACCCGATGGAAGCAGGAAAAGAGGACGCCCAAGACTCCGTATCCTTGGTGTTACCAACTGGCAACTGGAATAGGCGAATGATATAACCAGTTGGAGGAATATGGTGAAATTTGTTTAATTAATGTGTGTACGCCATCTGACCTCACATGGGGTTGTAAAATAGTCAATAAAAGTAAATTATATATTATACCTACAGCTTTCGTTTGTTCTGTGATTTATATTGAAATTTTACGTATAATATTATTTCAACACAGTCCAACCCCCTAAAACGCATTTTTGTGGGACATTTTAGCGCCAACTCGCAATAAGTACGAAATTAACCCTTAAATGAATTTTCAGTTTTGAGTTATTTTTGGCATTCAGGTTGAGTTTTGAGATTTTGTATGTTAAGAAATTCACAGTAGAATTTTATGAGGAATATTTCTGTAGTAAATTTTAACCGTTACACCCATGGTTTAGGGGTGTTTTTACCCTTTTCCACAAAAAGAACGAAAAAGACCCAGATATTGAGACGTAGAGTTTAAAGAATTCCACAAAAATGTTCCTCGTACATTTTTACATAAAATTGCTGAACATGTCCTATAGCTAAAATGTCAGGATAACATGGTTTCCTATGCCGATTCAACATAACAATGTCCAAAAGGGAGAACATTTCATCCCCTTTTATACAAATTGAGACGTAAACTTTCAAAACACCGACACACGTATATATTTTTTACACCCTCTACCAGAATCGCTTGTCAGAACTTTGTTATTTTCGAAAAAGTTTAATTTTGTTCCACAGTGTTACAGACATCCCCTGGTTATCAGGGATTGTCTTATTTTGGCGATTTTTTTGAAAAAAAATCTTCCCTCCGAATTGTACCCCGTAGAAACCCGCAAAGATTGCTTATCTTTTCGATTCTACGCTCCGTTTTCGAGACATCTACGGTTTGTTTTTAAAATTTTTATGTTTTTGATCAAAAATGGGAATGGGTTATCCATCACCGTGGGTAATATGGAAAGCTCGCTTACCTATAGCCTGTGGGTATTGGGTAATCGTGATGGGTAATTCCCCATCGTCGTCGGTAACTAGCCATTATTTTCCCACACTCTTTGGGTAATCGTGATGGGTATTTCCCCAGTACTGTGGGGAATTCCCATTATTTTCCTCCTACCCTGTGGGTAATGGGTAAACGATCGTTAGCCATTCCCCGCGACTATGGTTAATGGGTTCCCCAGGGTAACACATTACCCACGAAATACGAACCCTCTGATTACCAACGATTTATTCTTAGTTGTGACAGCTTTTTAAATGGTTTATTAAAATAAAGTTAAAAAGTTTTTGAAACTTTGAATCAGACAATATTGGATATTAACTTTGATTCAACCCAAAATTCTGAGACTGTTGATGTTTTTTGCAAATACTTGTTACGCCTCCTTCGTAGTTCTTCGCTATTAGTTTTCCAATTTTCAAATATTTTTCTCATGCAACCGAAAAAAGTTCATCCAAAAAGTTGAGTATCTATGGAATTCATGTTGTACAAACTTTGTGTATGCAAAGCAGCAACATCAGTTCCTCTTTCATTGCCAGCACTGGTTCCAACGACAACCAAAGGAGGCTTAGTGGAAAAACTCTTAAAATTATGTCACAGAAGTTTCCTTAGTTATTCCAATAGTTTGTTTCGAACAAAAGCGCATAATACACGTTTGAGATGTGAGTTTTATCCGGTGCGGTTCCTTCTCCCCTAAGGGGTATAAAGAGTTGGTAACCTTGCGCTGTGCTTTCCACCTGAAACTTTGTTTGCTCAATTGGGATCAAATCCATGTGTGCTTATGGTAGGCTACAATGCATTGTGGTAAATTTAATATAAAATTCTACTTAAATCTACATAAATAAGATTTAAAACTCTGGCGTTTGACAATTATACAGCCTTCAGTGTTTCAGGAGCAACAATGAGGTTAAATGCTCAAAGATCATAAAACAGTATAAACATTTTAAAATGGGAATAGGTTTCAATTTAATTCATTGTGTCCTCCAAGGACTACCAAATGCTAAGTTCGAAGTGTACGACCAAAGTCCCTCTGTAATCGTCGAATCTGTTTTTTTAACGGACAGAGATTCGGATGTGTTGTCTCTTATCTAAAATTCCAATTGATTGTACTCAATGTCAATCGATGTCAACCCCACAACTATTGTATGTCCATGCATAATTTTCAATATCGTCTATAATTGAGATTGATAGTTCCACATCCACGAGTATGATGACGCTGCTGGTGGTGTTTTCTTGAATTCCATCCATAAGAGACTTTTGTTTTATTTCGTCTTGTGAACCAAATTCTCGTTTGCATTTCGTTAATGTGAGGGGAGTGGGATGTGGTTGGTGGGTCCATTGGTGGGTCGCGGTTGGCCTGCACAAGTGTTTTAATTATGGCATTAATCTATGGTTTTGTGGTTATGAATAAACTCAACGTTATTAAAACTATAAAAAAAGGGAACAAAAACACTGAACATATAATGCGGAATGTCCATAAACAAACACATAATTCATAATCCGACCCAATACACAAAAACAATTATATACAATCATATACGAGTATATACATTAGGGTGGTCTTTATTTCAACACTAAAGTTTTGCCCCTGATCATTGCAATATTATATACAGGCCAAGTAAGATTTCTGCTGAGGATTAGCGCCCTATTTCCGATTTTATTTCAATGAATCCTATGCAGTTCGACATTGTAGCTCATTGTAGCTTTGTAGCTCATTCCTCATTTCATAATTCTTTCACATACCTTTCAAAAATGACATGTCAATGCTGTATAAAATGAATTGTCCCAGAAAATTTAAAATTTTTTTATTTTGTCCCACTCACATCACTTTGAATGCATAATAAATATTAGTTATGATGGAGTTATGTTGTTTTGGAATTAAAACTCTATTTTGTTTAAGGCGTCTTTTAATGTATGTATATTTAATGCACCTTTGGTAAACTCACCACGATCAGCTGAGAGTGACTGAAGCCAACAGCTGAGCGAGAACCACTGAGCCATTGAGCGGCAGTACATTTGTTGTTCGCACAACCACACACATACTTACAAGAGTCACAAGTCGTTGGTTACATCATAGCTAGTTGTAGTCATAGTTGCTTGTAGAATTGTACACTTGTATTTAGACTGTAGTTATCCTGCTTGTACACACATTCGGCGATACCCTGCATGTGGGACTCAGGGATATCCTGCCTGTGAGAATCCGATTTGGTATCCTGACGATACTTTGCGTAGTCGATTTAGCCCTCGTTATCCCTGCATTTAGTCCAGTGGTTATCCTGATACTCGTTCGGGACACCCTGCCTGTGGGAATCCGAACTAGTGCTCTAAACAGCGATAAGTCCTGTACACTCGATCGTGAATACCCTGCCTGTGGGAATCCGATTTGGTATCCTAACGATACTATGCCGATTAGTTTAAGCCCTTGTTATCCTTGCATTTAGTCCTGTAGTTGTTCTGGTTGTTTACTAGTTCGGGGACACCCTGACTATGGGAATTCGAACTAGTGTCCTAGACAGCGCAAAGTCCTGTCGACACAATCGGGGATATCCTGCCTGTGCGTATCTGATTTGGTATCCTGACGATACTTTGCCTAGTAGTTTTAGTCTTCGTTATCCTTGCATTTAGTCCTGTGGTTATCCTGACTGTATTCTCGTTCGGGGATACACTGCTTATGGGAGTCTGACTTGGTATCCGAACGATGCTTTGCCTAGTCGTTTTTGTCCTCGTTATATTTACGTTTGTGGCCGTCGGTGTTGCAAGGGTTAGTGTGCGCGCATCTTGTCCATGAGATCCTTGGTTCGATCCCTGCTCAGACCACCTTAAAGTTCTTTCGACGACGGCCACCTCACTTAGTGACGGAGGCACTATCGAGTATTTAGCCATGAAAAAACTTCTCAAAATACCGTTCGAAATCGGTAGAAAACTGTAGGACCCAATCAGTGTGTGTAAAACTAGAAAGCGCACAACTCACTGGCTGTGAGAAGCTCTCCCTAATTCCTCCGTGAGATGTAATGGGAACCACTTATTTTTATAATTACGTTTATACTTACCCCATCCTCTAATTATCCACGCACTCCGATATCTCTGTTTAGAGAAGGCTACTTTAGGCCGACCTAACGTGACTGTCAGGACCACCCTCTATGATGCCTGCATACCACCGTTTTCAGCTGAAGCCAACACACCCTCTGGGACACCATCCAAAGAGCCCTGTAATATATGCTGCCACCGACATCGACTTCCTTGTACCATTCGTCTGTCCTGTTCATCCACGCAAGGGCCGTTCGAACGGGGTTTGTCAAGAAACATCGCCAGATCTGATACCGTCGTTACAAATTACTGCGTTCACAACGTTTAACTGCAGCATAAGCCTCCGAGAATCCTGCAAGAATTATACACTTCGGAAATTACCCCAGTGAAATATTATAGAATGTGAATTAAAACGTATCATTGTTTAAGGTCAATTGTGAAATGAAATAAACGTTCAACAAACACGAACAACTCTTCTCTCTCTCTCTCTGTCTAAATTGTATGTAACGGACTCCGGAAATCCCCTGAACGCATCCTCGTCATTATACCCTTGTCCGGATTTTGTACTACCACGACCAATTTCTTTAATAATTTTTTTAGTTTGGTTGAATCTCCAAACAAAACCTTCTATTTTTTTACGGGTTTTAACTTAAGACCATTGATATTCTTGAATAATTATTTAATATTTGTTGGAGTTGTCTAATTTTGGTCAAACTTCACAGCCCTGATATATTAACTGGTCTGGCTTTCCATCTTCATTCTACCTTTTTATTGTTATACGCAAAAAAAGCTGCCTTTTTGTTATTGTTTGGATGCAAATACAACGTGTTTGTAGCTAGTAGTATACATACTTGTGTCCAAAACACATAGTGTTTCCTATTTAATATTACATGTTGGAGACACAATGATTTTTGTGCCCCAAATTTGTCTTTATTTGGTGAAAACTGCTGAAAACAAATACTTGACAGGCAACAAAGAAACAAAAAAACAGCAGATTTTCAATTCATGAGAAAAATGCTTGCAAACATATACATGATTCGTGCAATATGTTGCTGGGGCCGTTTTTTTTTCGGCGTGTATATTTCACCTGTGCAGGATAATCGGGACTTGAGCAGATAACACTTCTAAGCAAGTGTTCTTTTCGTCCTCTTAATGGGGGAAATAGATATTACAGTAAACAATTTGATGTTGCGTGATTTTTAGAATTTCCCACGTAGTTAATTAAAAATCAACACTGTTAATGTCAACTTCCTTCTGTTAATAGACTATTGTACAATATTAAACTAGTTATGTTATTTGGTTTGTCTTTGGCGGTCATTGAAATCAGACAACTTCGTGAATTTCGATGAAAATGGAAAAAGTGAATTTCGTGTCTGCATCAAGCATTATTGTTTGCGTAATGTCACCATCACAGGAAATCAAGGAAAGGATTGATAAATACATTGGGGACCCTGCGCCATCAATTTCAATGGTTAAACAGGGTTGTACTGAATTCCGTTGTGGTCGTACCAGCACATGTGACGCAAAACCGTCAGCTCGGCCAGTAGGAGTTGTCATGCCAGAAATCGTCTATAAAATCCATGGAATGGTATTGTACGATCGGATAATGCAAGTGCGGGAGGTGGCGCAGGCTGTCGGCGTCTCTTTCTTATACATGAATATTTGGATATGAGAAAGTTACTTGAGCGATGGGTGCCGCGATTACTTCAAAGGAGTTTTTAGCGATGGTCAACATCGATTCGAAGGAGTTTTTGGGCCGTTTCGTAAGCGTGGACGAAATATGGATCCATCACAACACACCAATGACCAGGAACACTAAAAGTAATGGATATCTCCGGGCGAACGTGGTCCAAAGACGGTCAAGGTGGGTCTGTCGGCCGACATGGCCATGACGACAGTTTTTATGGGATGCATGCGGTGGCGTTCACATAGATTACCTTGAGAAGAGTAAAACGGCCACCGGTGAATAATATTTACAGCTGTTGGACAGATGAAACTAAAACGACGGCATTTGGCGAAGAAAGAAGTGCTCTTACACCATGACAACGAACCGTCGCACAGGTGTGCCAAAATCTATAAATTGGTCTACGAATTGTTGCCTCATCCGCCATATTCTCAGGATTTAGCCCCCAGCGACTACTCTCTGTTTCTAAAACTGAAGAAATGACTCGGCGGTACGAGGTGTGGGTCGAATGAAGAGGTCTTTACTAAAGCAAACACCTATTATTTGGAAGGAATAAAAATATTGGAAAAACGATGGACTAATTGTATCGAGCTAAACGGAGATTGTGTTGAGAAATAAAGGTTTTTGGAACGAAGTTCTTTATCGCACGTTGCGAGATGGGGGCTAAATGAAAAAATTTTAAACATCTTTTTTTTTAACTACTTTATTACAACCCATTATTATCAACTATATTGGGTACTTTTGGTTTGGTTTGGTTTAAAGGGAAGTTTTCTACGTGGAGCCTGTGTATTACATATTGTAGTTTTGAACCTAATAGAAAGTAAATTTCGAAAAGCCAAAGTGCAAGACTGGCAAGTCCATGAAATACAACCCTGAGCATGGAATTACACTTGGCAGCACATTTACTCTTACACTCGTAATTTTAGTTTGGTTTATGTGTAGACTAACATATCAGGGGATAGTTTTTGTTTAATGGGAAATTTTCTAGGTGGAGCCTGTTTATTACATATTGTAGTTTTGAACCGAATAAAAAGTAAATTTAGAAAAGCTAAAGTGAAAGAAGTTTAAAAACATAAAATTTTCTTAACTACGTGCGTTTTCTTAAAAAAAGTAAATTTTCTCAAAAAAAAATACCTATTGATATTCTTAAACTGTCTAAAATACCTTATCTTAAAGAAGTACCTTTGCTTAAAAAAGTAAATTTTCTTACAAAAAGTACCTTTTCTTACCAAATTTTTTTTTTAAATAAGTACCTTTTCTTAAAAATGTACATTATCTTACAACAAATTGCCTTTTCTTAAAAAACTACATTTGCTTTAAAGAGTACCTTTTTTTTAAAACAAAATAACTTTTCTTGAGATAAATACCTAGTCTTAAAATTGTACATGTTCTTTCGTAAAAAAAAGCTTTCCTTCAAAAAAATATACCTTATCTTAAAAAAAAAATAAATTTTCATACAAAAAATTCCTTTTCTTAAAAATAAAAATAAGTAGCTTTTTTGAAAATAAGTAAATTGTCTTAAAATATATAAAAAAAAAGTACCACTTCTTTAAAAAGTACCTATTCTTAAAAAAAGTACTTCTTTGTAAAAAAAAATCATACTCTTATGGCTTTTTCTTACAGAAAGCACTTCTTATAAAAAAGGGAAGCTTTTCTTAAAAAACATTAGCTTTTAATAAAAGAAGTACATCTCATTAAAGAAAGGACCTTTTCGGGAAAATATAATACATATTCTTACAAAAGGGTCCTAAAAATATAAGTTTCTTTAAAAATTCATTCAATAAATAAAACATTTCTTAAAAAAAGTTTATCATTTTACAGTATTTTTCAATAGACGCCTTAGGTGTGTTGGAACTAACTAGTACATAATATATAGCGAAAGGAACTTCGTTCCAACCGGGTGTCCCCTGACACTTCATGTAATTATTTTTGGAGTTCTCAAACTGCTCTCGTATAAATATAGACAAGGTGAGCTAAAGCAGAAAGAGTGGATTTTACAGACAAATCTAAATTTTTAGATACTTGTGTACTCGCGAGCAAACTTAGAAGTCTTTTGAAATGATTACTATTTAGCTATTGACGAGCTACCATCCTTTATTATTTTGGGCCGTTAACCTTTCATACCCAAAATGATGCGACGGGAGTGAAGTAATGCAAGCGACGGCATTATCTCTTTGGGCTACTGCCGCTACGGCACTGCGGTGCACCCTAACATCCTTAATTTATGCATATGTGTTTGTGTTTATTTGTTTGTAGAGCGTAAACATATTTGTGTTGTACACAGTTCACCCTAAGTGGGGGGTTGTCAAACAAATTAAATTGAACTGGTTTGTATAATTTAGTTAGTTTCGATAACTTGGAATCATTATTTGGAAATTAATTTAATGCGATCCGCATACATAGATTTATTTTTTTGCAAATAATTTTTTTTTGCTTTTCATTTCACTCTCTTGTCCACTGACCCAATGGCAAATGACCAATGAACAAAAAGTTAATTGTAATTAGTTTTTGAAATGAATTACTGCAAAATTCAATTATGATATAATCAAATCCTTTCAATTCTCACCCCCACCACGAATGTTGTAAAATTTCACTTTTATATGCGAGACTGCGATGGTGGATAAATCATAAATGTTCGTGTGTTGTAAAAGCGATTAATTTTCTAGCTATTTATTTATTTTCTGCTGAGTTGTAATAATTCGTTTCAATATTTTTTCGATTTCAATTTAATAACATTCATTCGCCTTGGGACTGGGACGTGTGTGTGTGGTAAAGTTAGCATTTGTGATTTGCATTGTAATCACAGGTATTAGAGCTCCCCTAACAACGAATGATAATACACATTGAATGGTCCCAATGTGATTATTACGGCAAAATGGTGGCAATTGAATGATAACCTTTTCATAGATTTATACTTTAATTTTGAGTTTTACACGCGTTTACTAGGTCAAATGTTATTGGAAATTGTGTTGGTGCAAGTGCAGGGATTTGTTAACAGATTTATCAAAAACTGGGTGCATTTAGTTTCATCAGGAACATGCAGAGGAGAATTGATTCCTACACTTAATTTTTTAAAATTTAATACAAACTGACAGTCATGACGGTTAGTTAGCTCCAACTCTAGGATAACCAGGGATGGTGAAAATTGGAGTAACTGAACCAATTTTGGTCAACTGTAATATGCGGCAATATGGGATCAGTACAACAAAACTGTTTTGTACTTTTATAACTTCATCACTTTAGTACTCGAATGTCTCGTTCAGACCAATTCGACATTTGAGAATTTAAATTGCAGTGCAGATCGGGAAGTTTTAATGATTTGATTGCTTTTGATATCTTTCATTGTGTGACGTACAGGATTATAATAAATATCTGACATTTCAAATTGCTAGAAACATATTCCGATGGATTTTTTTCTGGTTTCTTTTTTACCTTCCAACACTTGAAATAATGAGTATGATTTCATTAAATTGTTTAGAGGGTTGCTATTTATATTTCGGCTACAAAAAAACAATCAGTTATCATTGGAAATGGTTTTATTGTTTTTCAAAATATTTTCATATTTTCACTATATTTTGCATGCGCTCAAACCAATTTTCGAAGCATTTTTTCCACTCCGATTGAGAAACCTCCAAAACATGGTTTTTGAACGCTTCAACTGCTGCTTCGGGCGTCAAAAAACGTTGACCACGCAGAAAAAAGAAGTCATTGGGTGTCAAATCAGGACTGTACGACAGATGACCCATCAATTCGACATGTTGAGTGCTCAAATAGCCCATTCCTTCAGCTGATGTGTGAAAGCTCGCATTGTCCTGATGTATGTTGTTGTTTTTCCTTATTTCTTCCAACACTGTTGGCAAACAGATGTTGGTATACCACTAAGAATTGACCGTCCTACGTTCGCCTAAAGGAACTGTGGCCACATGACCGTTTATACCGAAAATAACGATCATTTGCTTCTTCCACGAACAACTTTTGTTGGATTTAGCTCGTCTTGAAATACCGATCATCACCAAAAGTCAAAACAAGTTGATTGAGACACTCTTGTCTCGATAATCCACGCCGAAAACAACAAACACGTTTTATTTGCATCCAAAAAATTCAGATTTTTCAGCGTGCAATATTCATGACTTTTGATGTTTTGAAAAGACATTTTTTTTATATAAATGCATTTGCTCCAAATTTCAAGATAGTGTTGTAATCAGAGTTCGTATTTACCCCACCCCTCCGCCATCTGTTACCCATACACATCGTCCTGGGGAATGTGTAATAAACGTTTACCCATTACCCACAGGGTGTGGGAAATGTAATGGGTAGCTACCCATGAAAATGGGGAATTACCCATCACATTTTCACATTACCCTCAGGGTAATAAAGAAAATAATGGATGGCTTCTCACGGCGATGGTTACCCCATCCCCATTTTTGATCGAAAATATGAAAAATATTAAAAAAAATTTCTATTTCTCGGAAACGGATCGTCCAATGGGTAAATAACCAATTTTTTCGAGTTTCTAAGGGTTTTTCATAAACTCGTCCAATTCGTATGGCAGAATTGTTCTTAAAAAATTGTCAAAATAAGAAAATCGGTAAAATAAAAAACGTGGCTATAACTCGGAAACGGTGCCTCCAAACGAAAAAATAATACAAATTTTACCTCCGTAGGAGGCTTTAACCAATGGATGGATGTCTTCAATATGGCCCACGAAATATGAACCTTGGTTTTAATAAAAATGTGTTACATGTCCGCCAATGTGTCTACAGAGATTTTCAAAATTTATTAAAAATTTGGATAAATATTTTAGTCAGTTTTCTTATTTTTGCAAATTTATTTAACCGCATTCATGTTAGCACTGAGGAGATCCAATATGTCATGTTTCATAAAAACGATATTATGTCCTTATTTTCCCGTGATCACCTAACGTGGAATTGCTAATAGTTAACCTTAGCTGATGAACTATGGTTTATCAATTTTCCTGGCCTTCGATCCAAGTGGTAATTCCTTTTAAACTGACTGATGATTTTATCGCCGAGTATTTTTTTAAGTTTTTTTTTCTAAATATGTATAATGTAAAGTATATGTATATAGGGTGAAGCGCGGTATTTTGCTTATTTGGGAAGGACATAAAATAATTATGAACCGTAGAACAATTTATTGTATATTTTAATTATATTGAACAGTAAGGGAATCTGTACATTACATTGTTTTAAATAGTGTATCTGGCAAATTTCGGCCTTCGCTATCCACACACTGCTGCATACGTTTTCTGAAGATTTCATGAACTCTAGCAAGCATGTCGACTGGTATTCTGCCAATATTGTTAATTAGGTCGGGGACGGTTGATATACACCTTCGACTTCAGGTAACCCCAAAGAAAAAACTCGCATGGGGCTAAGTCTGATGAAAAGAACACAATTGCGTCACGGGGTATAGTTGCAAGAATGTCTTTACAAGAGGTCCGCCATGCCAAATAGTCCCGTGCTGACAATTGTTGGACAACACACATTTTATACGGGTGAAAATTCAGTTCTTCATGAAGAATCCGGTGGAGAGAACGTCTGGAAACGTCCAAGAGCCTGTGATTTCTTCCGAGCAGAGCGTTTCAGAGATTGCAGTACTGCTGCCCTAACTCTCTCGATGTTTTGTGGTGTTGTAATCCTTTTCTCAGGTGCCCTTCGTACACATGACACATTCCCTGCTGTTCTCAATGAAGTTACCCAATTTACCATAGATTTCCGTCTAGGTACACTTCCACGTGGAGGAACATCGAACCGTAAACGAAAAGCACGCTGCACTGCACTGATCGAGTGCGCATTTGAAAAATACGCTTCAACACAAAATGACCTCTCCTCACGTGTCCAATGCATGATGGCAACTGAAAGGCAGACGAATACAAATCTCCCGTCAGTCACTATAGGCCACGCACACTCTCCACTCTCTTCGACCAACAGTGCCGCCACAGCCTGCAGTGCAAAAAAGCAAATTACCGTGCTCCACCCTGTATATTGTCGTTGCTGTTTTTTCTTTTATCTTTTTAATATCAATTGATTTTTAATAGAAAAGCGATTGTGAACCAGAAAAATTACAAAATAACATTAAATATATTTCTCTAATTATTGCATTATCAAAAATATCTTATTTAAAGCAACAATTTGAAATCAATCACTTTCAAAATCTTAATAAACTCCATGTCATATTAGTTCTTAACATTCAAAGTTTTCATAAATTTATGATTTTCAAATTAGCTCCATTTGACAGAAAAACAAAAAAGTTTTCCGCAAAAAACGTGAATATGTACACGTAATTGATGGAACTCGTTTGTAAAGAAATGGGTTAACATTCATCACAATAAAAGGAAACAACAACCAGGAACAATGGGAGCCAACAACCAAGAAATATGAACAGAAAACCACAAAAAGAGTTTTGTTGTTGTTCCAAACAAATATAAAGACAAATATACACTTACGATACTTACACTTGCATTTACATTTACATTCACACACATACAGACATCTGTGTGTGCTTTCACATTTTAATATAGACAAACTTATGTATTCATTCATACAGACACACGTCACAAAGAAGACAAGTTAAGAGTTATTGGCAGAAAACAACATATGAATAAGGAAAGCAGAGAAAAAAGTTATTGAATTAATAACACCCGCATACAGCATTTTCTAACTGGGTAAACACAAATGCACACACACACACACACACAGATATCTACACGAACACATAGCCCCCACACACACATATATACACACACACACCGTTACTCCTTTATAGACTTACATGAGAAAGATAAATAACAAAAGCATAGTAATGTCATAAATCTTGAAATTGTTCCACACACATACATTCATACAGACTACAATATGAGGGAAAATAGATGGATTTATTAGTGTATGTGTGCTGACGGCACTAATACACAACTACACAAGTAAGGATATGAGTGTACAAATACACACACACACACACACACACACACCAAACAAATGTGAAAAAGTCAAAAGAAAAAAGTCAACACAATGACTACAAAGATAACATCAATTGTTTCCAGGAAAAGCGGGGTTTGAACGAGATGACGAGAATCTATAGTTTTGCTAAATTACACAGAATATGATTTCCCAGGAACTGTGGTACTGGAGGAAAAACTTCCAGGCACTGAGTCAGAAAAAAAATTAAAATTGTCTAAAATAATTGGCAACCATAGATATAAAACTTTTTGCAAATGCACAATTTCCAATGATAACTTTTTTGACGCGAACACTATTTTAATAAAAAAAAAAATAGAACAAGAAAATGGAGATGAACACGTGAGCAAGTTTTAGGTTAAGTCGACGCACTCTCACGAAGAAATGTTCTCAGGTTTACGCACGCTCACGTGAGCATAATTTAATCTTACCCACACTAACGCATAATTTACATCAATCACGTGACTCGCACCCATCTCTACATGAACCCAGTTAATCGGGGTTGTTGTAGAAACCAGGTGTGTGGAGTCGCAATTGAAGTTTAGTAGTCGGAGTTCAGGAAATTTGCCTATAGGCGGAGAGGGAGTCCCACTCCGACTCCTTGTTAACAAAATTACTAAGCATTTGGAAAACAACAAAATGGAAGCAGGTGAAGGAATACAATACGACCCCAAATATACAAATTCTTTGGCACTGTCATAGACATTGGATAGCGTGGAACGACCGGGTCCCCTCAGTACTATTTTTTACCAAGGATATGAAATGGGGTTAATAAATCAGTTTTGTCGCATTTAGACCGCAGTTTATCGCGGCCAGGCTAGCGATAACCTTGTTCTCTAATCTTTGCCGTTTTCAGCATCCAATTTGAGATTAAATTGGCAATTCAGGTGGCAACTCCGTGCTTAGACAAACTCTGCGCCGAGACAAAATTATCGAAGACGGTGGCACAACAGAAAAATTAAATTGGCGGCAGCTATTGATTTTGCCAGTTTTATACAAATTAGGGATGTTTTTGAAATAACTCAACCTTTAAAATTGGATCAGTCGGTCAAATCGGGGCAGTTGATCAAATCGGCCCATATTGTAAACCGATAAGGGCCAATAAAATAGAATTTTCGGTCGTCTACCGTCGTCAAACAGTTGATGTTTTATGTATGTTTTTGTTATGGTTGCATTTTTTAGTAATCGAAAGTGTTGCATCGAAATGTCCAGTTTAAAATGAGGTTAAAAATTAAACTTCAGATGTTACAGATTTAAATTGAAAGATTTCTTTTCTGGGTTAGCGTGGGTTAACGGAGATATACGGCATTTACACCAAACAAGATTAACGCATTTCGAAGGTTAACTCCGTTAATCCGAGCTAACCCAGAAGATTACTTATACAATTGTAAATGTCACCATAATAAAAACATACACAAAAAGTCAACTGTTTGACAGATGGAAGCCGATCGAAAATTTTCCGACGCGTCGCCGCCACCGAAACTTTTTTGAAGCTCAGCCGCCACCGATATAATGACTGGCTGAGATTACTCATTTTCCAATTTTAAAGGGTCAGTCATTTTAAAAACTATGACATTTAAACTGGTGACATTTATTCATTTTTTTTCAATATTCACTTTATTATTCGAGTCGTCACCGTTCGGAAACCAAAATTTTAATTAAGTCTGGTATAGTGATATTATTAGTGGCCGTCGGTGGTGCAATGCTTCGTGTGCGCGACTTTTGTACATGAGAAAGTGGGTTCGATCCCTTTTTAGTACCGAAAAGTGTTAAATTTCAGGTTACTGAACCAGTAGATGTTGAAATTTCTAGATATTTGAAAAGATTGTACATTAGGCCGTGGCGAAAAAAATGTTGAAGCTACAGGATGTGATTAGAACTTTTGATGCTCATCAAGACACCAACAACACACATACTACATTTCACCCTTCTTACAAATTTGAAAATGTAACCCAATTATATTAAAATTTTCCTAAATGTGAAAATGCATCTCGTTTTTGCTTCAAGTGCATTAAGGAACTTGAATGGGGTTAATTGTTGTTTTCTGAAATTTTGTGTGTGTATTCTACTTGATCCATAGAATGCTTTTGTTGCTAATCAAATCCTGTACCTTGAACTTTTTTTTTTTCGGCCCGGCCTAAAATACAATCTTTTGGTGAATTTTTGGGACGTGGCTATTAACTTTGAAATATCTAGAAATTTCAACTTTTACTGGTTCAGTAACCTGGAATTTAACACTTTTCGGAACTAAAAAAAGGGTTTCCCATTACATCCTATAAAGGAATTAGGGGGAGACCTTGTCACAACCAGTGAATTGTGCTCGTTCTAGTTTTACTATATATACCTATTGTATTACACCGCTTGCGAACTGCATTTTGAGAAGTGTTTTCATGGCTAAGTACTCGATAGTGTCACCGTCACTAAGCGAGGTGACCGCCGACGAAACAAATGTAGTGGTCAGAGCAGAAATCGAACCCATGTTCTCATGAATAAGAGCTGCGCACGCTGTCATAGCACCACCTGCCCCTTCAGTACTGCTATCACTTAATTTAGGGCCATTTTTGACCATTGGATTTTTGTGGATGAATGAACGAACACGCTGATTTGTGAAAAATTAGATACTAATTTTGTAGAATGAATAATTTTTATATTCTCGTATTTCTTTACAATTCATACCACTAAACACAAACATCAAACATTTAAATGTGGTTGAGGTTTTTGTGGAGTCAGAGTTCAGTATTTTAAAATTGCGGAGTTGGAGTCGGAGTTTTCAACGTTTTAGGAATGCTCCATACCCCTGCTGGACACCAAGTAGGTATTGCTTTGTTGTTGGAATTGCAAAACAATTCTAATTTAAATTGGTGTAGGCAAATTGGATTGGGTTTGGCATAATTCGAATATAAACAAAAACCAACTGTTTTTAAGTATTACATTTCTTTGTGACAATTTTTGAAAACTTTCTTGATTTAAAAAAAAATAAAATCAGAATCACCGCTGCTGCAAAGTGAGTGATTTCTTACAAAAATAATACATTGGGAGATTATAACGTCAGTTTAGTTAACCTGACCTAACCTAATTGTAACGTCATTTTCACATTTTTGGATAACTATTTGGTGCCACTTGACGCGTTATCACCTCCAGTTTATTGTTTTCCTAATAAAACAATAATAAAAGCAACTCACAGATCATTATTTTTTTTTACAAAATAATAATAAAAACGACCCATAAATAAATTTTCGACGTTAATTGTCACTTTGAGTACTCGTAAATATAGAGGGAAATGAAATATGAAATCGAAATTTGACAGTATGTTTAGTCACATATCCTCACCTCAGTATTCCAATTGTCTGTAAGATATTCATAGATTATAACGTAGTAAATATGGTTATGGCTATAGAAAGTTATGGTTGGGTTCTTCGAGCAGTATAATTATCTACCTATTTCGTTGCAGATAGACCCAAGCAGTTTCGCCCTTTTGACTTGTCGTGACAAGGTAAACAAAATCAGATCGGCATTCGTAATAAAATGCAGATTGGCCCTTTTTACGCAACACCATCGATATATTTCACTCCAATACTGAGGTGACGTTATCTAGAATAAAAAACTATAAAACTTCGGTTTAATACAATCCCAGAATTCCTAAAATAAATTTGGTGTGTTTTTTCAAAGTTTTGACTTTAAATGCCTTCCACAAAACTTTGTGTATTTCAATGATATTCTTGTTATAAAAGATATGGTGTTAGTAATATATTACTTTTTCAAAATTAAAATTTAAGATATTTTCAAATACTTAGGAAACATTTTCAAATAAAGTGGGTTTTGCCAAATATTTCGAAAAACATAAGCGTAAAACTGAAAAAACTGAAACAAAAACGTGACTGATAATAAAGTAACAAACAGCAGCAGACCTTCAATTCACGAAAAAAATGCCTGCAAACATGTACATGGTTTCTGAAGTATGTTGCAGGGGCCGATATTTTCAGCCAGCAAGAAAGCTACCATGGTATACTGAGTGGTTCAGTCACGACTGAAAAAATTTCACCAGCGTATTCCTTGGCTCATTTCATGAAAATATGTCCATCTAAGACCATCCTCGAAAATGCAAGGGGGCGAAATGGCAGAGGTTTGAAAATTTTCGGATTGGTGGTCGGAGTGTACAAGGGTAAAATGCGTCACGGCTGCGTTTTGTCTCCTCTGCTATGAAATGTCTCCGTTAACAGTATTCGTCTTTCTCTGGAGAAGATGGGTGTTAAGGCTGTTGCCTGTGCATATGACGTGGCAATAGCGGTTAGAAGGAATTTTCCAAGTACTCCTAGGGACATCCTGGAACAGGCCGCAAGTTGAAATTGTGATAATGGTCTTGGGGTGAACCCAACCTAGACGGAACTTATTTTTTTCAGCAGGGGGTATAAGATACCAACTGTTGTACCTGTCTCCTTAGAGGGTATTTAAATTCCCTTCACTGAAAGCGCAAAATTCATAGGTTTTTATTTTATTTGACAGGAGGCTAAACTTCAAACCTAACATTCTGGAAAGGTCCACAAAGGCTGTGATACCCGTAAAAGTGCAATAGGAAAACACTGGGATCTGAACCCCTGTATATCTAACAGCCAAAGTCACGATCTCGAAAGAAAACCTAGGCGAACGAAAGCCAGTCACTCACTTTCGTTCTTATCCCAGGAAGCCAACTAACTATTTTCGATGTCTTCTATGCGAACGAAAATGTCAAAACCAGTCACTTGTCTTTTGGTTGTAGCAGAAATAAAAACAATTTAAATAGAATTCAATGGAAGAACCACATTGGACAGAAAATAATGTTATTATAATAAATTTTTTACTAAAATATATTTCCATTTCAGCACAAAAACGCCAACTTTGCGGCACCTGCAGATACTGGTTTTTCGTACTCTTCTCCCTCGCTCCGAAATTAAATGGTGAACGTCAACTTTATGTTATTGCTTTGAACAACAACCACACAAACACCCGTAAAACCATGCGAACGGCAAGTCGAAAGATAGTGACTCGCATTTTGAAACGGAAGTGAGTGCCTGACTTCGTTCGCTTGGATTTTGTAGGAGAGGGTGTAAGTGGGGTCCGATTTTGTACTGAATTGTATATGTTTTCGTTCGCTTGTTAGACCCCTTTCACACTCGGCAAGTTACTTGCGCAAGTCAGTTTTTCAACTTTCCGAGTACAAGCAAGTCTGTACCTCAAATTTATTCCCCTAACCCGACCTTACCTCTGTCATCAACAAACCAAGACTTGGGCAAGAGACTTGCGCAAGTAACTTGCCGAGTGTGAAAGGGGCCTTTGTGACTCCCAAATCAGCTGTTTGTCGCATAGAAAGAAAGCGAGCGTTAAAGTTAGACATCGTGACTTTGGCTGTAATTAAATGTATACGACAGTAGTTAGACCGATTACGCTGTGTGCCGTTATCGTCCGTGGGACGGCTCTACGAAAATCCACCTGCTACGCGAAACTGGATAATATTCAGCAAATGGCTGGTATGTGTGTCACTGGTTCATTGAGAACGACACCGACTGATGCACTAAATATCATACAACATTTGTAGTTGAAGACATTCTAGCTAGGCAGCATGCCACAGCTACGGCTGTTAGACTTAGGTCACTTTAGTCAGAAAATAGCTTCAGACACTGTCTCATTCTCAACACAATGCCTGACCTTTCAGGGTATGTCGATTACAATTTGGCCGAAGAAGTACAATACTCTTATACCTGACAGATGAGAATGGAATGTTCGCAACCCTGGACATAGGAGATTCGTCAACTTCTATACAGATGGTTCAAAACTTGAGGATAAAGTAGGCTCTGGTATCTTTTCTACGGATCTAAGGCTATCCATTGGGAAAAAGTGCCTGCTCACTGTAGTGTCTACCAGGCAAAAATTTTGGATATTAGAGAAGTAGAGGAAGAAGCGGAATGTCCGAGAAGTAATATTCTGACTGAGGTCGGAATCAATATTTTCTGTGATAGTCAACCTGACCTCGACTGTCACTGACGTCTTAATGTGATGGCTTAACAATTTAATATTCACGCTATTTGGGTGCCAGGCTACAGGGACATACTAGGTATCTGCAAAGCAGATGAACTTTCCCGACTGGGACGTCATTACATGCTCCAGGAGAACTGGAACATGTGAGCATGCCAGTAGCAACTTACAGGCTCTTGTTGAGGAACTGTGCCCTTACGGCAACTAATACTAGGTGGTTACTAGCAGGTAACTGTGTACATTCCATCTGATGTGGCCCGCATTGACTGTAAACCTATGAATGTCCTTCTGTTGTTATCGAGACCTGACATCTCGCTTATCGTGTCTGTCATGACGAGTCACTATCTTATTGGACGACATCCAGAGAAACTGCAAGTCTTGAGAAATTACTCGTGCAGAAGCTGCGGTGACGAAAAGGAGGTGCAGTTAATAAAACACCTTCCATGTATGTGCCTCGTTCCTTCCAGAAGACGGCAGGCTACACTAGGCTCACCTAACCTAACCTAAATCACCTTTATTCTTTTGCCCTGTGGTATCACCATGGACCACATGGTTCTGCCACTCCAACCTAACCTAAAAATTGTTGAAAAATATTTCCACTAGAATGGAAAGCCAGAGTTTGGCAACGATTAAATTTTCCTGACGTCCTATCGGCTACTTAAATTGTTTCCAAATCAAATCGATCAAATTGGTTTCTAATATTAACTTTGATACGAACATACAACCAAATTCATTACACAAAAAAAAGTTCATATTGTTTGTTTCTGATTCCGACAGCTCTTAGATTCTACAACAAACTTGAGTGTTAACACTGGGGAAATACGATTTACCCATCAAATGAATGTTATATGGAATGAAGGAAGGAACTAGTGTGCGAAAGATTGTGTTTCGATATAATATGACCAGTTGGTTTGACATAATTTCTACGTCAGAATCGGCTAAAACCTGAAGATCGATTTTTTTTCATACGGGGTCCATTTCCTCAATTCAGGTCACTTTTAAGCTATGAAAATACAATTTATATTTCAAAATCACTTTTCCAGCAGATTCCTTAGAAAATGGTTTCTTCACGAGGCGAAGCCAGGCTTAATACGCTTCGTTTGGACCTGGGTTAATACGCTTCCTTGTGGGTCAATCTCTTGCGATGTATGCGTGTCCTTCGTGTTTTTTAAGTTACATATCTCTTAGGACGTATTGATCTCAACTTGGTTTAATTCTATAATTTAATATTTCTATTTTGTCCACAAACAATTTTGTAATTGAACTAAAGTATATCCATTCCCTATGTATAAGATGCAATAAAGAATTGTCCCTGCAATACTCGATAAGAAAATTAAACCCTGAAGAAATCAGCTTGATTTTCCTTCATTTTGTTTCTTTTTATTTGCCTTCTTTCCTTTATCCCATTAGGTACACAGGACATTAATTGGAAAGGGTCCTTATCCAATAAGGTCACACAAATCACAGTGTCTTGTTACTGAATGCTATAGATATTTTTGTCCTGAACAAGGAGCAATGAACCAATAAACCGGACTCGCACACACGCACACATACACACATGTTACAAGTTCCTAACCACATTATTGAAAACATTTTGAGTAACACGATGGATGAGTTCTGTACTTCAATGGCGTTGTTGTTGTCGCTACTCCGGTTATCGATATATATAAAATAGGCTAGGCTGCTTTCATCATTATCCGCCGGCAACCACCGATACATTGGCGAAAATATTTGTGTCTACAACAGCAGCCACAACAACAATTACTTTATTTTCCTATAGATGTGTCCACCCCTGCCTCCCAGTCGCGCATTTGGAGCAAAACTATTTGCTCCGCTTCCTCACAACTACTACTAGAGCATCTAATGCTACTCGAAGTAGATTTTGCTCTATTTTTTTGTTTCCTTAGAATCCTTGTATCGATAAAACTTCGTTTGGAAGGAAACAATAGATTTTCTTCTATTCACAATTCGTCCTGGTTGTCGTTGTTTGGAAAGCTTCTTTAGATTGTTTTTTTGGAGCGGAGACACTGAATGAATATAAATCAGGAAATTCACACTCGCACGGCAAGGATACGTCTGCCTGCCTGCTTGTGCCTTCATTGTCTTGGAACACAAACTCGACCTCTGTTCTGCTGCTGTGTTCAAAGATTTAAATCATATCAGAGTTTGTGATAAAAACTAAAACAAATTTGACTCAGTGCTCTGTCGGCCGGTGAGTGGGTTTGCGTGTATTTTTCCATTCATTCATTCATTCCTGTCAGAATCTCTAAACCCACATATACTAATACATACATAGTGATGATATTTTCCCAAACATCTATTGATTTATGTTCTTGTATATTAAGAACTATAAACTTTATGATTTGTGGTGAATATACGTTTCAACATGTTTCTCGAAATTGAACAGTATTATACAGCGTATATCCTCTTCGAAACGGAAATGGTAACTGGACCAAATTGTCGCTTCCGTTTGAGGAGGGTCCTTGCTCTATGTGGAATGATTATTGTTATAGTACACATTGGCATCAGGGTTGATAGTAGATAAGCGTAGTAGTAGTCTATTACCAACAAATTGGCCATGACTTTGGAAGCGTTTAAATGTGGAAATGGTTAAATACCATACGAAAACTTGAAGGCATAAGTACAAATATGTCTTCACGTATAATTTTTCCAGAATTTAGAACCGTAGGAGTGTCAACCCAATGCCGTTTTCTTGAATAGTAGCAGAAGAACTGAAACAATCAGTATAATTCAGTCAATACCTTTAACCCTGCATTACTCCAATGAGAGTTATACGTGTTAGGTGTTACAATTAGTGACAATAGTTGCAATATAACGGGTCCGCCAAATAACTTTTTTTTTTTGAAAATGCTATAAAAAAAAACTACTGAATATTTTCTCAAATTTCTTTTTTTATTTGAAAGTACAATCCTTCCGGTTAATAATGGAAAATAATTTCATTCAAATGCCTGCTTCGGCTGGCCATGCAGTAGCCTACACGATCGGTCCAATTTTTAAGCACATTATCGATTGTGTGCAGCTGTATTTCACCAATGGCTTCACGAATACTGTTCTTTAAAGCGTCAATTGTCTCTGGCTTGTCGGCGTAACACTTATCTTTGAGGGCACCCCACAAATAATAGTCCAACGGTGTCAAATCGCAGCTCCGAGGTGGCCAAACGACATCAGCTCTGCGGCTGATAATGCGATCTTCAAAAACAGGGCGCAAAACATCGAGTGTAGCTTCGGCTGTGTGGCACGTAGCGCCGTCCTGCTGAAACCAAATGTTGCCAATATCCTCCTCTTCAATTTTTGTGAACAAAAATTCGTTCAACATGGCCCGATAACGATCGCCATTGACTGTAACGGCCACTCCTTGCTCATTTTCGAAGAAAAATGGCCCAATTATGCATCTGGACCAAAATCCGCACCAAACAGTGACTCGTTTAGGGTGCATCGGTTTTCTGTGCCCCAAATGCGACAATTTTGCTTGTTTACATACCAGCCAAGACCAAAATGAGCTTCATCTGAAAATATGTTTTTTTTTTTTTTTGGCAAAATCGCCATCTTCTGTAAGTCGATCGCAGGCCCATTTTCCCCATATTTCCCAGCGTTGTTCAAGCGTATACACAACCATATTCGTTCAGCGGAAGGATAAAACTAATTATCTGTCAAATCAGACATGAGCTAAGTGTTACCATTCACGAAATAAGCACTAGTTGAAAAAAAAAAACTTTAGATGGCGGACCCATTAGTTGACAGGAGAACAACAAAAATAAATACAACAATCACTGGAGTATTGTGCTGGTTTTCACAACCATGGTATGGCATAGAGAATACCTATTAAAATATTACATTTTCTCAATTTTAATACGTCTCTGCTGTTGGTATGTCAGCTGTAAAAATGTTTACTAATGTATTCTGATGATCCGAAACTTGAACTTTAATTGATGATTATCTGGAATATATAAAATCTATATGTCTATATCGTGCTGATATAAATGATATCATTGGATGACTGACTTATAGCGCTTTTTTCATATTTATATTTGACATTACAATTTGATTTTGTCATTTCATAATAATACGAAGGGAAACCCATCTATGAACTCTCTTCCAACGTATTTGTTAAACTAATTTGATACTTTATTTGATTAGGTGATATGAATACGTACTACGTTCCACTATCAAATCTATTATGAAGGCTGAATCTGCGGAAAAGGGCCCACTGGCGTCAATAATACCTACGAAATATGTATGTATATTTGGCTTCTGGCTTGAAGGCTTGAGGTGCCTCAAGATTAATAATTAATCGAATTCGCGATTTAACGTTTCGAGATAACGTACAGTCAATTTCAACCCGGGGATATATTTTTAACTCCATGCAGTAATAAAACATAAAATGATACACAAAGGAAAGAAGCGGTCAGTAAAAGATATTGACAGACTATCGGAATATCCATATACACGCTGAAAATCTGTCTTTTTGTTGTTGGTTGAATGCGAATATAACGTGTTTGTAGCTTGTCGCAAATATAGAATACACTTGTGTGCAAACACATTGCGTTTGCTTTTCAATGTTACATGTTGAAAACACAATTATTACTAGGTTATAATGTATGTTTTTGTGTGGAAAATGTGGCTTTATTTGTTGAAAGCTGCTGAAAACAATAACGTGACAAACAACACAGAAACAAAAACGCAGCAATTCATGAAACAACACTTCCACGTAAGTATATGGATGTTCCAAACATATAGATGGATTCTGCATAATCTTACAGGGCCGTTTGTTTTAGAGTGTACGAATGTTTTGTTCTTGATGGTGCATCGTGTGTGGCGATGTTTACTGTTTTTGCTCTATCATTCGTTGCGAGCAGTCGTGCTGTGAGGTTCTTTAAAGGAAAGCGAAGAGCGACAAAAATGACGACAATTGGAAATAATGAAAACTGGAGAAATGTATAAATGAATATAAGAATTTATCAGAATTATGGAACGTAAAATGTGATAGTTATAAAAATAAAACTAAAAAAACAGCAGTATATTAATTAATATTTTTTTCCTTCCGCGTATGTTTGTTTAGCAGAAAAACTCACCGACTGATGTTTCATTTATGGTTTCAATTTTGGTTGCATCGTCTGTGGTAAAAAATGAAACCAGGTTTCAAACACATGTTGCAAACAATGTTGCATCGTGTGTGGGCAGCATTATGGCCAATATTTCAACCAGCAACTTGAACTTTTAATTATTGGTCAGAAAATAATCAAAATCAGAGCCCACATATGGTTCTCCACACAGTTTGGATCATTTCAACCTTCCTCATCTATAACTTTTTCTTTCACACTGAAAGAAAACGTCCTCTGTAACATATTCTCCCAAACATATTTTGCAGGAACCATGTATATGTTCGGAACACACTCCAAATATTCATATGTTTGAAAGCCCCAAATTCACTTGTATTTTAATGCAAATATTAGCATGTTTACCGACAAACATGTATTATTTTACGTGGAAACATTTGCGTGTTTCAACCCAAACGTCCATATACTTACGTGGAAGGATTCGCGTGTTTCCTTCCAAGCCTCCATATACATGTCTGTATTTCCCTCAAACATAATAATATTTAGAAACGAATTATTTTTATATTTCAATATATATATGTATAATATTTATTATAGTAAATATTATTTATTATAGTATAGTTATTATAGTAAATTGTATCGATCGAAGATCCCTAAGTAGCAACACACACTGAAAGGTCCATAATTCCAACACAAGAACAGACGGTTTTTCCCCCACCATGTTCTTCTTTTCCTCTTGCATACTCACAGTGTTGCAGTGCTCTGAGGTGAGTTTTTACTATATCACAATGTTGAATATTTCTGTGGTGTAGAGTCAGTTATGTTTTTGGTAATTTATGGAAAGCACTCTCCCAGTGTAATGGACGTACATACGTGTGATTCAAGGAGCTAATATCGATACGGATCCATCCATGTTACCATCTGTCAATCTGTCGTTAATAAACTGGGTTTCCCGAAAAAAAATCTAGTTTAAAAAAAAAAAATGAGGAAGATATGTGAGTTTCAATTACAAATTCCTTCATTTTCAAATTTGTGACACGAACCATGTGGTGTACTTCACAATTTCAAACTTTCAACACAGGAGGGAGGAAGCCTGTTTATTTAGCAACAAAAAACGGTTTTTGAATCTTACCGAAGGAAGAATGACCCGTAAAGTGTACCGAAAAGTACAAAGTCGAAGCAACGGCCATGGATCAGGACCCCCCTTTTGTAGAGAGAAGGACGGGAAGGTATCGCAGATGTGCAGAGTATATTGGGAAAATGGAGAGATCACTTCTCTATCTTACTTGCGCCAGCACATACAGGACGATGGCGTCGACTGCTCCCCTCCTAGCAGTTAGAACTGAAATATCCGCTATGAGGATAACAAAGCCGCTGGTGCTGACGGACTACCGGCTGAGCTGCTCAAAGCTGTCGGCGATGAGTTGGAATGGTTCATGAATCATCTCATAAGCAAGCTTTTGCAGAGGAATGCCTGACTGACGATTTGTCATACTGTGTCTTGTTTTGAACAAAGGTGACCCGAGCGTTTGTACCAACTATCGTGGAATCCATTTTATCCGTTGCGTACTCGGTTGTCTCGAGCGTAATGTGCGAAAGACTAAAGCCACTTGTTGCAGACTAGATCTGAGCTGATCAGTGTGGCTCTAGACTCAAAAAATCACCTGTCCATCAGATATTGGCATTACTGCAAATACTGGAGAAACCCACGAAAAACAAATCGACACCTATCACCTACGAGTATCTGGCTGCCTTCGATAGCCTGATACGCTGGCACGCCTTTGTAGAATGACACGGACCGACACGAAATTCTCAGGAAAGATTGGTAAACATCTCTACGAAACATTTAGCACTAGGCGAGGCCTTAGGCAGGGCGACAACGTCTCGTGCGATCTCTTCAATATTTTAATAGGGATCATTGTGAGAAAAGCCTCAGTAAACTCGAATAAACCTATCAGCAGCAGCCACATGCTGTTCGCTTATCCTGATGATTTGCATATAAATTGGACAAAATCTGCGAGAAGTTACTGCAGGTTTTTCGAGAATTAAGAAGGAATCGGCAAAAGTGGGTTTGGCAGTAAACGAGACCAAGTTAAAATTAAGTGTTTCGACAAGCAAAACATCCACCCGATTGGATGAAAGGGTAAACGTTGATAACCGCTATAATTTCGGCGTGGTGGATGAATTCATTTACCTCTGATCTGGCATAAGCAGAAGCAACAACGTCAGCCTAGAACTCAAACCAAGTATTTTGCTTGCAAGAAGATGCTATTTCGGACTATGTAAGATAAAACCCTCTCTCGAGAGACAAAGATCCAACTCTTATCAGACATTCAAACAACCTGTCTTGCTTTATGGCAGAGAATCTTGGGTCATATCGGAGGCTGGCCAAACATCACTGGGAGCCTTTGAGAGAAAAATTCTCTGAAAAATAAGTGGTCCTATAACATCGAACGGCGAGTATCGACGACGGATGAACCAGAAGCATCCCGTCATCGACGTAATTATGCGTATCAACATATAGTGAATGGATCAGAATGAATAAGCGCGAAAGGTATTCGAAGACGTACTCGAAGAACATTAGAAATTAGGACGACCAAGACGTTGCTGGAGGGGCCAGTGTGAAGAATGCCTGCGGGAGTTTGGAGTTACCCATTGGAATAAAAAAGGTAAAGATGGTGTCGGTAGGAGAGATATCTTATCTTCGGTGTGTAAGACCGATAACAACTCTGAGTTGTTTGAGACCACCTAAGTAAGTATGTAAGTTGTAAATGCGCATAGATGGGTATGCGAACTTGAAATAAAATATGACCTATTTCGAACAAGGAATAGGATTTTGTTATAGATAAAAGGAACAGATATAAAATGATTAACCAAAAAGGAAAGAAAGAGTAAATGTGAGTTTCAGTCCATAAGTGACCGTCAATGACCTCTTCAAATGGTTTAATAGTGTCATATATTGGAAATGAACATACAGCTTTGAACACTGCAGCACTCACAGCGGAACCATCCGAATCTAATATGTACGGAATTATCAACACAAACTCATGCAAACGAACAGGAGTTACTGATATGTATCTGTCAAACCTTAAGGCAGTCGGTCGCCTGTATATCCATCTTCTATTTACATTAATAATAATTTCATTACTCATTTATTTAAATCGTAACATAATTGAGTTTATGATTTATGCTAATTCGTGAACAGATTACTTAAGTATGACACACTTGTACGTACATTATTTTTCATCAGATTTAAGAAGCATTTAGTGTCACAGAAAATCGTTTGTCAAAACAGTGAGATTGAGTGAGAGGGCGTCTTGTCAAAGCTAACATGTTGTAGTCTCATTAAATCTGACAATTGTGTTCTCCAAAGGAAACCCTGTTGTGTGACAAATTATCCTCTTTCTAACGAGCATATGCAATTTGCGAAGAATTCATTGACTTAACCTTAACAGTTCCTTCGAAATGTAATCAATCATCCGAAGCAAAGGAATTCTTGTTAAAATATTTCTACTAAAGTGAACACTTAACATGTAAGACCCCAACATACCACTTCTTCATCCTTATCGACTTCCGCAAATGGAAAATGCTTAAAACATGAACATCAGCTTCCGTTTGTCTTCCGTTGTTTTTTGCCTACCCCAACCTGCGTCTTGTTCCTCTTAACACACTCCTCTCAAATTTGTGTGAATCGTGTTAAACTACAGGTATTACATGATGTATCTACATGAGGTTTTTTTTTGTTCCAGTGCTCCAAACTTTTTCATATTGTGGCTGCCGTTGTGACGAAAAACTGTAATAAAATGTATAGCATACAGATAGCGGTATCTATACGAGTAAATGCAGTATACTTTTAGGGGTTGTCATACGGTCGGTTACTGTTTTGTCCTGTCCCTACGTTGTGGTTTTTTTTGGGTTAAGTATGTGTTAAACAAAACATCATTTATTAAATGAAGAAGAAGAGGAGTGGAACAAAAGTGGTATCTATAAAAATGACAACGTGATTTGACTTAAATTATAAATATTTACCGTAACACTCAAACACGCACATACACACACGCGTGCACTCAAAAGGACAAGTAACTTAAACAACTATTAAAACGTAAAAGCAGGATATTCTGAAAGGTTGCATCAGTCATTTGTAATCTCATAAACCGGAAAGGGTATAATGACTGAAGGGCCCTATTAGGGGGATTGAGGATGATTTTTTTTTTGAAAGACGTGTATTATAAACTGTTTGTGGTTCATTGGCCATATTTGTAAAAATTAAAACCCTTATCTTTTCAAAGGATGTAATTGGGGGAAAGTAAGTTACTACAAGTCAAGTGCAGGTAATCTACTACTGGTTTTAATTTACATTCCAATGGGTAGCATGCAGTTTTGAACCGAAAGGTTACCTCTTCTCAGAACCATCTGGTGGAAGCTTCGCTCTAGACATGCTTATATATAAACTTTATTCTAGTTCTTAATTCGTTCATATTCCGCGTTTCCTTGGAACACACACAAAAAATCTTGTTTTCCCGGGAATCCAGAAATCCTAGTTTAATCATATAGATGCACAAACAAACAGTGAGTGATTTTACACCCACTACTATTTTCCCATTTAATCCCTTGAAGGAACGGAGGAAGTCTCACAATCAGTGAGCTGAGTGCTTTCTAATTTTTCATTCACAGATTGAGACCTAGAGTTGTACACCGGTTCCGAACTGGTTTTTGTTGAGAAACCTTTTCATGTGGCTGTCGGTGGTGCAATGGTAGTGTGCGCGGCTCTTGTGCATGAGAACGTGGGTTCGATCCTGCTTTGACCACTTTAAATTTCTTTCGACTAAGGTCATCTCGCTTAGCGACGGCCGTTCGCATTCGGTGTAAAACTGTAGGTCCTAATGAAAGAGTGTAAAACTAGAACGCGCACAGCTTACTGGTATGTGAGAAGCTCTCCCTAATCCCTTCATCGGATGTAACGGGAAAACATTTTTTTCCATGGCTAATTGCTCATCAGTATCGCCATCAATGGCCGTTCTGCCAGAAGTATAGTTCGCGCACTGCGTGATTTTTTCGGTTAACATAACCGGCCATTTGAGGCAACAATCAGCCGTTTGGTGCAAACATTCGCAGAAACTGGGTCGGTGCAAAACTTGACAACACCCGTGCGTCTTCGTACAAGACTTTCGGCCGAAAATTTTACTGCTGTGGAACAAAGTATGGACCAGGCCACAACAACCTCAATTCGTCGTCGTGCACAGAAATTGAACCTTTCATAAAGCACCGTTCAACGAATTTTTACAACAGATCTATTTTTACACGCCTTTAAAATTCAATTGACACTAGAACTGACGCCTAGAGAGCATTTGCAGCGCCGTATATTTACCAATTGGACGCTTGAACAACAAGCAGTTGATACCGATTTAATAAAAGTCATGAGCCTTGAGGCACTTTCTTGAGGTACAGAAACTCCACATGTGACTCATGTGGGCTGGCCGAGTTATCGGACCGTACTTTTTCGAAACTGATGCCGGTTACTCTGTTACGGTGAACGTTATCGTGACATGATGACAAACTTGTAATGGCCTGAATTAGATAGCATGGACTTGGACAACATGTGGTTTTAACAGGATGGTGCTACTTGATATACTTGCTTTATTTATAAAAGAAAATCTGCGATCTTATTGAATCACCCTATAATTACCGTTATACATTCCAACTATGTGTTTGTGGCTTTTGCTTTGAATCTAAAAAGCCATTCAAAAATTTCAAACTTTTTTCAGTTTTTTCCGAATTTCTGCCACTGTGCGCTGTATCTGACCTTGTGCTTTTTTTTTGGTGGAGTTGGCCAACTAGCTGGTTTGTTTTTAATTTTAATTTTATTAAGTTTTTTGTTATTATTTTTATGAAGGGGTTTTACCATCCGCCGTAAACATTTTTAGGTGCTTGCAGTGTCCTACGTTAAACACCATTCATTTAGCATCATCATTATGATTATCCTGCTGTGGCATCGCCTTATCATCTCACCATTTGCTGCCATTAACATTTTGGGGACGTAAACAAAGTTTTATAGTGGTCGCTTTGAGAAACTTTATGTCTTAGGTCAATATTTATTTAGGATTTATATAGAATTTTGTTGCAGCAAATTACTCTGCTAATTCCATAAATACCGGCAAGGAGTGCGAGCACTTACTGGCTTGTGTGTATGAGTGAGTGTATCATAGTGTTTGTGCGGAATTTCGAGTAAAAGAAATGAACAATGTCAACCATAATTACGTAGAAAGACGTGTTTTCTCTTCATCCGTGTGTTTTGCTCCGTACCCAAAAGTTTTGGGAAAACACGTATTCAATGACCTCCAGTTGTGCAAAGGCAGAAGATGTTGCACGATTGAAAAAAGAAAAATAAAACGAAACCAACCCCATTTTTGGGTTTTTGTTTCTATGTTGAAACGCGTTGAAATAGATTTCGTGTCCCAATAGTATGTGAGCTCTGTAAAGAAAGACCTCAACTGTTTCTAAATCACAAAATGTTAAAACCGTTTGACAACCCGGATTCAATGCAGTCTGAAAAGGTTAAACCTAGCATGAAATGTCATTGTATGTGTTATTTGCTCCATTATGTTGTTCGGTTGTTGACCACATCTTTTACTATATCAGATTGCATTTGATTGGATGGTCGGAGAAACAGGTTAACTTATATTTATACTCCCAAATTGTCAACAAAAATCACATATTGTATCCATTGGTCTTAAGATTTGTGATCGGGTTTCAATGTAAATAAAACTTTACTATTTGCTATTAAATATTTAACTTCTTAAATGAAATGTAGGTACGAGCCTAAAAATATGCTGTGTGTGTTTAAGGAACCCTTAAAGTATACAATGCAATTTGAACGGCAAATTGGTCAACATTATTTGAGAAGGAGATACTACTCAACCATATTGCTCAATAGTATTTTGTATGGCTAAAAGGTTTAGTTTACACTTAAGTAAAACATGATTTAAAACTTTTAAGTAAAGTAAACAGCTTTACATCTAATAGATGCAAATGCCAGCTTCAAGTTCTCCGTTGCTTGAGGCTTCGTTTATTTAAAGAATAGAGAAGAAAGTCGTATTAAGAAATTATAAAGATTTAACAAATACATTCTTTCAAGTAAATTCTTAGTAATCAGGCAACTTAATTGTCCCATTGTTAATTGGTGACTTCTCTCCGTATCCAGTCAGCAACGTCCCGCATTAACGTCTTATAATGGATCTTATTATGACCATTCATTTCCAATTCAAATTTCATTCAATTCTTTTTTTGGGTGAAAAGTATTAGTTAAAATTTTAGTTAATTCGCAATGAATTGAAATCAAAAAGTATGATTCTTTCGCGCCCTTGCCGACGTGTGTCATGTCGCACAAGTATTCACAAAATACAATGAATTAGCAATGAATTGATGTCGCACGTGGCTACGTGTGTAGCAAAACCACTTGTGTTGGGTTTTACTACACACTTAATATTCATTGAAAAGACATGAGTTTAACTTAATTGGAAGAGTTTTTCGAACTAATCTGTTTTTTGACTCGGAGAATGAGATCTACAGAAATAAAAAATTCGAGAGTGGTAATTGTATCCTGCACATTTTAACCTTTTTGCATCCACGGTCTGTGCTAAAAAGATCTATGTACGAATAAAATGCATTCATGTGTTGTCGTTTTGCGGCCATCGGTGGTGCAGTGGTTACTGTGCGTGCCTCTTGTACATAAGATTCTGGGTTCGATCTCTGCTCTCACAAGCTTAAATTTCTTTCAGCGGCGGTCACCTCGCGTAGTGACTGCGACGCTATCGAGTATGAAAAAGCGTTCGGAACGGGTATAAAAGTATAGGTATAAAACTAGAAAGCGCACAGCTCACTGATTGTGAGAAGCTCTCCCCAATTCCTTCAGGGGATGTAATGAGAAACCATTTTTTTTGTTTACTTGTCGTTTACCATTGAAAAATATCGCGTTGTCTCTCATGTTTTAAACAGTCCTTAGTTTTACAATTCCATCCAATTAACATCCCGTTGTCAGTTCTTACAATGTTGCACCCAATACTACTTTTGAATTTAAGTAATAAGGCAGTTGTCGCATTTTGCAATTAAAATCAAATACTGTCCAATTTGAAGGCAGCTGACTGACTGACTACATGTTAAAAATAGCCAAATGTAATATTAACAAAGACTCCGTAAAGTATGCTACATTATTCTCACAACAATTGCACTTTATATGCAGACATTTTTATTAGCTCTTTTGAGCTAAGTGCGCTCAAACAAATGATTCGCTGTTATATTAGTTTCCAAGCGACTTTTCTGTTGTCGTGAATATTTCTTTGTGAACAGGCCACATAGTCTTTGCAACTACAAAGCGTTTTTCCAAGTGTACTTTGTGCATGATAAGAGCGCTAAAAGTGTTGCATCTAAAGTGTTTATATAGTGTTATTTTTATAATTCTCACAATCACTCGCTTCCGCCATATTAATGCATATGTAATCAAATGCAACTTGTAGTAAAAGTTTTTGAAATTGTTATACACACGAGTGGAATGCGTCGTGCTACAAATTGTTGCCTTGGATGCAAAGCACCTACAAGTCAACACTTTACAGTCGTATTAAACTGATACAGAAAACTTTTCAAAGGCATAATCAAAGCAAGTATACCTGTAGGCCAATTGCTTTGTATTTACTATAGTTTTATAGTCTTAATTCTTCCCCTAAAATTTTGCTTTAAATATTGCTTTTCAAAGATATTCCTAAATGTATGCTACTGAAAATATATATTTCTCCATTCTTCTGCATTTTTATTATGAAATTTTCAACAATTTTGTTTCATTGCAGGGTTCATTCTCATTTTTCACATTCTTCTACTATTTGGTCGTTCCGAAAACAAAAAAGACAAAACTGAAAACAACAACAAAAATTCTTGTATTGCAACCTGAATTCTTGTAAATTGTAGATGACACACATTTCTGAGGAACTGGGTTACTAGATTCCACAGTGGGCCAATGTGCTTGTATGCATGTGTGTCTGGCTTTTTGTGCATGAGGAAGTCCTTTCCATGTGTATGTGTGTGTGTTGGTATTACTACGGCCTGTATATGTGCACGTCCACGTTGGCCCTTCTCTACTCAATATTCGTATAGTAGATGCAGCCGTGGCACACGTTTATGGTCGTTTACGTGAACTTGTGTCATACTCTACTTATTTGTTTTAGGATATGCTGCTATATCTCACTCTCCGGTTTTGCCGTACGCTCTCTTTCAGGACATTTCTCTCTCTTTTTCTGCTGTATATGTGTGCGTGACATGGAAATTAGTCAAAACTCATTTATATTCAGCCAGCACAGATATTTGCCATTGTTGCTACTGATGATGCCGCCGTTGTTATTGTCATGTTGCTGCTATTGCTGTCTCAAAATTGTTGTTTTGTATTGCAATATTTGTGCAGTTTTGTTTATATTTCTGTTTTGTTGTGTTTACTTTCAACTTTTAGTGTCCACTTTCGTTCTGTTTCGTTTGTTCTTACACAGTTTGTATTTGCACCAAAATACGTTTTAATCCTTTGTGAGAGTCCTTTAGGACCACTCCACTGTTGCAGTGACCCCCCCAAATCATCATCCATCCATTCAATGTTTACCCATTCTCGGACATTTCCTCCTTCTCTGTGAGGGGCACAACAATTTTGCAACATTTTTTAATGGAACTTTGCTGTTTGTTTGGGAGCGCAAACAAATTTAAGCTGACACTTGTTTAGCTCGGAGATGGTAATTCAGAACAGAGGTAAATTGTTTCGTACCATTTGAAAAAAAAAAGGTTTTGAAAATAACACAGTGGGACATTTTCGTGGACGCACATGACTAAGGTTACCAAGAAGTAGTCGTTTGGAAACTGGAATTTTTCACAGTTACCTACATATAAACCATTTTCAATAGAAATTTAAATAAAAATCAATTGAAATTTAAAAATTGTATTTGAAATTTGAAATACATCAATTGAAATTTAAAATACATCAATTGATATTTAAAAATCTAATACATAAAATCCGTTTGTAACACTGTGCTAGTTCAAAAACGTAACAAGCATGGCACTTAGTGGGTAAACCTAATTCGGGTACGCTGAGTCCAGGAGTGCGGTGCTGTTTTGCGAAATATTTGAGATCGAAAATTGTGGTTCCAAGTACCTAAAAATTCAATTACTCTCAATTTTCTACCATTTATTGAATATAAATCGATGTACCGATAAACATAAAAAATTCAATTATATCTGTAATTATAGAGACATAGACGGTTTGAACAGGAAGAATGAAATGAAATAAAAAAAATAAAAAATATATTAAAAACATTTAAATTTTTGCGATAATTAAAATGAACGCTTTGCGAAACTACATTAAAAAGAAACATTTTTTAAAAATTAAATTTTTTTAATTCTATTATATTTTTTTTTAATTTAATGTTTTTATGTTTGGCATGCATGTTTGTCGACCGATATAATTGATTTATATTCAATAAATGGAAGAAAATTGTGAAAAATTACGATTTTTAGGTACTTGGAACCATAAATTTCGATTTCAAATATCTCGAAATCAAGAGCCAACCTAGGAAAACGGGTAGTACAACTGGATTCAGCGTACTCGAATTAGGTTTACCTACTGGGTTCCGCACTGGTTATAGAAAAAGTTCCCGATTCGAACACAGTGCAATTTTTGAATTTCAACTGACGAATTTTATTTTAAATTTCAATTTCTTTTAAATTTCAATTGATGTTTTTTTTTTAAATTTCAATTGATGTATTTCAAATAACAAATAGAAATTGTAAATTCCAATTGATGTATTTTAAATTTAAATATAATTTTCATATTTCTGTTGATATTTTGCAAAATTAAATTGATATTTTTTTAAATTTCAATTGGGAATGGTATCACTTTACATTGATCACAAAATACACGCTGAAAAATCTGTCCTAACGTGTTTGTAGCTTGTCCCAAATATAGTAAACTTGTGTCCAAACACATTGTGTTTGCTATGCAATGTTTGCTAATACATATTTTTGTGACACAAATATCTCTTTGTTTTTTGAAAACAAACTTGCTAGACAACAGAGAACCAAAAAAGCAGCTGATCTTTAATTCATGAAAACAATGTGAGTATATGAATGTTCCAAACATATACATGATTCCTGCATAATATCACAGGGACCGTGGTTTTAGCGTGTACAGATTTCGCACATAAGAATCTTGATGGATCCATAGTGCATCAGTGCGTTGCAACTAACTTCTACTTCATCTTGTGTGGCGCACTTTCCCTTTGAGTTGAATTGCAATTTTCCTGCTCCTATATATTTCTTTCCCTGTAGGAAATATTTTATTGTAGAAAATATATGGGAAGTGTGTCGTCTCCTTAAGTCCTGCAATTGAAATTGGCAGAATCTACCTTATTATTTAGCTCCACATTATAAAAGTGGTTTCCTATTACATCCCATGAAGGGTTTGGGGAGAGCTTCTCACAACCTCCGGTTCCAAGTGGTATTTTGAGAGCTTTTTCACGGCTAAATACTCGAAAGTGTCGCCGTCACTAAGCGAGGTGACCGCCGTCGAAAGAAATGTTAAGTGATCAGAGTAGGGCTCGAACCCACATTCTCATGAACAAGAGCAGCGCACAATACTATTGCACAACAGTCGGTGACATTTTGCTCAACAAGTTTCCTCTTTTATTAAAATTATTGTTTCTATTAGAGAAATTTGTAGTTACATTTTCCCACAAATGCTTTAATGTTTAACAAAGTTCGTTATACATATAAAACATTCAAGTTTTCTGCAAACATTTGTACAGTCCAAGCCAACGTTACATCATTTTCTAAAGATTCACTTTATAGGAACAATTAATATTTTGTATTAGAAAATATTTCTTGTTAACGAAACGGTTGTTCCGTTTCTAATTTAAAATGATACTTTTTAAACAATTTTTAATTTTATTGAAACGAAGAAAATTTATTCCATTAAAAGTACTGGTCCAATTTAGAGTGCCATCCCTGGTTTTGCTGCATCAGAAGAGAAGGGAACTCGCAGAGTGATTAGAGTCAAACGAGGTGTATTTACCCAGAACGGTTATCGCTTCTGCAAAATTTAAGACGAGTTTTTGAAAATAAATATTTCTCTTAATTACCTGCTCAACAAATATTGATTGGAGCCGGTAAAATAGGTCAGTTTATTGTTCTACTTTAAGTTCCCCCGTCTCACCGCAGCGCACAAGTGTTAGAAAGTTTATGCTCATGCGTTTGTGTAAGTTTGATTTTCATATCACACACACACACACACTATCACTGTAGGTGTTCTTTACAAATATGACTTGATTTTATAGATATAAGCACTACGTATGTATGTATTGTACGTATGTATACGTATGTATGTATTGACCACAACCAAAGTTCTTATAGCTATTAAAAGTTAGTCTTGCAAAGAGAAAATCCCCCTGTATTTAAGAAAAGAAATGCTTGTCATCTTCATATTGGCCTTGTCATGTCCTTTAATTCCAAAAACCAAAGAACACAAGCATTGGCTTTATTTTCTCTTCAGCCTCAATACATGCATAACGTTTAAAGCCCCAAAGTAGGCAACACTTTGTGTGTGAGTGTATAGTATGCATTGCCATACACACAGAGTATGTTGCATATACTCAGGCGATTTTTATTATAGTTAATTGCATTTAAATGCTTTAAACAATATTCACTTCATTCGTTCGTCCTTTTTACACATGTTGCCTTTCTGCTTTGAGTGTGAAGAGGTGATGGAAGTGTATGAGTATCGCAGCCTGGCTCTGTTAATCTTCCTTCAGTATGCTACTCCATCGTCCTTACGTGTATTCCCTGGGCTGTTATTAATGATTCATTTGGTAACGCTGTGAATGTTATTTCAAAGTGTTTTTAAAAACTCCGTCATCATGGTAGTCTACGTTGTTCTGATCGTCGTCGGGACTTTACCAATTTTATTTTATTTTGCTTAATTCAATCCCTGGTGCAAATTGGGCAATTTAACGGGATTGTGGCGGGGGGTTTTAGCCCCACCGAGAAATATAAATATGTTATTCTTTTCTGGATACAATGCGTTATGCATCTGTGCATGAAAACGTAAAGCTGGAAAGGTGTGAAGAGATATTTCGTTTGTAGTGCAAAATGTAAATGTAAAATTGAATTTGTATATTAGTGTGGCAGTGTTAAAGATGGAGGTGTAATATTGGAAACGGTCCTGTAAATGCAAAGAAATTATCAAAATTGACGGATACCTAAAATGTTATCAAAAAATCTATACCACAGAAAAACACAACTCTGTGATATAGTAAAAACTCACCTCAAAGCACTGCTACAATGCTAGTATGTAATAGGAAAAGAAGAACATGGAGGAAAAAATCTTTCTGTTCTTGTGTTAGAATTGTGGACCTCTCAGTGTGTGTAGATACTTAGTGATATTCGATCGATACTATTTCGCATGTGTAAATTGCGTATTTGGTTTGAATATATACGATTGATGATCTTCTGATGGTATCAATTCAGGCACAGTAGTTAGTCCATAATACCGTCGGTGGTACAATGGTTAGTGTGCGCGGCTCTTGTACATGAGATCCTGGGTTCGAACCCTGCTCTGACCACCTTCAAAAAAAATTTCTTTCGGTGGCGGTCACCTCGCATAGTGACGGCGATACTATCGAGTATAGAGCCATGATAAAGCTTCTCAAAATACCGTTCGGAATCGGTGTAAAACTGTAGGTCCCAATCAGTGAGTGAAAACTGGAAAGCGCACAGCTCAGTGTTTGTGAGAAGTTCTCCCCGGTCCCTTCATGGGATGTAATGGGAAACCATTTATATTATTTTTTATTGTTACGATTATCATATAGGATAATTGAACGTAATCTATCTAAATTTGAATGATAATTTTATTTTGCTTATCTAACTTACTGTATACAGCAGAGCTATTAATGTTACGCCTAAAAGTATGCCTTGCAACAACATACCAGCTAGCCAAACCAGCATCATGAATTCACTCCAATACCGATTAAATTCAGTTACAATTTGTCTTGGCTAATCTCGAAAATAGACGGCGGTACCACTGGTTGTGGAAACGAGTAGACAACTCTAAACAACGAGTATACCAACATCGAAAGATAACGAATAAATAAATCAACGCTAAAAACGACGATTAGAAAAATCGTAACAATGACGTCTATAGATGTGAATGATAAAGTTACTTAGTTGTCCGTACTTAAACTTCAGATGTATCACACATTTTGAAGCGAGTTTTCACTGAGGTCCAAAATACATTTCCCGTTCTTCACATTTTCAACAGCGTTTCCTTGACTGGCCGTGTAAAAATGTTGGTATGATAGGATATTACCATACCTTATTATTCCAAAAAGTTACTAATTACAAATTAGATTAGAACTTATCAATAGCTATCTAATTAGGACTTATTAGATGTAATTTGATCTCCAGTTTCCGGGTCAGGGCCCGGGGTGAGAAAAAGCTATATCTAATCGAATGTCCGATTATATCAACGAGATATGATATATCTGAACCTAGATACAACCGCAAGATCTAAATATATTTATGGACAAAACAAATTTGTGATAAAATTAGTTCTAATTAGCTGTTTATCTGATCTAATTTGATCCTATTAGACATAATCCTTTTTCGAATCTATTGAAATCGAATTATGTCTCCTAAGATAAAATTTTCGTATTTAATGGGATTTTGTTAGTTATGCTAAGATTCAGTCATATATACACTTTCTAACACGGTTCCCGCTTTCTAGACTTCAATCATTTTCCAAGTGGCCGTCGATTGTGCATTGATAAACTGTTCCTGGTCGATTAGTCGGTAATGTCGCAGTCACTAAGCGAAGTGGCCGTCACCGAATTAAATTAAAGGTGATTAGATCGGGGGTTGAACCAACGTTCTCATGTGTACCCTGAAATCCCTGTATTTTTTACTGTTTGGATGCAAATATAACGTGTGTTTGGAGCTTTTCGAAAATATGATATACTTGTGTTCAAACATATTGTGTTTGCTATTCAATATTACATGTTGGAGACACAATGATTAATATGTTATAATATATTATTACGAATTTCCTTATCGTCCTTTTTAACGCTGTTTTGATCCCGGTAATAAAACAAGGTTCGTTTTAAATTTCGATAATTACAAAAGTTTTACTTCCTTTTATTTTACTTATACAACAGTTTACTTACACCACTTTACAATAAGTATTATATTTGATTATCAATTCGCGTTGCTTACTTTCCGGCGGTTAATCACAAATTAAACTCAAAATACCAAAAGCCTCAGCTATTTGTACCAGTTATGCGTCTCGCCACCAGTGGCTGTACCAGCTTCTAGATTATTCTTCCCGATTCCAGAACCTGTAGTATAATAGTTTTTAAAAATAACGTACTTGTTTCCGACTCGTTAACTGGTTTGTGGTTAGGGTATACTTTCAAGCGCAGCATTAATCGTCCTGTTATTTACATGATGTTATTTTGGTCAATAAGAGCAAGTAAAAGCTTTTCCTTAATCGTAACAATATGTGCTTGTGATCCAAATATCTTTTTGTTTTTTGAAAACTGCCGAAAACAAAAACGGGAAAGAGAACTAAGAATCAAAAATGCAGATGGTCTTCAATTCGTTGAAACAACACACTCCAAATGTTCGTATATTTGCAAATACTAATCTCACTACATTTAAATGCAATCAATGACGTATTTACTTATGGGCCAAATACTCGACACCAGCATGCTGGCGCAATCAAGCGATGGTGCCAGCCGATTGACCGTGTATGGGCTTGTGGTTGGATTTTACCAGCTTCTGGTGTGAAATCAGAAACAGTTTGATATTTTAGTGATTGTGGTAGCATGCTGGTGTCGTATATTGTGAATTTAGCTCAGTTAGAAGAAGTTTTCAAGCAGTAAACATCGCGCGACTATGAATTCGAAAGAAAAATAATTTTTTTATTATTATAACTTTATTTTATTTTTTTAAATTTATTTATTATTATAAATATTAAAAGTATTTATAAATTTTTCTTTGTGTTTTAACCATTTCTTCGTCCAAATACGCTTTTTTCTATCACCCAACACAAACTTTGTCATTATTCATTAAGACCTTTCAACACAATATTTGTAAACAAATGAATATTGTACCAGCATGCTGATGTGCTATATGCTTCAAGCTTAATGGTGCAATCACTTGATTGCGCCAGCTTGCTGGTGTCGTGTATGGGCGGCTTTACAAATATGCATATTGTGTTTCATCCTAAACATCCATGTACTTGCGTTGAAGCATTCGTGTGTTTCCTCCCAATCGATTATTATGCTCTCGACACAGCGACTGAATGCTAGAAATTAAAACGCAACAGGTCAGTCAACCTAACAAACACTCAATTCATTGACACAAGCATTCATGAATATTTATGAATCACTGACTGAAAAATACAAATACAATAATCACTCTTTGGCCCTATTTTATTATTATGCTCTCGACACAGCGACAAAAAAAATTACAGCAGACCGTTGTCCGAGGCCTTTGGCCACGGACTGTCCCTGCAGGCTGTGTCAGAGACACGGCCATTAAGTTTAACGTAGAATACGCCATCCGATAAGACAGAAAACATATATAACAATAAATTCATTTGCTTATATTATTTATCATTTATTGTTATATATGTTTTCTGTCTTATCGGATGGCGTATTCTACGTTAAACTTAATGGCCGTGTCTCTGACACAGCCTGCAGGGACAGTCCGTGGCCGAAGGCCTCCGACAACTGTCTGCTGTAATTTTTATATTTACCAACGGCATTTGATTCAAGTCCGTTTAAAAAAAAAATATTATGTTCAATTTTTTTAAACTTAATTTAATTTATATATTTTAGTTAATATTTTTATTGAAATAAGTTCTGCGAATGTTGAGAGGGCCGAACTAATATTAAAAAAGGTTTACCTTATCGAGTCTTCGCATTAGCATTCGAGCGTTGTGTGAAAGCTTTACGCTTTACAATTCAAAATTAATGTTACAACAGCTTTATTGAAGCTTTCGCAAAAAAGCTTTATTACGTTAGCTTACTGTTTGTTTCACTTTTTACTAGATACATGTTGCCAAGCAACATTAGCTTGCTGTTCGTTTCACTTTTTACTAGATACATGTTCCTAAGCAATGTTGAGCAACCAAAAACACTCAACCAAACACCACACATATGTTTGAGTGTATGTGTTTAAACAATTTTCATTTGAGAAATTAAAATACTAGAAATATATCAACCAATATGAAATGTATATCAAACGAAAGATAACATCTTCATTTACATACAAAAAAAATTTAAAAAAAATTCATCTAGCCGTTTCCTCGAATTCAATGAAATAAAGATTACAACAATAAAAACCTGACATGACTCCTCATACCGTAATGTAAGACGTATTCTACGTCAAAATAAGTAAACGGTGTACTGCATTTGTATCACAAACAAAGCTGTAGTTGGGTCACAAACACATATGTTATAACATATTAATCATAGTGTCTCAAAACTGTAATATTGAATAGCAACTAGAACGTGTTTGGATACAAGTATACTATATTTTTGCGACAAGATTCAAAGACACGTTATGTTTGCATCCAAACAAGAAAAAAAGATTTTGCTACAAACATATACATGGTTCATGGATAATGTTACAGGACCGTTTTTTCAGCATGTGCCAGAGTCACGCACGCTACTTGAAGGAATAATAATTGCAATAATAATGGAGACGAATATATGTGCTGTCAGCATTCACCTTATAAGAAAGAGTAGAAAGACAACAGTCAAATTTATTCCGTCAATAATTATAAAGCAAATGAGTAAACAGATTGACTTTTACCTTGATAAATACAGAACCGAAATGTGGCCAACAAGTTCATACTTCTTCCAGGAGTCAAATAAAATGTAAATATATGTTAATTCTTAACCCTATAATCAATTATGTTAAATGGTCTTCAGATAAAAGTGAAGGAAACGCAACTGCAGCAGACTTTTTGTGAAAACCTTATACAAATTCTTTATATATTTATTCGACGATGTGGAAATATTCCATTGAAATGGAAAAGTCAATAAAGTACTTCTGAGTATGATATTTTGGAGAACAAGTCCAAATACTCGGCAAAAAGTCATTGGATGTGGAAAAGCTATATTTCCATTATACAAAAGGAATTTGAAAACCAACCCTCAGGGTAAGCTGTTATACAAAATGTGCGAAAACAGCTATACGAAACAGCTACATGTCCAAACTAAAACTGTAATAATTATACAGAACCTTAACTGGATATGTTCCACACAACGACTGCATGCCCGATACGACAATACATCAATACATTTGATACTAAGACTAAAGACTGTCATTTGTAGAACGATGCAGACAATCTAACTACGAACTCATACTCATTTGGTATACAATTCTTTTAAACTTGTTAACTTTTAGGTGAGATGAATTGATGCCTTCTTTTTCTTTATTAACTTGTTTTAGTTTTCGTTGCCTTTCCTTTCCTGTATCTCAAAGGGCCACTCAATTTTATCTCTTTAATCTGTGATATTTATTATATTCCTTTGGACATGTCAAATTGACACCAATTTCTGTAAACTCATTTATTTATAACATGAAAATACATTTTATTTGTAATTGTAATTGATGATATCCTTTTTTTACATTAAACCTAATAATACATTTACTATAACTATGATATTATACGTTGCAGATACTCCTAATGTTCTCCATTAATATGTATCGCAAATGTAACTTTCTGTATTTTCCCCTTGTGAGCATTGCGATACATTTGCATAAACAATTTGGATAATTCACATATTTCCATGTACTATGAAATACTTTCTTTACCATCAAGACACTTTGAAGATCTACCATCTCATCTCCCCATCAAAGTTGTTGCCTCTCTGTTAGTATGTGTTCCATGTATTACCATTGAATTTATTGAATACATTTCGTAAAAGTACACTCTCCCCCTAAAGGTATGCATAATATATTAAATTCAAATGTCGCCTTAAATTATGCTACACTAAAATGGTTATGGTTACTACTGTACCATTCCACTGGCACACATACTCATACCCACTTGCAGCCACATTCAGCTACAAACAATTTACCTTTATAACATAAAATTTTATGAACATTTTATAATAATGCATGTTGCAGTACAACGACGAGGAATATAAAAATTACACTGCTGTTAAACACAATGCACAATACACTCACACTGTCTCTCACCCATTAAGCGGCCCTCATACTTCCAACAAAAAACTGAATTTTTACAATTCTAGGATCCTTGTGCTGCATGTTGCATGTGCATTTAGTTGTGTGAGTCAGTCGAAATGTGTGACTATCCAAGTGTTGGTATGCAACGTAAGACACAGACATCATGTGACAAAATACAAAAACTGAAAAAAGGGACAACTGCAATATAAAGTCTCGCGACAGTTGGCTCTGTGGATCATGATGAGGATGATGAAGATGGCGATGGCGATGGCGATGAAGATTTTGATGGGTACTTTTATATTTACGAGGGGGAGACAGGCCAATGCTTAAATATAAACTAAGGAATCCTATTCACTAAGATCTTTAGTGTTGGGAATAACAATTTGAAATCCTTTTCAATGTTTTCATTAATTATTATGTGGTTAATTCTTTTGTATATTTTGCAGACTTATAATATGTATGTATGGGTTGATGTGATTTTTTCAATGTTAAATTGCATAATGCATTACATTTTTCAATGCATGTTCTTTGTTAATCTTTACTAAAATATAAATATGTTATAATGTATGGAATTCCAGAGTAAAAAAACACCTATTATCACATAGACATGTCACCATTTCTATGACACAGGGATGGGTGCAACCAGAGTGTAAATCTAACTGCAAGACCAAGAGGGATTCGATGTCACAACTGATCTACCTTGGGGTTGGGGAATCAAGCAGAATAAAGTATGGAAGAGAAATAGCGATAGAAGACTCGAAAGATTTAGGGTTCCTAATGAGTTTTTCACACAGTTGCCTTTGTGCGTCGAACCCAAAAGTACAAAACTACAGAAAAAACACAAAAGGTAGTGAAGTGTTGGAGTAAAATTGGTAATATAAATTGCAATTACACCCAAAATTTGTTAAAATAAAGACGTTTCTCATTCTGATTGAGTTTCCAACTAGTCCATTAACTATTCGATGAGTTCCGGTCCAATACAATTTCAGTTGCACACTGTTCTTGTATAACTCAAGTGTTTCGGTGGAAAATTGGGGTTGAATATGTTGTTGGCTGTTCAAATAATCTTTCTGGTTTAAGAGTTCGGCAATTAGTTACTTTCATTTTTCAATTTTACAAGCTACAAAAATTGACTGTACTGGCTTCTAAATGCAACTCTGTTGGATCCGAGAGTCCACACTCATCGCAAAATTTTTTGCAACTACATTTAAATATAGCATTATAGCCTATTCACACTAGTATCCATTTACGAGAACGGATGCAAGGTATTGAAAAACTGGAATATTCGTTCACAGTTGCAACATATCACATCTTCCATCTTTCAATTTTATTGAATTGACAAGTCATAATGTCGTTAGCGAAAGTTCTGTGGCTAAAATAACAATTGAAGACATTTAAGAAGCATAATAATGCAAATTTATTATCTATTGTGGCCCTAGGGATCTACTAAATGCAAAATAGCTTTCGGCAAACATATATTTTTATTGGATTTTGTATTTACTAATTTGTTTTCTTCCTTTTGTCTACATTGGTTTGATCAATATGTATTTTACCAGGTGGTTTTATTACAACAATAACAGCCATTTAATTTTTGTTTGGTGTCATTTCACTGTGAAAATCAACTCAAGTGTATTCCAACAATACAATTAATAAACAAATGTATAAAATAAAAATACACATGCATTTGAAAGCCAAGTGAAGCAAAGATATAACAAATTAAGTTGCCTGTTGTAGCGCTACCACCTGCTATAAGTACATTTTGTATTTTGTTTATGATGTTTCTTAATTTTTCTATAGAATGACACTTTTTCCAGTGATGGACTTAAAATGTGTTTCAGTTCCATCAAATTCCATGAGTCAGTTCCATAAAATTCCCCTTGGAAGTCACTGGGCTAAGGACAGTTTTGATACAGTTTTTTTTCCAGTTTTTTCCTACCAGAATGTGGATGTAGTACAAGTACAAATTAATGAACATTGTTCTGTTATTCAAATCAAAACTAATTCATTGTTTAAAAAGTTAATTTAAAAGCCTTAAGTGCCGATAAAATCAAATTTAAAGTTAGTTTTTTCAAATCGCCTGAATAATGTTGGGTGAAACAAGGTGAGATGGAAACATTGTTCAAAGATGTCGATCTCCCAAATTGTCAAATTTTTATGGGAAAATGTTAACGTAATAATAACTCCTCATCGAACTTTACCCGGTCTCTGCTTTTTTACTTTAAAGAACGCACAATATTCTGCAAACCGATGAAAGGTTGTGTTTATCTTTAGTTTCTAAACTATAATCTATCAAATTGCAAATGAAACACATATAAAGTCAGTGCGAACGACGTCCTTCGGATCGACTTTTTAAAGAATGTTTCAGTTAACCGCAGAGATGAAGGCAAAGTTGAAATAGGTTAATAGGCCAGGATGTAGTGAATTTTGTTCCAAAACTCCCATTGGAAACCAATGCACGCCACTTTCCGAGTCTGTTGGAATTGGGTGATTTATTGAAAAATGTGATTCATTGAGATATTTTTTCTAATTGTAAATTAAACACTTGTTGGATATTGGAATCTTTATTATGACCCGAAAGACCAGTGAGTAACAATTTATTTTTCAAGATATGTACTTTCATTCAAATGTTGGCCGCGACTACGCTGTAGGTGGTTCATGCGGAAGAGTCAATTTTCAATCACTCTGTCCAGCATTGCTACCGGTACCTCGCGAATAATATGAGTAATGTTGGCTCCCAAATATTGAATCATAGCTGGCATATCGACGAAGGCTTTTACTTCACATAACCCCAAGGAAAATAATCCAGAGGTGTGATATTACACGATCTAGGCGGGCAGTTGGAAGGTCCGAATCGCGTAATTGGCTGCACCCCAAAATGATTTTTCAGTGAAGCTATTTTTCGGCGCTCTGTATGAGGGCTAGCACCGTCTTGCTGAAACCGGCTTCAATTTCAGGCAACGAAAAGTCCGTTATCATGGCACAATAGCACTCGCCATTGACGGGTGTATTGTGACCGGTCTCATTTTTAAAGAAATACGGATTTTGTGGAAGTAACGGTAGCTCGAGAATTTCTTCGGGTTGCTCAACAGCCCAAATGCGACAAATTTGTTTACGTATCCATTTAGCCAGAAATGTGACTCGTCACTGAACAAAATTTGGTTCGAAAACAGCGGAGTCAGAGTCCAGCTGCAATTTTTGAACCAGTTGGATTTTGTAAGCCTTTAAACCAAGATCCTGACGCAAAATTCGCCAAGTTGTTCCATACGGAATGCCAAGATAATGCGCACGGCGTCGAATCGTATGGTCACTGTCTTCACTCCCACTCTCCGCTACAGGCCGCAATATCCTTCTACGGGCTGGATATGGTATATTCGGTAGCGTATCATCCAATAAAAAACACTGAGACTCAAATTTGCGGATGATATTGACAATGGTGGGCTCTGAATGTCGATTAAGAACGATAAACATTCTTGACAGAAATTTGATATTCGTAAATCAGCTGCGTAATTTGGAGACGTTGTTCGGGTGTGAGTCTTTCCTTGATTAATTGCCCAACAGTGTTGAATAAAAATAAGATAAAAGTGTGACACAAGTCACGCGTGATCTGTGAAAAAACCCCCTCCAAATACACCAATATAGGGTGGAGTATTTTTATTTGTCAATTAATTGCAACTATTTATGTGCGTACTATTTTTGCTATTTTTCCAAATTTGAAAAAAATTTGTGTCATTTTTTGTCTGAAGAAATGTATCCCTACTGCAGTTTGAGTTCGTTTGAAGTTAATGCATTCTATAAGTATAGCTCACTGCATAGACGCGCTGCTGAAAGTCCATTTACCTGGGTTCGGGTCGTGATTGGTGAAAATTTCGTAGTCCGGAAAATAACAGTATTATATGCTTTAAAATGTAGTAATGCATAGAATACCTTCAGGCGAATAAATTTCATTTCGTAAATCTTCTTCACATTTAAAATGTAGATGTCGCTCAAAAAAAAAAACACTGCTCCTGTATATTCCACAATTTTTTATTTAAAAATTTTAAAATAACACGAAAAATTTTCACTTATTAAAATATACAAAACAAAAAAAAAATTAAACAAATAAGTTGTTTCAACACTGCTGAGAATCGAACTCGGGACCTCCACTATCTTCCGTTTTGTGGTCGGGCATGGTACCACCGTACCAACTGTTACATGTAGTAGTAACCTGTTGGTTTTGGAACAAACTCGAACAAATACACACGATGGTAGAAACTGGAGTAGAAAAGGTTGTGTTACAGTTAAAGGTGTTCCCCAACTGTTTCTTTGCAATATAATATTTGGGTGTGCTAGGGTGTCACAACCATGATTTATAAACATATTTGGTTTGTTGACGTTTAATAAATCAGCTAATTATATTTTTAGCGCTTTATTCATATTCAGTATTAATTATACACGCTGAGAAAACCGGTCCCTATAACATATTCTCCCAAACACATTCTGCAGGAACCATGTATATATTAGGACGCAATTCAAACATTCATATATTTGCTAGTCCCAAACTCAGTTGTATTTAAACGCATACAATAGAATACACGCTTACAAGGTTGGGAAAAATTTTCTAATTGAAAAGTGGTTGGGCCTTGTTGGAATAATTTACAATTCAGTTAAGCACACTCACTGGCATGACTAGTTCCGAACTCCGTGACAAGTTTAGCATCAGATGTCGTACTACTATGCCTGAGTTGATACATACAAACTGAATTATGCAATTTATATATGCGAATTAGTATCGATCGAAGATCCCTAGGTATCAGCAAACACTGAAAGGCCTATAAATTATTTGAAAACATCCATCTAGGATTTTTCTTCCAGTGGGTAACATTAAACTCTCCAGGCATAATTTCACCTGGTCTTTCCAACGAAGTCTTGGTAGTCATATTTTTCGAAATCCTTCTAGTATGCCTTCGAATACCTTCCGAGCTGTTCATTTTGATTCATTCTACTGACATGGCCATGCCATTATTTTGATTCGCATAACCACGTCAATGTCGGACTGCGGTTTATACAGCTCATGGTTCATCCGTCGTCGATACTCGCCATTCTCTATTGTAGGAACATACATATATTTTCGGGGCAGTTTTCTCTCGAAGGCTCCCAGCGATGTTTCGCCAGTGTGCGATATGACCCAGTATTCTACACCATAAAGCAAGACAGGGTGTATAAGAGTCTCGTAAAATGTTATCTTTGCGTCTCGAATGAGGGCATTATATCTGAAGTACGCACGCACTTGTTTTGCACAATTCTCCGTTTGATTTATCCACTACTTCGGAACTATAGCGATTATCAACGGTCGCCCTTTCCTCCAATTGAGTGGATGTTCCTCTTGTCGAAATTTTGTCTTGTTCTCATTTACTGACATAACTACTTTTAGTGATTCATTCTCAAAAATACTGCAGTAACTTCTCGCAGATTTCGTCCAATGATGGCTTTGACTGCAGGTTTCCTCATGATGATCTCTGTTAAAATGTTGAAGAGGTCGAGCGATAGGGTGTCGCACTGCCTGATTCCTCGTATCGTACTAAATGGTTCGGTGAGATCATTACCAATCTTTATTGAAGATTCCGCGTCGGTCAGTGCGTATCAGTTTGGCAGGAATATCAAGCTCCGGCATAGCTTCGTAAATTTTTCCCTGTATCGGGCTATCGAGGTCAGCCGTCTAATCTACAAAAACATGTTTACGATTCCAGTCTGTTCTCTTTTAACGATTTTTTTTACCTATTTCTTTCATGGTGAGTACGTGACAGCCATTACAGCAGAAAAGTATGCAGTTTTATTACTACTACTCAATATTACAGAACTTTGTAAAGTAACAGTAGTAACTTGGCGAAATTGTTAGCACGATTGAGGACAAAATCCTATCTTAAGTTAAAATTTAGTCTAGCGAATTTTGCGCAACGATAGTTTTGACATAAAAACTCCTGTAATTATGCAACAAATTTAACCTAAATATGCAACAAATTTAGCATAACCCTGGCAAACTTCAAATCTATTTTCCGACAATGTGAGTTCAAATTCTACTTGCTTGTGTTTTAACAAATAAACTCATCTGTCATCATAACTATAACTTCTAATAAAAAATGTATGTCGAATAAACTACATTATAATGAAATCCCCGAATTATATTTGCTTTAAAATAATTTGAAGTTTTTTTCATTTCTCTAGTTTCAAAACAATAATGTGTTAAAATCCCTTTTCATCGTTGATTTTTTTCCCTACTTAATACAAATAATAGAAACCAGAATGATGAGAAAACTTGATAAAACATCACCACACATTCTGTGAAACCAAATCGGCTTTTTGAAATAAAAAAAAAATACAGAAATTTAGAAACTGTCAAAACTTTTGTAAAGTCCCTCGGTCGGTGGGGAGGAAGTTGGTTGATTTGCATATGATGATGCAGGTGATATAATATGTAAACCACACAAGTGTCACAAAAACTGGCAAAGCATATCAACGCCTTTTTGTGCTATGGTTGCAGACTCTTTTTCGCTTTGGAATTGTTCTAAGCCGATATACGGTGGAATCTGTATACACGTACATGGAACCATGCCACGAATATGTTTGTTCAGCTACGATATGATGTGGCATTGAAAACCGCCAACGTATTCGCCGATATACCGCAGGCAGAGAGGCACACTGAGTAAACAGTGACAAGTAGTTAAATATTGTGGAATTATTTATTATTGTTATTATAATCGAATTCATAAAATTCGATTCGTTTCATGAAGTAAACTATATTTGTTTGTATCAGTCCGCATCTGAAAAACAGACTGTCAATTGTGACAATCGAACAATTATTATTATTTTATTTATTATTCTTTAAAATGGAAGAATGCACATTTTGTTTCGAATAAACCACCACCGAAAATTGAACCCGAATTTGGAGCTCAGCTATTGCTTAAGTTTTTTTAAATACCTCAGTAAAGTCTTCGAATCTTAGGAAACTATGTGATCAATAAATAATGTTGTTTCCTGGAACCGAAAAACGTTTGCAACAAGTGATATACGTTAGCTATACTGTAAACGTAAAGGACACGTTTATAAGAAACGGAAAAGGTTGGCATTAACTGATCTGTCGGTTACTGCAAACGATTTATGGTAACTCAAAACTGAAAAAGCTTGCACGAGAAATGACAAATGCTGCCGACAAACGAGTTATATTTCGCCGAATAGGATTTTTTTTTAAATATAAGTGCAGCCTGAATATTTTATTGAATTGTCAATACAAATGTATTTGGGTACTTACGGGTTCCTTGAAATGGAATTGAACCTAGGCACCATATCTGCGAGTCCGCTCATCTATCAACTGATCTATCGCAAATGTTGCCCGAAGACGAACCAACCTTAGGATTAAGATTTGATTGTTTGCTTTTGTTGAAGGATGACAATAATTTCAAGGGAAAGTGTGGTGTATGTGTGTTTTTGTATAAACCTTTTTTTTACCGAAGAATGTGCTTCTTCATGAGGGTGATCACCTTTTGGTTTCTTTATTTGTCTATAAGTTAATTATACAAATTTTGGTGTAACTAAAAGTTCGTTTACAATAAAAGAAACTGCTTTTACGACGAACACTTTTTTATTTGCAGGAAAAATATCAACTTTTACTAGAAAGTATTAGCAAGTAGCAAACGAAATATTTGTGTGCTGAAAGAATTTTCGTTAGGTGCTTGAAATCCATACTTCATACTTGTTTGGCTGGTACATAATGAAGGAAATTGTTATTTTAACAAAAGTTTTCGTAACTTTTACAAAGGGGTTACTTTTAATTACAAAAGTGTTGTTCAATTTCTGAAAATCAACCACTGTGCCAATATCAATCTGGATACATCGGAATAAGTAAAGGCTAACTTTCACAAACACACACATTATAATTTGTAGTTTAATTTGAATTACCTTTCGAAATGCAAATTCAAAAAATTTCAATACCATTGGCAATTGTACTTATTTTCAAAGCACTTTATGTTATCAAATATTTTATACAGTACAGGTTTATGAATTTCAAAGTACTATGAGGCAATGCCTATCAAAGCCACAAACCTCTACATATAAAATACTTTAAAAACAGAATTGGCAGCATTCAAACAAATTCAAAACAATTAAAAGCATTCCCATATTTCATTACAATTGGCATCCGATTCCACATCCTGCATTTGCATTGCCTGAGGAAATGCAAATTCAACAATTTTCATTGCTAACAATGGTAATTCTTTTGCATTTTCCTTAGATAAAGTAATGCAAATTGAAATCCAATGCAAACTAACAAATCCCATGTATGATGTGTGTGAAGAAAGTCTACATTGAACACGCGCTTTTGTAGGCGTCTTAACCAAAAACTTGAAAACGTGAATATGTTAATGAAAATATGTTCAAGTTGAAAAAGTTTAATTTAAATATTCACCACTTGACTTTATTTGCTGACTAGGTTGTCCTGTCGTCAACTCTTTTTTTTATCTCTTTTCAAAAACTTTGACACCGTTTCCCGTTTTTGCTGCTTAAGTTGACTTAACATTTGTCTTCGACGCCCCCTTTTTTCTTGTTCTCTCACTTACTTAAGTGTCATTTGTTCGAGCAAATAGTCATGAAAGTAAATTTGAGCCAAAGGAGACAAGTAAAAAACTGAAGAAACTATTTGCTAAAACCCTGGGTCGTCTTTTGCTTATGATGATCATCGTTCTAATTCTGATTCTTGTTATTGCTTATTAAGCTGTTTCAAGCAAATTCCAGTTAAGTTGTTAATGTTTTCTGTCATTTTTTTTTGTGCTGTGTTTCCATTGTCCTTTTCATTACGCTTTGCGAAAGGATTCCATCGCTTGAATATTAGCACCCTCGGCAGGATGACATGATGGGGTGCCTTGGATTATGCTATGACATTTTGTGTTAAATTTTGTTGTCTGTGTGCAGTCCTCCGCCAGTTCTGCTTTGTTTTGTTAAATTAGTTGGTTGGCTGGTGTCCAATAAAATTGCACTTGTCTAAACCTTAATTCTTCATCATTTCCTCAGTCTCCCACTCCTGTCACTCGGATTGTCTTCTTGGTGGAATTTTCAAGTCTTCAAGCCTTGTACACTACTCTGGTGAACTGTTGAAGATGAGCACAATAAAACATAACGATAAAATCAAACGAATGCTAAAAAAAATATGTTTAAGATGAATAATATAAAAATATAAGAAAAACAACAACAAGTACTTACTATTCCGCACAAGCAACCAACTACGCCAACGACACAATTGGATTCCCAGTAAGTAATGTTGTATTGACTGCTCCAACCGACATTCCATCCATTTGTCTGACTGTCTACCTCTGCATCCATCTTGTGTCTGGCTCGGTCGTAAGTCGGTCTGTGGCTGTTGGATCTTGAGCATTTGTGTAACTATTATTCATCATAATAAATTACATTTTCTCTTTACTTCTATGCCAATGCCTTAAAGTATGCAATACATTTTAGATTGTGTCACTATTGCTCTTCTAAGTAACAAAGCTTGCACAATGAATAATCTCATTGGGATTTTTTTTTTCTACAATGTAAATTTCTTACGTAGAGAATTAGCTATATTGTCATTAGATATCAAAAGGGTAAAGAAACGATTTATAATGAAAACAGTGTATCAGAGAGGCGAATGGCTGCCGGATGGTTTGTATAGTGACGATATGGATTAGATTGATGCGGCTGCAATCTTAAACTGCACATAATTATTAAATCAATATTAAGTTTTAAAGCGAACAATACAGACGATTTTTAAAATCAAATTATGAAATTTAAATTTTGTTAAAGATTTGTGGACTTGTATGTTGTAAGACTTGGCTTTTAGGGAACATGTGCACATAATGTTCAGTACGGTTGAACAAGATTTTTTCTCAATTGGTCAGTGATAGGTCCGAGTTGTATAATATTCCAGTGGGGCAATGCACAGGGTGGTCCAAATACATGTATTTTTTTAGTAATTACATAAACGTAACAAAAATTAATTTCTTTTGGTGTATTATGGCATAAAGTATTTATGGAACACGATTTGATTCATGTGACTGCCGCTGCTGGTTTCGCAGTAGCTCATCCTGTCATTCCAATTGTCCAGGATTTTGTTGAAGGTGTCTAGTTCTATCTCACGAATGGCTCGGACAATATTAGTCTTAAGAGTGTGGGTCACTTCTGGATTATTCGCCTAGCATCGGTCTTTAACGGCACCCCACAAGGAAAAGTATAAAGGCGGCCAATTTATTTCGCCAAGACGACTCATAACACGATAACCAAACTTAGTGCGCAAGGTATCGATTGTTTGATGAGCTGTGTGACATGGTGCGCCATCCTGCAGGAACCAAAGACTATCCAAGTTCACATATTTGATTTCAGTCCATAAAAGTTCAAAATCATGGCTATGTAGCGCTCGATATTGAACTGAAAAATTAACCAATGATGCCACCACTCCGAAATCCATGCCAAACTGTCATTCTCTGTGGATATATTGGCTTCTGGACAATGACGTGCAGGTTTATGGATCCCCAGATGCGGCAATTTTGTTTGTTGACATAGCCGCCGAGTTGAAAATGTGTCTCGTCAGACAAAGATAATTTTTCAGCTAAATTCGATGTCCGATTCTACTTTGCAATATTTACAATATTTTCCAGCGTTGTTCAAGTGTAAAGCGACTTTGGACCACCCGTTGGATTGACTCTGTTGCCAATCCTTCGGTGCTAAAAGAAGCGTCGGATCTACCTGAATTCCAGCTACGTTCCAAATATAATATAACCGTGATCCGTCACGATCCATATAACCGACCTAATCTTGCAGATTTTCCAAAAATAAATTTAAAAATATTAACTTTGAATCCAAATGCAGTTGGAAAGTTACGCTATACAAATCTGGTTAATACGGCAAAACTAAAGGGTACATTGGTCCATAAAAAATGGTAAAAGGTTACTAGTCTTTCAATAGTAATACCCCCATTTAAGTCCACCCATTATATCGAAATCCGCCACTGGTGCATTGGCTAGTGTGCTCGGCTCTTGAGAGCCTGAGTCTGATCCCTAATCTGATCACATTTTTTTTTTTTTTTTTTTTTTATCAAACCAACACTCAGGGGATGCCCCCTATAAATGCAGTGCATTGTGTTGGCGAAGGAAAATTGAGGTAGTAGAGGGTGGAAAGAGGGAGTAGTGTCTGTTGATATTTGCCTTGAATGTTTGTATGTCACAATTGGTGGGAAATACACTAGCCGGAAGTTTATTCCACATACGGACTGTACGGCTGAAGAACGAATTTTCTCTATAGTGTGTAGTGCGGTCAATCGGCCACTCGACAAAAAACGGATGAGAGCTCCTGGAAAGCCGCGTACTTCGGCTAAATATCCTCACGTCCGGCATAAGTTGACGGATGTCCGAGGAACACATACCGTGGAAATATCGATAGAACAGTGACACGCAACCCACATTTCGGCGATGCTCATGGTAAAGCTTCTCTAAACCCCCGTTCAGAATCGGTGTAAAACTGTAGGTCCCAATCGGTGAGTACAAAACTATAAAGCGCACAGCTCACTGATTGTGAGAAGCGCTCCCAAGTCCCTTCATGGGATGTAAAGGGAACTATTTATTTATTATAATATATGTATGTAATTATTTAAATTTTTTGTTTAGGAAAGAAACGGGGCTGATACATCAGGGATGATATTTATTTATTCGCCCAGGAAATATCACCCAATGAATTGAAAAAAAAAAATAACATCCAAAAACAAAGCCAAACAAAAATGAAATTAACTCCAATTCAAAATGGAAACAAAGGCGAAAAAATTTCCTTGTAAAAGGCAAATTTTCATACAATTTCATTGGAAAAGGAAATAACTTCCAAAAAAATTAAGTACTTGCTAATAAATTTGGTTGTTTTTTCATATGAAATAACACCCATTGAAGATGAAATATGAAATAACAGCATTGAAGAATATTTCAATTCTCGTTTGGGCGTTATTTCCTTGGCCATTTATTCGGCTTTTTATTAGATCTATTTTGATTTCTATATTTCACGATCATTTCCCAACGTGCGCTATGTTCCGATTGCGAATAAGACATGTCACTACGCAATCTTTTTTTTACATGCCTTACAGTAGCCAACGATTTTGTCACACAATGGAAGTAAATACCTTGAAGTGGACAACGATTTTGTCACACGATTAATGAAACGATCAAACAGGTAGCAAATACTCACAATATTAAATATCGACTAATTTTAAAAATGAAATAATTTTTAGATTATTTTGTATGGAGAGCCACTTAATATATCTTTGCTCTGCATATAAATAAACTAGAATTATTTTGAGCGGTGACAAAAAAACCACCCGCCTAATATAATCTTTCACCTTAAAGCCCCCAAAATTGGGCAATGTATTTTACGATACAACAAATGTCGTTAAGAACATAGTAGGTCCTTAATCTACTTGTGAATGTGCCTGTAAGCGTTCAAGATATTTCCATCGTCCCCCTTGGTCATTTTCTTGCTGGTGTTGTTGCCATTGAAGTGTTAAGAATATTTCCTTTTTTCCGATGCCTTGAACTGAAAACATTGCTCTTACTAACAATTAAACAATTAAGTCTCACAAAGTGTGCTACAAGGCTTAATATCTCGTTTTTTTTTATTTCATTCAAAAAGAATAAAAACACAATACTCAAGTCTTTGTATGGTCTTTTAGCTTACAAGTGTCTATTGTTAACAGCTTATAGAAAAAAATATAACAATAAATTTATAATGCATAAAAACAAAGCGCTACAATACAACCCTGTGTGACCAAAAAGTATGCAACAGCATTTGATGAATGATTCGTGGGGGTGGGGGAGGAGAAACAGTGTAAAACAATAGAGAACCCAGCAAAGGCATAACAACATCAAAAAGGACTATAGAGCAATATAGAACGTAGAAATGACAAATACAAACAAATAACGAGGGAGAACGAATAAATTGTATTTCAGCAACTTGGCCAATGTTGTTGCTCGTATTGTTCTGCTGTTTCTTGTTTTCCTTCTGAATTTCTGGCTCTGCGCTTTTTGAAGTGGCACATAAGAAAGTGAGAATGAAATGCAGTAAAATAAAAGAAATCTGAAGTATACTTTGAGGCGTGCATAAATTATTTATACAAGAGCTAAGGATTCTAGCTTTAGGGTGTTTTGTTGTCGTTATTACAGAAGTAGACAAGAAGACCTCCATTTCCGATGACATTTTCTTTGCCGAGTCTCAGCACTAAGGCCGATTTGTGAAAGGTGTCTGCTGCATTTCTGTGTCCTAGGGTATTTTGGCGTTTGACTGTGGTAAAAGGTCAACTCTACAAACTGTGTTGTATAGAATGTTAGGTCATTTTAATCTTTAGCACTTGGCGTCAAAGCACTGCACGTTTTTACAAAAGGTCAAAGGATTCCATTGATAATTTAATCTTCTATTTCATTAGCATTTTGTTTGCAATATCATTATACTGCGAATGAAAATCCCATAACTTTGTCTAAGTTCAAATGGAAATAGCTTTCATCCACAAACACATGTTCTTTCATAACCGTATTATCACCTTTGCTTAATTCTTTGTTATTAAAGACTTGGAATCAAATTTAATTTGCATTATCTTATTACTATTGCTAGGCAACTTTCGTTGGTGCAGTTGTAACTATGTGTGAAGCGCGTGTTGCCATAGCAGTGCCTACATTAAGATGTTCAAGCAACCACAAACATTCCAGTAGAAGGAAACATTTCATTACTTTTATATTGATACCACATTCTAATTTGTAGACTTTGAAATGTTGTTTACCTTAAACATGTAGGCATTTCCACAGAAAGGTCCACCTTCTGTTACATCACGTCACCCTCGTTCATTGCTTATATTTTAGGATCAGTTAGTTTGAATGTTTTCTCATCTTTTATTAAATATAGAGCTTCTTACAATCTGTATTTAGTAAAAGAATGGAAAACAATCAAACTTCTTGGTCCTAAAATATAAGCAATTAAAGAGGGTGACGTGGGGTGGCACTTTCTGTGGAAATGCCCATATACGGTACCTTACGCTTCTATGATTTCACATTTTTGAATCGGCTGTCTTTACTTTTGAACATGTACTGTACACAGGAATATAGACTTTCTGATAAACGATTTAAATATATTTTCTACTTTATTCGTTTGTACAGTATTTACAGCACCAAAATCATCTATTTAATTTTTTCAAAAGAATTCTCTACAAAGATTCAGAGCGATATAAACTTAAAAATGTGAACATTTCAATTGTACACATGCACATATTCTTTGATCAACACATGATTTTCTTCAACACTGATTGAATTTATCGATAAAACTTGCACCTAAAAATGCCATTGCCTACATTTAGGGGTTCATACGAAATCTCAAACAGTTCATCGATGCTATAACTAAAAAGCCGCAGCCTACATATTGTGATTGCAATAAAATTCCAATGCAGTAGCAACATGTCGGCCTACATTTAATTGAAAACGAAACAAAATATCTAAAAACACTTTGGGGCGAGAACATGTTCGTATTTGCTTTGATATCACACATACAAATGCAAATGTTCTAGGATGTTTTCGCATGAAACAAACCAATTGTTTTGTGTGTGATGCCAAAACTTTCTCTTCTTTTTGAACACACTTTACTGGCATATTTTTGAAAGCTGGCGATGATGCATGTGAGAATTCTTTTGTAGACAACAACAACTGTGCGAAAAAACACACAATTGCAATTGAAACATCTGTTTAAACGAAGAAAACAACGCAACGTTCTGACAGAAAGAAACGTGGACACTTGTACAACTGCACTTCTCTTTTGTGTGTGTATTTGTTTACAGCAACAAACCACGGGCAGTTAGAATTGTGTGCTGGAGAAAGTAACAACTCTTCAACAAGTTGGACTTGGGTTAACAAACACTTCAGTTAATATAATCACAAAGCAGCGCTTGTACACAGAAAAAAATAAAAATCAATTTCAATTAAAAAATTTGTTTATTTGATTAATTTTTAAATTGATTTTGGTGTAATCACGAAAATGATAATATTAATTAAAGGTATTTGTAAATTTGTCAAAAAAAACTTCAATTAAAAAATTTGCAAATTTGATTAAAGCACTTAGTGAATTTGTTCGAAAATATTGATTGTGTATATTGTCAAGGTAATTAAAAAAAATATTGTTTTTTTTCGCGATTTTTGATTAAATTTTGAATTGAATCAAGTAAAACCGTTATTGCTTTTTTCAGCACCAAACCCCCAACCCCTGCGACAACGCTAAAACAACTAAAATGTTCTATTTTTAGAACAATTTTATTCAAGGTTTCGCAGATACACATGTACTTATATCTACAAAAAATATAATTTTTTAGAATTTGGATTCACAATCGGAACTAGTGTCCGGTTTTCTTAAACGAGAACAACAAGAACAGTTATTCAGGGAATGTAATTCAACAATGAATTATATTGCGTTGTCACAAATTATATTCATTTTGTTTTTATAACTGAAAGAGTGGAACTGCTCTGGTGGTTCTGGGGAAACATACAATTTATCTGTGTCTGCCGCAGCAACAGTCACTCCATTGTCGCATTCCATCTCTTCTGCATATTCACAGCTTTGTTGGAGAAATGTATTGCATTTATCCAATTTAGGGCACTCTTGTTTTACACGTTCAAAATGTCTAAGAAAGTGAGTCTTAAAGTTTCTTTTTACGTGAAATTTTTGAAAACAATTTTCGTGTAAACAAATGTGTGTGGCATAAGGCGGAAAATTGTGTCTTTTCAAGTGCATAAAAAATGTTTGGGACAGCACCATTTTTCATTGCAAACATAAGACTCAACGCAACCACTCATTTCCAATAAAATTTATTCACAAAAAAAAAATATAATTACAAAAAACGCAGTTTTAATCACGAAACAAGACAATTTAACACTATTATTCTTTAAGATCACAAAATAAAATCTTTCAATCAACAATAAACGAATTGCAAATAACAACAGTGTTGTATATCAAAGACTAGAGCCGTAAGAAAAATGACGATGACGGCTGGTGACTCAGCCGCCAAACATATTGCCTCCCAACGGCGCTGTAAAATTCAACTTTCTGTAATATACTTTATCACATCATATTTTGTTTACAAAAATTGTTTATATTAAGGTTTTTCAAGAACATATCATGCATATTTACATATATTAATTTAGAAAGATTAATAGCAAAAATTCGATAATGCACTCAAAAATTAAACATTTTTAGCACCGTAGATTTGCGCCTTGCAAACTCCAAGTTCTGTTGCAAAATCAAAAAATAAATTGTAAATATGATTAACAATTTAATTGATTCAATTTATTTTTTATTGGATTTTTTGAAAAAATTCAATTATAATTTTAAATGAAATTTACAGGCGAATATTTTTTTCTGTGTATGATGGGGCAAAGGCCCAGAGAATTATGTGTCCAAGTACACTCAGGGAACTAATAGTTTGGAAAAGAGGTTGTAGCAATCGTAAATTCGATTGCTGCCACTGAATTGAGTTTGCCACAACCGAATTGAGGTTCTCACGACTGAATTGAGGTTGTCACGACTGATGGGTCAATTATGAAAGGCAAACAAACTTCAGTGGCGTTGTCAGTTTAGTATTATGTACGGCAACTGTTGCCAGCTGTCGTAGATAACAATGTTTTGCCGTCGATAAGAAAGTTTGGACACTCCGGCAACTGTAAATATTGTAAACAAACAGAAAATCTAAAGTAAGTGTGAAAAATAAAGGCGTCTTTAAGAATAAGCAAAGAAACCCTTTTTTGATTACAAAGACGATGAGTTCAGTGTAATTATTTTTTTTTGATGTGAAGACAAATACAACACGTGTCATCTATTAGAAAACGCTTAACTGTAGGAAAAGATGTATTTTAGGTCAACTGTTCAATAAAAATTCTTTTTGTTTTGCAAGGTGGATCACATAATTTTATGTAAAAAAATAGAAAAAAAAAATCGGCGGCGACTCCTATTTTCGGAGTTATGGATTCCCACAGTTTGAGCGTGCTGAAGGGCGCTCAATTCATCATTCCCTTTAATTTGGGTGCCCACACTAAGTGTTTTGAGTATTCCAATTCTAAAGACCCACTATAATATGGTAAATTGGGGTTATCTGGGTCCACAGATACCGCTCCACAAAATCAAAGACACCATTAAATTTGGGATCAAAATATCTTTTGGGCTGAGTACCCATAGTTGGCTGTTTTTCGTGTTTTTTAATCAAGTTCTAAGCTGCGTCCGAGCTCCGGCAGTATTTCCACTACTAGATTCTACTTATATAAATAATATTGTATTATCAGAAATTTTATAAACATTATAATTAACAATTATGACTTCCTTTGAACCACAGCTTTAGAATCCTTATCGTTCAGTTGAAAGTTCTGTTTTGTTTTAAAATCTATACAGCAACCAAATATTCGTTGTTGCCAATATAAGAACTATCAAGCAACTGAAGTTACCAGCTGTCAGTTGTCAGTTCCTGTATGTAATAACTTATCAGCAACTGGCATCGCAACTGAGGTTCAGTTGCTATCGATAATCGACCTATGAATTTAGTCCCCACAACTGAAATTCGGTTGAAATAACCTCGTTTCCTAATTGATCGACTGTGGCAACTGAATCTTCTATTATATTCGTTCTGTCAACTATATTTTCTAGCGGTAACAACCGAATTTGGCATCAATTCGGTGGGAACTATTGAATTAGGTATCAATTCGATCCTAATAACCGAATTTTGTGTGAACCTAATTTCCAACCGAATTCCCTTTTTAATTCAGTTACCACAAAATTCGTGTTTATATAGTGGAATAAACCCGTTAACACGAGAGGAGAGAAGAGTAGAAAAACCCCGAGGAGAGAAACCCCGACGATTGCAACTACAATTAGTGACAATATTAACAAAACTGTCACTGGCCTAGAACGCTAAGACGTTGATGAAAAGACTCACAAACTTCGACACGATCGTCCGCCAACGTGAGTTCAAATTCTGGATGCGACTGTTTACATATTTTATATTCGCAGAAAACTCCTGCACAGGAAATCTCTGCTGCTGCCAACGCATTGCGGTTGCCACAACCGAATTGACGTTGTCACGACTGAAGTTAGTGCCCACAGCTGAAATTTAGTTACAGTAACCTCGTTTCACAATTGATTTTGTTGTGACAACTGAAACTTTAATTATATTCCTTCCCGTTGGAACAACCAAATTTGAATTTAATTTCGTATGGTAACAACTGAAATTGGTAGCAAATTCGGTTGCAACAACCGACTGTGGCATCAATTCAGGTGCAACAACCGAATTTAACATCAGTTCGGCTGCAAGTATCGAAATGTATAACATTTACCGAATTTGGCCTTAAGTCGGCTGCAACGACCTAATTTGGCGTTAATTCGGTTGCTGTAACCGAATCTCTCATGAACACTCTTGATACAACCGAATTCATTTTCAATTCGGTTACCACAACATAATTCTATATATTCCAAAGCTGTCGTTTGCAATTTTAAAAACAAAATTGCTAAAAAAAAGTAGAAAGAATTATTAAGAAAGGCAAACATATTGTGATTGAGACTGTTTTGTGTATTATTTTGGAGAAAATGCTTACATTTATCAGAGTGCAGTACAAGTAGATAATCGAAAAAACTTTCAAAATTCAGTTGTGGCACCGCCTAATTCAGTTGTGACATCATTTAATTCGGTTGTGACAAACTCTTATTCGGTTGTGACAACCTCTAACTCACTGCGATAGCCTCTTATTCGGTTGTAATGACCTCTAATTCGGTTGTTACCATCTCTAAATTTAGTTACGGCTAATTCGGCTGCCTCAAACTCATTTATCAAACTAAAAGCATTTTGGTTACCGTTTCGTTAGATTGTGAATAAAAATTATATTATTACATGCACGAATCCAATACTTTTTTCCCACTGAACTTAATTGCCGTTTTAACATAAAATAGACGCGGTTTTCGTTAATACCGTTAGATTTTAAAATGGTGTTGCCACACACTTCTTCATGTATACAAACACACACACACACTAAATACACACTTATGCATCAGAGATACTTGTTCGAGTATGTGCTACACACTGTACTTATTCACAGATGGATACTCTGGAAGAGTATTCAACACATGTATACAATTTATTTGTTTATGTACATATGTGTATGTTTGTGTGGGTATGAGTGCAGTAATTGCACATATAATAACAATTGTAGCAGTGGAGTATCTCGACTTGTGTTTATGGGGATGAGTATAAGAGAGAAAGTGAATGAATGCGAATGAATGAATGAAAGGAAGAGTTTTGTTGCTGCACTTATAGCGTTGCAGGTTATACTATTTATATTGTAAATGTTGGTGTTTATAAATATCGTAGATACAGTGGTCACGATTGGGGTAAATGGTGCCGGATTGTTTTTATTGTTGTTTCTTGGAAATAACCGCAACACAATCGATTAAAGTTGAAATATGTTAATGCAAATCTAATTGTCGGGGGCTGTTCTGTCTTCTCCTTTTTACTCATTACATCCAAAGTAAGGATAGCGGAGAGCTTCTTTTGAACACACCTTTGCCTAAACTTTTACACCGATTCCGAACGGTTTCTGAAATAATAATCATTGTTAATAATTTGACAATATTTCATAAAGTTTTCATCCATATTTCATCAAACTATAAACGTTTAAACTGTTACGTCGATTCAACGATAATGTTAAATCAAGTTGATGTAAAATTTTCATCAATTTGATGTAAGTTTGCCATCAGTCGAAGTAAAATTTTCACAATTTTCATGTAAATTGTTCATAAATTTGCAGTAAATTTTCCATCAATTAGATGTTAGGTTGTCATCAATTTGATGTAAATTGATAAACATTTTTACGTATATTGTTTGTTAAAGAGTAGCCAAAGTCGTTGCCCCATTTTTAATCTTAAAAAATCACAAGAACAGGGAATAATACCACATAAAAAATGCTTAGGCAATAATATTTTCTGTCCATTGCACTATTTTATATTATGTATTTATTTTAAATTTTCTACTACTTTTTTCCTTTTTCCCTTTATTTTTTCAATACTACGTCCATACTTTGATCCCTCTAACTATTTCCAAATTCCAATGACAAAGATTGATGTACAAAAGATCATCAATTCAATGAAGAGAGAAACGCACATTCTTCAAATTTAATAACTTTTTCATTGAATTCCCAATCAAAAAAAATCGAAAAAAGTGTTTGAAAATTCATCAAGCTAAATGCAAACGATAACTCAGTTGTATTGAGAATTCTTTGGACTCAAATGCTCGGAAATGTCGTAAGCCCCCAAACACAAGAAACATTCGCAAAATTTCCTTAGAGAAAATGACAGGTATGTTTACTATAAACATCTGCTTAAAAAAGGTAAAACGATCAAACTCGAACTCGCAATATTCAATAACAGAGAAAACAAAAAGGCATTGAGAGCAATGTGTGAGTGAGAGATCATAACGAAGTGTGGCACAACTTCAGTGGCCGCATTCATTCGGCTGTCCACTCATTGTACGAATGAATTCTTGCACTTGTTTAATTCTAACCCTGTTTCGGTAGGAAAGATTATGTTTTTTATAAATTGTAGTTGTTTTTTTTCGTTTAATGTTACATACTTTTTTGTTTTATAGACATATTTATGTTATTAGAAAATTAAATAGTTTGAAAAAGTAAAAACTATATTTTGCTGACAATTAGAATAAAATTGTATGATTCGAATGCGCCCTTAACACTCATTGTAAAGTATATAACGAATGAAATAAAACTCTGCTCGTACACCACCAAAATTCATTCATTCATGTCGAAGAAAGCATATGCAATACTTACGCATTCCAACAATTTCACCTTAACCTCAGATTATTCGCGAACCGAACCGAGTTTGGACGCAAACCATATTTCACGAAGTTTGTGTTGGTTGGTGAATGCGTGTACTAAATATAAAGGGAATAAAAAAAGGCCCGTTTTCAAAATGTTAATCACATTTACAGTTTTTACTATATGATTGTGGCCGTCGGCAGTAAAATAGTTAGTTGGGCCGCTCTAGGACATGATTTTTGCTCTGACCATCTTACATTACTTTCGATTACGGTCACCTCGCTTAGTGACGGCGACGGTATCCAGAAAACTTCTCAAAATACAGTTCGGAATCGGTGTAAAACTGTAGGTCCCAATCAGTGAGTTCAAAACTAAAAAGCGCACAGCTCACTGGTTGTGAGAAGCTCCTGCAAATCTATTCATGCGATGTAATAGAACACCTTAACACTTTACAATAAGCCTTTTCTTAATAACACTATTGCCGAGGATACATACCTTTTACCCGACTAAATGTAGACTGACCCTAGATTTGTAACAATCGGTTTAGTTATGCGAGTTCAACTCCGAATCCGAGATATCAGTAGATTCGCGAACCATTTCGAAAATAGCGCCATCTATATTCCAGAGCCTTGTGACGGTGAATTCTTCAAACATTCCCGATGAGTTGGTATGCTATAGCTTTTACACTTCCAATGGTCGTATACTTTTAGGTGTAGTTAACATTAGGAAATCAATTGCAATGCTCAGAACAAACTGGTTATTACATTTCATCTCTATTTTGACATACTTGTTAGTTAAGTCAAACATGCAAAACATTTATCGTAAAACGATAATTTTATCGACTTGCCATTCATGAGCATGAGCTTGGTCGAAAACTTTTTAGCTGACTGATGAATTTTAAAAAAATATTGCCAAACATCTTTGTGAAGATGATAGTGATTCGAACAACTTCGATTACATCCTTAGTTGGTATCAGGAAGGGTTGTAAACCGACACTAAACATCAACGATAGCTGATGTTCATGCTCATGAATAACAAGTCTGTGGTGTGCTTAACAATTTGGAAAATGAGCAAACTACTGGTGTATCCATTAACATTAGAATAACAGTTACACTTAGTACTACCACTAGGTGCTGTGTTGCCGTTTTGTAACTCTCACTGAAGTTTCTCATAACTTTCATTGACGTTTATTCAACACTATGAGAAATTTGATACATATAAAAAAAGTATAATTTTCCAGGTTGTGTTATTCGAACAACTAACTTAATTTTTTTATGTCGTTTTGTTCCCCACTTTCAAATTCAAATTTTGTTATTTTGATTGTGTCTTTTTGTTTACTGTTATTGTTGGTGTTCGTTTGTGTTGAATTTCAGAGCAGCGGACAACAAAACAAAAACAAAGTCCTTGTTGATGTTGCCTACCACACCTATAGCTAGCACCTGTTCTAAATACATCTTGCAAGGTATATTTTGTTTGGGATCAAACGTTGTAACTATTGCATTCAGCTCCATCTAGAAAATATCCCATTGAACAAGAAATTTCCCAAGGCATGTGCGATATCTAGTTAACTCCTTTATCTATGGTCTGGGATATACTGAATTGTCGTAACATATTTCGAGATGTTTAGTATTATGTTTTCTATTTTTGCTCGATTTTTCAAATTGCGTGAAATTTGAAATTTTCCCTAAAGTTTTAAAATTGTTCCAAATTGTGGTCTAACGGTTTGACGAACAAAGATATTGTTTCAGAATTATTTGGTACGCAGTTTATAACCTGTTTAAAGATACCTTAAATGTATTGACCGGATCTTTTTATCACAAGATAAAGGCGAAAGAGTAAAGCAAACCAAAAATAGGCTTTAATTCTTTTAAATCATTGGTGATGCAAGAATTTTTAAAATCGCGCGGTAAATATATTTTAGAAATTATTTGTCACGCCAATGATTTTTAAAAAATTTAATCTCATTTGTGAGAGTAGAATACTCAGCCGAATCATATAGTGGCTGCCTTTGGACAACAACTTTTTTTCAATTTGTTGCTCAGTGTTATCATTTGTATATGGTGGGTCGAATGTATTGGCATAATTTTGAATATGCCATAATTTTTCTTCAATAAAGCGGCCAGGTTATGTTCACAATCAATTGCGTCTTTTATCTTCACCAATATAATTTAGAAGTTCGTTTTATTAGTTTTACATGACTTATGGACAGTTTCACAGTTGGCAATTCTCCATTTAAATGGAATTTAATGGCCGATGTTTGTCATATAATTGTCATTTAATATGAAAATTGTCTGTGAATTTTTTAATGACGGGTGTGAAACTTGTCTTTAATAACATTTGAATTTATTTTTTTTAAACTAATTTGTTGTTTGTTTTAAATTGTATTTTGTATTTATAATTTAACAAGAATTTTTTCCCCAAATTGCAATTGTAATTTTGCATTTGAATCAACAAGGTGTCGCATGTGTATATTTTCCTCCGCAATTGCCCACAGTGCGAAAATACTTAGATATCGTACTAACGCACTCGCATGAACACCCTTTTGAACACATACATACATATACTCGTCACTGCATCTACAATTACATGTGCATAAACATATGACAAATCGCTCTTTTATGTTGCAAAAATCTACTCAACACATGTTGTGTTAGGAAACACCAATAGCAGCAACAACAACAACGAACATTACAACCCCTACCACAACAAGAGCCAACCAACACTACCACCAATCTCCGTCAATAAATGCATTTTAAACAAGTCTCTCTCTCTCTCTCTCTATCGCTGTTGTTGTTATTGTTGTTGGTCATGGTGTTGCTGGCTGTTACGTCGGTTTTCCAAGTTTTTCAAGAGTTTTCAACTCAAGTGCGTGCGAAGAAATTTAAAAACAATAAAATTCCTGTATTGTTTTTCTGTAGCTCAGGGGGGTTGGTCGCCGACTCGACGCACAACTTTGCCCTTAACTGCAAAAGGATTCAACAGGGTCACAAGTGCAAAACTTAACCAGAAACTTATCAAAAAATATGAATCTTTTTCTTGAATCTCTTGCCGTTGTTGCTGTTGTGGTTTGTAAAACTTTATCATCGTTTTCATCGCCATCAGATGATGATGACGATAATGACGATCATTGTGACATTATGTGATTTATTTATTATAATAAGAATAAATTTTCTTTTTGAGATATCGTGCGTGCGTGCCTGGCATATGTTTGTTCGCCTGAACTTTTCCGTCAGTTGAACGTGCATTCTCAGTATACGTGGGTGGGGTAAACAAGAAGTGGGGAAAGTTCGCCTGAAAGCGGGCAGTTGATTTTAAGTAGAGATTATTTGAATTATTTACCAATTCAAAATCAAAAATCTATTTATTTTAAAATTATTAATTAATTAATTTTCTTTTTTTCTTTTTTTTCAGATTTTCCGGTTTTTTATATTTCATCCATAGCCAAGAATCCTGGTGGCGCTACAACAACATTTTGTCTAACCAAAAATGTAAATTGAAGGTATTACATTTTTTGTACATAACATAAACCACACTTATCATACCAACGCGCTAGCTAACAACTGTGTTATTCTCAACGAGACCACGTTTGTTGCAACATATTGACTTGTTCACCATCTCCATCCGTTCCTTGGCATTCAGAATGCAATTTTCTACCTCCCTTGAAAGAATTGTCATATTTGTTTGTTTGCATTCACAGGACCAATAAGTCCAAAGGATTGTGTTTTCAAATTGAGTTTTCCCCCTCTTCCGCCATTCTCTTTTATTCAGCAACGTAATCGTATCAATCACTTGTCTGACTCCTTTATATTTAGAATTTAAAATCGTCATGAGTTGCTGGCAAGGAAGCGTTCGAGGTCCAAAGTGTGAGTGGGGGGAGATGAAAAGCTGGGGGCCAATTACAATGCAATTTTACACGATTGAATAGAAAATTATTGTTCAATTGTTTGGAATGAATAGAGTTTAAATAAATAAATAAATTGCAATTTAATCGTGGCTAAGGGAGGGCGGACGGGCTGAAGTTCGAACGATATGAATTCTCACGCACGAACAATATTTGTGCAGGAAAGCAATTTTGAAATTTTGTAAATTGGAAATTAAAATCCAATAACAATTAGTATGGGCTATTTAAAATTTATTGCAATTTAAATGTTTGCCATGAAATAGAAATGAAAATGCGAAATTAATATTAACCCATTAACGGGTACGAGATTAAATAAAGAAATGAATAATTTTCCATTACAACCCAGAGGGGATTAAGGGGAGTACTTTTCACAATCCGTCAGCTGTGCGCTATCTATTTTTCCACTCACTTTTTGGGACTTTTACACCGGTTCCGAACAGAGGTTTGAAAAGATTTTTTATGGCTAATAATAACTCCATAGTGCGATCGCTCACTGGTTCAGAATCGATTTTCATCAGCCAAAATTCAGTAATTTTTGTCCTAGTACACATTTTTGAGTTCTGTAAGAATCCGATTGTAGGTAATGAGTCAAGGATTATTTTCAAATTATTTTAAAAATTAGCCCAAAGAGAAAGAACTCTTTTCTATTTCAAAGAAACTAAATTTTTAATATTTTTGATTTTGTGTTTTGGTAATAATCATTTTGTATATTTGTATATAATTTTGTATAATTATGTATATAATTTTGTATATTTCACCTGTAATCTTGTCAGTTGTACTCGTACTGTAGTAATTAGTTCGGCTTAAGGTCATGCAAATAATTCGTCTTACTGAATAGTCATTTATTTCGATATATTTCAACTTGCATCGCTACCCTGAAAACCACGGCCTCTTATATTTAAATGGAAACATTTCCGTGTTTACTTGCAAACATTTGCATGTTTACTTGCACACATGCATGCTTTTACGTCGAACCATATCCGTGTTTCATCCCAAACATCTATATCGTTACGTGGAAGCTTCCTTATATATTCTTCTAAACCTCCATAAACTTGCGTGGAAGCATATGCGTGTTTCATCCCAAACATCTATATCGTTACGTGGAAGCTTCCTTATATATTCTTCTAAACCTCCATAAACTTGCGTGGAAGCATATGCGTGTTTCATCCCAAACATCTATATCGTTACGTGGAAGCTTCCTTATATATTCTTCTAAACCTCCATAAACTTGCGTGGAAGCATATGCGTGTTTCATCCCAAACATCTATATAGTTACGTGGAAGCTTCCGTATATATTCTTCTAAACCTCCATAAACTTGCGTGGAAGAATATGCGTGTTTGCTCCTATTTCACTTAAGTTACTTTTATTATAAAGTGGCTTTCACACAATGTGTCAAGTTTTGCTTGTGCCATTCATAGTTTGGTTGTAGTTTATCTTTTATTTATATGATTTTTGAAAAAATAAAATGTAATTTGGACGGACGTATCTTTTTTCTATCAAAAGCCTTCACTAAATGTGGTACATATTTGGATAGGTGCGAGTTAGAGTGTTCAAAGCCGAATCCGAAAAACCTGTGTGCCTGTTTTTTAGAAACGTAATTTTTGAGTAAACCGACGGGGTTTAAATAAAACAAAACCGGTTTTTGATACCAATGAAATTCTTTATTCCTGTGAAAGTACGTTCGATGCCATTATGTATGGAACTCGATTTCTTTTGCATGGCCACCACGGGCACGCTTGCAGAAGTCCAGACGCTGAACCCAATTTTCGACGGTTTTCAAGCATAAATCGCCCGATACTGTTGCAATTTCACTTTCGATATTCGTACGAAGTTCATCAATCGTCGCTGGCTTGTTGGCATAGACCATAGACTCGACGTAGCCCCATAGGAAATAATCTAACGGCGTCAAATCGCACGACCGAGGCGGCCAATCGACTGGGCCATTTCGTGAGATAACAAGTTCACCAAACTTGGTTTCCAATAAATTGATTGTGGCATTCGCTGTGTGGCTTGTGGCGCCGTCCTGTTGGAACCACATGTCGTCCAAGTCCATATTATCCAATTGGGGCCAAAAATATTCGGTTATCATTGAACGGTAGCGATTCGCATTCACAGTAATGTGCCGGTCTTGATCATCACGGAAGAAGTACGGCCCAATGACGCCGCCGGCCCATAAACCGCACCAAACCGTAATTTTTTCGGGACGCAATGATGACTCATGGATTACGTGTGGATTGCTGTCTGACCAATAACCCATATTTTGCTTATTGACGAAGCCATTCAGCCAGATATTAGCCTCATCGCTGAAGATGATTTTTCGATGAAAATCCAAAGTTGAGGCCACTGACTCCAAATTTCGGTAGTAAATTTTAAAAATTTCGACTCGTTGTTGGCTCGTATATCTTTCCATGATGAAATGGCAAACCTTGCTGAAGAGAAATGTAAAAAGAGCGGAAAAGATATGGCGTCGTTTGCTGTCCCTATCGATTTACTTTTGTAGCGTCTCTGTTGAAAACCCCTTTATTTTCAAATATAATTTTATTATTTGAATAAGTTCTACATACGATTTTAAAGAATTTTTTTATTTTCTGTTTTTTATTCGACCTTTTTGAATAACAAACTGGTGACGAAGGATAGTGATCGCTGCGCTACTTTACCTTACATGATGTTGTACTCAGGTTTTTTCAATTCCTGATAATGTCTTTCGACTTAAGACGAAATATTGAGAAATATATTAAAATATATTCAATAGATTTGACATCGCCTAATTATTTAAAAATTAAGATCCAATTTTTTTTAATTCAAAATGATTTTATAATTTAAATAACAGTTCAATAATTTAAATTATTATATTAATTAAGTTTTACACTTTATAAGGTACATACAAATGTATTTGTATATGATTTTTATATTTATATTATAATAATATTTTATATTTTATAATAAAGACACATTCAAGTTTGGAATATGATTTACAATTTACTGTACAATTTAAACCTGATTGCCAAATTTAAATACAGCTATGAAATTTTGAGACTGAAACACAAATGAGAATATTCAATTCAATGCAATTCAATACAATTCAATTCAATCCAGTTCAATTCAATTCAATTCAATTCAATTCAATTCAATTCAATTCAATTCAATTCAATTCAATTCAATTCAATTCAATTCAATTCAATTCAATTCAATTCAATTCAATTCAATTCAATTCAATTCAATTCAATTCAATTCAATTCAATTCAATTCAATTCAATTCAATTCAATTCAATTCAATTCAATTCAATTCAATTCAATTCAATTCAATTCAATTCAATTCAATTCAGTTCAATTCAATTCAATTCAATTCGGTTCAATTCAATTCAATTCAATTCAATCCAACGCAATTCAATTCAATCCAATTCAATTCACTGGAATTCAGTTCAGTCCAATTCAACCCAGTTTAATTCAATGCTATGAAATTCAATTGAATTCATTTCAGTACAATTCAGCACAGTTCAATTCAATACTAGACAATTCAATTCAGTGCAACACAATTCAATTCAATTAACTTTAATCCAATTAGATTCTACTTATATACAATTCAAACAATTTAGTACAAGACAGTTCAGGTCAACCCAAACTCACCTAACATAGTCTAATCTACTCTAATTATGGCAATTCTTTTTATGTTCATAACAAAAATATTAACAGATGTGTTTTTTAAAGAAAATTTAAATATTTTAAAAATCTGAATAATGGTATTATATTTTCTGAGTAATATGTTTTGTTTTGCGGGCTAAGGAAACAAAACATGATAATTTAATTTTTTATGCTGATTTTGTATTAAGTTGTCTATAAAAAATTACACATATCGATAAAAATTTACTTATTTGCAAACAAAAATGCACCGAAAAGAAACCGAAAATTAACCGGTTTATTTCATTCTGTGAAGCCGAAAACCAGTTGTTTGGAAAAGTGTTTTTTCGAATAAACCGAAAGCCGGTTATCCGAAAATGTCGGTTTTCTGTACACTCTAGTGCGTGTGTTGTCCACTTTTTCAGTATAAATTTTGCCTGCCCGAAATAAATCTTTAACGAATAAATAGTAGCACCTCTGCAGTAGACGTCGTCATACTGCGCAGAAGGTGGACTTGGATTAAAAAATTCCTCCCATTTAATGACATTTCAGTTTTTCGACCAGATTACATTTTAATTAATTTTTAAAAATCTCCACTACAACCTAATGTAGCCTCATCGTAGTAACTAAATAACAGCCATAACGTTTTAATTAATTTGAAAACTTTGGCTGCATCAAATCATCTTCTTAAGAAACTTTCCCCAAACTATTCTCCCCCAGACAACACCCACAAGAAGAGTCAACATTTTTGATGTAGAAATGAATAAAAATTTGTCAAGTTATGTAAATGAAAGTTAAAGTGATTTCACTTTGATTTACGAAACATTTCATAAATTTTTTCCTCTAAATATATCAATCCATGTCTGCAGTAAACTAATGGACAAGGAGAAATAGGAGGATGTACAAATATGTTTGGTAAATAACTTTATTTACAATTTCATAACTTTGTGACTTGGAAAATACTTTGCACAAACTCATTGCATATTGTTGGGCTGTGCAAATATCAACAACAGGACAGCATTGTTTTTGCATACTGGCCAGGCAACAATTTATTTGAAGCATACTTTAAGGATTGTCTTGTTGCTACTGTTCATATGTATAGGGTGGTAACGTTTAAAATATTCAAAATTTTTCAAGGATGAATGTTGAATGTCTAACACATGTCGCAAGTGCTCAATTGTAGAGGCTTCTCTGATGAATGCATAAATGGTTACAATTTGCAGAAGCATCGTCACATGTATTCCTCCGATGCTAGCAATTGTTTTAAATCAAATTGTATTTGGTATCCAGAATTGTATTTACAATTCAGTATCCAAATGTTAAATTGATTTCGATACAAATTTATTAATATTTAAAGAGTTGAAGTGACAAAGACAGCTTGTTATGCCTAAATCAAAATTTAAAATTCGAAAGTAAAAATTTTACACTGCAACGTATTGCCACCCTACCACAATTTCATGTTAATATTATTGCATACTTTGTGCTCGAACGCTGCAAGGATTAACAAATATTCTATGGCTTTTCCTCGGCATTCTTGTTAGTGTTTTTTGTGTATTTTTTCTATTTATTTCATAAACAAAAGTCTTAACTTTGAATAAAGTTGAATTGAAGCGCTAAAGATGAACAATTTGTAAATATTAATTTAATATCCAATTTATTGAATATTTTCTGTTGCTTCACAACAAACACATTGAGTACTGTTGATGCCTCAAACGGTAAATGCAACTAATTGCCAATTACGCTGAATGGCTTTAACTGCAATTGAAGATGTAAATGGTTGCCACGCAGTCTGTCGTCGTTCCCCTTGTAAAAGCCAACCAGTAGAGGGTGCCTCAGCTCAAGTACTCACTCCCACTAAGTACAGCATTGTGATTGCTTATGTATTGCAATCAGCCATGCAAAAGAGCATTAATAGGCTCGTCAAGGAGTTCTGTTCAAAGAATATGAACTCATTTAGTAGCAAGTAGGATTCAAATCATAACATGAACTGTGCGTTCCTTTGAAGATTTGAAATTGATATTAATTTCTTAGTGAAGCGCTGATTTCTGTATGATTTTCCTTAGCAAACATGTTAATATCCATAACTGGGTCATTTATGTTTTAATTTCGCTAAAAGCTCAACCCCAGTATAATGTCCTCGTCGAGTCTGTTTCTTATTAGGGTTTCAAAAGATCGAATAGGGAAATGAAATTCAACAGCCCACATGGTACGCATAATGCTGCACACAGTCCTGGGTAAATACTGAGTACTGGCAACTGCTAGTTAAGATGACGAGTGTGACATTGACGCCATTCTTTAAATAAATCTCTTGGGTGTCGCTCTAATGCTTTGAATTTTACCCTAAACATTCGTAATTTGTTTGTTTATATTTTGAAGAGATTGAGGAGATGTTAATGTTTAATTAACTATAAGTATACAATTTCAATACGGGCCAAGGTAAAATAAATGTCGAAGGTAAATAGAAAATTAATTTAGACCAGAAGATAAATCCACTGAAAACCCGCTATTAGCTGTAACCGAGATTAGAAGTTGTCACAACCACATTCGATGTCATCACATCCCTACTAGAGTTTGCTTCAACCGTATTTCAGTTGTGGGAACTAGATTCAATCGTGATAACCCCTATTTGCTGCAGTTCGAAATTTGCGGTTTAAACAACCTGTTTTCAAGCAGTTAGTTCTGTGAGTGTTGTAGCAACCGTGATAAAGACCCGTTGAAAAATTTCTATTAAAAACTGCTTCTGGGCGTGAAGAAGCAGTAAGTCCAGTTTAAATAGAATTCGCTCGGATTAATTTAAAAGTTGTTTCCCAGTTAAGGTAAGTTAGGAAAGGTTTTTTTTTGTAATTTTGTTGCTTCATGATTGCAGCTTCTACTGAAAGCATAGAAGTCTTGGTTCTAGCCAAAGAAGAATGAAGGGCACAGAAACTGGACTGGTTACTAACAAAATTTTGACGTTATCACAAATTTGACTGATATTTGCATATAAGGAGGACATAATTTTTAAAACTTAAAAATTGAGAATTGAGATCTTAAAAATAGAAAAGCAGCCATTTCGGTAAAAAATTAACGAATTTATTTATTATTATATTTAAATTCATTAATATTGTTACGAATTGCTTTATTGTCCTTTTCATCGCTGTTTTATTACAATAGGTACAACAGTTTTCTTTATTTTACATGCGACTTTACTTGATATTACTATTGCCGACGAACTGTACCTTTAACCATTTAATTTTAGCCTAATTCCTATACCCTGCTCATCTGTTATTTATGTTAGTTCTATTACGTGGCACCAGGATCTCTAGATAATTCTGATGGCATCTCTTCTATTCACTATCGTTATACTCGTTATCTAGAGCGTTCCAGCCATTTCCAGAACCAGTGGTACTGCCCTCTCTTTGGAGTTTAGTCGAGACAAATATTAACCGAATTTAATCGGTATTGTAGCGAATTCATTATGGTGGTTTGGCTTGCTGGTAAGTTGTTGCAAGGTATACTTTTAGGCGTAACATTAATCGCCCTGTTATTTACGTTAGGCCACCAATGTTACATACGCCAGTTAAGTATAGCATTCACATTAACATTACGTTGAATTATCTTTTAATCGTAAAAATATATATTAAAATATATATAAAATAATAAAAGGAATTGCACCGTGCAACAGTAGTTCTGTGGAAAAATTCCTTCATTCACCAAATAATGGTTCTGTGTAAGGATATTCAATCCTCCAAAGCATTTTTAATTTCTGGTTCAACATTTTATTTTAACGACCAAAGGATATGACACATTTTGGAACCAACGTTTGAGCAATAATTTGAAACGTAAATTAAATATGTATGTTCTTATCTAAAGTCAAATATACAACTAAGTATGGGAGCTTTTGGTAGGTTTTAACCCCTATAGTAGAGCTTCGTGGGTCAGTACTGGCTGTTTTTTAATTAATAATGCTTTGTGAGATTGAATAGGCTCATTCAGAGCTCTTATGTAGGGAAGAAACTTAGCATACCAGTACCCTCAATTACATAGTTGTATAATACGAGTATAATAAAGTAAAAAAGAACAGGATTTAACTCGCATTGCCTAAAGAAAAATTGAATCTACTTAAACAATTTTGGTTGCATATTAAAGCCATTAAAATACTTTATAATATAAAAAAGTTCAGCCTATAAGCGAAAGGTTTACCTTTTCGGTGGTACAATGGCAGTGCCCGCGACTCTTGTACATGAGCACGTGGTTTCGATCCCTGCTCAGACCACCTAACATATCTTTCGATGGCGGTCACCTCGCATAGTGACAGCGACACTATCGAGTATTTTGCCTTGAAAGATTCTCAAAAATACCGTTCGGAACCGATGTAAATCTGTAGGTCCAATCGGTGAGTGTAAAACTAGAACGCGCACTGCTCACTGGTTGTGAGAAGCTCTCCCCAATCCCTTCATGGAATGTAATTGGAAACCATTTTTTTATGTAAATAGTTTGCTATAACATCCCAAGAGGGCACTGGGGATAGCGTCTCACTATCAGTAAGCTGTCTAGTTTTTACACTCACTGGTCTGTTCTATTTTATATGGCAAACAACGTTGCGTACAATTTATATTCAACTAGCTGACCCGGCAGACTTCGTCCTGCCTTCAAAAGTATTTATAACATCAGATGGTAAACAATGATTAATATCTCGAATAATGAGATATCTCGAATAATGAGAGATACAGTAATATAACTTATACGTCCTGGTGTGCAACTTTTATTTTTAATTTGAATCACAACGTTTTATTGAGTAGATAATAGTGGGAAAAACAACTTCACAGTATTCGCTGTGGCACTCATTCATATTATATACTTTCATTCATATATAATTTATTACATCTCACACCGATAATGTACATACGTGTACTACCACCACATACATATATTTAAGTAAATGACCAGCAACATTCATTTATATGGTCATAAAAGTAACAAACAATAAAAGACAAAACTGGACATTACACAAAGTGAGAAGATGGACAATTCCTATTCATATCGCAGATCCAGCATTCACTTTCTTTCACCATCACTGTTTAGATGTTTACCAAATGTTCACATGGAACACAAAGGAAGATAACAAACAAAAGATGTCTATGCAATGGTCGGTCGTATGGGTAATGGCGGCAGACGACTGACTCTAAGTGAAAATGACAGAATACACAAACAAAGAGAACAAAGGAAATACGAGTAATTAACAGTCGGACATAGTAATATCATTTGAGTCAGCGTACAGAAGACATCAAAATATGTTAACTGGTATTTGCCAATGATTTCGTCTTTAACTTAATGTTTTGCCACTTCAAATTGAAACGAGCACTTTAATGTCCTCGGAAAGTTTGTTGTCTGTACCACAGGATGACAAGAGAGAAAAGATAGTAATAGTTTTTAAAATTTTCATTTCCATTTCCTCAATTATAAAGTCCCACACACATTCATAGTTTGATTAGTTCTCTGTTACACTTTAAAAAGTTTTTGGAAATGTCAGTGTTCCTCCTCTCACTCTTAATACTCTTGCACAAATGCGAGAGTCATATGAACACTTTACATTTCATTTGTACACTGACAAATACTTTTTGTTGATATTCAATTCAATTCCCATTTTTATTCACTAAATACAAAATTATTTTTGAGTGTTAGATTATTGCAACAAAAGAGGCGGCTACATATTAAGTAAATATAGAATACAGCAGTGGCGACAATTCTGAACCTTGTGGTAGGCCTGTGGGTATAGTTTTCGGGGAGGGGGGTGAAGAATTCACATAAACTGTATGGGTTTTATTTTCAAAAAAATCAGCGATAATTTTCCAGAGATAAACCAGAATTTTTGCCTTAATAAGTTTATATAATATTCGATGGTGCCGCATAGTGTCAAAGGTTTTTTCGACATCCGATAGTAGAATTCCGTTAGACTTTCTTATTCGTTATTAGCCTCTATTTTACTACACTCTTCTCTAAACCCCAAATGTTCTTTTGAACAAAATGAATGGTTTCGACAAGCAGAACATCCATCCGATCCATCAAACGTTGATAACCGTTATAATTTTGACGAATTCAATTACCTCGGATCTGCCGATAACAATAACAATATAGTCAGTAGCGTATTCAAAACCGAAACCGGTTAACCGAATTTCTGGCGGTTATCCGTATGTCGGTTTTCTAAAAATTGCTACTTTCAAAGAGCCGGTTTCACCGGTTATTTCAAGTCGATTAACGGGGTTTTTCGGTTTTTACACAACTGATGTCACGTCGCAGAATTACACATCTAAAGTCTTTTTCATAACTCAGTATGATTACTAACCCCATCAGACGACACAAAAGATTAGTTGTCCAATGGCAATATAAGTCATATCTGCCAACTCCGATTTTGATGTAAGTTCCGGAACTAGTGACAACACAGGTGGTATATTAGCAGAAATGCAAAAAACACGTATTCACCCTCCAAAAAGAAGATGAAAATGTCCAAAGGAATATTTACTCAACGATAATTTTGCCTAATTGGGTAAGTAAAATGTTGAATTAAATATAAAATTGAACAAAATAAATAAATAAAATAAAATTTGGAATCTGAATCCCCCGTTACTTCGAAGCAGATGGCCAATGTGAAATCTACGAAGTGTCAGATCACTTGTTAAAGGCTTGAAATTTACAAAATGGGTCGCTTTTCGCCCGAAAAAGCATTGGGAAATATTAAAAACTTTCTTCCAAAGTACTGTGTATTCACCTCAAACTTTCAGAAATCTACGAAATAAACGCAGTTTGTGGAACAATGTGTGAAGGTAATTCGTCAATCCGTATCCTTAGTGGACAACACTACTCGTGTACGTGTTGATCGGTGCGTTCAGTGGCAAATGTTGCCGTTCTAGCTGAAAGTGTGTTCGAACAGTAGCCAACATCTACCGTCTGTAGAACTGAACCGTTCGTAGAACTGAACATTTCCCGCACTTCTTTTCCCAGAATTTTGAGCGTTTTTACGGAAAAATCATATTTCCCGGTGAAGCCCATTTTCGGGGGGGGTTTATGTTTACAAACAAAATTGTCGCATTTGGGGCTCGGAATATCCACATGTCGTCGAGGAGAAGCCAATGCATCCACTACGAGCGACGGTTTTTGGCATGGCGGCATCATAGGCCTATTTTTCTTCGAAAAACAGGAAGGAGCCGCCGAAACCGTCAATGGGGAACGTTATCGTTCCATGCACAGCGATTTTTTGTTCCCAAAAGTTACAGACAGGAAGGCTCACACGCTCTGATTGGGACCTGCAGTTTTACACCGATTCCGAACGGTATTTTCGATCTCGAAATTCAAAGGGACGAATTAAAAAAATTTCTCCAAAATCGAAATATTCGAAGAAACCGAAAACCAGCATTTTTGAAAAACCGATTTCTTTAATACACTAATCGTCAGTCTAGAAATCAAACGGCGAATTGTGTATTCAAACATGCGTTATTTCTGTCTAAGCAAACACGTCAGAGATAACAGCCTCTATCGAGAAACAAAGATCCAGCTCTATCAGACTCTCATACAGCAGCCTGTCTTGATTTATAACGCAGAATACTGGGTCATATCGTATGCTGATGAAACATCACTGGGAACTTTCACGAGAAAAATGCTCCGAAAAATATATGGTCCTATAATAGAGAGGGGCGAGTATCGACGTCGGATAAACCACAAAATGTACAAAGTGTATTCTGACATCGCGTAAATAAATAAATATTAAATATTTTCCCATAACATCCAATGAAGGGACTGGGGAGAGTTTCTCGCAACCAGTAAAGCTGTGCGCTTTCTAATTTTTACACCGGTTCCGAACGGTATTTTGAGAAACATTTTCATGGCTAAGTACTCGATAATGTCGCCATCAGTAAGCGAGGTGACCGTCGTCGAAAGGAATTGCTCCACCGACCGCCACATAATAATAATAACTGATAATAACTTCGTGTAATATAAGAACACTGTTACTGAGAGACGAAGAACCAATTTCGTAGATTCTATGAAATATTTCGTTACACATTAAGACATAACTTGAGTTATAAAGGGTGTCTCTGCAAGATTGCACATTTTACATTTAGTGTCATTTTTTTTGTGCAAGTGACAACTCTAAACTTTGGCAGCTGTCACATATGTGTATTCCGATTATTAAAAATGGAGTGCTTTACGAACAAACAACGCGTTTTAATTGAGAAAACTTATTACAAAAATTTAGAAAATTATGCTGAGACCGCTCAGAAACTTTGAAGAATTTTCAGTCGAGAAAGTGCATCTAAAGAATTTGAAGAAACTGAATTTGAAGCGTCCCGGTCGGACTTTTGAACAAAATTCAGCTTACTTAGGAGCTCAAACCAATAGACCATGGAAAGCGCCTTCAATTCGTTCAGTGGGTAATGGAGCAACTTGAAGTCAATGCAAATTTTTCAAAAAACTTTATCTTCTTCTATGAAACGCATTTCAGTCTGAATGGCTTCGTGAATACACAAAATTGTCGAATTTGGGGCTCAGAAAATACCCCTGCAATCCATGAGAAACAAAAGCGCAACTGTCTGTTGCGGATTTTGGTCAGGTGACGTGATTGGGCCTTACTTGTTTGAAGAAGGGGGGCCGAAATTGCAGTGACTGTGAATGGCATTCGTTATAGGAACATGATATGATATCGGAGTTCTTGTGGCCTCAACTGGACGGCATAGATCCGGACGACATGTGGTTTCAGCAAGACGGCGCCACCTGCCACATCGCGCATGAAACAATCAATTTACTGCAGCAACGATTTCCAGAACAAATTAACTCAAGAAATTCTGATGTCAATTGGCCACAAAGATATATATTTTATTCCATACTTAATCGGAATATGTCTTCTTTATAATCCAAGAAAAAAATCACAACAATCTCAAAAATACGTGTTTTTATTTTAAAAATAAAAACTGAATTCTTACTGAGAATGACGAATCAATGCTATAATGTAAGTTAGCAAGAATATCTAACTTTAACAACATCAATAGCTTTTCCTTCTAACCATGACGCCAAGCAGTAAGAAAATCTACGGTGAGATAACATAACTATAAACTGTTTCTGTTTTTATGCAGACAATAACATTTGCCATTTTGCATCTTAATAGAAAGACAATTTCACGTAACTTTTGAGAAAGTGTTTTATGAAGCCTCTTTATATAGTTGTGAAAATATTTACAAAGCATTTTACATCCTACATCAATAATGATTCTTCGAAGATCGATTTATTAAGTGACGAATATGTCATACAATTTACGAACAGAATTTGTTCAGTGTACGTTTGAAAGCTGTTGCAGGTTTGACGGTGAAATTGTGTTAGCGCGATAGTGACAATTCACCTACACAATGTTGACATTGTCATTCAAATGTACAAACTTACAGTAACACCTAAAGTTGTTCTTCAACTTTGAGGTAACTTGTGATACGTGTACTTGTCATCGTCTAGATAGAGCAACATTTCTACCACTGATTTTGCAATTGGCTGTGAATTGGTCACATGAACTTCTGGCCAGGGTGCGCTAAAGGGGTTGCCTTCAAAGTATGATGGGAAGTTAAACAAATTATAATGTGACTTTGGTGAAGTCCTGCTCAAATGTAACAAAATATTATTTATTCATCTAAAGCCAGCCATGTTGAACGGAATGACTTCTTCGAATAATGCTAATGCTTTCGTACAAAGTACTTACATAGGTTAAGGTGATTGCTTACGAAGCCTTTTAAATTCGGTTTATCCACCCCCCCCCCCCCCCTCATTTGATATCCATATATGATTTTAGCCACATGCCTGTACTTATTATGTTGTGCTATCTCATCAGTGAAGGATATACTATTCTTAACCCTTTGTCCATTTCCCCTCTCAGCGTTTCCTTTCTAATATCAAGCCCTACAAATAGAGATTTATTATTGGATTCCATGCAAGTCGTAAAACGGAGTAGCTGGTAAACACAATTTTGAGCCAAGAAAAAACACAAACACGCCGACTGACCTGACATGTTTTCGATTTCTGTCATCAGCTGCGCCTGAGATGCGTAGGTTTGTTGGACCAAATATTTGCTTGATAGCGGTTCAAAATGGGGAAAGGTATATTCATTGGCTAAGAGGGGACGAGAGCTTAGAACGCAGTTATTGGCAAACAACTGTATTTGTGCGAGCTATAAATACGAGTGTTGGTTATGTGGTCGTATTTGTTGGAGACACTCTGGCGTATACGTATTTTAAACAGTTTGTTTATGCGGTAAATAAAAATGTTTATGGAAAGGAAGTTCAATTCATGTGTTGCGGAGCAGAAAATAATTAAGAAGAGAGTGAATTAATTTAACTGCGACTTTTTCAAGTTATCAAGTCGATGCTCTCATATTTAGTAAGTAACAATTTACACGCCCAAACAGGTGTAGTGCTCTACATTGTTAATAGTTTTTACTTCACCTTGAATATAATGTTAAAGAATAACATCGATTTATAATTATCGATTTATTAACCAAGATATTCTTCTAGCGTACTGTTTAATCTATAAGGACGGTCAGTCTGGAAGATTTTTACATTTAGAAAGTCAAACACTATTTTATTACCTTTTACCGTAGAGGGGAAGAGTAGGGTTGTCATTTCATATGTAAATATTGTCACGAATTTTCTAATTGTCCATTACAGCGCTGGTTTTATTGAAGTTCAATAAAAGAAGGTTTTTTTTTTAAATTACGATATACACGATAGTTTTATTTATTCTAATCCCGCAGTACAATTACACTTTACAGTAAAAGTTTACTCAATAACATTATTGACGCCGATGTGTAACTTTACCCGCTTGAAATACGATTGTCATAAGTATGACTCGTTGCTTGGGAATGTTCGTTATTGATTATGTATTTACAATCTTAACTTATCTACATAGTAGTTATAGTTTGATGGTTATATTTAGTGATAGGGTAGCTCATAATGGTCATACAGTAATTTCTACAGATACTAACTGCAGTTTCTCTACCAATATGCTGTTTCCAGAACCATCTCTTTGTAACACTCTCTACTCTTGGTTGTTCTGGAAAGTTCGATATCGACTTATATTAGTGGTGAGATGACATCTGTTCTCGATTGTGTCAGACTGTTCTTGCGATATCATCAAACATTCGTGGTGAGTTGGTATGAGGTCAATTTTCATGTTGCAACCACTGCATACTTTTAGGGACAATTAATACATATAAAGTTGCAACACATATCAAAAACTTTGCCGACATACCAATGTTATTTTGACAACATGTTAGAACACAAATGGTTTCCCATTACATCCCATGAAGGGATTGGGGAGAGCCTCTCAAAACTGCAAGCGGTGCGCTTTATAGGGAGAAGCGTTTTCATGGTTAAGAACTTGATGGTGCCGCCTTCACTAAGCGAGATGAAGGGCGTCGAAAGAAATGTTAGGATTCCAACCCACGGTCGCGTTTACAAGAGCCGAGCACACTATCAGTGAGCTGACAGCTTTCTAGTTTTACACCATATAATTGGGACCTACAGGTTTACACCATTACCGAACGGTTTTCTGACAAGCTTGTTTCATGTCAAATAATTCCTCGATAGTGTCGGTGTCACTAAGTGAGGTGACCGTTGCCAAAATAAAATTATCTAGAGAGGGATTGAAACCACGTTCTCTTGTACAAGAGTCGGGCTATAGCCATTACGTCTACGACGACATTTGTAAGTTCAACTCATATTCTGGGGTCTCGTGAAATTCATTGTGGATTTAGCCATGTGGTTCAAAGTATAAGGAATCAATTAGTATAAAGTATAAGGAATGAATGTTAGGATATCCGAGTGAGTTTCATATTGTGTCTAAATTGCACCCTAATATCATTTACTTTCTTTGGAAACATTTTTCAATTTCAATATATTTAATTGGGCAATAATGATGTTTCATATTACAAAGGTTACATTTAATCTATTACATATCCTGTTTTCCTCAATTCCTAAAGTATGATTGATGACAATGGTAAATATTGACGCAAAATTAATTCGTCACCTCGTTATTGGAGTGATTTAAAGGACTAAAACCAGAATTCGAGAAAATTTGATTTTAAGATTAAAATAAGAATTGAACATGCATTTCAAGCAATATAGGAGATAAGATAGACCAGAGGCTAATTATGTAAGAAACGATATCGAATTCATTATCGTTTTATCGGTAGTGAAGTTTTATGATCTATGTATGCATGTATTTTAAATGTTCTATGAACAAGCGTTTTATCGACATAACGATACAGTTTGAACGATTATCTGAAAGAAGATCTCAATTTTTTTAGTGGTAGATGGCAGTCCTAACCGAAAAACACACAAAATACTGAGTTGACGAATTGCACGCCAGCTTAACATTCAAAATTTTATTATCATCAAAACGAAACTAAGTCTGGGGTTTATTACACAACTAAAAGCGAGCAAGAAGTATTTCAGTGCCGCCAGAGGTTCAAATAAAACTGAAAAAACAAAAACTGAAAATATTCGAAAAACGAATGTCGTCGGTGTTGCAATGGTTAGTGTGCGCGCGTGTCATACAAGTGAACTTACAATTCTTTGACGGCTGTCGCTTCGCTCAGTGACGGCGGGACACTATCAAGTAATTTGACGTGAAGAGGCTTCTCCAGAAAACGGTCGGAACCACAACGTTGTTTAGAGTTCGGTGATTAAAACCAAAATACTGGGGAAAGTGGTTGTTAATCCGTTGCTTCACTAATAATTGTGTTTTTTTAAACGTATTTTTCGAACGAAACCCTGAATTTTCACCGGTTTCATGTTCAAAATTCAAATTTTCATTGCCAATAAATATTTTATATCAATTCAAATAGTCAGTATATTTTTTCAATTCAAAATATTTTTTCAAATCAATTCAATTCGATTTAGCTCAATTGAAATCGATTTAGTTCAATTTAATTTGATTTATCTCAATTCAGTTCAATTCAATTCAAAATTAACTGATATGTATTTCTTTTTAATTAAAATTGTATAGAAGTCTGATCAATGGTAATGTATTTTCTGAATAATAATGATCCTTTTTCCGGGGGAAAGGGACAAATTATTTTGTATTAATTTTTTGAAAAATATTTAATCATTCTTAACGTAACCTAATAAAACCGAGAATTAACCGTGGAATCGAAAACCGGTTTTCGAAAATATGATTTTTCAAATAAGCCGAAAACCGGATATTCTAAAATGTAGGGTTGCTGAATACTCTAGTTTAGAGTATTACCACAGACGATTAAGAATTAGACGACCAGAAGATGTACGCAATTTGGCAACCCTGGTAAAAGAGAACCAAAAAGTGCTAGCAAATCATTCAAACGCATTTCTCTCTCGCGTCATATCTTGATTATTTCATACTTTTTACAAAGTTTATGTAATTTTACTTCGAGATGTTTGGAATTTCTATAGTTATATACGATAACAGTATCAAAAAGCTGCTCGTGTATTGAAACATTCAATGAAGAGATTAAGAGAGAGAGAGAGAGAGCTGAGAATGACTAGGGTTTCACTCGGTTTGTTTGTTGGCATTTGAGTGAAGAGAAATTTTGACTGCAAAAAGGATGTACAAGTAGAGAAGAAAAATTCGGCGCAATTTGGTAACCCTGGTGAAGAGAACCAAAAAAGTCGGCGCGATTCACTCAAACGCATTTCTTTCCCGCGTCATAACTTCATTATTTCACATTTTTTACATACTTTATATAATTTTATTTAAATATTGTTACAATTAAGTAAAAGCTTTTACTTACTCTTAATGACCAGACTAACGTTATGTAAATAATAGGGCGATTAATGCTGCGCCTGAAAGTATGCAGTGTAACAACATGCCAGCTCGTTAAACCAGTAGCATGAATTCGCCTCAGTTAAAATAATTCTCCACTAGTCGTCGAGATGATTCCACTTTATTCCAGAGGTGGATTCAGAAATTAGTAGAAAGATAACTAACAACAACGACTAGAAGGTTCTTGAATTCGCAAGAGATAACTACATTTGAGTATGGTAAGTTCGTATAAATACCTGAGGTCTTTAGAACGGAGAGTTCAGTTTGTGATTAACCCCCGGAAAGTAAGCACGCGATTTGATAGTAAAACTTAAAATAAATGGTTTCCCATTACATCCCATCCCACAATCACTGAGCAGTGCGCCTTCCAGTTTTCACTCACTGATTAGGACCTACAGTTTTACACCGATTCCGAACGGTATTTTGAGAAGCTTTTTCATGGTTAAATACTCGATAGTGTCGTGTCGCCATCACTATGCGAGGTGACTGCCGCCGACAGCAATTTGAAGGTGGTCAGAGCAGGGTTCGAATCCAGGATCACTATGCGAGGTGACTGCCGCCGACAGCAATTTGAAGGTGGTCAGAGCAGGGTTCGAATCCAGGATCTCATGACAAGAGCCGCGCACACTAACCATTGCACCACCGACTTAAGAGTTATTGTAAAGTGGTGTAAATAAAGTAAACTGTTGTAAATTTATAAGTAAAATAAAAGAAAGTTAAACTGTTGTAATTATCGTAATTTAAATCGAACCTTGTTTTATTACTGGAAATAAAACAGCGCAAAAGGGTCGACTAAGGAAATTTGTAACAATATGGTTGGAATTTCTATAGTTTGATACAATAACATCATCAGAACACTGTTCGTGTATTGAAATATTCAACGAAGAGAGTAAGAGAGGGAGCAGAGAAACTGACAATTATACTATGTAGTGTAATATAAATTGCCTCTACAAGCGCAAATTCAAATACCATTGCCAATTGTACTTGTTTTCCAAGCATTTCCTTCATATCTGGCAGATTTTGTTTTCAAATATTTTATATGTGCAAGTTTATAAATTTGAAAGTACAACGAGGCATCGCTAATCGAAAACGCAAACCTCTATATATAAAATAGTTTAAAAACGGAATTGCCAGCAGCCAAAAAAATTCAAAATAATGAAAAGCATTGCCATATTTCATTACAATTGTCTCCGAATTTAGAACCTGTATTCGCATTGCCCGAGCAAATGGAAATGCCAAATTTTTAATTTCCATTGCGAACATGGTAATTCTTTTGCATGTGCATTAAATAAAGTAATGCAAATTAAAATCCTATACCAATACAAATAAATTATCTCCCTTTCTACAACCGATAAACATGAAGCAAAGGTCAAATTAATTTGAAGGCATATCAGAACATTGAGACAGAATCTATTGTCAAACTATCAGTGTCAAATTTGCACATTTATATTGGAGATAAAGTCAAACAGAATTAAATGCTGTTCCCGATGTCTCCCAATGCCATTTCTTGTAAAGGAAGTCAAAAAAACCATGGTATGAACACCCTAATCTAGGTAGAAACAAAAGTTTGTCCAACGATAAGGCTGATAATAAATTGTTCTACCGCAATTTATTAACTTGATGGTTCTTTAGCTGTTGTCCTTTAAAACAATTAATGCTCACAAATGTTTATCTTGAATTTTCAAATAACTCTTTATTATATTCAGTTATTTTCTCTCTTTATCCCTTCTCTATGTATCAAAAATAGTCTGTAAAGTTTAGAACAGAACGAAAAAACGCTGTAGTATATCAATGGCATTTAATGTAACATATTCGGGTGGACGCTGTATATCACCGATTTTATAGCATGCTTTTAGGATTACCACAAGAAAACTACCAGAAAAGTTATTTCCATTGGTATTTATGAAGTTTTTTTTAGTTTTTGTGGAAATTTTATTACTTTTCACATACGCACGAGTATCGTATAAAATCGACACTGCCACTTATAAATAAAAATACATATGTATAAAAAAACACATAAATACAAACATTCAAACTCAGTATATTTGTATTGGGATGGGAGTATCAACACTGAGCTCTTCCAGAAATTTTTAAAAAAAACTGTCATGGCCTTACGTTATGCGGGATTGTTAATAGGCAAGTTGGCCAGTGGTAGGCAATGAAGTTGTTTTGGGTGGCCATTTGATAAACTTTTTTAATAATCACCATAAAAAAAGTTCTTCAATGTTAAAAATATTGTTATATCTACATGTCAGTACTGTAGTATTTTTGAGGATTACGGCTTTTGTTAAATAAAACACAAAGTACGACATTTCAGTGAAAACTTTAAGATAAAAAATTTCGGCTAAAAACTACATAGTCTTTAGTAAAATGAAGCACAATAAAGTAAAATAACGTATGTTTTATCTATTAAGCATCAATATCATCGGAACATTTTATTAAAATTTAAAAATATTTTTATTTTTAGTTTTGATTTATTTATTTTTTATCTGGGGTATTATGAGTTAGTGATAATATTGTTATGAATTTCTTTATTCGTACTTTTAGCGATGTTTTATTCCCAATAATAAAACAAAGTTCATTTTAAATAACGATAATTACAACAGTTTAACTTCCTTTTATTTTACTCAAACAGTACAACAGTTTACTTTATTTACGCCACTTTACAATAAGTCTTATATTTTACTATCAAATCGCGTTGCCTACTTTACGGGGTTTAACCACAAACTGACTCTCCGTTCCAAAGACCTCAGGTATTTATACGAACTCCCATACTTAAATGTAGCTATCTCTTGCGAATTCAAGAACCTTCTAGTCGTTGTTGTTGGTTATCTTTCTACTAATTAATGAATCCACCTTTGGAATAATGTAGACTCACCTCGGATAGTGGAGAATTATCTTAACTGAGGCGAATTCAAGCTACTGGTTTAGCGAGCTGGTATGGTTTTGGTGCATACTTTCAGGCGCAGCATAAATCGCCCTGTTATTTACATAAGGTTAGTTTGGTCATTAAGAGTAAGTAAAAGCTTTTACTTAATCGTAACAATATTTATAATATAAAAAAATTTAATATACACAATTATTAGATATAGAACCTTAAACCGACCGACTCAGAGTCCTTTCCGAAACAATTTAGACATGTTCGTATGTGCACATATTCTTGTAATCAAATGACAGATGGCAATTACGAACCGATTTTAACGAAATTTGGTACATAACTTTTGATTGGACCAGAGACGATCCCCATTTAATATAAGCTATATCTGTCTAAGTTTTGTGGCAATACAAACGGCTTATTTAGGAATTAAGCAAAATTGTGCACAAGCTAAAACGTGTTCACATGTAATATGTGGTCACATTCGTTCACATGTGTTTATAGCTCATATATAAATGACCTAACCTATCGTAGCTTGTTGTTATCGGCTCCAGGGGCTACAAATTTAGATCGATTTTAACGATATATTGTAAGGTACATTGGCTTTGTTTTCTCAGGCCAATGATAACACTGTCGTAGTCGAAAACTGTATCAACGCTCTAATAAATTGTATCGATTAGAGGCAAGTCTACTGAGTTGAACGGTATCTATTTACTGTCTATCACGTACAATTTTTGAAAAAGTCGATGTGGCGTGATACAGACATTTCATGGGCACCGATCAACTCAGTAGACTTGCCTCTAACCGATACAATTTACTATAAAGTTGATACAAAAATTTCATGCCAAAAACTACCACACCCAAATTTGTAACTTGAGTTTTGGCCAAGGATGATAGTTTTTGCAAACCAGCTATATTGGTCCACAAGTTTATATATCTGTCATACAAATTTACCTACTTAGGTTGATGATATTGAATTTTATTATAAACATTTCGTCCTGTTATAAACAGGTTACGGACAAAGGGTGGTGTAATCTATGACCGAATATAACTTTATTTGCTTCCACCTTGATGGTTGTCCACCTTTGGCCTTGCCCACTCATGGTTTTTTATTTTGTCACATAATTTTCTTCCACGGGCCACAGAATCGTTTGCCGTTTCGAAATTAGAACAAATTATAGGTCTTTCGCAAAGTGCGTGAGTGAATTTAAAAAAAATAGTTGTGTTACCAACCACACTCACAGAACAATTCGGTTGAGTCAACCGCATTAGCCGTAACCGAATTTATACGTTGTCAGAACCACACTAGAGTTCATCACAGCCAATTTGTGACAGCCGAATTATGGGGTGTCACACCCGAATTAGAGGTTGTCGCTGCCGAGTAAGAGGTTGTCACAAGGAATTTAGATAGTGTCACAACTGGCCCTTAGCTCCACTGGGAGTGAAAGTAATTGAGAAGAAGACAACTGAATTTAAAAATTGTTGTCCATTAATTTAGTGATGGTTTATTTACCTGTATTCTCATAAATAATTGCAAAGCGAGGAAATGATGCAATTTACGAGTATATAGGGTAAGCTTAAGGGTAACAAATTCAGTTTACATGCAAACTTTGACCGTTTTTGAATGGGTGACCGCACTAATTCTGACGTGTTGTATCAGTTTATATATGTCTGAAACCGATCTAAATACAAACGATGGCAACTCATCTCAACCTATCGACCTTCAAAATCTTCAGAACTTGCGGGGAGTTAATTTTAGCCGTGACAACTCAATTCGCGTATGGCAACCGAAATTCAGTGGAAACAGCCGAATATACGGTTGTTACATTCTCGTTTCGAACAATTAGTTGATAGGTTCAGAATCTAACCACTACAGGTGGCAGGCCTCTGTTATGGCATTATTATGCCAATATAATTTGCGTAAAGAGTGATTCGGACTCAACTAGCAAAGACACAATCCACTTCGCATTACAGAGGTCTGTTATTAGAGTGTCAAAAAAAAACCGGAATTTTTTAGAAACCGCTTTTCGGTTTGTTCGAAAAATAAATTTTTCAAGAAACCGGATTTCGTTTGTTCGAAAAATCAATTTTTCAAGAAAGTGGGTTTCGGGTTTTAAATTTGCAAAATCCGGTTTTTTGTTTTGTTTTAAATTAAATTACACATGTACAACTTACAATACATTTGTTTAACGATTATTTCATATACTTATTCGTGTTGAAAACTCAAAATTTCGCAACTGCATTTAATTAATTACATTTTAATTTAAAAATAAAACTATTTATTGAAAATTAAAATGTTCGAACGGTAGCTCTATTTCATCGGGCAGATAAACACAATTATTAATTACAAATTAAAAGAAAAAAAAATTATGAAATTAAAAATTATAATGAAACTTTTAATAATAATTGTGCTTATTTTCGTGACGATGCTACCCAATGGGTAGCGAAATATTGACGAACAAAATTATTTAAAATAGACCTAACGCTCGAACATTCTAATTTTAAATATAATACGAAAGGTCGAATAAATCCTTACATTTTAAAAAAAATTATATCATATTCCAATTTGGTATGCGTGTTTAATATTAAATTTAAGTTTTATTTGAATTCGCATTAAATGATTTAAAATCGAAAATCATATTAAAATTTGAAAAAGATTTTCATGTATGAAAATATAATTCAGTTTAAAACATTTAGTTATCAAATAAATTTAATTTTGAAATTTGATAAAAAAAAAAATGTTTGAAAAGCTTAATTATGTAATTCTAATTCAAATCATAGAATCATATTTCGAAATGGAAATCATGTTTATTAATTAAAAAATTTCACTAAAATTTGAAAATCATATCATTTATAGTGAAATGCTCAGAATGAAAAATATTAAAAAATTTAGCTCTATTTCAGTAGATCAACAGATTGCTAGATTGCTATTATTTATAATATTGTAAATACCAACAATATTCACATAAAATGTGTAAAAACCTATGTTAGTTTGGGGTTCAATGTCCAATAAATTTCCCCATCTATATTAAATTAGTTGTCTTTTCAAAAACACGTGCCATTTGGCGGTACGTATTGATTGTAATGTATTGGTTCTTTTGTTTATTATTATCAACATCAACTGATGTCTATAATTTTTAAATATAATTATTATAGTCTTGCAACGCATTATTTATTTGAACTTTCTATTTCTAATTTTATTATTGTAAATATGAATTTCAGTGCGTATACAATATAATTTTGAATTATTTAAAAAAAAGTTTGAGCTCTATCCGTCGAATGCATTTCAGCCAAAATTGGCAACTACTTAAAAACAATGAAATGCAAAATACTTCCATCTGCCTATCGTCGATCGACATTTTTCTTTAAATTTTGTAATTTCTCCAACTAACGCGAAGAACTGTGGCGTGTTCAATTTGACAGGTGAAGTGATCAAAAACGTTGCGTTGCATTTTATAAACTACCCATTAAATAACGTAACTCAACGCAGGTAGTCACCGAACAGCTGTAACGTTTTATAAACTACCAAAACGATAAAGTGTCGCGAAGTGATTGATTCACGACTTATAACATGAGGGTCCGCCAAATAACTTTTTTTTTTTGAAAATGCTATAAAAAAAGAAACTACTGAATATTTTCTCAATTTCCTTTTTTATTTGAAAGTACAATCCTTCCGGTTAATAATGCAAAATAATTTCATTCAAATGGCTGCCTCGGCTGGCCATGCAGTAGCCTACACGATCGGTCCAATTTTTAAGCACATTATCGATTGTGTGCAGCTGTATTTCACCAATGGCTTCACGAATATTGTCCTATAAAGCGTCAATTGTCTCTGGCTTGTCGGCGTAACACTTATCTTTGAGGGCACCCCACAAATAATAGTCCAACGGTGTCAAATCGCAGCTCCGAGGTGGCCAAACGACATCAGCTCTGCGGCTGATAATGCGATCTTCAAAAACAGGGCTCAAAACATCGAGTGTAGCTTCGGCTGTGTGTCACGTAGCGCCATCCTGTTGAAACCAAATGTTGCCAATATCCTCCTCTTCAATTTTTGTGAACAAAAATTCGTTCAACATGGCCCGATAACGATCGCCATTGACTGTAACGGCCACTCCTTGCTCATTTTCGAAGAAAAATGGCCCAATTATGCCTCTGGACCAAAATCCGCACCAAACAGTGACTCGTTTTGGGTGCATCGGCTTTTCAATGTATGCGTGCGGGTTTTCTGTGCCCCAAATGCGACAATTTTGCTTGTTTACATACCCGCCAAGATCAAAATGAGCTTCATCTGAAAAGACGATTTTTTTGGCAAAATCGGCATCTTCTGTAAGTCGTACACATTCTGCAACAGTACCATGATTTTCAAAGTAATGTCGCAATATTTCCCAGCGTTGTTCAAGCGTATACACAACCATATTCGTTCAGTGGAAGGATAAAACTAATTATCTGTCAAATCAGAGATGGGCTAAGTGTTACCATTCACGAAATAAGCACTAGTTGAAAAAAAAAACGTTAGATGGCGGACCCTTTAGAATACCACCCTTAATTTTCAAACTAACCGTAAACCGGGTTTTTGGGGTCGGTTAACCGGTTATTGCTGAATTTGTGTTAAATATTCTTAAACATTTTCAAAATTAAATTATAAAAGATAATTTTCAAATATGAATTTATAGCTTGAATAAGTTCTAAATAAGACGTCCAAAGATTTTTGTTTAAAATTATTTTGTAATTTAAATTTAAATTAAATAGGTTTTTGAAACACATTTCAAAATTAAATTATAAAAGATGATTTTCAAATATGATTTTATAGCTTGAATAAGTTCTAAATAAGACGTCCAAAGATTTTGTTTAAAATTATTTTGTAATTTAAATTTAAATTAAATAGGTTTTTGAAACAGTTTTTTTTTAAATTTCAAAAATTATTTTAGTACTTTATATAAATACATTTGTTAAACTTAATCAGATTTTCATACATGAAAATCTATTACAAATTTGAATACTATTTTCAAATTTAAATCAGTGTAATGTGAAATTGAATAAAACTAATCGGAATATGATTTAAATTTTTCTTTAAAATGTAAACGTGGTTGTAAAAATTAAATACAGATTTAACAATGAATAAGAATATGAACCGGTTAAAAAGAACAGGAAACCCGGTTTCTCCGATTTTTGCCAAAATTAAAAGCTAAAACCGGTTTCCGGACAAATTGAATTTCCGAACAGGCCGATAACCGATTTTTAAAAGTCCCGGTGTACAAAGTACTACAAAGAGTATTCCCGGGGAAGAGTTAATTAATTCCAATATACTTATTCAAAGTGTTTATAGTTTCGATGTGAGCTAATTTTGAAATAAGCATTTTGCATACAACTTGAAACTTTCAAAGTCGAGATATAATCGAAACAATGTTTTCACGGATTGACGATCTTGCACGAAATCAGCGAAACTTGAACACTTGAATCAGCGATAAATAAAAATTATTATAAAATCAGATGAATTTCTTGTTAAATTTCTGGTTTTATAATACTTTATTTTTGTACCATCCTTTGCGATGGTAGTAATATTTTAGCTGTTGACAAAAAAAAGATATGACCTACTACTACAACCAAAAGTTTAAGTGATTATAGTCATCTGATCGAGAGTGTATAAATAAAAAAAGTTCAGAAAATTTTATTTCGGGAAGAAGTTGAACTGTCTTTTTTAAAAGCTCAGACTGACCATTATCCAAAAATAGGATGGGAATGCTGCAGTGGGCCCATTTCCTCTTCTGAAATTCGACGGCAGCTTTTGACCTCAATTTTGCGAAAACACATGGAATACTGTCCAAAAATATTGCGACAATGCTGAAGGTACTCCCGTTTAAGCACAGTGTGTCCAAATCACTTTGAATGTGGAAAAATATTTCTGATCTATTTTCTATTCTGAAATTGTGCAGAAACCTTTGACCTACCTTTTTGGAAAGCTTATCCTGACCACATCCAAAACTATGGGATGGAACGATGCAGTTATTCTTGTGTGGGCACGGCGTGAGCCTAAATCACATTACATATGAGAACTATGTTTTTTATCTATTTTTTGGTTCTGAAATTTTACAAGAACGTTGGTTCTACCTTTTTGGAAAGCATATTGATAACTAATAAAAAAAATTGTTTAAAAATGGAAAAGATAAATGTTTCTATGAAATGTCAGTTTTGGAACCGGCAAAGTACTGATATTTTTTGAACTTACGGATACAGACACTTTTGCTGAAATATAATCTTTAAATTATTTGCTTCTCAAAATACCATTCGAAACCGGTGTAAAACTGTCGGTGCCAATCAGCACATGTAAAAATAGAAAGCGCACAAGAAGCTGTCCTCACAAAAAAGTTATGGGAGGTTTAAGAGACGATTTATCACACAAAAAACTTCCCTCAAATCTGTCATATCTTTTCATGAATAAGGCGGATAGTTTTTATAGTATGTTGCTTCAGTCGGCAAGAAATCGCTTATATTTATATCATAACGTGGTTCTGCTAATTCCATAACCGAGCTCTGTAATGCAATGCAGTTTGTGTCTTTGCTAGTTAGATTCCGAAACCATCTTCACTCACAACAGAGTATAATCTTTTTTTCTCATTTAAACAATATTATATTTTACACAATTTGAATCGTGATGTTTGTAAATATATGCAAATTGACATTTAGGTCATTATAAAACACCCAGTTGGCTGTCTTTCTTTCTGCTTTCTTTGTTTGACTCTATGCGACAATTAAGGGTTCAAATAACTTTGTTTTCACACAAACAAATAAAAAATAAACAATCAAATTTTAAATGTTTATTTGTTTTGGTGAAACTGGTGTGTCCATTATGACGACGACTAAATTTCTCTTTGTGTGACAACTGAGTGGTACAACATCAACGTAGCTGCTACCCAACTGTGGCAGCAATCCATAGAAAAGTCTATTTAAGTCATTATATAAAACTATTTGAAAGGACCTTTTCATATTGTAAACTAACGAGTCCTCGTTATGGCCAATAAATGTGTAAATGTTTGTGTGTAGTTGTATAATGAAATGGACAAAAATGAAATATGTCGGGGCCATTAAAGAAATTATGATTGCACAATAAGCAGATACACACACACACACAAATACCAAAAGCTTCCATATACAGACAAACAAATAAACAAACACTCAAACATAAGACTGCATTTATGCAATGAAATCACATGAATTGCATTATGACAAACACAGAGAAACCGATAGTCATAGCAATGACAGGAAGGATAAGGATACACAAATACTCTGACACACTCACAGCGGGAGATTTGCATTGTAATACATGTGGGGATAGGGTCATTTACTCATACTCACACATTTATACGTCACAATCGTCATCATCAGCATCAGCATCACCGTCACCATCCCCATCAAGTGCATAATAATTTATTACGGCAACTTTGACCATTAAACAGAGTGTAAACAAATGAATAATATTACAATCAATTTATACGTTGTTGCTACTGTTGGTGCGAATAACAATTGGAACGATTGCTGTTCGTGGAAGGCATGGGTCGAAATATGGATGCGCTATAGGAGAGTTTTCACTTTTTTGTTTGGATTTTTTTTTTAATTTTAGGAGTTACCATAGGTGTACTAATTTGTATAGAAGAATTTATTCGAATGAATACTGTTTTCCATCTCGAAACTACCGAGCAATTTTTTTTCTTACAGTGATGTGCAAAATAATAGGTGTTTACTATAACAAAATGCGATTTTTGATACGGCAATTTTTCTCATAAAATATGCATGTCAGTCATTTTCTGTCAAGTTATAGTCTTAAGGTAAATCTGGCTTAACAAGTCGCGGTTGTTTTTTAAAGAGAGGTACTTCTTCTATTAAAAGCCAATATATTTTTAAAGAAAATGTACTATTTTTAAGAAGAAGTACTTTCTGTAAGAAAAAATCATAATAGTATGATTTTTTTACAAAGAAGTACTTTTTTAAGAATAGGTACTTTTTAAAGAAGTGGTACTCTTTTTAGGGTAACGTTATTTTTTTAAGAAAATGTACTTATTTTCAGAAAGGCTACTTATCTCAAGAAATGAAAAGAAAAGGTATTATTTTATTTTTAAGAAAATGTACTTTTAAGAAAATGAATTTTTGTAAGAAAGGTATTTTTTTAAGAGAACGTATTTTTTTAAGAGAAGGTATTTTTTTTAAGAGAATGTCTTTTTTTGAAGAAAAGTTTTTTTTAAGAAATGGGAATTTTTTTAGAATTGATCCTTTTTTCAAGAATAGGTAAATTTTTAAGAGTAGGTACTTATCTCAATGAAAGTTATTTTGTTTCACAAAAAAGGTACTCTTTAAAGAAAAGGTAGTTTTTTCAGAAAAGGCAATTTGTTGTAAGAAAATGTTAATTTTTTGAGAAAAGGTACTTATTTAAAAAAAATACTTTTTTTTTAAGTAAAGGTACTTTTTGTAAGAAGATTTCTTTTTATTTTAGCAAAGGTACTTCTTTAAGATGGGGTATTTTTTTAAGAAATATTACTTATTAAACTTCTTTCACTTTGGCTTTTTTAAATTTACTTTTTATTGTATTCAAAACTACAATATATCCTAAATATTGTTTACAGGCTTCACCTAGAAAACTTCTAGGCACAAACCAAAGCAAAAGTACCCGATATAGTTGATAATATTGGGTTGTAGCATAATAGTGTTAAAAAGAAGTTGTTTAATTTTTTTCATTTAGCCACAATCCCGCCACGTAACTGCTTCCAAAAAAAATGTTTTCCATTACATCCAGAGAGAGCTTATCACAATCAGTGAGCCGTGCGCTTTCTAGTTTTACACCGGTTCCGAACGGTATTTCGAGAAGCTTAAATCGTTAAAGAACATTTGAAATATATCTCTTCATTAAAAACCTAATTAAATTCACACAGTCTTCATTGTAATTGAATTGTTTCTGGGGATGTATGAGATGAGGCCCCATCTTGATGAAACCACATTCAAATCATTCAATTAAGGAACAATGAAACTGGACTATCAGCCTAATTTTCAGAGAAAAATGATTCAATGATGGCGCCGGGACAAAATTTACACCACACAGTGACACGTCGATATGCATTTGTTTCCCGCACAATCACTCGTGTAATTAAGTGAAACCCCAGTGCGACAATTTTGATAATTAACAAGATGAAAATGAGCCTCATCGCTGAAGATGATTTTGTTCGAAAACCCTTCATTATTTTTCAAATATTTCTTAATTTCTTTAATTTAGAGTTGAATTTTTAATAACCCTGAACTGTCAGACTGTTTCTTTTTTTTCAACAACACAAATTTACCGCACACATGGAACGAAATTCAAATCCTGCGTGCATTTTTGGACAGCCTTAATAATTTTGTACAGTTTTAGGCGTTAGGTTTATATCGAGCGAATCGGCGTCGAAGCAAAACTCAACTGGATAGTGTGATTATAAAATCACCATCTCCTATTCCTAAATTGGGACTTCGGAAGTATCAACTTAATCACTTTATTTAGCTAACTGTTGTCAGCTGTTTTTGTGTAAATATGGGCGATTCAATTTAGAGACATTTTTTCAGTACGAATTTTATGAAAGGTCAAACTGTTTGACATGCCAGGTTAGTTTGGCACAGCGCCTCCAAGTTAGAAGAAGATTTACAGTTTTCGACCAAAATTATGTTTAGCGATGAAGACAAATTCCGTCTTAATGACTGCGTCAATATGCAAAATTGCCGTATTTGTGATAAAGGGCAACGAGAAGAGATTCAAAAGCTGCCTTTACATCCAGCGTGAAGAAGGATTTGGTGTAGTTTATCGGCTATTGGAATCATCGGTCCGTATTTGAAATGGTATTGCAAGATCATCATGTTTTTTTAATCTGTTTATTTAATTCAAGTAAATATGCTTAATACTACAAATAAACAAATAGTGTATCTTAATTATAAATTTAATGTAATATGTACTGTTCCGGAATCGGAAACTCAAACATATTTTTTAAGTTAGCTTATAGCTATTCTAATATTTGATTTTGGGTTAATTCCAAAAGTAGTGTACATGAGCATTTTTTTTTTTTTTTTTAAGGTTGAGGAATTAATTCTCTGAAATTGTTTACTTGCATTAAGATTTGTGCAGATTGCGAAATTACTTTTAGTTTCTTTGAAAAAATTTGTTTTGCTTTTTTATTGCATTTTGGTGAAATATTTTCCGGAATGTCACTTTTTACAAAAATTTACAAAACTAAGAAATTAATGCAAAAATGTTAGAACAAAGCCTACTATCGCATTCGTTCACTTATTATTTACCAGCTTTGGATGTTTTTCTTAAAAAAAACGGGTTAGTAATAGCAAAAAGTTATTTTTCGAAGAGATTCCAATTATTTTTTTTTCCTTTTATTATTCAAGAATTAAAAAAAAGTAATTTTTTTACAAAAATTTGTTTTTGTGCAGCTTACATTTAAAGTAACAAATTTGCTTCAAACAATTTGGAAGAAATTGTTGTATTTTGCTGGAAACTTGAAAAAATAAAAAGTGACAGTACGGAATTTTTTGTGACAGTAAAGAAAATCCAATTTAAATTTCAAGTGTAACGAAAACTTAAACATTTATTCATTATTTTGTTTTTGGTTACTGTTTGTTGTTTCTCTTTTATATAAAAACGAAACAAAAAATACAAGTAATCCAATTATATTAACAAAAAATTCATGAACAAATCTATTCATCGGAATCTGTGAATATTTCATATAGTCATTCAATAGTCATTCAAAGTAATAGAACAAATTATCTTTACATCAAAAGAACTACAGTATTGAAATCAATCGGAATTTTCGAGAAATAAGCTTTTAAAATAAAAAAAACCTTTTTACTTAAAAGTGACAGTAAAGAAATTTGTGATATTTTTTTTGGTTTTTTCTTCTAAAAAGTTATTTCACGGAAAAAAAAAACATGAAAAAGTGATCAAAACTTCGTAATATATTAATATACATTTTTATTTATTTTATTTTTTACGATTTTTTATTAAATAACTGTGTGACAGTACGGAAATTTTTAGCTGTACTTACCATCGTGCGATTATAAATTCACTTGAAAACACCAAATAATTGATTTTATTATTTTATTTTTTATCTTAATCAATTTATCACTTCTTGCACTTTTTAATAGCGATGCACATAAAGCAAACGAAACAGCTCAAGTAATGATTATGACTGAATTAAAAAAAATGTGACATTACGGAAAAAACGCAGAGACAAAGTAAAATTAGAACGTCAAAATGACATTGATAACATTTTTCAGGTAAAACCAGGAAAAAGCAATAAAAATAAATACAATCATTGAAAAACAGTTATATTTTTTATTATTGTTCTATTGTTTTCAACTCTTTTTCCATGTTGCTTAATGAATAACATGTGTGGAGACAGGTATATTTGTATGTAATAGGCATGATATACAGTTAAAGCACCATTTGCACAATTTACCAGAAAGTTTTACAATAATAACAACTACTTTTGTTTGTTGCTAATTATTTTAGAGCTTACTTGCCGTTTTTGTTTTTTTATTTTCTTTTACATGAAAGAAATAAAAAGCTTGAGACGAAAAAAAAGCATTGTGTTTGGAATTAACCCTTTTACAAATTAAATATTGTTTTAATTAATTTAAAGTTATATATTTAATTTTTATAATACTTTGTAATGAAAAATTTTTTGAAAAAACTATTTTTAAGTTTAAGAAGTCAAGTCATTAAAAAAGAAAACTAAAGAAAAAAGAAAATTATGGATTTAGCCACCAAAATATGTGACTAGTCTGACGATCGTGGAGATCTTTTCGAGTAAGACCCCTTTCACACTCGGCAAGTTACTTGCGCAAGTCTCTTGCCCAAGTCTTGGTTTGTTGATGACAGAGGTAAGGTCGGGATAGGGGAATAAATTTTAAGTACAGACTTGCTTGTACTCGGAGAGTTGAAAAACTGACTTGCGCAAGTAACTTGCCGAGTGTGAAAGGGGTCTAACACATTCGTCGAATCTTCTTTCATCAATATTTACAACATTATTATTAAATGCCTTAACATTGGCTCTTCTAAATATATGATAAAATGTTGGCACTGCCGACGTATTCTGTATCTGCCCCATTTTATCTAGATATAAGAAGGCTTCTGGTGGATGTGGGGGGGGGGGGGGGGGGGGGGGTAACCTTGAGCATTAGGTTCGCTAGAAGTGACTGCTACTATTGACACACTTGGCCGTTGTGAGACCACGGGACGTCATATTCCGTCCCTATTGTTGAACCTGTAAATTGATATAGCGTTCAAACTATATAATACCTCATCCCGAGGTATTAAAAAAAACGTTATGGATATCGTTTCATAGGTTTTTGGATGGCCCGATTTCATTTTTGGCAAACATTTTTCGATCAGGATTTCGATAACTAACCTAATGGAGGGAAGAGCATGTGTAATTTTACCTTTTCACATAAAATTTCGTTTCTTAACAAGGTTTAACGTTTTAAACTTTTGTACCAACTTTATTAGGAATTATAAAATAAATAAAAAGTTTGAGAAGTTTGTTTCGTAACCATACAAGATTTATTTGGACTTCGTTTAAAAAAATCTATATCATTACTTTCGACATTTTCATCATCGTCGTCTTCGGAACTTTCAAAATTTTAGTTTGAAATTTCGAAAGTTTAGTTCGACATTTTATGGTATTGTCAGACCTAAATTCCGACAGAGCAATGTATTTAAAAAAATAGTATTTTATATTTAAATATGAAATCAAAAACTGGGCCAAAGTTTAAAAAAAATTTTCTTCAGCAAATCGTAACGAAATAAAATCTCTGACTTCGGTTAGGGTCTAAAGTATTCAGAAGTGAGAATCGCGCGCCGGTCCTGGTTGGTCCTAATTTTTTTTTCCACAAAAGATTAAAAAATTTAATATCTTTAGTCAATTTCTTTCATTGCAATTGAACTAGAAACCTTACGTAAATTAAATTAACTTAATGTACAATTTTGTAGCTCTTATAACACACAATAAATCAAAGAAGTTTAAAACATCCAGAAACAGAACCTTCATATAACACACATCTACTGAAAATACCCCAAAGTTAGCCTGCATGCATTTATTGGAACAATACTCAACTTTGGGCTCCTTGCCTGATTAGCAACGTGCATGGAACCTCCAAAACAGTTAATTTTCGATCTCAGTGGTTAATTGGCAACTGTTTAAGTCATGTGGATTAAAAAAAAACCGTTTCCCATTACATCCCATGAAGGGATTGGGGGAGAGCTTCACAACCAGTGCTGTGCGCTTTCTAATTTTTCACTCACTGATTGGGACCTACAGTTTTTATTCCGATTCCCAACGGTATTTTGAGAAGCTTTTTCATGGCTAAGTACTCGATAGTGTCGCCATCACTAAGCGAGGTGACCGCCGCCGAAATAAATTTTTAAGGTGGTCAGAGCAGGGATAAAACCCAGGATCACATGTACAAGAGGCGCGCACACTACCCATTGCACCAGTAATCATGTGGATTACTGCTTCGATTTTTGGAATTTTGTCCGGTAATTTTTGAAATCTGTCCCAGTGTCCAGTGTCCAGCTACTAACTTAGAGATATATTGTCTGGGACTGGATACCAGGTGTAGTGTACGATTTAGGTCATAAGTTGTGCATTACTTCCCCACCCATACATTCAATACTGCATGAATATTTGACCGAAAATTGGCTTCGCAGCGGATACGGCAGAAGTTGGCAATCGATCAAAAAATGCTCGTGTTGATTGGTGCAAGGAAATGTTGGGGAGTCATGTGAAACTGAGACTTAAAGCAATCGACTGTATAGGTCTTCCAAGACGAGCTAATTCCAACGAAACTTTTTCGCGTACGAAGTACTTCAACGCAAATTGTAACCTGCTTCTTCGACATAACTGGTTACGTGGCAGCAATTCCGTTAGAGTAGCGTAGGAATGGTACACAACCATTTGGTTGCCAGAAGTTTTTCGTGAACGAAGGAAAACGAATCATTCTGCATCACGACAATACTAGCTGGTTTGATGGGTCATTCGCCTGACAGCCTCGATTTGGCACCTACTGATTTTTTTTATTCCCACAAAATGTGTGGTCAATTTTGACGCCGGAACGAAAAACCGGTGTTTCTATTAACCGTGTAACGGTTTTTAAAAAAATGTAATTGTCGAACAAACCGGAAACCGGTTATTTGACGTCGGTTAACCGGTTTTTTCTCAATATTCTCAATTGTGTTAAAATAATTAATAATAACTGAGAATTTTTTAATTTAATGAAATTTTTAATTTAAGAAACATAATATCTATTTTGAAATATGATTCTATGCTTTAGTAATTTCTAAATGATATTTCCAAACATTTTTTTTAATTACGAATTAATTAATATTTGCAATAATTTATTTTCTAAATTTCAGAAACAAATTAATTTTATTAATAAATGTTTCAAACTTAATAAGATTTTCATACATGAAAATTTCTTTCAAATTTGAATATGATTTTCGAATTGAAATCAGTTTACTGTGAGTTTGAGAATAACTTTTACATTTTATATTAAAGACACATTCCAAATTGGAATATAATATAAATTTTTTATTTAAAATCGAAACGTAATTGTCAAATTTTAATAGAGTTGTGAAATTTTCACTTTTAAATACGAATAAATATGTGAACCAATGTATAAGTATTGTAACTGCTACATGTGTAATTTAATTTAAATCCAAAGAAATCGAAAAAACCGGTTCGACCGGTTTGAAAAATTGATTTTTCGAACAGACCGACAACAGGTTTCTTACAAAAAAAAAAACTTTGGGACAAATCGAAAACCGGGTGTTTAAATATGCCGGGCACTCTAATCACAACGCATGTTTTTGATCTACCTCATTCGGAGCGGCAAAAGTGCTTTGCAAGTTGCTTCAACCACATGTAAAAGTGTATTGATCTCCATGGAGAATATTTTGCAAAACAATAACACAAATTTTTATCACCAATATTTGTTGTTCTATTATAAGGCCAGTAATATAAACAGCAGCCTTCGTAATGCCATGCTGCGGACCGCTGAATTGGCCGCCTAGATCATGTTTTATCACACCTCCAGGGTTTTTTCTGTGGGGCTACGTAAAGTCCAAAACCTACATGGATGAGTCGGCTACGATTGGGGAATTGGAAGCCAACATTACTCGTGTCATTTGCCAAATACTACTCGAAATTCTGAAGGATCATGTCATCCACTGTTTCGGCCAATATTTGAAACAAATATTCTTTAAAAAATAAATGTAATGAGTCGTTCTTGTGTATGATACTAAAAATTACCTGATGAATTGGAATTATTTTAGTTTTAGAAAATATACTTATAAACATGCTGTAAAAGAAACCGGCATCCGCAAAATATTACAGGAATCATGTATATGTTTGCAAGCATTTTTTTCATGGATTGAAGATCTGCTGCTTTTTTCCTTTATTGTCTGTCATGTTTTTGTTTTCAGCAGTTTTCAACAAACAAAGTCACATTTGTGTCACAAAACATATATTATAACCTAATAATTGTGTCTCTAACATGTAATATTGAATAGCAAACACAATGTGTTTGGACACAAATATACTATATTTGCGACAAGCTGCATTGCGTCATTGGTCCCTGGTGAACCAGTAACTACTCTGCAGAAACGTCCGAAGATCATTCAGTTTAACTTCCTGAATGTCTGTCAGATCCAACATGAAGTAAAATTTCCTATATTATACAAAAGGACAGCAGTAGCTTATGATATGTTCAACGCTCTCGTTCTCCTCTTCATCCCCTTAGTTTGTGCAGTAATCATGAGCTGAGACTGAACAAAAAAGACAGATTTTTCAGCGTGATGAATCACCTTTTATATTTACATATATTTTTCATAAATTAGCTAAACATTAAAATCAAAAAATGGTAACTAAAGGAAATTTAATTGAACTAAAGGAAATTGTGTGGAAAATACTTTCTATAATTAATTTATTTCATCATTAAGTTAAGAATCAATTGAATCGAAAGAAACAATTTAAAACGAATTATACGGGCATAAAATTATATTTCCTTTTTCCTATTGTATCTACAGAAAAAATAAGAGTATATGAATTAATTTTAACTGGAAACTGTGTAGCCGTTCAGAATATTATCCCTTTATATTCAATGATAATTGAGTAAATATTTTTCCCATTACTTCCCATGAAGAGTCGAAGGGAGGAAGTTGTACACTCACTGACTGGGACCTACAGTTTTTCACGGATTCCGAATGGTGTTGGGGGATATTTTTCATTACTAATTACTCGATAGTGTCGCCGTCGCTAAGCGAGGTTGTCGTCTCTATACCATACTAACTAACGCTTTACTAACTATTTCACCACCGACGGTCACAAGTATTTCATTTCAAATTCATTATATTATATTTAGGGTTTATTAATTTCCATATTGAATTTGGCGTCCATTAGTTCTTGATGCGAAAATTATTAATTATTCGATGTTACACATGTTGTAATCAACTGATTATATAGTATTTGGAGTTGTACAAAAAAAAGTCAATAAAAGCGAGTGCCAGACCCAGAGTGAGTGGGCGGGCGAATGAGTGCGCGCGTAATAACTGTGGCGAAAGTAAACACAATTGTCAACAGCTGATTACTTGTAAAACTTTGGATTGTCGGTTATTTATTTGTATTCGACGGGTAATTAAAACTAATTTGCGACAACTTAACACATCTGCATTAATAGCAACTACGACTATGACAACAACGACAATGACAATGCCACCAACACCAACAGCAACTGCAAACAACAATAAAATTTATAATATTTCTATAAATCACAGACAGTCAAACACACTATCGCTCTTAACGCGTACGCACACTCGAACACAATGAATGACAGCTCATTTAATGACATTTCACAAAAGTGTTTGAAGTTTGTGACAAGAGGGGGAAGTAATAAAATACTAATGGAGCAAAGTAGTTGAGCTGTGTTGCGCTGAGTTGAGTAGCGGTTGAATTGAGTTGAGTTAAGGAGGCGCATATTCTCGCTATCGGTTTTGTCAAACGTGAAGGACCCAGTGGCGGGCGTGTGGGCGGACATACGGATGAATGTAATGACATCAATTTCGAAAAATAATGACAGTTAGTCAGTTACAAGTTACTGCATAGTCGTTGCTTGGTTTGGTATTTGAACCGATAGACAGCCAGACAGACATATAGACATTCATTTCGGCAGAGTATCAGTTTCAGTTATCATCAGCATCACCATCAGGAACAGGAACAGCAACAACAAGAACATCAATGCCAACAATCAGTGGCAACAATGCCACCCCAAAGTAGCTTCGTATGTTGTTAGTAGGTAGTGGTGTCAGTGGTGGTGGTGGTGGTGGCACCAGCAGCAGCAGTTGTTGGTTATCAATACATATTCACATTATTATACACTTCGTAAGTTGGCATGTGTGCGTGTAAGAGTTTATATCTGTTTGCGTGTGTGAGAAGTAAATATCATTAAATTGACAACAAGCATTTTAACTACATTAAACCCCATTCAAGTGCCAATTAAAACCACAAAATGCAAAAGCATTCAACAACAGCCAAAACAACAAAACTAAATAAAATTAACAACATTTGGCCATAATAACATTACGAAAATCACAGTTCTGCCTGCGTAACGCAATAAAATATAAATAAAATCTGTGGTTGTTGTGGGAACAAGGAAAAAGAGAGACCAGCTAATGACATTAATATGTTTTACTATACAACACACACTCACACAATCCTATACACTCTCATAATGATATTCTTAATCGAAAATAGAACATGTGTGTGAACGAAGTTTTGTAAGCGCTACATTTATTTGAGCTAAAGGAGGATTTGGTAGAAGTGACTGTCACAACTGACACACTTGTGCAATGAGAACCATTGTGATACCACGGGTCGTCATATTCCGTCCTCAACGTTGAATCTCTCAATTGATCTGGTATGTTTATGAGGCGTTCAAGGAAAAAAAGAGAGACAAACATTAGTCCCTGGCGAACCACGTACTATTCTGCACAAAGGTCCTAAGATCGTTCAGCTTAACTTACTGAATATATGTAAGATCCAACCTGAAGTAAGAACCTGAATATTTTCTCGTACACACAGAGAAGAGATTCGTTGTAACAAATATATTTACAGCCAACTAAAATTTGACGGTTCCTTGAACTATAGCCATTTTTTTATTTGAGCGATTTTCTTATTTTGGCGATTTTTTGAAAAAAGAATCATTTCATGCGAATTGGAACACTTTGTGAGAAACCCGTAAACATTTGTTATTTTTTCGATTGGACGCTTCGGGTTCCAGATATAGACAGTTTTTCTAAAATTTGTCATATTTTCGATCAAAAATGGGGATGGGTTACCCTGGGTATCATATGTATGTTTAAGTTAATTTGTATCATCCACAATACTAGTTCCTCCTGTCAAGTGCCCACAATTGTTTGTATGTGTTTGTGAAGGCGTCAATAGTGGCGTCAGATTTAACGATTGTATTTAAAAGTCTCACCCCACCTCAATTTATGATAATATGAATTCTTCGCTGGCTGATATCTATACACTTGATTGTTTTTTCACAACTTTGTTTATCACTTTCTGGTTAGTAATGTCCTCGTGTAGCATTCAAATATATGTAGTTTCTCTTGAACAACAAAGCCTCTTGTGAAAAATCGAATACATAACTTTGTAACAGGTGTTTTTGTGACAGAAACTAACATATGATTACAGTGACTAATATTTGAACACGAATTCTAATATTGTACTTTTTATTAGTTGTATCTTCCATTTCAGATCAATGAGGTTTTTGAAATACTCAAATTGTTTAATACAACTGAAGTTCGGTAGTAGCAACTTGTATTTAGTAAGACCTATTTTTAATCTGCCAATAACATCGACATCGACAATTATGAATTCTAATCAAAATATAGCCTTTATCATGGAATTCCCTCCCAATGCCTGAATTGATTTCCAACTAATCTTTTTTCTATGTGTAGGTCCCAATCAGCGAGTATACAACTAGAAACCGCACAGCTCACTGATTGTGAGAAGATCCTCCCAATACCTTCATGGAACGTAATGGGAAACCATTTATTTTGGGTGTCTTTAACGACGTGTACTTTGGGTGATTCTTCAGTGACACCTAACGTTTGATGTGACGCAGACGACCTATTATACAGGCGACCTATTATGCTGTGCAAAGAAGACATTGTTAAGGTGGGAGAAGTCTGGGATGATGCCAAACAAGATGTCGTTGACAAGAACCACATCCCGTCTCGTCCAAGAACTCTCTCTTAGATACCAGCATCCACCAGAGACAGTGAACAGTCTGTAATACGCTTAATAAGGGTCAGTAACCCCGACGGTCCATCTACCAATCGGAAAGTTTGAAAGTAGGAGCAAGTTGAAGGACTACGGCGTCAAGTTATGCTTGTCACTAACAGACGTCATTTCTTTTTCCATATTCACCGTCACTATTTTCGAGTTGACCACCGCCGAAAGAAATTTAAGGTGGTCAGAGCAGGGATCGAACTTAGTATCTCATGTACAAGAGGCGCGCACACTTACCATTGCACAACCGATAGCCAAAACACCAAACCATCTATTCCAGAAGATGGTTCTGTCTACATACCCTCTGCCGATGAACGTCCTCGGTCCGCGGTGTCCGGTTACTTTGGGTCGTTTAGACTTTGGCAGATCATCGGGGGATCATAAGCGGTTTCCTGGCAGGTCAAAATCCTTGCTCAGTTAATTGACGTCCTTTATTTCTATGTGTGTGCTGCCGGATTGACCTTGCCCAAACTCTCTAGAACTCTGGCGGCTAAACGCCGACCATTTCGCCATGCATGCGATGGCTTTACTGCACAGCTATAGAGAGGTAATTCCATCCCTGTACTAATCTGTTCGATTTCATTATCGTTTGTTGTATCATTGTCCGTTAAAATGCAAAAATCTATTAATAATTTCGACTTTCGAATCTAATAAATGGAATGTCAACCTCAAACACTTTTTTTGTTTATTTATTTATTTGTTTTCAATAACTCGCCATGTATCATCTTCAGGAATATAAAAAATTGGAATAGTACATCAATACAAAATAACATAACATCCTAAATTGCAGCTACAATTTACAATAATCTAACGTCTCAACAAAATGCCCCGGAATTTTAAAACGAACATTTTGAATTTATTTTGAAACAATGTTTGTAGAAAACGAATCAGAGATAAAATAAAAATAACAAGTTTTAAAGACATTGCCAGGCAGTGTTGGTCACAATTTCTGTTAATATACCTTAAACATTCATGAATTATAGATCTTCATATATGACAAATAAATAACTCGTAAATATTTGTTATTGCTGATTCCACAACAAACTCTCTAATATTTCAAATTATTCCAATATCATCTCCTATTCCAACTTATTCGAATTTTGAAGCACATTCGAACGGAGTTTCCTTTTAATAAATAAATATTTATAAACACGTACTCACATAGAAGTACATAAACAAAAGTATGAATACGTATTTGTATTTAAGTATTTCGAAATACAAATACAAACAAATGCTGCTTTTATTTATGATTTCCCTCCCAATAAAAAGGCAGACATTCGTATTTGAGAAACGGAAATAAACATAAAATAATTGCCATTTCATATGTCAGTTTATGCCACGAGGCGACAGTGCGAGGGGTTGTTCGTATTAACAATATTTGGGTATTACACTTGTAAAGAATTCAATTGAAATTCTTCAACTGAAAGAATCCGTTTTGCTACTACAACGAACTTCATTCTCCAGCGCACTGTCATTCGTACACATCTGACTCATTTGTTTGCATAGAAGTGTTGACAGCAAATATTACAGAATATATGTGTGTGTGTGTGTAAAATAGGGTGGCCCTTAATTGGCAATACGACAAAAAGAGCATGCAATGCTATATTTACGGGAAGCAAGCATCGTAATGACTTGGTAGCGGCTTTGGGAGTGTTTTTTTTGAATAAACTGCGACAGCTGCTGCAGGTGTCAAAGTTGGCCAACTAAGTTGTCTTTAATGTGCCAAATTGGGGCTATAAGCCGAATAACCCATCAAATCAATGGTTTTGCTGGTCAACTACGCGTTTGTTTGATCCGATGTTTAAGAGCCTAGCATTGCCGTGATGGAGAATGATTCTTCTTTGGGTGTTCGTGTTTCGTAGTTCACCAACAACTTCTGGCAAACAAATGGTTGTGTACTACTCAGAATTGGCCGTCCTATGGTTCTCCAACGGAACTGTTGTCAGATAACCAGTTATGCCGAATAAGCAGGGCACCTTTTGCTTTGAAGTGTTTCGTGCGCGAACGAGTTTTGTTGGATTTGGCTTGTCTTGTAAGACCCACAAAGTCGGTTGCTGTTTAGTATCAGGTTAAACGCATAAATTCATGATTCCTCGAATGCTATTATGATCTTATAGACGTCTTTTGAAGGACCGGCGTTGATTTTTTTTTCGATATTTCCTTGCACAAATCAACATTGGCCTTTTTAAAACGATAGACAAAATGTGCTGTATCAGCCGCGAAGAAATTTATTGCCTAAGTTATGACCTAAATTGTACACTTCACCTGGTATCCACTCCCAGGCAAGGTATCTCTATGCTAGTAGCTGTGATAACTGGACACTGTTTGGTAGGCCGACACGCGTCTAGACTTTGAGTCTCAGCTCATGATTACTGCAGACACTAAGGGAATGAACATGAGAACGTGACGTTGAACATCACATATGCTACTGCCAGCCTTTGGAATAATTTGGAGCAAATATCTAGAATCTTGGTTCATGTTGGATCTGACAGACATTCAGGAAGTTAAACTGAATGATCTTCGGACATTCCTGCAGTGTACTTATTGGTTCACCAGGAGCCAATGTACGTCTCATCTTCAGCCGCATCCTGGAATATCGTGATGGGTTGAATGCTGTATATCATACCAGGTCAATTTACAGGTTCAACGATGGGTACGGAATACGACGTCCCGTGGTAACACAGCGGACCTCATTGGGCTAAGTGTGTCAATAGTGGCAGACACTTCTACCTAACCTAATGTTCAAGGTTACCCCTATCACTCGGTCTGTCACATGATGATCTTGAAATACTAGTTCACAATGTTGTCTGGCCCAACAACTGGTCTTGGGCGACCTGATTGAAATGGGTCCTGAAGCAAACGTTTGCCCCAATTAAACTCATTAGACCAGTTTTTCACAGTACTGTAGAATGGTGCATCATCGACATTTACAAATTTAAGTTCATCAATGCACTCTTCTCTTGATAATCCACTTTGTGAAAAATAATTGGACGAAAATGTTCGCGAGTTAATTCCATTTTTTTCGTGTTTCTGAAAACTCAGAAATAATGCTCGGCCACTGAAAATCCCCAAAACTAGGCATTAGGCGACCCGGAAACGTATCCTTCGAAATGTTCACTCTCGCGCAACCTGCGTGTGCAGTTTCAAGATTCACTTATCCTCCAGTCCCAATTCATCAATTTGCGGCTATAGAAACTATGCATTTCGTTGAACGTCGCCTCATCCGCGACATCCACAGCCATTCCGGCGACTTTTATGTCACTTGTTGTTCCAGTCTCTTCGAGGAGAGTAGCTAAATACCTTAGTATTTGGTCAGTTGGCGTAGGACGGCCGGGAAGTATGCTCCGAAATACGTGTTGCGCCAAATTCGTTAACGAAATATTCAGTTAAAAATAGTCAGGAGAATAGAGTTCCATGGCTTGTCAGCTTGTTCTATATTTGTTTACTTCACAAATATCAACAAAAACTGATAGTTGCCGCCATTTGCCCAAGTTATGACATCTTCCGATAGGCAGATACATTGTGGGACCTCTTGTGTCTACAGTTTAGCCTATTTCAAGTTAATGACGTATTACCAGGAACGTGGTACGAGCGTGTAGGAATTATTAATCAAACACAGACGAATAAACTTAAAACAACAGTATCCACAGCACCGAGATTATATGGAGTTCCAAAAATACACAAAGAAGATTTTCCATTAAGACCAATTTGCTCTTTTGTTAACTCACCATCATATGAACTGTGTAAATACATTACAAACATCCTTAAAAAGATAACGGAAAATTCAAAATATAATGTAAAAGATTCAATACAATTTAAGGACAGAATAAAGAACCAGAAGATTAATAGTAACGACATTTTAGTTTCGTTTGATGTAGTATCTCTATTCCCGAGTGTTCCCGTAGACTTAGCTATCAGTATCATAGAGGAAAAATGGAACACATTAAAGCAACATACAGACATTAATAAATCTTTATTTTTAGATATATTAAGATTTTGTATAGTGGATAACCGATATTTCCAACATGTTGGGAGGATATATTTGCAACAAAAGGGACTCCCAATGGGCTCACCAGCTTCTCCAATAGTTGCTGACATCGTTATGGAAAATTTACTGGACTCTTGTATCGAAAAATTGGATATAAAACCAAAAATTTTAACAAAATATGTAGACGATTTATTTTGTGTCGTTTCAGAGGACGAAATAAATACAATTTTGGATGTTTTTAACAGTTTCCACTCCAGTATTAAATTTACAATGGAAAAAGAGTCAAATTCAAAACTTCCCTATTGGTGGTGTGGAGAGGGGAAAATTTATCAATTAATTGGTATCAGAAACCAACGTCTACAGGAAGAATAATCAACTTCCACTCGAAACATCAAAAACGTGTGATTAGAAATACGGCGAAAAATTTAATAAACCGCGTTTTGACTATAAGTGATGTAGAATTCCACAAGGTCAATAAGGAAAGGGTAAGGAACATTCTCAAGGACAACAACTTCCCGAACCATCTTACCAACAGACTGATAAGGCAATTTGAGGATAAACGACAACCGAACAGGGTTACTACAGATGAGCCGAAAATATACAAGTCAATAACGTACATACCTGGAATAACAGATAGGTTGGCGAAGTCAAAAATATTTGACGACAAGAATTATAGGATAGCACACAAAACATATAACACAATAGGCAGAATATTTAGTAAAACAAAGGATAGTTTGGACAAATTTCATATGAGTAATATAGTATATAAAATACCATGTAAAGGAAATGACAACGAGGTTTGTAACAACGTATATGTAGGGACTACAAAAAATAAACTAAAGACACGAATTGCAGGACACCAATCAGATCAGAAATACAGGCACATTTCTACACAGAAAACAGCATTAACATCCCATTGTCCTAGTTTAAAGCATTACCCAAACTTTCAGGATACATCAGTTTTGAATAAAGAAAACAATTATAAACGTCGTTATATGTTAGAAATGCTACAAATAATTAATACCCCAACATTGAAAAGAATTAACTATAAAACAGCTACAGATAATGTAGCCCAAATTTACAGATATTTAATTTGTAAAAAGTAGAACATTTTAGGCACAAATTGTTTATCGATCTAATATTTTTCATTGGGTTAATTTATATGAACTTTTTACGTACATTATTTTTGTTTGTGTAACTTCAGAAAATTTTGAAAAAGGCGGGAAAACTTTTTTTCAAAAATTTTTATATTAACATAATTTTTCATTATTGTTATTTGGCTTTAATTGTTTCTAATTGTTTATATCTCCTGATGATGCTACACAACGGAGTAGCGAAATATCGAGGAAAATAAATATAACAACAGCCAATCTGACCTCAAGCTCGAAGAATATTGATTATTTATTGATAAGGAAAAGGTCGAAAACAGAATAAAAATATTTCCAAATAATTTTAAACTTTTTTAAAGTGTTGGAAAATTTGCATATCTTCTTTTACCATTTTTTTAATATCAGACAAATGCCAATATTGCTGTTATGAACCTCGGAGGTACTGTTGCGGTGCCCATACACGACACAGTGAATAAAATATAACATAAGTCATTGCACGCGGAGAACAACGCGCTTTTATCGCCACAAATCGAAAAGTTCTTCTATTCAGAGGGTGGCTACAATATTTCGAAGACTGTAGTTATTGACTTGACAAACTTTCCCTAACCTCAAAAATGATCTACTTATAAAAACTGTTTATATTTGAATTAACAACTGTTAAAAATAATTTTCCATAAAATCAACACGGAAATACGGTCTCGAAGGAGAATTTGTAATTAGTCAATCTAAATTGTTTTTTGATTAAATTAAATTATCTCCTATTTCTTATTTTGTTAATCTAAATTGTTTTGTATCTTGTATAAAAAAGATTTGTAATTATTTGTAATTATTAATGATTTATAACTTTACTTATAATCAGTTCCATACTGCAAAATAGGACTTTTAGTCCTGTGTACAAACAAATAAATAAATAAAATATAATTGGTAGGTACGATGTCCATATTAATATTTTATGAATTCTTTTTCAGTGGACGTCGGTGGTGCAATGGTGAGTGTGCGCGGCTCTTGTACATGAGAAGGTGGGCTTGATCCCTGCTCTGAGTATCTTACATTTTTCTCGACGACGGTCACCTCGCTTCGTGGCCGCAACACTATCGACTATTAATAAATAAATAAATGGTTTCCCATTACATCCCATGAAGGAATTGGGGAGAGCTTCTCACAACTAGTGAGCTGTGCGCTTTATAGTTTGATACTCGACTATATTACCATGAAAAAGCTTTTCAAAATACCGTTCGGAACCGGTGTAAAACTGTAGGTCCCACTTAATGGAGGCCCCAAGCAGCAGAAAGCGCACAGCTAACTGGTTGTGAGAAGCTCTCTCCAATCCCTTCATGGGCTGTAATGCGAAACTTGGAAACCATGTTTTTTCTACATATTTTTTTTCTTAACGGATGAGAAATTTGCTTAGTTATCTTATACATATTTTCCCTACAGTTTTTGGTCTTATTTTGCCTGTTTAGGAGTGATAATTTGTAATTTTTGCTAGGATTCCTGAGGATACATTTTGCAAAACTTATGTTTTAAAAACTGTATCTCAATTAATAGTGCTATAGAATTATTTAGAACTTGAATAAAAAAATATTTGAAGAGGCTATTTTCAAAACTTGACGATTCCACTTTCAACCGAACTGATTTTAAATTTTTTTTTGTTTGGTAACATTGAAATTTTCGTCGTGTATTTTGAAGAGCAAGACAAAATTGATGGTGTCAACGACTAGAGAAACCTCTCGACTTGGTCCGTACTTGAACGTTGACAACCGATTTAATTTTGAAGTGGTAGATGAATTTGTCTACCTTGGATCCGCCGTGAACAAGGACAACAACGTCAGCCTGGAGATAGATAGGAGAATTGTGCTTGCAAATAGATGCTATTTTGGGCTCACCAACCAGTTTAGGAGCAAAAATTTCATATGAAATAACTCCCACTTTAGTAGGACTTATTTCGTTTTTTTTGGGAGTTATTTCATTTTTATGAAATTTTCATTTAATGAAATAACTCCCAAAAAAAAAATGACCGTTTGTACAAGGCCCATACAACAAGTGCTGTAGGAGAAGTCTTGGGACTTATTTCACTTTGCTATTGGGAGTTTTTTCATTTTTTGAGGGACTTATTTCATTTTTTCGTTATTGAACGTTATTTCATTTTTGGTGGGAATTATTTCGTTGGGAGTTATTTCATGGGGAGTTATTTCGCTACGCCCCATAAAAACAAATACCTTACAGCTTTTTATCCGCTGTATCCTTGAAGAAAGTGATCCACCCGAATGGATTTCAAAGTTTTATTTACTTATTTGCAGAAATTATAATCATAATTAGGTATGATGATAAATATATATTATATTAGGTGCTAACAACTAAGATGTTTGGCCAAAATTATACCTTATCATCCAGGTAATTTCGTTAGTGACTCCTTAAAAAATTTCATTTCTGGTGATATTAACCTATCGATCACACTCTTTTTATCAGCAATGGATCCTTATCTACTTATATATTTATATAATTGTGCTTGAGAGTACATTTTTGGTGTTTGGAACAACAATATATAAGGGATGACTCGTCATTATCAAAACAAGGGACACCCTACTCACATAACATGTATTGGTTGTTGGTTATGGTCTGACATAAGAAGGCGTTTACTTTACTGATGGTGATAAATTGCAGATGTGTGAGCGTTTTTGGTTAAATGTTTTATAAATAATACAAGATTCTACATATATTTTGCATTCATACTCGTATGCGGTAGTGAGTGTGTACTTAGGAGGCGGATGGGGGCGACATGGCTTTACTGTTTATTTTTCTTAAAGGATCCGGGTTTCATAGAGTTTTGTGTTATCTCAAATGCCTTATCAAATTTACGTAAGATTTGCCAAAAGCTATAATATGTCATCATATGTGGTTGTTGGTGTTACACTGCCAGGGGGGTTTGTTTACCATTCGTCCTCCCTCTCTCTTTTGTATATCGGTGACAAATGGTCTGATATAGACCTAGAGCGTTTGTTTTACATCTGACTATCATATGATGTCCTTTAATGGATAAAAACAATATTCGAATTGTCTGGCCGTAGTTTATTTGCATATAAGCATAAACACCAGCAGCATTAGAAGCGCCAGCAGCAGCAGTAGCAACGTTGCTATCGGTATCAAGACGAGAGCATAACGAGGCAGCAGCAGCATTAGAATATCTAGGAGAGGCGGGTCTTAAAATGCAATTTATTATCGTAGGAACTTTGGGAAAGACGACAGTTTTATTTATATTCTATGTTTCTTGTGGTATAAATTACTATCCGTCCATCCGGATGCAATGTTTAGTTTTTCCTACGCTAAATTAAAATTAACTTGAATGTTTTTGTTGTTTGTTAAATAGTTTGGAGTTATTTTTGTTGTTGTTGTTGGTGTACTTAAAGGGTGAAATAAAACTACACCCAGCGAAATAAATATAAAGGCAACACCATTTTTTGTTTTTTCCAAATGTTGAGATGAATTTTCAAGTTGTTATTTTATATTGTATTAGACCTTTCACAATAAAATACTTTTCACCAAAAATACTTTGACTATAACTTCTTCAAGGCGAATTAACAAAAATAAACTAATTACTAGTGCGAAATATTTATAAAGGCAAACGGTTTCTTTAAATATTTTAACAAGTTTAGTAACACGTATGATCTCCATTAATGCTGATAACATCTACTAAGCGTCTTGGCATTGAGTTTATCAACGAAGGAATATGCGTAGGATCAGTTATCTCCCATTTTCCTGAATTGTTACTCTTCGATCCTTGACATTCTTCAACTGGCGACGGGGTGGTAAACTTGAGTAGGTAAAATAGACCAGAGGTTCTCGATCGGATAAAGATCAGAACTAAGTGCAGGCCAGTCAAGAGTTGCTATTATTTCTGGACTCTAGAAACTTTGGAGTTTTCTCAGACCGATGTACTGCTGCGTTGTCCTGCTGGATGATAAATTCTAGGACACAAATTTCCTCTCCAGAATTAACTAAGACGACACCAAATAGTCGAATATAATACACGGAGTCCATTTTTGTGAAAATGAGACATATTGAAGTGGTTCCTCTATAACTCATACCTGCCCAAACCGGAAGGGACCCGCCGCAAAATTTCGCCGCTGACGCATAATTTTGGATAAATCTCTGGAACGCAAATATTTGTTCGATGCATCAGGTCCATCCAAATTTAATTTTTTCCATCGGCAAATATCACTCCTCATCCAAAAATCTGTATATTTCAGGGAATTTAAATCTGGCTAATTATGTCTTGGTTTAAGACCAAGGTTTGCATACTTTTTCCCATATGACAGTTTCAAGTCGCGTTTCATTATTTGTTGAACACGACCCAAACCTACTCCCAGGCTCAATTCAGTAATAATTTCCTTATCACCGAAGTTTTCTTTAACAGCAACCTTTTTTATCTCTCTTTTGGCGCTTTCACTGATCAGCGGTGTCCTTCCTAGCAGTTTTGTGTTTCCACATTGACCATCCTATTTTGTAAAATTGTCAGTGACACAGCTAGATCTTTTCAATCGCCTCGAAATTTCCCAATTGGAGAGCCTTTCATCATGATAATCTTGAAATTTTCCCCTTTCTTCTTTACTTAGCTACTTTCCACCAGGTATTGTATATAAATTGATTTTTTTTAATTTGACCGACGTTCATTTTAGAACAATAAAAGAACAACCAAAGAAAACTCACTTCTGTTTAAATTCCTATTTACTACTGCTCGAATACGGGTTCTTTTCCATATTGCCTTTATATATATTTCGCACCAGAAACAGAAAAAACAACGTCACTTTTCATTTGACTTGTAAAAGAGATCGAACGGTTACATTCTCTGACATAATGTGCCTAATGACTCATAAATGCATTACAATTCTTCACCAAAAAACGCAGTGCATTGACAGTACAGAGAAAAAATATATTGCCTTTATAATTATTTCGCTGGGTTTATTTAACTTTAAATTTATATTAAAAATTAAAATACATTTCCCTTTTTGTGGGTTTATTAGTTATCCTGTAATAAATGGCCGGACAATTAAAGCGTAAAAGCGCCTTATTCATGAGTTGCGAGAGATTTGAGAAACGTTTTTTTGTATGATAAATTGTCTCTCAAACCTCTGAGAACCTTTTATGAATAAGGCGGCGGCAAACGTTTAACTGGATTATATTTTAAGCCAGAAGTCTTATGGTGCTGACGAATTTTTATCCGTTGCGGCGCCAACATTTTTGGAAATCTTGCATCACAAATATTTGTTTGGTTCCAAGCCTTCAATTAACGAATCAACATGGAGTATTCCATATTGTTAACAGCGAGTCTGGTTATTTTGATCAGATATTTATATGTCCTTTATTTATTTAAACAAAATATACAAATTTCACAATTCAAAGTTTAAATAAAAGGTTCACAAAGCACATCGAATTCTCTCCATTGATTTCTGTATGGTAAGGGATTTACTTTGATTCCATGAGTGTCGTGTTTGTTTCCGTTTCTTTTCCAGGCGTCGCTTCCACGTAATACGCTGTGTCTAAACTTGAATAGTTTTTCCATATATTTAGGACTGAACTGAATTTAAATTTCTTTAATAGTCTTGAATTTTTTAACGGCTAACAACTATTGGTAATTATGTAGCTTATAAGTATCTAAACCCAAGTGGTTACTCTCTCTGAAATGAATTAAACCCCTATTGTGAATTAATTGTACTAAAACTTACACGGATAAAATCTTATTATTGTAAACTGACATATCTTCGGTAGATGGAAATAAAAGATAAGTCACTTTCTCGACACAATATCACTGGTGAGCATCTTATCTCGAATAAACTCTAAATTGTACACTAATTCCCTACCGTGTTAACTTTTTTCTTGTTCCTTATTATTTGGCGGTTATCTATTTGGATGTAATTTCTCATAACCGAGAAATTACACCATTCACCTAATACGTTAACATATAAATCTGAAATAAATTTCAGAATTTCTGGGTTCCACCCATGTAACGCTCTTGCAATATCTGACATTGAATCCAAGTCCATTTTCTTCTACGTATATTCAATTCAATAGGACAATTACTTGCACATTGCCGGAGGTCTTCATTGGAAATTGTATTATTAGACTAGTACTTGCCCCAGACATCTATTGATATTGATAAACGTTTGGATCATCTATATTTGCCATCTTCGTCAATCTCCAAGTAGTGCAACTAAAAATGAATAAATAAATGGTTTCCCATTACATCCCATCAAGGAAGTGGGGAGAGCTTCTCACAGCTGTGCGCTTTCTAGTTTGATAGTGATTGAGACCTACAGTTTTACACCGGTTCCGAACGGTATTTTGACAAACTTTTTCATGACTAAATACTCGATATTGTCGCCTTCACTATCCGAGGTGACCGCGGCCGAAGAAATTTTAAGGTGGTCGGAGCATTGATCATTGCCAGCACCAACGACGGCCAAGTAGTGAAACTAGAGTGTTCAAACCCGAAACCGAAACCCCGGGGTTTTACAATTAATCGGGTGTCAGTTTGTAAAAAAAAGAAATCATTTCGAATAAACCGTAAACCGGTTATTAGAAGTCGGATAACCGGATTTTACTTGATTTGTGTTAAATATAGTATATACAAACATTTGAAAATTGAACAAAAAGGTATTTTATTTTTAAGCATTAATGATTGTTTTTCACGATGTCTATTTTCAAATGTAATTGCATAGCTTGAATAAGTTCTACATAAGATTTTAAACAATGTTTTTCAATTTTATAATATAATAATATAATTTAATTTAATGTATTTTAATTTAATTTAGATTAATTCAATTCAACTCAGTTTCATTCAATTCAATTCAGTTTAATTCAATTCAACTCAGCTGAATTTAATTCAATTCAGTTCAATTCAATTGACTTCAATTGAATTCAATTTAATGTAATTCAAATCAATTCAGTCCAATCTAATCTAACGTAGTCAAATCTAGTCCAGAGTTCCAATTTGTATGGAAGAATATAATTTTTTTTAAATCGCCAAAATAAGAAAATTGCTAAAATAAAAAAGTGACTGTAACTCGGAAACGGTGAGTTCAATCGAAAAATAATAAAAAATTTACCTCCAACGGGGGCTTTAACCAATGGATGTCTTCGATATAACATCACTTTAAAAAAAAAAAAAAAATTGGAAACGGTTTGAATATAAGGGTGGCTATTATCTTGCCTATTGTATTGAGCAATGTAATACTGCTCCAGTTTATGCACAGCGTTAGATCAGTTCTTTTGATATCGTAATGATCAGTTCTTATTTCCACACCGTAGGGATTTGGCTGTTTATCCGCAAACTTCTGTTGATCAACGTAATGTCATCTGCTAACGTTAAAGTATTTTGCAACAGCTCCCCTGGAATATTCAAATGCCGACAAGATTTGTGATCTTTATTATTTCAGTAACGCTGCGATAGCTATGCGCAACGGGATATCCTTTAGAATGTCCTGTATTGAGTTGCGACGTGTGTAGACCGCCGAATAAGCTCTTGGACTTCATAATTTGGAAGTGCATTTGTGTTGTAAAGAATTCACGCCATCTGTATATTTGTGAAGCTTGTGATGTTAGCCCTGTGCCTTCATTCGCTTCTAAAGATGCAGTTCTTTTGATGTTGTGGCCGCTTAGATGTTTTATTTAGGAGGTTACCTGCAGTTGCAGCTTTTTCAGTTAATTCCATTATGTCGTTGAGATAGTCGTGGTAATTGGATCGAAACATGTACCCAAAGTTTATGTGCCGAATGTCAATACTCTGCCCTTAATTGACTTTTCAACGTGTTGTTTTGAATCGAATACGCATATTCTATGTGGCCGTCGGTGGTACAATGGTTTGTGTGCGCGGCTCTTGTAGATTCGATCCCTGCTAAGACCTCCTTACATCTCTTTCGACGTCGGTCACCTCGCTTCGTGATGGCGACACTATCGAGTACTTAGCCAAGAAAGAGCTCCTCAAAATACCGTTCGCAACAGGTGTAAAACTGTAGGTCCCAATCAGTGAATGTAAAACTAGAAATCGCACAGCTCACTGGTTGTGAGAAGCTCTCCTCAATCCCTTCATGGGATGTTATGGGACACCATTTATTTTATTACGCATATTCTATAGGCGTTTACTATTCCGAGTTTCATGCCCATGTATACTTGAGTATCTTTTACTGGGGGAATTTCGTTCCGCCGATATACAGTTGATGGCGACTACAAAAATCTATGAGTATGTTACCATTGCAGATCGTCACAGTTCTAAACACATGGCTTACAGTCACTTCCTGTAAGTTGTTGTTAATCACCTTGGCATAGAAGTCTCCCAGAAATATGATAGGGAGCTTATACCATTAGCACGTTGAGTCTGGAAATCGTACCGAGTGGGTACATAAACTTGTACTAAAGAAGTGCTGCAAAATTTTGAATTTCAGCCTCGGAATGCCTATGCGACAGACATAGCCTTGTACTCAATTAGAGAATTTCTAACCTTAGGTGATAGAAGAAGACCGACTCCGTGTCGGAATATATAAAGAAGTGACTAGATCGTAACTGGGTGTTGTCACTATTAAGCCAACGTATTTCGCTCAGGTCCTTAGGAACCTTAGGTGATAGAAGAAGGCCGACGCCGTGTCGAAGTCTATAAAGAAGTAACCAGATCGTAACTGGGTTTTGTCAGGATTAAGCCAACGTCTTTCGTTCAGGTCTAGGATGTCCACTTTATAGTTTCCCACAATCCATTCTAACATTGCAGGCACCAATTATAAGTAGTTATTTAAACCTAATGTCTTTATCCAGGGCGAATACGAAATGTCATGACAAATACCAACAAACGGCAAAATGATAATAAACATCTAAGTTGGCTAAAACTGTTTCACGAATTTGCTTCCAATAATATGTTATACTAGCTGACCCGGCAGACGTTGTCCTGCAAATTTTGTTCAAATACCGTTAGCAGGAGCAGAAATAATGGATTTTTAATTTGTGGTTTGTATGGGAGGTACCACGCCCCTTTGTCCAATTGGACCGAATAGTAAATCTAAACCACCCAGGGCGCCACCCAAACGCATACAACAAAATTTATTTAAATCGGTCCAGAAGTTTAGGACGAGTTCAGTCACAAACACACGTGCAGTAGAATTATATACATAAAGATAACCGAAAGACATTTCGTTTACGTTACGATCGAAAAAGTTGTTATTATCTGATGCGTGGTTTATTATCAGATCGTGGTTCATTATCATTCGATGACTTGCATTTCTAACAGACTTAACTTTGAAGTCAATATTTCGATTGAAATAAAACCAGAGCCCTGATTTTATTTTAGCCCTTGAAAATGTTGACCCGATTTTCTATTAAGCAGAATTCCCAACGTAGATGTTTGAAATATTTTCCATCGGAAAATATGTATGTTTTCTAATTTTATTTTAAGTATTTCAGGTTCATAACAAACTTCACTTTAGCAATGGGAAAATCGTTAATCATAGCGAAATTTATTCGAACCACAGAAAAAAGATTTTAATTTATTACCGTTTTCCTCACACAATAGGTGCAACGAAACGTATACGTAACGAATATCTACCGAATATTACTCATACTCACCGGACTACCCCAATCCATTTCCGTTGCGGTCTCTAAACGATAAAATATATTTTTCAATTACAAGTTAACAGCGCGTTTTTATGATGAATTTAAATTATTTACTCATAATTCATATCGAATGAGTTTTATTGTAAGACGCAGACAGAATATCAATAATGTTCATATCGTTTCCTCTTTTATTTCTCTTTTCAGAGTTACAAACACATTTTTGGCTCTGCGAAACAGCATCTCAACCAACAACAACTCAACCAACCAACAACAACAACAGCTGTAATGCTAGCTTAGAAATGCCAACAAGCATAATGACCGTAAATTCCGATAGAAAAGTTGAGGAAATATTCGGAGGGAGTTTGAAAAATGTTAATAAAAAGCAATAAAATCAAATTTAAAAACAAAAACAAAAAATGTTAATAAATTGAATGCCCAACCAGAGGAAACGACGTAGAAAGAAGTGGTGAACGGGTGTCATAATGTTACTGCGAAATAAGACTAAGAACGCCATCGAAGAAGTAACTAAAGAGAATTTTAAAAAAATATTAAGCAGCGGAAACGTATGTTGCCAACAACAACAACAACAAAGACGATAGCACACTAAAGAAAAAGCAAACAGTTACATCAACGATAATATTTCCCGTTTTTGTTTAATTTTTATTTTTGTTTGTATTTTAACGCGCCACAAAATATAAAACGACCTAAATAGGATATTAGATTAATTTTAGAAAAGAAAACCTCAAACTCATACTCTTCAAGAACTTAAAAACGACTGAAACAACTTAAATCTGTGTCACATTTTGTCCAAACTGCAGATGTAAAATTAGCCAAATTTTATGTTAAAAGTGTCGTTGCCGTGGGATTCCTCCGTAAGTCATTCATCCGCCTTCTCATTCAGCTGTGAAATGATAGAAACAAGGACTTGCTGCTGATTTCCTACACCTAAGAAGTGGACTAGCAAACTGCATGAATCTCCCCGGGCTGTAAAATAAAGCTGAAAACAACTACATCTCTTACAACGAAAATCGCATTACCACAATCGTCAGGACTTTGGGAAGTCCTTCGACATCATCATTTGCGTTTTTGAAACGTTTTAGCAGTTTCCAGCGTTCATTCAATTTCTTTGGTTATGTTGATGTGTTTGTTTTTGTTGTTGGATGTAAGTACAGGACATTCAACATGATGTTCGGTGCCTCTACGTCACACCGAAGAAGACATTAACGTTCAGAGGACCAAAAAGAGATTACAATACTCCCACTTCCTAACGCCGCCTGCGAATCAAACCAAAACACACATTAACATCAACTACTACACTAGCAACAATAAACGATAATAACAGCAGGGAATCCTTATATCCTGCAAATCCTTAAAATTAAGCCACACAACGGCAACAAATATCCAGCATCAACAGTCTGACTGACTATTTATTAGTATCCGTAACTGTCTGTCTGGGTGTTTGTTAGTTGGTCCACAACGACAACGACGCAGGCACCCTCATCATCGGCAACAACAACTACAACAACGAGCCAACAACAACACTTACACCACCAACAGCAGCAACACAGCACAGACACCAGATTCAACAACAACAGATTCCCAACATCATCATTTAACTTCATACAATTACTCAATTGTAGACAAAAGCTGGTGGTGTGAGCGTGCATTGGTGGTCTACACACTGTACTCCCTCACCAACACACCCCCGTCTGAGGGAAGGATCCGCTCGGTTGGTTGGACACCGCCGCCATTAAAATTGCAACTTTATTATCATTATCAACGTCGTTGCCGTCATCGTCGCCTGCTTTCTCCGGCGTCACATCATCGTTGTAACGCGACCTCTCTACACTGCATCCTGTTTGGAAATAGTCTACAACGGTTGTGCGACCGTGTCAGGAAAAGAAGCAAAAACGTCCAGCGTCGTCGTGTTGGTGGAATCCTTAAATGAATTTGTTCTGCTGCTGCTGCTGTAACATGGCACCAAATACACGCGTCACACGCAAATGGGAACTATTTGCCGGACGTAATAAATTTTATTGTGATGGTTTGTTAATGTCTGCTCCTCATACGGGTGTATTTTATTTAACGTGCATTCTGATAACAGGGACAAGTGCGTTATTTTTTGCATTCGAGTAAGTATTAACCCTCAGTCATCCTTTTAAATGGCCATGTTATTATTCTTGTTATTCCTCCATCTTTTAATGTTAGTATTTTGTAAAGTAATACGGACAAATGTCTGTTCTACGGCAAACCTATGTCACGCTCTACTACGTGAAAGGCATTTTTAATTAACAGTCGTAATATACGAGGGTCATCTGCAAACATCAGTACAGTATCAGCGGAATCCTCCGTGCTACAACATTTTACTCTTCTACATTTTTAAATAGGTTGCAAGTATTTTTACATACAAAGTCTGCAATGCAATAGTAGTGTGCGCGGCTCTGGTACATGACAACGTGGGTTCGATCCCTGCTCTGACCACCTTTATATATCTTTCAACGTTGTTCGACACCGGAGTAAACTAGAAAGCACACAGCTAACTAGCTGTGGGAAGCCCTCCCCATTCCCTTCATGGGATGTAATGGAAAACCATTTGTTTAAACTCAATCGATATACAAGTACTATACTTATATCCTCGCTCTTGCGACTCAATCGACCTTTCCCCTCTTAAGGCCTTGTTAGATCTTCATTTGCTGAAAGCGAATGGAATAGTGTAAACAGGAGGAGAACGATTTGCAGAAACAATTTTACCAGATCAGTTAGTTTGACTAGTGACTAGTGCTGGATACGTACAAAGAAGATGTTCAGTGGATTATTCTTCTTCCTCATCGTTACAGCTTCTACAGAAGTCATTTTTGACCCTTAGTCTTGCTTCATGTCTACCAATCAGCCAGTGGACCGTCTACTGTGAAGCTAACATGGATATCTTGAGTTCGGCTAAAGGAAGTAGGTTCATGGATCTCCTGCTATCCACTATGGGCCAGATTTGTATTGAGCGTACACAAACTGTGCCCCATGCTGTAATTCCAATGAAACGCGAGAGGTAATCCCTAGTCTGATACCCACATGAGGTGAATATCGTACTGCTGGGCCAACTTGTTAATAGATCTGTGGCAGTCCTGGGACTTGATGGCTGCGTGACTGTCTGAGAAAATTTTGACCTTCTTGACTGCTGGTCTATTCCCTCAGCCAGTAGGTCTCTTCTATAATAGCTAAAATTTCCGCCTGATACACGCTTCAATGATCGGGTTAGTTCTATAACCATAATTCCCTAGAGTGGACCCCTTTGCCCACGACCCATGCGTGTAGAATTTCAAATATCCCTCTATACCAGGAACTCATTTGTTCCAGGAATCCCTCTCCGGTACAAGAGTGTGGTATTTCCGGTCGGTCGTCCAATTGTAGTGTGTTGGGGCTCTTGTACATGAGTACGTGGGTTTGATCCTTGCTCTGACCACTTAACATTTCTGTTGACGGCGGTCATCTTGCTTAGTGACGGCACCATTATCGAGTATTTAGCCAAGGAAAATCTTTCAAAAATATCTTTCGGAACCAGTGTAAAACTGTAGGATCCAATCTATAACGCTCCCAGCGCACTGATTCTGAGAAGCTCTCCCCAATCCCTTCATGGGGATCCTTTTTCAGAACTGCTCCATGTCCGACTCCGATAATGTCCCATTAAGAGTGAAACCTAACATTCAGTGCATCACTGGGAGTTGTACGCAGAGCACCCCCGATGCACATCACCATAGTCAGTAGTGCATAATAGGTGGGTTTCTCAAGCACCTGACGCCACACTATAACCCACCACAGCGATACATATCCAGTGAACAATCCACCCGAATCCTTTTTTTATTCCTTTTCTCTTACATGACCTGTATCCTTACTCCGTTTTTTTTGATTCACCTGTTGCCAATTAATGCACCATCACCAGTCTCTTTTAGTATTTTTGTTTTTGCTTCGTTACACATCTGGTTATTGAACTTTTTATTTACTTCAGTTTTAGGTCCTTGCACACTTTTCCTGTACATCTTCGCAATGAATACCACGGTGATAGTTTTGTCCTGATTAGGTATCTCTATTCCATGATCCGATTAAATTGAATTCCTTTATTTTATGAATATTACGTCTCAAAGGTTTGTAAGTTTAATACTTTTATAAACTTTGTTATAGTTGTTAGCAACTAAAGTTAAAATTGTCCGTATCAAACCTAAAGCGAAGCACTAAAGTTGCCAAAGATTTGACGCACTATAAAATCCTGTGTTTTCGGATTCTCAACTCGAAATGCAATGAAGTACTTTACACCACCTCCGCTTCATTTTGTTCTCTTTTAAATCCAGTGTTATCCTAAAAACTATTTGTCTGCTTGTTGTCAAAACCGACAAACTTTTAGATATTGAAACAAAAGGAATAGGAAGTCCCATAATGGGAAAGTACGCGCGTTCATGACACACATGACTGGAGCAGTGATTGCAAGACGCACACACATTTAGACGTAGCACTATGTCCGGGCATGCAACGACAACAGGATAGTGGTTTCAAAATTACATTTCGATAAGGAGGAAACTAAATCATCGATACATCGTACACATACATATGCATTTCGAAACTGGGATATGTACTTTCGACTGAGATGACAAGTGCGGATTGGGAAACAATTTTAACAATAATATAAAAAGATCCTTTTTCACAATTTTTCCTCTACGTCTTTATGAAGTCAAAGGCTCTAGATGTATGTATGTCACTTCAACATCAAAACTTTAATTGCCCAATTTACGCCGCCAATAAAGCACACCATTTAATACGCATATTTTTTGACCGAGTGGTGATATTTTTATTGCATTGTAAAGTAGATATGTTCCGATTAAATATGGAATAAACTATCCGACAAATGTCACCCGCGGCTATGACCATTTCGCCCTTTATCTTTTGAAGCAATTTTCGATGGCATTTTGACAAAGATGTGGCTCTATCTCACCAATTACGCATTGGATCACTTCCTTGAGCTCAGGAATTATTTGTGGTTTATTCGCATAGACCACAGATTTCACAAAACTCCAAAGAAAGAAATCAAACGGCAATAAATCGCACGATCTTGTTGGCCAGTTGACATCGGAATTTCGTTTCGGAAATCATTGCCGTTATCATGTACCTGTAACGAATGAACTGTAGATATCTGCACAAGACGTCTTGACTGACCTTTTCAAGCATTTTCTTTTTTTCAGGACATGTACTGTGGCGAAGTTGCGACCACCAAGTACTTCGGTGTACAGTCGACAAAGCATTCGTGTATGTGTGCAAGTGTACGTGCACAAAATTATAATACGAAGTGAAGCGAAGTAGAAGTAGTAGTATTGTGTTGTTGTGTTCTACAGCTTCACACACATACACGACTGATTTTTTTCAGAACCCTGAAGTATTTGGTTGCCGTAACTTCGCTACAATACATGTCTTGAAAAAATCAAATGTCTTGAATGGGTATTCAAGACGTCTTTTGCACATATCTAAAGCCCTGCCAGTGCAATTCAGGCCAATTTGTCAAAGATGAAAAGTCCAATCACGCCGCCTGACCAAAATTCGTCCCAGTCAGTTGCTCAAAGTGGATGCATTTGTTTCTCATGGATCACGTAAGGATTTTCTTAGTCCCAAATTCGACAATTTTGTTTTCTGACGAACCCATTCAGATTGAAATACGCTTCATCGCCGAAGATGATGTCTTTCGAAAAATCGGAATACTCTTCAGTTTGCTGGATTGAGCTCTTCTGAGTGAGCTGAATTCTGTATGGGTGAAGGTACTTCGGAGTTGGTGTGAACGATGTCAAATTGATGTTCCCAGGTTTTCAGCGACACACTTGTTTACATCAGCAATGTTTTTGATTATAATCCCAGACCTACCCACTTTCTCAGGAAAAAATTCCGAAAAAAATAGCCCACTTTTATTGCGACACCCTATACTTTTATTTGTTAAGTCTTTTTTTTTGTACTATGAGTCTGGAAACTACACCAAGGATAAATGAGGATAAAGGATAAAAAGGATTTTTTAAATAGCTCGTTTTCAGCTTGCTAACATAAGTATTTGAAATGGACAGTTCATAGTTATATTTATATTTTTTAAATGGACAGTTCACATGTTTCCTCGCATATTTTTATGTTAGGGTGTGCTGCTTTTTTTGAAATTTTAAATCTAAAAGGACCTGAAACGATTCGAATTGAGGAGGAGATATTGAGGTAAGAGGTATCCGTACGGTTTGAAGAGGTTTTTTTTTTGTAGCTACACCCTACCGTAGATTGGTTGTGGTTGTAAAGTTTTCGTTAAGTGTGTCGGTGTAAACCTATGAGCAGCCTGATTGGTAATGCGATCACTGATACGTCTCAGGATTATTAGGTGAAGGCTGTCACTGAAGCTCTACGAAGTAGTGGACATATTCTTATGTCCTTTGAAGGCGGATGAGCCAACACCCTGCCAAACGGCGGATCAATATTGAAGAAACCAAAATCCAGTTTCGACACACTGCGTCAGCGTGTGATCCATAATGGGCGGCTGCAACATAATCATGTTGGCAAAAGGTAAAATACAAACCACGGTGGGCTGGGTTTGCCTCCCGCCACCGTTATATAGGCAGTGAAAATACACGGAAAATATCAAAAAAGATAAGGGTTAAATTTACCTTTCGTAATCGCATGCTTCGCCTAAATATGATACCTGCACTCACAGAAAAATTCAGTTGACGCGATTAAATTAGCCGTAACCGAATTTAGATGTTGTCACATCCGAATTAGAAGTCACAACCGCATTAGTGGTTGTCACAACCGCATTAGAGGTTGTCAGAACCTCAACACGGGTTGTCATTAGAGTGTTTCACAGCCGTATTAGCGATTGCCACAACGGCATTATAGGTTGTAACAATAGTATTATAGTTTGTCACAATCGTATTAGAGGTTTTCGCATTAGAGATTGTCACAACCGCTTTAAAGGTTGGCAGTACTGCATTAGAGGTTGCCACCGAATTTAGGTGATCAAATGCTATTAAATTTTTTTTAATTTCTTAAAATCACCTTAAGAAAATTTATTTGTTATTTAGAGAACATGCCTGTTGTTACATCTATTAAATTCAGAAAATATTAGAAAATATTAATTCAAATTCAGATTTCCTTGGAAAAATAAATCTACAATTTTAATTTTGTTGAAACTGACACTAATGGCTACTGGTGATTTAAGACAAATTTTCAAACCGATTAAACCGACATATCTGTTTTAGTACGTACGGTTTGAATATTCTAGTTGTTGGTAACACGCACGATATTACACTGTGTGTGATTTTTGCACTTTAAAAACTGACTGGAGTGAAACAAAGTCAATCATCATAATTTTGACACACTGAATCTAATGGCATTTACCGTTTATCTTTATCACGTCAAAATGTTTGCTGGGAAATCAAAAATGCTACATTTTTTGAGACTAAATGCCAAACTAATTGAACGGAGTTAATTTTCAATTGCAAATTTGATCAGGACCTTTTAAAAGAGTACGATTTAAGTAACTTTGTCAACCCTGAAACGCATACACACAACTAAATTTATGTGTAAGCAGCGCATTGAATAAACTTTACTTGAAGTGCATAGATTCATTTTGTAATCTTCCTTCCTCGTCCTTACGGTGATGCACTAGTATTGGTATTATTGTTGTGGTCGCTTTTCTTGGAATTCTGTTTATAGACAGCAGCAACAGTAGAGAGAGTAATTTGAAAGAGTTGCCAGTAGTATTAAAGTCATATGCAATGTTCATACCCATATACAGGGTGCAATAGTTCAACGCATCTACATCAATCAAACATAAAAAGAAGTTTACTTATCTTCATATAAAACTTCAATTGAGATTACAAAAACTGCAGCTATAAAACTTTTAAGAAATCCTAATTAGCATTTCTCGAAATGCTGATTCAAGATCCTTTATGAAACGACTCACCCAGTACTACAACAATTTCAACAATTTCCTTGTCAAAAGATATTTTATGGTAACGTTATTATTTTGCGATCCATAAAATTATTGATACGAGTTAAGAGCATGCCATGAATGCTGTTGCCAACGGTATGCTCAACAAGTCCTTTGAGGATATTTGAGTTAAGGATGACAGCAAGGAAGTTCTAAACTCTTCACAAAAGTTTGCAATTTTCCCTCAAAACTTAAATGTCCCTCTGCCGCTACCAAGCAAAATGCATGACGTAAAGTATTGAGCGGAAGCGTAGCTTTTGTAAAGGATGGTGAACAAAGGAGGACTAGAGGCAGGATGAGGTATCGATGCCTTTGTCAGCAGTTATGTGTGTTCATATACATGTTGTATGTATGTGACATTCAAAATATAAACACAAAATGCCGTAATTACTTAAACACACAGACGCACACAATTCCAAATCTTCATCATCAAAAATTGTTGGTTGAGAAAAAAACACAACAACTGGAATGAAAATGTGAATATGAAACATCATCAGAATGTTGTGATAGAAAAAACAAATAAACCAAACAACAAAAGAATTTAGCTCATAACGAAGACGTAGGAAGAAAACAAATGAGAAATGCGAAATTATCGTATGTATGTATGTGTCATAAACCCTGAAGAATAATGGTTGACTATTTAGGCACTGATTGCAATTCAATTCAATGTGAAATCCTCATCCATTTTCATTCGCACTCTTTTTCATTCATCATCACAAAAATTGTACAATAAACATCATTTGTTAGTGAAACGAAACAAATACACGAGCTGTTTTTGTGCAGTGAAAGCTGAAAATGAATTGTGCCATAAAAACACGCACACACTCATAAATACTCACTCGCACGCTCACTCACACACATGATTACATGTTAGATTCAGGGCTTTTTGTTCAATAGAAAAGATAACGAAAAATATCCTTCACTTACACCATTTTAAATGTATGCTGCACGCGTGTGTGTGTGTGTTTGTATAATGTGTACGTGTTGAAACTCATTCAAATGTACAACTTGTTGTCATATTTGTGTACGTTATACAACACAGCGGCGGATTTGGCAAATCCTTCTCATATCTAGAATTTTATCTAGTTCCTTACTTTTTCAAACGATTGGAATATCAAGGATTCGGTAATGAGATGTTGGAATTACTAAGCGAGGAATCCAAGTAAAACAAGTAAAAGTGTTAAATTCGGCTGTGCCGAATCTTTGATACCCTCCACCTTAGTGTTAACCAGCAAAATATTAAATTTTAAAAAGGACCTTTTCTAAGAAAATGTACTTTTTAAAAAAAAATAAAAATAAGTTACTTGTTCACAAATGAAATTACTTGTTCACAAATGCTCACAAATGCAGGATGCTCCCAAATGCATTGCTCACAATGCTCACATGCTTAAGTACTTAAGAAGAAATGTACTTAAGAAGAAATGTACTTAAGAAGAAATGTACGTAAGAAATGTACTTAAGAAGAAATGTACTTAAGAAATGTACTTAAGAAAGAAATGTACTTAAGAAATGTACTTAAGAAATGTACTTAATGAAATGTACTTAAGAAATGTACTTTGAAATGTACTTATTGTACTTTTAAATGTACTTTGAAACGTACTTAAGAAATGTACTTTTTTTTTAAGAAAATGTACTTTTTTAAAAAAAGTAAAAATAAGTTACTTTTCACAAGTAAAATAAAAAAGCATTTTTTAAAGAACTTAAAAAAAAAAAACAAGCTGCAAAGCATTTTTTAAAATTAAAAAAGCATTTTTTGAAGAACTGTTAAAAAAAAAAAAAACAAGCAGTGACGAGAGTTGAACCAACAACCCTCAGACTCCAACGCGAAACCCTTTACACATCAGGCCACAGCGACCTTAGATGAAGTGTGACAATTCATATAAATGTAAGAACACATGAAAGTACATCTAAACATTCTAAAGTACTTACCTATTATAAAGAACAACAAAGATTTTCAACATGGAAATTCACCACACGGCAAAAGGAGTAGTTTAGTATAAAACTACAAAAATTAATGTGAAAATTTTATGAGTTTTTTTACGTTTCCAATCATAAAATTTTTTCCAATTGACCAATTTCGCTGATTTTCAATACCAAACTGCTCAGGAATACGTGGAACATTCTGGCCAAATACCAAACCGCGTTATCGCCGATTGAAGTCGTGAGAATGTTTTCAACAGACGGACAGACGAACATGGCTATATCGACTCCGGTTGTTATAAGGATCAAGAATATATTTACTTTATGGGGTCGCAAAGCATTATTTCTATATGTTACAATCAGAATGACAAACTGATGTATACCCTCTATCACTTACAGTGGAGGGTATAATTAAGTAAATTTACAATTGTCTCACACAAAATCCTTTGTAGCGCTGACAGTCACAATCTATACCAAGTACAATATTTAATTTGGTCCACGCTTATCCAAGACTTCAACCTATCGTGTGGGAATTGGAAAGTACAAGGATATTCAAGGCGTTTTTGAAGAATCCCTATGGTTCATCTAACGGAGTGTCTTTTCCTTGGTATTACAGCGTCCAATAGATGATGAGTATATTATTTGTATTAATCTCTATTATAACTACTTAGATCAATAACATTTGAATCGGTGCCATAAATAATCTCTTTTAATTTGATTTTTGGCTTTTTAAAGAGGTCAGGTGCCTAATTATGTCTGATGATATTCGTCCAAACGATGTCGTTGTATCGATAATGCTGGCTCATAAAAAAAAATAAATATGTAAATGGTTTCCCGTTACATCCCAAGAAGGGATGAGGGAGCGCTTCTCACAAAACCAGTGAGCTGTGCGCGTTCTAGTTTTACACTCACTGATTGGGACCTACAGTTTTACACCGATTCCGAACGGTATTTGAGAAGTCACTAAGCGAGGTGACCGCCGTCGAAAGAAATGTAAGGTGGTCAGAGCAGGGATCGAACCCACATTCTCATGCACAAGAGCCTGGCATACTATCATTGCACCACCGACGGCTGGCTCATAGAACATTTAAAACACGTTCATAAAACTTCACTACCGACAAAATGATAGTGAATTCGATATCGTTTCTTTTTTAATTAGACCTCTGACTTTAGCGATAGCTTGAAGAAGCAAATGAATCACATGTTCCCATCGATAAATATTCCTCCTGGGAGAAGGAATTCTCCATATCTACGATATTTATATATATGGCATAATCGTGTTGTTTCAAATACAGTATAACTTATAATGAGACGTTGATAAGACCACACGATACACTATAGTCCTCAATCTTCAAAGTATTTAGGTAAGAGTCGTTATCTTTTACGTGAATACTATTCATAGATTTCCCAGAATCTAATGCAACGTAAATTTGTGACTTCATGTCAATACTCGTACATTTACAGGGACTTCTCCTTGTTAGGATATACAAAATGTTTAAAGCAGTATTTGAAGTGTCTTGACTTTTTTCATTTGCTTAGCTATGGTTGGTTGGTTAGTGTGCGCGGCTCTTGTACATGAGATCCTGGGTTCAAACCCTGCTCTGACCACCTTCAAATTTCTTTCGGCGGCAGTCACCTCGCATAGTGACGGCGACATTATCCATGAAAAAGCTCGTCAAAATACCGTTCGGAAAAAAACTGTAGGTCCCAATCAGTGAGTGAAAACTGGCAAGCGCACAGCTCAGTGATTGTGAGAAGTTCTCCCCGGTCCCTCCATGGAATGTAATGGGAAACCATTTATTTTTTAGCTACGACTAAGAATTCTCAATCAACAAGACCAAACAGCAAATGCGGAAAAGCCAAACGAAATCATTTGCTTCATCTTACTGCGCAGTAGGGTGTTGCTTACACAGTCCAGAAAAGAAATGGCTTTTCACAGAACTGCGGTTAACGCATGAATTTTCACAGAATTGCTGTTGATGCAAGCAGTGAGTTTTTGTTTAGACTTTCTTTCCTTTTTCGCAATTGAACGCAAGGTTCTCAAAATGGGGATGCGTTTGAAATCAGCAAAAGCTAACATCCTTGCTGTTTCAGTCATTCAGTTTTGTGAAAATCTTTGATGGTAATAGATTAAAATTCTGGCACCGCGTGTGAACCGAAAAGTGATCAACAAATTTTAAAATATAATAGGAGTATAATGACTACAAGCACAGACGCAGTTTTCTGTGCATTCGACTGCGGGAAGTACACAGTAAAGAAGATAAGCAAAAGCAAAGTAAGTATAAACGAAAACTGGTTGCTGGCAGCAACAGTAAAACGAAGCAAATCTTTTGGGGTTTCTTTTTCGCATTTGTTGTTTGCTTTTGCTTGGCTGTTAACAAAAGTATTGCCAACCTTTGTAGGGAAAACATCACCAAAAGTCCATTTAAAAGGGGTAAAAACGGGTACAACTTTGCCAGAATGAGGGTAAAAAGGCACCAAACTAAATTCGACCAAAGTCTTGACCTACAGTCGAAAAGAAACGTATGTATTGTAGATATATTTGAATGTAACATGTGATGCGGCCGTCGGTGGTGCAATGGCAGTGTGCACGCCTCTTGTACATGAGAACCTGGGGTCAATCCCTGCTCTGACCACCTTAAATTTCTTTCGGTGGAAGTCATCTTGCATAGTGACGGCGACACTATCGAGTATATAGCCATGAAAAAGCTTCTCAAAATACCGTTCGGAATCGGTATAAAACTGTAGGTCCCAATCAGTGAGTGTAAAAACTAGAAAGCGCTGATTGTGAGAAGCTCTACCTAATCCTTTCATGAAATGTAATGGGAAACCATTTTTATTTATTTTATCCTAAACTATTTTCGCTATATTCGGGCAGTAATAACATAGCACTTTACGATTTATTCACAATGTTTGCTAGTCATCTGATAGTCATATCTGTTGCCTTCAAACGACAGGTTTAATCCTTCCTTCTTTGAGAAATCGGCCGTTCAAATTTATTGCTATGATATTTGTTTTTTTAATATTTTGCCTTTAGTATATTGCTAATTCTTTTGAATCTTTCACGGTATTCCAATGGACGATACCTCAGATAATAAACAAGATATGTACAAAATTCGAAAATCATTTTTTAATGGAAAGTGTAGGCCCTTAAAATTCTAATAAATTCGTCGTAAAATGAAGGCAAAATGTAGATAAAAATCAAGTTTATTGCTTCAATACGAAAATATACCAATAAATTACAACGGCTGTTTTTTTAAAGGAAAAGTTAAAAAGTTAACACTGCTTTCTGATGGCAATAAGTAGGACTTTCAAAGGACATAAATAAAGTTTAATACAGCATGTTATAATGTCTCGATTATAGCGAAAATCACGGGTTTTTTTAACTTTAGGTTAAGACCTCAAAAACCTGATGTGTTGAAGAAATTCTGAGGAGGTCAGGTTCGTATTAAACGCAACGGAAAAGTATACTTTGGGCTCAGGGTTAAACACGTTGATGGCCTGAGTAATTGTACAAGTTTAAAGGGTGATCCTCAATATGTTTGCCAAACCTCAAAAATTTGTTTATTTTTTATGCCGCATACAATATTTTCCAAATATCTTGGATACTTTTGGCTAATGTAAGGCTGATGATCGCGACCACCATCTGGGCATTTCCATAGAAAGTCCAACCGTATGTCACAGCACGTCACCCTCGTTAATTGCTTATATTTTAGGACCATGTACTTCGATTGATTTCTATTCTTTTACTAAATACCGAATTTTAGAAGATAATCAAATTAACTGACCCTAAAATATAAATATAAGCAATTAACGAGGGTGACGTGATGTGACAAAATTGTGGGCTTTCTGTGGAAACGTCCATATGTTGAATTCGACATTTTCAACTTTTAAGTTTGGATACATATTTGTAGGTAGAAGTCTTAAAAACTTCAGTATAATCTGGTGAGTTTTAACAATCTTGACTGCTATATTGAGTAGCCCATTTTGAATTTCAGAATTTTGTTAAAGGTTTCGAATTCCGAGACACCAAAACTCCAATAATAATCTGCCAAGATTTGAATAAAAGTGACTGTCATGTTGTATAAAAAACTTTGGGTTTTTATAAAATATTTGAATTCAAATATTTCCATTTCAATTCAATGCAGTACTGAATATTTCGTTTCACTTACAAGAACAAAGTGCGCGTTGAACAGTTTTTGTATTGTGAAACAAAATTCTGACGTGCTGATGTCGCTCATTTCGTGCAAGACCGTCATAACTTGAAATTTAGCGGGAAGATTTCTTTCCGAAAAATTGAATCCGTTACATAAAATATTTTTACTTTCGGGGCAAGGGAATTTTGAAATTAGCATTTTGCATAAAATCTTATCCAACTTGAAACTTTGAAATTCATTTTACGCGACACCACGTTTTTTGAGTTACACGACATGGGCGATATGTTTTATAGATGATAATAATGAATTTCGGTAAAGAATTTGTTCAAAAATTCACTTCTTTCACTTATTCACTTCTTTTATACAGTGCTTTTCGCACTGAAGTGGCAACACTGGTTAACAATAAGTTAAGTAAATATTTGAAAACTGTTTATTTTTAGTTTTTCTGTAAAAAGAAAAATAAGCAAAGCAAAATATTCTGTGCTGGTGCCATTTTTAAGGCAGCAATTCAAGTGCTGGTTTAAAGTTGTTGTATAGTTAATAACAATGAGTTGACTTTAAACCTGTTTTTATCTTAATCGTATTCTGTGTTGACAAGTTGGAGAGTAATATTTGAGATACGCATTTCGCCAGTTTTTCTCGTGTCCACTGTGACCATTATAGGACATACAATGTTCTACTGTCTCCAATTGAAGCAGCCCTTCAAGCCCCTGATTTCCGCCTCTGGTACAGTACTATGGTGTTGGTGTTTGTGTACGTCTAAATCCCTAAAATCTATGCATGTTGTACTTGTTTCGAATGTACATATCTTTTGAAGGGACTCACAAATAATCGTCCCCATAAAAATAAAGCAGCAACATTTACACCCAAACAGATTTTGGTCCGGCACTGATTCTTGCGAAAGTACTCTATAAATTACAGTTTTACTGACAGTTCTAAACCTCAATATTCTATTTATTTAGGCCAAATTACGGGTACGCAATTGTTTTTCTCCTTCTTACTTTTTCCTACGTTATTGATAATTTTCTGGATTCTTATGAACCATTTGTGCTGACGACGTGTTAGTTGTAATGCAAAATCTGGGGTAGGATTTGCGTTGTTAAGAAAGGATCACAAAAGGACAGTAAATAAGTGTCAACTAAATGTTGTTACATTATGAATATGTATTGGAACGGTCAAATGATTGCGGAAATATATTAAGCATACAAAAGATATTTGTTTTCAATCATAAAGGCTACACAGATGTTTTGAACGCACTTTGGACATGATTACTCTGTTTACGAACGTCCTTAATCGGCAAGGATTTCATGATCCCATATCCTAATGCGTTTCCTAAATTGTTTGCAGTTTAAGGTCTGCATGACCCTTATCCTTACTTGGTTCGGTGGACATTTTTGCACTCTGACCAATTTGTACGCATATCCCGTTTGTGTTTGTTTCCATACCCACGATTCAAGCTATAGATCATGAGTAGTTAGTCCTTGTCGTTAATAAATACATTATTCTGTAAAACGATTCTAAGAGATAAAGCGTGTGACTGCTATTTGGTTTAATTCAAAGGTTGGCACACTCTAATCTGACAAGAATATGACAAATATTTCGAGTAGCAAGTTACATACAGGCTCAACATTCTGTTACAATTCAGGATATCTAGTTGATTGTATAGTAGACAACTTGAAAAAAATTGTGGTGCGCCTGCTTTTCATATGGCCCAAGCTAATGCAAGAGGACATGAATGAATATCATAAAAATCCTAAATTTCATTGTCGTTGTAATCGGCAAAAGAGTTTAACAATCGCATCCACAAACAACAAAATCCCTGATGTTTATCTAACTTTGCATTTGTGTCCTTCTCTACTCTGGGTGTTACGAGTGAGCTATGACTATTCCAAAATAACAAAACTTCATATAAGGACGAATACGAACGAGTTCGTGACTACAACTGCTAAAGTATTTCACATGACATGTAACGCATGTTAGTTTTACATATGCGTTTTACATATGTGTTGGAAAGCAAAGGGGGGGGGGAGGGGCTGAAGGCCATCAGCAACAATGGACTGAACATTCAGCCTGATGCTGTGAATATTTGCTGGAGACATTTCCCTTAACATTTGCACGAAATAAAGTATGAGGCTTCTCTTGCTAAAGGAGGGTATGCAGTGGAAATGTTTCATGCTTTTTCGAACAATAAAAGGACGTGCCACTTGCGGCTTCAAAATACTGTTGTTGCTGCTGCCACTGCCACTCTGCTGTAACCACTATACTTGCAACTGCAACTGCCACTACAACTACTCCTGTTTCCACTGATGCTTTTATGTAATCTATGTTAAACATTTTATGAATAAATAATAACAAAACACAATACTTACTCACACACCCATACCCTTGTATATTTTTACACATGGAGGCCGAAAAAAGCAGTTCATAATATGTTTTTGTGACAGGATATGCGATGGTGATATGAAAAGTCAGAAAAATGTTTTCAGAACCGTCAGCCCAATTGACATTAGAAAATGGTTCGCGACAGTTTCAAAAGTAGTATAGCCAAAGTAGCTTAAACAGCATATCGAGAGCTTATATTCAATACCAGCTATACGCAAAAACACAATTTTTCAGGAGAAGGAAAAAACAGTTTATTTTCCGAACTCTCGAAGATTGAAGTAAATTTTCTTCTAGTATTTTTGTTAAATATTATTAGTGGGTACTGCATACAAAAATTATTTAAAGATTCAATCTTCGAGAGTTCGGAAAATAAACTGTGTTTCTGCGTATAGCTGGTATTGAATATAAGCTCTCGATATTGGAAGGGTATTTAGGCTTCTACACTGATGGTTTCAAACTAAAGGACAAAGTAAGTTTCGGAGTCTATTCTAAAGAGATAGGTCTAGCTAGATCTTGCTCAAAGGATATTAGACCAGAAGTCAGAGTCATGGCAATGGGAGGTGTTGCCGTTTGGCTAGGACGAAACGTCATCACCGCCTGTGGTATCAACATCTACTGTGACGGTCACGCTGCTTTAAAGTCTCTGCAATCTGTATTCGATATTCGATATTCACCTTATATGGGTGCCGGGCCCCCGAAAAGTCAAAGGAACCATAGAACAGATGAGCTGGCAAGACTGGATATGGAGCAGGTTGGTATGTCCCTATCTGTTTGCAACTTCATGCTGAGAACCGAAACTCTCAGACATGCGAATGATAGATGGTCTTGGATGCACAAATTGGGGGAGCAAAAGGCAAGTATGGCAAAGTTCTGACCTGAATCGAACGCTAAACATAGCCAGTCTTAGCCAAGATACGTCTACACATATTACGCAGGAACCAACATTATGCAGGAACCAAGTATATTTTTGGAACACTTTTTCATGAATTGAAGATCTGCTGCCTTTTGTGTCTTTGTTGTCTGTCACGTTAGTGTTTTCAGTAGTTTTCAACAAATAAAGCCACATGTGAGTCACAAAAACATATAACGGGTTTTTCAATAAGAGCGCTACAAAAGTTTTTTTAAATAAAACAAAACCAACAAAACAAAGCCATTATGTATGGAACTCGATTTCTTTTGCATGGCCACCACGGGCACGCTTGCAGAAGTCCAGACGCTGAACCCAATTTTCGACGGTTTTCAAGCATAAAACGGCCGATACTGCTGCAATTTCACGTTCGATATTCGTACGAAGTTCACCAATCGTCGCTGGCTTGTTGGCATAGACCATAGACTTGACGTAGGCCCACAGGAAATAATCTTACGGCCATTTCGTGAGATAACACGTTCACCAAACTTGGTTTCCAATAAATTGATTGTGGCATTCGCTGTGTGGCTTGTGGCGCCGTCCTGTTGGAACCACATGTCCTCCAAGTCCATATTATCCAATTGGGGCCAAAAATATTGGGTTATCATTGAACGGTAGCGATTCGCATTCACAGTAATGTGCCGGTCTTGACCATCACGGAAGAAGTACGGCCCAATGACGCCGCCGTCCCATAAACCGCACCAAACCGTAATTTTTTCGGGATGCAATGATGACTCATGGATTACGTGTGGATTGCTGTCTGACCAATAACGCATATTTTGCTTTTTCACGAAGCCATTCAGCCAGAAATGAGCCTCATCGCTGAAGATGATTTTCCGATGAAAATCCGAATCATTTTCAAGTTGTTGCTCAGCCCAATTCACGAACATACGACGCTTATGGTGGCCAAGCGGCTTCAGTTATTGCGTCAATTTGATCTTGTAAGGATGTAGGCCAAGATCTTTTCGCAAAATTCGCCACAACGACGTCACAGAGATGCCCAACGCTTGAGAACGACGTGTGAGAGACACATTTGGGCTTTCTTGAACTGAAGCCTCAGCGGCAGCAATATTCTCGACACTACGGGCACTTCTTTGTCTCACTGGCACGGGAACATTTTGTACTGTGCCTGTGTATTCAAATTCTTCCACTAGACGCTCAATTGTTGATCTGGTAGGACGATTATGACGACCATAAATTGGACGTAGCGCTCTTATAGTTGAGGCCACTGACTTCAAATTGCGGTAGTAAATTTTAATAATTTCGACTCGTTGTTGGCTCGTATATCTTTCCATGATGAAATGGCAAACCTTACTGAAGATAAATGTCAAAAGAGCGGGAAAAAAATATGGCGTCGTTTGCTGTCCCTATCGATTTACTTTTGTAGCGTCTCTGTTGAAAAACCCTTTATTATAACCTATTAATTATTGTATCCTCAACACGTAATATTGAATAGAAAACACAATATGTTTGGACACAAGTATACTATATTTGCGACAAGCTACAAACACGTTATATTTGCATTCAAACAACAAAAAACTACAGATTTGTCAGCGTGTAGTTTTGAACTCCGTGACAATTTCATCATCATTTGCCTATTCACTGTACTGGAATTGGTACCATTGGAAGATCATAAATCGTATATATACCAAGTCTTATAAGGAATTTACATATGCTAATTATATAGATCGAAAATTCCTCAGTACCATATAGATCTGAAACTTAATTATTCCAACAATAAGAGCAGAAGGTTTTTTTCATCCAAGTTCGTATTTTTTCTTCTACGATGGTTTCAGTTTCAGTTTGTTAGAGGTTAGTTCATCTCGAACACACAGTTGCATTTTTGTTTGAAATAGCTTTTCGAATCACCGGGCTAATCTCAGTTATGTTTCCATTTTACTAATGACTTTATTTTTGGTAGTTTACATGTTTATGTACGAGTAGTTCATTCTACACGTTTCCAAGGTCTGCACCGGAACTCTGCAACTTTTAACGATAAAAATTATCAGTTAAATTGTCAAAATTCATAAAATTTCAATACAAAATGTCCACATTTTGCTAATGTAACTGCCGATTTTTATCGTTAAAACGTTAAAAATTTTTGGTTTTTGTTGGAATGTACTGAAAGAAAAACCTTCATCAAATTTATGAATTCCTTCATCAATTTGATGAAACATTTCCTCATTTTCCAACCTACGACACATTTCATTGAATTGATGAAGAACATGTCATCAATCTTCCATCCATATTTCATCGATTATTTATGTTGATTCATCGACAACCTTATATCAAGTTGATGTAAATTTTTCATCAATTTGAAGTAAATTTTTCATCAATTTGATGTAAATTGGTCAAAATTTTGATGTAAATTGTTTGTTAATGTGTAGCCAAACTCTTTGGGCTATTTTTCATTGTAAAAAAATTCACAAGGGCAGTGATATTGGTTTCCGTCCATTATACTATTTTCTATTGCATATTTATTTTCGTTTTTCTACTAGTTTTTTCTTTTACTCTACATTTTTCAATACTACGTCCATATTTTGAATCCACTCCACTAATTATTGCCAATGATGAAGATTAATGTAAAAAAGATCATCAATTCAATAAAGCTTAAAAAACTGAAGAAATCTTCAAATTGAAGAAACTTTAAATAGAGTTAATGAAATTTGTTATCAATTCAATGAAGAACAATTGATGAACATTAATCATTGATTTGATATATTTTCTTTCGGTGTAGTAGATTACTCAGGGAAGGTCACTCACTGAAATGACTAGTTTCGAGTTTCGTGGCAAGATCAGGATCAAATGCCCAACTATTTTTATTTTATATTTTTATTTAGCATAACTGGGTATGCTAAGCAATAAAAAATTGCTACCAGCAAATTCTTATCAACGGTGTTTTTAGACTAGGTATTAACATTTTGACTGAGCTAGGAGAGCTGAATCATATTTATCCCGAATTTAAATAAAAGAAATCAATGGGTTCCCATTCTCACAACCAGTGAGCTGTACGCCTTCTAGTTTTATAGTCACTGTTTGGAGCCTACAGTTTTTACACCGATTCCGAACGATATTTGGAGAAGCCTTTTCATGGCTAAATTCTCGACAATGTAGGCGTCCCGGTTTCCCAATTTGTGGGAGTCAATAACGTCTTCGTTGAACTGAGTTAGCATTTTCGTTAGTTAGCATTTTCCCCATGTTTTGTGCGACATCATGTTCTAATAGCCTTATCACGTAAGACACATTCACATCACTTGATATTTTGGACATCACGTACTAACAAAACTAAGAATTTGTCGTAAGATTTTCTCAATATTTTAGAAGAATCATTTGCCAGGTTCTTAATTTGGTCAATAAATGATGTCGAATGTGAAAGTGATTTACATGATCAGGACCTTAGTTTAGCAGAGATCGTTAATAGTCAGTGGCTAGTTGGGACAGAGTTCTTGCAAGTTTGTGACAAAATCATTGTTTCAGACAACCCTTGTTTGTGTCTGCTGCGTTTGGCTGAGCCAAATATTTCCAAATTGTATAAACACATTTTTCACACACCGGATAATGCAACAGTTGCTGCAATGAGCTCTGACAACTGTAAAGCTACAGTTACATAATGCCGCATTAGGTGCCGCATGGTAACTTTGAATCAAGGGCATGTTGTCAACATTGCCTAAGGTCAGATTTACTTAGAAAACGATAAAAAAAAACACAATTACATCCCGTGAAGAGATTAGGGAGCGCTTCTCACAACCACTGAGCGGTGCGGTCTCTAGGTTTACATTCACAGATTGGGACCTTATGTTGTACACCGGCCTTGAACGGTATTTTGAGAAGAAAACGTTGCTTCTTCTAAATCTCCATATTTATCATACCCACCTCTCACGGAACGTAATGTAGTTTATTAAATTTGCGGCATGTAGTGTGTAGTAATGTCATACATTTCTACACTAAAAAGTGTTTTTTTTATAACGAAAAACGCATTTGATTCAAGTTAATAATAGCGAATTCTGTAATGTAATGAGGGGAGGGAAAGCAAGAGGAGAATAGCCTACATAGGATGCGGGAATATTGTGGTGAGGAGTCAGAGGGAAACAAAAACGACCTTAGAGACTTTTAAAGATTTTTTTTCGCTGGTACTGTTGTGTGATGTTACAATGAACGAAAGGTTGCAGTGTTTATTTTTTATCAACAAATTCCCTCAAGAGTCATATAAATATTTTATGCCTGGCCCTGTTTCGGGCTCTTGGAGTGGAAAACCAACACATACATTGACACACTTGCAGGGTGTGTGTGTGTGTCATATTTAAGTAGGAAATGAAGGGGCACAAACTTCAGGCAAATGAATTGTAGATTGTTGCAATTTGTGGCCTGTTGGTTCGCTCGTTCGTTTGTTTATATTTAAATGTTTACCCCTTTACTTTATTGCTCTCTCTCTTTCTTATTATTCTTTTGAATCTCCTTGCAGCTGTCCCTTTTTGGCCACACGTATTAATCCCATTATACCCATTGTTGGTGCTATTTTATACTTTTTTACTATGAGTTCCTTGCTACGTACGACCTTCACAGATCCCGGTGTAATACCGCGTGCCTCATATGATGAGGCGGCCTATATAGAAAAACAAATTGGTAAGTATTATTCTCTCACACAAACATATGTAAGTGCATTAATAAGGTGGCTTCAAAAACAAAATAGGCGACATTTCCAGGTAAAAATGAAAGTTTGGTTTGATTTCAGATTATTGCCGAAATTTATCGGTTTTACGAATGGCTGGACACTTTCAAAATAATTACCCAAAACCAGGGGGTTTCTTAAAAAAATGGACTACGTTAATGAGGTTTAAAAAACAATAGACAGACACAAAAATGTGTGCTTACTTACTTTCTAAAAATCATAAACGTAGTAATTTTTTTAAAAGAACTCCTGATTTTTGTACGTTATTTTGAAAGCGTATTTGTAGTGTACGGTCATTAATAAAACCGAAATGTTTTGGTAATAATCAGAAAACGAAACAAACTTTCAACAACATCGACATGGATTTCAGTTTCTATACACACGAAGCCACCTTAATATATAGTAATTGCACTGAAATAGTTATTATATGTTTTTATGTTATTTTTGTAAAATAATTAAATCTCTCTTTTTAATTCCTTGTCATTGCAGAAGTGCCAAATTCCTTAAATAGTCCCACATATCGACCGCCACCACGTACAAAAGAAGTCCTTGTGAAAGGACAAACTGTAAAGCTGAAATATTGTTTTACATGTAAGATCTTCCGACCGCCCAGAGCTTCACACTGCAGTTTATGTGACAATTGCGTAGATCGCTTTGATCATCATTGTCCATGGGTAAGCTTAATAGTTTTTAACTACTTTTATAATGTCTCAATTAACGTTGCATAGTTTAGGGAGTATATTATATGAGAGCTATTTATGGATTACAACATACATGGGGCAATTATATTATATGACAACTATAAACTGTTGTTTAGTTTGAATTACCTCTCAAATGCAAATTCAAACAAATTTTAATATCATCCGCAAATGTACTTATTTTTCTAAGCATTTCCTTCAAATCTGTCAGTTTTGGTTTTCAAATATTTTATGAACAGGTTTATGAATTTGAAAGTATTATGAGGCATCGCCAATCGATGATACAAACGTCTACATATTAAATACTTTAAAAACAGAATTGCCAGCAAAATCCAAAATTTCTAAATCATTCCCATATTTCATTACAATTGGCATTCGAATCCACAACCTGCATTTACATTACCTAAGCAAATGGAAATTCTAAAGATTAAATTGTCATTGCGAACAACGATCATTCTTTTGGATTTGCATTAGATAAAGTAATGCAAATTAAAATCCAATACAAATTAAAAAAATCCCATCACTGGATTACGATTAATGAGACACTGATAGATTTTTTTTGTTCGAAATATTGATTATCAGGCAGTATCATACCTCCGCGGACCAAAATGAGATGATTTAACCTTCGTTACGGCTTCTTAATTTGGACCTTATAGAAGCTATAATCGGACGAAGAACATTTCATCTCGTCAGCTATGTCAGCAAACAAAATTACCGCATCAAAAAAATTGGTTTCCCATAACATCCCATGAAGGGATTGTGAAGACCTTCTCACAACTAATGAGCTGTGCGCTTTCTAGATATAATACATTCACAGATTTGGACGTACAGTTTTCCACCGGTTCCAAACGGTATTTTAGAAACTTTTTCATGGCTAAATACTCGATAGTTTCGAAATTACTAAGAGAGGTGATCGTCGTCGAAAGAATTGTAATGTGGTCAGAGCAAGGATCAAACCCATGTTCTCATGTACAAAAGTCGCGCACACTAACCATTGCGTTGCCGACGGCCACGTTGCCGCATCTAGGGATCGGAAAACTCACACGTCATTGTCGAGAAGCCAATACATCCACAGGGAATGACAGTTTGGTGTGGATTTTCGAGAGGCGGCATCATTGGCCCATTTTTTTTTCGAAATGGCATTTCAGTCAACGGCGAGCCATGATTACGGACTTTTTGTAGGCTGAAATGGAAGATATGGATGTCCCATCATGTCACACAGCTCATCAAACAATCGATACTTTGCGCACACTTACAGAAAAACTGGGTGGAGACAACCAAATTAGCCTTAACAGAAATTAGAGGTTGTTACAAACTCATTAGAGATTGACACAACCTCATTAGATGTTGAAAGAACCTCATTTGGTTGACACAACCTCATTGGAGGTTGACAAAACCTCATTGGAGGTTGACACAACCTCATTGGAAGTGGACACAACCTCATTGGAGGTTGTCACAGCCGAATTAGAGGTTGTTATAACAGATTCACAAATTAATTTTGAAAATTTTTTATATTATTAACTGATTATTTATTTTTCTGAATTCTTATAAAAAAATTACAAATGGTGAAAAAAAGTCATTTATATAGGGTAATCTTTACAGTAACACATTTGTTGTACATGGCACTTCCGACCACCGCACCAATTCTGACGTGTAGTATCTGTTAATTTACCTAACTCGTTCTATGTAAAGACGAATGCAGCACATCTCAAACGATTGACATTTACAAACTTTTAACCGTTGATATTTGATTGGACATTTTCTACAATATTTGCACTTACCTTTGTTAAAAAACTTGATATTGCCGCGACAGCAACAATTATACATTCTTAGCTTATTTGAATACAATCTTTCTATTTATAATTTTACACTTCAAGTTTGAAATACATAAAATTGTGTTGTGGTAACCGAATTGAAAATGAATTCGGTTGTATCTACGGAACTCATTCGAAATTCGGTTACAGCAAAGGAATTGACGCCAAATTCGGTCGTTGCAAACGACTTAAGACTAAATTCGGTTATTGCGACCGAATTGATACCAAATTCGATAGATACAACCGAATTGATCACAAATTCGTTTGTTGCACCTGAATTGATGCAATATTCGGTTACTCCAACCAAATTTGGTACCAATTTCGGCTCTTTCATCCGAATTAATTCCAAATTCGGTTGCTCCAATCGAAATTTTGGAAAATGTAGTCCACGGAACGAATATAATTGAAGATTCCGTTGTCACAACCGAATCAATTATAAAACGAGGTTGCTTCAACCGAATTTCAGTTGTGGGGACTAAATTTAATCCCGACAACCTTAATTCGGTTGTGGAAACCGCAATTCGGTGGCAACAGCCGAATTTACGGCTGTTACAACCTCTTGTCAAACAACTAGTTCTCTGGGTGCAGTAAGTTCGGTAGTCGTACCATCAGCCGTCTTGTCAATTGGCCGCCACGGAGCTGCGAGTTCACCTATTTAGACTTTTGCTTGTGGGGTACCGTTAAAGACCGATGCTATGCGAATATTCCCTAAACGATCCACAACATGAATGCCCTATCGTGAGATAGAACCAGAAACAGTCGACAAAGTCTTGGAAATTTGGACTGACAGGATGAGGAACTGCGAAGCCAGCCACGGCAGCCAGATGAATGAAACCATGTTTCATAAATAATGAGATAATAAATAATCTATATTCTCCGAGCTTGAGGTCAGATTTACTTTTCTTGTATTTATTTTCGTCGATATTTCGCTACTCCGTTGTGTAGCATCATCAGGAGATATAAACAATTAGAAACAATTAAAACCAAATAACAATAATGAAAAATTATGTCAACATAAAAATTTTTGAAAAAAGTTTTCCCGCCTTTTTCAAAATTTTCTGAAGTTACACAAATAAAAATAATGTACGTAAAAAGTTCATATAAATTAACCCAATGAAAAATATTAGATCGATAAACAATTTGTGCCTAAAATGTTCTACTTTTTACAAATTAAATATCTGTAGTTAATTCTTTTCAATGTTGGTGTATTAATTATTTGTAGCATTTCTAACATATACCGACGTTTATAATTGTTTTCTTTATTCAAAACTGATGTATCCTGAAAGTTTGGGTAATGATTTAAACTAGGACAATGGGATGTTAATGCTGTTTTCTGTGTAGAAATGTGCCTGTATTTCTGATCTGATTGGTGTCCTGCAATTCGTGTCTTTAGTTTATTTTTTGTAGTCGTTGTTACAAATCTCGTTGTCATTTCTTTTACAAGGTATTTTATATGCTATATTACACATATCATATTTGTCCACACTATCCTTTGTTTTAATAAATATTCTACCTATTGTGTTATATTTTTTTGACTTCGCCAACCTATCAATTATTATATATATCAGGTTGTTGATTTGTAAATTTTCGGCTCCTCTGTAGTATCCCTGTTAGGTTGTCTTTTATCTTCAAATTGCTTTATCAGTCTGTTGGTAAGATGGTTCGGAAAGTTGTTGTCCTTGAGAATACTTCTTATCCTTTCCTTATTGACCTTGTGGAATTTTATTATTAAATTTTTCGCGGTATTTACAACATTGTCCGACAATCCATATTACACTTGAACCGGATGATATATGTTTGAAACTATAGGCAAAAAGGAGTTAATTGGCGTTTTCAGTTTTTCATTTTCTCATCCTGTTGCCCCATAAAGAAATTTAAATATTTATTCGCACCCTACGATACCAATATAGGTGTCAAATTAAAGAAGAGAATTATGGCTATTTTTATAATTTTTTATTCATACCGTTCCAGGATAAAAAAGACTTGAAAAATGTCCTTGAAAAATTAAACCGTTTAAAATCCTTTGAAAATCCCCAACAATTTATTCGAAAAAAATATATGTTAACAGCCTGTACATAGTGTAATACTCTCCAAAACATTCAACATTCTAGCTTTATTAGTTAATTTTTAATAAAAGTTTACATAAAACTCTTCCAGCAGAAAAAGTACTTTATTATATGGAACAAAGTATAACATTTCTTTAAAAAAGGCGTTACACTTGGACCAGATTATATAAGAATGAAACTAAAAGCTAATCGGACTAAAATGACATTTTCAGTTTTTCATTTCGTCATCCTCTTGCCCCTTAAAAGGACTACAAAGCTTCAAAGGATATCACTATGCATAGATATTTAAAATGAATGGTACTTAAGAAAAGTGTATACTTTTGCTTTGTCGTTTGTATACTATATACCAGCAGTGTCACGACAAATTGACCAACAGTAATCTGCCAACAGGTGGGCTGAATATTTTCCCCGGAACCGGTTCTCCATAACGGTGAGATCTTGATGAAATCTTTCAGCGTGGTCATCACTAAAATCTCCTAAATTTTCAGGGAAAAGTCCAGATGTCTGTCCAGAAAATGTATTTTCAGGGACATATTAACTCCCAATTGTCTAAAACATTCGACAAGGTTCTGAACTATACTTTTGTAGTTTTCAGATTTGGTGTTGCCCAAAAAGTTATTGATACCGCATCCAAACTATTCAAAGCTTCCTTTTCTAATTAATAATCCTTTCAATATCAAGTATCAATAAATCAATACATACCAGCCTCAATCTTGGCATCACAAAGTTTTCGAAAAATTGTCTTCAGATGCGTCATAGCTGCACTTTGAGAGCCAAGTGCCCGAACGAAATTTCTAATTAAACCCAGTTTAATTTGAAGTGAGGGGAGAATTATTTTAGATGACGGAACAAGTGGCATACAAAAAAAACCACATAGAATACAAAACTTGTTCAGATTTGGGCACTCCATAATCACGTTTAATCGCTTTTAATCACTTTTTTGTTTTACGAAAAATCGAAATGCAGAAATAATTTGAGCCTCTGAATTTTTCGACTTGTCAAGACTTACTACAGAAATATTGCTATAAAACACGTTAAATAAATTCAATGTATTTATTGGTCAGTGAGAACAAGTATTTAAATTTTGTTTTTAATGTTATCCTTTGAAGTTTTGTAGTCCTTTTAAGGGGCAACAGGATCACGAAATGAAAAACTGAAAATGCCATTTTAGTCCGATTAGCTTATACTTTCATTCTTATATCATCTGGTTCAAGTGTAACGCCGTTTTTAAAAAAATTTTATACTCTGTTCCATATAATAAAGTATTTTTTTTTGCTGGAAGACTTTTATGTAAACTTTTATTAAAAATTAGCTAATAAAGCTAGAATGTTGAAATTTTGGAGAGTATTACACTATATACAGGATATTAACATATATTTTTTTCGAACAAATTGTTTGAGACATTTTTTAAATCTTTTTTACCCTGGAACGGTATAAATAAAAAAATAATGAAAATATCCTTAATTCTCTTCTTTAATTTGACACCTATATCGGTATCGTAGGGTGCGAATAAGTATTTAACTTTTTTTTTGAAAAATGTTATCCCTTGAAAATTTGTAGTTTTTTTTATTGGGCAACAGGATGAGAAAATGAAAAACTTAAAACGCCAATTAACTCCATTTTACCTATAGTTTCAGACGTATATCATCCGGTTCAAGTGTAACGACTTTTTTTTTATATGGTCGTACGGTGTAATTACACGTTTTTGTTGTTTCGAGTGGAAGTAGATTATTCTTCTTGAAGACGTTGGTTTCTGATATCAATTCATTGCTAAATTTTCCCATCTGCTACCCACCAATCTGTCCAAATAGGGAAGTTTTGAATTTGACTATCTTTCCATTGTAAATTTGATACTGGAATGGAGATTGTTAAAATCTTCCAAAATGGTATTTATTTCGCACTCTGAAACGACACAAAATAAATCGTCTACATATTTTGTTTAAATTTTTGGTTTTACAGCCAATTTTTCGAGCAACAATTGGAGAAGCTGGTGTGTCCATTGGGAGTCCCTTTTGTTGCAGATATATCCTCCCATCGTGTTGAAAATATCGGTTATCCACTATATAAAATCTTAATATATCTAAACATAAAGATTTATTAATATCTGTATGTTGCTTTAATGTTGTTGCTTTAACAAACGTGATTTGTTAGCATAAAAGGAATTACAACTTTCTAAAAATAAATTGGATCATATTAGGGAATATTTGTTATTTATAATAAAGTCATAATATACGAAATTAAATTAGTGGTGCCAGGGTTTCGATATTTAACAAACTCCATATGGATTCTCATTGAGAAGAACCTTTCGTTCTTATACAGAACAAAAAATGAATCTTCAAATCAAACACGAAATTTGTCATCTCAATTACTTTTATAGTTGGAGTTTAGCTAATGACGAATATTGTTAATTCTAGTACATTAATTGTAGGTCAGTAACTGAATATATTCCAATTAAATTTACAATCAGCATGAGTGTAAAGTTAATCAATCCTTTATAAGATTTTCGATTAAATGTATACTTGTGTTGAGTACAAAATTAATCAATAATTTATTTATTTTTCCAATTATGTGCGTAATCAACTGGAGTGTAAAGTTATTCAACATTTAATACTTTATTACAATTACATGCGTAATCAAATTGAATACGAAATTTATCAACATTTTCTTTATCAACGACAAATATCCCACAAAGACATCTCATCAGTTGCCTTTTTCACAAGTATTTGGGTATATAATCACTCCTTATAGGTATAATCAAACCTGAACTTAATGAGAATTCTTTCCACACATACTAGTACTAGTAGTATTTCCAAAGTACTTTTTGATTATTCAAGAATTTTGTACTTTCAAGTACACGAATAATTGGCCCAAGTGAAATAGTAATTGGTGCAATTGAATTTATTTATTTTCTGATTTTTGTACAAACTTGCTCGGTCAAGTACTCGAGTAAATGACTCAATCAAAAAGTAATTGTATCGAATCTATGTGTTTGATCAAAATAATTGATATTTTTGGGTAATAATTTTGTCTGTGTATAATCCATTCAATTAATCTTGCCCTTGCTCATCGCTGATTCTAAGAATATGCAACCACTTATTGAGTTCTCCCAATGATGCCCATATCCGAATACGACAACAGAATGTGACATTTATGTAGACTTCGTCATTGTTATGTCCATAGGGATGTTGGCGAAATTGCACAATAATCGCTCGCCTCGGTTATGAGGTCTTGCTGGGGTTTTAAACGGTTCGATAAGATTCTGCCCTACTTGATTGTGATTTCGTCAGTATCCTTCTACAAAAACTTACAACCGGCTTAGCAGTAATTAAACCTCGTACGATTTTTTGTATTGTCGTACAATTAAAAGCAATATTTTTATCAATATATAATCCGATTGATATTATCTTTGTTAGCGCTATACATAGAATGCTGAGGATCCCATCATCTGACACTGATTTGACGTACTAGTTAGTATCAGCTTAACACTGAAGTTCTTGGGCGTTAATGCCTTTCTTACAAAAACTGCAACATTTTTTCTGCCCTTTGGCCTAAAAGAGCCTTTATGTGTTCGTTTGTAGAAAAAAAGTACAACCCTACTTCAATGTTTTGTGTTCTTTTCTGTGAATGTTTCATTCAAAATTGCAAAAATGTTGCATTTTCTGCCCTCTCAGCGAGTCACGGGGAAGAATGTTGCCGATATAATGGCTGACTTTCTGTCATTTGGAGTGTGTTCGTTGTCTTCGCTAAGCTAGGTTTTCTACCTTTTGTGTAGAGCGCTACGCTATTTTAAGCGGCTACAGTTATAATCGCTTAACTTCTTAAAAGAAATGGTCGACAATTAATTCAGCGGGAATAACAAAAAATACCAACTGTGTTGGTTCTTTTTCAACCAGTTTGTACGAAGAGTCGCTAAAAATTGATTAATTTCGGATAGGTCTCAATATACACTGGTCGAATTTTTTAGATATATGGCGTAAAAAACATGATAAAATAGCAAAAGGAGTTGTGAGAAATTTCTATGTTTTTTCCCACCCAAAAAAAGGCACAACTTTGAAGGGGTGATGGCAATTTTTAAATGTCGCCTCATGCATCAGTTTTTAGAAACGTAATATTTTATAGAAACGTAATCACCATTAGAGTTTTAGTAGACTCATCTCCTCATCAATGGGTTTCAATCAATGTGTGAAATTCATTAAAACTTTTATGTTTCACTAATTTTCCAAAATTATTGTTATAAATGTAAAGATATTCTTTATTCCGAATATTGACTTATCTTGATGTCTTTATATTTAGCAAAAACAAATCGTTGTTAAACTTTTGTACTTAACCCCAAAGCAAATGACCCAACAAATCCCCAGGATCCTCTTTAACACAGCACCTGGACGGGGATAAAAATTATACGGCAAACACAATTACCTTTAATATTTAATGCCTTCCAAAGTCTGTCGTGCGTAAAATTTTAAGATTTAATAAAAAGTTTTAGTAGCCTGTTTATGGTTTATTGCTTACTTGGAGCCGTTCTTCGTCCGCTTCTCATTATCCGGGAAATCATTAACAATTTTTTTTTGTCTTCGTTGAGTTTCATAAATATTTTAATGCAATTCTTTGTGAAAAATCTCTGATTATTTAGCATAATTTGCGGTATAATGTTAATTCCATTGTGTAATTAACGAAGGAAGAAATAAAGAATCCCTGCTACGCCCACACAAATTGTACGGAATCACTCGTCCTACACCTTCACCTGCCTGCAAGGACTAAAGTACGTACTTTATAGAACGCCATAAACAAAGATGGTCCGTGGGCGTTGCGGCTTTTGTGTGCGTGTGGATGCACAAGTAATGTGTGTGTTGGTTTGTTGAATGATCCTTTTCATTGAATATCCAAAGCTCTCCACAGGTGTTGGTGTTACAGCTTTCGACTCACTTGATGTTCTGATTCTGCTTGCTGCCATGTTTTCCTTTCTGTGAATCAGCCAACAACTCAATACACTTGTACTATAACATCTCGTTGTTGGCCTCAATAACAATTAACAACACGAAGTGGAAAGTTGGAAATAGCAAATGGGAAAGGGGTAGTGATGAAGGTGTAGGTGTATGTGTATGGGTAGTGGTTGCTTATGTGTGTAAGTAAGTGTGCACACGCACACTCACTCCCAGACATAAACCGTGAAATAAATAGAAGGAAACAAAAAACACAAAGGCGAATAAGAAACAAAAATAAAACTGCAATACAAAAGAGACGGACAATAACAATCACATCATTGTCATTAGCGACCAAAGCCGTCACATCAGGTACAACAGCATTAGAAACACTCACCCCTCCTGTGAATGTGCAAGTGTGTGCAACTGCATGAGTGTGTGTGTGTGTGTGTGAGTGCATTAAAGTTGTTGTTAATATACACAGTAGTGCGATATTAAAATTCAAACACTCTTAAGCATTGAAAAAATATAAAATTTCATAATCCCGAGGTGTAGATTGTGCCGTGATGAATTCACGCCATCTCTCCACTTGCTGATCTGGCGATGATATCTATGTGCCATCACTAGCTTTTAACAATACAGTACTCCTGATGTTGTTCCCGCTCAGCTTTTTTTTTTTTATTGAAGAGTACACAATATACAGGTAACCTGTTTTTGCAGCTTTTTCGGTTTCCTCCGCTATATTGTTCAGATAAATGTCGTAATCCGAACTGACCATGTTCCTCACTGTACGTGCTGATTGCCGATTGTCTGGGTTTAGGTGTCTCTTCTACTTTGGTGTCTGGGATCGTATAAGCATAGGTATTCACGATTCCGAATTTCGGTCCAGGATTTTGCACTAATCCTAGGTTTATTCACACATCTTTTCTCACCAAGGAGCTCCATGCCTGTTTCCTTCAGCGTTCGAATAATGCCTGACCACATATTTTCAGTAGCCTGTGCCAAATTGGACGTAGAGTTTGATCGTACATCATTGATATGGATTGGTCCTGCAGACGGTCTCTATTGCATTTTACGATTTGCTTCTAATACCGTTGACAACAACTGGACGGAGACGAAACGTGCCCACTGAGAGTTGATGGTCGCTATCAATATCAGCACCACGTCTACACGCTGAAAAATAACGGCCCCAGCAACATATTGCTGGAAACATGTTCATGTTTGCACGCATTGTCTTCATGAATTGAAGATCTGCTGCCTTTTTGTTTCTTTGTTGTCGGTCTCGTTTTTGTTTTTAGCTGTTTTCAACAAACAAAGCCACATTTGGATCATACATATATTATAACCTATTGATCATTGTGTGTCAAACATGTTATATTGAATAGCAAACACAATGTATTTAGGCACAAGTATTGTATATTTGCGACAAACTACAAACACGTTATATTTGCGTCCAAACAACAACAAAAATACAGATTTTTCAGCGTGTAGTTTTGACGTCCAGTAAGAAACCCAGAAATATCTTGCTGACAAGTTATATGGTCAATTTGATTGAAGGTTGGACCATCAGGCGATTGTCATGTATACTTGTGTATATTTATATTGAAGAATTTCTTTCCGCCGATATACACATGATGGCGAGTACAGAAATCTATGAGCCTGTCACCATTATCATTCCTCTCAGTTCCAACACCATGCTTTCCCATCACTTCCTGTAGGTTGGTGTTGCCTTAGCCCACTTTGGCATTGAAATCTCCCAGAAACATTTGAATTTCACCAATTGACGAGGAGCTTACAGCAAAGTCAAGTTGGCTATACAACCCGTTCTTAACATTCTCCTAATCAGGAGTAGTAGGTGCATGCGCCTGTACCACAGAAATCCTGCGGAATTTCGAATACGATCAGATAGCTCTATATGATATTAGAGCATTTATAGCGCTAGGTGAACGAAGAACCACGATTCCGTTTATATCCTGCGTATCAGTGCCGGAATATATACAGCAGTGACCAGATGGTAATTGAAATTTGTAACTATTATGCCAACGTACTTTGCATAGGCCTAGGATGACCACGTTGTAGGATTCGATCACTCGTCTAACCTGTTTGAGTCTCGATTTTTCGGACACAGTTCTTACATTACAAGTACCAATCATAATCCTTTGTTTATAGCCAAATGTGTTTATCGAGGGGTGGTGTTTGTTTCTTTGAATTTTTTGTCGTTACTATAATGAAATGATTGATAGACCACTGCATCCGGTCCTAGTGCTGGGGCTACCAACAACCTCTAGGCAGGTGTACACCCTGTATTACGGAGGTATATTTTTTATAGACTTACCAGTCTAGATCCGTATTGTTTACTAAACAGCAAGGGCACTTCGAGCAGGATGTGGCTCTTTGCTTTTGAATGATTCCGTTTAAATGATGCCCAATGTACCTATTTTTATTTCTTATGGCATCACATTAGACAATAGCCGTCGCCATATTGCAGACTCGATTTTGATTCGTAGGCTTTAAAGTTTCGAAATGGATACATCGACCTCAAAATAATCTCCTTACTAATTTTATTGACAGATCGAACCAATTTTCGAAATTTTCGCCACCAGTTAAAATTTTGCTATTCTAAGTCCACTTTTTAAATTGGCAACTCCTACGAGAATGCTATATCTGTCCCAGTGTGTATTGTTCGATATTTAAAAATTGGCCTGTGGTGAAACTGTTATGTAAGGCTCATTCACTCCTTTGTAATCTAAACTTTGGTCTCTAGTGGTTTTCCTGATATTCCGAGAATGTGGTGAATGACATGATATTTCATCCTTTGTTAGTACTGAGACTTCTTCATAGACTATACGTATCACGTAGACGTTGGCCCTATTTGACGTCATTAAGCTTATGTGATAAAAATTATAAGGTGCAGCAATCTGGGAAAACACAACTGATTATACATTTTCTTTGCTTTGACAGAAATGAACACAGAGGGACCGAAACGATGAAACAATGTTAAGCATCGTTGATATTTCCTCTCTAAGGATAATTAGTGCGCGATGCACGTGGCAAAGATATCACGGCAAATGTAGCAAGAAATAAAATGATTTTCCATTAATAAACAACATAAAAATAAATTATCAAAGACCCTTTCGGAATAAATCTTCGTCCCTGATGTCAAAGTATCCTTATTCGCTTACAATTTTTCTTCTTCGACTTCTTATCCTTGTTATTTTTCCATCACGTTTGCTTTTTCCAAATGAAACGACCTTCGAAAAGTGTTAAAGCGAAAGTGTTGCGTCTCGATTCTTTCGCTTCGACGGTGTTGGAGGAAAGAAGACGACGACGTTGTAACATCAAAAAAGGCGCGCTCAACCTACAAATGTAAGAATGTAAAAAAAGGATGCAAAGAAATTATTAAAAAAAGATTGCAGCAAAGAGGAAAATATATGGAACGTTAGAGAATTTGAATGAATGAATACACGGCCAGACTTGCACACACATAGACACTTACACAGTGTCCTACGTCGGTTACTTGTAGCATTGCCACTTACGACTGCTACAACAAGTGCATCAAGCTAGCTACTGTTGTAACTACTCATGGATTTTGTTTTTGGTTTCATGTTTTTTGTTTTTTTTATGAAGTGGTTTCGTTTTTCTTTTTTGCAAGTTTGTTTTTATCTTCATTTCTTCCATTTTCAAGTGAGGCTACTTAAATGAAAAATACTCTTTTACGGGGGTATTCGCCCCACAATTGCAGCCGAGAGCAATGATGTAGCAGTAATTATTTAATTAGAGAAGTCTGAAGTGTCTGTGTTTCACTCCTCTGGGGATAAAACTGGAATCTTTTCTCTGTCTGTGATCGGTGTCGCTTATCTTAGTCTTAGTCCTCTTCCTCCTTAGTATCTTTACTGCTGTTCAGTAACGTTTTTGTATTTGTGGACGCTTTCATAAAAGGAGGCATGTATGATGTTCGGCTATGTTAGGTTAGGTAGAAAGGGAAGCCCTTCAATTTAATTAAAAACAAATAACGAGTTCACCCGATGCCGTAAATTCGGCCCATTGTTGTTCCCTTATATACAGTTGAAATGAGAAAGGAACAGTTGTAGAGAACAGGACGATTGCAGGAGAGAGGGTAAGCTAAAGGACAGGGTCTACCGCAAAAGCTGTTCAGTTGTTCGGCTATATATGCATAAATTGTGGCCTTTCATTCGGAAAAGGATAGAAAAGAAAACACACATCTTGTTAAGTTTTCCGTGGATTGTTATAGGAGATTAGTCTTCAAAATATATGGGTCCAACTTTATTGCAATTATTCGTATAATACCTATCGGCGGAAGCAAATCCACACCATCGGACGTTTGGTCCTCGTAACGTATTATAATGACTGTGGTGCCGCTTAATAAAAGTACATCGAACCAGGACTTGTATCTTAAGTTGAATTAATTCTCTGTCATTTCTTTTGTTAAATTTGTCATTTTGTTTTTATAAATAAAAAAAAATTGATACGGCATTGTAAATTTGGACGCTTGACAGCCAGTTCTATATAAGCCCATGTGCTTGCAGACGGGTGACTCCAGTAAGAAGACCCATGAGTGGGCTCAGCTCGAGTTTCAGGTCTTGCTTCTTTCCCGGTCACCCCACATTTTCCGACTATCTGATGCGTTTCATAATATTATGTGGGTTATGTCTAACCTGACCAATCATCCCGCTTTTGCGATCTTGCTTTCAATCCCGCCTTGGCTTTCAATCCCGCTTTTTACAGAAAAGTACCGCTTTATGACGTTTTTGTCTTTAGAACTACTAGTAAAGTATAATTTAGCTTGGAAGTTATATTTTTAGAATATAAAATTTTCAACAGTCACAACTAGGATTTCAATTCTCACTGTCAGATGATCGTTTCGAAGTTTGTGAACTTCATCATCAGAGGCTTAGTTGTAGGCTACTGATATCTGTTCAAATGTATCACTAACTGAAATAGTTAGATATGGGTTTTTTTTTTGTCGATGTTTCTTCACATTAATCTGACCGTCGGATGGGTTACAAAAGTGGCGTCCTCAGATGCTTGTTATGGGCAAAATATTTGAACAGATCTCAAAACAAACTCATTTCAAATTACACTGCAGTCGCAGACTTCAAATTCCGATTAAGAGTAAAATGTTTCTTAAAATATCCTCGCTAACTTTGGTATCTAATCTTTGCCCTTTACATCACCCAATTTGAGATTAAATTGACATTTCAGGTGACAACTTTTTGCTTAGTCCAATTCAGAGCGACTCCGTGTCGAGACCAAACTATAATATTGGAATATTTTTGAAATATATAGTTCAGCCTTTAAAATCGGATCAGTCTGTCGAATCATCAGATCAGTCTGTCGACAGTTGTATTGCAGTTTACCGTTACCATTCTCACTGGAATGAGGTCAGTTGTAGAGTACTTTTAAGTTGTCACATAAAAAAGTGCGAAAAAACAGAGGCAACTTCTCATTAAATATGAATTTGGTTTAACGGTTATATTTAGCGTGTTTAGGTCACACCGCTTGTTTTGTATGAAACACTTAGCGACACGAATCATTTTCGCTGAGTATATAATTTTTTAAGACATTTTTTACCACATTCAAACCTTTTCCATATTTTTGAATGTGCAACTTAGACAGCTTGAAATCAAAACACGACTATTCTAAATTCCTTCTACTTTGCTTTCCATATTACTACATTTTTATTCAATTCTAAATTTATACTTCCCCGGGACCGCAAAAATTTCAATATTTTGTCACGCAAATGATATTTGAAACCCCATGAAAAAACTCCTAACTTTTACTGCACGGCAAAAACACAGTGTTGCCACCTATATTTTTTTAATTATGTTTTCTTGGTCCCTTTAATTTGAACATCTATTTCCAAATTTATAAAAGCGAGAAACTGAATTTACGTCAAAACAATCTCAATTTGATGACTGTCGCATTAATTCCTTTAACTCTGCTACATAAAAATACACGGCTGTTTATGTTACTTTCATGCAGTATCTTCATTAAACTTATAAAATACACATTTCTTTTTGGTAGCAAGTATTTACAAACTTGGTTACTGTGCCAACATATCCTATTGCAGTTCTTCAAATTTTATGAGTCGTAAGGATCCCAGGTTTCCCCTTCTACGAGAAGGAGTAGATACTGTGACATTTGTAGAGAGTCTCCCCCTTGAGGCATCTCATTGAAAGTAAAACAGAATCTGAAATTCAAAATTAAATTCTATACAAGAGAGAAACCTCTTATATATACAAAAAAAACTTAGACTTGAATACAGTTTCTTGATTGCTTTTTATGCATGGGGACCCCTTTCTGTTCCAGAAACTAGCTAATCACACAAATATGCAACATGGCTTGAATTTTCCCTGTAATGTCTGTTTTGGAATGCAGAGTTGCTATAGGTCGTTTAATACAAATATGATCAAATGGAAAATAACATATTCGACAATCCTTTTAACCATTCAAAAGAACCATTCCTTATATTTATTTTTTAAAGATTATTTCTTTCAAATGTTGGACTAACACGATCCATTCCGAGGTTCCAATTTTCTAAGACACGTTTAAGCATTTCGAGCGGTATTTGGCTAATGATGCGGGTAAGGATGGCGTTCAATTTCTCAATCGTAGCCGGTTCATCCATGTAAACTTTAAACTTTAAGTAGCACCAAAGGGAAAAGTCTACACATTTGATGTATCACATGACCTAAGTGGTCAATTCAAGGGTTCAAAACGTGAGATAAACTGTTCACTGAATGGTTCTCGCATTAATGTCATGGTTTCACGAGCTGTGTGGTTCCGAAAATCGTCGAGGTCACGAGTTTAATTTCTTGATATATTGCTTGATATTTAGGTTGAAAAATAGCACTAAATTCAAAAATCACCTATTAAAGAAATAATTTCGGGGGGGCGAGCGTACGACCCTGCACGGTGAAACTTGAATGTCCATAAAGCATGATACAGAATCACAAAATTAATACAAATGGTATCGAAATGTACTGTACATCGAAAGTACTGACGTACATTGTTATACTTTAAATTAATGCAAATTGTTTAATTACAAATCTGGGCCAGCTCAGTTTTTTCAAAGCTCTGGTACTGGCTTACGGTCGGATGTCAATTCTCTTTTTTAAACTCTGCTTTAGATTCTGTCTACACGCTAAAAAATATGTATTTTTGTAGTTGTTGTTTGGATGCAAATATAACGTGTTTGTAGCTTATCGCAAATACGATTTACTTGTGTACAAACACATTGTGTTTGCTATTCAAAAATACATTTTGAGATACAATGATTAATAAGTTATAATATATGTTTTTATGACCCAAATTTGTTGAAAACTGCTGAAAACAAAAACGTGATAGACAACAAAGAAACAAAAAGCAGCAGATCTTCAATTTATGAAAAGCATGCTAGCACTTAAGTATATGAAAGTTCCAAACATATACATGGTTCCTGCATAATGTTACAGGGGCCGATTTTCTTGGCGTGCACTACTTTTCCGCGCTAGAAATGGTAGTAATAGTTTCTAACTAGTAGCGATTAATATCAGAACCGCCGTTCTTCATCTTAATTTTTTATTTGTATTTGTATAATTTTATCGGTCCTAATCAAGGAGTTTACAAATTAGAAAGCGCACAGCTCACTGATTGCGGGAATCTCTTTCCCTATCTAATCAATGGGATATAATGTGAAATTGAGTTAAAATTTATAGTTCACTGAATTATTTCACGATATATTGCGGTAATTTAGGCCTAATTTACCTGAAATATTATCCGTAACCGAATTTTGAGGTTGTCTCACCCGAATTATATGTATGTTGTCACAGCTGAATTGAGGTTGCCACAACCAAATTTAGATAGTGTGTTGAAATTTGTTTCTATTAATGTGGTGATGATTTATTTTCCCGTATTCTCATCTATATTCAAATCTAATATGTAGGGAAATAAATGCATTTTACATGCCACTTCCGACCGTTTCTGAAGTTCCTGCCATCATGTGTCACCGCACCAATTCTGATGTGTTGTGTCTGTCTATTTAGGGCCTAATCCGTCCTATACACAGACGACGGCAGCACATCTCCAACCAGCCACCTAGAACAACTTCAGAACTGTTACATCTGCATTTGTTTCTGCTGATGAATATGGACATTTTCTGCAAAATAAGACATTTTAACCCAAAAACCATAATAAAAATATTTTTATCGAACAGTGTCACTTGTCATATGACAAAGTCATACAAAAAGTGCAAACATTTCGTTAAACAATCAAAAATAAATTATAGAAAGATAATCGGAAGATATTTAATTGTCAAAAGCCAACAACCATTTTCTCCAATTGGCATTGGCTGACCGACAAACCTGTTCACAAAAATGTGTTCACCACCTAGTGGAATGTGAATTTTTGGTTTTGTTTACATTTTTGATGAGAGATACATATTTTCTAGGTCATATAGTCTGTGAAGAAACTGCGGAAGTATTTCCAATTTTTGTTGGCAAATCGCCCACTGTCCACCTTCTAGACACTGAATCCGTTTAAAAATTGGAGTAACACGAAAAAAAGTTCAACTTTACCTCAGCCACACCATGCGACTGCAGTAAATTAAACATTCGCTAGTAAACTAAACAACCTGATGTCCTTAAATGTATAAAAAACTCTCCTATACTCCTTAAACTATTGTGAAGACAGTACTATTATTTATCTTAGATTTAACGTGAAATTCTAACTAATGTTGGTGTCTCCTCTCTTCACATCTTGATGTCGTTCCTTTGTTTGTGTTTGTTCTAATTTTTTTAAAATTTTTTCTTTTTTTTTTCTCCCTATCGTTTCTAGGTTGGCAATTGTGTGGGTAAACGTAATTATCGCTTCTTTTATCTGTTTCTAGTCTCGTTGGCTTTTTTAGCCGTGTTCATATTTTCATGCTCTGTGACGCATTTAGTATTATGTAAGTAAAGGGTACCATCAGTCGTGTGTCTTAATTAAAATTAAACAGACGCAATTTCAAAGGACAACGACTTTGAAATCAGTTTTTATGCAAATACTTGTTTTCTCTACATATTTCTCTGCATTTCCGTTTCTTTTTGTCTCTCTCGTCCGGTGAACATTTGTAGTAATGAAAACTGAACAGGAAGTATTTGAAGTCATTAAAAAGGCTCCATTTACCGTGATTGTGGTCTTTATATGTTTCTTTTCCATATGGTCTGTGATCGGTTTAGCGGGATTCCATACATATTTAACCACCAGTGACCAAACAACAAATGAAGATGTAAGTTGCGCCTTTGATTCGTAGCCTGATCCTGTCGTTCGCATACAGATAACGAAATTGTCCTCCCTTTTGCAGCTCAAAGGCTCATTTTCTTCCAAAGGCGGCCAACGTAATTTAAACCCATATTCACGGGGGAATATCTGTTTAAATTGCTGTCATATATTGTGTGGGCCCATGACACCATCGCTTATAGATAGGTAAGTACGACCAATTATTTTGCAGAAGTTAATTCCGGGTTCTAATTATAATTATATAAGAAACGAGTTGTAGGTATCGTTTAGACGATTGTCGTCATACATAGTTTGACCCCTTAAGAAAATTCTTGGAAATATATTTCTTCTCAGGCGTTTCTTAACATAGGTCGTCCAAATAACACGTATAACTAATATCTCACATGTTTTAACTACCACCTGCTGCACGAGTACAGCTCGATTCTGTTTAAAAATTATATCCCAGTTGGAAATTTTGTCTTGAAGATATTGTCAGTAGTATTTCCTTCGGACTATGTCAGTAGGCGATGATAATTTATGTAAGATATCTTCTTGACATGTCAGTAGTTTTGAATTAGATAACATAAATTATAAAGGGGCTGACAATATGTGTAAGACCGTCCTATTGATTTGTCAGCCCTTTGTCATGGCTGATTCTTATTAAGACCAATGCTGAATGTCGATTGAGGATATCTTCATCATTTGTCAACTGCGAGTCATGTGTGTGGATTTTCATGTTTTTCAAAAACTTCAAACTGATTTTTTTTATTTATTTGTAGTTATGAAATATGTATATGCCCATGGCAAAATAAGTAAGGTAGAAGCAGTATGAATTGAAGGCATTTTGTTTTTATTTCAGAAGCCGACCTTGTCAAATTCAGCCGATCAAATTGTCAAGATGTATTTATTTCAGGTTATATCAGGAGGAATTGTTGTAATTTTCGGCAACAACCACAAGGACAAGAAAAAAATTAATCTGCTGTTTTAACGCTACCACCTGTACTAGATACATCTTGGGATTGGTATAAACAACATTTGACAAGGTCGGACCACAATGACAAGAACAAATTTAAATCAGCTGTTCTAACGCTTCCACCTGTAATAGATACATCTTGTATATGCCATACGTTTTCAGAATTTCTATCAAAATATTTGAAATTTGTTCATAAGGTGATCACCTCTGTTGACAAACTGTAGAAAATTCCTGCTGACTTTTGAACAAATGTACGAAAACGTCAGGAGGTGTCATGACTTTTTTTTTGTATGGGAGCGGGCCGGAAAGTCAGCAGTGACCCTGACATGTCAGTTCTTTGTCATTGATGATATCTATAGGAAATTTCCAACTGGGATTTATTTAAATTCGGTGAGATTTGATTTTTTCTTTTGAAATTACTTTGTAATTTTTTAATCTCTCGCAATAACTTGTAAACTAGCTTACACTAGGAACCCGATTACTATTGTAGTCTAGGAATGACAACAAATGACGCTCGAATTTCGAGTGCTGAATTTTGCTTTCATTCAGAAAACAGTTTTTGGGGATATCTCGACATTTAGATTGGATTTGATCATGAGAGGCACGACCCACAAAATAATTCAAACCTCACAAGTTTCAATTCAAAATATCTCGAAGTGGAAACAGATCTAAACACAGAGTTATAGGTTTCCTAACTAGGACTAAAAATCGTGTATTTCGTGTAATGACTTGGAACATATGTATATCGTTTCCCAGTTAAAATGTGAGAAATTTAAATTTGAGAACCTAAACCAAATTTTTTCCCCGGTTGGGTAAGTTTTTCAGGTATTCAAATATTTTAGAATTGTATTATATTTAATTATTTATTTTTTTAATTATTAAATTGATGGTTAATCGATTTTCGAACATTCCAGACGTGGCGTTGCTACCGACGAATACATCTTACAAATGCAACAACACTCAAGTCCCCGGCACCCCTTGAGTGATGTGATAAGTGCCACTCATGTGAGTAGTGGCGCCATGATCACCTCTCAGCCCATAATTGCCGGCGCTGGTGGTGGCATTAGTATAGGTGGCTCCGACTTGAAGTCACGCTATTACGATGAGGTAAGCTCTATGACTCCATATTTGATTGCGTGCGTGTGTATTTATCTTATTACTTATCTTACTTTTTCAAAACTCTCGGTGTCTTTTTTCCTGATTCCTTTGAGAGCACCTGTGTTACTGAAAAGACAACATCTTTTTGACTCTAATAATGCACTGATGAATTGTTTTGTTTTCTTTTTTTCTCTTCATTTATTTCTCGTTGCAAAAACAAAAACAACTTCATCAATCAAAAACAACATCGAATTACAAAACTGCATCACACACGATTAATAAAATAACCCGAACCAACTGAAACTGATATCGGAACTGTAATTTTGTTGATTTTTGCAAATTTTCGTTTTTTTTTTGTGGACTTTAATTAATCAAACTAACAAACCACCCATACTCACACATTCCACAAAACACATAACAACTACAACTCACTGCCCCTGTCGATGTTTGGGTGTCCTTTTTGTTTTTTGTTGTCGAATCGATACTCTGTCGACGACTCAGTCAAATACCTCGTCATCTGCCATAGAAGCTGGAAGTGCAGCCACTGCTGGCGGCGTTTATAGGCCGCGCAGCTATGACAATTTGCAAAACGGTAAGTCACGCAACAAACATCATCACAAGAAACAAAAACATCAACATCAAAAATGTTCACTACAAACACTACTACCACCTGCTCATCAATTTACTAACAAATACCAAAAACAACAAGAGCTTCAGTTACATCATGACACAACGCCCAGTGCATTGGCCACACCCTCGCTGATGCACTCACCAGCTGCCTCCTCGTACCGCTTGAATCTCAAGCGCTCTCTACACCTCCCACTCTCACCGTCGTTCGATGCGCGCAACTCACCACTGCCTCTGCTGCATCATCATACGCACCATCTGCCGGCCACCTCGGTGGCCACGACTACAGTCCAACCTGCCATTACGCCGGTGTCGGCAACAGGAGTGTCCTTGCAACAACATAAGAAGCGACCCTCAACACTGCAGTTGCAAGCGTCTGTCACACACTCGACCAGTACCACGACGCTGACCACAATACACACGACTGCACCTCAAGCCCCCGCGCCCACAGACTTTAAATACTACTCGCCTCAGCGGAGTCAGGAAACTCAATTCTTACGCACCTTCAACAAGCAGCGCGGCGTAAGGCGTCAGTCGACGCAATCCGTGGACTCGCAAAAGGTTGTCATACCCGGCTATCAGCCACTGCCAATGCGGCCGCGCTACAAACACCAGGACGTCATGTTCGAACTGAAGTCGCCCACAAACCGTCTGACCATTCGTGAGTGCGATTTTGGTGGTGGCGGTGAGCCATGTGACGATGATCAGTCAATAAAAGATAGTCAAATATTTCGTGTTAGTAAGAGAAATCTTTATATGAATCACCGATCACCCTGGAAGGAGCGTGATCGCTACTCAAATCTCTATGAGTATTCATTCAATATCGATCTTAACTCAATTATAGAAGATGCGGCGGGCAGCGATTCGTCATAGTACGAAATTTATCAAAATTGCCAAATTTTTACCAAATTACAGCAAATCACTATTCGATTAATTGCGACTCGTATTATTTCCATTTGTGTTGTTTTTAATACTATTGTTGTTGTTGTTGCCTTTAGAACGAGACCCACTGCCAAGGTACAATGTTGGTGGTGCTGGTGGCTCGATTCCAGTCGTATCAAATTCTATGCATTCTTGTGCTGAAATCGATTTTGAGCTAAATGTTATATCTTGGAGATTTTAAAATAATTTGAATTTGTTTCAAAATCTTTTTGTGTGCAAAGTTTTCCTCCCTACCCCTCCCGAATCCTTTCGAATCGAGAAGGATGATGTGTAATAGGGTTTTTGGTTGTAATATTTTATGTTTTGAGATGCATGAATAGTCAACAAATGTAGTAACTGCGCTGTATTTCGCCTCAAAATATGTGGAAAACGACAGGTATTTCGAAACTAAAAACATGACGAATAACTTTTGACAATTTTGTTTCTGCTTCGAAATTTTCTCTAAAAATAATAAGGATCGTACTTCCAAAATAAAAGGATAAAGATATGGATTAACGTACTGGAAAATTAAAAATAAATAAATCGGTCCAATTTTAGATATAGAACCCTTTAGAACTCCTTCAACCAAACTAGGGTTAGGTTTAGGAGATGGAATTTTCATTAAACTTGGGTATTGTTTTATAGTCTAACTTTTTGATACATATCGTGACTTTACAACCACAAGGTTCTAAGTGACAATTTTTTATAAATTCATCTTCGTATTTCATCGTACGAAAATAGGCATGTCCTTTTAATTTTTGCTATCGCCATAATTATATATCTTATCGTTTACGAGATATCTACACATTCCTGTAGTAATTTGGTTTATAAAGCGGATTTAAGCTGAATTTTCTCAAAAATTACTGGGTGCACTTAGAACCTAAGTGCACTTCTAAGGTTGCGATATAACTCCCAAAAAATGTGATTGTTGTTTCATAAAGACAGCAGATCATGAAATATCACGCTTTAACAATTAGTATCAGCTAAAGTTCAAAATTAACAATTGCCCACTAAAGTGGGTCAACAAATGACCTGTATCCTCGTAAATTTGATTGTACTTGTTGAAGTGAAATACCTTATAATTCCTTATAATATAATGTGTTCTCTTGTCTTATATCGGGACAGTTATTTCCCTGATCTGTGAAATTGCACAATGCAGGGACAATATTAAATTCCTTGCCACTACCACTTAATCCAAGTTTAATTAGAGTGGGTTTTCTTTCCTACTTACGTATCAATCGAAACGTGTCAAATGCATTGAATTGAAAATGTAATCAATGCTCGTATCTATTCAGAGTTCTTCTATTCTGAACACTGACATAGGATATGCAAATATTCTTAGGTTTTTTTGTGTGTATCAAATCAGGTTTGACGTTTCCTTTCCCGACAATGCTTCAGTGGTGCTTTGTTAAACATCCTGTGTTGTTTTGTTTTACAAAATTAGTTGCCTGCTTCAGTACAAATAGATAACTTCCCACAATGTGTGTATGTACATAAGTATATATGTATATATAATGTATATGTGTATGTATGGTATGTGTAAAATCTGCTTAACACTTTTTAAGTTGTAGTCAACCAATCGTATTCCCAAATCCTCATCCTCCCACACCCCCTGCTGTCCTTGTAAATGTATGCCACACAATAATATCTATACCTATGGTTCATTTAAATTTTTCATTACTAGAGCACAGTGTTTAACATAGTTTCCTCCTATCTCCGTAGATCTTTTAATTAGTAATATACGGAATTGTTGAACAATTTCAAGGATTACCGATTAAATGATTTAATTACAATTTCTGATTATGATTTTCGTTTTTATGTTTCTCCATGACCAACTAATAAAAAAGATGAACAAATTCAACCAGATCACTCAAATTTTATTTGAGCAAAATTTCAAAATTTCCTAAAAATTGTAAAAAAAAAAATAAATACACCGCCACCTCCAAGTGTAACAACGAGTTATGAATACCAACTATCACTAAATACATTATCCCCTCCTCTCCGTCTAATTCTACGGGTTCTTGATCCTTGACTGCTGTTAATGAGTTGTCGATGGAGTTTACGTGTGAAGATGGTGATGCAATGATGACTCAACTGATATTAACATAAAACTGTGTGTGCGTGTGTGTATAAATATTTGTTGATAAACAAAAGCGCTTCCTAAACAAAAAAATATAGTTTATATTGTAATAAATACGAATATAATAACAAATTGTAACAATAAACAAAATTCATATAAATGTTATAGCTCTGCTACAGAAGAAACTGCGAAACTGTGGAACAAATTTAGGATTACATGTCAATGAGAATTTTAGAAAAAAGAGCGTAATTTTAGAAATAATCAAAAAAATTCGAAACAAATTTAACTCATTTGCCAGAACAAAGAGAGCATAAATGAAAATGTCGGAAATTGAAATGTCGTATTTTCAAGGGTTTTTAAGTGACTCAAAAGGTTACGTGTCTTAAAAATAAGAATCAAGTACTTTTTAATATACATATGTACGTCTTGAATGTCTTTCATGGCACATCAAGATATTCACTTCAAAAGCGAATGCGTCAAATACTATATTCACTGCTAATAAAACAAACTAGTATTTACGAGATCATTTATTTCGACACAAAATGCAAAATAAATGAGAACCAAAGCAAAACAAAAGTACTACTTTTCAGAGAAAACTGAAATGAGTCGTCACTGTCGTTTCAAATGTAAAAAAAAAAACTTTGCTTGTGTGACTAGAGTGGTCGCCTACATATGTACATACGAGGGTTGCTATTTATATTTCGGGTCCAGTAATGGCCGTAAATGGTGCAATGGTAGATAGTGTGCGTGGCTCTTGTGCATGAGAACGTGGGTTCGATCCCTGCTCTGACGACCTTAAATTTTTTTCGACGGCGATCACCTCGCTTAGTGACGGCGACTCTATCGAGTATTTAACCATGAAAAAAAAATTGTAGGTCCCAATCAGTGAGTGTACAACTAGAACGCGCACAGCTCAATGGTTTGTGAGAAGCTCTCCCTAATCCCTTCTTGAGATGTAACGGAAACCATTTTTAATAGAAAATCAATCATTTATCATTGGAAATTTATTGTTTTTCAAAATATTCTCCGTGAAGATCAATACACTTTTGCATGCGCTCAACCCAATTTTCGAAGTACTTTTTTCCACTCCGATTGAGACACCTCCAAAACATGGTTTGTGAACGCTTCAACAGCTGCTTCGGACGTCGATAAACTAGGAATTGACCGTCCTATGTTCCACTGAACGCACTGTGGCCACATGACCGGTTAAACCCAAAAAAAAAATGCGATCATTAGCTTCGATGTGCTTCTTCCACGGACAACTTTTGTTGGATTTAGCTCGTCTTTAATGACCCATATGATAGATTGCTGTTTTAGTTATTTCGGGCTGATTTGCATAGTTCCATGATTCGTCACCTGTAACGATGTTATACACTGCATTTAAGTTACCGCGGTTGTATTTTTTCAACATTTCTTTGCTACAATCGACACGAGCCATTTTTTGAGCTTTCGTCAAATTATGTGGGATTCAACGAGAACAAGTCCTGTGGTACTAATGCCCAGTGGTACTAATGCCCAAGGATTCGTCAATCTCACGGAATGTCACATGTCGGTCATTATCAGTTCACGCACAGCATCGTTGGTTTCCGGCAAAACGACCAAAGTTGGACGACCTTCACGAAATTCATCCTGGAGCGAACGGCGTCCGCAAGTAAACTCTTGGTACAAGCGATTTACAGTGGCTTTTGATGGTGCTTCATCACAAAAAGTCGAAACATGTTGACTGAGACACTCTTTTCTCGATAATCCACGCCGAAAATCGTAAAAAATCGCAGCACGAAAATGTTCACGGTTTAATTCCATTTTTTGATCGAGATGAATTTTTCAACGCATTGTAAATACAACAAATAGTGCTAGTAAGTGATGTTTAAGCTAAAAAAATTCAAACTTTCCATGTTGCATCTGGCGACACTAGTATTGCCAGAACCTAAAATAAAAATATCAACCCTCGTATTAACCAACTTATTATTATCACACATCTTCTTTGTTGCTACTAAATTAAAGTTGTGTAGTTCACGAACGAACTAGTTCAAATGCTCGATTCACTCTTGTGAACTAGATGAACTAGTTCACACTGTTCCGCTCTTTTGTTTCAGTAGTTCACTTGTTTAAGTAGTTTTTTTGTATTTCAGTTGTGCAGTTCTAGTTCTCACTCAATCTGTCCAAAGGTTCCTAATGTTGCAATCTTTGTGGAATGGATATGTAATCGACTTCTACACAATAACTACAGCGGTAATCATCACTTTTGTTCCAAAATACAAAAAAAGATAGCGGAAACACCTGCATTTCAAAAACGGAATAACCCAATCGTTAAGCCGATCTTCAATAGGGCGATTTAGTATAAACAAATATCACAGTATCCAAAACACTTTAGAAATCTGCAAAAATCAAACCATTATTCACTACGATTGAACTAAAACTACAAGTTGAACTGAAATTAGCTCTTTAGTTCGCAGCCCATATGAAACCGAAATGGTACAATAAACTAGTGAACTAAATGAATGAACTAGTTCATTCTGTAAAATTCCCAACTCTATACTGAATTGCATTTCTTTCACACTCTCTTATAATTTCTATCATTGTTCGTGTTGTGTACATTGCGTCGTGATCGGCACATGGTATATTTGGTGTATTCGTGTACATTTGAATTCGTTTAATACATTCAAATGTTTTGGTGTACTCGGTGTATTCTTGTATATTCCAAAACATTTCAATACACCAAAAGATTTCAAGATGAGAAGCAAACAATGTACATATGTAATTCATTTTGAAATAGCAAGTGGTACTGTGTTTGGCTTCCTTTTTAGAATACTCATTCTTCTATCACTCATTTGAAAAAAGTACGAGTTTATAGAGTGCAATGGAATAAAACTAATGCGTAGACCTTTTGCTGCAGACCTTTAGTACGTATATATGCGGACGTTACGGAGTATTTAAGTTGTTTCGATAAGTATTGTCTTTTGGATACATATACAATTGTAAGGTTTGAGGAGTATTGCAAGTCTCCATTTAAAAAAAAATTGATTTAAGCCGATTTATGGAGGAGGAGTGGACTAAAAAGCATTTTTCTTCTTCTCATACATTAACTAAAGAGCATTATTTTGTGGGCGCTCAACGCATCCAAATTCGTAATAATTGTGGAATTAAGTAATTGGAATAGAATTTCACAAAGGAACACGAATATTGAGGAACGGATGAAGAAGGATATGGAACGCTCTGTATACCTGTCGATATGATCCGTACAAATATTTATAAAAATTGCACCTTAATGAAATTACGAAAATATCTTTGTTTTATCATCGTGCTAATAATATTTTGTTTGAGCCACTGTGACGACCCGTGGAAAACTTAATTAAACAAAGTATACAGAAGTCTCGTGGCAGCAGCCAAAAGATGCATGATCGAGAAGTTGTTTTTACTTTCTTATTATTATCAACTGATTATTATTTTGAATTTTGTTTTTAATTAAAAGGTCTTCGTTATAAGTTAGGTTAGGTAGAAGCGGCTGTCACTATTGACACACCTAGTTGAATGAGAACCATTGTACTACCACGGTACGTCATATTCTGTCTCCATCGTTGAACCTGTAAATTGACCTGTAGTGCGATTTAGTAATCTGTTTTAACGATAATCAAATCGTTAAGTTCACTTGACCGTAAACTTAACGATTTTGGTTTTCTGCAGGCAGTTTGATAACGATATTCGCTTTCGCTAAAACAGCTGTTGAAGTTAGCGATTCGACTATCGCAAAATTAAAGACAACTATTTTTGTGTTGTTAAGTTCAACAAAATAAACTAATTTTTCCTTCTTTTACAATTGGGGTTGTTTTTTTGAAATTTTTAATTTTTTAATTACTGTTCGTTTAAAAATGGCTTTCGAATATTTAGGAAATGTTTTATCATAGAAAACAGTTGCTCCGGCGAGGCGCGGCTCCGTTTCCCACTTGACTTTGTAGTCATTCTAAAAAATATATTATGCACAAATAACAAATATGTATATACATACATATATTGTTAAAACGTTTATAAACTATTCAATTCAATTTTACAACAGAAATTTGTTTGTTTGTTTAATGCTTTTCGTATATTTTGACATTTACATGGACAGAGCTGCCACTTAATATCAATTTCAGTAAACACAAAAAGTCAGCTGTTTACTATCATTAAGTATGAGTTAGTGAATCACACAATCGTTACTGCAACCGACAAAAATCGTCAACATTGCGATTATCGGTTCGCTACAAGTTAGTGAATCGCACTACTGGTATGTTTATGGGGCGTTCAAGCCATATGCTACCTCATCCCGATATTCCCTAGCGAACAAATTAGTACTCCGCAGAAGGTCTTAAGATCATTCATCTTAACTTCCTGAATGTCTGCTGGATTCAAAATGAAGTAAAATCCTGGCTATTGTCTCCTACTCACACAAAAAGCAGTACAGTAGCATATGAGAAGTTCAACGCTCTCGACCTCCTCTTCATCCCCACAGCTTCTGCAGTAATCATGAGCTGAAATTCAAAACCTAGACGCGTGTATGCCTATTAAACAGCATATAGATATTTTGTCTAGGAATGGATATCAAGCGTACGATTTAGGTCACAGCTTGGCAATACTTGCCCGGTGATCCTGCATGTTGTGCCACTAGACCCTCTGCATTCACATCACTAAGAGCTTCGGTTTTAAGCATGAGCTTGCATGTAGAAAGTGGAATATCCATATATCCAGTGGAGCAGGTAAGGTAGTTCCCACTCGTGCCAGCTTATCTGCTCTATGGTTCCCTAGAATGTTCCAGTGCCCCGTCACCCATATATAGTGAATATCGAACTGCTTGGTCATCTTATTTAGATATTCGAGGTAGTTGTGGGCAGTTCTTGAAGACAGGAATACAGATTGTAGAGATTTTATAGCAGCCTGACTGTCACAGTAGATATTAATACCCCAGACGTTTATGATGTTTCGTCCCAGCCCTGACTGGCATGATGAAGGGCACTTCAATGGTTTGGTAGCCTTTGTGCAAGGTCTAGTCCCAGCTGTCTAGAATAGACTCCAAACACTGCTTTGCCATCTAAATTGGAGCCATCAGAGTACCTTCTATAATCTGGTATGCGCCTCTTCCACTCCTGCCTGTCCGGGATGTGATTGGAACAGTTTCGCTCGCCGAAGTCCTTTACCCGTACTCCAACTATCCAGTTCTTCAATTGTCAGATGGAAGGTTGCGTTTACTGGCCGTTATTAGGCTATGAAGACTTCACTGTATATGGTGGATGCTAGTATCCATGGGTGGTCTCCTGAACTGGACTGGATGTCTTGTTAACGACATCTAGTTTGGCACCAGGTCAGACTTCTCTCACCTTAGCAATTCTTTGTATAGCTCAATATATCTCTCATTTTCAAACGAAATTAGCTTAATTCGGCCTTGTAAGAGAATACGGCACGTGACACGGGAGAGTCTGTGGAGACTTCATAGTACACGGCATTTAGTGCAGCCAAAACACCCAACCATATATTCCGAAAGATGGTGGATGGACCGCCATAGTGCGGGTCTCCTTCAGGACTGCACTAAACTCCTTCGGTCCGCGGTTTCTGGTTACTTTGTGTTGTTTAGATGGATCATCGGTTTTCATCGAGGCGAAGTCGTCGGCGTATCGTGGGCCGGTTAAATTCCTTGCCCAGTTAATTGAGGCCTTTTACTTCTCTATGAGTTCAGCCGGATTGGCTTTGCCTTTAGAACTCTGGGAGTGTTCCCTGTGGTATATTATTATTCATATATTCAATACATGACGGCATCCTATCGTCATGTCGCAGAATCTTTTTCGGACATTAGCATCCTTTCTTGGTTGGGACTGCTTATTCTTCGCAGCTAACCTACATATGTATCTGTAGGCCGTCGAGCTATCAGCCACCTGCTGACTCCCATGGTAGCCTGAGCTCAGCCGTAGCTATCTACCATAGGCACCCAGGATAGTTGCCTATCATACTTTATGTAACTAATATAGGCAAATACCATAGGTTCCCACCTTAGACACCTACCATTGGTGCCTACCCCCTAACCTACGTCAACATCCTGTGACATAAGTGTGTTTTTTAGCCCGCTATAGTTAATAATAGCTTAATTTGTAAGTGAGAGACAGCTAAGCGATATTAAGCATCATTTATATTTCCCACTTAAATACCGACTTAAGCAATAACAATGTTGCCACATGTTCAATTTCAAAAAATGCCAACAAAAAGTTATCTTAACAAAATTTATGTTATCAAAAAAAAATTTACCAAGAAGGAGAGACTCAAAAACATAAATTTGGAGAATAGTTTACAAATAGTAGGTTCATTTACATACATTATTTTATATTTTATGTATATTTTTATATCTTTAATATTGAAGAATCGATTTTTATTTTTGATTCACAACAACGCGCGGAAAATATTACAAATATTTGATCATGGTAGACTTATCTGTCAGATAAAATCGTTTGTATTTTGGTTTTGTTCTATTTTTTTGTGTTCTTGTGTCGTTGGTATACATTTGTGCAGTTTGGCAACTGAAACGAATGAACGAAAACAAAATGTTTTTGTTTCTATCTTCAACTACAACAACACCTACTGCTACTACCATGTATTTGTTGGCACTGGCTACGAACTTGTTACCGTATTGCATATTTTTTCACCCTTTACAGCAAACGTTGCCACATTTCGTAGTATTAAGTCTGGATAATTTTTTAAAAAAGTCATAAGCGGCAATAGCTTATTAAAGTTAAAAAAACAGCCCTAATATAGCAATTAAAAAAATACTGTTTTTGTCTAGGTGATCTTTTCTTCGTAGTAATATTTCGACGATATCGATAATATTGCCAAATTATCTTCTCTAATTGCTTTCGTATTGTTTTTGTATTGCTTGGTAGTATCGCTATAGGGTACTGTTACCCGATGGGGGAAACAACCACAATGCAAAAATGATTATTGCAGAAATACAATTTATCTACCAGACGATATCACCGCAATATTGCTTTGTTTACTGGGCTATAGATAAAATCTGGGGACTTAGTCCAAAAAAAGTTTATTGATTATATACGAGAATCGTTCGCCCAATCATTACCTTCGGATGTTGGTTTGGTGGAATACTTTACGGTTAGGTACATTTGTGGCACTAGGAGGAGCAACCCTTTTGCGGATTTGACTACCATCCTTTGCGCAAAGTTGTGCTATGCCAGAAGTGCACTATGAGTAAGAGAATTTGGTTTGTGAAAGGATGCTCAACTAGGGCTTAACTTAGGGAGAATAGGATGGGTAAATGCGATACAGGTGGATACTTGAATTCAGCATCTAACTGTACTATGTATGCTGTTCCCAGAGTATGTCTATGTTATGAATAATGTCTATCGTACATTATGCTTGAACAGACCTTATTCGATGGGAGAAAGTTTGCCCTTAAGCTGGGAAACTGTATTCTGACCTTGTTATATTCTATCTATATTATATTTACATGGCGTAAGTTAGCCACCGGTTGCCATCTGTCTAACTATTTTTAACTTATAACACATCAACTCCACCGAGTGGCTACGAAACGAATGAATATGTATAAGAATTCTGCCTGATAGATGCTACAGTGCTCAGGCAGCCTTTTCCCAATGGATAGCCCTAGTTCCTTAGAAAAGACACCAAAGCCTACTTAACCGTTAAATTTGTACAGAAGTTCACGAATCTCCTAAGTCCAGGGATGCGACCATTCTATTCTGATGTATCAAGTATAAGAGTGTGGCACTTGTCAAAAAGTGGTGGTTCGGCCAAAGTGTAATCGACAATAGCTGGAAGGTCAGGCATTGTGTTGAGAATGACACTGTGTCTGAAGCAATTTTCTCAACAAAGTGGCCATTCCCTAAGTCTAACAGCAGTAGCTTTTTCATGCTGCCTAGCTCCAATGTCCAGTGGTATTAAATGCAGTTTGACATTTAATGCATCAGTCGTTGTCGTTCTCAACGTACCAGCGACACACATACCACACATTCGCTACACTTCATCCAGTATCGCGCAGTAGGTGGATTTCCGAGGGGCCGCCCTCCAGACGATAACACCATACAGCATAATTGGTCTAACTACAGCCGTATACATCCAATGAACTAACGAGGCTTCAACGTTTTTCTATAGCTGTTTTGTTCGCTGTTTCCAGAATGTTGTGTTTGAAGTTTATCTTCGTGTCGAGTAAAGTACCTAAGTATTTTGTGCTTTCAGAAAAGGAAATTTCAATACCCCCTAATGAGACAGGTACAACCATAGAGTAATGACGTATAGAGTAGCCAACTCTCTCAGTAAATTGATACCAATTGGTGTGTTGCTGATGGGCGGTTGAATGTTGGAAAGTATAGCTTTAATAATACCAGATAGAGGTAATGGCTCAAACCATAGAATTATACATACGTAGATAAACTTATTCTCTCATCTGACGTTTCATTTCACACTCTTCATCGTAGGTTTGTGGAAATGAGAGCAATTAACTTTAAAATTACCTTACACCAGATAGAGTTAGAAAATGTGTTCACTTAACTTTTTCATGTCGTTTTGGTGTAGAACTTTATAATTTAAATATATTTTGCATTTTTTTGTTGACTTTTATCGTTGGTATACATTTGTATTGTATTTAACACAACTAGTTGGCCACAAAAACACGAAATTCGGTTGTTGTTCCTTTGTTGATCGCTGTATACTATTGCCATCATCTGGTATTATTGAACCCATATTTTCCACCATCCAATGTTTACTTTCCATCGTACCTATGACGTTTAATTTATTGAGCGAATAAAAGCTTCTATGGTATGCATTATTCTATGGCTCAAACCAACCAACAATAAATCAGCAACGACATTTCGTTTTTTGCTTTAAAATTTTTGTGTAAATACACCGCAAATATATACTAACAATAAAAGATCACAAAAAGTCCAAAATACGTTTAAATTTCACAGTTTTTCATCAAATCGATATGCAAATCGAAAAGTCAGAAATTGCTGTAATTCCACCTGGTGTAAGTCAATATACATACGTTAAATAACTCTCTATCACACCGAACGCACCAAGAATAGTGTGAAATAGAATGTCAGATGAAAAAAATGACAGCTCTACATGTCAGATGACAAAAATGACAGCTCTATGGGTACAACAGTTGGTACCTTATACCTTAGACAGTAGAAAGGCAACTGTTTTGAATCAACTCTTGACTAACGAGTGAGTAAGCCTTAACCCATTATAGATAGACACGCATTGTACGGTGCGTACAGCCAGTGACTAACTTTTCGTTATGAATGTGGGGCTAAATATTTGAAAATACATCAATCGATTTCCAAGGCAAGTGACTCCGAATTTGTTCCTCAGTGTTTTAAACAAAAATCTCAGTTCTACTAAGTAAGCAGGGCTCTATAATCAACGACATTTCATTAAAAACGAAAATATAAAAAAAAACAGAAAAATATTTATATTGTAGAATATGAAAATATTTATGGTTTTTTTATTTAGACAAATAATTTTTTTTAAATAACACATTTTGTAACTTTTTATATGAGGTTTCAATTTGAAATTGTTAAAATAAAAACAAAATACAGTTTATATAAAAATCAGCGGAATAAATTTTATTGAACAAGTATAAACAATAAAATAAACAATAATTACGAAATTCGAGGATATAAATAACGTTAATTGAATACAATTAGCTAACAACTGCCATTTTAATGAACAAAACCAAGAACAAAGAAAAATAGTTTAAATAATACGAATTAAAAACTTATTTTGCAGTTTAAAAATAATATTTTAAACATTTAACGTAACATGCAAGAAGAAGAAAAACAACAAAACAAACTCATATTTAAGTTCCTTTTACACAAACCATAACAACAAATGGAATCATTACAACAATATAAGATTACTATTTTATTTTTGTTTTTAATAAAATGACTTAAGTCATCATAGATAAAATGACTTAAGTCATCATAGATAAAATGTCAATAAATTGAGAATATCTATAAAAAGTATTTATATACATATACATATATACATAAGTGTTATAAACTAAACAAAGATACATAAATTACCAATGTTAAAAACACATACAGTAACAGCTCGACTTAGGCTTCTAAAGTAATTTCTTAAATCCAGTTGTTACTGTCAACACGTACATTTAAAATACAATTGTTGTCACTAAAATTATATATATAAAATATTTAAGAACCAAAACATAAACCAAACATTTACTGTACTGGAACACAACTGATGTTGCTGAAGCTTCACAATGAAAAGAAAATGAATAAATAAACAAACAAAAATCTACTGAAAATCCATTCAAAAAATATATAAAATATATTTTAAGGAAACCTAATCACAACGCATAATACACTCAATTTGACAAAAATTAAAAAAATGTGATACGTCTTTAGTATAAGTTATAGTTTCATTTTAGTTTAATTTAATGATTGTTATGTATTTAAATTTAATTTAATGTATATTCGGTTTAGCCACTTAAGTTGTTTGCCTTTAAAACAAATTACGTTTTGTTTTATTTAATGACTTCGTTTATTCATAAAGTTTGATTTCTCTTCGGGGAGGTGGTCATCTCATCCACAGCTCTTTGTTTCCTTTGTGTCAGCAGCCTCTTTTTCTTACTCTGTACTCCAAGACTGTTCTATAAACTTAAACTTTGTTATGTTCTTTGCTACATCACTTGTTAAATCCAAACACCTTTCCCACTATTTGATAAAGGAAATGTAATGTCTGAAATTTGTGAATTTTGTCCGTCCGCCGATAAATTTAAATATCTGATTTTTAATTTATTTCTCATTATTGCCAAAATCGAATGTCATGGGAATGTTTTAAGCCGCCAACGAGTGTAAAATACTGAGCGCCTTATTCAAGGCTGATCTTTTAGAGGTTAACGCAGTAGGATTTGTTGTGATTGTTGACACCAACAACAGCGATGTTGTTTTTGTTCCAAGACTCTAACTGTCAAATTCAACACAAATACATACGACCAAACAACGTAGACAAAAATGGAAGCAAAATCAGCTGTTCTAATGCGTCAACCTCTAATAGATCAGCCTTGACCTTATTCAGAAAAAAGTTGTGAGAGATTTGAGAGACGTTTCTTGTATGGTAAATCGGCTCTCAAACCTCTCATAACTACATATTTATGAATAAAGCCGTAAGAATACAAGTCTTGCTCAGCTGCCATCTAATTTCTTCTATCATGCTAAAACACTTCAAGTTTGAAGAAATTTAAAAAGTACAAATTCAGAATTATACTACAACTATAAATAGGATTTATTTTTATAAAGTTTTTTTTTTTTTTTATCAACTTTCAATAGAGATTTGTTCTTTTTTTCTATCTATAATTTTTGTTTATACTTATATGTCCATGTTTTATAAATCGGCCTCGCTTTTCACATTAAGATTGTGATGTAGGAAAATATCGTCGTATTTAGTAACATCTCGTTACCAACATTCAACATTGTACTGAAATTTCGAATTGTGTGTTTCGAAATTTCGAATTATGTCTTATTTTTCTAACTCAATTTTTTTTTTTGTTAAATTTTTGTTATAAAAACATATTACAACAACAAACTTTTTAAACAATAATTTTTTTTAACTTTTCCGCTTCGTTACCAAATCAAACCCTAAACAAAAAAACTAAAAAATAAAATGCAATATTTTGAGCGGTTAAAAAAAACATTTTTGTTGAGCATTTCATAACGGTGAGTTTAAAACGTAAACGAAATAAATTTAAACAAAACAAAAAAACAAAATAAACGTTTATTGTAAATTTAATGAAATACCGATAAATTTAAATTGTTTTAGTTTCAATTTCAAAGTGTGTTTTCTAATTTAGTTTTCAAAGCTAATTTATATTTTGTTCTTATCAAATTAGACAAGTTTTAAGATTAATTTAATTTTGCTGTAGCTTCTCTATTTATGAATATTGTTTTTTGTTGTGTTTTATTTGAAAAGTCTTCTTTAATTTGAATAACTTATTGTTGAATATTTATTTCAAAACTGTTACATAAAATTGATCCGAATGTATCGTTCAATTTCTGTGAAACTATTCTCTATAACTATCCCTAATTTTGCATACAAAATTAAATATCATTTTAATAAATAATTTCATTCAGCACTAAAAAAAAACCCAAAATGTCTCACAATGTCAGTACAGATTAATATGAAGTTCGGATTTGAATCGCATTTAACAAACTTTTTTATAAACCCATCAACTGCGTCAGACTTTTTTTTAATTCCACTACTAAAACTGAGGATCTTAATTATAATTTCTCGAAATTATTTTCAAGAGAGCTTAATTGAGACACGCATTTTCAAAATTGTAAGCATATGTCTTATATATCAGGTATTATTCCAATAGAAGTGTCCTTGAAGGACTAACAACAAACAAAACAATTATTAACGACACTATTCATAGCGAAGAATGTCTGAAATCGTTGATATGGACAAATTTGTACATAAAATATATGTTGAATATAAAATTCAAAATTAAAATATTCTAGCGTTTGGTCGTTGTTTTAAATAATTTTATTCTCTAATATGTCGCTGCCCTTTGGGCAATAATTGTGTCTATCTTCCTGACGAAATATTTCCAGGGAAATATTGGAGAATACAATTATTTAAAAAAACGACCAAACTCTCTTAGATTTTAATTTTGAATATAATACGAAAGATGGGATAAATCAAAACTTTTTTTTTTAATATAAAATTTAATTTCAAGACAAAACAATGTTTATACGTGTAAAAGAATTGTTGATATGTTTGGATCTTAGCAGATCTTATAAGGACTCATTAGATCCGGAAAAATGATCTTCGAAGACCTAATTAGACATCCACCCAGATTATATTGCCGTAGTCGAAATACGGTCCGAAAAATGGTTGTATTTAACTGTCTAATTTGATCTCTCTGTCCCGGCAAGATATAATTGGATCTTTTGCCTGAGACATAATTAAATCTGTCGAGATATAGGGTTATATCTAGGTGCAGGTATAGCATATCACGCTATATATAAAATGAGATATTTGGCTAGATATAACACTATGTCGTCCGAGAACTAGGTATGGGTATCTCGTGGAAAAAAATAAAAGGTTTCCCGTTACATCCCGTGAAGGCATTAGGGAGAGCTTATCACAACCAGCGAGCTGTGCGCGTTCTAGTTTTACACTCACTGATCACTGAACCTAATTAAATATCACTTTAGATCCAATTATATGTGGCCGGGACGAACTTGAGATCAAATTAGATCTACATAAACCGAATTAGATAGGTATATATCAGTTCGGATATAATCTGAATATAAGCAATTTTTGGTTCTACTTTAGTTAGGTATGCTAAGATCCTATTATATCTTCACTTTTTTGATTGTAATTGATTGTGGCCTTCGGTGGTGCAATGGTAGTATACGCGGCTCTTGTACATGAGGACTTGGGTTCGAACCCACCATGATGAGATCCCACCGCCATGAGAAAGCTTGTGATACTAGAAAGCGCAAAGCTCACTAGAAGCTCTCCCCAATCCCTTCATGGGATGTTATGGGAAACCATTTTTTTCTGGTTAAGAAATACACCATTTCCAATTGAAATTTATAACAAATCAATTGAAATTAAAAAGGCATCAATTGAAATTGAAAATGCATCGATTGAAATTTAAATAACATCAATTGAAATCAGAACGACATTAATTGTAATTTAAAAGACATTAATTGAAATTTAAATGAATCAATCGATTATTAAAAATCTAATACATAAAATCGATTGATAATTTTGCATTTCAATTGACGCAGTTTAAATTTCAATCGATGCGTTTTAAATTTGAATTGATGTGTTTCAAATTTCAAATAGATATTTTTAATTCCAATTGATGAGTTTCAAATTTCAAATAGATATTTTTAATTCCAATTGAAGTTTCAACATAATTTTCAAATTTCAATGCATGTTGTTCAAAATTAAATTGAAAATTTTAATATTTAAATTTCAAATGGTGTAGATGTGCACTAGTTAAAAAGTACTCGCTTGAGGGACTTTATATGATTCTGAAGCTATGCTTGTGGACTAGTTCTATACAAGATAATAAAGAAATAGTCCAGAATAGTGGTTCAAAAACAGTACTGAACTGACGTCACTGAACTAGTTCATGAACTAGTATTTGTTTGTAATACTCGTAGTTCGAAAATTTCCTATTGCGGCTTGTTAATTTTTCACATAAAAATGCGTTGATTCTGTAATAACTAGTATTTTACTTAGAACGATTTAAAGACTGAAAGTTTACAACTAAACTTTTGAACACCGTAATTATGACGTCATTTATATTCAATTTGCAAGCACCACTTAGTTGACACTTCACATCATGTCTAACGTTCTTCAATAAATAAAAATTAAATTGTTTAGATTTGTAAAATGCGCCTTAAATGCAATATCTAATTTCACAAATGGTGGTGTAACAGCAAACATCAATTTAAATACACAAGATGGAATTGCATCTTTCATATATGGTGAGTCGAAAGCTCCTATCCTTGTAATATTTGCGGGAATTACACGTTACAAATACAAATACATTTGAAATAAATTTAAAATTGAAATACGTCTACCTACTGACATTGTCCAATTGAAACTCTATAACTACATACATATGTCTGCCTTATTCTTTCAAACATCCGCCAGCTAAATCTTCATTTTCATTTCTCTAAACTTAACAATCAATCATGGACTACCTTATCCACTATACGATATACTAAAACAAGGTGTTTGTTGTCTTACCTTAATTTGTGTTTACTGTATTCTTTCTTTTGTGTTCTTTCATTTAAGCCCCTGATTTAGTTGTACCCCTTCTACTGGGAAACGATGATCGTTCTCAAAGTTTTTGAATGAGGAAGGCAAAATAAGACCAAACCAAATTAAAAAGAATATTTGCAAGTAGAGAACCCGAAACCGTATAAACCACGTATTTTTGTTGTAAATAACTTTGATATTTCCGTTTTAAGTTTGTACCAAAGAACAAAATTAACCCCTCAAAATCATAATTATTTGTAAATAATTTCTTTAAAATAAGTTGCAGCTTTTTAAAACATTTGTTTTAAGTTTTAGTTGTAAAATTTGTATTTTTATTTTTTTATTACAAATTTAAGCTTAACCAAACAAATTGAAATCATTGTTTGTATTATCATTATTATTTTTAATTTGAAACACTTTTGAGAGAAATTGGAATGCTATTTTTTGAATTTGAATTAATTGTTATAAATATATTTGTTATATTTTTTAAAATTCGTCCCTATCGATTTGTGTAACTTTTGTATTAATGTCGCTTGTTTCTCTCATTTCAGGTAATTCCAATAGTTTAGCCCATTTGGTGGATAATGAAATACCATTATCTCAAATGGATGGGCCGACTGCTGCTAATCAGCATACACAATCTCGTCGGTTCCGCCATCATAAACAAAAGAATCAGCAAATGCTTGATTCGTCGGGAGATGAATTGGATGATATCGAGCTGGGTAATGCCAATGCATTGGCTTTGGGCAGCACCGAGACCTTGGACGACGAAGAAGTTGTGGTGGTGGGTAACACCGAAATAGTGGCAGCGGTGGCTGCAATTGCAGCTACCAATAAGGCCCGGGAAAGGCACAATCTTTCCGATAGTTATAATAATTTGTTTAATGGTGATTATGATGCGTCACTTTCGACTGGTACTACACCGGCCACATCGCCCTTAAGTGATATGCCCTTAACCGGGGGATCTGGATCGAATCTATTGGCTGCTGCTATAATGGGCATTTCGCCATCAGGGCTGGCGAATAATTTACCAAAATCGGTATCCCAAACAGAGAATATGTATAGCAATATTCCGAATAACACAACATCAACGTCTGGTAATGCCGCTGGCCAACAACAACAACAGCAAGATGCAAATCTTCACGTTTATTCCAACTTAATTGATGAGCGAAATCACCGTCTCCCCGCCACAAATACAAACACCAGCAATGGCAGCATTCAACCTGCCCACTCAGTCAAGCAGACGCATAATCCCTTAGATTTGCCTTCTACTTTGTTATGTGATGACTTAGACTTAGATGATCCCATGTCAGCTTCGTTCGTGGCACAGTCACAGACCGGTGGAGATAAACAACGCAAATTCTTCTCCTCGAACGCCAATAAACCCGATGTTTTGCCCAAAAAACAAAAGTCACTGGTTTCTTCGTCATCGGCTACAGATAACGTAAAATTGCAAATGTCCTCGAAAGAGTTAAGTTCGAGCCGCTTAAGGATTTTGCATGATACCACAATGATTGAATCCGCCTTGGATTTGGACAGTTTGGACGATGCCAGTTTAGCGAATACCTCTCAAGCATGTTTGGTGAAAACTCAAAAATCGTCGCCCTCGCCACCGCCCTTAGGTTTTAAAGTGTAGTTCGTATCTTTATTAAACTCAAATAATGGAAAATCTTTGCTGTTTAATCTGTATCGATCATTTTGATCGATCATTGCCTTCTGGTGAGTTACATGATAATGTTTGATAAGAATGTCCCTCCCCGATATATATTTGTGATGAAGAGCCAATGTGACCACCGCTATTTTGGTAAACAAAAATATAATTATTTTGTCTATATAATACTATATCCATATTGTTAATATAGAAAACGTTCAGGAATTCGTATATTTAAAAGTTTTTTTGTTATTATAGTTCCCTAAATTACTCGTAATTTTAATTCCTAAATACATAATATTACATATTTTATTTTTATCTTAATCCCAATTTAATTTTTTTAAATAATTGTAAACTATATATTTAAAGAAAACAAACTTAACCGACTGTGCAGTTTTAATTCCTCATTGGTCTTTTAAATTTTACATGCACAAGTTTTTAAGTTCAGACCTTCCAGAGTTCCGGTTCATACGGAAAAAGTTGTAACAAAATTTGTTGTTTTAATTTTGCGGAATTTGATCAACGTAATAATTTTAAGATTTGTCCGACTTTAATTGCCGTAGAAAAATTCGTCATCTGTGGGAATGTTTTATTTTTTTCGTAGAGACAAGTCGTTACTTCTAGTGTTTTTTTTTGGAAATTTATAATTTTTTACGCAACCAACTGCGAAGAAGAGCATTATTCTAAAGGAAAAATGTCCTTGTGTATAAACTTTTATTTCTTAGTGACTAACAATAATAAGTTATATATATTTTAAATCACAGATATTGAAACATTTCAAGCACTTTTCCCTAAGACCTAACAATTGTAGTAATACACCTAATTAGCCTATATTAACTGAGATTTTGAAATAAAACGCTTCAAAGGGATAATCCCGTTTACCTTTTTTAATTATATCTACCAATAATTCTAATATACTAAAGACGTTAACAAGTTTAAAATAAATTTGAAAAGATAAACTATTAAACAAATTTTAAAAATGTTAAAATTACTCCAAACATTAAAAGTTAAAAACTTGAAAACTAAAATATGTAAGAAGAAGAGTATAGGTGAAAATAAAGTTGTTACAATAAATTTTTAAAGTAAACGAACTTAAATTATAGTTAAACAAATACTAAAATTAAGTAAATCAATAAAACAAAATAAAATGTTAACATTACGGAGAGGATTAAATAGACATCGGTATTAAGAAGTCATTTGTATATTTTGTATTAAAAACTAAAAAAAAAACAAATATTAAATATAAACAATTAAGTAAGATTTTTTAAGTTTTAATATTTAGTTTTATTTTTTTGCAACAACATCTTACACAATAAATACCACAACATACAAAAGTAAAGTATTACATTTTTATTTATCTTTTTTTACAGAACAATATAATTACAAATTAAATCACTTAAACATTTATAATATAAAACAAAACACAATAATAAGAACGAAACAAATAAATTAAACGAACGTATGCAATTAATAACGAAACAAATATTTAATATTTATTGTAAAAATCCATAAAAGAAACGAAACGAAATCTACAAACTAAACCAAGAAACGTAACAAAATATGATAATTGAAAATTGTATTTAAATTATATTGAAAATATTCAATTGGAACGAAAATCATTTGGAATATGCAATAATTGCAATAAATTGCTAATTACACATGTCATCATGAACGTTAACAAAAAGCAGATACAATAGGAAATAGCAACAAGAATATAAATTATGAAAATATAATAAAGAAAATGTGTAATAATAATGTGAAAATGTTGTGAATGAAAATAAAAGAAAAAAAATATATACATATATATATAAACGAAAATCCTGTGGCAATTTTCATTGACATTGTACAATACAGACAGGGAGACGGACATGCATACATGGATGAATTCAAAATTTGCTGTCGAACAGTGTATATATGTACTATCACAGGTAATAGTTTTTTACTCCGAGTCTTTTAAATTGATTGCACTATGAAAGTCGAAAAACGAGACAAGGCAGGAGAGGACCTTTCTACCCTAATTTAGGTACGACGAATCGAACTGCATCATTAGTTTTATAAGACACAATTACGGTTTCATGAAAAATATATTTAGGCTTGCTAGGCGTTTTGTTTTGAATAGTACGCGTACTTTTTTCTTCCTTGTACTGTTATCTACGTAACCCATCAAAAATTAAGCGAGAGTACTTTTTTTCAATCATTGTACTTTTTTGTAGTTTTTTTAAGTATTTCTTTGGTTCAAACCCTAATTAAACAAAGTGGTTTTATCCAGTGGGTTTCGATGACACAGCTGATCGACCTCCCAGCTGCAAATTTGATACAGGACATAATTTCAAAGCGATTGAGCGATAGGCAAATTGAAAGAAACAATATTAAATTTGATTTTATTGGCACTTATGACTTTTAACAACTTAACAACTTTATATACAACAAATTCATTTTGATTTGAAGAACAACAATTTTCTCTAATTTGTATCAGTATTATGTCCAAATTCTGGCAGAAAAAACTAGCATAAAAAAACTATAGTTTTATCCAAAAAAAATTGTCAGTGTGAAAATGAAGAGAAATTAATAATTAACTAGGATTTGATATTGAAACTGAATATGAGTAAATAAATATAGTTATATAGAGAAACCCTTTCTCTTATTTGTCGAAATAATCTGATTGGCTCAATGAAATGTGGCCCCAGTGAAAAATTACCCCAAACCCAAAACGAAAAATGACCCCAATATTTTGTAATACCTACAACAACACAAGTTTGGGCCTTTTACTTACATACCCCTTATACATACCCCTAATGTATATTGGGGTCATTTTTCATTTTGGTTTTGGGGTAATTTTTCACTGGGGCCAGATATCATGGAGCCATCTGATTACTGGCAATTTGTTTTCTGTCTTATCGGATGGCGTATTCTACGTTAAACTTAATGGCTGTGTCTCTGACACAGCCTGCAGGGACAGTCCGTGGCCGAAGGCCTCGGACAATTGTCTGCTGTAATTTTTTGTTACACGGTACCTGTGCGATTTCTATAAACACATTAGTAAATGTTACATTGGAAAATAAAAAACAGCGTTCAATCATATGATGACGTTACATTTAATTAATATTAATTCTTAAAATTATTTAAAGACCAGTTCAAGCACATGTGTCATTATTTTCGTGATTAATACTCTTTGTTTTATTTCCACAAAAACAAAGAGAATGCAAGGCAACAGACACATGTGCATACATACATTAGGGGTATGAAAAATAGATGTTGGCGGATTCTGATACCTACCCGATATGCACAAAAACGGCAAACAATCGGCCTTATTCCCGTTGTCGTCGTAGACGTCGTCATCAGATTTTTGTCAATTTTAGAACGTTATAAATGTATTGTCACATCGAGAACAACAAAGTTTTTGATGTCTATGATCCAAAAACAACCCTCTTAAAACATTACGAACAATTTTTTTTTTCAATTGCCTTCAAGTCGCCAATATAAATGGTGTCGATAGTGTATTGACGTCGACGACGACAACGGGAATAAGGGCGATTATGTGATCGCAGTCGCACAATCTGTGTGATCGCAGTCTGATAATCTGTGTGATCGCAGTCGGACAAACTGTGTTTGGATGTATTCACTTTGTGAATTTAGGCTGTACCCGCGCCTATAGATGTTAACACGTCAAAAATCCACTATATGTGTCAAAATAAAAAAAATTCTATGAAACCGTAATTGTAACTCAAAAACAAAATTTTTTTAAAGATTTTATTATGATTTATTATGAGCCTATCAATAAGTGTTTGAATCTTTTATTCTAAACGGGGCTAATACAATTATTTCGATAATAATTAGATTGATGTTGCAGCGTGTATCGTTGCGTTTGAGATTTCTTGGTTAATTCAAAAAACGTAAACGTACACCGTTCCCTCCGGCGGTGTCTTGAAAATGTTTTTCCAAAAACTATCACAGTGTCGTAATTGATTGAATATGATTTTAATTTATATGTAACTCAAAAAAGAGGCGAATGAAGGGATATAAGATGCTTGAACCATATATGTATTAGACTCCATGCTAATGTCAGACAGAAGAGTTTTATAAAGGCGAAGTTGATGATGGAACAGGCAGGTAAGGCATTATAAAAATTGTTAATTAATTTGATAAATTAATGTAAGTTTTAAGAGCGGTGCAAATGAAATCGGTTAACAATTAATAAAACGATGTGTTTCTCCATACTGTATATGACAGTGTTTTGATCATAATAATTTAACCCTTATTTGCAAGATCTTCGACAAGTTCTCAGTTTTAATCCATCCATCAACTTCAATCCACAAACCACGACGAATGTGATTATAATTGATATTATTTGAAATTAATTTCCCAGAAAACGTTGTTGAAACGAGTTATGATGAACTTCTCACAAATTAACTATATTCCTGCGCAAACATACTATATAATCTCAATATGAGATTCATGGAGTCTTTCATTACATCTGGGTTCCGGATATCACGAAACACGTCGTTTAGAATATACACTTTACCTCTTCCTCGTAGTTAATAGACTCAAACTCACATTCAAATTTGAACTCATGCAATTTATAAAAATCCACTTTCTTTTAAACTGATTTTATTGAGATTTTTCTATCTTTTTATGGTTATATTTATTTACAAAAACATAAAAATATATCAACATATAGTACAATATAATTAATTATCGTCCAAAAATGGGTATAAAACAAGAAAAAAAACATATCTTAAAACTATTGAGCATTATCCACACATACATACATATAAATATATATACGTTGAAATATAGTACCTATATTAAAAAAAAATATTAACAACGCAAAAAAATATAATAATTGTATTTATAAAAATATTCTACAATACTAGAAACAGACAACAATCGTAGTTATTATTTAATTAATTATAGCATTAAAATGTAAAAGTTTCCTTAGTAATGATGGTTGGTAGTGAATAGCACAAATTGCAATTATGTATGATGTATTTATAGCATTAGCACACACAGATAGATGGCGGATCTTCTTATATAGCACAAAGATTTACGTTCATTGTGTTCTAAAAACAAAAGATTCTAGACTATTTTCTACACTTCGATGGGAAGTGTTGGCTGTCACTTTGTTATTCCGGCTGAGCTTCCTCCAAATTCATGAACACATTTCGCATTTGTTCCAGATCTGGTGGCGCAGTATCTGGATTTCGAATCCAGATGTTGTAGGCTCGTTTGTCGGTCAGCGTTAGGGGTTTAAAACATTTGGGGTTGAGAGCCTCTTCGCCGGAGATCTTTGAATTGTAGCGGGCATAAAGGAAAACACGATAACGCCAGTTATCGAATGTCTGTAAAATATAAAGGAGTCAGTAAGTATTTAGTTTGTCAAATTATATTTGTTTGAGTTGTTGTTGAATTTGAAACTAACAAAATGAATCTACTTCTGCAAGATATAACGAAAGCAAAGTGTAATTACTCAAATAAATCGTAAACAGAAATACATATGAAATCAGTTGGTCATTAAGAATAATATTCCCAAATTCAACTATTACATGGGCAATTGCCATTAGAACTCTCGTGAACGAGTTTTCGAATTGGAAATTAATGACCGATTTTGTTAGTTTTAGTTAATGTAGAAAAATTCATACTACAAGCTTACAAGGTCAGGCAGGTTTTTGCTGGAATAATAGAAAATTCAGTTAAGCACATTCACTGGCAGGACTAGTTTCGAACTCCGTGACAAGTTCATCATCAGAGGCCTAAAAACTGTGCCTGAATTGATACCATCGATTGATCATCAATCGTACATATACAAATTCAATTCTGCAATTTACATATTGGAATTAGTACTCGCATCGATCGAAGACCCCTAAGAATCAACACACACTGTAAGGTCTATAATCCAACAACGGTTTCTTTCCACCATTTTCTTCTTTTCCTCTTGCATACTCGCATTGTTGCAGTGCTTTGAGGTGGGTTTTTACTATATGACAGAGTTGAATTTTTCTGTGGTAACGATGGTTGACCCAAAAAACACACATCAGTTTTTAATATACGTGAGTAATTAAATTATTTCTCAAGATGAATGACATATGGCACCATCTTGATGAAACCACATGTTGTCCATTAACTGTTATTGCCAGACTAGAGGCAATTTCGAAGAAAAAATGGCTCGATGATGGCCCCAGCCCTAAATCTTCACCAAACAGTGACACGTTGTTGATGCATTTGTTTCTCAACAATCACTCCTTATCATTCCTTAATTTAGTTATTGCACATATCAGGGGGTCGATTCTGGATTCTGTGAAATGAAAAAAGTTTCATTTTCGTTTTCATAAGATTTATTCATTCTGTGTTTTCACATATACCTATTTGGCGATTCTCTTCGTAACCCCAGCATTGAAATTCCGAAGAATTACATCACATGAAGTGACAGGGGAGAGCTTCTCACAATCACTAGCTGTCCGCTTTCACTCACTGATTGGGACCTACAGTTTTATACCGATTCCAAACGGTATTTTGAGAAGCATATTCATTGCTAAATACTCGATAGTGTCGCCGTCACTATGCGAGGTGACCGTCGCCGAAAGACAATTTTTTTTTAAGGTGGTCAGAGCAGGAATATAACCCAGGATCTCATGTATAATAGGCGCGCAAATACGTCGGGATTAATAATTTTATTTGATTTATCGCAAAGAACTCGGGGTGAGCATAGGTACGAAAAAGTTATTGCACGCTTTTTATTGCAGTAAATATTTTATAGCAATTATTTGAAAGTGCTGAGACGAGCACTTTCACAGAAATAGAATAGAATAGACTGGGGGCTAAATTAAATTCCAAATTATTATTGTTATAATGACAAATATTTTATTATGATGTGGCTCATTTGTTGTAGCGTATTTAACCATAAATGGCACTAGTGCTTTGTTATTCATCGAAAATACCAAAGTAATAGTCGACCAAAATAGGCCAAATAAAAACGTGGACCCATATTACCGTCTCTTAAAACGATCATATTTGGCCTAACCTCATGTACCAAATTTAGTTGAAATCAGTTAATATATATTTGTAATCTATGGAGCCGGCAATGAATGCCATAATTAGTTGTTACATTTGCATCTGGGCTATATCAACACGTGGACGGATATGATCATTTCAAAAGCCATTATCCTTGACATAAAAAAAGCCTTACATGCCAATTTTTGGAACGAAGTTCCATATCACACGTTGCGGGAATGAACAAAATTAATAAACTTTTTTAATATTATGCTACAACCCAGTATTATCAACTATACTTTTGCTTTGGTTTGTGTCTAGACTAACAGATGTTCGGAAATTTCTTGTTTAATGGGAAGTTTTGTAGGTGGAGTCTGTAAACAATATTTAGTATATATTGTAGTTTTTAAACCCAATAAAAAGTAAGTTTAAAAAAAGAAAATTTTCTTCAAAAAAATACCTACTAATATTCTAAAACAAATTACCTTTTCTTAAAACAATACCTTATCTTAAAGAAGTACCATTGCTTAAAAAAGTAAATTTTCTTACAAAAAGTAACTTTTCTTAAAAAAGGGAACTTTTTTAAAATAAGTACATTTTCTTACAACAAATTGCCTTTTCTTAAAAAACTACATTTTCATTAAAGAGTAAATTTTTTGTGTAACAAAATAACTTTTCTTGAGATAAGTACCTACTCTTAAAAATGTATCTATTATTGAAAAAAGGACCAATTCTAAAAAAATCCATTTCTTGAAAAAAACCTTTTCTTCCAAAAAATACCTTCTCTTAAAAAATACCTTTTCTTACAAAAATTCCTTTTCTTAAAAGTACATTTTTTAAAAATAAAATAATACCTTTTCTTTTTTATAATTGAGATAAGTACACTTTTAGAAAATAAGTACATTTTATTAAAAAAAATAACCTTTTCCTAAAAAAAGTACTACTTCTTTAAAAAGTACCTGTTCTTAAAAAAAGTACTTCTTTGTAAAAAAAATCATACTCTTATGGATTTTTCTTACAGAAAGTACTTCTTTTTAAAAATAGTACATTATTTTTAAAAAAACATTAGCTTTTAATAAAAGAAGTACCTCTCTTTAACAAAGGACCTTTTCGGGAAAATATAAAACATGTTCTTACATAAAGGACCTAAAATATACTTTTTTAAAAAGAAATACATTCTATAGTTTATCATTGTACGAAAAGTATTTTTTCTTAAAGATCCATTTAAATTATCGCATTTTTCAACGAGCGCCTTAGGCGTGTTGGAACTAACTAGTACATAATATATACTTAAAGGAGCTTCGTTCCAACCGGATGTCCGATACCTCATGAAATTTTTTGCTAATATGTGTAACCTCCGGAACGCATATAGTACCAAGCTTGGTTGGGGATTTGTATGGACATGTGACCTTTTTTGAGTCCACTTAATTCCCAGTTTGGGAGACACAATTGCATGAAACGTGGACTCATTTTATTAGCTTGTGTAGAATTTTACTTAATTCCTACATAAAACCTGCCTTCAATAACCTTAGAAACCAGGTTGAGAGGAATATTTGTATGGAACTCCTTTTCTAGTCGGGGATGCTGTCATCGTGCTAATAAATAGCAAGAATAAAAAATTATTTCAAAGTTGAATGTGAAAGTTGAAAGCGAAAATATTAAGCGCCAGTTAAAAAGAGTTCGTTAATCACACTGCAAGTTAGACCACGCATATTAGGACATTACGAGGATTACAATGCCTGTTGACAGACAAAATTGCCACCTGTAACGCCGATAGTGCGATAATCTAGTTCTATGTAAACGTCGTTACCTCGTGCGTTAATAGAATTATTTGATACTAGCAATTCATTTTTAGTCCTTTCAATTCCATAACATTGCAATTCTATTCTTTAATATGCACTAACCTGTTTCCATTCAGCCACATGCTTGACGGCTCCTTGAGGTACTGAGTTTAGGATGTCTGCCAATTTAATCCAATAACGATTCAATGCTGGATCATTGCGTCTATGCTCATTGATTATCGCATGTTGTTCCAGAAAATTTACATAAACTTCTTTCTGCTTTTTGGACATGCGTTCTTTACGTTCTAACCAAGGGGAAGGGGACATTGAAAGTTTTAAAATGCAAATATACCCCCTCTTATGACATCCAAACACTTACGTCTCAAACTATGTGATGAGGTGGATTCCTGCAGTAACGAATCTATGTGCGGCTGATGCTGTTGATGTTGTTGCTGCTGCTGCTGTAAATGCTGCTGTTGCTGTTGCATAAAGTACTCATGCATACGCTCTAAATGCAATTCCTGTTCTTGTAACTCCCGTTCCATATACGAAGTATCCTCGTCCGTATCGGGATTATTGTGCAATTTCAAAGCTGACGTTGAAGAGCTTAACGCTAATGCTTCCACAGCCGTCGCTTGCTGACTGATGGCATGTGATGAGCCTTCTCCGGTTGCTGGTTGCTGCGGTTGGTGGTGATGTTGTGGCAAATTCTGTTGTTGTGTGTGTGCCGAAGGCGGTGATGATGCATCATCATAGTCAATTTTGGGCTCTATTTCGAATTGTTCGGTGTCCATGTTGGAAGGCAGTGTATTCAAATTGGTTATGCGTAATTTTAAGGGTGGCTCTTCTTCGTTATTTGGTGAATGTTGAGAATTGGAAGCACTACTGAAATGCTGCTGTTGCTGTTGGTTGTGGTGATGTTGGTGTTGCTCTTGTCCGCTGGCAGTATCAGGTTTGGAAGGTTCATGTAAATCTAATGCTTGCTTTTGTGTTGAACCACAACGGCAGGAGAAACAATTTGATATCAAAGCATGATAGTTGTCTTTGCAGGGATCAAAAACTGGAAAGGATAATTCAGAGGAAAATACATTTAAGCGATTTGTTGCATTTACGAGAGTTTAAGAGATAACTGCATTAGTCCTTGGTGTGAAATGGTGAAAAATATTATTACAATTTACTTAAAAGTTGAACATTCATTGTCAGCCAGCAGTTGTCAGTGGGTTTGTATGTATCAGAGAAATATGGCAAATCATTGATTCTTAACCCAAGAAAATATTTTTCCTTTAGTGATCGAAAACAAAAGATTTGAACTTTAGGAGCTAAAAAATTATATCAGACAACTAAAAACATGGAAGAATGGAACCATCTGAAAAAGAAACGCGAATGTTGTGCATTTAAATTATTTGTCAAAATGAAGCCAGTCCATTGCTAGTCCTTGAATCAAATATGTCGATTGTGATTATCGCAAGCATTTCGAGGAAAAAATTATACAAAAAGAGTCTAAATCAATTTCCAAATGTGAAAATATATGATGTTTGAAGTCGAATATGATTCCATCGGTACGTATTGTATTTCGTTTAGTGGTATTACCTTCAGACTTTATAGTAATCCGAGCACTCGATTCTAATGGACGCCGCTGTGAGCATGATAATCACAAAATCAAATAGTGTTGCTTTCAAATATTCTTGTCACACAATTGCACTTGATTAAGTAACTGTGCTAGCTGAACAGCATAATGTCGGATGTAGTAGTGAACTACAATTTCATTTCATTTCTTAAAATTCAAATATCACTTTATTATAAGTAATTCAATATACTTTCACATTTTCTTTATTGCACTATTGCATAAACAAAGGTTTTTCCTACAAATATAATATAACTTTTATATAAAAATATGTCATTTTGTTTAACACAAGATACTTAAACTACTAAATTAGTTTTTTATAAGATACAGAAAGCGGGAGAAACTCAGTAGAAGGTGTAACTCAAAGTTAGCCTTGTCTAGAATTTGTCACAGCTAGTGGTAGAGGAAGACGTTGTTGACGATGTTAGTCAATAATCATAATCAGCCTGGGATTCATCAAGATTTGAAAACATCTCCATTTTGTCAAAGTCTTGAGGCGGGACGCTTTTATGACTAGTCCACATAGCATATGCCCGTTGATCGGTGGGTGTAAGAGGCTTATAGTTTTTGGGATTTTGAGCAGCAGCTCCTTCCAGTTTGGTATTGTAACGGGTATACATGAAAACACGATAGCGCCAAGCGTCGAAAGTCTGCATAGGAAAAATAACAATTGGAAAAGGATTTTATAGGAAAAGCTGTTGCATTTAAACCTGTTTCCATTCTTCGACGTTTTTCACAGCTCCTTGTGGTACACTATTTAGCAAATTGGCCAGTTTGTTCCAAAGAGGTTCCAGGAGAACGTCATTGCGTCTCTGTGTCAACATACTGGGATTTTCTTCGAAAAATTTTACATATAATTCTTTTTGGTCTTTAGACATGCGCTCGCCGCGTCCTATAAAGAAAAAATCGACTCAATATAATAAATGAAATCCAGGAAGTTGCACTCACTTCTGAAACGACTCATCATCACTGGTGAATATTGCGATTGTTGTGAGGTCGGTGCGTTATGTTGCTGAACATTTGCCACTACTTGTGAGTTTGACTGTGAGGGAGTAGGAACTGCACCCAAAGGTGAGGACGGATTGCACAAAACGGAGCTATTTTGATTTGCTAGCATTGAATGGTGTGTTGCATAATTACCCACAAAATGTTGTGCTAACTGTTGTTGCTGCTGTTGGTGCAATTGTTGCTGGTGATGATGCTGTTGCTGTTGTTCATGCTGGTGTTGGTGCTGTAATTGATGCTGCTGTTGCTGCATCACCTGTTCCTGCCTTTCATAACGCAAATCTCTTGTATCGACCATGTCCGAGTCATCCTGCTCCGACTTGGGTATAACCATAGGACCAATAGCTTGAGTTATTGACTCTGAGTTATTTGTATTATACACTTGAGATATTCTTATCTTATGTTCCGTATCTACGAGATTATTTGAATGGTCCGATTGATTCTCCATTGTATCGATAGGTGATCGAGATCTTGACATTATGTTTGACATAGAGTTGGGCACATTCATACCATATAATTGCTGAGGTATTTGTGAGTTGGGCAAGGGAGAATCCATATTAGATGATGATTCGTTGGATTTTTGTGGTAATGCAACGCAAATTTGTTTTTGGGAACAAGATGGTTCATAGCTGAGTTGGTCCTTTAGCATGTTCACCGCCTCGTCGTTACCTGGAAGAGAAAGCATTTTAAAATGCTGTGTTTTAATATACAATATAAACTAAGAGACTTACAAGCAATAAAAAACAGGACGGACGAATGTATTTTGTAATAAACTAGCATTTGATCTTCATTGTTTTTTTTTCATTTTTTGTTTGTTGTTTGTAAAACTGACACTGATATCATTTTCCAATTAAAGGTGCTTTATGTAACACATTTCCGATGAGTTACCTTGCATTTGAATTGTCTGAACAACAATTATTACATTTTTATTAGTTTTCTAAAATTTATTATACTGCAGCCGGATTAACAGCTGATTATTTTATTTCGATTTCAATGTATTTAGGGCTTTATTACACTAATTTGTGAAATGTCAGTTCCCGCCCAAAACTTTAACACAGTATAGGTCTGGCAGCGTACTTTTCCAGTAGCAAATACTCAGTAACTTTTTTTGGGAGAGTAAGAACAATTTTACTCTCTCGGTTGAAAATATCTCAAAAAGTACGCAGACAGCATCCAGTGAAACAGCTGATCGGTGTGGAAACAATTGAAAATAACAAAGCAAAAGAATTTTAGCAAATGTGTCGCACGGTCGCACTGTATATTTGCACGTTTCTAGCATGAAGTAAAATGTTTTGTTTATTATAATTTATTATAAACGTTAAAAATCAACACAATTCTAACTACTTGCCTCTGCCATTGTTAAATTTCAATTTTTATTTTCATTTCACAAAAATTATTTCATTCAAAAAGTAAATACAAACAGCTGTTCAAACTAGTTGCAAAATCTTGCAAGCAGAAATTTCTCCAGCAACATTTTGCAAGTTCTCTAACTTCCAACTGTCCAAAAATTCTGTTTTTGGCTCTCTCGCTGTAACAGATTTGGAGTACGCAGACAACATTTTGCAAGATTTTGCAACATTTTGCACAAAATTATGTAAAATATGTGTACGCAGACAGAGCTTATGTATCGAAAGTAGCTACGCAATCTATTGAGTTCCTACATTATTTATTTAGTCAAACGAAATATTAAAAGCCTTACTTCAGTTGCAAATTATTTTTGAAGCGTCAATATGAATGCGGATGTTATTGCGTTACTTGGAATTGATGTCATTTTAGAGGAGGAAGAAGAGAGACAATTACAGAAAAACAAAAAACGAAAGAAAAAAATGTGGTCAAAGTATTGGCTACTAAATAGAAATAAATTGTCAAACAAAAGACTTTTAAAGACATTGAAAGAAACAGAGTTGAAAGATTACAAAAATTATATGCGAATGTCGGACGAAACATTCAGTGATCTTTTATCAAAAGTAAAAATTTGTATTGAAAAGAAGCACACCATTATGAGAGAGGCCATTAGTGTGGAAAATCGTTTAGCAATCACATTGCGATTTTTGGCCACAGGTAATTCCTTCGAAGATATGAAGTTCTCGTACGCAGTGTCTCCACAATCCATAAGCTGTATTGTTATTGAAACATGCGAAGCGATTATAAAAGTTTTGAAGGATTTTATCAAGGTAAGACAATTGAAAATGGAGCAAGTTTACGTTAGTCCGAATTCGCATATTTGTTTTTTTTTAAATACAATTTGGTGTAGATTAGAGAAGTCGGACTAAAGTAAATTTATGCATTCAAAATAGTATTTCTAGCGAGTGTTACTTAAATAATTTATGTTTTTATTTATGTATTTCTAGATTCCAAAAACTCCAGAAGAGTGGCAGAATGTAGCAGATACTTTTTTTGAAAAATCATTGTTTCCCAACTGCATTGGAGCACTAGATGGCAAACACATCAACATCACCAGACCATCACATTCCGGGTCGTTCTATTTCAACTACAAGAAAACCTTTAGTATTGTATTGATGGCTTTAGTTGACAGTAACAGCAACTTCCTTATGGTTGATGTGGGAGCAAATGGTCGAGTTTCAGATGGTGGTGTTTTTTCAAATTCGAAGTTCTTTACAAAACTAGAAAATGAGGAATTAAATTTGCCTAACCCACGACCTGTTATTCCTGGCCAAGAACCACTACCGTACGTGTTCGTGTCTGATGCTGCATTTGCGTTGCGAGTGCATGTTTTGAAGCCTTTTGGACATAGCAATTTAAGTAGCGAAGAAATTATTTTCAACAGAACACTCAGCTCTGCACGAGTTAAAGTTGAAAATAGTTTTGGTATTTTAGCTGCCCGTTTTCGAGTGCTATTAACAACTATAAATCTATGTCCAGAAAAGGCTACAACCATTGTTCTCGCATGCTGCTCTTTGCACAATTATTTGCGGCACGAATTTACACCAAATGCGTTTCCTAGGGATTCTCAAAGCGTTGTAGAGCTGTCTGGCATGGAAGCAACAACAAACAGAAATGCACCCAATGAAGCAAAGACAACAAGAAGAAACTTTTGCGAAGCAATTAAACAGCTTAGATCTGCACAATAAGATATTTATTTATTAGCGTTTTGTTTTTTTTATTTATTAACATATAAAAAATACAATGTTATATATATTATATCTTTGAGTTTAAATAAATTTAATAAAAATAAATTAAAGCTAGATTGTCTGAGACCAAACGAAAATAAGAAACTTTTACTTCAATATGTGAGAAATATTGCAGGGTTTAACAAAATAGAATATAATTTTAAAATGACTTATTAAGTTGTAGACGTGGTTGAGTAAATCATTTAAATTTTCCGAATTTTGAATACTCAACATCTGAAGATTTGTGTAAAAAACGTTTTTTCAACACTTCACGGACAAAAATATTTTTACCTAAATCAGTTCGCAACCGATTTTAAATTGTTGACCGGTTTTAGAAAGATGAATAGTTAAGCTTTCCAAATATGTACTTATGTTTATACTTTTAACAAAAACATGTGAAAATATTCTAAATATTTAAAATTGTTGCTTTATAGTTTTAGGGGTTGTAATTTTATTTTGTAATAGTTTACTACAAACCCTATTTATTTCTTATTTTTATCTGAAAGTACGTTTATTAGTGAGTAAAATAAGTGCTTGTTTTTTAGAATCAGATTCATTGCAGAGGTTTTATAACTTTATTGTAACTTTTACAATTTAACCGGATTCTAAAAAACAAGCACTTATTTTACTCACTAATAAACATATGTACATATCTGGAAAGCTTAACTATTCATCTTTCTAAAACCGGTCAACAATTTAAAATCGGTTGCGAACTGATTTAGTTAAAAATATTTTTGTCCGTGAAGTGTTGAACAAAACGTTTTTTACCCAAATCTTCAGATGTTGAGTATTCAAAATTCGGAACATTTAAATGATTTACTAAACTAGGCCTAAAACTTACAATAGTTGATTTTAAAAGTATATTTTTACTGTAACACCGTGTTACTGAAATTGCGTATCGCTCAATAATTCGTAGACAGAATTGTATTCAGTTTGTGTGTTAAATTCAGAGGAATCGCTAGATAAAGCGGGACTTATAAATGGCACTGCAACAAAATGTGGAGAGCTTACACTTCCAGAATATGACGTTGATGCTTCCGACATATTTTGTGAAGTGCAAATGGCTGAACTCTTGGCTCTTTGTAAGAAGTTGAGTGATAATTTATTCAAGCGGCCCAACATCACTATCTCGTCTATTGCCTGCTTTGCATATAGTTGCTGATTTGCTGTCATCTGTCTTATCATGCAAGCCCATCCACTGGCATAAATAGCCGCATCGTCGTGGACTTCCTTCTTTGTTGAAGATTCTAAATGTTGAGCCGCTTTTTTCAAAAATTCTGTCCTTAAGTCAAGTGCACATTTCTTCTTGGATTTATTTTGTTGGTGCTGAAATCGCAAGGAAAAAAGATTTAACAAAACATTCACTTCAAATTTAACACAGACTGCAAAACTTCAGTTAATGGGAGGCTACTGTTAAACTAGGAATTGCGGCCGATGTTGACAACGTGCAAATTGAAGCAGTTGCTGTTTTTGCGTATATCCCATTAACTGAATTATTGCCTTCCAAACTTGCACATTACTTACCGTTTTTATGGGCGTACACGCCGCTTCTTCATCCTCCTCAGAACTTAAATTCGAGCGACCGAACACAGGTACTTCCAAGTCGCGCAAAAAACTAAACAAATCAAAATACCACAGGCTTGGTACATAAATGTCATCTGCACCCGCACCTGATCTTTCGCTTTGCATGTACCTCTTCAGTTCGCGCCGATAGCAAGTTCGCATATTTGTTATTTTCCTTTTAACGTCGTCCACAGTTGCATCATTTTTAATTTTTTTGTATTCCACAAGTAATTTGTCGTAACTTCTCTTTCTGATATTTTTATTTTTATATTTGTCGCTTTTGCAGTTCCATAACTCCGGCATATTTTTATATTGTTCGATAAAATCGCGCATTGGCATTTCTTCTTCGCAGTCACTCATTTTTGTTTTTTTCTTGTGCTCACGTTTCTTGCGCTCACAGCGTTGTGTTGCTTGGTCAACGTCAATATACAAATGAAAAAACACATTGAAGTTGAACACTTGCCCTCACACGTACCAACAGTTGGTTCAACTTCGCCAAATTATCAAAAAATTTTGATTTTTCATTCAACTGACGACCAACTTACTTCAACTAGTCCTCAAACGTACCAACAGTTGAATCAACTTATGACAGGTTGAATCAACTGTTGGTACGTCTGACGGCAGCATTATGCCAATTAAACTATGTATTTCAAACTATTCATTTCACTCAAAAGCTTTTAAAACTCATAAAGTCGAGCTACAACCTCCATTATTTCATAACTGGTAGGTAGTATCTGAAATAATGTGATTAATGCATTTTCATCCTATACACTTACATAAGTTAGTTAGCATTTATAAAAGTTTTGGCAATATTTGTATTACTACCCACGTTTCCAGCCACTCAAAGCTAAAAATTTTTAAAAAACTGCTTGAAGATTTCTAGTTTTTTTATGATCTTTCATTTGCATACGCCTGTTCTGTCCTAGAGAAAAGTGTTCTTCGGAAAAGATACACATTACACTTAGTGTTACAAACCTCTGAAATGAAAAAAATGGCGTACCAGAAATATTTTATGAGCCGTCAAAAATTGAAGGTTGTTTGTTTTGTTTTGATTTATTGACTTGTAATTTGGAGCCTAGTGGCCAGTTCGAGATAATAACAATATTCTTCAAAAAATAGTAAAACAAAATTAAATTAGATAGATAAACTACTATAATGAGGACTACTACCCACAAATGTGGCACTTTTTGTATTTTGCATGGGAAAATCGTGTGCTTTGTTTGACCAATAGAAAAACTGAATATGGTAGATTCTACCACTAACCATTACCCACATTTTGAATATACCAAGTTGGTGTCACTTTTAAAGGAGCTTGGAAAATCACTCGTAAAGTCGTAATTTTGATGCCTTGTAAAATTCGCGATGTTGGCAATGGAGGTCCAGGATATGGCGTGAATTTAATTTTTTTTCGACATTACAACAAATAATCAATAGCGCGTTTAAAATAATAAAATTCACATCGTTTTTTCATACTACAGAAATTTGGAATAACTGCATCGCAAGACTTTTGACACTTAATGAAGATTAATATCAATGATATGTAAATCAATAGAAAGTCAGTGATAAGAATTATTATCTAGGAACAATAAGTGCCATCATAGTCCAACTTAGGGGAGTATTTTTCCAGAGTATTTTCAATTTGAAATCCAAGGCGCTGATCGAATTTCGTTGAAATAAAGTGTAATTTGTGGTATTTTTAATGCCAGATAGCAATATCGATGGCACTTTATACACATTTAAAGTTTGGTAATTTTACAAAATTGTAAGATTGTTTATACCCCTAATATTTCGCAAAGGGACATCCATGACGCTGAATGAAATCTGTCCAAATACATGGCAATCGATAGGATTTCTTATCGTGCATCCCAATATTTTTGGCACATAAATAACAAATCAGAACTGCATACTTTGCGGACGTTTATTCTACGTTATTTTTACGTTTGGCAAAATATAATTTTATATAGTTTGTAAAATGTTGATATAAATCTAAGAGTTGATATAAATCTACATAGCCGGATCGATACAAACCCAGACGACGACAACTGCAATTAGTTACAATGTTAACAAGACGGTCACTGGGCCTAGAACACTAAGGCGCTTATGCGAAAAGTCACCGACTTCGAAACGATCGTCTGCCAACTTGAGTTTAAATCCTGGTGCCGACTGTTTACATTTTTTCTAATTGCAGAAATAAACCCCAGATATGTGTAGCTCGTAGCAAATAGAAAAATATTTCAGATCGAATCATAATATTAAAAAAGACAATATGTTTCATTGCTGTAATGAATACGTTCCATTCATGCGATTAATATTGTTACGAATAAGTAAAAGCTTTTGCTAACTGTTAATGACTCTACTAACAGTATGTAAACATCAGGCGGTTAGTGCTGCGCCTGAAAGTATGCATTGTAACTACGTACCAGCTCGCTAAACCAGTAGCATGAATTCACCTCAGTAAAGATAATTCTCCTGTGTAGGAGAATGTTCTACAAAGATAAACAACAACAACAACATCTATTTTCTAGAAGGTTCTTGAATTCGCTAGATATATGTACCTTCATTTGTGTATGGTGAGTTGGTATAAATAGCGGAGGTCTTTGGAATGGAGAGTTTAGTTTGTGATTAAACCCCGTAAAGTAAGCAACGCGAATTGATAGTAAAATACAAGACTTGTTAACGTGTTATAAATAAAGTAAACTGTTGTACTGTATAAATAAATAAAAGGAAGTGATACCGTTGTAATTATCGTAATTAAAAACGAACCTTGTTTTATTATTGGGAATAAAACAACGCAAAAAGGACGAATAAGGAAATTCGTAACATTGGTGTCAGAAGTGAAATTACGAATTAAGGACAACGATGAAGTTTGAAGAACTCAAAGTTGAACAACTGAAAAAGGAGTTGAGTAAATTGGATCAACCGACAGCTGGTAATAAGGTAGAGCTGCAGAGGCGATTAATAGAAGAATTCAAGCGCCGAAACATTGACATTGATACATACCAGTTTGAGTGTAAAGAAGAAATGGAGGTATCTGCAAAGGAAGCAACTGGTAATATGGATATTTCTACGATGTTTGCAGCCATGATGGAAAAGTTTTCAAAATTAGACGAAAACTCTCGATTAATTAACACGCAACTTGGCGAGAATTCTAGAATTATGAACGAGAAACTTGGCGAGAATTCTAGAATTATGAACGAGAAATTTGGTGAAAATTCTAGAATTATGAACGAGAAATTTGGCGAGAATTCTAGAATTATGCAGGAAACATCAAACGCCACAAATGACAAGCTACATGAAATTTCAGAAGCTATGAATAACATGGAGATACAGGTTAATGATCAATTCGGAAAGGTCGAACAGAAATTCGAGGAATTTCAGCAGAAGATCGAACAGGTCGAACAGGATGTGGAGGAAAGATTCGCCGAACTGGAAAGAAAGATGAATGAAATCCAGTTGCAAGAAGGGCCAGTGCGAGTAATTTCTGAAGGCTCTAGTAGATTGAAAGCTCCCAGTTTCAATGGCTCTACACCTTTCGATGTTTTTAAATTCCAATTCGAAATGGTCGCAATTAAGAACTTGTGGAACAGCAACGACAAAGCCGTTGAGCTAATTTTAGCACTGAAAGGCAACGCAGCAGAAGTCCTTCAGAGCATTCCCGTCAGTGCCAGAAACAACTACGAGGATATACTGGCTGCGTTACAACGCAAGTATGGTGGCGATCACAAGAAGGATTTATATCGCATGGAATTGAGAGGCCGAGTGCAAAAGCATAATGAAACGCTTCAGGACTTCGCAACCGAGGTGGAACGTTTGGTGTTGATGGCATATCCTGGAGAACCCCAAACTTTCCTAGAGCAATTTAAGATAGAGGCATTTGTTAGGGGCATTAACGATCCTGACGTTAGATATTCGGTGTATGCCTCACAAAAAGCTACATTTGTGGAAACAGTTTCATTCGCTTTGGCGAATGAGACGGCGAGGGTTGTTGCCAGTCAACAGACATATCATGTGCGAAGGGTAGAAACGGAAGGCAAATCAAAAGATTTGAAAGGCGCCGTTAGCGAACTGAAGGAAGTGATTCGGATTCTCACGAAAGCGCTATGGCAAGCAACAAAATTGAAAGGTGACAGTCATGGCGAACGTGGCCATATAGGGCGTGACTGTAGAGACCTGAGAAAACGGTCAAGATCTCCAGCGATAGCGGCCGATACCGGACGAGTAAATGACCGTCCACATGTAATCGAGCCTAAACAGGATTTTAAGGCTGAGATCAAAGAGCAAATTATTGACGTCCGATCCCTGAGAATTGAATCCGACGACGAGTGGTTCACGGCACAGAGAAGTGATCCTGTATTGGCAAAAATTATTTTGGCAAAGGAAGAGGATAGACAATTAACGCGGAATGAAATCGCTTCAGAAAGCCCCGTTTTAAAATCATATTGGGCCCAGTGGAATAGCCTGAGATTACTAGATGGCTGTCTATACCGTGTATGGGAAAGTGAAGATGGTAAAACGGAGAAAAATCTAATTGTGGTACCTGCCTTGAAAGTGAAAGAGATAATTGCAGAATCTCATAATGGTCCGAGTGGTAGGCACCTCGGAAAAGGCAAAACTATGGAGAAACTAAGGGAACGTTTCTATTGGGTTGGTCGTCAAAAAGCTGTATCCGAGTGGATTGCAGGCTGCACCCAGTGCATGACAACTAAAGGACCAACGCGGAGGAGTTGCGAACAGAGACATCAGGAGAGCCCAAGTGCTCCCTTCGAGCGAATATCCATGAGTGTGGCTGGTCCATATCCAACGAGTAGCTCTGGGAACCAATATGCCCTAGTCGTTATGGACTACTTCAGTAAATGGCCCGAGGTGTACGCTATTCCAAATAAAGAAGCGAAAACAATAAGCAAAGTTATGGTGAACAACTGGATAAGTCGTTTTGGTGTCCCTTTAGAACTGCATTCGGAGCAGGGTAGAAATTTTGAATCTGCGATCTTGAAAGAAATATGCGAGAGGAGTGGAATTCGTGGTATAAGAACGACATCAGTGCGTCCTCGGACTGACGGTACGGTAGAGAAATTTAATCATGCTCTTGAAGAATATTTGAGCAAGATCGTCAGTAAGGATAGAAAATTCTGGGACGAACGCATACCAAAATTCCTTCTAGCATACCGGTCGGCCACCCAGGATACCACTGCCCGAACACCAGCTAGTGCCGTCTTTGGGACAGAGTTAAAGCTCCCTAGAAATTTGGAGTTTGGCAACTGCCTAACATCCGACAGTGGGGAGAATGATGGTATCCCAGGGGAGCTTAGCGAACTTCACGAGTTTGTTCGGAGCAGAATGAAGTTGGTCAGTAATAAGATGAAAGCCAGGTACGACCAAGCGGCAAATTCCGAAGGATTCCATGAAGGCCAGCTAGTTTTACTGTTCAACCCACAGCGCAAGAAGGGTTTATCTCCAGAACTTCAGACTCACTGGGAAGGCCCTTACAGGGTTGTAAAACGAATAAACGACGTGGTTTATAGAATCCAGAAAAGCCAAAGTCCAAGAGCAAAAATGAAAGTCGTGCATTTGGAAAGACTAGCTCTGTATGGAAAACGGAGGGTTGAGCCTGCTCGGGACGAACAGGCTTAAGTGGGGGGCAGTGTTACGAATAAGTAAAAGCTTTTGCTAACTGTTAATGACTCTACTAACAGTATGTAAACATCAGGCGGTTAGTGCTGCGCCTGAAAGTATGCATTGTAACTACGTACCAGCTCGCTAAACCAGTAGCATGAATTCACCTCAGTAAAGATAATTCTCCTGTGTAGGAGAATGTTCTACAAAGATAAACAACAACAACAACATCTATTTTCTAGAAGGTTCTTGAATTCGCTAGATATATGTACCTTCATTTGTGTATGGTGAGTTGGTATAAATAGCGGAGGTCTTTGGAATGGAGAGTTTAGTTTGTGATTAAACCCCGTAAAGTAAGCAACGCGAATTGATAGTAAAATACAAGACTTGTTAACGTGTTATAAATAAAGTAAACTGTTGTACTGTATAAATAAATAAAAGGAAGTGATACCGTTGTAATTATCGTAATTAAAAACGAACCTTGTTTTATTATTGGGAATAAAACAACGCAAAAAGGACGAATAAGGAAATTCGTAACAATATGTTTCATTGATGTAAGAAACTGGTTTAGAAATTTTATCATCCATATATGATAAAATCCATAAGTTCCCACCATTTTATAATATTTTTAATTTGATGAATGACGCGACATAAAAAAAAAATAAATGGTTTCCATTACATCCCATGAAGGGACCGGGGAGAACTTCTCACAATCACTGAGCTGTGCGCTTCCCAGTTTTCACTCACTGATTGGGACCTACAGTTTTACACCGATTCCGAACGGTATTTTGAGAAGTTTTTCATGGCTATATACTCGATAGTGTCGCCGTCACTATGCGAGGTGACCGCCGCCGAAAGAAATTTGAAGGTGGTCAGAGCAGGGTTCGATCCCAGGATCTCATGTACAAGAGCCACGCACACTAACCATTGCACCACCGACGTAGTTTCTGATAATATAAGGGTTATGTGTTTACCCATTGTTGGTAAAAAGGTAGTAAAAATTGGTTTAAAACAGAGAAACAGAAACACCATGAAAAGTGATGGAAAATACGAAAAAAAGAGTACATTGCGCAATTCGGTCTGGCGGCGACCACTTACGCGATACCATGTTCCACATGCGATCAAATCAAATTTGTATGGTTCAAAATAAACGAAAAACAAATTATTTGTTTTTTTTATTATTACCAAAAAACATTATTTAATAAATAGAACGACTTCTGGGGAAAGGAAAACAAAAGCCCAATCTGGAGACGAACCCAATTATATACAAATCTGTTATATACATATCGGAACTTTCTGAAAGATTGGAAAAATCAAATTTTATTGATGATACCAACTACAAAATTGCACACAAGACGAATCACACACTTCAAAGTAGTTATACCAACTTAAAGATAATTCTAACCACAAAACGGCGTTAACGACACACTGTGCGACGTTAAACCATGATGACAATTTAGAGAGTATTACAATGTGAGAACAATAATAGCGAACGTCTGACGCTGGAGATGCTACACATACTCAATACACCTACAACGCCACGTATAAACCATAAAACAGACGTCGAGAACTTGGCGCAAAGTTATATATTCCTAAAGGGCACCTTAGACCTGCGGACCAGTCGGCCGACACTAGCCGACTTTCTGAAAATCAAACTAGTTTTGATTTTTGCCCGACTTCACCTTACACTGGGAGATGAGTCTGCCCGACAATACGCTGGTCTAAGGTGCCCTTAACAATAAAAGTAAACAGAGTTCAATAAGAATCGATTAGTTCAGTAACAAACTGATGACGGACGGTAGCGGTCGCTGCGCTACTTTACTTACATGTTGTGTTGTACTCAAGTTTTTTCGTAAGTTAGACTTGAAAGTATTTTTTGTGTTGCGAGTTTTTTGTCGTTTATATGTAACGTTCTGTATCGCCTATATGTAATGTACGATATATCATATACATATTTCAGAATTCCTGATGATGTCTTTCGACGAAATATTGAAATATAAATTAAAATATATAAAACAGAATTGACCTCGATCGTAATTATTTGAAAATTAAGATCTAACTATAAATAAATATTTTCCGATTACATCCCATGAAGGGGTAGATGAGAGTGCTTTCCAGTTTTCACTGATTGGGACCTACAGTTTTACACCGGTTCCGAACGGTTTTCTGAGAAACGATTTCATGGCTTATTACTCGATACCGCCGTTACTAAGCGAGGTGGCCATCGTCGAAAGAAGTGTAAGGTTGTCAGAGCAGAGATCGAACCAACGTTCTCGGGAACAACAGCCGCGTACACTAACCGTTGCACCACCTACGGCCATTTAGTATGGTTTAAACGGTCCTCCCTGTACTTATTTGATATTTGATACACAGCATGTATGAATAACGAGTAGTTTTCTTTGTATTTGTGCAACAAATTTGGTCGGTAACTTTATATAACCCTGTCCATAACCCTGTATATTTCAAATAATAATAAGATTATGGAGGTTCATTTTTCGCCAAAAAAAAAAGACAATACCAATGTGGCACCGACTAAACAATAGCTTTTAAAACAGTTTCAACACAACCAGCTCGTATTGTGGCTAATTTTGTAAAAGATAAAATACAATAAGTACACAAGATCAAAAAATGTTTGTACATTTTCCAATATTTCTCTTAGAACAATAACACCCGTATTAAGCAAGAAATCCTAAACTTTCTTAAGTGCCCCACAAATTTCTAATATATAATTGTATTTATATTCCAAGGATGTTACTACATATTATTAAATTACAATAAAGTTGTTTTTGAGATTAGTACAAGATTACACAAGATCTCAAAAAATAAAGTCGTTAAATGACACACCGCAATGAAGTTGGAAGCCCCAAGTGGAAACCCAAAACTTAATTGCATTAGTTCTTACATCTATCTCACACCCACGAAAATCTAAACTGTAGTTTGTATATGGCATTTCCAGCTATGTCCAGTACTTCTGGATCATTGCATAAATTGCAGAAAGTCGTAAGCTTAAGCAACGGGATTACGTCTTTGATCGGATTACCTACTGCTGCCTGATCAAAGCAATAAACGTACTACATAAATATGTAGCGGAAATTTGTGGCAACAAGAATCGAATTTAATTTCGGTATCTTTGTTCTGTGTCAATTTTCTTTGTAATTGCTGTCATCAGTTTACCATCTCGTCACTCTCGCACCGATATTTCCAAGATTTATTTTATAAAGTTTTTAAAATTGTCTCTTATATTACAGATTCCACATTTCTTGAGAAAAAAAAAAGTAATTTTGTTTTTCTGACCCACACGTTTTATTGGTTTGCACTTTACGAAATGTGATGCAACCACAAAGTGTTTTAAGCAACACAATTCAACTTTGGTTCAAACAAAAACATGACCACATTTCCCACCTCTCCCTATACAGGGTGGTTCAGTCACGACTGGACTAATTTTACTAGCGTATTCCTTTGCTCATTTCATGAAAATATGTCCATCTACGACCATCCCCGAAAATGCAAGGGGGCGAAATGGCAGCGGTTTGAAAATTTTCGGATTGCTGGTAGTTCTGTGTCAAGAGCCGTGCACGGCCATATATTAATGCACGTACGAGGTGCATATATTTTTTTTCCATTCTGAAACTTTTGTAGAAGAGATGCACAATAAACGGTATTATTCCGAGATTGCTGCAAACGCAGCAACAGTTTAATTAGATACAGCATTTAGCTTTCAAAGCCTTGTAAAACACCACGAAATCGCACTAGATACAATATATTTTCAATACAATTCTACTCGAAAACCAAACTTCAGTTAGAGCTAGGTTTATAAAGACTGTCGATAGCGTAACGATTAGAAGCATGTTTGAATTGATGCATGACAAACATCGAAGCGGTCGTCCGGCTAGAATGAGTATTAATCCTATTCGGGTTTCTATGCCTAGGTTGTCTTTCTTACAGTCCAGCCCTGCATACAAAATAGATTACTTTTTATTTGTGTAATTTTTTTGGAAAGTGCAATCCAACAACATTCTACACAAGTTGGTAAAGGAATTGATTTAGAAAATTAATTCATTAATTATTTTATTCTGCATTAGGCGAAACGAAATATTCCATATAACATTTATTTGTTGTATATCCTTTATGCATCAATAAATCTATAAAAACATCCATCTACTGGGGTTCAGTCCCCGTTTTTTCTTTTCTGTACTTTCTGTCTTTTCTGTGCCTCGCATAACAATCACAATGGGTCGACTGACCTCCGAGCGTAGTGATACTAATACAGTTATCGACTGTCTCTTTTTCTTACCAAACTAACCTATTTGTTGATCAGTTTTCTTGATCGCTAATTAGTGTAAGTACGCCCGCTTATCAGTTTAAATGTCCTTAAAGCAAACCATATAACATTCTTGTCAAGTCACTGTTACTTAACACCAATATATTTAAATCAATCACCAAAATCATCGATTAATCGCAATGTTGCCAAATACTTCATCTAAAAGAAATTGTGAAATATGATCAGTATAACTATTTAATTAATACCAATAAGAAAAAACAAATTTTAATAATTACATCATTTTCTGCATTACACTCCTAAAAGTCACATACGAACATACATTTACTTTTAACACATTTGAAATTTTCAATTTGAAAATGGACGTTACAACTGCTGGAACAAGAAAATAACCAGAGTAATTACATGCATTTATTAGAAACTTACCCTGACCAATTTCTATAACGAAATTTGTTAAGTCATGACGTTGTGCCAAATACTGCAGCAATAGCTCATCGGGTATATTGAATCCAATCTTTTTGTTTCGAAATTCGAAATTGTAAATTCCAAAAGCAGCGCGAACTGTAAACAAAAATAATAAAATATTTTATATTATGACAGCAATAACATCGCTAGGAGGTGAGGTGGGACAAGGTGGGTACATTAGATGTACTCCATAGTGGTAGGTAGTGGTAGTGTATAACAGAAAGCTCTACAAGTAATTAATATAGAAGCATAATAATAAAAAGTTAAAAATAGAAGCTTATTCTCGAGAATACAGCGCTCTCCGAAAACAGTCGAATGCTCTTCTTGCGCTATTCTCTTCCTAAAGTGCCCATTGAATTGCTTACTCACAGAACAAAAACAAAACATAATCTCAACACAATAGAATAGAAGCAATGGACAAATATTTAATGTGGTTGCCATTCATTCTTTCTGGGAAAGATTTTAAATAAATGGATATTGTAAACATTGATCAATGTATGGAATAAATAAGGTATGTCCAAAAGTTAAGGACTAACCCCCATTTTTACCCTGTATGGTTACCATAAAGTAAGAGCGGATTGTATGGAATTTGGCATATGGATAAAAATCAAAATGTTCCATATTTTTGACGGTTACAGTTGCAAATTTTTAATAAATCTCAAAAATAGATGAATCGTGAATCTTAAAAAACTTAATATGTACTGAGATACACTGAAATATAGTTTTTTTTAGATATATTTTTCCATTTTGTTTAAACCATAAACATTTGGTTAATATCTAAACGTGTTTTGATACACTTCTTAAAGAAGCTACCATTGTTAAAAATAAAACAAACGTTCCTTAGGTGCATAAAGATATTTATGATAAACATTCAACATTGCAATGCGGTGTAGATGACAGGGACAAGTCAACCTTATATAAAGTCAATCGATAAATCTATGCGTTACAATAAATATGAAAAAACAGGACTAATATCTATGTGCATTTGCAATCTTCTGTATTAACGTATTCAAATATTTCAAATGTTACTGTCTAAATACGTTCTCTTATTTTATTCTTTAAAAAAATACAATTGCAAAACCTCTAGTGGAATTGAAATTTTGTGCAACAAAAACTTTATAAATAAATAAATGGTTTCCCATTACATTCCATGAAGGAATTAGGGAGAGCTTTCTCACAACCAGTGAGCTGTGCGCTTTTTAGTTCTATACTCACTGATTGGGACCTACAGTTTTACACCGGTTCCGAACAGTAGGGATCGAACACAGGATCTCATGTACAAGAGGCGCCCAATCTAACCATTGCACCACCGACAACAAAAACTTTGAACTTGTGAATTAAGCGCATTGCTTTGACTTCTTTTGTAGTTATTTTGTGAGCACTTATGGATTCTCGGGCTTTATTTTTACTATGCTCAACAACCACAATATTGTATGTATTTCCCCTTTAATACTATACACTTTTTTCCCAAATTTTAATTTATAAAATTTAACTAAGCTTCTTAATCTCTATTGTATTATTGTTCTTACAATAATTTAATGTAAAACATTTTTATTTTGTAGAATGATCAAATGAAGAGACTGTATTGTAGAAGTAACCATATACGACCGTATAGACTTGGTTATAGAAATTAATAATAATATATAAATATTTAATGATATACTAATAACGCATTACATATTTGTGAATTCTGTATTTAATTACAAACGTCGAGTTTATTAATTAACTTTAATTTATTAAATATAAAATTTTATTTAATTAAAAAAGAAAAAAAATTGTTATGCTGATTCAAATCGCAGTTTTGTACATTTTTATATTTTGCATTTATTTAATTTGTTATACATTATATGTTATTTATTTTTTAATAATTTATTATGAATTGAAGAAATTTATTGTAGAAGTTTGTAACCGTATTTAAATGTTATAATAACCAACGTATTTTTTAAAAACCAGTAGTTTCGACCACATTTTCTTACCGGTAAACTAATGGTTTCAGAATATCTACTTTCGATTGTTCCAACTAATTGACTGTAGAGCGAACCACAGACTTGTCATTGTCATTCATAAGCATGAGCTTGATCGATAACTTTTTATTTGACTAATGAGTTTGAAAAAATATGACCAACAAATTTTGTGAACATGATATTGATGCGAAACACTTCGATAACATTCTAATTTGGTATCAGGAATGTCGGTAAACCGACAATAAACATCAACGATATCTGATGCTCATGCTCATGAATGACAATTCAGTGGTTCGCTTAAGAAAAACAATCCACTTTCGCACGAATGTTGTTACAGGATTCAATATCTCCAAAAATTTATCGATTTTTAAAACATTAAACCGAGATACTACGATAACTAAGCGAGATATTGAGAATATTCGTTTAATTTTTTTTAGCTCATTTTAATTTGTACAAAAAAATATCTGGTCAAGTAAAATGTTAAAAAAGTTATCGATTTTTTAAAACTCAAACTAGTGTTCAAAATACAGGTTTACATAAATTTACTGTGCATAAAATATATTCCAAAGACATGTTTTAGTCGAAAACATAATTAAAAAAAACTGGCTTCAGCACTTGCTTTGCAACCACAAAAGTATTCGAGCTAGTGTTTAAAATACATGTTTATTGGGTTTAATCAAAAACACGCATTTTCTGTTGCAAAACAACGGCAAAACTTATTTCTCTTTTTAAAGTATCAAAGTCAAATTTGATATACATAAGTGGAGACTCATATTTGATATAAAATATATGTATGTAAGTATATTCCCTAAAAACCCAATATACCAGTATTTTGAACAGTACTCCCAGTTTTTGAGGTGTTCTACAAAAGTTATCGGCAGGGGGTTTTGCCGAAAGAAAGAAATAAAATTTATCGATAACTCGCTTAGTTATCGAGATAGTCGCGCGATTTTTTTAAAATAATTTTTCATTTTTGTGAAGTTTTCTTGAGTGGTAAAAAATAAGAAGTAAAATTGCTGAAAGTTGTACATATAAAAGGTTGCAGCCCCCGATATCCCGATAACTAACGAAGTTATCGATATATTTTATTTAATTTGTTGGGGTTATTTTGAGTTGTACCACGCATTAAATTGGTAAAAAAGTTGTCGATAATTTAAAACTTTAACCCACGATATGTCGATAACTAAACGAGTTATCGAAATTTTTAGAAAATTGTTGAGCTTATTTTGAGAGTTAAAAAACTGGCAAAAATTCAGGACCTGGGGCAGGCAAAAAAAAAATTTCTTTAAATAAACCAAAATTAAAGAAAAGGTAAAGAATGTGAGAACATGGAAAAGTACCCATCGCAGGGACCTGTGTTGCTCGTACCGTGTGGTAGAACTTTTGAAAAATCGTTAAATTTATATTGCACTAAGTCGGCTCAGGCAGGGGGGTTAAAATTCACTCTGTACCTTAAGTCGATGTGTGGCAAAATCGGAAAACTCACTCGGTACTTTTTAAAAAAAAATTTTTTTTCTGGATGGTTACCATAACCAATCTCATGGTTACTGTACGTACAAAAGTGGACTTATATGGACTTACAAACATCCGACGAAAAAAAGAATGACACCACGGAATTCGTGACACAAATACCTTTCGTTGAAGTACCCACACTAATCCATAGCCAAATGTCCCTGGGTGTGACGGTTTTTTGGACCCGACGGTTTTTTGGACCCCATAGGTCCGTGACGGCGAGTTTTCAATTTTCTCACATTCTTTAACATTTCTTTAATTTGGTTTTTTTTTACATTTTTTTTTGCCTGCTCCTGAACTTCAGCCAAAAAACTTGTCGATTTTTTAAAATTGTAACACTCGATATCTCGATAACTAAGCGAGTTAGTTAGTCGACTAATGAAAAACATTGTCGGATCGAGGGGCCTCGGAAACCGTACTCTCCCTACTATTCGTATTACTGTCAAACTTTGACACAATTTCAAACTGTATCAAAACTGTAATAAGTCCTGTGGCTTTCGATGAGAATTTGGTGGCCGTCGTTCGGATCTATGCCGGTCACAGGGTCAATAATACGGGATATTTGGGTATGTGTAAACGAAAGGTATTCGTCTCACGAATTCGCAGTTGCCATTATTTATCTGATGCGACGTCTGTAAGCCCAGATAAGACAAAACTAAAAATCGCGCGAGTCCAAAAAAAAAAAATTTTTAAAAAAACAAATACGGTGTTGGACCTATCGCAGAGGAGAAAATACCTAAGCCACGTAAATACTTAATAACAAAAATATTAAAAATAAGAGGAAAAAATAGAACATATTAAATTCCGATAACTTGATAACTAAGCGTGTTATCGAAAAATATTTATTATTTTCGTGTTATTTAGACGGTTTCTCCAAAAAACATTTATAAAGTCACATTTTTTACATTTCTGAAATTTATCTCTCGATACCTGTTATCGAAAAAACTATTTTATGTTTTCCTCTTATATTTATCCAATAAAAGCGTCAAAACCCCAATTTTTTACAAAATCGGGCCGTCGGGGTCTCATTTATGACCCCTACGACATTTTTGTTTTATTTTCTCTAATTTTATTGTGTATGCGGTTTTTTTCTGAACCGACCTCTACATAAAACTTTGTATTCTAAAGCAACACCAAAAATTGTAGATCCAACTTGAAGCTGGGGTGTATTTCCTGATACTTACCTTGATACATACATAGGTATTTAACTTTTTTCTTAAAAACTAGGATTAAAAATATAGAAATGGCTGCCTGATCGTAACGGATTAACGGTTCTACGAAATAAATACGCCATTTGAAAGAATCTGTAACGATTCGATGTCAAAAACAAAAAATAGGCTAAATATGCACTTTAGAGGCCCTAACCTCGGAAATATGGAATTGGCTCTAAAATCCCTAAAAAATATAAAAAAATGGAGCTACATATGTCCGTAAAGTAAATTCTGGATCTGAAACACCCATGACCACTCGTCACATATTACTCTAGGGTTATCGGATTGAGGGACCTCGGCAGTCGTGCACTTGCCGCCCGTTGTTTTGATTCTAGCCTGACAATTGACATACTCTCTGGTAGTATAAACTGCCCGAAAATGATTCGAGTACTAATCCCACATTCCCCATTCGGAGTAGAATAATTTGTAAACATGGCAATATTGTTAGCAACAGAAAACTACTATAGAACAAACAGAGGCAGCAAGAAAGCAAAGATAGCAAAAATTTTAATTGCACTGAATACACACTTGAAATTCCCAAAGCAATGACGCGCGGAATGAGGTAAATTATTTGTGGGCGAACGACGTGCGGAGGGGCTAATAGTATTATTCGGCTACTAATTATTAGTTAATTAACTAAGCACAGTTTACGCAACTCGAGACACAAAAATTCCTCTAGAACTCACCGACATTTTTCAAGTCCCATATACTCAGATCACGATTTTCCTCCGGCACCCCAATCATCAACAGTTTTTTCGTGTCTCGAAACTGAAACGGTAGTATAATGCCCGAACGCAAAACCATTGTGGCAGGCAATGATGATGGCTGTGGCTTTGGCGGCGGCGTTTATAATGGTGGTGTCACAGATGACAAACGTAAATTTCACTTAATTTCTTATTTTCAATATTTGGTATTTTTGGTTTCACACACCCGTTTCACTATTTAAATTGGTAATTTTGTTGTTATTCGGTAAAAATTAAAAATGTATTTTATAGAACAATCTCTTTTTGCGTTTCACACCTTCATTTGGGCTTTTTACTTGTCAAAATGAAAAATTCTTCTAATCTTTAATTTTGTATTTCGTTCAATTTATCGTACGCATACATTTCCATTTTGTGTTTTTATTTTATTCCATTTCATTCTCTCTTATGCCAATTCTCTCTCTCCCTCTCATTGTGTTATGTCGTAAGAGAATAAGGTGGCCGAATAGTAGAATAAGAGGAAAACGACTCAAAACAAACACAACCCAACCAGAAACTGTCAGCGACGACGACGTCGTGTCGTCGACAAACACAACCAAACAAGTTGTTGTAATCAAAATTGTTTTTTTTTATTTATGTCTTCCCTATTTCGAATGTGTTTTTTTTGTTTACGAATGACTTGATACAGTGAATTGAAGAAAAACAATCATGAGGTGTGGTATATACATATGTACATTAGACCGACTCACATTGTATGATGGGGAAAAAGTGTTGCCCACCCCTCAAAATGTATCTTGGTTTGTCTGCTGATTCTCAAAATATTTCGTGTCTAGCACTAAGATCCCGGGAGCGGGACCGTATTTAAAAAGGATTTTCTTTAGTTTTTCAAAAAAATTTTCGTAAGAAAAGGGTTTTTGCGCGTCCAACGGATTATAAAACATGTCATGACCAATCCTTTTTTCAGGAATATTCTGTCACTTAAATGTCAGATTGAACTACTTCTAAATATTCAAAATTTGGCAAAGACCACCTCGGAAAATGTATTACAAAATAAAACAGTACATCTATACAACAATTATGTCTTTGTCGAAAGAAAATATTTGATATCCATTTGCTGTGTACAGGGGCCCTTAGACCTGTGGATAAGTTGCTCGACTTCAAGTTCACATCAACTTCGATAACTAGACATCAATTTCGATTTTGCCCTTACACTCTCAAACTAGTTGAGGCAACTTCATTTTCTTGTCAGATGTCGAAATGAAAGGTGGTGAGCGCACTGCGAAAATATCAAAAATTTTACGAAAAAACTCCATTTTTATTTTCTTTAAATATTTATAAATAACACTCCAAATCATATTGATTTAGTTTATATTTTGCCGATAAGGTTTAATTTATTTATTTTTTGGTTCATTTATTTACATTTTGCCGATAATGTTTCCTCATGAACGTTTCTCATCGAAATGTGTATGAAAGTTGATGCAACTCCCCCTTACACTGATGAATAACTTGATATCAACTTCAAAAAATCATAATCGCTTTGATTTTACATCAACTAGTTTGTACAAACCACCAACTTCACCTTACACCATGGATAAGTTGATGTCAACTTGGAGTCGCTGCAACTTATCCACAGGTCTAAGAGCCCCTTAACCACCGTATTGCAGTTTAGTTAGAGCGCAAACTAGCGCGAATTTAAAAAAAGCTGAAACACGTATATTTATTTAAATTGACTTAAGATGAAAATGTCAATCTGAAATTAAATCAGAAAAATGTCCGTACTAAAATTTCTGTTTTTTTAGCAGAATATGCATGAAAAAGGATGTGTCAGGACATGCTTTGGCATGTTTGGTATACCGTTGGTATACCGTTGGAGCCATAAAACATCCTATTTTATGATACTAATTTTGTATACATTGTGTTTATTCAAAGTACCAATTTCTTTGAAAAACTAAAATGTGTCTTTTTTAAAAATGGTTCAGCTCACGGGATATTAATGCTAGACACGAAATATTTTGGGAATCATCATAAAATAACCAAGGTACATTTTGAGGGGTGGACAAATGGTACTTTTTGTGTGAGTCGGTCTAATGTCCAGACATCGTTAAGAGCTACAAAGCAATCCTACTTCACACAGTGGGGGGTTTGGTTAAAAATGTAGGTTTATATTCGAAAATAAATAATACATACATAAATGAAAATCAAAAAGAATTTATTTCGAAATATTACGATGTTTGGGAGGATACACGCATATGCTTCCACGTAAGTAACGGGGTTTTCAACAGAGACGCTACAAAAGTAAATCGATAGGGACAGAAAACGACGCCATATTTTTTCCCGCTCTTTTGACATTTATCTTCTGTAAGGTTTGCCATTTCAGGAAAGATATACGAGCCTACAACGAGCCGAAATTATTAAAATTTACTACCGAAATTTGGAGTCAGTGGCCTCAACAATCAGCGATGAGGCTCATTTCTGGTTGAATGGCTTCGTCAATAAGCAAAATATGCCTTATTGGTCAGACATCAATCCACACGTAATCCATGAATCATCATTGCATCCCGAAAAAATTACGGTTTGGTGCGGTTTATGGGCCGGCGGCGTCATTGGGCCGTACTTCTTCCGTGATGATCAAGACCGGCACATTACTGTGAATGCGAATCGCTACCGTTCAATGATAACCGAATATTTTTGGCCCCAATTGGATAATATGGACTTGGAGGACATGTGGTTCCAACAGGACGGCGCCACAAGCCACACAGCGAATGCCACAATCAATTTATTGGAAACCAAGTTTGGTCAACGTGTTATCTCACGAAATGGCCCAGTCGATTGGCCGCCTCGGTCGTGCGATTTGACGCCGTTAGATTATTTCCTGTGGGGCTACGTCAAGTCTATGCCAACAAGCCAGCGACGATTGATGAACTTCGTACGAATATCGAACGTGAAATTGCAGCAGTATCGGCCGATTTATGCTTGAAAACCGTCGAAAATTGGGTTCAGCGTCTGGACTTCTGCAAGCGTGCCCGTGGTGGCCATGCAAAAGAAATCGAGTTCCATACATAATGGCATCGAACGTACTTTCACAGGAATAAAGAATTTCATTTTTATCTAAAACCGGTTTTGTTTTATTTAAAAAAACTTTTGTAGCGCTCCACTGCGCAATCTTTTCAACCTTGCATACCGTGCCGGAGTCTTCCCGGCGCGTTGGAAGATTGCTAATGTCCAGCCAATCCCTAAAAAAGGTGATGCAAGTAATCCTGCAAATTACCGCCCAATTGCAATTTGTTCTGCGCTCTCGAAGGTTATGGAGAGTATGGTTAACCACCATCTAGTGAAGTATCTTGAGTCCAATGACCTTCTTAATGATCGGCAGTATGGCTTCCGTAGAATGAGATCTACTGGAGACCTGATGGCGTTCCTTTCGGAACAGTGGAGTCGATCCATCCACCGGCTTGGTGAGAGTAAGGTAGTGGCTCTTGATATTTCCAAGGCCTTTGCCAGAGTATGGCACGATGCACTCTTGTCAAAGCTCGCTGCTTTTGGTGTCGGTGATAACTTCTCTCGATTTATATCGAGTTTTCTCAGAGATCGCACTATACGAGTTGTTGTAGATGGGGTTTCATCCGACGAGCATAAATTGACTGCAGGTGTACCACAGGGCTCTGTTCTTTCTCCTTCTCTTTTTCTTATTTTCATTGACGATCTCCTGGGTCAGACTGTGAATCCAATCTACTCTTTTGCCGATGACAGTAATCTCTGCCATTCTTATTCATTCGATCGTAGGCCAAGTCTTCAAGAGATTGAAGTCAAACGCCGGACAATGAATGAAACACTCGACCGCGATCTGGTGTCCATTGTTGAATGGGGTCGAAGGAATAGAGTAGATTTTAATGCGAGTAAGACCTAGTGTTGTTTGTTGTCGCATAAACGTATTGCTGACCCAGGTGTGTCGTCATTGTCTATGGACGGTGTGGATATTGATGAATCAGACGCTCTTGATGTTCTGGGCATGAAAATACAATGTGATGTCCGTTGGACAAAACATGTATTTGAAGTGTCGAAAGATGTATTCAAGTGTCTAGGCTTTTTGAAGCGGTGCAAGAAATACTTCACTCCATCTGATCTTCTCAATATCTACACCACCTACATCAGGCCAAAGATGGAGTATAACTCCCATATATGGGCAGGTGCTCCTAGGACTTCTTTGGAGCTTCTCGACCGTGTCCAGAGGAGAGCGACGGTGTTAATAGGGGACAGTAGGGTATCCAACTCTATTGCCTCCCTTGAGCATCGTCGAAATGTGGGTTGCGTGTCACTGTTCTATCGATATTTCCACGGTATGTGTTCCTCGGACATCCGTCAACTTATGCCGGACGTGAGGATATTTAGCCGAAGTACGCGGCTTTCCGGGAACTCTCATCCGTTTTTTATCGAGTGGCCGATTGACCGCACTACACACTATAGAGAAAATTCGTTCTTCAGCCGTACAGTCCGTATGTGGAATAAACTTCCGGCTAGTGTATTTCCCACCAATTGTGACATACAAACATTCAAGGCAAATATCAACAGACACTACTCCCTCTTTCCACCCTCTACTACCTCAATTTTCCTTCGCCAACACAATGCACTGCATTTATAGGGGCATCCCCTGAGTGTTGGTTTGATAAAAAAAAAAAAAAAAAATTTAAAAACCCGATATATGGAGGTTTGGGAGGAAACTCACGAATGCTTCCACGCAAGTATATACGTATATAGATGGTGGGTGCAATTTTATTTAAATATGAGTTCAAGACTTGCAAATGTATGAATATTTAGATTGAATATACATGTTTCCTGCGTAATGCGTTTGGAAGAATACTTACATATATATATAACAGATGCCCTGGCTGAACTACACATCTCCGAGCCAGGCTCCAAAAAAAAAAAGAAACTAAAACCGAAAATCGGGCAAAATATGGTAACTTCAAAAATCAAAAACTTGTAATCCGGTCGGTGTGACTAGTATCCAAAAAACGGGTCCACCTAGGGACATCGTAGGAACCACCAAGTGTAGGTACTCAAAAGAACCCAGGATCTCATGTGCAAGAACACTAACCATTGCACCACCGACGGCCACATCCTCATGGATTAGTGGTATATTTTATTTATATATAACTTCACAATTTTCGGTTTTTTTTTGGAGTTTGCCGATACCGTGATTCACCGTGGAAGAGGACAAACGAAGTAAGCAAATTTTTGAAAATATGTATATTTTGTGTGAAACCATCGAAAATGGTTTCCCATGAAGGGATTGGGGAAAGCTTCTCACAACCAGTGAGCTGTTCGTTTTGTCGTTTTATACTTACTGATTGGGACCTACAGTTTTTTACACCGGTACCGAACGGTATTTTCAGATTATTTTCCATGGCTAAGTACCATCACTAAGCGAAGTGACGGCCGTCGAAAGAAAATGCTCATTTACAAGAGCCGCGCACACTAACCATTGCACCAATGCCGGCCACAATTCAATTATTAGGATCAGAAATAGGAAAACCTTGTTCAATCATTTTTTTTGTTGAAAACTTGTCCTTTAATATTAATGTTTTGATTTCTGAAACGAAATTAATGGCAATAAAGAATTGACCCAATAGTACCAGAATTGACTAGTACACATGTAAATAGTAACAATCAGTAAAGACATATAAATGCTCTATAAAATGTCAAAACGTCTGAGTAAATTTTAAATAATCATTTTCGTTTTGCGGAAGTTACCACCGGCATGAGAAACTATTACCCCGAAAGCGATATTTAAAAGCAATACGAAAGCAATACTTCTAGAATAAGAAAGAATTTAGCTTTCTTCGTGGACTTCTTTGGTTTTTTTTTTGATTTTTTTCTCTTGCACAGTATTATTGAAAACAACTTGTATTAATAAATACAATTAATATAAAACCCGAGTTGTAAAAATATTTCATTTAACTCAAATGTTACTTTTACATTTTATATAAATGATATAAAATTTTCAAAATAACGCGGTTCCGATTTTATAAGAAACTTATTTCCGGCATCATTATACAACAATCTGTAGAATGGCGTATCCCCCAGTAGCTACTGTTCGTCCACTTACCATCATACCATCATCAGACGGACTGCCATATAGAAAGCATTGACAAGAAAAGAAGTACCCCAGAAAATAATTCGAATAATTAGATCTATCTGCGAGGATGTAGAACTCTCAGTTCTTCACAACTGGAACATTAGTCAACCATTCCACACCAATACTGGAGAAAACAAGGATGGCCACTATCACCTCAGCTATACCTCAAGAGAATAGGAATAACATGGAGTATTTTACGCCAACTCGAAGATCTGGATAATGCTGATGACATTTGTCTACTCTCGCATAAGATCTTCAATATGGAGTAAAAACTGGAACGCTTGGAAAAAATGGCTCGCAGTGTTGGGCTTGAGATAAATATCAAGAAAATCAAAGCCATGAGAAAACAATACTAGCACAGAAAGAATCAAGCTACAACGTCAACCAGTCGAGCATGTAGATAGTTTCTGCTATCAAGGAGTATAATGTCTACAAATGGCAGAGCTGATACACCACGCCATCCGAAAAAATCCGGACATTATCACAAGGATGTCGCTTGAGCGGAATCCTCATGGCTCAAGAAATCGTGGTCGACCAAGAAACACCTGGAGACACACAATAATCCAAGAACTAAGACAGAACAATCTAACACGGGTAGAAGGAAAGAGAACAACGGTAAACCGTGTAAGATGGAAATGCTTTTTGGAAGCCATTTGCTCCCTTGAGGATTAACGAAATAAAAACAAAAAATATGAAAAAAATTGCCGGGTTTAAATTTAACTTAACTTGCCTATTCCTTGTGTAATCACATATGTATATCATAGATCATCATATTGGGTTGGCAAAAACGGAATTTCGGTTTTTTTGTTCAAAGTAATTTTCAAGTATTTTATTCAAATAATTAATTTTAATCTATAATGGTGGGGCCATTTTATTCAATGACCTTCTGCCATCGTTCAGGCACCGTTTTGATCCCAGATTCCAGAATGACTGGTCCGTTCCACAAATATACTCTAACAACTCGGTTTGTAGGTCCTCTTCTGTATTGAAGGATTTTTCCATTCAAAAAGATTTGCAGACTTTGGAATAAATGAAAATGAAATTGATCAGGACTATAAGTTCGGCGTGGCATCACTTCGCATATAACGTCCAATATTTTTTGCTGAATCTGCAAAGATGTGTGAGGCCTAGAGTTATCGTGATGGAAAACCACGCCTTTGCGAGTCACCAATACAGATCGTGTTTCTTTCAGTGCCCCATCAAGGTTCGTCAATTGCTGACAATAGACAACAGAATTTCTGGTTTGGAAGCAGTTCAAAATAAATTACTCCCTTAAAATTCCACCAAATGGACAACATAACCTTTTTTGGTGCAGTTCCGTCTTCGATGATGTTTGAGCGCATTCAACATGTTTGGATCAGGATCTCTTTCGGTTGATATTGTTGTAAGGAATCCATTATTCATCTTCGGGGAATTTTTCATCATCTAATGTCGTTTGAGCAATAAATCGCAAGTGCTTATCCGCTTTGTTAAGTGGACATGTCCAAGCCGTTTCAAATGGTCGTGTGCGACACCTTCAGCTTGTCTGCAACTTCTCGGAGAGAAACGTGTCGGTTAGATTCGATATCGGCTTTGATTTCGTCCTCATCAATCCCATTCTATTCTATTATATTCTATTAAGGCATCCAAAACATACACGTCACAAATATCCGAGTGTGCTTCCGCAGCTTTTTCCCCTTTTCGGAAATTAAAGAGCAAAATATGACGAAGATAATCATTTTGTTCATCCATATTCACAACACGATTTAAATGAAAAATGGCCACTGAAAATAATGTGACATATCACAAATTTAAGTTTGAACCAACCGTCATTTGTATGATCTTCAAAATTCCAAGTGATTTGGCAAGTCTACTGCGGTCAAATTGCTTGTTATTTGATTTATATAAGAAACTATATTTAATTCCTGATAAAAAATTGTGTATTTGCCGATAACCATTTGAGCAGATAAATAAGCTCATTATTGAATCTCTTGGATTGACTTGTATGGTAGCAGCTACAGCAGTAACAAATTCCTGGCAGTGTGCGCAGCTCTTGTACATGAGAACGTGGGTTCTATCCCTTCTCTGACAACGAACCTATCGTTCTCACGTACAAGAGCCGCACCACCGACAGTTCATATTCTCTCAAAAATAGTTAATGGAAATTTTTTATTGGAAAATTATGCAGACACAGATTGACCTCTGAGTAGCTCCCATGCCTTTTTAAGACTAGCAAATGATTAGCGATACGTCACTACCCTCTGCATAACTTTGTACTGTTCAATTCGCTGGCGACATAAAAGGTGGGGCATTTAAAATTTGAAATTTAATTTAATTTCGTTTTAAAAAATAATATTAGACATTTTTTAAATTATAATTTTATTGGTACACTCCGGTTCACATATTTAAAGGCACTAACAATTTCATATTCAGCAGCCTGTATCTTTTGCAATTTGTAACCGATTGGAGAATTTTAAAATAGGAATGGAAGCTAGACATCTTGAGATAATAGACATCTTAAGTAAAGAAATTTGTTGAAGCAATTTATAAAAAAAAAGTTCAAAAATGTGAATTTTTTTTGATTCACTTGACACTTGGCACTTTAACTAATTTAATGAAAAACAGTTTTTCTTGTTTTTTTAATTTATTTTACTTTATTTAAGAACTATTAGTAATGGGTACAACCCGCCTTTGTTTTTAATAACTTCAAATATACGGGTTTTCGTTGAGAGATAAAGAGAATGTACGTAATGCAACGAAATTTGAATCCAAGCATCCTTAATGGCCTGAATTAGTGACTCCTTGTCATCAAATTGTCTACCTCCTTCATAGATCTTACGAGATAACCAACCCCAAACATTTTCGGTAATTTTTAGATCTGACGAATAGGGTGGCCAGTCAAGAATATTAACATTTTTGCTTGCAATGAACTCCTTTACGACTCTGGCGTTGTGTGTAGGGGCATTATCCTGTTGCAATATCCAAGATATGGGACCAAATAGTTCACTGAACTTCGGAAAAGCCGATTCCAATAACGTTTTATAGCTTGCACCAATCATTTTTGCACTTTGAAATTCAGTATCGATGGTGTCATAGTACGTAAAAGCACCCCACACCATAACGCCGCCGTGTCGGCTATGATGTCGGTTCAAAAACGCTTTTCTTTGCGCAGATCATGGAAATAATAGTTGTAGCCATCAGGCCCATCCAAATTAAACTTCTTTTCATCCGTAAATACAACGGTTCTCCAGTCATTTACATGACCTCTTGGATGCACATCCCATACCATGTAGTCTCTTGCGAATTGAAGCCGCTTTTCCTTACGAGGAGAGTTAATTGGCGGCTTTTTTGTAATTTCAGGTATTTAATTAATTACTCTGCGTACTGATGACTTGCTCGCTTCCACTCCAGCTTGAGCTCTTATTTTTGACAAGGATAAGGCAGAATTAGAAGCAATTCTGATGATTTTTCTTTTATCATACGTAGATTAAAACAATGAAACTCTTCCTTTAACATTTTTTCCATACCCCCTCGGAGTCCTTGATGTAATTGTCGACAATTGCTGGGCTCCGTCCAATTTTTTTTAGCTATTCCGCGACTAGAGTATCCTTCAGAACTTGAAACATCGATTTTAGTTTTATCCGATAGATTTAAAATTTTCTGTTTTGCCTTTTGACTCGTAAAATGATTAAGATGTAATAAGTTGTAATAAACAAATGCTCCCTACAAAAAATCATCGCTTACTTTAAAAATAATAAAGTGTCTTTATTCAAGTGAACCAAAAAAATTTCACATTTTTTGACATTTCTTTATAAATTGCTCAAAAAAAGTTATTTAGTTAAGAAACCACCATTGTCATGATTTCTTTTTTATCTCAAGATGTCTAGCTTCCATTTCCATTTTAAAATTCTGCAATCGGTTACAAATTGCAAAAGATACAGGCTGCTGAATATGGAATTTTTAGTTCTTTTAAATAAGTGAACCGGAGTGTATGGCCCATCATTGACATTTATGGACGAAACACAAAATCTATTCAATGGATTTCACGTCTGCTTTACAGTACCTCATTCGGTCTACCCAATTTTCGATTGTTTATTTTGTGTGTGTAAGGCCTCAATGGACGCCGTGTGGAGATGGAACTGGGCTTCATCGGAAAAGGTGATTTTTCGGTAAAAATGCTCATCTTCAGATTCAGAACTTTGAAAGTTGTTAATATTCCCCAATTTTTTTCAAGCGTCCATTTCATATAGTTCTAACCTTTAATTAAATTCATTGAAAGGGAAAATTGGCTAGACGACTAGTCAATAGTTTCTATAGAGGAAGCTGCAGGTGTCACAAAGTGTGCTAGACGGCGTGCTATCTTGAAGCCTTTTCAACCAACCAACCTTTAATTAATAATATGTCCCTTCACAAATGTCAAATTGGTCATCTGCTTCGTAATAATGGGGAGTTCAAATTCCAAATTATACATGATGATCAACGATATCAGCAATGTTATTGGAATTGCTACATATATCAGTAGTAAAATCTGACTAGTGAATTCGACGGTCCATAATAAAATCTCTGATCATGTATTTTAATAAATAGTAGATTGCGTTAAATACTATTTCAATAGTTTATGGTTATTTATTTAAAGACTATCTTATTCAATAACGAAATGAGGTTATTTGCATTTTTTTTAATACATTTCAGTTCAGACATATAAAGGGTGATGTTTTAGCAACTTTCTTTTTGGCGACACTAGTTTTGGCAGGTCAGCTGTTTTCGTGTAACGTGCTACTCTCAAAAACATGTTCAGTTTGGTCTTTTATTTAACCATGAATCGACTTACAAACGAACAACGCTTGCAGATTATTGAATTTAATTAAAAATTCATGCTCGGTTAAGAAAGTGTATCGTGCACTTCTTCCCCTTTAATTGTCAGTTTGGGCGACCTTCTGAGGCGGCTATTCGGAATCTTGTGCGATCGTGATTTAACGCTTTAACACATTTAGATTATTTTTTGTGGGGCTATGTTAAGGCTCGTGTCTATAGGGACATGCCCGCAACGGTTGACGCCCTGGAAGCCAATATTGAAGAATTTAGTCGTGAGATAACGGCCGATATGTTGGAAAGAGTATGCCAACATTGGACCTAGCGTGTGAACCATTTGAGGTGCAGCCGCGGTCAACATTCATATGAAATCATCTATAAACATTGAATTACATAGACCGTTCTATCGACTCAAATAAAGATTTCATACATTTCTCTAAACTAGTTTGATTTTCAGAAAGTCGGCCTGACTAATAGCCGGCCGACTAATCCGCATATCTAAGGTACCCTTAGCACTGTTCTATGTTACTTCACACACGTAACTTTTGACAGATCGAACTGAATATGGTACTCCATGACATAGGTCATGTAAGTCACATTGCCATTATCGTGATTTTTTGACATCATCTCTGGCCCAAATTAAGATCATGACGAATAATTTGTGTTAAATTATTTATTGTTTTATGTTCACTTCGACATTAATATCGACGAATATCTAACGAAAAGTACACGGTTTGATTAGCATCTGATGTCTAAAATGGCAAGTGATGTGAATGTGACTTGTGGGATTAGGGCGGTGGAATTTGCCAAACAAAAATGAATGGTAAAATATTTTAGGTGATATTTGTTTTGTTCTTGATATTACCGTAGAATTAAAGCCCTCGTTAAACATTTAGTGCAAATGGATCGATAGACGGAGAGAGAAATGGAATGAAAGTTTCTTGCATTTGAAAGAAATCGTACGATCATTCTGCTTTCGATTTGCACTATTATTTTTGGAGAATGCAAAAACATCTGTCTGCAACGTGACAAGCACAATGCAGCAGTTATTAAATACGATATAAATAGAATATAAAAAAAGCAAATTGTGAACAAATACTAAATAGTTGGAAACAGTGACAATTGAAAGCTTTAATTGCTGTTTGCTTTGTTTTTGTTCATTTCATTCAAAATGCAACTCTGATCGGATAATTTTTTGAAAAAAAGTCAAAAATGTAGAGAAATTTAATAGATTTGTCAACATGTTTTGTCTGTAAATCGTTCTCCTCAAGTGTACACTGTTCAATCCGTTCTCACCAAATGAAAATGTTGACATATTCAACGATTTCTGTAATAGTCGACATACACGCAACACCCTTTAGTGCCTGCCCACTTAGATAAAATTCGTCAGATCCTTGTGAATAATTTATCACTATTATTTCAGGATTTTTTGTATGAGATGCCATTTTACATAGAATCTGTAAATAAATATTGGAGCATTCCACGGTCACGTACAGACAAGTTTTTATAAAGGGTGTCGCAGTAATATTGCACTTTTTAAGTGTAGTGTAATTTTTTTGTGCCAGTGGGAACCCTGAAATGTAGCAGCTGTTGTCACTTATGTTTATTCCGATTATTAAAAATGGAGCGCTTACGAAGGAACAACGCGTCGGAGGAAGATGATTTGCTTTTGGTAGCATGTGCTGGAATTTTATTAAAAGAAAAAGAAGACGAGAAAAAGAGGAGGAAACTGTGGATGCAAAATTGGTTCAATGAACGACATCGGTTTACGGTAAGCACTCATAGCGTTCAATAAAATTTAATATGAATTTTTTTTCGTCCGCGCACTTGTCCATCTCGCACAATTTTTCTCAACTAACGAGCCATGATTGACAATCATAAATGGATACCATCATGGTAAAATAAGTAAGGTAAACGCACTAGGAATTGTTACAACAAACACAGGCATTTTGTTTTTGTTTGGTGTCCATAATCTGTCAAATTTTCTTCATGTGTGTATCTACTGTAAAAGTAAACAAAAAAGTACACAAACAAAATGCATGTGAATTTGACATAAGAGTAACACCTAAGCAAGAAATATGTTGAAATCAGCTGTTCTAACGAGTTTACCTTACTCATTCAACAAAAACGCCATCAACAGAAAATATCAAAATTTTTTGATATTTCATCAATCTGGCCGACGTCGTGTACGTGTAGCCGATGAAAGCCGATTACAGGCACACACTCAACCGATTGATGGAATTTGTTGAACGTCTCCAAGGCTCTTTTTAAATGTGAAAACTAATAACAAAAATTTATGCTGAGACCGCTCGCAAACTTCGAAAGTGCACCTAATATGACAACCATTAGAAAAGTGGTTAAAAAAATTGAAGAAACTAGGTCGGTTATGGACAGTAGGACTCCTGTGTGCGTCAACGTACCGGGCGGTCCCTTGAAAACATTGATGCTGTAAACGAGAGTTTCGGCGGAAACCCGAAAACATCAATTCGACATCGTTCTCAACAACTTCAAATTTCACGAAGCAGTACGCAGCGAAAAAATCACAACTATCTCAAAAAATACGTGTTTTTATTTTAAAATTAAAAAGTGTATTCTTACTGAGACACCCTTTAATATATGTACATACTTCTAAACTGATTCATCAGATATTTTTTTTTATTATTATTTCTATTATTTAACAGATTACATCATAGTGTTTAATCCTACATAAAAACCTTTTAGGTAATTCATGAAATACGGAAGAAAAGGGTAAACAAATCCCGTCACGTGTGGGACGGTTCTAGTCAACCAATATTCGAAATTGTTAGAGTTGAATCCAAATTTCATCGAAACTACTAGACATGGAGGAAAGTGTCTTAGAATCAAATTGTAAATAAGAATCAAGTTTGCTGCCGAGGAAAATATATTGTCATTAAAACTCATATTTATAATTAAAAAAAGGGATCCGACATAGTTGAACTTAAATCAATAAAATTAGTAATAATCAATAGTTAAATACAGTTCTGTCTAGGGCTTAGCTATATTTTAGGCGCTACACAACTTTGTCCTTAGCTTTAATAAAGAGGAAGTTTGAAACTCCAGGTATCGCGTTGGTATTTTCTCATGGCAATGCAGACCTAATTTTATTGACAAATTGCGTAAAGACATATGTATAAAATAAATATTTATATTTTTTGTACTCTAATCTAGTGCGAGTATTTATAAAAAAAAGTGATGCACATGTCATAATTTTTATAAATTATTATAGATAAACATACAATCTTGCGAATTTATCCACAATTGCATATAACAAATCAATATTTTTTAAATGTTTTTGAATTCCACTTTTTCATGGATGACATATGATTTTGCTGCCTCACTTTGTTCTAAATGTTCTAAACATGGTTTCTTTATTTTCGCAAAAACATAAATGTGAATTTTTCTTGAATCTGATCGATGTCTAAGCTACGGACGAATGCAATACATTCTAACTTCATCTGATTTGTATCTTTTGCATCAGCAACTTAATTTTTTTTATATTCTAAATATATACAAGGTGGCGCAAAAGTAAACTTAAGATGTTTTTTGGCTGTAATTTAAAAACAAAATGAAAAACTTTGATTCTTCTTGTGGATTATTTTTATTTGGTCTTTTAATTTTTTTTACATCAAGTCGAGAATATAATGTCATGTAAATGGCCGCCGCCACAGTTGATTGTCATTTTTTATGGCAATTTCCATCACTTTGGCCAAAACTTCCGGCGATACGTCCTCACATTCTTGACGGATATTGTCTTTAAGAGCTGCAAGAGTCTGAGGCTTGTTGACATAAACCCGCGACTTCTAAAAGCCCCACAAAAAGAAGTCTGGAGCGGTCAAATCAGGCGATCTTGCTGGCCAGTGCAAATCGCCAAAACGGGAGATTAGGCGCCCGGGAAATGCATCCTTCAGCATATCGGTTGTGGCACGTGCAGTGTGTGCCGTTGCACCGTCCAGTTGGAACCACATGTTTTCCAATCCCAATTCATCAAGATGCGGCAAAAAGAACTCGTTGATCATTGCTCTGTAGCGCTCACGGCGCTTCCATGACATCGACGACTCTTCCATGACATCCTCGGCTACAGCAGCAATATTCTCTGCAGAACGGCTACTCCGGGGTCTGCCACGCCTGGCAGCATCTCGTGTTGTGCCAGTCTCTTCGAGGCGAGCGGCTAAACGTCGCAGTGTTTCACCAGTAAGCCAGGAAATCTGCGACGAAATTCACGTTGTGCCAAAGTCACCGACCGATTATTGGTCAAATATATAGTCAGCAATATTCCGCGTTCTGGAGCAGTGTAGCGTAACATTGTTTATTAACGTGTATTTCGCATGTGTTTACTACACAAATGTCAAAACAGAACTGACATTAGGGGCCAATCGCAAAATTTATAGCATTTTCTGATAGGAGGATTACTTTTGCGCCACCTTGTAGTATAATCTATACGTGTGGTACCATGTACCATGTATGTGTGCTGGGTACTTTCCCACGCTACTTCTGATTTTGGTATCCATTCTGCCTGAACTTAACAAATCGAGTACTCTGGTATAAATTGTTGTATATAACGTTAGGATAGCTCTTGCTTGCCAACATGCATCAATATGGGCTAATTAAGCAATTCCGTAATTTAAAATTTTATCGAACAGCAAAGATCCTATCTGTTGTTTAAAACAAAATGTATCCGACGAAGATGAAGACCATTAAGTGAATAGATGAGTGAGTGAGTTGAGTATTCAAATGATGCAATCCAAGTTATGGAAATAAACAAGAAATTGGATTTTGTATTACATTTATTGTACATAAAAAGTTTACATTTATTTTAAGAAAGATTCAATATCATTTCAAGAGTTGCTGTTATTCATCAATATATAAATAATATTTACTATTACCTTTAAGTAATATTAAGCTGTTGTTTCATTTCATTTAATTATAGTTTTGAAAACATAAAAATACATACATACATACGCAGTGTACATGAGGGTAAAATCTTGTGTGTGTGTGTTTGATTGCTTTGCTTTAAGGATAATTGTTTTTGCATATCTTTAGGCAAATATTCGAAATATTTCAATTCAATAATATCGTTAACATGTTATTCGTCGTCGAATGTAATTTATTTACTAGGGTTTAAAGTGAAACTGGTTAACAATTACAAATACAAAAAAGTGGGGTTACATTTTGAAATCATTTTGTAGAAAAAGTTTTGAGTTTAAGTTAGAAACTCTGCTTTAATTTCTGTGGGTAGTTAGTATTGGTATTTTCGTTTAAAAATTCATTAGAGAAGCAAAACATATTGAGCAACTTGTTTGTCTTGAGAGTATTAAAAGAATACATTGTGGCAAATTAGCGGGAAAGGGTGGGATTGCCGATGAGGTTTATAAGAAATTTATATTTTGCAATTATGTATTAGATTTTAAAATGTTTTCTCTTCAAAGCCTTGTATTTTATCATCTCCTAAGCGTATTTTTTTATAGGGTTTTATATAAGAAAGATTTGTGGGTGTGGTTAAATGTACTTTGGGGGGTTGCTGGGTAGTTTTGATACTCGATGGCCCTCCTCAAGTATCCTTTATCGCCGGTAACGTCCCAAGTAAGCCTTACAGTTGGGACATGTGTGATGCACGTCCATACAGTCATCAATGCAACAAGGAATCAGGCAACATCCCAGCCAACATCTGCAATTAAAGGAGATCAATTTAAATATAGTTTGACTACTCTACCTATAAGGCGACTTGCTAAGGTGATTCGAATTCCGATTTACATATAGTGGGAAAAAGTTTTATTTAATGTATCTGATTACCTTTGGATACCTGATCGGTTATTAAATTAGACACTGTGTAATTTGAATTGAAACCATGATATAATTTCAAATATAGTCAGTGACTAGACGAAATCTTCGAAACTAATTTAGCTTTGTTCAGGTACACCTCGATTTTATTGCCGTAAACAGCTGAGTTTGGTTTACTGCCAAACATATGTTTGGTGGGTTAATATTACGAAAACTTTGAAATCGCGGTGTAACTGAATGGCTCTTCAGAGTGTTAGGGCAAGTTTCGCACTCGTCATTGAAAAGCTCATATTAAATGACAAACGTCGGGCATTTAAAGTCCATTTAAATGGAGAATTTTCAACTGTGAAACTGGGTATTAGTTGTCTAATTTTGACATTATGTAGGGTGTCCCAATAAATGGGCTCGATTTTTGTAATTTGTTTTCTGTGGAAGTAGCAGCTCTGCTGCATGACGTCATGTACGTTTACAGCTGTCATGTACGATTACACTAAGTCACAAATAACAAAATTTTCTCTGTTATTTGTTTCTAGCATACTTTTTCTCATTGATTTTGACCTAATAAACACGAAAATGAGTTTTAAAAATTTTTCTGTTGATTGGTTTTCGAGATACAAATTTTTGAACTTTTTTTTTTAAATTTTTGGAGGTACACTTACAATTTTGAGCATATCTTTCGTCTTCTTTGACGTATTTGATCCTACTACTACTCAAATTAAATCAAATTGAGCCGTCTACAACTCATTGTCAGAAAATTTTCAAATCGGGTGAGTAGTTTTGATGTTGGCGGCTTTAAAAGGTTAAAAAACTGCGTTTTTTTAGTAAAAATGTGGCAGAAAAATTCATATAAAATATAAAACGCGATGCTAACAGCGATTTTTTTACGTATAGCTGGCATTTTTCCAAAGAAAATAAGCACTTACTTAACAAAATCTGACAACAAATGGCGGACTTATAATTTTTTTGGTAAAACACCGAAATTCCGCTATTTCACGATATTTTGATTTTCATTATTTGCACAGCTAACCTACTAGGAGGGATCGAAAAAGCAAGTTTCTTATAATCCTTTTGGAATAGAACGGAACAGTTGCTCCTATACATAAGTTACTTCTGTTCAAAATTTCACCACCCTGGGTTAATGTCTTCTGTTCTGGCAAGGGACGTGAAATTTCAAAAATTTAGTGAAATCAGCAATTTTTTTTTTTGGAAATTTTTTTCAAATGTCACAGCACTTAGCAGTTTTGATAAAATTTTTTAATTAATATTAATAACACAAATATTTCATAATTGTAAAAAACCTATTTACAATACCGTAGGGACGTTTCGTCGATGTTTTTAAGAAAATGGTATAATGAAAATGCAGAACATAGAAACACAGGTGCATTTTACGATACGAATTTTGGCAAACCCACTTTACATGTACAAAATTGTTTGGAAAAAACGTTTACGTAATTTTTATGATTCTCAGAATTAAAAAAAATAAGTAATACACAAATAGTTATTTAATTTTTATGATTGTGGTTGCAGAGTAATATACGCTTCTGAATGTGCGTGGACGCTCTTCGTGTTCCTTTATGACTGCTACTCCGTTCACAGTCAATTAAAGGGAATTACACTTTTTCATTGATGTGTGTTTTCCCGATGGCTACCTGTATCGGATTTTTTTACAGAAATTCCCCCCACATTTGTGAGTGGTCATTATTTGGAAACTTTTCCACAATTTGAAACGCACACTTGCTGAATCAGGTATATAGCCAGGCATAGTATTTATAGGTGTTCATTTATCGTTTTTTGTCATTCAACAAGTGTCTACGAACGCGAGTAGTACGAGTAAAAAGTGAAACAAATTGAATTTAAGTGCATATAATACCTACCCAGCAAGTAAGACAATGAGTAAAAGACTACGTGTGTTCGAGTGTTTGAACAATCCAGACAATTTCTGCAATGTTTGTGGCGAGTTTATAAAGAATAATCACGCACACACGTTTACTCCAGCAGTGCAATTGCACTATTTGAATTATTTTGGTATTTCACCAAATATCACAGAATCATGGACACCTAAGTCGCTGTGTGATCTTTGCTATATAATCCTAACCAACTGGGCAGCTGGCGGAAGGTAAGAATTTTTATTTAAACACATTAAGCAAAGCAAATATAGTAATTTATTTTAATTTTAGGCGCCATATGAAATTCGATACACCAATGATGTGGAAAAAGCCGCTATGCCATTCCACAGACTGTTATTTTTGCCTCACCACAAACAGTGGGGTAGGGAGATTTTTAAAATGGAACTACGCTCAAGTGGGATCGTTTGCACTTCCAGTACCACATTCGAATGATGTACCATATCCAGTGTGCCCTGGTGCATCTCTTCAAAAAGCAGAATCGTCAGATCAAGAGTCCGAGTCAAGTGCAAGCGAATTTGGGGCGTGCAGAAAGCGAAAATTACTGTCACAGGCCGAACTAAACGATTGGGTGCGCGATTTTGGTCTCACTAAGGAGAAATCCGAACTTTTTGCGTCTCGGATGGTACAGTGTGGATTTGCGGATTCAGAAGTGAAAGTAACAGCGTACAGGAAGCGTCACCAGCAGTATGCCAAATTTTATACAAAGAAAGACCAAATATGTTTTTGCAGCGACATTTCCGGCTTGTTCCAAGAGCTTCACCAAATTCACAACCCCAATGAATGGAGGTTGTTTATTGACAGCAACAAAGAGAGCTTGAAGGCAGTTCTCTTACATAATGGGAATGAAAAGCCATCTCTTCCTATTGCTCATGCGGTTCATTCAAAGGAGAACTATGAAACTATTAACATTTTGCTGAAATGCATAGAGTATAGCAAATATAATTGGAAAATATGCGCCGACCTCAAAGTTGTGGCCATTCTGTGTGGACTCCAAGGAGGCTATACGCGACATTGCTGTTTTCTGTGCCTTTGGAATAGCCACGCTGATGATCAGCATTATATTCAAAAAAAATGGCCGGAACGAACGAAACCTGTAGTTGGAGAAGCGAATGTTCAGCGCAAACCACTAATAGAGAACCGTGAAAAGATAATACTTCCGCCGCTGCACATAAAACGGCTATGATGGGTGACTACATTTGGACCCTAATACGTGAGACCAATTGCAGCGAATACAAAAAACAAAGAAGAAGTCAGCTGTTTTTCCACATGGCATAAAATGTACAGTTATATCTTTGTTTCTACTCATTTTTTATGGGCGTTGATTTGGTTAATTTCGTTAGTTTAGCTAACCTGGCACATCCATTTCTAATTGTGCCATACATTGAGTATGTAGTGCTCTAAATAAATTAAAAAATAATATACTAAGACTAATTTGTTTATTTTAAATTAAGTTCAAATGTATTTATTCGTTTGCGTTGGGTAGGTAAGCTGTGCAAATAATGAAAATCAAAATATCGTGAAATAGCGGAATTTCGGTGTTTTACCAAAAAAATTATAAGTCCGCCATTTGTTGTCAGATTTTGTTAAGTAAGTGCTTATTTTCTTTGGAAAAATGCCAGCTATACGTAAAAAAACCAAAATCGCTGTTAGCATCGCGTTTTATATTTTATATGAATTTTTATATGAATTTTTCTGCCACATTTTTACTAAAAAAACGCAGTTTTTTAACCTTTTTAAGCCGCCAACATCAAAACTACTCACCCGATTTGAAAATTTTCTGAGAATGAGTTGTAGACGGCTCAATTTGCTTTAATTTGAGTAGTAGTAGGATCAAATACGTCAAAGAAGACGAAAGATATGCTCAAAATTGTAAGTGTACCTCCAAAAATTTAAAAAAAAAAGTTCAAAAATTTGTATCTCGAAAACCAATCAACAGAAAAATTTTTAAAACTCATTTTCGTGTTCAGTAGGTCAAAATCAATGAGAAAAACTATGCTAGAACCAAATAACAAAACGACTGTTGGCTAGTGTTATTAATGATGAAGCGCTGCACAAAGGAAAAACGCGATATGATTGTGAAAACCCATTACAATATTGGGAAGTTACTCAAAGATAATTCTCAAACTTCGCTGAATTTCCTGTCGTGGAAGTGCAATTACTGTGTCAACTACTCGAAGAGTGGCCATGACCATTCAGACTCCTGTGCGTCGACGTACCTGTCTGGTTTACATTGCTGCTGTAAACGATAGAGTCGCGGAAACCCCGGGAAACATCAATTCGGCATTGGCCACAACAACTTCAAATGTCACGAAGCAAGGGCCTGTGACCACAGCCGTTGGGCCCATTTGCCGGATATTTTATTACAAACTTAATCGAAACCTGTCTACTTTAAAATGCATTAAAAATATCAGCACACAGTGGAAAATTTGCGTTTTACTTTTAAATTAAATGGGACACTTTTATTGGAACAGCCTATATAATTGACCAGCTCAAACTATAATGGAAGTTAAAGGAAAGTTCAGGAGCACACATAAACTCGGCCATCTTTCCACTCCACATTTCGAATATGCAGCGGATACAAAATCGGAAATCGAATCACCCTACTACTTACCCCAATAATGCAATTACAAAACCGGATAAATATGCAATCATTCCTGGCTCAGTACGTGTTGTTGTCTCAATTTCAGCATGGCACGAGGGGCATATCATATGTGTGGCTGTGCGTCCAATGGGCACAACAGTGGTGACAATCGTGGCATTTGTGGTAGCTGCCATTGGAGGACCAACGGGTGTGAAGGGGCCCACAGGTTTAACGCCACCCACAGCTTCCTGGTACGAGGGTGGTGCCGATGGCGGTGGCACATAGGTGTATTGGGGTGGTGTGGGTGCTGTAGATTTACTCATATTGCTTATGTTTGCCTGCTCGTATCAAACGGGTTCGGTTGATTCGTTCTTTTTATTGTTGTCGTCTGTGCGGACACTTTTTGTTAGTTGTGCACTCTGGACTGTTCTGGGTTATATGTGGGAATAGTTATAAAGATGTTTGTTGTGTGTCTAGTTGTGCGTGTATGTGGAAGGAAAAACGCAGTTTATTCTGGTGGAAATGCAATATATTCTTTCTATTTTCTTCTTTAATAGGATTTGTGTAGCTGTTCCTGCGCTTCTCTGTAGGGGAGAGACGAAAATATAGAAAGAGAAAAGATATATTAATCATAATGAAGAATTGTTTGACTTTTGTTTTTTTTTTACTGAACACAAAATGGAAAAATACAGATAATAAGCGTAAAGTGGAAAAATCTACAATATATTCTCCTTTTTAAATTCATTGAATGCAGCTGCCGTCGTCGAAATTCGAATAGTGTTAAGTTTTTCGAATTAGTCACTCGCTGTTCAACAGTTGATTCAGTGTCTTACTTTAACATGAACATATCTGTTTTAGCCAAAGGCAAGCCTGATTGTTATGATGGTTGTTAGTAAAACGACAGCTGTTTGTCAAAAGTTAGCATTTATTTGATAGTGTCGTAGTCTCTCGTTGGACACTGTTCAGTTGAAGTGTCATGAACTAAAAATTGTTTCTCAGATGATAGCCTGTTTCTTACTTCTAGTTATAAATACGGGAGTAGGAAATTAAGAGAAAATTTAGGAATTTAATATCTAAAAGATTCCGAACTCATATCCGGTTAGAAAATTGTTTCCAGCACTTCAATATTTGGCAACAAATTAGTATGTCCTTCAAACTAAAAGTACAGGATGCATAAACATGAGATGATCTAAAAGGTTGCACTAGTTCCATAAGCGAACCACACACTGGTAATTTTTGAGCCTGAGTTTCGTTTTGATCGAGCTCGTTGTTCGATTATATGCTCATTCTACGTCTTGACTAGCATTTTGCTGTTTTCATATTTTAATCGAAAATAATTTATTGACCTTCATTTACATATGCATGTAGTTATAGAAATGGTTTATATTTTTTGGGTTTCCTTATTTTTTTATTAATTTTTGCTTAAAATTACATTAGGTTCGTTTTTTCGTTCAGTATATACGAGAAGTGTATACTGGTCGAAAAGAACACGCCGCCTTTACGAAAAATTAATGTGACAGCACCCTTGCACTCAAATCTAACAAAACAGATACCGTTTCCCATTCCATCCCATGAAGGCATTGAGAACTTCTCACAACCAGTGAGCTGTGCGCTTTCTAATTTTTCACTCACTGATTGGGACCCACAGCTTTGCACTGCTTCCGTACGGTATTTTGAGAAACTTTTTCACAGCTAAGTACTCGATAGTGTCGCCGTCACTAAGTGAGGAGGATGACGGCGAAGGAAATTTAAGGCAGTCAGAGCATGGTTCAAACCTAAGAGCTGTGAAACATTTAAAAATAAATATATGGTTTCCCGTTACATACTACGAGGGGATTAGGGAGAGCTTCTCACAACCAGTGAGTTGTGCGCGTTCTAGTTCTACACTCACTGATTGGGACCTACAGTTTTACACCGGTTGCGAACGGTATTTTGAGAAGCTTTTTCATGGCTAAATACTCGATAGTGTCGCCGACACTAAGCAAGGTGACCGCCGCCGAAAGAAATTTAAGGTGGTCAGAGTAGGGATCGAACCCCCGTCATCATGCAGAAGAGCCGCGCACACTACCTTTGCAGCACCGACGGCCACGGTGACGACGGTGAAACATTTACCCATATGTATTATCTTGTTCATTTGTCACTTTAGATGTGTTAGTGCATTGGAACATATATTTTGGCCTATAAATCGATAGAACGTGGGTTTAAACCTCAGTTCAAAGCTGTTATTATTTGTACTATATTATGTACTCATTTACATAACTCATTTCAACGAAACCAGACACATAGAAAGCTGGACATCGGAAAGCTGAAATTACCAAAGATATCCACGGCCTATACAGAGAAGCAAACTCAGATAGTGGCTCAGAACGCACCTCCGCCACACGATCCTGAAACGCAGTGGAAGTACATCTCCAATCTATGAAAACTGCTGCAGAGACCGTGCTTGGTTATGAAAAACAGCTTACATACAAACCGTGGTACGATGAGGAGTATCGCATGGCAAGGGATGAAAAGATCAGTTGCAACGCGAGCCGCGACAGAGCGGTAGAAGGAGAAAAGGAGAGAGGAAACCCATTTATTTAAGAAGAAACAACGGTTGTGGAGAAAGCGCGAATGATCAACTTGAAGCTTACAAAAGGTAGAATGAGGCCCGTAAATTTTACCGAAAAGTACAAAGCCAAACTAACGAAAATGGATCAGGGCTATAAGGACGGGTATCTTGTCACAGATGTTCAGAGTATGTTGGAGAGATACCTTCTCTGCTTAACTTGTCCCAGGAGACTTCAATATAGATGAAGATAATGAACATATACAGGACGATGGCGTCGACCGCCCGCTCCTAGCCAACGAGAAGTTAGGACTGCAATTTCCCGGCTTAAGAACAACAAAGCCGCTGGTGCTGATGGACTACCGGCTGAGGTATTTAAGGATGGTGGTGGGTATGAGTAGGAAAGGTGCATGCATCAGCACATGTATAAAATCTGACTAGACGATTGCCTGCCCGACGATTGGAGTCTCAGCATACTGTGTTATGTTTTCGAAAAAGGAGTCCCGAGTATATGTACTATGAACTATCAGGGAATAAGCTTTTAATCCATTACACACAAGGTCCTCTCGAGCGTAATTTGCGAAAGACTAAAGCCGTTTGTGCATACCTGATCGGACCTTATGAGTGGTGCGTTACGTCTGGAATGTCAACTATCGACCAGATATTCACATTACGTCAAATCCTGGAGAAACCTCACGAATAACAAATCGACCTATTTGTAGATTATAAGGCTGCCTGCCTTCGATAACCCGATATGGGGAAAATTGTATCAGGATATGTTGGAAATTGGTATTGCAGCTAAGATGACACGCCTTTGTAGAATGACACTAGACGTCACCGAACAATTTACTACACAAGATACACACCCTATTATGCGATCTCTTCAATATATTGATTGAGATCATCGTGAGAAATCTGCAGTCAACACGAATAAAACTATCAGCAGCAAAAGTCACATGCTGCTCGCGTATGCTGTTGGTTTAGATATCATTGGGCTAAATTTGCGAGAAGTTACAGCAGTATTTTCAAGAATTGAGAAGGAATCAGCAAAAGTGGGTTTGGCAGTAAACGAGGACAATACAAAATTAATGGTTTCGACAAGTAGGACATCCACCCGATTGGATGAAAGGGTGAACGTTTATAGCCGTTATAATTTCGAGGTAGTTGACGAATTTATTTCCCTCGGATCTGCCGTGTAAAGAAGCAATAACGTTAGCCTACAAATCAAACGGAGAATTGTGCTTGCAAGCAGGTGCTATTTCTGGCTAAGCAAGCAATTCAGAGATAAGATCATCTCTCGAGAAACGAAGATCCAACTATATCAGACTCTCATACAACTTGTCTTGCTTTATACCGCAGAATCCGGGATCATATAGCATGATGATGAAACACCTCTTTGAGTCTTTGGGAGAAAAATGCTCCGAAAAATATACGATCCTATAATAGAAAAAGCCGAGTGTCGGGGATGGATGAAGCACAAGCTGTATAATCTGTATCCCGACATCGACGTAGTTATGCGTATCAAACTAGCGCGTTTATGCTGGCTAGGCTATGACAGTAGAATGGATCTAAATGAAGGACATCGAAAAATAGGACGATCACGACTTCGTTGGAGAGACCAGGCGGAATATTCCCTGCGAAAGCTTGATGTTACTAACTGGAGGAGAAAAGCTAAATATCGAGGCGGTTGGGGTAACATGTTATCCTCATTTTGCAAGACCCTTGACCCTCTGGGTTGTTTGAGGCCACCTAAGTAAGTTCCTTCGTAATAGGTAACATAAAAAACATTGTAAAACGTTTGGTTTGTTTGTGGAGTAGGAGTAGGAGTCGGAGTAGTAGTCAGAGTACAGAATTACGGAGTTTGACTAGGAGTTTTCAACATTTTATGGAAACTTCACACTTTGACCCCCCCCCCCCCCCCCAGGTGTGTGCACCACGGACATTCTTAAAATGTAGTATTTTAAATTTTAACAGTTTGAAGTGAAACTTAATTCGTTTGTCTGAAATTATGTCCTACATTGTGCCATTCATTACTTTGACGTTATGACAAATACAATAATTTGTAATTTAACTTTCTCTGAGTGACAACAATATTCAATGGCGAAGCAAAGTGTCATCACACTCGTGTGGTATCCATGAGAGGGCGTCATTGTCATTTGTTGTTTCGATGAGGTACAAATATGACGTGTGTACAGGTTCCATTCATACTTATTAGTGGCGTCCAATAACCAATGACTTCAATATTTAATGATAATGATGATTATTACGATGATCAAGATGGGTATGTTGGCAGAAGTGGCGTAGCAGATGAAGGCGTCAAAGTGATGTTGTTGGTCGATATATATTTTTTTTTGTGAAATTTACATCATAATTTGTGTTAAGCAAATATAAATCAATAGCATTTACGTGTCGGTGTCTCTGTATCCGCCTCCATTGGGTACAAGGGTGGACGGGGGGAGGACAGACGGAGAACGGAGAGAATGCGAAAATACAATCACATACCATATTATTAGATTTCCAACTACTGGCGTGCATTTATGCTCTTAAAGTAAGTCACGTAGATAGATTTTTCTTGAATGCCTTGGAAGGAGACAACTGATACTTCCGTTTTGGAACGAGTTTCGAGATACACAAGGTAGGAGATATGTATGTACATACATATGTATATATAATAGTGTATGTCTTCTGAAGTGGATGCAACAACGACAAGTTTCAACTCAACCTACAAATGAAGGGAACTAACGATCCCCACTTTCCAAAACGCAAACACCATTCACGATATGAATGAAACAAACGCCCATGCTCGAGACGTCTTACAACATTTTGGGATAGATTTGCTTGAAACCACATTAAGTATTAACATACATACATACATATTTAAGTATATGTATGCAAGTTGTTATTCATCTATTCATTCATTCATTAGCTCAACTTAGAAATGTTACGAAATTAATCCGCGGAAACATTTGTGAATGTGCATTTTTGCTTTAACCTCTTCAGGGTTATTGACACATACATATGTGTACGTTTAGATTTATTTGAAAATTACTATTATCAATGGGTGCAAACATTTTTTAAGCCTAACAAAAAAAAAGTACAAATATTTCTCGTTAAAACCAAAGAGATCGTCTGTATGATTTTAAAGTGGCAATCTTCTTGGATGAAAACCATAGAGAAATCTTATAGTTTTTCTTCAATTTTAGGTGGTCGTTTTTTCTCTGTTTAGTATCAGCATTCTGTGAGAACATGACCAGAGCAGTTTATAATAATAAAACCATAGGAAATTCGTGGATCTTTTATAAATGTGGCGAAGAATCAACAATTTGTTTACTAAAGTCTAAAGCAGAGATTTTGACCGAAATGTTAACTTTTGGATCATGGCAATCGTTATCGAACCAAAAATATGCGAAATAAACGTAAAACGTATATGAAGTGACAGATTATTAGTTAAAGGTTAGAAATTTACGAAATGTTTCACTGTACGCTTGAAGAAAATTGGGAAATATTAACTACTTTCTTCCAAAGTTATGAATCTTCAAATCAAAGTGTAAGAAATCTACGAAATAAATTCGATAGAAATAGATTTCGATCAACGCAGTTTGTGGATCAATTTATGAAGCGAGTTCGTCAATCCGAGTCCATATAGGACAAAAGAACTCGTATGCGTGCTCGTCCAGTGCGATCAGTGGAAAATGTTGCCGCTGTAGCTGAAAGTGTGCTCGAACACCCATCAACATCAAATCGCCACCGTACGCAGCAATTGAACATTTCTCGCACTTCTTTGCGCAGAGTTTTGCATACAGATCTTGGTATGACGACTTATAAAGTCCAATTACTCCAAGAATTTAAGCCTCATGACCATCCGATGCGATTTCGCTTTCGGTCGCTTGACTGTTGATGAGCATTTTTACCGAAAAATCATTTTTTCCGATTCCACTTTGATCTTTTCCAGAGAAATTTTATTCGCTTTAGGCGCGAAAGTATATTGGTATTGGTTAATTTATTGAGCGAATAAAACCTTCTACGTATGTGTTATTCTATGTACGAAAGGGTTAGATGTCAAACGAACTGTCATACTGCGCTCACCTTGTGTCATTTATGATCAGCATTACTCTGGCAAATCATCATGAATAGATTTGCGCTTGAACAACTGTACAAAATTATCCAAATTTACTTAGAAAATAAGTCAGCGATTCGCGCAACTTATGGACGACTTCGTGATTTTTATGGCGCATATAATCGTCCATCTGAGCAAGCCATCCGTGGAACTGTGGATAGATTTCATACCACATACCACCACATACTCTCTAAATGATGCAATAACACCAACACGTCGAAGGAATGTGCGTACTGAAGAGAATATCGCTGCTGTAAACGGAAGTGTGGAAGAAGATCCAAATTTATCGATTCGTAGTCGGTCGCAGGAAGGGGGGCTCTGTCCGTCCACTAAGTGGATAGTTTTACGCAAAGATTTCGGCCTACGCCCGTATAAGATCCAGCTAGTGTAGGAATTAAAGCCACGAGACCATCATATGCGCCGTTCTATCACCGATTGGGCTCTAGAGTAGTTGGAAACTGATCCGATGTTTTATCGCAAAGTTGTGTTCAGCGATGAGGCTCATTTTTGGCTTACCGGGATTTTTAATAAAGAAAATTGCCGCATATGGAGTGACTCAATTACTTCCAGAAAAATGCATCGGTTGGTGCGGTTTACACGCTGGTGGCATCATTGGACCATATTTTTTCAAAAATGAAAACGAAGCTCGCGTTACGGTCAATGGAGATCTTTACCGCACCATGATCAATGATTTTTTTGGTTGAAAATTATAGGTTTTTCCCCGTACTTTTTAATAGTAAAACTAGTAAAAGAGAGTTTCACCAGAAATAACCAAAAATTCTCTCTGAGAGTCCAAGTTTAAAAAGGTACGGAAACGAAAAAATAGTCAATGAGATAAAACTTATGTCAGAAATATGTCCAGGAAATACCGCACTACTGGAATTGACCACAGCGATATTATATTATGTATATCCATTTCTGTTTCCAATAAAAACAATTCAATTGCCGATAATAAATTATCCAAGATGTATCTATTACAGGTGGAAGCGTTAGAGCAGCTGATTTAAATTTTTGTTGCCGTTGTGGTCCGACCTTGTCAAATGTTGTTTATACCAATTTCCAAGATGTATCTAGTGCAGTTGGTAGCGTTAAAACAGCAGATTAAATTTTTTCTTGTCCTTGTGATTGTTGCTGAAAATTACAACAATTTCTCCTGCTATAACCTGAATAAATACATCTTGACAATTTCAGCTGAATTTGACAAGGTCGACTGCTGAAATAAAAACAAAATGCCTTCAATTCCTACTGCTTACTTATTTTTGCCATGAAATTATCTATCCAATTTATTTTGACAATTCAATAGAGAATGACCTTTTACTCGGTAAAATTCTTCGTGTAAAAAGTTGTTAAAGAGAACGGCATGTTTTTCTGTTCTCTCTTAAATTTCTTACCACTTTTACTATTTTCTTGATTACGGCAACGCTTTTCCGAGTAAAAGTCTTAAAAGTGCTAAAACTAGTAAGTGTTGGTACGTACGGGAACAGAGCTATGGATGGCATTGACCCGGGCAAGATGTGGTTTTAACAGGATGGCGCTTCGTGCCATCTATTTTTTGAAATGAAAATTTGGCTATAAGTTGATTTTGAGAAATGGACCTGGAAATTGGCCTTCAAGATCGTGTGATTTGACGCCTCCCGATTATTTTCTGTGGGGCTACGTGAAGTCACTGGTTTATGCTGATAAAGCAGCAACAATTGACGCCTTGGAGGCCACAATTGTTCATGTTGTTCGGGACATACGCCCATCAATGCTCGAAAAAATTACCTAAAATTCGAATTATTTTGAATAAAATTTAATCTTTTGTGTTATTTTTTACAATTTAAATTTCTATCGCTTTTAAAAAACACCCTTTATATATAAAACATGAAATAGAAATGCATGTACTAGTTAAAAATTAGAGATGTGCGCGTGACACGAATTTGTCGTGTTTGCGGTGATTCAAAATTTCAATCGTGTGTGTAATCGTGCGTGACTGTAATTTTTCGTATTCACGCTCACGAATTATAATTACAAATCAACAAGATCAACAAATTACAGATGGTCGTCAAATGAGTCTATTTATAAATGTACATAAATATTCTAACAATATACACACATGTGTTATTCTTGCCTCGATTAACTAGATTATGATGCAAGTTAAAACTGTTATTCGTAAGAAATTAGTCACTAAAATAGTTTGCGAATAGTTTTTAACAATAAATATGAACCGAGTTTGAAAATATAAACTATTGGGTAAATAACGTATGATATGATTTATTTTTCTTGTGTCATGCGCATGCGTGACAATGTTTTTGACATCGTGTGCATACGTGATCGTGAGTGAAAATTCAATCATTTTGTTATCCGTTTTTCCAACCTTCTAAGAAAAAAAATTAAATTTTCTGAATTTTGTACATTGTTTATAGAAAAGAGTGCGTTGTTATGTGACAAATTTTGAAAATTCGTCCCTGAAGATGTTAAAATAATATAATGTTAGTGCGCAGGGAGAATGTGTTTCATCCAACTATTGGCAACTTCAGTCTATATGGTGACAGTTCCGACAACGGTATGAGACTGATTGACTTTGCCGCGGCAAAAAATATGGTCATTAGTGGTACAAGATTCCAGCATAAAGGCATCCACAAGGCTACTTGGGTATCCCCTGATCAAAGAACTAAGAACCAAATTGATCACGTGGTAATTGATGGAAGGCACTCATCCAGTGTAATGGACGTACGAGTGATTAGAGGGCCTAACATCGATTCTGAGCACTACCTGATAGCAGCAAATGTTAGCACAAGATTCAGTAGAGCGAAAATCGTACGAAACCAGACGCAGAGAAAGCCTACTCAAGGAAGCTCTCGCAACTTTTGGCACCCACCTCCTCACGATGACGATCCTGAAGCGCAGTGGAAACGCATTTCCGACTCTATAAAAACTGCCGCAACAACCGTACTTGGGGTTGACAAAGACGATTTAAAATTAGACGACCAGAAGATGTACGCAACTTGGCAACCCTGGTAAAAGAGAACCAAAAAGTGCTAGGAGCTCACTCAAACGCATTTCTCTCTCGCGTCATATCTTGCTTATTTCATACTTTTTGCATAGTTTATGTAATTTGACTTCAACATGGTTGGAATTTGTATAGTTACATATATACAATAACACTATCAAAAAGCTGGTTGTGTACTGAAATATTTAATGAAGAGGGTAAGAGAGAGAGTAGAGAAGTACTATGGCTTTACTCGTTTTGTTTTTTGGCATTTGAGTGAATGAAGAGAAATTTTGACTGTCTACTTGTACATGGTTTTTGGGGTTGAAAAACCGCTTCGCAGCAAGCCATGGTACGATAAAGGGCGTCGTATTACAACTGATGAAAAAAACTCTGCACGCAAGGCAATGCTTCAGTCAATTGCAACGCGAGCTGCGGCTGAGCGGTATAGGAAGAAAAGAAAGGAGGTAAACCGTTTCTTTAGGCGTAAGAAACGGCAGTGGAGAAAGCGCGAGAGTGAGCAAATTGAGACATACAGAAGGAAGAACGAAGACCGAAAATTCTACCATAAAGTCTAAAATCTAATGGACATGGTTCAGGGCCCCCCTTCTGTAAAAACAACGACGGAAATCTCATCGCAGATGTGCAGAGCATGTTGGGAATATGGAGAGATCATTTCTCCGCGCTACTAGTACCTGAGACATGCAATGACGATGGGACAATCGATCACAATATGGACGACGAAGTCGATTGCCCCCTCCTAACCAAGACGAGGTCAGAACAGCTATTGCCCGGCTTAAGATGAATTACCGGCGGAGCTGTTTAAGGCTGGCGGCGATGAGCTGATAAGGTGCATGCATCATCTCATTAGCAAAATGTGGTTAGATGAATGCATGCCCGGCGATTGGAGACTCAGTGTACTATGCCCCATATTTAAAAAGGGTAACTCGAGTCTCTGTGCCAACTACCGTGGTATAAACCTTTTATCCATAGCATATAAGGTTCTATCAAGTATAATTTGCGAAAGACTAAAACCAATTATCGCTGACATGATTGGACCATACCAATGTGACTTTAGGCCTTTGTGTCTTAAAGAATTTGCTATACTATAGATCATAAGTGTTGAAGTTCAGTTCCTATATTATATTTTGTTTATAATTATATGATAACCTAAACATTATTCACGATATACAGTAATTTTTTCTTAGATTTGTGAATAAGTATACTTAACATAACAGGAGGTTATTATACAAAAAATTGTATTATGGAGCACCCTACTAAATATATTGACATTTAAGACCCGCATTCAGTTCTTATGAAATTCCCATTAGAAGTACATACGTGTACGAGTTTACAAAATAACGAAAATTCCGTGAATCGAATATTTCACTCACATTTCATTTGTCTGGCACTCAGCTCAATTACAGTTAGTTCAAGTTATTTCGTACGAAAACAATTGGTTGATAATTGTTTGCAAGCGAAATATTGTAATTTCGATAATTTTGAACTAAAGTAACACAACATGCGTTAAAGAGAAACTGGAGTGCGAAGAGGAAATATTTATGAAATATTTGCAAGGTAAATCAAGTGGTTTCCCATTAGATGCAATGAAGGCATTGGGGATAGCTTCTCACAAACAGATAGCTATGCTCTTTTTAGTTTTACACTCACTGATTGGGACTTAAAGCTTTACTCCGGTTCCCGTCCGCTAAATTGAGAAGTTTTTCATGTCTAAATATACTCGATAATGTCGCCGTCACTAAGCGAGGTGACTGCCGTTGAAAGAAATAGTATGCGTGTTTTGGTTACACCGCTTACTTATATAATCGCTTGATTTGTATGAAGCACTTAGCGGAGACTTAGCGAAGACTTAGCGACACGAATCATTTTCGCTAAATTTATAATTTTTGTTTTTTGATATCTTTTGCCATATTCAACCCTTTGTCATATTTTTGAATAATATGACTTTTCGCTAAATAGCCGTTTTCTTTGCAACTTAGCAAGCGACAATCGCTTGATTGTAACCAAAACACGACTAGTATAAGGTGGTCAGAGCAGTGATCAAACCCACGTTCTCATGTACAAGACCATTGCACCACCGACGGCCACCCGACGGTGGTAACTCTCTGCAACAAAAATTAGATTAGATGACAAAATTGCTTACGAAAATTTTGCAAACACTGAATACGGGCTTTATGCCTTGTTCACGCTGCCACGATGTCGACAATTTCGGATTGCAATTGTCGAACAAAATTGAAATCGTTCACACTGGCATTTGAGCAATTTCGTTGAAAAATGACAACTGTTTGTTTACAAACATTGCCATTAGTACAAACCAAAAACCAAAATTCTATTAGGAAATGAGTGAAAGCAATAAAGTAAATGAATTAATTATACGTGAACTTTAACATTCATCACGGTTTATAGTTTATTTTCAATACTCTATGTCGATGAAAACTTAAAATTTCAATATAATCAATGAGGCGACATACAATTGTTTGGTTTTTTGTTGTAATTGTAGTAACTTTAGTGAACGAAGCCGACACATAATTATTGACGACGTGGGAGCAATAAAAAAAATTGATCGACGGCAGACGTTACTTTTAGGCTCATCTCGTTGGTTGTGTAAACAAATTAGATATTTTTTGGTAATTCGGGCCTTTATAAGCGGCTTAGGCGGTAATATCGCCCAAGATTTTAAGTCGAAGCGTGTCTTAATGACGGCGGCGTGAACTTCAAAATATTATCTACGACGGCGGCACGCCGGAAAATTTTCTGTCGGCTTCGTTCTCCTGTATACATGCAAAAAAGAATACTAAATGAATTTTGTTGAGTAAAAACAGCGTATAGTATACGACAATTTCAAGTCAATTTCATCGAAATTGTTGTAAATATCTCAATTTCGTAGTTGTCGAAATATATGCGAAATTATGCAATTTCAACTCAATCTCAGCCCAAATTGCGAAAGACTTCAATTTCGCGGCAGCGTGAACAAGGCATTAGGGTGAACCCTTTCAAAAACTTTAAGCTAATTTCAGTTTCTTTGCAATATCGAGATCTTCTCAGACATCCCTCGAATGACAACCATTTGTGATGAATTGTCCTTTAAATTTTTTCTTTAAAAGTAGTTTTGCCCACAATATCCCGAAAAAAGGTGATCTAACGCTATGCAGGAACCGGAGAGGCTGAATGCAATTAGCTGAAGGCAATAGGCAACGCAAGGGCGACACTTATACTTTAGCAGATGTCACCGGAGATGGAGGAAATTGAGCGGGAGGAGTACGCGGGTTTCAGGTTCGTGTGCCGACCACGTGAACACACTCTGTATAATCGTAGAACAATCAGTTGAACTGCACTCGCCTCTGTGTTAACTTTCCGTAGACCTAGAACAAGCGTTTGATTGTGTACACCGTAACACAATGTGGTCCACATTGGCCAAAAAGGGGATATCGGACAATATAGTGACCATGGTCCGTAAACTGTACAGAGATGTAGCGTATAATGTTCGTTTTAATGGAAAGGAAAGCCAACAATTCACCACATTTGCGGGAGTTAGACAAGGATGTATCTAATCCCCTACATTATTTGCGGGAGTTACACAAGGATGTACCTAATCCCCTACATTATTTCTTCTACTTACGGACGAGGTAATGAGGGCAACTAAACTAAAGAAATTGGGGAGAGCTTCTCACAACCAGTGAGCTGTGCGCTTTATGGTTTTATACTCACTGATAGGGAACTACAGTTTTTACACCGATTCCGAACGGTGTTTTGAGAAGCTTTTTCATGACTAAATACTCGATAGTGTCGCCGTCACTATGCGGGATGACCGCCACCGAAAGAAATTTAATGTGGTCAGAGCAGGGATCAAACCCAGGATCTCATGTACAAGAGGCGCGCACACTACCATTGCACCACCAACAGTCACGACACATGCCTTATGGCGCACAAATTTGACGACATCGAGGCCAAGTTAAACTGACTCCCCAAACATGCCTAAAAATAGGACAGAGAATAAATATAAAGGAGACAAAGAACGGAATACTGCACTAACAGTTGATGGTTCGTTAATTTCAGATGTGGATTCAAACAACTATTTAGAATGCAAGATTACCAAGGATATAGGTTATCGTATAAATAAGGCCCGTGTTGCATTCTTAAACCTGCATAAAATCTGGCACAATATCTAGATGTAGGAAAAGACGAAATTTCGTATATTCAACTGGAGTATGAAGTGTGTACTGTTGTACGGTTGTACTACTTGGAGCGTACCGAAGCTGACAATGAAGAACGTCAATCGTTATCTCAGACAAATACTCCGTATCTACTGGCCCAAGACCGTTTCTAATGAAGTACTCTGGCAAAGTACTTGCAACAGTCCTATTGAATTAGATATATGTATGTACGTAGAAGAATATGGCATTGAATCGGCCATATATATTGTACTTAAGCGCCCCAACATCAGATATTGCTAGAGCGGCACTTGAATCGAACTTGCAGGGGTGTCGAAGGCCAGGAAGGCACGACTATCATGGAACCAAGAGACAGAAATCGATGGAGAGAATTCGTTGACGCTCTATTTTATTTGTGAACCTTTTATTTAATCTTTGTATTGTAACATTGTTTAATATTGTTATTTAATTTAAATAAATCCCTGGAATCCTGGGATCCCTGCTCTGGAACACCTCACATTTCTGGTTCACAATCGATTTTCATAGGCCAAAAATGCAATATATTTTGATCAAGTAAAGATTTTTAAGTT